>CM039677.1:182549019-183799019 GCA_022496015.1 Hordeum marinum | reverse complement strand
ACATTGTTGTTTTATTTTATAGAAATAAGTCAAATCTCATACCTCACTTATATTATTTTGAGATTCTTTATACAACATGGTAATTGGTTTAGGTTATGAATTTAGTCCTAATATAATGGTCATCCAAGAGGGATATAATAAAAACTTTCATATAAAGTGCATTGAATACTATGAGAAGTTTGATTCCTTGCATAAAGTTTTGAGATATAAGATGGTGATATTAGAGTCATGCTAGTGAGTAATTGTGGATTGGTAGAAATACTTGTGTTAAAGGTTTGTGATTCCCATAGCATGCACGTATGGTGAACCGTTATGTAACAAAGTCGGAGCATGATTTGTTTATTTATTATCATCCTTTGTGTGAGGGTCGGGAGCATGCAATGGTTAACTCCTACCAACCTATAACCTAGGAGCATGCATCTAATACATTTGCTTCGATAACTAATAGACTTTTGCAACAAGTATGTGAGTTATTTATGACTAATGTTGAGTCCATGGATTATACGCACTCTCACCCTTCCGCCTTTGCTAGCCTCTCTAGTACCGCGCAACTTTTGCCGGTGCATTAAACCCACCATACACCCTTCCTCAAAACAGCCACCATGCCTTCCTATTATGCCATTTCCATAGCCATTCTGATATATATTTCCATGCAACTTCCATTGTTCCATTTTTTATGATACGCACCATCATTTTCACATTACTTTGCATGATCGTAAGATAGATAGCATGATGTTTTCATGGCTTGTCCATTTTTTGATGTCATTGCTATGCTAGATCATTGCGCATCCCGGTACACCACCGGAGGCATTCTATAGAGTCATATTTTGTTCTAGGTATCGAGTTGTAATCCTTGAGTTGTAAGAAAATAAAAGTGTGATGATCATCACTATTATCGCATTGTCCCATGTGAGGAAAGGATGATGGAAGCTATGATTCCCTCACAAGTTGGGGTGAGACTCCAAACAAAAAAATAATAAAATAGGCCAATGAAGCCCAAATAAATAAAGAAGCCAAAGATGCCCACCAAAAATAAAAAAATGAGAGAAAAGAGAGAAGGGACAATGCTACTATCTCTTTTCCACACTTGTGCTTCAAAGTAGCACCATGATCTTCATGATAGAGAGTCTCCTATTTTGTCACTTTCGTATACTAGTGGGATTTTTGCATTATATAACTTGGCTTGTATATTCCAACGATGGGCTTCCTCAAATTACCCTAGGTCTTCTTGAGCAAGCGAGTTGGATGCACACCCACTTAGTTTCTTTTTGAGCTTTCATACACTTATAGCTCTAGTGCATCTGTTGCATGGCAATCCCTACTCACTCACATTGATATCTATTAATGGACATCTCCATAGCCCGTTGATACGCCTAGTTGATGTGAGACTATCTTCTCCTTTTCCTCACAACGTTCACCATATTCTATTTCCTATAGTGCTATATCCATGGCTCACGCTCATGTATTGCGTGAAAGTTGAAAAGGTTTGAGAACATAAAAGGTGTGAAAAAATTGCTTGACTTTTCATCGGGATTTTGCATGATCTAAATACTTTGTGTGGGGAAGATGGAGCATAGCCAGACCATATGATTTTTTAGGGATAACTTTCTTTTGCCATGCTATTTTGAAGAGACACGATTGCTTTATTACTATGCTTGAAGTATTATTGTTTTTATGTCAGCATTAAGCCTTTTTTTGAGTCTTATGGATCTGAATATTCATGCCACAATAAATAATATTACATGGATAAATATGTTAGGTAGTATTCCACATCAAAAATTCTGTTTTTATCATTTACCTACTCGAGGACGAGCAGGAATTAAGCTTGGGGATGCTGATACGTCTCCAACAGATCTATATTTTTTGATTGTTCCATGCTATTATATTATATGTTTTGGATGTTTTACATGCATTAATATGCTATTTATATTATTTTTGGGACTAACCTATTAACCTAGTTCCTAGTGCCACTTTCTGTTTTTCCTTGTTTTGAGTATTGGAGAAAAGGAATATCAAACGGAATAAAATTCTACAATGATTTTTTCTTGGACCAAAAAGAACGTAGGAGACTTGGAGAAGAGGCCAGAAGATCTACGAGTGGGCCACAAGCCACCTGGGCGCGCCCTAGGGGGGCACCCCTGGCTTGTGGGCCCCCGTAGATCCTTCAACCCTAATTCTTTGCCTATTAATTCAGGAATATTCCCCCAATACCAAAAAGATCCACGATAATACTTTTCCGCCGTCGCAAGCCTCTGTTCCCGTGAGATCCCATCATGGAGCCTTTTCCGGTAATCTGCCGGACGGGTATTCGATCACGGAGGGCATCTACATCAACTCCGTTGCCCTTCCGATGATGCGTGAGTAGTTCACCACAGACCTTCGGGTCCATAGCTAGTATCTAGATGGATTCTTCTCTCTCTATGTTCTTCAATACCATGTTTTCCATGATCTGCATGGGGATCTATCCGATGTAATACTCTTTCGTGGTGTGTTTGTTGAGATCCGATGAATTGTGGGTTTAGGATCAGATTATCTATGAATATTATTTGAATCTTCTCTGAATTCTTATATGCATGATTTCATATATTTGCAAGTCTCTTCGAGTTATTGGTTTGGTTTGGCCAACTACATTGGTAATTCTTGCAATGGGAGAAGTGCTTAGTTTTGGGTTCAATCTTGCGGTGTCCTCACCTAGTGACAAAGTAGGGGTAGCAAGGCACATATTTGTATTGTTTCCATCAAGGATAGAAAGATGGGCTTTTCATCATATTGCCTGAGTTTATCCCTCTACATCATGTCATCTTACTTAATGTGTTACTCTGTTCTTCATGAACTTAATACTCTAGATGCAGGCAGGAGTCAGTCGATGTGTGGATTAATAGTAGTAGATGCAGAATCTTTTGGGTCTACTTGACACAGACGTAATGGCTATATGCATAATCATTACCTTGGATATCGTCATAACTATGCTCTTTTCTATCAATTGCTCAACAGTAATTTGTTCACCCACCGTATTATTTTCCTTCAAGAGAGAAGCCTCTAGTGAAACCTATGACCCCCGGGTCTATTTTCCATATTATATTTTCAGATCTATAATCCAAAAAATACCAAAAATGCCTTGCTGCAATTTTATTTTCTTTTATTTAGTTTTACTTCTAGCAATCTTTTATATCTATCTCTATCAGATCTCATCCTTGCAAGTAACCGCCAAGGGATTGACAACCCCTTTATAGCGTTGGGTGCAAGTGTTTGATTGTTTGTGGAGGTGCATAAATTGGGCCCTTGCTTGTACCTCCTACTGAATTGATACCTTGGTTCTCAACAACTGAGGGAAATACTTATCTACTTTGATGCATCACCCTTTCCTTTTCAAGGGAAAACCAACGCAAGATCAAGAAGTAGCACGAATTTATACCAGAAGATGGGCTCCGAAGGTGGGCCATGATGGGCATGCTCCACTAGGGCGCGGTTAGGGGGGCTCATGCGCCCTGGTGCAGGGCGGCCACCTGGTAACCCCCCCGCCTCCGGCAGTTTTCAGGTCCAGTATTTCTTATTTATTATATAAAAATCACCATAAGATTTCAACTTCATTGGGGATGTGCAGGGTTTGATCCTTGATGGGTTAATACCCATCTTCTTCACCATGACTGCGTAGATAAGATTGAGGCTGCTACCTCTGTCCATAAGGACCCTTGTTAAATGGTATCTGTCCACTATGGGGTTGAGTACTAGAGCGAATGACCCACATGCCGAATACTAGTCGGGTGGTCAGTGTGGTTGAAGGTGATCGGGCAAGCCGACCATGGGTTGAATTTTGGGCCGACGGGCTCTATGGCGTATACGTCCCGAAGTGCGCGCTTCCTTTCCTTCTTTGGTATATGTGTGGCATAGATCATGTTCACACTTTTTACCTCCGGGGGGGGGGGTTGCTTCTGGCCGTCGTTATTCGGCATGTGGGGCTCTTCATCATCCTTGCTGTGGGTGCCCTTACCATGGTCCTCTGCTACGAGCTTGCCTGCATGTTTAAACACCCAACAATTATGGTTGGTGTGGGTGGCAGGCTTGTCTTGAGTGCCATGAATCTGGTAGGGTTTGTACATTATTTGTCCAGCTAGGAGGGTCCATCCCTATTCCCTTTGACATGCTTCTTCTGCTGTGATGATTTTGAGTTATGGAAGCCAGCGTTAACCGTCGTGTCTTTGGTTTTAGCGAAGTTGTGCCGGCATTTGTTCTTGTTACGTCGTGGCTTCCCATTGTTGTCCCGCACATCAGAAGTGTCAGGGTTTGTAGGAGGATTGCTCTGACGTACTAGCCAACTGTCCTTGCCATGCAAAAGCGGGACATGACTGACGTGAGAGCTGACATTGTTCGAGGTTGTTCATGTCCAAGTTGACGGGCTAGCCATTCATCTTGAATGTTCTTCTTGAAAGAGGCCAATGCCTCGGTGTTAGAGCAGTCATTGATTTGATTTTTCTTGGTCAGGAATCGGTTCCAGAATTGTCGGGATGACTCTTCGGCCTATTGAACAATGTGGCTCAGGTCTGCAGCGTCCGGTGGCCGGACATAGGTGCCTTGAAAGTTAGACTAGAAAGCATCCTCGAGCTCTTCCCAACTCCCGATGGAGTTTTCAGGGAGGTTGTTCAGCCAGTGTCGTGCTGGTCCATTAAGCTTTAGAGGTAGGTACTTAATGGCGTGGAGATCATCACCACGAGCCAAGTGTATGTGGATAAGGAAATCTTCAATCCAAACGGCCAGGTTGGTAGTGCCGTCACATTTCTCAATGTTTATGGCCTTGAACCCCTCGAGGAATGGGTGTGGATTCACCTCATCAGTTAAACACATCGGGTGGGTGGCACCCCTGATCCTGGCGGCGTCGCATCGAAGGTCAGATTGAGTTTGGTCCAGATTCTGTCCTTGAACTCTATCGTTTTGGTCAAACCGAGCTTGGTACCCGTCCCTCTCCAGCAGGGGTTCGTACTTTGGATCCGTAAATGGATCTTGTTTGACCAGCATACGCATTCAGAGTGTGTCGTACGTCGAACGGGTCGGGTTGACCTAGTTCCCTCTGGCCTTTGCGAGGGTATTCGAATACTTCTCCCGCTTTACCAGTCGACATGTCCCGACCTCGAGGGGGGCGGTCCGGATGGTTGTCTTTGGTGTGTTTAGGGAGTGCGTGTGCGGGGGCCTCATTGTTGAATTCTAGCAATAAACGTTAGCGCGGGTAATCTTTATTTTGATCCTGCCATCCGTGCCCATGCCCTTCCTCAGCAGCTAGGACTTGCGTCCATCTGTCATTGAGGGTGTCTTTTTCAGCTTTGATTTGTTGTTTCTTCAACTCGAGGCTCTGAGTGGTGGAGATCAGTTGATGCTTGAATCGCTCTTGCTCGAACGAGCCTTCAGGAACGATGAAATCCTCATTGCCGAGACTAACATCGTCCTTGGAGAGTGGCACATAGTTGCTGTCTTTGGAATCAGCGGGGTCCTCGGAGTCTTCAAGGTCAATGTTCCCCTCGGGATCGGCGTGCTACTGTTCGGGAGCGGCCGGGTGTTGTGGGAGCGAGCTTGACAGTAGAAGATAGGGGTATGCAAGGAGAGGGCAGAGTCCTAGCTACGACGATGATGTACACACGAATGTATGAGTTCAGGGCCCTCTCGTGGAGGTAACAGCCTTACGTCTTAGTGCTCGGGAGCTTTCTGTCGTGTGGAATATGAGTGTTACAGGGAGTGCGAATCCTTGTGCCAGAGGGGAGAGGCGGCTTATATAGAGTGCGCTGCCCCTCATGAATACCTGGCAACCAAGGGTTCGATCGTGGTAATAAAGTTTTACGTTACTGATAATGTATGTAACAAATGCTACTAATGATGACTAGTCGAACGCCTGCCTGTTGGCCTTCTTGGGGTGCCTTCTGGTCTTTTGCTGTCGACTGGCCATTGGCTCTTCCGAGTGAAAAGCTACTGTTGAGTGGAGGGAGGAACCTCCAAGTGGATTACCTGTCAAGTGACTCATGTGCCATGGTGACTTCAGTCGGAGTCCTCCTTGTAATCTTTAAGTCCTCCAATGGAGTGTCCTTAGGTAGGGTATGTAGGTCAGACCTAGGACCCTACCTGTCGTGGTTTTATGTCACGCCCAAGATGCGCGCCTATCCATATTAAGGCACGAGGGCCTCGCAAGGGATAGATGCGCATCTCATCGTGTTGCAAGAATGGATATCATTACAAGTACATGTACTGAAGAGATGAGTATATGGAACTGGCTTACACTCGCCACAAGCTACATTAGAGTCACATCAACACAACAACATACTCAAACATCATACAGAAGAGCAGGGTCCGACTATGGACGAAATCAGACGATAAAATGACATCCACCCTTGCTATCCCAGGCTGCCGCCTGGGACCCATCCTAGATTGATGAAGAAGAAGAAATCCAAATCAAATCAAACATCGCGCTCATGTTCAGTCATCACGTTACCTGTACCTGCAACTGTTGTTGTAGTAATCTGTGAGCCACAGGGACTTAGCAATCTCATTTCCAAGGGTATGAAGACTATTAAAGCTTAATGGGTGAGGTATGGTTAAGTGGTGAGGCTGCAGCAAGCGACTAAACATTTATTTGAGTGGCTAACTTACGAGTACAGAAAGCAAAGTATGGTGGTCTACGCATAACGGACGTGAACTAGCAATGATCACTAACTGATCCTGAACACCTACTTACGTCGAACATAACCCCACCGTGTTCTCTTCCGGATAAGAACTCACGAGAAGAGACAGTCACGGTTACACACACAGTTGGTGTATTTTATTAGAGTTTACTTCAAGTTTGCTATAACCGGGTGTTAAACAAAGTATCCAAGTTTGCCACATAACCGCGGGCACGGATTCTCGAAAAGATTTAACCCTGCAGGGGTGCTCCAACTCATCCATCACAAATTAACCACACGCAGCAGGAATACCTCAACCATGGATCTCATGATCTTCCTAGGCAATTCCAAAGGAAATCCGACACCTCGAGATATACCGAAGAAGATGAGAGTTCCTCACTCAAGACGTTCGAGAAAGGTAAAACAAATCCAGCAAGGCCGCCCGGCGTGTCGACGAACCTGATAGGAGCCACGTATCTCATTCTCAGGACATGACCAGATGAGCATAGCGTACAATGGCCTAATTGAAATCTCCCGAGTTGCCCCGGGTTGTCCCCGCACACGACTCTAGTTTGGACCAACACTCGTGAGGAGCACTGGCCCGGGTTGTTGATTAATTATCCACGAGGTCCGGAAAGCCCCTGTGCAAGTTCATTAGTTATTAGGCAAATGTAGTACCAATGTTGGGCCTTGCCAGACAAGCTTTATTCTTACCCGAAAATCAAGGGGGTCCCCATAACAACCCCGAGCATGTTAGGAGCGCTCAATTATGGAACATAACACCGGTTTACAAGTAACTAGGGCGGCAAGAGCAGAACAAAACACCGAGCAAAGGCCAAGCCTTCCACCCTTTACCAACTATATATGTGCATTAAATTAAATAGCTTCAATAATGTGATATAACAAAATAATGTCCATGTTGACACATGGAAGCAATTGCACCTGCAGCTAGAAATGCTATAAGAAGGGCTGAGCAAGCGGTAACATAGCCAAACAAAGGTTTGTTGGGATGTGGAGGGGTTAGAGGCTTTTCACGGCATTGTTGGGAGGCTTGACAAACAAGTGGTAGGTAGCGTGACATAACGATAAAAACGAGATAACTAGCATAGCAATGATAGTAGTGGTATCTAGGGAAATGTGTCATCTTGCCTGAGATCCCGCTCGGAAGAAGAGCGAGTCCATGAAGAAGAGCCAACGTAGTCAAACGGATCCTCACACTCCGAATGCTTTCGGAACTCTATCGAGAAGAAGCAAACCGGAAACAACAATCAACACAAGAGAAACACCACAACATATGCATGACATGATGCGTAAACAAATATGATGCATGTCCGGTTTAAATATGCAAGGCATGACAATTCACATCAAACAACTACTACACACTAAAGTGAAGCTCAATATGCAACGAGTTGCATATTGACGAAACTCCATGTTCGGATTGTTTAGTTCACTCCCGTTAGGTACACGACAATATTAAATGTTGTTAAACATGGCAAGAGGTGAAGCATAAGTAAGCTACCTATCTAGGCATCTTAAATGAGGCCGGAAACAACTTATAGCATTTTCGAAATGACCTCATATGTTAATTCAAAATTGGTCCAGATCTGAACTAATCATGTTTTATATTTATTAAACAACAGAATAAAGCACACCAAGCAATTCTACACATCATTCTAGTCGATTTACATATATGGAACATCTCAAACGGAGCTACGGTCTAAAAGATATGCGCAACACAAGATGCACATGTCATGAATGCAAATGCATGGAAAATACAATCACAACCATTTCAAATCATGAATGCAGCAAGTTATTATGAAACTACATGAGATTCTAAGCAAGTTCAATATGCAACATGTCCAAAACGAAGCTACGGTTCAACCACAAACACCAAAACAAGTTTTAGTTGAAATCTGCCCAAAACAGCAACTTAGCATTTTGCACACATGAAAACAAGTTACACTATTCTAAAATGCACAAACTAAGCATGGGGCAGTAGTATATAACACGCACTTCATTTCATCTTCATATATCATATTCAAAACATGCATGGATCACATGGTAGGAAGCTCACAAGGTAGCTACTTGAAAACAGTTTCAGAATTAGTGAAAATAGCAGTTTTTGACAGTGCAGTTTTCATCACGAAGGCATATTGACATAAGTGAAACTATATGCTACAGGGCATATAATGACATGAAACTTAACAGCATACTAAAGGACATTATCAACTACAAATAACTCCATTACACCTACCACAAAAGGATTCTAGATCACTAGCAAAACACATGACAAGACAGCAACAAAATATTACAGATTCCAGACTTAGAAATATTTTAGCATCTCAAAACAGCAGTATTTTTATAGCAAGTTGACAACAAGAAAACAACACCCTAACATGCATTTATATGGAAAACAAAATGTCTAGGGGCTAGGACACATATCAAAGGGCACATCTCATGTTCAAAATTATTTCATACCATGCATGTATTAAATCACACGAAAATAACAAAACGGCATCACAGCAAAATGACATGCACACGAAAATGCTCAAATGACAAAACTAAATGCACCAATAAATTATATGGATATTTTTCTACCCCGAAAACATATATAATATGGGGGTTTTCAAATTAACAAAATGACACAACAATTATGCGGGATTATGACCTAAACCGTTTTAGCAAGTTATTTATGTAAATAAAATACAAACATCACATTACATAATTTTATCATGCATGAAAATGTGATTCTATCAATATGCACATATTACATAAAGAGTTTGAATATACGGGGTGCATGATTAAATATATATATATATATATGCACAAAACTAAATATGACATATATGCAAATTGATGCAAACAACAAGTTTAAATATCCTTATCGTGGATGAAAATCACATATGGCTAATCTACAAAAAAAAATTAAACAGTTTTCGTATTAAGACTATTTTTATACGACGTACGCTTGATTATATATTAGCAATTTTAAATTATGCAATTATCTGTAATTTAGAGAAAATGCAACGGCCTAAAGGAAAAAAACGCGCAGGGGGGGCCTGCTCACCCTGGGCCTTGGCCCATTCGGCAGGGAGGCTGGGCCGGCTGGGGCGGTCAACGGGCGCTGGCCCACGCACGCACGAGCGGGCGAGTGCCGCGGGCGTCGTCGTCCTTCGCCTGCCGATCCCGATCCGATTGGGGGAAGGCAGGGCGGCGACCATGGCGGGCACTCCGGCGACAGGAGGCCGGGAACGGGGCGGGGCCAGCTGGATCCGATGGGGAACGCGGCATTCGGCGGCTCGGGGGACCGGATCCAACGACGTTCGATGGCCGGTGGCGCCATTGGGACCTGGACATAGGCACGAGAGGGAGAGAGGAAGTAGGGAGAGAGAAAGGAGGAAGAAGGAGAGAGAGAGGAGCGGCGAGGCAGCAGTTACTAGCGAGGCGACGGCAGCCTCGGGGCTCTGGCGAGCTCCTCCGGCGAGGGCCAGCGGCGGCTGGGAAGCCCTGGTGCGGGGTGAGGGAGATCGGGCACCATGGGAGCCTCGGGCGGCTGCGGGGCTGCACTGCGGTCGCTGGACATGTCTGGGTTGGCCGTCGGACATGTCCGATAGGTGGGGAAATGGACGAATCTGAGCCTCTAGATCGCGATCCGAGGGCCAGATTTTGGCTGGGGGCTAGGGCTGCGGGATCTGGAGGAGGAGGGCTAGCAGGTGTGGTTTTCCTAGGGGTGTGGCTGCAATTTCCATGGGGGAAACCCCAGAGAGAGTGAGAGCTCTCTCCATGGGGTTATATAGGGAAGGCACTAGGGGCTGGGGTTGGACCTTGTCCGTCCGATCGTGATCCGATGACCATGAATGGAGGAGGGGCTAAGTGGGCTAGTGTCTGTGTAGATGGGCTATGGGGAAGATAGAGAATTGTGGCCCGACAACGAAGTTTGCAAAACCGAAAACGTCTGACGAATAACCCGATGACCGACTACTACGGATGACCGACGGGGTATCAAACGAACTCGGAATGCGACGAAATTCGACGGGAGGTCTACCTACAATATAACAAGACCGCACACCAAGTTTCGACCCAATCCAAGAATATTTTTAGCGCGCTTTAAAAATGGTTTTATTTAACGATGTCGCGGGCGCGTGCGTGCGTGGTTGGTCTCGAAACGGGCAACAACAAGAACGAAGAGAACCAGCGACTACGAACGAATGCAAGTTTTCGAAAAGGAGTGACAAAGTAATGCGAATGATGCGATGATGAATGCAACAACCAAACGAAACATAGACGAGAATGGAAAGAAAGGGGAATCTTTTGGAATCTTCTGGAGCGTTTGTCCCGGGCTATTACATTTTATCATGACAGATGTCCGAGGACTTAGATTCGAGGCCATCGCTAAGGTGATGGACTCAAAGGGGTTGGTTGGAACGAAGGACATGAGTTTACCCACGTTCGGCCCCTCGAATAGAGGTAATAGCCTACGTCCTGCTTGTGTTGTATTGATTGGAGTATCGATTACAAGGTAGCGGAATCGCTTGACCTAGCACTCGATCAGTTGGTCTCTCTCTAAGTCGCCCCAGGTCTTGCCCTTATATAGGAGGTCAAGACCACGAGTTACACAAGTCATATGCCGACTCTCACAACGTGTCCGAGTCTATCTCTATGCTATCTCGCCTTCTTGATCAAGCCATCTCCGGGCGGCTTATTCGCCCGGGCCTTCGTGACTTCTTTGCCTGGCCTCACCTTGGCCCATCTCGATGAGCCGCCGAATGCCAAGGCTTGAGTCTCCAGGCCTGTCCTTGGTCTGGCCCATGAGCCGCTAGGTGTGACCCGGCCCCACCTGGGCGGGTCTCACCACGTGGTTATATCCCCAACATTAGGCCCTAGGTTGATTTGAGCTTGCTCATTTCAATCTTCCGTCTCACTTGGCGGCGAGTCTTGCTCAATCTTCCATCTCACTTGGCAT
The DNA here is from genome assembly GCA_022496015.1 of Hordeum marinum. Taxonomy (NCBI): domain Eukaryota; kingdom Viridiplantae; phylum Streptophyta; class Magnoliopsida; order Poales; family Poaceae; genus Hordeum; species Hordeum marinum. The sequence goes on along the minus strand of CM039677.1, from coordinate 183,787,415 downwards.
CGAGTCTTGCTCAATCTTCCGCCTCACTTGGTGGCGAGTCTTGCTCATTACCACCTGAAAGTAAGACAAAGTAACCCGCTGTGACGTCATGCCAGCGACATCAAAAAAGATTCCCTGACGACCGCAACGGATCTTTCCGCTATTAAACTGATATCCCGAATATCGAGGCGTCTGTCTCGGTCAATTAACCTCCGTCGCCTAGATTCTCGCGCCCATTTCCACTTTTGCCTATTTAATAGGACCGCAGAGGGCAGTTTCACTTCCTTTCTCTGCTCGCGCCTCTTCTTCTTACTCCCAACATTGTCGCTCCAGCGCTCTTCCGCTCCGGCGAAGCTTCCACGCCATCATCGCTGCAGGCTGCTGCATCAACCTGTTCGTACCAGAGCTCTGCCCGCGCCCATTGCGCCATCTCCGGTGAGTTCTTCTTCTCCCCTAGATCCATAGCTCACGTTAGGGTTCTCATGGAGTTCTCCGCCGCTAAAACATGGACTTCTCCGCAATGGCAGATAGGATACACATCATCGAACACAATATTGTCCTCTGCTCCATCGCGGTAGACCGTAGGAAGTCGATAATAGCACCACGCAGATCTGTAGTTGCTCTATTCACTGTCTTCAAAATGTCACTAGTCTGACTGTTCGTCGCTAGATCTAGAATAAACCCAATTTTCCTCTATTTTGTAGATCCATAATTACATAAGTAGTCTGTGAAACCTATTTTCCACACTTAGCAAGATTTTGCCTCATTGTATTGCAAACTTAACTCGCCAGTGAACTTTCGACTCTCATCAAAACTGCTCCGGTGACTTAACTTTATAACACTTAAACTTTTTAACCGCTTTATTTTGTCTGTCACCTCCTGACTCGCCAAAAATTATTACTTTGCACAGTTTTAAGTCGCCACCATGTCTCGTGCATCCAATTCATGTAATTGGGTTGGCTCTGCTATCACACAGGAGTTCCTAATGGATTTTGTAGACATGGTTACCTTACCTGCCAAAGATGTCATCCATTGGCGGGTTCCGGGTAATGAGCTAAAGCCCGTTCCTTAGGAGGGTGAAGTAGTTGTATTTTTGGATCATCTCGAGCGCGGGTTTAGCCCCCCTGGCTCAAAATTCTTCCGGGACGTTCTTCACTTCTTCAAACTGTGCCCACAAGACCTTGCTCCCAATTCCGTCTCCAACATGTGCAACTTCCAAGTACTCACTGAAGTTTACTTGCAAGAAGAGCCATCCGTTGGTCTGTTTCGTGAGTTTTTTATGTGAACCGCCAGACGGAGGTGAAGGCTGGTCCAAGCTTAGGGCTTGGCGGGATTTCCATTCAGAGGCGACAGGACATAACTTTTCTGGCTGTTCAGATGTCGAGTCATCCTTAAGACTAGAATAAGACTTGGTTTTACTATAAAGACAACTCCCCAGAAGGAGAGCATCCTTTGCCGGGTTATCGTTCGTCCTGGCTCAAGACAACCACTGAGCTTCCTGGCTGGCTGTCAGTCACTGAGCAAGCAAAGCATGCTCCGGCTCACGCAAAAATTAAAGCTCTTATGGCTAATGGACTGACGGGCCTGGATTTAATCCGCTGCTGGATTTCTTGGAGGGTCATGCCCCTGAGCCGGCGCAGCCGCCTCATGTGCGAATATACAGGCCAGTCTGATGACCCCCTTTGCTTTAACCAGACAACATTATTAGAGGATGACATTGTGGCTGCCATCAGGAGCCTTATCCATGAGTCTTCAGGAGGTTGCAGTGCCATTGGACTAGCACCTTTCTGTGCCGCAAACCCGGCCCCAGATGTAAGGGCGACTCTCGATGTCCTTATCTCTGTATTAGCTTATACTTAGCAATCTCTCAACTTTTTGCCGGCTTATATTTTCAGGCCAATTCCGGCTTCTGGAAGAAGAAGTACGTTCCTCCTCCGAAGAAGTCAAAGAAGAAAATTGACGGTCGGAAGAACAAAACTGCACCCCAAGAACAACCCGAAGAATAGTCGGAATCTAATGACTCAGAGGTAGAGCTTGATTCTTTTGGTCGTCTCTTCATGCACCTTATTGACAATAATTATTCACAGGACAAAATGGAGACGAGCCATGCCAATGTTCCTGAGGTAACTTACGTTTCATTCGACTCAGAACATCTTGTACCACAGAAGATACGGCGGGTCATCCGAAAAGTCCCACTTTCTCATCCTCTTGCTTACTTAGACCCCCCACTTTCTTTTGAAAAAGCAACAGCAAATCTCCCAATGCTAGACACGGAGCATCGGCTCTAACGATCTCATGGCAGGGTTATCTCCGACTCAGCGGAAGTGGTCGGCTGAGGTATCTGTTCAACCTGACTTTGTTTATCAACCTTGTCTTTGTAATTCGACACTGTCTTATGTTGTCTTAAATGCTTTCAAGAATCACCCCCTTCGTCCGGCGACTCTACGAAACTGCTCTGCCGCCTCTGAAGATTAACCCAGAGTCTATGTCTTTATGCTTATGTTCAAACTTGTGTTATATATAAAGCTCGAACCATAACCTCCTGTGATTTCCAAGGCCCAAGCAAAACGAAGGAAAACCAGCAGGTGTACCCCTGGCCACAAAGCTCGAGAGCTGGAGCCTGCCAAGCCAGATTCTCCCGTGTCGCATGTTGATCCCTTGGCGGCTTCCAAAGAGGCACCTGAAGAAACTCGTCATTCTGTTGAGCTAGCGGTCGACGATATAATTCCTGAGAGTCCTTCGAGGGCCAATTCCAAGCCACCAAGCCCTTCCAAGACTGTTGACAATTCAAATACTCTAGACGTCCAAATTACCAGCACCGACTTTCACTCTCCTCAACCTTATGTATTAACAAAGCACACTGAGGTGATTGAAACCTCCAAGAAGTTGGAATTTGAACTCCCTGCACTAGAGAAGCTAATAGTCGATGAGCTTCACGCTGGTTATCTGAACCACCTGTCTACAAGGCGGGACCTGGAGCTCAAGCTTGTCAACCCGATGAAGAAGAAATATGAGGTACTCTCACTCTCCTTTCCTTATACCCTTACGTAGCCCCCAAGAGCTGGGTTAATATTAGCTAATGGTAAGCCGGGTCTTAAAATCTTGCTAGAAGTCGAAATACTTTAGCTTGTATGCATCAACTATTAATTTAGATTTGGTTTCTCAAAGCATCATCCGTAGCCCCCCAAGGATCGGCTCAATTTTGATAAAGTTAAGTCGGAGCTTTCATTGTAGATACTTTGGAGAGCCAATTGTAGCCCCCAAGGGCTGGCTCAATTTTGATAAAGTTGTGTCGGAGCTTTCATTGTAGATACTTTGGAGAGCCAATTGTAGCCCCCAAGGGCCGGCTCAATTTTGATAAATTTGGGTCGGAGCTTCCTTGTAAATCTTGGGAGATCAAATAGACATTAGCCCCCACGTGTCAAACATATTGCTTGCTTTTTCATAATAACTCATGTGCCGGTTCTGTTGGGCTAACTCGCCACTTAAAACTCCTTAGCAGTACAGGGTATCTATCAAGATTGGCCGTTAAGTTCTTTGAACTGGCTCAGGGTCTCTAAGCAAGATTAACTGAAAGGAAGTGTGATGTCCCAGAAGAGACACGACAGGGCATGAGTACCCTAATAGCCCAAAAACTGCCTCTCACGTGACATAAATCTGTCATTTTAACCTTAAACAATATAGGCTCCTCAAGGATTAACTGTCTAAGAGTACGAACAAGCCACATAGCGGAGAGTCGGCAGTAGATGGGAGAGTTTATCCTTGCTTTCCGTAAGTTGGCCCTCACGTGGCAATAGCCGCCGTTTCAACCTTAACCAGTACATGGTCTCTATCGAGATTGGGCGTAAAGTTCTTTGAACCGGCTCAGGGTCTCCAGGCGAGATTAACTGGTAAGAGTTCGGCAGGTTACCTAGCGGAGCAACATCAGTTTAACGGGCAGGTTTAACCCTGTTTGGCTTGATAGCTGATCAAGAGGGTGTGTAAGCTAAACTCGGTGGGTTGGAAGCCCCCAAGTGACCTTTGTTGACGGAGTCAACTATTTGGCTTAAAAGCCGACCGATAGGGTGTGATAAGCTACACCCGGTGGGTGGGAAGCCCCTGGATGATCATGTCGACGGAGTCAACTATTTTGGCTTGAGAGCCGACCGATAGGGTGATAAGCTATACCCAATGGGTGGGAAGCCCCCTGGACGATCATGTTGACGGAGTCAACTATTTTGGCTTGAGAGCCGACCGATAGGGTGTGATAAGCTACACCCGGTGGGTGGGAAGTGTTGGGGAACGTCGCATGGGAAACAAAAAATTTCCTACGCACACGCAAACCTATCCATGGTGATGAGTATCTACGAGAGGGAGAGTAGATCTACGTACCCTTGTAGATCGCTAAGAGGGAAGCGTTAAGAAACGCGGTTGGTGTAGTCGAACTTCTTCGCGATCCAAATCGCCGAGCGTCCCGCGATCTAATCAAGAACCATCCCGCGAACTAATCATGAACCGCCCCATGATCTCGTCATGATCCGTCCCGCGATCCGATCACGAACGTCCCGTGGCCTTGATCACGATCCTTCCGATCAAGTACCGAACGGACGACACCTCCGCGTTCAGCACACGTGCAGCTTGATGACGATCTCCACCGTCTTGATCTAGAAAGAGGAGGCGTAGAGGAGGATGAGTTCTCCGGCAGAGTGACGGCGCTCCGGTGATGGTGGTGGAGCTATTCCGACAGGGCTTCGCCTAAGCACTGCAGAAAACCGATCTAGAGGAGAAGCTATGCACTAGAGGAACGGGTGGCACGTGGCTGAAAATCTTGTGTCAAAACCCTAAAAATACTCTAGTATATATAGGAGGAGAGGAGGAGGAGGCTTGGCTTCCAGAAAGGCAGCCCTTGGGTCGGCCAAACCAAGGAGGGAGGAGTCCTCCTCCTCCACTCCTAGTAGGATTAGGACTCCTTCCTTATTTGGCCCTTTTTTGCCTTTTTCCACCTTTTTCCTTTTGGTATTTTCTTCCCAGCCTCATGGGCTTTGTGTAGGACTTCCACCAGCCCACTAAGGGCTGGTATTCATCCTCCTACATCCCATAAAGCCTCTTGGGTCGAAATACCCCTCCCGGTGGTCTCCCGATACACTACCGCCACTCCCGGTACACTACCGATGAGCCCGGAACTTTTCCGGCGACCAAACTGGGACTTCCTATATATGAATCTTTACCTCCGGACCATTCCGGAGCTCCTCGTGACATCCGGGATCTCATCCGGGACTCCGAACAACCTTCGGTCACCACCATACATAACTCTACACTACCGAAACGTCACCGAACCTTAAGTGTGCAGACCCTGCGGGTTCGAGAACTATGTAGACATGACCGAGACACCTCTACAGCCAATAACCAATGGCGGGACCTGGACATCTACATTGGTTCCTACATATTCTACGAAGATCTTCATCGGTCGAACCTCTATGTCAAGGATTCAATCAATCTCGTATAACGTTCCCTTTGTTCTTCGGTATGTTACTTGCCCGAGATTCGATCATCGGTATCTCCATACCTAGTTCAACCTCGTTACCGGAAAGTCTCTTTACTCGTTCCGTAATGAAAGATCCTGTGGCTAACATATTAGTCACATTGCTTGCAAGGCTTGTTGTGATGTTGCATTACCGAGTGGGCCGTGAGATACCTCTCCGTCACACGGAGTAACAAATCCTAGTCTTGAGCCATGCCAACTCAATAGACACCTTCGGAGATACCTGTAGTGCACCTTTATAGTCACCCAGTTACGTTGCGACGTTTGATACACACAAAGCATCCCTCCGGTGTCAGTGAGTTGCATGATCTCATGGTCATAGGAACATATACTTGACATGCGGAAAACAGCAGCAATAAACTAACACGATCATATGCTACGTTTTTAATTTGGGTCTTGTCCATCACATCATTCTCCCAATGATGTGATCCGTTATCAAATGACATCTCATGTCCATGGAGAGGAAACCTTAACCATCCTTTGATCAACGAGCTAGTCTATTAGAGGCATACTAGGGACATGGTTTTGTCTATGTATCCACACATGCATTTATGTCTCCGATCAATACAATTATAGCATGGATAATAAACGATTATCAGAACAAGGAAATATGATAATAAATAATTTATTATTGCCTCTAGGGCATATTTCCAACAGTCTCCCACTTGCACTAGAGTCAATAATCTAGTTCACATCACCATGTGATTCGCATTGTTATGAATCTAACACCCAATGAGTTTTGGGGTTCGATCATGCTTTGCATGTGAGAGAGGTCTTATAGTCAACGTGTCTGTAACATTCAGATCTGTGTGTACTTTGCAAATCTATGTCAAACCGTAAACACTGCTACCACACTCCACTTGGTACTTTACCAAATGGCTGCTCCACTATACGTATCCAGATTGCTACTACGAGCCATCCGGATTGGTGTTTAAAGCTTGCATCGACGTAACTCTTTACGACGAACTCTCTATTACCTCCATAATCGAGAAACATCTCCTTAGTCCTCTGGTTACTAAGAATAATTTCGACCGCTGTCCAGTGATCCACTCCTGGACCACTCTAGTACCCCTTGACAGACTCATGGCAAGGCACACACAGGTGTGGTACACAACATGGCATACTACACAGAGCCTATGGCTAAGGCATAGGGGACGACGTTCGTCTTTTCTCTTTCTTCTGCCGTTGTCGAGCTTTGAGTCTTAATCAACTTCACACCTTTATAAATCAGGTGAGAACTCTTTCTCTGACTGATCCATTTTGAACTCTTTCAAAATCTTGTCAAGGTATGTATTTATTGAAAGTCTCATCAAGCATCTTGATCTATCTCTATAGATTTTGATGCTCAACAATTAGGTAGCTTTATCCAGGTCTTCCTTTGAAAATCACTTTTCAAACAACCATTTATGCTTTCCAGAAATCCTACATTATTTCCGATCAACAATATGTCATCCACATATACTTATCAGAAATTCTATAGTGCTCCCACTCACTTTATTGTAAATACAAGTTTCTCATAAACTTTGCATAGACTCAAAACTTTGATCACCTCATCAAAGTGCATATTCCAACTCCGAGATGCTTGCTTCATTTCATAGAAGGATCACTGAAGCTTGTACACCTTTTAGCATCCTTAGGACTGACAAAACCTTCTGGTTGTATCACATACAACCTTTGCTCAATTAAACCGTTAAGGCAACGATGTTTTGACATCCATCTGCCAGATTTCATAATTGAAAAATGCAGCAACTGCTAACATAATTCCAACAGACTTTAGCACCGCTACTAGTGAGAAAGTCTCATCGTAGTCAACTCCTTGAACTTGTCACAAACATCTTTGCAACAAGTCGAGCTTTACTAATAGTGACATTTACCATCAGCGTCTGTCTTCATTTTAAAGATCCATTTGTACTCAACGACCTGCCGTCCAACGAGCAAGTCTACCAAAGTCTATACTTGGTTTTCATACATGGATCCTATCTCGGATTTCATGGCCTCCAACCATTTGTCGGAATCCGGGCCCGTCATCGCTTCTCCATAGCTCATAGGTTCATCGTTGTCCAACAACATGACCTCCAAGACAGGGTTATCGTACCACTTAGGAGCAGTACACATCCTTGTCGACCTACGAAGTTCGATAGTAACTTGATCCTGAAGCTTCATGATCATCATCATTAACTTCCTCTTTCAACTAACGTAGGCTTTACAGAAACATCTTTCTGTGTTGCGCTACTCTCTGGTTGAACAAAGGTTTAACAACCTCATCAAGTTCTATCTTCCTCCCACTCAATTCTTTCGAGAGAAACTTTTCCTCGAGAAAGGACCCATTTTTAGCAACAAACACTTTGCACTTGGATCTGAGATAGATGGTTCACCCAACTGTTCTTAGGGTATTCTATGAAGATGCATTTGTGTGCCTTGGGTTCGACCTCATTAGGTGAAAACATTTTTCACACAAGTGTCGCAGCCCCAAATATTAAGAAATGACAGCTTAGGTTTCTATCAAACCATAATTCACATGGTGTCATCTCAACGGATTTAGATGATGCCCTATTTAAAGTGAATGTAGTTGTCTCTAATGCATAACCCTAAAATTATAGTAGTAAAATGATAAGAGACATTATAGCACGCACCATATCCAATAGAGCATGACTATGATGTTCGGACACACCATCACACTATGGTGTTTCAGGTGGCGTTAGTTCTGAAACAAATTTCATATTATCTTAAATTGTATGCCAAACTCGTAACTCACATATTCACCTCCACGGTCATATCGCACTCATTTTTATCTTCTTGTCACGATGATCTTAAACTTCACTCTAAATGTGCTTGAACCTTTCAAACGATTCAGACTTGAGTTTCATTAAGTAAATATACACTATATCTACTTAAATCATCAGTGAAGGTAAGCAAATAACGATATCCACTGCACGCTACAAGACTCACTAGATTGCATACATCAACATGTATCATTTCCAATGAATCACTTGCCCGCTCCATCCAACGGGTTTTTTAAGTCATCTTGCCCAAGAGGCATGGTTCGCATGTCTCAACTGATTCGAAATCGAATGAGTCCAAAGATCCATTAGCATGGAGTTTCTTCATGCGCTTTATACCAATATGACATTTAGCGGCAGTGCCACAAGTATGTGGTACTATCATTATTAACTTTGTATCTGTTGACATCAATGTTATGAACATGTGTATTACTACGATCAAGATTTCAACAAACCATTCTCACTGGGAGAATGACCATTGAAGGTATTATTCATGTAAACAGAATAACCATTATTCTCTAACTTAAATGAATAACTGTATTGCAATAAACATGATCTAATTATGTTCATGCTCAACGCAAAACACCAAATAACATTTATTTAGGTTCGTCACTAATCTTGAAGGTAGAGAGAGCGTGCGATGTTGATCACACCAACCTTGGAAACATTTCCAACACATATCGCCACCTCACCCTTAGCTAGTTCTCCGTTTATTCCGTAGCTTTTATTTCGAGTTACTAACATTTAGCAATCGAACCAGTATCCAATACCCAGGTGCTACTAGGAGTACTAGCAAGGCACACATCAAAAACTCGTATATCAAATATACTTCTGTCGATGTTGCCAGCCTTCTTATCTACCAAGTATCTAGGGTTGTTTCGCTTCAGCGACTGATCACCTCATAACAGAAGCACTTAGTCTCGGGTTTGAGTTCAACTTCGGGTTGCTTCACTAGAGTAGCAACTGACTTGCTATCCATGAAGTTTCCCTCCTTGCTCTTGCCCTTCTCGAAACTAGTGGTTTCATTAACCATCAACACTTGAAGCTCCTTCTTGATTTCTACCTTCGCGGTGTCAAACATCGCGAACAGCTCAGGATCAATATTTCTATCCTTGGTGTTTTATACTTCATCACTAAGTTCTAGTAGCTTTAGTGACAGTGACTTGGAGAACTATATCAATCACTATCTTATCTAGAAGATCAACTCCCACTTGATTCAAGCGATTGTAACACCCAGACAATCTGAGCACATGCTCAACGATTGAGCTATTCTCTTTCATCTTGCAGGCAAAGAATCTTGTTGGAGATCTCATATCTCGCAACACGGGCATGAGCCTGAGATCCTAATTTTAGCTCTTAGAAAAATCTCATATGTTCCGTGACGTTCAAAACGTTTTTGGAGCCTCAATTCTAAGCCGTAATGCATGACGCACTAAACTATCAAGTAGTCATCAGAACGTGCCTGTCAGATGTTCACAACATCTATAGACGACGCTAGAGGGGTTGGTGCACCGAGCAGTGCATTAAGGACATAAGCCTTCTGTGCAGTAATGAGGACAATCCTCGGATCACGGACCCAGTCCGCAATATTGCTACCATCATCTTTCAACTCTATTTCTCTAGGAACATATAAAAAATTAAGGGAGCCACAGCGCGAGCTAGTAATCTACAACATAATTTGCAAAGACACTATTGACTATGTTCATGATAATGAGTTCAATTAATCATATTACTTAAGAACTCCCACTCAAATTGACATCCCTCCGATCATTCGAGTGATACATGATCCAAATTCACCAACTCAAGTCCGATCATCACGTGAGTTGAGGTGGCTGCAATGGTGAACATATGTTGATCATATCTACTATATGACTCATGTTCGACCTTTCGGTCTCTTGTGTTCCGAGGCCATGTCTGTACATGCTAGGCTCGTCAAGTTTAACCCGAGTGTTCTGCACGTGCAAATCTGGCTTGCACCCGTTGTATGTGAATGTAGAGTCTATCAAACCCGATCATCACGTGGTGTCTCAACACGACGAACTTTCGCAACGGTGCACACTCGAGGAGAAGACAATTTATCTTGAAATTAAGTGAGGGATCACCTTATAATGCTACCGTCGTCCTAAGCAAAACAAGGTGCATAAAAAGATTAACATCTCATGCAATTCATAAGTGACATGATATGGCCATGAACTTGTGTTTAAGATCTCCATCTTCAAAACACCGGCATGATCTCCATCGTCACCGACATGACACCATGATCTCCATCATCTTGATCTCCATCAACGTGCTGCCATTGGGGTTGTGGCGCCAGCCCTGCTTCTACTTCTATTGCTACCGCTTAGCGATAAAGTAAAGCATTACATAGCGCTTAATGATTGACACGCAGGTCATACAATAATTAAAGACAACCCTATGGCTCCTGCCGGTTGCCGTACTCATCGACGTGCAAGTCGTGAAATTTTATACATCACATGATCATCTCATACATCACATATATCACATCATGTAATTGGCCATATCACATCACAACATACCCTGCAAAAACAAGTTAGACGTCCTCTAATTGTTGTTGCATGTTTTACGTGGCTGCTACGGGTATCTAGCAAGAATGATTCTCACCTACGCATAAACCACAACGGTGATACACTAGTTTGTTTTTCAACCTTCTCAAGGACCGCCTTTGTCGAATCCGATCCAACTAAAGTAGGAGAAACTGACACCTTTTGCAACAAGTGCAGTTGAGGGAACCGGTCTCTCATAAGCGTACGAGTAAGGTTGGTCCAGGCCGCTTCATCCCACAATACCGCTGAACCAAAACACGACCAAGGGACGAAGCAATCTAAGCATCAACGCCCAGAAACCTTTTGTGTTCTACTCGAGATCTCATCGAACCATCAACCTAGCTCTGATACCACTGTTGGGGAACGTCGCATGGGAAACAAAAATTTTCCTACGCACACGCAAACCTATCCATGGTGATGAGTATCTACGAGAGGGAGAGTAGATCTACGTACCCTTGTAGATCGCTAAGAGGGAAGCGTTAAGAAACGCGGTTGGTGTAGTCGAACTTCTTCGCGATCCAAATCGCCGAGCATCCCGCGATCTAATCACGAACCGTCCCACGAACTAATCATGAACCGTCCCACGATCTCGTCACGATCCGTCCCACGATCCGATCACGAACGTCCCGTGGCCTTGATCACGATCCTCCCGATCTAGTACCGAACGGACGACACCTCCGCGTTCAGCACACGTGCAGCTTGATGACGATCTCCACCGTCTTGATCCAGCAAGAGGAGGAGTAGAGGAGGAAGAGTCCTCCGGCAGCGTGACGGCGCTCCGGTGATGGTGGTGGAGCTATTCCGACAGGGCTTCGCCTAAGCACTGCAGAAAACCGATCTAGAGGAGAAGGTATGCACTAGAGGAACGGGTGGCACGTGGCTGAAAATCTTGTGCCAAAACCCTAAAATACTCTAGTATATATAGGAGGAGAGGATGAGGAGGCTTGGCTGCTAGAAAGGCAGACCTTGGGTCGGCCAAACCAAGGAGGGAGGAGTCCTCCTCCTCCACTCCTAGTAGGATTAGGATTCCTTCCTCATTTGGCCCTTTTTTGCCTTTTTCCACCTTTTTCCTTTTGGTATTTTCTTCCTAGCCTCATGGGCTTTGTGTAGGACTTCCACCAGCCCACTAAGGGATGGTATTCATCCTCCTACAGCCCATAAAGCCTCTTGGGTCGAAATACCCCTCCCGGTGGTCTCCCGATACACTACCGGCACTCCCGGTACACTACCGATGAGCCCAAAACTTTTTCGGCGACCAAACTGGGACTTCCTATATATGAATCTTTACCTCCGGGCCATTCCAGAGCTCCTCGTGACATCCGAGATCTCATCCGGGACTCCAAACAACCTTCGGTCACCACCATACATAACTCTACACTACCGAAACGTCACCGAACCTTAAGTGTGCAGACCCTGCGGGTTCGAGAACTATGTAGACATGACCGAGACACCTCTACGGCCAATAACCAATGGCGGGACCTGGACGTCCACATTGGTTCGTACATATTCTACGAAGATCTTCATCAGTCGAACCTCTATGTCAAGGATTCAATCAATCCCGTATAACGTTCCCTTTGTTCTTCGGTATGTTACTTGCCCGAGATTCGATCGTCGGTATCTCCATACCTAGTTCAACCTCGTTACCGGCAAGTCTCTTTACTCATTCCGTAATGAAAGATCCCGTGGCTAACATATTAGTCACATTACTTGCAAGGCTTGTTGTGATGTTGCATTACCGAGTGGGCCCTGAGATACCTCTCCGTCACACGGAGTAACAAATCCCAGTCTTGATCCATGCCAACTCAATAGACACCTTCGGAGATACCTGTAGTGCACCTTTATAGTCACTCAGTTACGTTGCGACGTTTGATACACACAAAGCATCTCTCCAGTGTTAGTGAGTTGCATGATCTCATGGTCATAGGAACATATACTTGACATGCGGAAAACAGCAGCAATAAACTAACACGATCATATGCTACATTTGTAATTTGGGTCTTGTCCATCACATCATTCTCCCAATGATGTGATCCCGTTATCAAATGACATCTCATGTCCATGGATAGGAAACCTTAACCATCCTTTGATCAACGAGCTAGTCTATTAGAGACATACTAGGGACATGGTTTTGTCTATGTATCCACACATGCATTTAAGTCTCCGATCAATACAATTATAGCATGGATAATAAACGATTATAAGAACAAGGAAATATGATAATAACTAATTTATTAATGCCTCTAGGGCATATTTCCAACAGGAAGCCCCCTAGACGATCATGTCGACGGAGTCAACTATTTTGGCTTGAGAGCCGACTGATAGGGTGTGATAAGCTACACCCGGTGGGTGGGAAGCCCCCTGGACGATCCTATTTTCACTTTTTGCACAGATTGAGATGTGTGAAACAACAGAGGCCCCGACTTGTAGGGATGCCTACTTTACTCATATAAATATATGATATGTAGAATGATGGTGTACAATGTCAAGTCTTGACAACTTAAGTATGGTAAGGCCATAGATGCGCTATGTTCCATGGCTGCCGGGTCTCCTGCCCTGAGGTATATGAGTCGTCTCAGATGTCAATGAGGTAATATGACCCGTTATTGAGATTTCTGCTGACCACAAAAGGTCCTTCCCATGGAGGGGATAACTTGTGCGCATTTGTCGGATCTTGAATCAACCGGAGCACTAAGTCGCCTTCTTGAAACGTCCGGGTCTTGACCCTACGGCTATGATAGCGGCACGGGTCTTGCTAATAAATCGCCGAACGAGCCGCTGCCAGATCATGTTCCTCCTCCAAGGCATCCAAGGCGTCTTGACGTGCCATTTCATTGTCCGCCTCAACGTAAGCAGCCACTCGTGGCGAGTCATGACGGATGTCACTTGGTAACACGGCCTCTGCATCGTAAACCATGAAGAAAGGTGTATAACCCATTGATCTGTTGGGAGTGGTTTTGATGCTCCATAAGATGGACGGCAATTCCTCCACCCAGCAACCCGGTGTTCTCTATAAAGGAATCGTAAGCCGGGGCTTGATACCTCTCAGGATTTCTTGGTCAGCACACTCTGCCTGACCGTTGGATTGTGGATGAGCAACCGCAGAAACATCAAGCCGGATGTGCTCATTGTCGCAGATCGTTTTCATAGCCCCCTTGGACAGGTTCGTACCATTGTCTGTGATGATAATGTGAGGGTAACCAAAATGGTATATCAGCTTCTTAATAAACTGAACCGCCGTAGCCGCGTCACACTTGCTGACCGGCTCAGCTTCTACCCACTTGGTAAACTTGTCAACCGCCACCAAGATATGGGTCTTTTTGTCTTTGGATCTCTTGACAGGCCCGACCATATCAAGCCCCCAGACTGCAAACGACCAAGTAATTGGAATCATGTGCAATTCTTGAGCCGGAACATGAGCACGCCGGCCAAACTTTTGATAACCATCACACTTGCGGACCAGATCTTCTGCATCCTTATGAGCCGTCAGCCAGAAGAAACCATGTCTAAATGCCTTGGCCACCAGAGATTTTGAGCCGGCGTGATGATCACAATCGCCAGCATGAATTTCATTCAGGATTTCCTTGCCCTCTTCAGGTGAGACACAATGTTGAAACACGTCGGTGACTCTGCACTTATGTAACTCGCCATTGACTATCGTCATAGACTTAGACCGCCCGGTGATCTGTCTGGCCAGATTTTTATCATTAGGTAACTCGCTGTGAGTCAAGTATGACAAATAAGGCACGGTCCAGTCAGGAATAGCATGTAGAGCCACCACCAGCTGTCCCTCTGGGTCAGGAATAGCCAAGTCCTCTTCTGAAGGCAACTTAACCGACGGGTGATGTAGCACATCCAAGAAAACATTAGGTGGCACCGGCTTTTGTTGAGAACCCAGCCTTGACAAAGCATCGGCCGCCTCGTTCTTGCGACGATCGATATGATCTACCTAGTAACCCTTGAAGTGACCAACAATGACATCAACCGCCTGGCGGTAAGCCGCCATCCGCGGGTCTTTGGAGTCCCGCGTTCCTAATACCTGCTGAGCCACGAGATCTGAGTCGCCAAAGCACCTAACTCGGCTCAGATTCATCTCTTTAGCCAACCGGAGGCCATGAAGCAGGGATTCGTACTCAGCTGCATTGTTAGTACAAGGAAAAATCAACCTTAGCACATAATAGAACTTATCACCTTTGGGAGATGTTAAGACAACTCCTGCCCCTCATCCTTCCAGTTGCCTGGATCCATCAAAGTGAATCGTCCAGTATGTGTTGTCCGGCTTTTCCACGGGCGCCTAACTCTCAGTCCAGTCATTTATGAAATCCACTAAGGCTTGAGACTTGACCGCCGTGAGAGGTATGTATTTCAAATTGAGAGGTCCAAGCTCTAGTGCCCACTTGGCGATCCTGCCAGTGGCTTCTTTGTTTTGAATTATATCTCCCAAAGGGGCAGAGCTAACCACTGTGATCTGGTGGCCCAAGAAATAATGCCTTAGCTTGCGATTGGCCATGAACACCCCATACACCAGCTTCTTCCAATGTGGATATATCTTCTTGGACTCTGTCAGGACCTCACTGATATAGTAAACCAACCTTTGAACCGGATATTCCTTCCCCTCCTCCTTACGCTCAACGACGATTGCAGCGCTAACATCCCTGTTATTAGCTGCCATGTATAAGAGCAAGGGTTCCTTTTCAACCGGAGCGGCTAAAAACGGTGACTCAGTGAGTTGTCTCTTGAGCGCCTCAAACGCTTCACCCGCCTCCTTACTCTAGACAAAATTGTCCATCTTTTTCATCATCTGGTATAAAGGGATGGCCTTCTCACCAAGACAGCTTATAAACCGGCTTAACACAACAATTTGACCTGCCAAGCGTTGAACATCGTTGACACATGCCGGCTCAGACAGGGAGGTGATAGCTTTCATCTTATCCGGGTTAGCTTCAATGCCACGCTCAGAGACTAGAAATCCCAAGAGCTTGCCAGCAGGAACGCCAAAGACAGACTTAGCCGGGTTAAGCATCATCTTATAGACTCATAAGCTATCGAAAGTCTCCTTCAGGTCATCTAGCGGGGCCTCTTTCTTCCTTGACTTGATCACAATATCAACCACATATGCATGAATGTTATGCCCAATCTGACTGTGAAGACGGTTCTGGACACACCGCTGATAAGTCGCATGGGCACTCTTGAGCCCAAAAGGCATAGATACATAGCAGAAGGCACCAAAAGGTGTGATGAAAGCCATATTCTCTTGGTCCTTGAATGCCAACTTGATCTGATGATAACCAGAATAAGCATCCAGGAAGCATAAACTCTCACAACTCGCCGTCGCATCAATGATCTGGTCAATGCGAGGGAGAGCAAACGGGTCAGCCGGACAGGCATTGTTAAGATCTGTGTAGTCCACACACATGCGCCACTTGCCGTTCTTCTTAAGTACCAGCATTAGGTTAGCAAGCCACTCCGGGTGAAAGACCTCGACGATGAAACCCGCCGCCAAGAGCTGGGCTATCTCTTCCCCAATGGCCTTGCGTCTCTCCTTGTTGAACTACCGTAGAAACTGCTTGACTGGTTTAAACTTAGGATCCACATTAAGGTGGTGCTCAGCGAACTCTCTCGGAACACCTGGCATGTCAGAAGGTTTCCATGCAAAGATGTCCCGATTCTCACGGATGAATTCGATGAGCACGCTTTCCTATTTGGGATCCATATTGGCCCCAATAGTGAACTGCTGAGATGAGTTGTCCGGAATGAAATCCACCAATTTGGTATCGTCCACCGAAAATTTGAGAGGCGGCTCCACCTCTATGGTGGACTTTTTTAACGGAGTCATGTCCTCCGGGTCAACATTTTCCTTGTAAAATTTGAGCTTTGCCTCAGCACAACTGGACTCTACATAAGCCACGTCTCCTTCCTCGCACTCAATAGCCGTCTTTCGATCACCATGAACCGTAATCGTCCCGTTCAATCCGGGCATCTTGAGCTGCAAGTAGACATAGCAGGGCCTAGCCATGAACTTGGCATAAGCCGGCCGCCCGAACAGAGCATGATAGGGGCTCTTGATTTTTACCACCTCAAAGTACAAGGTTTCTACCCTGTAGTTGTATTCATCACCAAAGCGACTTCCAGAGAGATCTTACCCACCAGGTAAGCCGACTTGCCAGGCACTACACCATGAAAAATTGTTGAGGAAGGCTTAAGATCCTTGTCAAGCAACTTCATTCGTCGGAAAGTGTCGTAATACAGTATGTTGATACTACTGCCACCATCCATAAGCACCTTAGTGAACACATATCCTCCCACTTGCGGCGCAACCACCAGAGCCAGCCGCCCCGGCTCATCAACGCGCTGCGGGTGATCTTCCCGGCTCCAGGTTATGTCATATTCAGACCACTTCAAGTATTGTGGTAGAGCCGGCGTAACCATGTTAACCCCCAGGTTGCGCAATTTCTGATCTCGCCTGTCCAGGCTGGTCATGAAAACATGATACTGACCCGAGCTGAGCTGCTTTGGATTACTCTGATACCCAGACTGGTTATTCTGTTGTTGATTGTTACCACCAGAGTGCTGATGATGTCCTTCGTGGTTGCCCTGGCCATGATGGCCGGATCCTGAGCCGCCGGACCCAAACCCGACTCCTGACCCGCCTAGCCCTGAGAAGCCGCCGCCGAATCTGGTAAGTTATATCTTTGTCAAATGCTTCCATGTTTTGTCGAGTGGTTGGGTCATCGGTCGACTGACTTTACTGTTTGTATCTTGCAGGAGTTAATGAACATGTACTCGCTCGTGTCGAATGGAGATCAGCTCGATGACAAGGAAGAGAGCACGGATGGTAGCGTAGACGTTGAATATGTCGAGGACATCAAAGGCAATTACGAGGACTCGGATGAGAGTGAGGATGAAGTTGAGTCTCCTCCGCGCACCGAGCATCGTTCAAAGCAGCGCCAAGACCCAGCGGTTGTCCCAAGCAAAAACTTGACATCGAGCACCAGGAACCCAAAGCGTGACCGGGCTTCAACATTTGAGCCGACTGATCGAGCCGTGAAAGAGCATAGGTCAGACGTGCCAAAACCTTGGAATGCCCTGCCCCGCATGAAGATTGCCGTATCTGTCGCCTCAACATGAGTGTTAATTTTCCTTTTCCATTTGTTGTTGTAGAACCATATCTTTGCTGACCAAGTGGAATTTGTCTGTCAGAGCCGCTACCTCGGTGACGTTGCCACCACGAGATGAAGAGGAGCATATGGATGTGGATATTGCTGACACGGCCACCTCTCAACAAGGTATAATGAACCTTCACTCTGCTCTGTTTTTTCCTAGAAAATGACTGGTCGATTGACTTAGCTAGCATTGTCGACTGGTAGTTGCAGATGTCATCCAGTTGGATGATGATGAAGATCCGTAGAAAGGTACGGGGGTGAACGTATGACATTGGGTACCCCGCGTGTACACGCTCGGCGAACACCATTAGGGTAGACGCCTCGTAAGTCGACTGCGGCATTATCTGAAGGACTTGGCGATTCATCTCGAGCAAGAACTGAACTTGCGGCCCCGTTGTCGAGTGCTCCACCAGCCACTTCAATTATTGTGGCCTCGACGCCAATCGGGCAACCTCATGTAACTCATGTTACTCCAGCTGCAGCAGCAACTCACCCGACGCCCGCCTTCCCTCTATATCGCGTCCAAGAAGACCAGACTGGAGCTGGCAAAGAGGCCATGATCCAGGCTGAGCACATGATGATGTGTACAAAGGAGGTGTACGAGGCCAGTAAATTGGCTTACGATGCCATCTCAGCGCTTCGTGCCAATGTCCGAGTAAGTGTGATTTTAAGTTCGTTTCTAATTGAATTCTTGTCCATCTTGATTCTACAACCACTGGGTGTTTTCTTGTTGATACACATTTGCTTGATTTCCCTTGAGTAGATTAGGTCTTAGTCAAGTGGTTTCTGGTCCAGTGGGGGCACGCTGAGTGCACCCACCGGGTGTAGTCCCCAAGACCACTGTCAAATGGTGATGACATCGACACATGTCTTAGAGTTGTTTTGATAATTGCTTGACATTCGACAGGCCGGAACTGGTCGAGTGATAGTAGGTCTAGTGGGGGCACGCTGAGTGCACCCACTAGGTGTAGTCCCCGAGACCACCGTTGAGTGCTTGCATTGGCGGGGGTCTGATAGAGACAAAGTTTCTTTTTAGACAGGCCACACCTGGTCGATTGGAGTTGTATCCAGTGAGGGCATGCTGAGTGCACCCACTAGGTGTAGTCCCTGAGACTACTATCAATCGTTTACGATGGGCAGTAGTCTGAAGAACTTGGACTCGTGATCCTTTTTCGTACGTGGAGTATGCTTGTCACTCGGTTCATTGAGTGCTTCTGAATGCTTGTCTTAGGTATGGAGAGGTCAGAACCTATCCTGCAGGTTTCATGGACATCATTTCCATCAACCATGATATGACGCAAGTTTCATGGACATCATTTCCATCAACCATGACATGACGCAGATTTCATGGACATCATTTCCATCCAGCCGACTGAACTTGCACCTTTCCACTCGGGAGTGGAGAAATATTAATGTCGACTAAATTACTTCTTTGTTGATTTTAGAAAGCCTGTGAACTTGGGACTCGGTGTGTCAACCTGGAGAAGGAGAAGAATCAGCTTCAACTAGATCTGGAGGTGTCCAAGAACAATATGAACCATGCACATGCTGAACTGAGGACCCTGGGGGGTAATCTTTGTCGACCAACTGCGCTATCATTCTCATCTTCCATCCTTTGAATCGAGTGTCCTCACTCGAAAAGACGTGCGCGATGAGAACTGCCGACCCCAAGCCCGACTCAACAACGTTATTTCTTTAGATACCATGAAGAAGGCGCTTGAAGACAAGGACAAAACACTCGTTCATGCTCAGAAGGTGGCGAGAGAGAAAACCAAGGCTGCCGAGAAGAAACTTGCCGCAGCCAAAAAGTTGGAAGATGAAAACAACAAACTCAAGCAAGAATGGGCCGACTGGATCAAGAAGACCGAACAGCCGAGCAAGAGGAGCAATGGTCTGGAGAAATACTTGGGAGACTTCACGAAGAAGATGTTCAGCATGCTCGAAGGTAACTTTCTTTCGTCGAGTGAGTTTCCTTAATTCCTATAGAACAGTAGTGTGACCATCTTTCCATTCTCCCTTCATGTAGAATTCTGCCAAGACGTCGACAAGGAGATTGAGCCAAATTTGGACCCCATCAATTCACCCGTCGGGGACACAGTGGCCATGAACATGTTCCGGCTTGATGTTCGTCTTAAAAGTGTTCAAGAGTACATCACTCAACTAAGAGTTGCGCTAGAGAATATCAACAAAGAACTGAGGCTAGAAGATGCCTTCCATACTAACCTCGATTCAATGATGACCCGCCTCAACAAGATTCCTGGTCGAGTGCAGGCATGGAAAAAATCTGCTGCTCCTTGTGTAGCCGATGTGGCACTTTCACTCGTCCGAGTCCATTCCAAGGAGGCCAAGGAAGACAAGCTGAAGACTCTCCAGATGGTCAACATGAAGAAACTTCAATTCGAGGACTTCATGTAGAGCTTCATCAAAGCAGTCACTCAGATCGCTGATGGGATTGATTTGGACACCTTTGTCGAGCCCGCGAGTCCCACTGGTGCTTGAGAAAAACTTTGCTTGAAGTTTGAAACTTTATTTGCCTCGGTATGCCGAGTGATGGTGTAACCATTAAAACTTCATTCAAGCCTTAAGCATGAGTACTTCTATTTGCATAGGCAACTTTTATCTGCACTTGGGATTATGGATTTATCTGTATTTTGCTTTCCAATCCTTCGCTTGGCTAAGTTTGCTTGATTTCCGAATGAGTGAGATGCTCAATACTTGGAAGAATTCTGACCTAGGCAAAAACTTGTTCGCGGCCAAGTCCCCGGGTGCGAGGAATGCTCGACACTCTAGAAAGTTTTTAACTTAGGTCAAGACTGGTTTGCGGCTAAGCCCCCGAGTGAGAGGATCACTCGTCACTCGAAGAAGTTTTCAACTTAGATGAAGACTGGTTCGTAACTAAGTTTCCAAATGAATAGGATGCTACGCATTCAGCAGTTTTTTTAACTTAGATGAAAACTGGTTCGTAGCTAAGCCCCCAAGTGAGAGGGTGGCTCGTCACTCAGAGTGATTTCAACTTAGATGAACACTGATTTGTAACTAAGTTTCCGAGTGAATGGAATGCTATCCACTCGGCGGGGGTTTTAAATTAGGCAAAAACTGGTTGCAGCTAAGCCCCCGAGTGAGAGGGTCGCTCATCACTCGGAGTGTTTTTAACTTAGACGAAGGCTGATTCGTAGCTAAGTTTCCGAGTGAATGGAATGATATCCACTCGGCAGGGGTTTTAACTTAGGCGAAAATTGTTTTGTAGCTAAGCCCTCGAGTGAGAGGGTCGCTCATCACCCGGAGTGTTTTCAACTTAGACAAAGACTGATTCGCAGCTAAGTTTCCGAGTGAATGGGATGCTATCCACTCGACAGGGGTTTTAACTTAGGCAAAAACTGGTTCGTAGCTAAGCCCACGAGTGAGAGGGTCACTCATCGGAGTGTTTTCAACTTAGACAAAGGCTGATTCGCAACTAAGTTTCTGAGTGAATGGAATGCTATCCACTCGGAAGTGGTTTTAACTTAGGCGAAAACTAGTTCGCAGCTAAGCCTCCGAGTGAGAGGGTCACTCATCACTCGGAGTGTTTTCAACTTAGACGAAGACTGATTCGCAGCTAAGTTTCCGAGTGAATGGAATGCTATCCCCTCGGTAGGGGTTTTAACTTAGGTGAAAAATGGTTCGCAGCTAAGCCCCCCCGAGTGAGAGGGTCACTCATCACTTGGAGTGTTTTCAATTTAGACGAAGACTGATTCGTAGCTAAGTTTCCAGGTGAATGGAATGTTATCCACTCGGCAGGGGTTTTAACTTAGGCGAAAACTAGTTCGCAGCTAAGTCCCCGAGTTAGAGGATTACTCGTCACTCGGAGTGTTTTTGAATATGATATTGTGCGATCAGGATCGACAAACGACTGTAGGAGTCATAACTTTGATAAACGGCATTATTTGGAGTACTCTTATTATATCAAAACAACTCAGTCGTCAAGTATAAAAACGTCAAAGTAAATCCGCGTTCCAGGCACGCGGCTTGTCGATATTCTTCTTGAGGTTGTAGAGGTGATAGGCTCCATTGTTCAGTACTTTGGTGATGACGAAAGGACATTCCCACGCGGGTGTGAGCTTGTGAGGCCTCTGCTGATCAACTCGGAGCACAAGATCACCCTCATGGAATGACCGACTCTTAACGTGCTTTGCATGGAAGTGGTGCAGATCTTGCTGATATACAGTCGACCAAACCAGAGCCATTATGTGCTCTTCTTCCAGGAGATTCACATTGTCTTGTCGTGCTTGTTCAGCCTCAGCCTCGGAGTAAAGTTCTACACGAGGAGAATTGTGAAGGAGATCACTCGGCAAAACAACTTCGGCTTCATACATCAAGAAGAAAGGAGTGCGCCTCGTCAACCGATTAGGAGTCGTCCTCAAGCCCCACAACATAGATGGCAATTCAGTCACCCAGGCTCCAGCTGCATGTTCAAGATCCCGCATGACCCGAGGCTTCAACCCTTGAAGGATAAGGCCATTTGCTCGCTCAGCTTGACCATTAGTCTCAGGGTGCGCAACGGATGCGTAATCCACCCGAGTGCATTGGGTGAAGCAAAAGTGTCTGAACTCTTCCAAGTTGAAGTTTGAGCCATTGTCTATAATTATACTGTGGGGGAATCCATACCGGATTGTTATCTCTCTCATGAATTTTATTGCAGTGCGAGAGTTCAGCTTCTTTATGGGATTAGCTTCAATCCACTTAGTGAATTTGTCAACTGCTACAAGCATATGAGTAAATCCACTCTGACCCGTTCGAAAAGGGCCAACCATATCCAAACCCCATATAGCGAACGGCCAGACGAGTGGAATAGTCTCTAGGGAAGATGTGGGCTTGTGCGACAAGTTTGAGTAGAACTGACATCCTTCGCAGCGATCGACAATCTCCTTAACCATTTTGTTGGCGCGTGGCCATAAGAAACCAACTCGGTATGCTTTGGCGACTATCGTCCGAGAGGACGCATGATGACCAAAGGTTCCCGAGTGAATTTCCTCCAGAATCAGTCCACCTTCCTTAGGGGAGATGCACCGCTGAGTTATGCTAGTTATGCTTTCTTTGTAAGGTTGATCATCCATCACTGTAAAGGCCTTGGATCTGTGGACAATCTGTCGAGCTTCAACCTCGTCTTCTGGGAGTTCTTGCCTCAGTATGTATGCAATATATGGCACCGTCCAATTGGGCGTGAGCACCAGAATCTCCATGACCAGATCTATGACTGTCGGGACATCAACTTCAGTCAGATTGGAGGCGCTTATTGCTTGCATGGGCTCTTTAGTGAAGGGATCTTCTTGCACCGAAGGAGAATGTAGATGTTCCAGAAACACATTGCTAGGTACAGGCTTCCGAGTGGATCCGATCTTTGCCAACTCATCAGCTGCTTGATTATTCACTCGGGGAATATGGTGGAGTTCCAAACCTTCAAACTTCTTCTCAAGCTTTCTCACTACATTGTAATATCCGGGCATAGCAGGGTTCCTGACGTCCCACTCTTTCATCACTTGGTTAACCACGAAATCAGAGTCACCGTATACCATCAAGCGTCGGATGCCAAGAGAGATGGCCATACGCAACCCATATAGGAGTGCTTCGTATTCAGCTTCATTATTGGAGGAATCAAAGTGAATCTGGAGGACATAACTGAGCTTGTCGCCTTTTGGAGATACCAATACTACACCGGCACCAGACCCATTCAGCATCTTAGAGCCATCAAAGGACATGATCCAGTGTGCCAAGTGGATTTGAATTGGCTGCTGCTATTCAATCCACTTGGCCATGAAACCAACGAGTGCTTGATTTTTGATTATCTTTTTTGCTTCAAATTTTATATCAAAGTAGAGGATCTCAATAGCCCATTTGGCCACTCGACCAGTCGCATCTCAATTGTTGAGGATCTCAGACAATGGAGCATCACTGACGACTGAAATTGAGTGATCCTGAAAGTAGTGTGCTACCTTCTTCGCTGATAGATATATACCATATACGAGCTTCTGGTAGTGTGGGTACCTTTGCTTTGAAGGAGTCAACACTTTAGAGATATAGTAAACTGGACGTTGGACTTTATAAGCCTTGCCCTCTTCTTCCCACTCGACAATGAAAACTATACAGCCGACTTGATTAGTGGATGCAATGTACAGGAGCAAGGGTTCTTTATTGTGCGGAGCAGCAAGCACCGGCTGGGTGGAAAGCAGGGCTTTGAGCTCGACAAACGCTGCTTCAGCTTCAGGAGTCCACTCGAACGTATCAGACTTCTCCATCAATCGGTATAAAGGCAATGCCTTCTCGCCGAGACAAGAAATAAATCTACTCAATGCCGCCAGGCAACCCGTGAGCTTCTGGACATCATGCACATGCTCAGGGCTTTTCATTCGGGTGATGGCACTGATATTCTTAGGATTGACGTCGATTCCCCGTTCGGAAACGAAAAAACTGAGCAACTTGCCACTAGGAACACCGAAAGTGCACTTGGACGGGTTTAACTTGATATCATACTTCCTCAGATTGGCGAATGTTTCTGCCAAGTCAATCAATAGGTTGGATTCTTTGCGAGACTTGACAACTATATCATCCATATAGGCCTCGACATTCCGAGGGATTTGCTCAAGCAAGCATTTCTGAATAATACGCATGAAAGTAGCGTCGGCATTTTTCAAACCAAAAGGCATGGTGATATAACATAAACACCCAAAGGGGTGATGAAAGTTGTCTTTATTCCATCTGGACCAAATAGACGGATCTGATGATAACCAGAGTAAGCATCGAGAAAGGACAAACGCTCGCATCCCGCAATCGAGTCGACAATCTGATCGATGCGAGGGAGTGGAAAATGATCTTTCGAGCAGACCTGATTGATATGCTTGAAGTCAATACACACGCGGAGTGACTTATCTTTCTTGAGGACCATGATGAAGTTTGAGAGCCACTCGGAGTGGTAAATCTCCCGAATGAACTTGGCTGCCAAGAGTCGAGCCACCTCCTCGTTGACTGCCTTCTGCTTCTTTACTGCCGACCGAAGCAAGTTCTCTTTCACAGGCTTGGCCTTCGGGTCAACTCTCGGTGCTCAGCCAGTTCCTTGGGTAAACCCGGCATGTCAGAAGGCTTCCATGCGAAGATGTCCCATTTCTAACGGAGGAACTAGATGAGCTCGGCTTCCTATTTGTTGTCGAGTGTCGTCGAGATGTTGGTCGGGGCAGCACTAGGATCTGTCGGATGAATGTGCACTTTCTTCACTTCCCGTGTCGACTGAAAAGCAGACTCCAAGGCGGGCTTCTTGGAACGTAGCATGTCGGTAGGATCAACATTCTTCTTGTAGTCTTCCAATTCGACCACCGACATTTGATGGTCGGCGATTTTGGAGCCCTGCTGAAGGCACTCCTCAGCCATCTGTCGATTCCCCGTGACTGTGATCACGCCCTTGGGTCCGGGGATCTTCAACTTCAGGTACACGTAACATGGACGGGCCATGAAACGGGCATAAGCTGGTCGACCAAGTATGGCGTGATATGCGCTCTGAAGTCTACAACTTCAAATGTTAACCTTTCCTTGTGAAAATTACTATCGGTGCCAAACACCACATCCAATGCAATCTGGCCGAGTGACTTGGCCTTCTTCCCAGGTATGACTCCGTGGAACTGCATGTTGCTCTCACTGAGTCGGGACATTAAAATTCCCAAGTATGACTCCGTGGAACCTTGCGGAGTCGAGTGCCTCCCACAATAGGATCCACCACCAAATCTTGCCGACCGGGGGGTAGCAACATGAGCTGGGTGGTCCGACTGGTCAAATGTGATTGCGGTCTGAGACCATTTGAGGTATGTGGGGGTTGCGAGAACAGCCATGTTGACCTCTCTGTTAATAACTTTCAGTCGACTCTTGCTTTCTACATCAGCAAAACTCATCAAAGTGGCATTGACCTCAGGAAATTCCTCTTTATCTTCATTGTCCTCCTTTCCAAGAGATTTCTCACGCGACTGACCTTCCTTGAACTGTTGGATCAATAATCTGCACTATTGAGTGGTATGTTTCGGCAATATCAAATTGCCTTCCTCATCTTTCTTCATGTGAATTGCACACGGTAAATCCATAACATCACTTCCGGACTGATTCTTTACTTTCTTGGGGGTAAACAGCCCTTTGGGTTTCCCCTTATTCTTTCCTTGCACCACCAGAGCGGCCGCCTCTGCCTGAGCAGGGCCATCAGCTTTAAGCTTTTGTTTCCAACTGGAATTGCCACCGACATCATTGTCGATAGCTTTTCCCTTGCCGCTGTGGAGGCATCCTTCCTCTTCGCGATTGACATATCGAGTTGCAATCTCCATGATCTTGCCCAGGGAAATATCTCTTGTCCGACCAAACTTCACGTAAATCTCTCTATACCTAACATCGTCCTTGAATGCGTAGACAGCCTGGTGCTCGGAAACATTTTCTAACGTGTGGTGCAGGGTGGACCAATGCTGAATATAAACCTTCAAGGTTTCATTGGGCTTTTGAACACAGTGCTGTAGATCGACCAAACTAGCTAGACGCTTATATGTGCCCTCAAAAGTTCTGATGAACACTCAGGCCAGATCCTCCCAGCAGTAGATGTTGGAAGGAGCCAAACGATTCAACCACGCTCGGGCCGAACCATCCAACATCAAGGACAAATGCTTCATGACTATGTTATCATTTCCTCCACCAATCTACACCACCACTTGGTAATCGTCTAACCACGTTTCAGGCTTTGACTCTCCCGTGAACTTGCTAATTCCAGCTGCCAAACTGAAGTTGGGGGGAATCTCGACAGACCGAATGGCTCTGCTGAAACACTCGGGGCCAGAGATGACGGCACCACTTCCACTCGGAAAGTCTCTATCATAACCATCCCTATGGGCCCTGCCTCTATCAATCCGCTTCTGGGAAAGAATATCCCTCGCTTCGAATCCAGGATTCCGCTCATCACCGAATGGACGCCTATCGTCATAGTGTCGGGGCACATACGAACCATTCCACGGAGGAGTAGGCACTCGACGGCGGTCATCATGGTGAAACGAGGAGCAGGCTGATCTTGCCCCTGATCTCAAAACTGATCTTCACGGAAACCTTCACCCCTACAACACGGAGCTGATCCAGGGCTATGTGCCGACTGAACTGTATTTGCCTTGGGTGAATTGTTATGTATCCTATTGCGCGACTGAGAAACAACCGAATTCTACCATTGCACAGCATCAAGAAAGGCTTAGATCTGTTGCAAACTTCTACCAACCTCCGAACGCGATGGCTGAATGGACCCTCCAATCCTAGCAGCAGCTACACCATTCAGAACTGGAGTACGGAATACCTCGGCGTTTTTCTGAGATCCACTCGGAAATAACTGTCGCTGACGTCGACTAGGAACGGGTGGACGCTGGCAGGCACGCTCGTCGAGATCTCGCCGCATCTCTTCAATCCGAAAACGCGTGGCCTCCAAGGCCTGGGCCTTGACACTCGCACCGATGATGGGCGTATGAAGGACCTCCTCATCTTGGTGTTGCTGCTCACTCAACGGTGCCCTAGTTTCGCATCAGCCACGGCCGAAGTCGGGCGGGCTTTGTTGAGAACCAGCCATAAGTACCTTAGGTGCTGGATCGCAACTCTGGCACTCGGACGGGACATCAGACTAATCCAACGCCAAGTCCAACACGCTGTGAAGTGATTTGGTGGGATCGATAGTCGCAATCTGCGGAGTTGCGGCCTGGCGAGACGCCGCATGCCTCACCCAGCGCTGGAGCCACGAATGACCGGATCACTTGTGGTGACGAACAGCGGGGATGGCCGACAGGTACGGAGTCAATGGCTGTCAAAGAAGAACGCCGCGGGATCTTGCATGGAAGTGTGCCGCCCCGCGGATCGGGAGCGCCTCAACATCCAGAGGCGCTTTTTGAAGCCATGCCGAGTCATCGGCGATGAAAGTGAGCGCACCTAGACGGATCTCGTGGCCAAGGAACAAACCACCGCAGGAAGACATGACGAAGGAAAAAATCGCAACCTCGCTGGAAGTCGCTTAGATGCCTGCCCCAAGGTGGGCGCCAACTGTCGTGGGAGGAGGCCTGACAGTAGAAGATAGGGGTACGTAAGGAGAGGCCAGAGACCTAGCTACGGCGAGGATGTACACATGAATGTATGAGTTTAGGCCCCTCTCGTGGAGGTAATAGCCTTACGTCTCAGTGCTCGTGAGCTTTCTATCGTGTGGAATATGAGTGTTACAGG
Source organism: Hordeum marinum (assembly GCA_022496015.1). Classification (NCBI taxonomy): domain Eukaryota; kingdom Viridiplantae; phylum Streptophyta; class Magnoliopsida; order Poales; family Poaceae; genus Hordeum; species Hordeum marinum. The sequence goes on along the minus strand of CM039677.1, from coordinate 183,759,169 downwards.
GGGTGCAACCCCTTGTGCCAGAGGGGAGGGGCGGCTTATATAGAGTGTGCTGTCCCTCATGAATACCCGGCAACCAAGGGTTCAATCATGGTAATAAAGGTTTACGTTACTGATAACGTATGTAATAAATGCTACTAATGATGACTAGTCGAACGCCTGCCTGTTGGCCTCCCTAGGGTGCCTTTTGGTCTTCTGCTGTCAACTGGCCATTGGCTCTTCCAAGTGAAAAGCTATTGTCGAGTGGAGGGAGAAACCTCCGAGTGGATTATCTGTCGAGTGACTCATGCGCCATGGTGACTTCGTCGGAGATCCTCCTTGTAATCTTTAAGTCCTCCAATGCAGTGTCCTTAGGTAGGGTGTGTAAGTCAGGCCTAGGACCCTACCCTAGGTACATATCCTCGTTGCCGGGTCTACAAGATCTTCGGGGGTATCCGGTGTAAGGTTTTCGGAGGCAGTGTTATTCTTCCTACCCTTATGCCCCTTGGATTTTTTTATGCTGATGACAAAGCTTGAGGGTGTCATCGCCACTGTTTTTGGGTGGTATGTTGTCGCCGCTCGAGGCGGGCGTGCTACCGTCCTTGTTGTTGGGCATGTCCACCATGTAAACATCGTATATGGAGGTGGTTGTCCACTGTCCTGTATTGGCAGGGACGAGTGGGTCGGCCTCTGTGATAGCCTGGCATATTAGGGATGATAGACTACTCATATCAATAAGGAATTCCTTCTTTCCCGGAAGCCAATTCAAACAGAACTCCCAGGTTAAGCGTATCGGGAAGTTGGTTCCGGGTGCGCATGAGTGAGGACAAAGTGCGCAGAAAAGACTAGTATTGATCTGTGAGGCCAGTCTAGATCCCGCTAGGTGTAACAACCACCGGCGGGTGTTTCCGGGCGTTACAAGTTGGTATCAGAGTCAGGTTCTTACGGTTACACGGATGTTTTCCGACAGGTGCACGATCATGTTGTTCACAAAGTTGGTGACCCGTCGTGGCACACGGAATGACACATGTATCGGACTGGAAGCACAAACGTTTGTGCCAAGAGGGAACGTTCCTGTGGTCCAACGAGGACGTCGGTTCCTCTGAGTGGTGTTGTACATGATAGCCTAGCATATTAGGGATGATAGACTACTCGTATCAATAAGGAATTCCTTCTTTTTCGGAAGCTCATTCAAACATAACTCCCGGGTTAAGCGTGCTTGTCTTGCAATAGTTCTTTGATGGGTGACTGACCGGGAAGTTGGTCCCGGGTGCGTATGAGTGAGGACAAAGTTCACAAAAAAGACTAGTATTAATCTCTGAGGCCAGTCTAGATCCCACTAGGAGTAATGACCATCGTCGGGTGTGTCCGAGGCGTTACAGCCTCTTCCTCCATGTCTTTTGCCTCCTTAGAGGCGTAGTCCAACATATCGGTTTAATCCTCCATAGTGGCTACCAAGTGGGTGGTGGGTGGGCCTAAAATTCTTCCTGACCTTCCTCCAGACCGATTTGAGTGTGGGTCGAGGTCAATTCATCTGTGATTTTCATTAACTAGATCAGGTCCAACGCTTCATTTAGGAACGAACGGTCAACCGGATTAATCTGCAAGACTCCATTGAAGCCAACCTCCGAAACGCCGGTATGGGGGTATCTAGTCAGGGCTAACCCCTAGTCCTCGGGCGCTATAATCGGGTCTGAGCTTAAAGTCCGACTCTCGGTCGAGAGGGGCTCATGGGCAAGGCTGAGCAGAAGGTTCGAAGTTAAGGCTTCAGGGTGTCCGGACTCGTTGGAAGGAACCGCGAGCCTGGTAAAGAGTAGGTCGCCCAGGGAGTTGGCACAGAACTCTAGGTTCCCAAACCTAATCTCTTGATCGGGGGCGAAATTTTTGATCTGGCCAAGATGGCATGTCGGGTCAGCATGCAGCACAATGCTGCCGAACACGAAAACATGTCTAGGGACAAAGGCGTCCCTGTTATAGACTTCATTGCGAATGACTATACAAGCCATCAACCCTTCTAGCAATCTTGCAGCGGAACTCTCAATGAAAGCACCAATATCGGTGTCAAAACCGGTAGATCTTGGGTAGGGGGTCCCGAACTATGGATCTTCGGTTGATGGGTTACAGGAAACAGGGAGACAGTATTTACCCAGGTTTGGGCCTTCTTGATGGAGGTAAAACCCTACGTCTTGCTTTGATTGTATTGAGTATGGGCTATCGAATACAGAGTTGATTTGCCTCGAGATCGTATGATGTGGTCTACACCCTAAGAGTAATGAGCTTAACTTGTCCTCTCGACTAAAACCCTCTGGTTTTTATAAGCACTAGGGATATCTAGGGTTACACAATGTCAGTTACATCAGGAAAGGAATATGTTGAACCCACCATCTTGTACTTGGAGTGCACATCACACCCTGAGAGATTTCACCTTGGTTACAGTGTCCGGACCTCCACAAGGCGGCCCACTGTCCGGCCCATAGAAACAGACCGGTAGCCCGAGGATCCCTTAATCCCGGACTCCCTCAACTACCTCCATTTTTAGCCTTAGCTGTGAACCTACTTTTGCCCAAGAGTAAAACTACTCCGATTGTGGACACAAACCACACTCGGGGGGCTTAGGTGCGAACCTGATTTGCCTAAGTGTAAACTACTCTGAGTGAGGACATGATCCACACTCGGGGGCTTAGCAGCGACTCCGTGATCGCCTAAGTGTTAATATCCCGAGTGTAGGTGCAACCTCCACTCGGATATCAAGATGGACAGGACCATCATTGTTCCCAGGAACTAGCTTCATTTTTTATCTTAGTTGCGAACCTGCTTTCGCCTAAGTGTACAACTGCTTCGAGTGTGGACATGAACCACACTCAGGGGCTTAGCTGCAAATAGGTCTTCACCTAAGTATAAAATTACTCCGAGTGAGGACATGATCCACACTCGGGGGCTTAGCAGTGACTCCGTAATCGCCTAAGTGTTGATATCCCGAGTGTAGGTGCAACCTCCATTCGGAGATCAACATGGACACGACCATCATTGTTCGCATGAACTACCTCCATTTTTACCCTAAGTTGAGAACCTGCTTTCGCCTAAGTGTAAAACTACTTCGAGTGTGGACACGAACCACACTCGGGGGGGCTTAGGTGCGAACCTGATTACGCCTAAGTGTAAACTACTCCGAGTGAGGACATGATCCATACTCAGGGGTTTAGCAGTGACTCTGTGATCGCCTAAGTGTTAATATCCCGAGTGTAGGTGCAACCTCCACTCGACTATCAAGATGGACAAGACCATCATTGCTCGTAGGAACTACCTCCATTTTTACCGTTAGCTGCGAACTTGTTTTCGCCTAAATGTAAAACTACTCCAAGTGTGGGCATGAACCACACTGGGGGGCTTAGGTGCAAACCTGATTTCACCTAAGTATAAACTACTCCGAGTGAGGACATGATTCACACTTGGGGGCTTAGCAGCGACTCCATGATTGCCTAAGTGTTGATATCCTGAGTGTAGGGGTAACCTCCACTCGGATGTCAAGATGGACAGGACCATCATTCTTCGCGGGAACTACCTCCATTTTTATCCTTAGCTGTGAACCTGTCTTCGCCTAAGTGTAAAACTACTCCGAGTGGGGACGCTAGCCGCACTCGGGGACTTTACTGTGACCAATCAGTCACCCAAGTACTTCGGTATTCCCTACAAGAACCAGAACCTTCCGAGCATTCAGAAACCTTTAAGTCAAATGAAGGCAATCAAACTGCATATTGTTCAAAGCAAAAGAGGAGATAATCATTGCCATCGGGTCACGTCAAGTGTGCGATTACATAAACCACTCAGCATCTCAACGCAAATCTCATTCGAAGTTTTTTATCCGAGCATCACTCGGCGGTAGTCGGAACTACATCATCGGTGAAGGTGTCAAGGTCGATGCCATCTGCAATCCGAGTGGCGGCCTCGAAGAACATCTCCATGAAGTCTTCTATCTTGGCACTCTTCTTGTTGACAACCTTGAGCGGCTTTAGTTTCTCCTTGTCTACGCCCTTGCAATGGACGTGAGTGAGTGAGAGAGCAATGTCCGCTCCAGCACGGGCTATAGATTTCTTCCAAGTTTGCACTCGGCAAGGGACGTCTTGCAGATGGATGATGAGGGCATTCAAGTCATTCGAGAACTCCTCCCCGGGGGCGACTTCTCGATCGATGCCTTGACGGACGGACGCACGCGGTTGAACAATATAGTCACCTCCCTGATGCGTTCCTCCAGTCAGAGCAGAGCAAGAGCCAAGCTATCGTGAAGAATGCCCGCGACCGGATCCAGTTCCTTCTCGGTCTTGGATGTCTCTTCTTCAAAATCCACGCAGAACTCTGTTGAGCAGATGGGAGAAAAAGAGCTATTGGAGAACAAGTGAAGAATCAAAGCAACATGAAACACGGTCGGGTCCTTGGCATACCTTTGAGCTTCTCATTCATTTCACTGATGAAGTCTTCAATAAACTTCTCTAGCTCGAGTCTCTTGGATGACGCTTGCCTCAACTTTGATTCGGCCTCGGTGGCCTCCTCCGTGGATTTATTGGCGACGACCTGCAGTGTCTTCTTCTCCTCCTCCCACTTCTCGAGAGACTTCAACTTGTCCTTGGCCTCTTTCATCTTCTGACTGGCCTCCTTCTGAGCGGACGCCAGCTCAACGTCTTTCTTCTCCAGGGCCTCCTTCATGGAGTCTATAAAAATGGAAGCCCGGAGCCTCTTAGTAAGATGAATATTTTCACTAAGAACATCTGATAAAGTAATTTCAGTCGGGCAGAAGATGACACAAGTTGTTTAGCAGTCAGACAGAAAGCGCTTACCTCCGAGTGATCGCTTCTCTTGTTCCAGTCGCGTGTTTGGCCTTCTTGGACTCAAGGCTGAGGCACAGGTCCTGCACCTCCTTCTCCAAGGCCTTGTAATGAGTCCCGATTTTGCACACGCTCTGCTGACAAGAAACAAGGAAACATCAGTGGTGACAATCGGATACCATGAAAAAGTTCATTTGGTTAAACTATAAGCTTCTAAGACTCCCGACGACTGCTTCAGTCGACGACAGTCTCGGGGACTACCCCGACGGTCAACGTCGAGAGGCTCTGGTCCATGGACCATCACCATATCCTCTTTGACAAGTACCACTACACCTATTTCTACAAACGTCATTCAAACTCTTGAATCCCGCGAGATTCGTTCGAGACACACCTTCACATGTCCCCCGACGATGCTAGATGCATCACCATGACGGGGGCTAGGGGAGCATCTTATTCCATTTTCATAGAGCCACCGCTGTCTCGCCTTTCTAAATAGAACATAAACACTAAAAAACTAAAAAAAATCTAAACATGGAGCCTTCCGTGGGCAAGTGTCGGGATCCACCATGCCCCCATGGCAGTAAGGCCACCGGAGAAGAGACGGACCGACGGTGACACCGCCGGGAGGTAGAGAAACCCTAAAAAAATTATGGGTGGGGGGAGATAGAGGTTGCTCACCTGATTTAGTTGGCTCGAGATATTTTATTTGTTAATTTGTCCCATATATACCATATCACTAAATACCCTAGAATTGGAGGCCTCTCATTCAATTCAGATCACCAATTTGGAATTGGGTCATCGATTTTGACCGGATCAACAATTTCTCACTCAATTATTTTAATCCTTCATAATACTAAGCTCCTCATTTTTTAAGGCATCACAATCAATCGAGGTCTCAATTTGAAGTTGGATCATCCAATTTTGACCGAGTCAACAATTCTACAATGAGCTCTCTCATTCATTTTTTTAATACACTATGGTCCCTAATTTTAAAGCTTCTCCCGTCAATCCTTGATTTTGACTCCGTCAATCCTTTGTTGTGGCAATGAAATCTCTAACTTCGTTATGCTATCCCGTTTTAAAGCCCCTCATTCAACTCTTCAATTTTGATTGGATACATAATTGATTGGGTCATTCATCCTGACTTCATGATGGGATCCCTAGATGGATGGGTGACAAAACGAAAGTGTCATCCATGACACGTTTAGCACCAGCATAATACACGCGTCCAGCAACGAAAGTAATTTTCTCATGTTTTTGTACTATCTAAAAGACATCCTCCAATAACACGGTCAAAAAAATCCACCCAAATACCACAATAAAAAAAGAAAAATGATACACTCACGAACGATTCGCTACGGATTGGTCATACCCATTATTGTCTCACTAATAATTTCCCCGACTTGCACCGTTGGCCCATTGTTTTCCTAATCGCTGATCATAAATAATACATTCATCTATAAGCATGATTCCGTAAAGTATATCCATAGGAGTGGCATATTTGATTAAAAAATGCATTTCACTGTATACCCAACGCCAAACCAACTAATACGTAAATATTTTTCAGAACTTAAAAAAATACATGAGACATGTACAATTCCAAAAATATAAGCGGCGCGGCAAAGCGCGCACTGCCCTTCTAGTCTAGTATTCAGACGAAAGCTAGTTTCACGAGCACATATGTGATGATATAATTTTAGACTTAAAAACTACCTTAGATAATTTTAGATAAGGTAGTTTTTCTACGGGGATTTGACTTACTACTAATAATTTTTAGAATTGTAAGTCAAATCCCAATAGAAAAACTACCTTATCTTGAAGATGAGCATGTAAACCTAGTCAATTTCATGCCTGCTGATTACTCACCTCTTTCTCCAAGCTGTACAATACTTCTCTACTACTCTTCCCCTACCTGCGATATATATTGCCCAAACTGATTAGTATAGAAGTAACAATCCCCGTAAATCCCGCTCATATTAATTTTTCATCCCATTTATTTAGCCTCCTGTATCAAACATACTATCTCCTTTTCGGTTTATAGCTTACGGGTATCCTTAGATCTATGATTTGATCAACATAAAATGAGTTGCACAATCTAAAAAATATACTATTAGAAAATAGACGATTTGAAGTTTTTAATGATATACTTTTTGTGAAATATAACTTATATTACATTGGTGTATTTATCAACATAGATATATGTGTCCCGCTCATATTATTTTTTCATCCCATTTATTTAGCCTCCTGTATCAAACATACTACCTCCTTTTCGGTTTATAAGGCTTATAGGTATCCCTAGATCTATGATTTGATCAAGATAAAATGAGTTGTATAATCTAAAAATTATACTATTAGAAAGTAGACGATTTGAAGTTTCTAATGATATACTTTTTGTGAAATATAACTTATATTACATTGATATATTTATCAAGATATATATACCGCAAGCCTTATAAAGCGGAAAGGAGGCAGTAATCAGCATGCATGCGTGGATTCATCCCATTTATTTAGACTTCGAGTCTTTCTTCTTACTCGTTCATCCCATTTAATTAGGAAACCAATCAGCATGAGTGCACGTCCCTCCTCAATCCCATTTAATTAGCCTCTTCATCGAGTCTTTCTTCTCGATATTTTATTTCTTGGTTTACGGGCTGGCTCGCTGATATTCCAGGCAGCTTATGAACGTATTTAAATTGATACAATAAAGTTTAAAGAACCGATATGGGACTATTAGACCTAAATCCTTGTTTCTTATGAAAACTGTGTGCTCGCTCAGGTGGCTCTTGCCTTTCCTACGGGAGTTGAGGTCCCGAGTTCGAACGCAATATTTTGCGACCATATTTTTTGCTGCTTGACAGAAAACAAAAACGCTGAGCAGTCCCGGTTTGGCCCATGCATGTAGGACGACCGACGAAAATACAGCGATTCGATGACACGGGAACGGACGAAATTAGCCACATATACGAAAGGACGGACCAAAAATGTTACGGACGAAATTTCGATGGCAAGAAGCGATCGATATTTTATTATTAAAGTAAATATTAAAATAAAAAAAAATTGCTCATTAATCCAACGCTTATTACATACTCCTGTTAGAATGTAATTTTTCTCTCCAGAACATTGTAGGGAGAACCCAGGTCTTGCTAGCACTATTTCTTCTACATAAAAAAATAAACGGGGTGCTTCGTATCGATCCACATTACCACTTGGTTCTAGCTAGCATATAGCAAAGGGGTCGACAAGGAAGGAATGAAGTAGACACTCGGAACGAAGAAGACTCAAGAGACACTACAACCGCGTGAGAGCGCGCTAGTGTCATTGTCTCCCTCCGGGCCGGTAGTAGGTGGGCCCACGAGAAAACTGCTGTACTTCTTGTTGCCATGAGAGGAGTGAGGAGACCCGAAGAACCTGAGAAGAAACATGCGAGATCATCAGTGCCGCCATCGATATATTGTCTCACGACGTTGATCATACTCGGCTTCAACTCGAATATATGTGAGAGTTAAACATGTTGCCCCTATACGTATAGGATTAGGAGTTAGGCTGAGTCCTAGTAGTATTCTGTTTGCTAGTCCTAGTCGAGTTTCTAGTCTCGTGTAAACGTGTACATAAGCACCGGCGGGGCAGCTTTGTACACAACGAAAAGACCAGAAAAGAAATAAAGAACCAGGCTCGAGACGAGCCTGTTGCAATACATCGATCAGTTTTCTGCCGAGTTACGAATCGCCACGATCCGTGGAAGTAGATCAGTCGTATCGATTCCTGGAAGCTTCGCTAGCTCACGATACGTGGGAGAGGTACTACTCCACGGCAACACGCGCAGCGTACTGGACTAACAAGCAATCAATTAAGTTGCTTGCTCGTCTAGCTTGCACGTACGTGTTTCGATTGTTGAGGGTATACAAGCTAGCGATTAAAAGCCAACAATTGGTATCAGAGTCTCGACGATCTACGATCTACGATGACGGACAGCGACGCTGAGTCGGTCAAGTCCGGCAACGGCGGTTCCAAGAGAAACAAGTCCGGCAAGAACGGCGACAAGGTGAACAAGGGCGGCAAGTCAGCGACTAGTGGTGGCGAAACGGGCGGCGCCAACGTCCAGGCGCATCGCAACATCCCCATCTAGTACCCGATGCTCACCGATGCCAACTATGGCGTGTGGGCGGTGAAGATGAAGATTATTCTCCGAACTCTTCGAGTGTGGCAAGCAATCACGGACGACGACGTCGACGAGGAGTGCGACGAAGGTGCCATGGCCGCCATAGCCCAGTCTGTGCCGGATTCCGTGCTGATGACATTGGCGAAGTTCAAGACGGCAAGAGAGGTGTGGAACGCACTCAAGGAGATGAGGATCGAAGAAGATCTCGTCAGCAAGGCTCGGGCACAAGTGCTGAAGCGCCAATTTCACAAGTTGCAGATGGAGGAAACTGAATCGGTGAACGACTATGCCATGCATCTTACTACATTGGTGGGAGAGATCCGCGCGCTTGGTGCAAAGCTCGAGGAGACCGAGATTGTGGAGAAATTTTTCAGTTCGGTGACTGACAAATTCACGTACATCATCGGCACACTCGAGCAACTTTACGACATCGACGACATGACCATAACGGAGGTGATCGGACGCCTACGAACATGGGAAGAGAATGCTCGTGGCTGTCGGAAAGGCAAAGGAGGAGGTAGTGACCAACTCATGTACTCGTGCACAGATTGGGAGGCCCCAAGTAGCAAAGGAAGGCATGACGGTGGCGAAAGCTCAAGCAATGCGAAGCGCGATGGACAAACCGGAAAAGGCAAAGGAAAAGGCAAGCCACAAGGTCATAGTAAGGCGGACCAATCTAAAGGGCGGAAGCCACGGAACTTGGATTTATCCGAGGTCAAGTGCTATAACTGCAACGAGATGGGTCACTTTGCAAAGGATTGTCCGAAGCCTAACAAGCAGGAGATCAAGGCAAATTTGGCGAAGCAAGAAGGCGAAGGTCCAGGTCTTCTCATGGCCGAAGTTTGTGATCTCGCTGAAACGGTGGTTGTGAAACCAAGCCGGAAGGTGCTACTTCATGAGAAGAAAGTGACATCGAAGCTATCCGGGGATCAGAACGTGTCGTGGTATCTCGACACGGGTACCAGTAACCACATGACGGGGTGCAAGGAGAAATTCCTCGAGCTGGAATACGATGTTGAAGGCTCGGTCAAGTTCGGTGATGGTTCAGCTGTGGAGATTTGCGGGCAAGGATCTGTCCTCTTCGAGGGTCTCACAGGCGAACATCGCATACTCACCGGAGTGTACTACATCCCACGGCTTCGCAACAACATCATCTCTATCGGGAAGCTTGACGAGAATGGATGCAAGTGAATATCCAGAACGGAGTGATGACGATCTTCGACAACCTCCGAAACGTGCTGGCTCGTGTTAATCGCACATGGAACTGACTCTATATCCTCAACCTTGATCAATCTCAACCGGACTGTTGGCTCGCCAAGAGTGATGATGATTCGTGGTTATGGCATGCTAGATTTGGACACGTTAACTTCTACGCCTTGAAGAAGATGTCAAAGATGGAGATGGTATCCGGGATGCCATTTATCGACCATGTTGATCGAGTATGTGACGGGTGCTTGGTTGGAAAACAGCACCGCATGCCATTCCCTACTCAGTCTACCTATCGTGCAAGTGATCCACTCGAGCTGCTCCATGGTGATCTATGTGGCCCCATGACCCCGGCAACTCACGTAGGAAAGAAGTACTTCTTCCTTGTGGTAGATGACTACTCGAGATATATGTGGGTCATTCTCCTACGATCTAAAGATGAGGCGTTTGAAGCGTTCAAGAAGCTAAAGGCTGCAACGGAGATGGAACACAAGTTGAAGGTTCGCGCTCTACGGACAGATTGCGGCGGAGAGTTTACGTCGAACGAGTTCAACGACTACTGCGAGAAGATTGGCATCACTTCGTTCTCGATATTCACCTTGCATCCATTCTCGTCAAGCTTCTCGATAGAGATGATGTTGTTGCGAAGCCGTGGGATGTAGTACACTCTGATGAGTATGCGATGTTCGCCTGTGAGACCCTCGAAGAGGACAAATCCTTGCCCGCAAATCTCCATAGCTGAACCATCACCGAACTTGACCGAGCCTTCAACATCGTATTCCAGCTCGAGGAATTTCTCCTTGCACCCCGTCATGTGGTTACTGGCACCCGTGTCGAGATACCACGACACGTTCTGATCCCCGGATAGCTTTGGTGTCACTTTCTTCTCATGAAGTAGCACCTTCCGGATTGGTTTCACAACCACCATTTCAGCGAGATTACAAACTTCGGCCATGAGAAGACCTGGACCTTCGCCTTCTTGCTTCGCCAAATTTGCCTTGATCTCCCGCTTGTTAGGCTTCGGACAATCCTTTGCAAAGTGACCCATCTCGTTGCAGTTATAGCACTTGACCTCGGATAAATCCAAATTCCGTGGCTTCCGCCCTTTAGATTGGTCCGCCTTACCATGACCTTGTGGCTTGCCTTTTCCTTTGCCTTTTCTGGTTTGTCCGTCGCGCTTCACGTTGCTTGAGCTTTCCTCACGGCACCTTATACGCCGCAACAGAACGGGGTTGTTGAACGGCACAATCGAACCGTCGTTGACATGGCAAGGAGTTTACTCAAGAGAAAGAACCTGCCGGGGACTTTTTGGGGAGAAGTTGTCTCGACGGCGGTCTATCTTCTCAATCGGACTCCAACGAAGGCGGTGATTGGCAAGACTCCGTATGAAGCAATTTACGGACGTAAGTCGAATGTGTCTCATCTACGGACGTTCGGGTGCGTGGCGCATGTGAAAACGGTGGAGCCGCATCTCTCAAAGCTTGCCGATCGTAGCACCAAGATGGTGTTCATCGGATACGAGAGCAGTTCTGGCACCAAGGCATACCGCTTCTATGATCCACAAACCAAGCGTCTACGGATTTCAAGCAATGTCGTGTTTGAAGAAAACAAAGCGTGGAATTGGAGCGCAGCAGCCAACGATGCTCCAAACGGTAACATATTCACAGTTGATTTCCTGATGATGATGCAGGGGAAGACGTCCAGGTGGTTGGCAAGACGCCCAACCAAGGTGACCACAATGGTAGTGATCATCATGGTGCCGACACCGACGACGGCACACATGGGTCGCAAAGTGATAGCGACAACGACGTGCACGACACAAGCGGAGATCTTGGCGACGACATCGACAACGAGGCGCATAGTAACAACGACAATCAAGATGATGGTCACGGGCACAATGACTATGTCGACGACACGGATGTCGATGACACGCCCGAGACTCAGCCGTCTTCCTCAAGTGCATCAACACCGACACAATTTGTGTCGCCTCCTTCACAAGCCACAACGGATTCCTCCGGGCCTCGCCGCTACAAGACCCTCAAGAAAGTCTACAAGTACACAAAGCCAGTTACACTCGAGTACTCTGGACTATGTCTGCTCGGAGTTGAGGAGCCGTCAAACTTCGTAGAGGCAAGGAAAAGTCCTAGCTGGATGCATGCCATGGATGAGGAGATGAAGGCGATTGAGAGCAATGGCACGTGGACTTTGGCAACCCGACCTCCAAACCAAAAAGGCATAGGTTTGAAGTGGGTTTACAAGTTAAAGAAGGACACACAGGGTGCTATTGTGAAGTACAAAGCAAGACTCGTCACGAAGGGCTATGTACAACGTCAAGGAGTTGACTACGATGAGGTGTTTGCACCGGTTGCTCGACTCGAAACGGTGAGAGTGCTCCTAGCTTTGGCAACACAAGAGGATTGGAAGGTTCATCATATGGATGTTAAATCCGCTTTCCTCAACGGTGATCTCACAGAAGAAGTGTACGTAGAACAACCCCTTGGCTACGAGAAGAAAGATGAAGAAGAGAAAGTTTACAAGCTCAAGAAGGCACTTTACGGGTTGAAGCAAGCGCCAAGAGCTTGGAACTCAAAGTTAGACCGAAGTTTGGTCTCGCTCGGGTTCAAGAGATGTCCCCTCGAGCACGCAGTCTATACAAAGAACTCCAAAGGCTCAAACTTGCTAGTGGGAGTTTATGTCGACGATCTGATTATCACCGGAGATAGCGTACAAGAAATTGAACGTTTCAAGGTGCAAATGAAGAACAAGTTTAGCATGAGCGATCTGGGATTACTCAGCTATTACTTGGGCATCGAAGTGAAGCAAAGCTCCGGTGAGATTTCCCTATGTCAATCGGCTTATGCGGTCAAGTTATTGGAAAAGTGTGGCATGTCAGATTGCTACGAGACACAAGTTCCAATGGACCAACGTCACAAGTTGAGCAAGCGTAGCTCAAATCCGCCGGTGGACACCACAATGTATCGAAGCGTTGTGGACAGCCTAAGATACTTGGTGCACACCCGACCTGACTTGGCTTATTCAGTCGGGACCGTGAGTCGTTTCATGGAGAATCCGACAACCGAACACATGAGCGCGGTCAATCAAATCTTGCGCTATGTGAAAGGCACTATTAATCTTGGTTGCACGTACAGAAAGGGAAAGGAAGGATTGATCCTTCGTGGATATCCAGATAGCGACATGGCAGGTGATGTGGATGACCGGAAGAGCACAATGGGCATGATTTTCTACCTTGGTCCGAATCCGATTAGCTGGAATTCTTAGAAGCAAAAGGTGGTGGCACTGTCGTCATGCGAGGCAGAATACATAGCGGCAAGCACGGCGGCTTGTCAAGCAGTGTGGCTGAGAAGACTCCTAGCTATTCTTGCGAAGCGGGAGGTGCAGAAGGTGTCATTGAAGATCGACAACCAAGCTGCAATCTCATTGTGCAAAAATCCGGTTCATCACGAAAGGAGCAAGCACATAGATACTCGGTTCCACCACATCCGGGAGTGCATTGAGGAAGGGATGATCGAAGTTCAACACATCAACACGAAAGACCAACTTGCCGATATTCTCACGAAGTCTCTCGGACGACAGAAGTTCTTGAAGATGCGAGAAACGATCGGCGTCCAAACTGTAAAGTAAGAACATCGTGTTTAAGGGGGATGAATGTAAGAGTTAAACACGTTGTCCCTATACGTATAGGATTAGGAGTTAGGCTGAGTCCTAATAGTATTCTGTTTGCTAGTCCTAGTCGAGTTCCTAATCTCGTGTAAACGTGTATATAAGCATTGACAAGGCAGCTTTATACACAACGAAAAGACCAAAAAAGAAATAAAGAACCAGGCTCGAGACGAGCCTGTTGCAATATATCGATCAGTTTTCCACCGAGTTACGAATCGCCACGATCCGTGGAAGTAGATCAGTCGTATCGATTTCTGTAAGCTTCGCTAGCTCACGATACGTGCGAAAGGTACTACTCCACGACAACACGCGCACGTACTGGACTAACAAGCAATCAATTAAGCTGCTTGCTTGGTTGTTTGCTCGTCTAGCTTGCAAGTACGTGTTTTGATTGTTGAGGGTATACGAGCTAGCGGTTAAAAGCCAACAATATATTGGAGATCGCTGATATTAGTACTAGTAACTCCAGAGCGCGACATCAGCTCCGGCTCCGCCGTCGGCGCATTCTCCATTGTCCCAGTACGACCCGGTGGCCGCAGTCGGCGGTGGTTCCATGAGCAGCCCCTGCGCAAGGTTCGCGTAGTAGTACGTGTCCGAGTCCGTTTCCCCAAACAAGCAGTCGAGCTCGAACATGTCCATGTCCAGTGCGGCCGGCGCCTCAAAAGTGGCATCAGCGGAAACCTGCGCCGCCCCCGACGAGGGGACACTGCACGACGCCGACGACTGGGCGGACACGCTGGAGGTGACTTCCTGCACCGCAGCAGCGGCACTGGTGGCCTCAGGACGGGGAATAAGTCCGCAACGGCCTGGACGGCCTCGCGCCGGACGTCAGAGAGGTTGGTGAACGCGGGAGGCACCGCGAGCAGCCACGCGGAGTCCCGGAAGTTGAGGCACGCGGCGGAGCGGCCGCGCAGCATGAGCATGGCGGCGTCGTGCGCGCGCGCGGCCGCCTCGGCCGTGACGTACGTCCCGAGACAGAGGCGCGTGCCGCGCTCCCCAGGGACGCGCACCTCGCAGACCCACCGCCCGGCGCTGCCACGGCGCCGCACGCCGCGGAACACGGGGTGCCGCGTCTCCCGGAACTTGGTCCGGCCCGCGGGGCGCTTCGGCGGCCACGGCCACGCCGTCACGGCGCGCTCGGTCGTGGATGAGGAGGAGGGAGAGCTCGAGTGCTCGAGGCTCATGTCCATAGAAGCAGGTTGCCGGTCGATAGCGAGCTCGGTGGTGGTGTCTAGCTTGAGGAGTGTGCTCCAGTCAGAGAGTGAGAGTGTTACTTAGTGTCGTGCTCGTGCGTGTGCGCGTATTTATAGGTATGCGTTGGAAGCACGGCGGGCTGGAGCATGTCGGCGCGGCAGTACGTAAATCAAACAGCTGGCTTCGCGACAAGCGGTTACTCTTTAGGCCTTGTTTGGCACGGGAGGTTTGCAAGCCCCAAAGGGGCTGGGGATTTTGGAGGATTTAGTGCATCCCTTCCCTTCACCAATTCTTCTTAATCCCCTACGTTCCATCCCATCTTCAGCCCCAATATTCCCTTTCACATAAAATTATTGTTTGGTAGGTGGGTCAATATCCCCAGCCTTTCCCCTTAAAAATAATATCCAAACCTTTGAGTGCAACTAGAATAAAAAAGCGATTTTTTATCACACAAACGACAACAACAGCACATCGATTTCTTGACAGGTTCATCACAACAAGACAACAAAATAAAAAATATTGTTTGGTAGGTTATCACGGTAAAATAATCATCATTTTACAAGACTTTTAATCAAATAAAACAAGAATGTGTCATCTTGGCTAAAGAAAGAGAATTGTGACAACAATTTATAACAGTTCACGCCAGAAGTTCATATTTTTTTTATCATTTTGAATGGCAACACTTAAAATCATCGTCTCGATCCATCGAAACTGTAACAGGTAGTCCACCAAAACATTCTTCCTCATTGGTCGCACAAGCGGCGTCTGCAGAGCAGCCATGGATGGAGGCTGACTTCTGAAATGAAAATACAAAGAGAAGTTAGCTAAGCCATGATATGATATAACAATAACAGTGAAGCATATCAAGAGAAATTCTACACAGGAACAATGAAAAATAACAAAAGCAACAGTAGTATATTCTCATGGCTGCCAAGACGCAACCATCGCAGTTCCATTTTGTATCGATATAATGTGCTAAGAAGCTAAGTGGAAATGATGCAGCAATATGTATGAGCACATTCATCATACACACATGGACCAACATTTAGGCAATAAATAATAACAAAGTAGTAGTTACGCTAGCAATGGATGGTATGCTATGCTATGCTGGACAGTCAGACAAGCAGATGCGGCCTGCAGCAAAAGTCGACAAGAATGTTTCTTCTTGAGGATGGACTGTATGCATCCATTCCATTAGATCTCCTTGCTACTTCCAATGAAGCAAAATTATATAGATCTCCAACTAGCTTTATTAGTACTAGATACTAGTAACGGTCCACCTAACTACTTCCAACGAAGCATAACTGAAATCCAGAGGTAAGAATTACCACTACCATGTACTAGTGTTTCTATATTGATAATTCTCAGCTGCTGAATATTTCGATAGGGGTAAACTAACAAACTAGCAAGGCTCAGAACAGTACCATGTATTGACCATATTAATTAGCAGCAACTAAGCTAGGATGATTCCTTGACAATAAGATCGGGGAATATGGATCAACTAGCAGCAGACATGCACTACTGATATTTTTACCATGCCATTCAAATTTTGCAAAACCGGAAGGCACATTAATGGTTGGATTACATGACAAAATAAAGCATCAATTAATTTTAAAATAAGTAACAACAGACGACCTAGTTGTTACTACACTTACTTCCTCACTCTTACTACTACACTACAATCATTGCCAAGCATGCATCACTTCTACTTTACTGATATAAGATATGAAAAAAAGAATATATAAAAGAAAGACCACCTCTATTTAACAAGAATATGAGAAAAGCTTCGATCAACTTCCTTTGTCTTAGTTTTGGTATGTGCAACACCAGCAACCTGTGATGGCTCGGCAGTGGATGTGAAGTTATAATGGCCCTCGGTGATAAGGAGTATTGTGCTCAAGAAGGATTGATGTCCTCCAAAGCCTTTTCAAGTTCTTGATTCCATTGTGCTCTAGATTTCGGATCTAAGGAAATAGAAGAATGATTAGAGTTCTAAATTTGATTACAGTTACAATGATACACAATTTTGTGCAATCAAATATCAAATATATGGGCCATCTTGAACTAATAAGTGTAACAATAGGATGTGGGAATACCATTTGGAGAATCCCTTTGGATAATCTTTCGTGAATTCATTTTTGCTCCAAGTACAACTTTCCTTCCCCTTGCAGCTTGCACCAAACTAAATTGGCTACTTGCATCCATATACATGAATAAATGGTATTGCATTACAAATGCTCCTAGTGAACATCTCATGACTTATAATTTGATGGAATAAAGAAAAGGTCACATGATTCTCAAAAAAATAAAAGAGCACGCAAATTAAAATGGAACGAGCTATACTATGAAACTTAGGCTAATAGCCATGAGAAAACTTAATCGTACACCAAAATCCAGAAGAAATTGGAATAGATAGAGAACATCTTGGTTCAATTCTTAGTGGGAGAACGGAGAGCAATCCATTGAAATAGTGAACTATTAGCTTGTTGGCTCATCTGCCACTATATTAAGTATGCATATGTGCATATCTTTCAACACAATCCACATAATTATAACACCATTAGCACTTAACAAAATCTAAAGAGCAACAGCTACAGAACCATGAGCACACCTACACAATCAAGAACCGTATGATACAAAGCAATCTTGTGCTGGTTGTGAACCTGATTAAATGTAAAGCAATCTTCCTAGTTCTAGGGTTCTCGCGTGAGGAGGGGGCAGAGGAGATCGGGCAGGGGGGATACCTCTGGCGAGAGAGCAGGTGCTCGGACTGGAGAATGCGAGAAAGCCAGTTGCCAGCGTTGATTCGATAGGCAGCAATGGGGGTCGACAGTGGCATGGATCGAGCCGAGCTTGAGGCTGCAGTGGACGCCGAATTCACGGGATCCACGACAGAGGTTGCGGTTGGCATGGGCATGGAGGCGAAGGCGGAGGCAATCGCAACGACGTGAGGCGGCGGCGACAACGACGACGGCGTAGAGGCGGAGTCGCAAGGAAGGAGGAGGAGTCGCGTCCGGGGCGAAGAAGCCGCCTGGTCTACCTCGATGCGTAGAATCCCTGTGGATCGGGAGGGATTTCACGGGATCTAACGGGGTTGGCCCAGTCAAACCCGGTGCTCCAAACAGTTGTTTGGGGATTTTTCGGGCTTTCCAGCCTAACGGGGAAAAGCCTCTAAAAGCCCCCCAATCCCCGCTTACCAAACAAGGCCTTAGGCGACGTGTCACTCTCTGCGTTGCCATGGAGGGGGAGCTTCCTTTCTGCTTAAACAATTAACGATAATGATTGCTTGGTTGGGTCAACTGCTTCCTTGTGTTCTTTTTTGTTAGCATTAGCACAAGAGATAAGTGTTCTACCCTAATGCAAAGCAAGCACGACAAGGGCTGAACATGTTTTTTTTCTGAAAAGGAGGATCACCCCTGGCCTCTACATCTTGATGATGCATGCAGCCATCTTATTAAGATAAAAGAATAAAAAAAAGTGCAATATCCAAAAAAGCTCCAAACAAATGGAAATCAAAAATAAAATTACATGCCACGTCTGGCAATATAGAAGAGGCTACAATGACTAAACACCTAGCCTATTAATATGACTCCATCCATATCGGTTGAAGATAGCCTGAGCTGTCGTCTCCCACCGGTTGCACCCAATAACCAAAAGCTCTCTGGACTCCGCAGGCATGAGTAACGACCACATATGGATCCAAGTTGTACCTCTGTAAATGACCTGCAAAAAGTTGGTGAAACTCTTCCTGTTAAAGATAATATCTTTTCTACAGTTCCATATAGCCCAAAGCATGGCACATATTTCTATTCGAATGTGTTTTAGCTAAGGTGATATCCACTCCATTAAGCCACGTCCCAAATAACGTGTTCATACTCGTTGGGGGATTTATGTTAAAAGCTATATGAATAATGCGCCATAAAAGTCTAGCCAGAGGACATTCGAGAAAGAGGTGTTTAATAGTCTCATTTTGCTCGCAAAAACAACATCTGGAGTTACCCACCCATCTTCGTTTAATCAGGTTATCTTTTGTGAGTATCACTCCTTTGTGAACAAACCACATAAATATCTTAATCTTCAGAGGTACTTTTACCTTCCAAATGTGTGGAGAGGTAGGTATTGTTTCGGCATTAATAAGGTCCATATACATTGATTTCACTGTGAATGTACCATTTGTAGTTAATTTTCAGTGAATTATGTCTGGTTGGTCAGATAGTTGAACTTCTACCAATCTACGAACAAAATGGAGCCATGCATTCCACCTTTCTCCTACCAGAGATCTCCTAAATTGAATATTAAGAGGGGACGAATTTAAAATTGTAGCAACATAAGCCTTCCTACGTTACGCAATATTATATAAGGCCGGATACTACGTCGCCAGGGGCGTCTCTCCTAGCCAAGTATCTTTCCAGATTGTGTTACCATTCCCAATGTGAAACTTGACCCTATGAAAAAAAGATTATTTTATCCTCATTAAACCTTTCCAAAAGGGTGAGTATGACGGTTTTACTGTAACTCGCGCCAAGGTTTTAGATTGTAGGTACTTATTTCTTAGAATTTGTACCTATGTACCTTCCGTCTCCACTAATAATCTATACAGACATTTACTCAATAGACATTTATTATTCATTTGTAAATTTTCAATTCCTAACCCGCCTTGATCTTTGGGCAGAACGTGGTTAACAAGACACTTGTGTACTCGAAGTCTACATACAAGCCATGTCTATTTCCACGTAATATTCTTTTAGAAACACGGTGTAGATACAGAAACTCACAAACACATACATACACGCAGCCCCTATGAGTTGACACACAGGTACAATACCCCTATAAATCTCTTTAAATACTAAGCCTTTTTCTGAAAACACAGTGCAAATACAGACACTCACAAACACGTAGATACACGCAGCCCCTATGAGTTCACACACACATAAAGTAGCCCTATAATCGTCTTCGAAAGAATGAGCCAGTAGATCTTAAGAGTAGCAAAGTCACTTATGAGCCTCGCTATAGGCGGATACGTCGACTTTCACCAGAAGAACATTTCATTTTATGAGACACCAAAGTGTAAACCAGCGATTTGATCCCTGGTCGGTTGTGGATAGCATTACCCTCCTAATCGTCCAACCACTCGTTGGTTCTCTATTCCCATGAAATTTGCCAAACCAAAAATATATGTGCTATTTCAAAGAAAAAAGGTATACCATGAGTTCGTATTCTCATTGTTACGAAAAAATAAGAAAGACAAATTACGAGCTTATTTTATAGCAAGAGTAATTAATCGATGTTGTTTCAACGTTAATTGATTTATTCGTCTCATCATATTTTTCTTGTTCACTAATAAGTCTATTAATTATACTGATGTTTCTATAACCCATTCAATCTCTCGGGCTAAATCCGACCACGCCTTCGAAAAGGTTGTTTAGATTTATGAAAAGATTGTTTGAATTTACGAAATATTTGCTTAAGTTTATGAAAGGGTTGCTTGGATTTGTTAAAAGTTTTCTTGGATTTACTAGAGGTTAACTTAGATTTAATAAAAGGTTGTTTAGATGTATACGTGATTTATTTCTTATTTAAAAATTGAAAATTCACTTATTTGTTTATTAATTTAGAATCCAGAACAAGTAGTCTTATTTTGATACATACCTTATTTGGTTCATATTATAATATATGAATAACCCCTATACGTGTGAAATAATATCTCTAGAAATCAGGCGAGTTGATTTGTATTTTGTATTATATACTATGTTTTATTTACATATTAAATATGAAGTGCTTACCTTTCTGTTGTTCGGAAAGATCGAACACATGATCTTGACCGTATTTCTTTATTTCATGCCGAGTTGTATGCTTGCGAGAATAACATACTTTTAATTATAAATCGATACTTGACATATAATTCATATTTCATTAGTCCGAGAGGTGATGGCGCGGTGAATAAGGGAGCTTTAGATCCTTCCCAACGCAGTGTTATGCTCTATAGTTTGTGATGGATCTGAGTGCTAATTCGTTCAAGCGGGAATGATGTGGCGGCGGTGGCCTCCTTATAGTGGACTTGTGTCCTCGAGATTCATCGTTGTGATGATGTTCGCTCTGGCTTTGGCAGGAAGCATGTGTTGTTCAAGATTGATGCCAACAATCATCCACGTCAGCAGAAATCAAAGGACGATGGATTCGTGGTTGAAGGTTGGCGGGTCAAGTTTCTATTGGAAATATGCCCTAGAGGCAATAATAAATTAGTTATTATCATATTTCCTTTTTCATGATAATCATTTATTATCCATGCTATAATTGTGTTGATCGGAAACTCAGATATATGTGTGCATACATACACAACACCATGTCCCTAGTATGCCTCTAATAGACTAGCTCGTTGATCAAAGATGGCTATGGTTTCCTAGTCATGGACATGAGATGTCATTTGGTAACGGGATCACGTCATTAGGAGAATGATGTGATGGACAAGACCCAAACTACAAATGTAGCATATGATCGTATCAGTTTATTGCTACTATTTTCTGCATGTCAAGTATATGTTCCTATGACCATGAGATCATGCAACTCACTAACACCGGAGGAGTACCTTGTGTGTATCAAACATCGCAACGTAACTGGGTGGCTATAAAGGTGCTCTACAGGTATCTTCGAGGGTGTCTGTTGGATTGGCATGGATCAAGACTGGGATTTGTTACTCCGTGTGATGGAGAGGTATCTCAGGGCCCACTCGGTAATACAACATCACAATAAGCCTTGCAAGCAATGTGACTAAGTGTTAGTCACGGGATATTGTATTACGTAACGAGTAAAGAGACTTGCCAGTAACGAGGTTGAACTAGGTATGGAGATACCGACGATTGAATCTCGGGCAAGTAAGATACCGAAGAACAAAGGGAACATCATACGGGATTAACTGAATCCTTGACATAGAGGTTCGACCGATAAAGATCTTCGTAGAATATGTAGGAACCAATATGGGCATCCAGTTCCCGCTATTGGTTATTGACCGTAGAGGTGTCTCGGTCATGTCTACATAGTTCTCAAACCTGCAGGGTCTGCACACTTAAGGTTTGGTGACGTTTCGGTAGTATAGAGTTATGCATGGTGGTGATCGAAGGTTATTTGGAGTCCCGGATGAGATCCCGGACGTCACGAGGAGCTCCGAAATGGTCCGGAGGTAAATATTGATATATAGGAAATCCTATTTTGGTCGCCGGAAAAGTTTCGGGCTCATCGGTAGTGTACCGGGAGTGCCGGTAGTGTACCGGGAGACCATCAGGAGGGGTATTTCGACCCAAGAGCCTACATGGGCTGCGGGAGAGTGAATACCAGCCCTTAGTGGGCTGATGGAAGTCCCACACAAGGCCCATGCGGCTAGGAAGAAAAAACCAAAGATAAAAAGGTGGAAAAAAGGCAAAATAGGGAGGAATCCTAGTCCTACTAGGATTGGAGGAGGAGTCTTCCTCTCCTTGATTCGGCCAAACCAAGGGATGGCCCCTTGAGAGACAAGCCTCCTCCTCTCTTCCTCCTATATATACTAGAGGTTTTAGGGTTTTTGGCACTAGATTTTCAGTCACGTGCTACCCGTTCCTCCAATGCATAGTTTCTCCTCTAGATTGGATTTCTGCAGTGCTTAGGAGAAGCCCTGTCGGAATAGCTCCACCACCATCACCGGAGTGCTGTCATGCTGTCGGAGAACTCTTCTACCTCTCCGATCCCTCTTGCTGGATCAAGAAGGTGGAGATCGTCATCAAGCTATATGTGTGCTGAACGTGGAGGTGTCGTCCGTTCGGCGCTAGATCGGAAGGACCGTGATCGTGTTCGCGGGACGGATCGTGATTGGATCGCGGGACGGATCGTGATCATGTTTGCGGGACGGATCGTGATTGGATCGCAGGACGGATCATGATTGGATCGTGGGACGGATCGTGATTGGATCATGGGACGCTTGGTGATTTGGATCGCGAAGACGTTCGACTACACCAACCGTGTTTCTTAACGCTTCTTGCTTAGCAATCTACAAGGGTATGTAGATCCACTCTCCCTCTCGTAGATGCTCATCACCATGGATAGGTCTTGCGTGAAAGGTCTTGCGTGAACGTAGGAAAAAAATTGTTTCCCATGCAATGTTCCCCAACAGTGGCATCATGAGCTAGGTCTATGTGTAGATGAGATCTCGAGTAGAACACAAAGAGTTTGTGGGCGTTGATGCTTAGATTTCTTACTCCCTTGATCGTTTTTTGGTTCGGCGGTATTGTGGGATGAAGCGACCCGGACCAACATTACTCGTACGCTTACGAGAGACCGGTTCCCTCAATTGCAACTTGTTGCATAGATGGCTGGCGGGTGTTAGTTTCTCTCACTTTAGTTGGATCGAATTCGGCAAAGGCGGTCCTTGAGAAGGTTGAAAAGCAACTAGTGTATCACCGTTGTGGTTTTTGCGTAGATGAGAATTGTTCTTGATAGATACCCATAGCAGCCACGTAAAACTTGCAACAACAATTAGAGGACGTCTAACTTGTTTTTGTAGGGTATGTTGTGATGTGATATGGCCAATTACATGATGTGACATATGTGATGTATGAGATGATCATGTGTTGTATAGAATATCACGACTTGCATGTCTATGAGTACGATAACTGGCAGGAGCCATAGGGTTGTCTTTAATTATTGTATGGCATGCGTGTCAATCATTAAGCGTTATGTAATGCTTTAGTTTATCGCTAAACGATATCAATAGTAGTACAAGCATGATGGGTGCGACAACTGCGATGGCGACACGTTGATGGAGATCAAGATGATGGAGATCACGGTGTCATGCCGATGACGATGGAGATCATGTCGGTGCTTTCAAGATGGAGATCAAAAGCACAAGTTCATGGCCATATCATGTCACTTATGATTTGCATGTGATGTTAATCCTTTTATGCACCTTGTTTTGCTTAGGACGACTATAGCATTATAAGGTGATCCCTCACTTAAATTTCAAGATGAATTGTGTTCTTCCCGAGTGTGCACCATTGCGAAAGTTCGTCGTGTTGAGACACCACGTGATGATCGGGTGTGATAGACTCTACGTTCACACGCAACGGGTGCAAGCCAGTGTTGCACATGCAGAACACTCGGGTTAAAGTTAACGAGCCTAGCATGTATAGACATGGCCTCGGAACACAAGAGACCGAAAGGTCAAACATGAGTCATATAGCAGATATGATCAACATGATGATGTTCACCATTGAAACCACCTCAACTCACGTGATGATCAGACTTGGGTTGGTGAATTTGGATCATGTATCACTCGAATGACCAGAGGGATGTCAATTTGAGTAGGAGTTCTTAAGTAATATGATTAATTGAACTCATTATCATGAACATAGTCAGTAGTGTCTTTGCAAACTGTGTTGTAGATTACTAGCTCACGCTGTAACTCCCTTGAATTTTTATATGTTCCTAGAGAAATAGAGTTGAAAGATGATGGTAGCGATATTGCGGACTGGCTCCGTGATCTCAGGATTGTCCTCGTTGCTGCACAGAAGGCTTATGTCCTTAATGCACCGCTCGGTGCGCCAACCCCTCTAGCGTCGTCTGTAGATGTTGTGAACATCTGACAAGCACGTTCTGATGACTACTTGATAGTTTAGTGTGTCATGCATTAAGGCTTAGAATTGAGGCTCCGAAACATTTTCAACGTCACGGAACATATGAGATGTTCTAAGAGCTGAAATTAGGATCTCAGGCTTGTGCCCGTGTTGCGAGATATGAGATCTCCAACAAGATTCTTCGCCTGCAAGATGAAAGAGAATAGCTCAATCGTTGAGCATGTGCTCAGATTGTCTGGGTGCTACAATCGCTTGAATAGAGTGGGAGTTGATTTTCCAGATAAGATAGTGATTGATATAGTTCTCCAAGTCACTGTCACTAAAGCTACTAGAACTTGGTGATGAACTATAAAATGCCAGGGATAGAAATGATGATCCCTGAGCTATTCGCGATGTTTGACACCGTGAAGGTAGAAATCAAGAAGGAGCGTCAAGTGTTGATGGTTAGTCAAACCACTAGTTTCGAGAAGGGCAAGAGCAAGGAGGGAAACTTGATGGATAGCAAGTCAATTGCTGCTCTAGTGAAGCAACCCAAAGTTGAACCCAAACCCGAGCCTAAGTGCTTCGATTATGAGGAGAGCGGTCGCTGAACGGAACAACCCTAGATACTTGGTAGATAAGAAGGTTGGCAACGTAGACAGAAGTATATTTGATATACGTGTTAATGATGTGTACCTTGCGAGTACTCCTAGTAGCACCTGGGTATTGGATACCGGTTCAGTTGCTAAATGTTAGTAACTCGAAATAAAAGCTACGGAATAAAGGAGAACTAGCTAAGGGTGAGGTGACGATGTGTGTTGGAAATGTTTCCAAGGTTGATGTGATCAACATCACACGCTCTCTCTACCTTCGGGATTAGTGACAAACCTAAATAAATGTTATTTGGTGTTTTGCGTTGAGAATGAATGTGATTAGATCGTGTTTATTGCAACACGGTTATTCATTTAAGTTAGAGAATAATGGTTATTCTGTTTACATGAATGATACCTTAAATGGTCATGCACCCAATGAGAATGTTTTGTTGAATCTTGATCGTAGTAATACACATGTTCATAACATTGATGCCAAAAGATACAAAGTTAATAATGATAGTACCACATACTTGTGGCACTACCGCTAAATGTCATATTGGTATAAAGCGCATGAAGAAACTCCATGCTTATGGATCTTTGGACTCATTCGATTTCGAATTGGTTGAGACATGTGAACCATGCCTCTTGGGCAAGATGACTAAGGACCCCTTTTTCCGAATGGATGGAGCGGGCAAGTGATTTATTGGAAATGATACTTGTTGATGTATGCAATCCAGTGAGTCTTGTAGCGTGCGGTGGATATCGTTATTTTCTTACCTTCACTGATGATTTGAGTAGATATAGTGTATATTTACTTAATGAAACACAAGTCTGAATCGTTTGAAAGGTTCAAGCAAATTCAGAGTGAAGTTTAAGATCATCGTGACAAGAAGATAAAAATGTCTGCGATATGATCGTGGAGGTGAATATCTGAGTTACGAGTTTGGCATACAACTTTAGACAATGTGAAAGTTGTTTCACAACTCACGCCACCTGGAACACCATAGTGTGATGGTGTGTCCGAACGTCATAGTCGTGCTCTATTGGATATGGTGTGTTCTATGATGTCTCTTATCGTTTTGCTACTATAATTTTGGGGTTATGCATTAGAGACAACTACATTCACTTTGGATAGGGCACCATCTAAATCCGTTGAGATGACACCATGTGAATTATGGTTTGATAGAAACCTAAGCTATCATTTCTTAATGTTTGGGACTGCAACACTTATGTGAAAAAAGGTTTTCACCTAATGAGCTCGAACCCAAAGCGGACAAATGCATCTTCATAGAATACCCTAAAGACAGTTGGGTAAACCTTCTATCTCAAATCCAAGCATAAAGTGTTTGTTGCTAAAACTGGGTCCTTTCTCGAGAAAGAGTTTCTCTTGAAAGAATTGAGTGGGATGAAGATAGAACTTGATGAGGTTGTTGAACCTTTGTTCAACCAGAGAGTAGCACAGCGCAGGAATTTGTTTCTGTGAAGACTACGTTAGTTGAAGAGGAAGTTAATGATGATGATCATGAAGCTTCGGATCAAGTTACTATCGAACCTCGTAGGTCGACAAGGATGCGTACTGCTCCTGAGCGGTACGACAACCCTGTCTTGGAGGTCATGTTGTTGGACAACGATGAACCTACAAGTTGTGGAGAAGCGATGATGGTCCCGGATTCTGACAAATGGTTAGAGGCCATGAAATCCGAGAAAGGATCCATGTATGAAAACCAAGTATAGACTTTGGTAGACTTGCTCGTTGGATGGCAGGTCATTGAGTACAAATGGATGTTTAAAATGAAGACAGACGCTCATGGTAAATGTCACCATTTGTAAAGCTCGACTTGTTGCAAAGAAGTTTACGACAAGTTCAAGGAGTTGACTGCGATGAGACTTTCTCACTCGTAGCGATGCTAAAGTCTATTGGAATTATGTTAGCAGTTGCTGCATTTTTCAATTATGAAATCTGGCAGATGGATATCAAAACATAGTTTCCTTAACGGTTTACTTGAGGAAAGGTTGTATGTGATACAACCAGAAGGTTTTGTCAGTCCTAAGGATGCTAAAAGGTGTGCAAGCTTCAGTGATTCTTCTATGAACTGAAGCGAGCATCTCAAAGTTGGAATATACACTTTGATGAGGTGAGCAAAGTTTTTGAGTCTATACAAAGTTTACGAGAAACTTGTATTTACAATAAAGTTAGTGGGAGCACTATAGAATTTCTAATAAGTATATGTGGATGACATATTGTTGATCGGAAATGATGTAGAATTTCTGGAAAGCATAAACGGTTGTTTAAAAAGAGTTTTTTCAAAGAAGACCTGGATAAAGCTACCTAATTGTTGAACATCAAGATCTATAGAGATAGATCAAGATGCTTGATGAGACTTTCAATGAGTACATACCTTGACAAGATTTTGAAAGAGTTCAAAATGGATCAGTCAGAGAAAGAGTTCTCGCCTGATTTGCGAGGTGTGAAGTTGAGTGAGACTCAAAGCTCGACAACGGCAGAAGAAAGAGAAAGGACGAATGTCGTCCCCTATGCCTTAGCCATAGGCTCTGTATAGTATGCCATGCTGTGTACCGCACCTGTGTGTGCCTTGCCATGAGTCCGTCAAGGGGTACAAGAGTGATCCAGAAGTGGATCATTGGACAATGGTCAATATTATCCTTAGTGACTAAAAGACTAAGGAAACGTTTCTCGATTATGGAGGTGATAAAGGGTTCGTCGTAAAGAGTTACGTCGATGCAAGCTTTAACACTAATTTGGATGACTCTTAGTAGCAATCCAGATACGTATAGTGGAGCAGCCATTTGGAATAGTACCAAGTGGAGTGTGGTAGCGGTGTTTACAGTTTGACATAGAGATTTGCAAAGTACATACAGATCTAAATGTCGCAGACCCGTTGACTATAAGACCTCTCTCACATGCAAAGCATGATTGAGCCCCAGAACTCAGTGGGTGTTAGATTCATAACAATGTGAATCACATGGTGTTGGTGATGTGAACTAGATTATTGACTCTAGTGCAAGTGGGAGACTATTGGAAATATGCCCTAGAGGCAATAATAAATTAGTTATTATAATATTTCCTTGTTCATGATAATCATTTATTATCCATGATATAATTGTGTTGATCAGAAACTCAAATACATGTGTGGATACATAGACAACACCATGTCCCTAGTATGCCTCTAATAGACTAGCTCGTTGATCAAAGATGGCTATGGTTTCCTAGTCATAGACATGAGATGTCATTTGGTAACGGGATCACATCATTAGGAGAATGATGTGATGGACAAGACCCAAACTACAAACGTAGCATATGATCGTGTCAGTTTATTGCTACTGTTTTCTGCGTGTCAAGTATATGTTCCTATGACCATGAGATCATGCAACTCACTGACACCTGAGGAGTACCTTGTGTGTATCAAACGTCGCAACATAACTGGGTGACTATAAAGGTGCTCTACAAGTATCTCCGAGGGTGTATGTTGGGTTGGCATGGATCAAGACTAGATTTGTTACTCCGTGTGACGGAGAGGTATCTCAGGGCCCACTCGATAATACAACATCACAATAAGCCTTGCAAGCAATGTGACTAAGTGTTAGTCACGGGATCTTGTATTACGGAACGAGTAAAGAGACTTGCCAGTAACGAGGTTGAACTAGGTATCGAGATACCGACGATCAAATCTTGGGCAAGTAACATACCGAAGAACAAAGGGAACATCATACGGGATTAACTGAATCCTTGACACAGAGGTTCGACCGATAAAGATCTTTGTAGAATATGTAGGAACCAATATGGGCATCCAGGTCCTGCTATTGGTTATTGACCGTAGAGGTGTCTCGGTCATGTCTGCATAGTTCTCGAACCCGTAGTGTCTGCACACTTAAGGTTTGGTGACGTTTCGGTAGTATAGAGTTATGCATGGTGGTGACCGAAGGTTGTTTGGAGTCCCGGATGAGATCTTGGACGTCACGAGGAGCTCCGGAATGGTCCGGAGGTAAAGATCGATATATAGGAAGTCCTATTTTGGTCGCCGGAAAAGTTTTGGGCTCATCGGTAGTGTATAGGGAGTGTCGGTAGTGTACCAGGAGACCATCAGGAGGGGTATTTCGACCCAAGAGGCTACATGGGCCGTGGGAGAGTGAATACCAGCCCTTAGTGGGCTGGTGAAAGTCCCACACAAGGCCCATGCGGTTGGGAAGAAAAACTCAAAAAGAAAAAGGTGGGAAAAAGGCAAAATAGGGAGGAATCCTAGTCCTACTAGGATTGGAGGAGGAGTCCTCCTCTCCTCCTTGATTTGGCCGAACCAAGGGCTGGCCCCTTGAGAGCCAAGCCTCGTTCTCTCTTCCTCCTATATATACTAGAGGTTTTAGGGGTTTTGGCACTAGATTTTCAGCCACGTGCTACTCGTTCCTCCAGTGCATAGTTTCTCCTCTAGATCGGATTTCTGCAGTGCTTAGGCGAAGCCCTGTCGGAATAGCTCCACCACCATCACCGGAGCACCGTCATGCTGCAGGAGAACTCTTCTACCTCTCCGCTCCCTCTTGCTAGATCAAGAAGGCGGAGATCGTCATCAAGCTGTACGTGTGCTGAACGCGGAGGTGTCGTCCGTTCGGCGCTAGATCGGAAGGAACGTGATCGTGTTCGCGGGACGGATCGTGATTGGATCACGGGACGGATCGTGATCGTGTTCGCGGGACGGATTGTGATTGGATCGCGGGATGGATCGTGATTGGATCGTGGGACAGATCGTGATTGGATCGCGGGACGCTCGGCGATTTGGATCGCGAAGACGTTCGACTACACCAACCGCGTTTCTTAACGCTTCCTTCTTAGCAATCTACAAGAGTATGTAGATCCACTCTCCCTCTCATAGATGCTCATCACCATGGATAGGTCTTGCGTGAACGTAGGAAAATTTTTGTTTCCCATGCAACGTTCCCAACAGTTTCTTCCTACGACATCATCGCATGGGTGCCATATCTGGAGTTCGATGGTGTCCGGGATGTTGCCTAGCAAAATTATTTCAATGACAATGGGTTCAGCTTTGGCGGGCTACTTTAGAGGTTCGAAAAGTTGTAGATCAGCGATGGCGTCGTATCAAACTCGGGTGAAGAGGTACTATGTCCCCTTTTCCTCCATGGCCGTTGCGGTGGTGTCGAAGGCAGGTGACGACTGTTGACATCAAGCTCGGTGAATTCTTCGGTCTTGATTTTAACTTTTCTTCTTGGACGGGGGTCTTTTAGCTAAAGCGGTTATGTTGTCTACGTGGCTTGCATACTCTCTATTATATGAATAGATGTATATTACCTTAGAAAATGATAGTCTGGATTACGCATATGAAAAGGAGAAATTATCTATTATCAAGTCATACCTTTTTTTCATTATGTTACTTCCTCTGATCTAGATTATACATTGCAAACAAACAGATTTATGTTCTTCCTTGTTAAATATGAAATTGTTATCTTTTGGATGAGAAATTATATCTATATATATGAGATGCTTGTGTGACCATGTGCCGGTGCAGCCACCTACAATTATTTTTCATTTTGAAAAACAATATCTTGCACTATTGGTGTTCATTCATTTCATGAGAGATGCCCTATATACTCGGGGCATCTTCAAGAGCGGACCCTCCAACCTTTTGATAAACGTCTAGATCACGTTATTCGGACGCAAAATGTCATCTAACACTGACCTGTATCAATTCGTTGACGCGTCCGGACGTTTGCTTTCCTGCAAATCGAAACCAAACAAAGGAAGTCTTTTGAAAGTCCGGACATCTGCGTGACGAATCAAAAACATGTACCCTCTCCTCCCTATCCATATGGCGGAAAGACGCGCTGCTATTTGGCTGATGCATGTTGCTTTGGTGAAAAGTGATCGGATAGCAATGTTGTTTGGCGAAAGGTTATGGCATGCATACATGCCGTTCGGTGAAAGCTTTAGCATGCATGCACGTAATTGGCGGAAGGTTTAACATGCATGCACGTTGTTGGAGGAAGGTTAGCTTGCATGCATGTTATTTGCACTCTTTATTGTTTTCCAAGTGATTTTATCCATGAAAGCTGTGATTGCTACTAATATATTTGGTGGATGGTTGTTGCTGTTGCCTGTTTGACAAAAGAAGGACAGATAATTGAGGTATAGGATTGGATGGATGACTCTCGTGTGTATCTGTGTCCGGACGCCAGTCCGGATCCATAAGGGAACAAGCCAACGATAATCCAGTTTCAAAGTATAACTGATAACGGAACATACACACACATGACACACGTGCTATAAACCGGTTGCTGCAGCTCTGGCAACATGAGATGACAGCCGTTTCCTTAGCCGCGTCCTACAGTCCGGCGCTTTCCTGTCTCGCGTCTACTCGTCAGACGCGAAGACGCGCTTTGGAAACGCATCTTACGCTGCTTTGTGTCCTACTCGAGCCGGCAAGACGCGGCTTGGTGTAGCTTTCCTGCTCCTGGCCGCTAGCTGAGAACACGTGTGGACAAGGCGCCAGCTGAGATCACGCCACGCGGCTTGGTGGCGCTTTCCTACAGCGCGTTATTCTGCCCAGTGGAAAGACGGCACTCTCCTGCCTGGCGTTTGCTTGTTCGCTAAGTGAGTTAAGAAGGTCAGGTCAAGTGCCACGCCTGACTCGTGAGGCTAGCAACTGGCACAGTGGTGGACAAGGGCTTTGCTGAAACTGGAAGATTGTGAACTCACTGTCAATGGTAGAAATGGAATATAAGAGCATCTCCAACCAGATATACCTTAATACGATCCCTTGGAGCATCTCCATTGCAGGGTCCTTGCACAAACGCTTACGGAAAAAAATTACTCCCGCTAATCCATAATAATTACAGCTAATTTAATACAAGAGATCCATATTAATTGGGCTGATTTAGTACAAGTTATACTAAATATCGATGACTAATATGAATTAGAGGGAGTAAAATAGAATAAAAATCAACTTAGTGCTTTCTAATCCAACACTGAGCACTCATGATGGCTGTTAATTAATCGCAAAACTAGTATAAAAACTTAGGGAAACGTTTGGACACTGCGTGCCGGTAGAACCTTCGTCCGGTTGCGTCCACGCGCGCAAACCCCAACGAATTCAAGCGTGAAACGTAGGATGCAGAGGACCATCCCACTTGTTGTCCTCTTTCGCCCTATCTTTTCGTCCAAACCAACTTGCGTTGCGCCGCAATTTTTTTCTCTGCAACCTTCTCGCCTAGGCTGGCAGCATCTCGTCGGAGATTGAGTTGCCAACAAATATAACTGACAACCACTCCCCGCGAGCTAGTCTTCCTTCTCTCGGGTGCCTTCCACAACCGAGGCAAGGGTGTTGCGACCAGCGGGAAGGGAGGGTGTGAGGAGTTGCGACGGCGGCGTGTGGCGACTGCGGAATGCTGCGACGCGGCGACAAGGGATGTTGCAACCGTCGACGCAAGTTGTTGGAACCAGGTAACGGAGGAGTTGCGACCCTGTGAATTTTGCTACAACCATGGTGCGACCCCCGACAACGGCGACAATGCTATTGTTGCAACCGCGTAGATGTTTTGCTACTACCACCTACAAAAATTGTTACTACCAGCAAGGACATTTGTTACATTATTCTCATGAAGATGATGCGATCTAGGTGACGACATTGTTTTGCTGCAACTGTACAATTTTTTGCTACTACGATCACAAGATTTGCTACATCATTTCATGAAGACGAATGTAATCCTTGACAGCGGCAACAACGTTTCTGCTGCAATCACACATATTTTTTGCTACTACCGGCGACGGGAATTGTTACCACCATTCACGGCGGTGACCGGCGGTTGGAAACCAGAAAAAGTTGCAACCGACGGTCGCGGATGCTACAACAGGTGACCATAGAAGCTGTGACCCATGGCCCTGTTAGAGATATGCCCTAGAGGCAATCATGTATGATGATATTTCCTATGTGTTTATGAATAAAGATAGTCCTTGAACATTATCATTTATGTGTATTAACAAGTATGTGACTTGTTTGTGAGACTATGCATTGTATGATAACTGTCCTAACTGGTCCCAAGTCAAAAGGGTTGTGTGGACGCGCAACTAATCAGACTAGCATATGACACGGTGGATGGTTCGGTCTCACTGACCATGTAGCATTGGATGCTAACGGGATAATATGGACTCAGAAAGGTCTGGTCAGATTCGACATAGTCAGATCCGAGTCGAGATAAGGTCTGAGTTAGACAGACCCAACTATGAGACGCAACGATAGGTCATCTGTGAGTCTCTAGTACAACATACGTTCTATGTCCTAAGATCTGAGCCGGCGCATGTACTCGGGATGGTGACAGGTTTGCTTTGGACCGACCAAATGCTACTCCGTGAGTGGGTAGTTATAAAGGTAGGTTTCGGACTTGTCCAGACCCATGCTGCGAGACATGGTCGAGCAAGATGGGATTTGCCCCTCCTACCAGGAGAGATATACTCTGGGCCCCCTCGGGTGATCCGACCTGGATAAGCATGGCCATGCGATGAGGATTATGAGATAATCCGAAGCATTGGTCGGATTCACCGGAACGAGAAACAGGTCGTGCTGCAACAAGGATGACCATGTCGCCTTGTGCACGACAACATATATCGTGTGGCAAAGGAAACAGAAGTGTGAAGTACAGGTTCGCCTAACCAGCTTCATCAGATACTTGGAGTCGGCACGTCTTGCTAGAGGCCGCTACCGACTGGTCGAGTTGGATGTCATCTGACTCGCGACCAAGTGGACGAGAACCTAAAGGGTCGCGCGCTTAAGGGAAGGAACACGTGGGCTTTAGGATTCGTGCGAGGCCCAAGAGTTGAGCCCGCGTCGGATGCCTATATATAGTGGAGGTGCGGCACACCAATTTGGTTGATCGCTTCGGCGCCGTCATTAGGGCTTTGCATGAGTTGCAACTAGCCACCTCCACTCGCCACCGCCGACCGTGTGATCGTACCTAGCAGTCCGCCGCACGGGTGTTCCTCCTGCACGCGCGGATACCGTTAGAGGCGGTGCACTTGTGCCGGTCCGACGAACCTGTACGTGGGATCCAATGACCGGTTGTTCGAGGGAGATCGTACGAGGAGGAGACAAACCACATGAACGCGCTGCCCCAACTCTACTTCTGCTGCACGGCACTGCGCGTCTAGTGGTAACAATCTGTGATCCATCTCTGTAGCATGTTCTTGGATGTTCTGCGCGTAGGAAAATTTTAATTCGCATGCGATGCACCTACGGCATAGCCCAACAGGCCCCACATGTTGGAACCGGCATAGGGGGAGGATGTTGTGACTTTCATCGTCCGTTGGTGCGACGGTGGAGCTGCAACCATAGCGATGACGAGCACGAGATTTTGTTGCATGGCATTTGTTACAACCGTTGCTGGCGAGCACGGGTCGAGACGAGAAGGACGGTGCGAGTGGCAGACGAGCGCGGACGACCTAGGGATGAGCACGGCGTTGCGGGAGGCCGAAGTCCGCCAGCGCCGGGGGAGGAAGCAAAGAGACGTGGGATCTAATCGAGACGAGTGGGAGGAAGAAGACAACCGGGGATTCAATCAAACGGTTTACGCGCGCTGAATCGAGCGGTTGTGGGCCGACCGGCCAAATGTTTTGCATCTATGCCACCAGGTAAGAGCATCTACGGTCGCACTGGACAAATCTGGTCTCCTATACGCCCCCGGATGCGCCCGAGCACACCCGCGAACACATCCGGACGTCTCCCCATAAATCGCACCACCCATCCACATATCTCATATCTGGACTCTCAAATCCATACAAAACCATGCAAGTCGATCATGGAAACATACCATTGTCGCATGTAAATAATAAATGCTGGTATCAAACATAAATAGTGTTTACAAAAATTTATTTGAAGTGCACAATCAATCATCTGTTCTTTGGTTTCCATTGTGGGTCCACATATGCTTCACCAGATCATTTAGTAGCTGCACGTGCACTTGATGATCTTGAAGATTTTGGTGCATCTGCAGAAAGTTCATAAGTTGAGCTGCATCTTGATCTTTCGGAACTTCAACTTGTTCGCCAGGTGCTTCAAAATCATTTGTTTGTGCTACACTATATTCACCCTCATCCTCGGCAATCATATTGTGTAAAATAACACAACATGTCATCAGCTGCCACAAAGTTTTTGATTCCCACATCATTTGAAAGGATGTGGATGTCGCCTAGAGGGGGTGAATATGCTCTTTAAAATAAATTGTGGTTTAGGCTTGAACAAATGCGGAATAAAACTAGTGTTTAATTTGTCAAGCATAAAACCTAAAACAAATAGGCTCACCTATGTGCATCAACAACTTATGCTAAGCAGGATAAATAACTAAGTGATGGCAAGATATATATATATATAAAACATGAAACAATATGGCTATCACGAAGTAAAGTGCATAAGTAAAGGGATTGGGCAAGAGATAACTGAGGCACGCAGAGATGACGATGTATCCCGAGGTTCACATGCTTGCAGATGCTAATCTTCGTTGGGAGTGGTGTGGAGGCATAATGCTCCCCAAGAAGCCACTACAGCCACCGTAATCTCCTCACACCCTCGCATAATGCAAGATGTCGTGATTCCACTAAGGGGCCCTTGAGGTCGGTCATCAAACTCGTACAATTAGCAACCCTTGGGAGAAGTCACCGCACCGTACACTTTGGTAACCCTCGGAGGTGGTCACTGGAACCCCTACAAATTTCTCCGGGCGATATACACAACCTAATTGGAGACCCCCGACTCTTGCTCGGAGCTTTATACCATAATGTTTGAGCTCTGAGACACCATCAACTGTCTAGGGCACCAAAGCACCCAAGAGGAACAAGCTCTAGGGTGCCCAAACACCCCAAGAGTAATAAGCTTCTCAACTTTTCACTTCCACCTATCATCATGGAGAACTCAAACAGACGCAATTAATGCAATGGTAAGAACACACGAAGTGGTCAAGTCCCTCACTCCAAAATCCCACCACAACAACAAAAGCTATGGAGAAATATGAGAGGAAGAACAAGGATCTCACGAAGAACTACAAGATCTAGACCGAAGGGGTTCCCCTTGCATCGAGGAGAAAGTGGTTGGTGGAAATGTGGATTAGATCTCCTCTCTCTTTTCCCTCAAAAAGGAGCAAGAATCATTGGAGGGATTGAGAGTTAGCAAGCTCTAAGAAGGTCAACAATGGGGAAATAATACGATCTCAAAGGATAGGGACCATTGGGAAAGAAGGCCCCCTCATATACGCCTCCCCAAATCCGACGGTTATGTGCACTGGTCATGCGCAAGCGGACTACCGCTCGGCTAAGTGGTACTACCATAGTAGTTCTAGGAAAAGTGTGCAGATGGCAGAAACCTCAAGGTGGTAGTGTCGTCGGAGCGGTAGTACCGACCGACCAAACGTTACTATCCTTGGGGATGCAGTACCAAGGTAACAACGGTGGTATAGTGAGAACATGGCGGTAGTACCATGCCCCACTGCCGCCCTACTATAGCTGAAACAAATAAGAGTCCACTACCACAAAATAAGCAGTAGTAGTAGCAGTACTAGAGAGCGGTAGTACTGCGAGCGCGGTAGTACCGCCCTACTATTGTGCTACTGCCGTGAGTGAAAAGCAAACCAATAGAACCTTCAAATAAGCGGTAGCAACAGCGGTAGTACATAGCGGAAGTACCGCCTGAGCGGTACTACCGTGGTACCGAGCGGTACTACCGCGTGAACATTGAAAACTGTCATGAGAATGAAATTATCATAACTTTCGCATACGAGCCCTGAATTGAGAAAACTCAAGCTTGTTGGATAGCCGATGATGAGAACTATCCAACAATACCTGGTTTTATTAAGAACAAGCAATGGAGAATAAATGCCAATGGGATAAGGAAGATGACCTTCCCAAATATGATCCGACAATATTTCCAACACCGAAAACGCAAATATGATGCATACGGAATCCGTTTTCGATGAACTTGAGCTTAACACAATGAAGACCATAAGCTTCAAGAATCACATAGCGAAAAGCCAAACAAGAACCAAGAAAGATGTTGATGCCAAGAATGCAATGGTTTGAGCTCTCAACGGATGATATGATCAAGCTACTCATTCAAGAGTCCACCTTGATAGTATGGCCATAGATCGTATAACCCGGCCTCCCAAATACCACCATGAGAGCGGTAAATTAGAAAAAACTATCAAGGACAAACCTATGCCTTTCTTGTAGTCCAATTGAGCTAGATGATGACGATCTTGTCCTCCTCAAGATGACAACCTTTCTTGATTGAAAAAACTAGTAGATTGCTCCCCCATACTCCACTATGGGTGATCCTCTTTTCAGCACACCTTCGCATGTCCGTTATCACCATAATGGACGACAAGCTTCAAGCATGTGATCTCTTCATGATGCTTCACTTGAACTTGCACACTACAACCTTGATGACGATCACCACTTGATGTCATCATCCATGGGTTGTGATCTTCCTCTTGATGCAAGCCCATGGAAAAATACCTAACCCCACAAGGAACACTTGCAAAGATCATGGGTTAGTACACAAAGCGTAATGGACAATACTTTACCATACCATAAGATCATTTGAATCACTCTTTGCCGTAGTATTGATCAACCTTGAATCTTCTCTTCTCTTCATAAAGATGATGTCTTGAAGGTAAACATGAATGTTCACACAATCTTCTTCTTCAAGACATGCTTGCAATAAGCTCAACTCTCACATGACCAATGTTTGAATAAATCCTTGAATATCACCTTAGTCATCACATAAACGCCTTGAAGCCAACAAATGAACTTCAAGAAATGTCTATGGACAAATCCTTGAAGCAAAAATCAAAGCAACCATTAGTCCATAGGGATTGTAAACAATTACCAAAACCAAGAGAAATATGCTCTAACATCATTGCAGACCCACGAAAAATTCCCCAACGAGCTTGTGGCACTCCAAATGCCCTCTCCACATCCTTCCTAGCTGCTTCATGCATTGTTGCAAAGTGCTTTGGTTTGTTGCCTTGTGGTTCGGATATGGTCTTCACAAATGCAACCACTGAGGATATATGTCATCGGCAAGATATTATCCCATGTTGTAGTCTCTGTCGTTGACGGTGTAGTTGCACGACGGTGATTCCCCATTGCAAAGCCTCCTGAACACCGGAGATCATTGAAGCATGTTGATGTCGTTGTGAGAACCCGACATTTCAAAGAAAGCATGCTAAATGTATAAGTCATGTCATGCCACCACTTCTAGTATGATGGTGGCCTCTCTCGTGTGACCTTGATACATTACTCGCAAACCTTTGGGGCAGTTCTTCCACTGCCAATGCATGCAATCAATTGATCCCAGCATTCCTGGAAACCCTCTTACCTCTCCAATAGCCAACAACTTCTCCATGTCATGTGCATTTGGTTCTCTCAGATACTGTGCTCCAAACACCTCGACCACGACATGGACACTCGACAGTAGTCTTAAGGCATGTGCTCTCCCTCATCCTGACCATCTCACCAACGGCATCTGCGGCATAACCAAGTGCAAGCATTCTCAGAGCAGCCATGCACTTCTGCTTGGCAGAAAAAGAGAGTTTATCATAGCAATCCCTTGTGAGATTGAAGTAGTCGTCGTGTGCCTCCACGGCATCCACAATCCGCAAAAATAATCGTTTTTGCATGCGAAAATGGTGACAAAACCATGGATCATCTCGGAAAGTTGGGTTCGTCTCAAAGTAGTCCGTCTGCATTGATTGAGCCCTTTAAATTGAGGATATGCTTCACTTGTTGATCCATTTCCTCTTGCATGCTCATAAGCATGATCATGTCCACTTCTTTGTCCGGATCCAAGAAATCAAAGAACTGATCTTCAATCATTTGATCAAGCTCTGTCGGTCCATACTCCTAGACATCCAGCGCAAGGCGGAGCCAAAGAGTTGTCAAACGTACTGTAACGTCTTTCGGGCCGACGACTATGTCCGCGGCGGCGAGGACGGGACATAAGACTGCTCTGTCGAAGTTGGCAGAGTAGAGGCTAGGAACGATGGCAGAGTGCGCGCGGCGGCTGAGCTGCAATATGCACGGCGCGGAAGAGGAAGAAGAGAGAAAGAGAAAATAGATCCGGCAGTTCTGCCAAGTGGATTTAGTGCAATTTGCGGTGGGGTCAAGTTGTCGGGTCCGACGTGGCAGGCGTGCCCGGGAGCGCCTGGGCGCCCTCATATCCGCTTCATATTTGGGTGTTGGGGAACGTCACATGGGAAACAAAAAAATTCCTACGCACACACAGATCTATCCATGGTGATGAGCATCTACGAGAGGGAGAGTGGATCTACGTACCCTTGTAGATCGCTAAGCGGGAAGCATTAAGAAATGTGGTTGGTGTAGTCGAACGTCTTCGCGATCCAAATCGCCGAGCGTCCCGCGATCCAATCACGATCCGTCCCGCGATCCAATCACGATCTGTCCCACGAACTTGATCACTATCTATCCCACGAACTTGATCACGATCCGTCCCACGAACTTGATCACGATCCTTCCGATCTAGCGCCGAACGGACGGCACCTCCGCGTTCAACACACATACAGCTTGATGATGATCTCCGCCATCTTGATCTAGCATGAAGGAGCGGAGAGGAAGAAGAGTTCTCCGGCAGCGTGACGATGCTCCGGCGATGGTGGTGGAGCTATTCCGGCAGGGCTTCGCCTAAGCACTACAGAAATCCGATCTAGAGGAGAAACTATGCACTGGAGGAACGCGCAGCGCGTGGCTGAAAATTATGTGCAAAAACCCTAAAACCTCCAGTATATATAAGAGGAAGAGAGGAGGAGGCTTGGCACAAGGGCCAAGCCTCCAAGGAGGAGGCCGAACCAGGTGGAGGAGGTGGACTCCACCTCCAATCCTAGTAGGACTAGGATTCACCCTATTTTTGCCTTTTTCCACTTTTTCTCTTTGGGCCTTTTTTCCCAAACGGCATGGGCCTTGTGTGGGACTTTCACCAGCCCACTAAGGGCTGGTAAACACTCTCCCACAGGCCATGGAGCCTCTTGGGTCGAAATACCCCTCCCGATGGTCTCCCGGTACACTACCAGCACTCTTGGTACACTACCGATGAGCCCGAAACTTTTCCGGTGACCAAAATAGGACTTCCTATATATCAATCTTTACCTCCAGACCATTCCGGAGCTCCTCGTGACGTCCAGGATCTCATCCGGGACTCCTAACAACCTTAGTTCACCACCATACATAACTCTATACTACCAAAATGTCACCAAACCTTAAGTGTGCAGACCCTGCGGGTTCGAGAACTATGTAGACATGACCGAGACACCTCTACGGTCAATAACCAACAGCGGGACCTGGATGCCCATATTGGTTCCTACATATTCTACGAAGATCTTTATCGGTCGAACCTCTATGTCAAGGATTTAGTTAATCTTGTATGATGTTCCCTTTGTTCTTCGGTATGTTACTTGCCCGAGATTCGATCGTCGGTATCTCCATACCTAGTTCAACCTCGTTATTGACAAGTCTCTTTACTCATTTCGTAATACAAGATCCCGTGACTAACACTTAGACACATTGCTTGCAAGGCTCATTGTGATGTTGTATTACCGAGTGGGCCCTGAGATACCTCTCCGTTACACCGAGTAACAAATCCCAGTCTTGATCCATGCCAACTCAACAGACGCCCTCGAAGATACCTGTAGAGCACCTTTATAGTCACCTAGTTACGTTGCGACGTTTGATACACACAAGGCACTCCTCGGGTATCCATGATTTGCATGATCTCATGGTCATAGGAACATATACTTGACATGCAAAAAACAGTAGCAATAAACTAACACGATCATAGGCTACATTTGTAGTTTGGGTCTTGTCCATCACATCATTCTACTAATGATGTGATCCTGTTATCAAATGACATCTCATGTCAATGGCTAGGAAACCTTGACCGTCTTTGATCAACGAGCTAGTTCACTAGAGGCATACTAGGGACAAAGTGTTGTCTATTTACCCACACATGTAATGTGTTTCCAATTAATACAATTATAGCATGGATAATAAACGATTATCATGAACAAGGAAATATAATAATAAACACTTTATTTATTGCCTCTAGGGCATATTTCCAATAGTCTCCCACTTGCACTAGAGTCAATAATCCAGCTCACATCACTATGTGATTTACATTGTAATGAATCGAACACCCATGCAGTTCTGGTATTGATCATGTTTAGCCCTTGGGAGAGGTTTAGTCAACGGGTCTGCAACATTCAGATCCGTGTGCACTTTGCAAATATTTATGTCCTTCTCCTCGATGTAATCACGGATGGAGTTGAAGCGTCGCTTTATGTGTCTAGTCCTCTTGTGAAACCTTGGTTCCTTGGCCAGAGCAATGGCACCAGTGTTGTCATAGAACAGGTTCATTGGATTCAGTGCACTGGGCACTACTCCAAGATATGTCATGAACTGCTTCATCCAGACACCTTCCTTTGCCGCCTCCGAGGCTGCGATGTACTCCGCTTCACATGTAGAATCGGCTACCATGCTTTGCTTGGAACTGCACCAGCTTACCGCTCCCCCATTGAGAATAAATACGTATCCGGTTTGTGACTTAGAGTCATCCGGATCAGTGTCAAAGCTTGCATCGACATAACACTTTACGACGAGCTCTTCATCACCTCCATAAACGAGAAACATTTCCTTAGTCCTTTTCAAGTACTTAAGGATATTCTTGACCGCTGCCCAGTGTTCTAGTCCAGGATCACTTTGAAACCTTCCGGCCATACTTATGGCAAGGCCGACATCCGGTCTTGTGCATGGCATTGCATACATGATAGAGCCTATGGCTGAAGCATAGGGGGTGACACTCATCGTTTCTCATCTTCTGCAGTCACTGGGCATTGAGTCTTACTCAACTTCACACCTTGTAACACAGGCAAGAACCCCTTCTTGGACTGATCCATTTTGAACTTCTTCAAAACTTTATCAAGGTATGTGCTCTGTGAAAGTGCTATCAAGCGTTTCGATCTATCTCTATAGATCTTAATGCCTAATATGAAAGCGGCTTCTCCTAGGTCCTTCATTGAAAAACTCTTGTTCAAATATTCCTTCACGCTTTCCAGCATTTCTATATTGTTTCCAATCAGCAATATGTCATCCACATATAATATTAGAAACGCTATAGAGCTCTCACTCACTTCCTTGTAAATACAATCTTCTCCATAAACTTGTATAAACTCAAACGCTTTGATCACCTCATCAAAACGCTTATTCCAACTCCGAGATGCTTGCACCAGCCCATAAATGGATCGCTGGAGTTCGCAAACTTTGTCAGCATTCTCTGGATCGACAAAACCTTTTGGCTGCATCATATACAACTCTTCCTCAAGGAAACTGTTGAGGAACGTTGTTTTGACATCCATCTGCCAAATTTCATAGTCGAAATAAGAAGCTATTGCCAACATGATTCTGACAGACTTAAGCATCGCTACGGGTGAGAAGGTCTCATCGTAGTCAACTCCTTGAACTTGTGAAAAACCCTTTACCACAAGTCGAGCTTTATAGACGGTGACATTACCGTCCGCGTCCGTCTTCTTCTTAAAGATCCATTTGTTCTGAATGGCCTTTCGCCCTTCAAGTAATACTTCCAAAGTCCATACTTTGTTTTCATACATGGATCCCATATAGGATTTCATGGCCTCTAACCATTTCTCGGAATCCGGGCCCATCACTGCTCCTCCATAGCTCGTAGGTTCATTGTTGTCCAACAACATGACCTCCAAGACAGGGTTGCCGTACCACTCAGGACTAGTACACGGCCTTGTCGACCTACGAGGTTCAATAGTAGCTTGATCCGAAGCTTCATGATCATCATCATTAACTTCTTCTTCTACCGTCGTAGGTTCCACAGAAACATCTTTCTGCGTTGCGCTACTTTCTGGTTGAGTAAAGGTTCAATAACCTCATCAAGCTCTATTTTCCTCCCACTCAATTCTTTTGAGAGAACTCTTTCTCAAGAAATGTTCCTTTCTTAGCGACAAACACTTTGCCTTCGGATCTGAGATAGAAGGTATACCTGACTATCTCTTTCGGATATCCTATGAAGACGCATTTTTCCGCTTTGGGTTCCAGCTTTTCAGGCTGAAGCTTTTTGACATAAGCATCACATCTCCAAACTTTAAGAAATGAAAACTTTGGCCTCTTTCCAAACCACATATCATATGGCGTCGTCTCAACGGATTTTGATGTGCCCTATTTAAAGTGAATGCAGCTGTCTCTAATGCATAACCCCAAAACGATAGTGGCAAATCAGCAAGAGACAACATAGAACGCACCATATCTAATAAGGTTCGATTACGACGTTCAGACACACCATTACGCTGTGGTGTTCTGGGCGGTGTCAACTGTCAAACAATTCCACACTATCTTAAGTGACTGCCAAATTTATAACTCAGATATTCACCTCCTCGATCAGATCGGGGGAATTTAATCTTCTTGTTACGATGATTCTCAACTTCACTCTGAAATTGCTTGAACTTTTCAAACGTTTCAGACTTGTGTTTCATCAAGTAAATATACCCATATCTACTTAAGTCATCAGTGAAGGTGAGAAAATAACGATATCCACCACGCGCTATAACATTCATTGGACCGCACACATCAGTATGTATGATTTCCAATAAGTCACTCGCCCGTTCCATTGTTCCAGAGAACGACATTTTAGTCATCTTGTCCATGAGGCATGGTTCACATGTGTCAAGTGATTCAAAATCAAGTGACTCCAAAAGTCCAACGGCATGGAGCTTCCTCATGCGTTTTACACCAATATGACCTAAACGGCAGTGCCACGAGAAAGTGGTACTCTCATTATCAACTCTACATCTATTGGCATCGATGTTATGAACATGTGTGTCATCACTATCAAGATTCAATATGAATAAACCCCTAACATTGGGTGCATGACCATAAAAGATATT
Organism: Hordeum marinum; assembly: GCA_022496015.1. Lineage (NCBI taxonomy): Eukaryota > Viridiplantae > Streptophyta > Magnoliopsida > Poales > Poaceae > Hordeum > Hordeum marinum. The sequence goes on along the minus strand of CM039677.1, from coordinate 183,714,981 downwards.
ACTCATATAAATAGAACAACATTTATTCTCTGATTTAAATGAGTAACCGTCTTGCAGTAAACAAGATCCAGATATAATGTTCATGCTTAACGAAGGCACTAAATAACAATTATTTAGGTTCGTCACTAATCCCGATGGTAATCAAAGAGAGAGCGTGCCGACGGCGATTACATCAACCTTGGAACCATTTCCCACGCGCATCGTCACTTCGTCCTTTGCCAGCCTTCGTTTATTCCGTAGTTTTTGCTTTGAGTTGCAAATGTGAGCAACCGAACCGGTATCAAATACCCAGGCACTACTACGAGAGCTAGTAAGGTACACATCAATAACATGTATATCATATATACCTTGTTTGTCGTTGGCCGCCTTCTTGTCAGCCAGGTACTTGGGGCAGTTCCGCTTCCAGTGACCAGTTCCCTTGCAATGAAAGCACTCAGTTTCTGGCTTAGGTCCATGCTTGGGCTTCTTTACAGGAATAGCAACTGCTTTGCCATCCTTCTTGGTTTTACCCTTCTTGACCTTGCCCTTGACCTTGCCATTTTTCTTAAAACTAGTGGTTTTATTGACCATCAACACTTGATGTTCTTTCTGGATTTAAGACTTAGCAACTTTTAGCATCGCAAACAGCTCGGTGACTGACTTGTTCATCCCGTGCATGTTATAGTTCATCACAAAGCTCTTGTAACTAGGTGGCAGTGATTGAAGAACTCTGTCAGTGATCACCTCTGGCGGAAGGGCAATTCCCAACTCCGCTAGACGAGTTGAATACCCAGACATTCTGAGTATATGTTCACTGATGGACCCGTTCTCCTCCATCTTGCAAGCATAGAACTTATTGGAGGTTTCATACCTCTCGATCCAGGCATTCTTCTGAAAGATAAACTTCAACTCCTGGAACATCTCATATGCTCCATGACGTTCAAAACGTATTTGAAGTCTCGGTTCTAAGCCATACAATATTGCACACTAAACTATTGAGTAATCTCCAGTACGTGCCTCCCAAGTGTTCTTAACGTCTTCGGAGGTCATGTCTTCTGGTTGGTCACCAAGCGGTGCATCAAGGACATATGATTTCTGGGAATCCGTGAGGATAATCCTCAGATTACGGGCCCAGTCAACAAAGTTACTTCCATCATCTTTCAACTTAGCTTTCTCTAGGAACGCATTAAAATTCATGGGTGCTACTGCGCGAGCCATTGATCTACAACATAAATATGCAAAGTTTACTTAGACTATTGTTCAAGATAATGAGTTTAGTTAATCAAATTACTAAATCTCCCACTCAAATTGACATCCCTCGGGTCATCTGAGTGTCACATGATCCAAATTCACCAACTCAAGTCCGATCATCACGTGAGTTGAGGTGGCTTCAATGGTGAATATCATTATGTTGATCATATCTACTATATAACTCATGTTCGACCTTTTGGTCTCTTGTGTTCCGAGGCCATGTCTGTACATGCTAGGCTCGTCAAGTTTAACCCGAGTGTTCTGCACGTGCAACACTGGCTTGCACCCGTTGTATGTGAACGTAGAGTCTATCACACCCGATCATCACGTGGTGTCTCAACACGATGAACTTTCGCAACGGTGCACACTCGGGGAGAACACAATTTATCTTGAAATTAAGTGAGGGATCACCTTATAATGCTACCGTCATCCTAAGCAAAACAAGGTGCATAAAAGGATTAACATCACATGCAATTCATAAGTGACATGATATGGCCATGAACTTGTGCTTTTGATCTCCATCTAGAAAGCACCGGCATGATCTCCATCATCACCGGCATGACACCATGATCTTCATCATCTTGATCTCCATCAACGTGTCGCCATCAGGGTTGTCACGCCCAACATGCTTCCACTACTATTGCTACCGTTTAGCGATAAAGTAAAGCATTACATAGCGCTTAATGATTGACACACAGGTCATACAATAATTAAAGACAACCCTATGGCTCCTGCCGATTGCCGTACTCATCGACATGCAAGTCGTGATAATCTATACATCACATGATCATCTCATACATCACATATATCACATCATGTAATTGGCCATATCACATCACAACATACCCTACAAAAACAAGTTAGACGTCCTCTAATTGTTGTTGCATGTTTTACGTGGCTGCTACGGGTATCTAGCAAGAACAATTCTCATCTACACAAAAACCACAACGGTGATACACTAGTTGCTTTTGAACCTTCTCAAGGACCGCCTTTGTCGAATCCGATCCAACTAAAGTGAGAGAAACTGGCACCCGCAAGCCATCTATGCAACAAGTTGCGGTTGAGGGAACCGGTCTCTCGTAAGCGTACGAGTAATGTTGGTCCGGGCCGCTTCATCTCACAATACCGTTGAACCAAAATCCGACCAAGGGAGAAAGCAATCTAAGCATCAACGCGCACAAACCTTTTGTGTTCTACTCGAGATCTCATCTACACATAGACCTAGCTCATGATGCCACTGTTGGGGAACATCACATGGGAAACAAAAAAATTCCTACGCACACGCAGATCTATCCATGGTGATGAGCATCTACGAGAGGGAAAGTGGATCTACGTACCCTTGTAGATCGCTAAGCGGGAAGCGTTAAGAAATGCGGTTGGTGTAGTCGAACGTCTTCGCGATCCAAATCACCGAGCGTCCCGCGATCCAATCACAATCCGTCCCGCGATCCAATCATGATCCGTCCTGCGAACTTGATCATGATCCGTCCCACGAACTTGATCACGATCCTTCCGATCTAGCGCCGAACGGACGGCACCTCTGCGTTCAGCACACGTACAGCTTGATGACGATCTCCGCTGTCTTGATCCAGCAAGAAGGAGCAGAGAGGAAGAAGAGATCTCCGGCAGCGTGACGGTGCTCCGGCGATGGTGGTGGAGCTATTCCGGCAGGGCTTCGCCTAAGCACTGCAAAAATCCGATCTAGAGGAGAAACTATGCACTGGAGGAACGGGCAGCACGTGGCTGAAAATTCTGTGCAAAAACCCTAAAACCTCCAGTATATATAAGAGGAAGAGAGGAGGAGGCTTGGCCAAGCCTCCAAGGAGGAGGCCGAACCAGGTGGAGGAGGTGGACTCCACCTCCAATCCTAGTAGGACTAGGATTCACCCTATTTTTGCCTTTTTCCACTTTTTCTCTTTGGGCCTTTTTTCCCAAACCGCATGGGCCTTGTGTGGGACTTCCACCAGCCCACTAAGGGCTGGTAAACACTCTCCCACAGGCCATGGAGCCTCTTGGGTCGAAATACCCCTCCCGATGGTCTCTCGGTACACTACCGGCACTCCCGGTACACTACCAATGAGCCCGAAACTTTTCTGGCGACCAAAATAGGACTTCCTATATATCAATATTTACCTCCGGACCATTTTGGAGCTCCTCGTGACGTCCGGGATCTCATCCGGGACTCCGAACAACCTTCGGTCACCACCATACATAACTCTATACTATTGAAACGTCATCAAACCTTAAGTGTGCAGACCCTGTGGGTTCGAGAACTATGTAGACATGACCGAGACACCTCTATGGTCAATAACCAATAGCGGGACCTGGATGCCCATATTGGTTCCTAGATATTCTACGAAGATTTTTATCGGTCGAACCTCTATGTCAAGGATTCAGTTAATCCTATATGATGCTCCCTTTGTTCTTTGGTATGTTACTTGCCCGAGATTCGATCGTCGGTATCTCCATACCTAGTTCAACCTCGTTATTGACAAGTCTCTTTACTCGTTCCGTAATACAAGATCCCATGACTAACACTTAGACACATTGCTTGCAAGGCTCATTGTGATGTTGTATTACCGAGTGGGCCCTGAGATATCTCTCCGTCACACGGAGTAACAAATCCTAGTCTTGATCCATGCCAACTCAACAGACACCCTCAGAGATACCTGTAGAGCACCTTTATAGTCACCCAGTTACGTTGCGACGTTTGATACACACAAGGCACTCCTCCGGTATCCATGAGTTGCATGATCTCATGGTCATAGGAACATATACTTGACATGCAGAAAACAGTAGGAATAAACTGACACGATCATCATATGCTACGTTTGTAGTTTGGGTCTTGTCCATCACATCATTCTACTAATGATGTGATCCCGTTATCAAATGACATCTCATGTCAATGGCTAGGAAACCTTGACCATCTTTGATCAACGAGCTAGTTCACTAGAGGCATACTAGGGACAAAGTGTTGTCTATTTACCCACACATGTAATGTGTTTCCAATTAATACAATTATAGCATGGATAATAAATGATTATCATGAACAAGGAAATATAATAATAAACACTTTATTTATTGCCTCTAGGGCATATTTCCAACATTGGGCTAGATATGGGGGGTTCCTGTCGGCCCTGGTTTTTGAGGCCCGTTTGAGGCGCCCGATTGGGTCGCAATTTCGTGACCGGTCGGTGACTGGGCGGCCTACTCGGGCGTTTGAGACGGGTATGAGGGGTCTGGTTGTAGATGCTCTAAGGCTCTAGAGAATTGTTACCTTAATTGCAAATCGAGAAGTATATATCTCCACCAACGCATGCAGACGTGGGTAAGAACTGTCCGACCTGCATTTGTCAATCCATACAAATCCATGCAACACTGCTTTCAGTATTTCATACGTGTAGTTTGTGTATAGATAGATAAAAACGAGCTACATTCGAAAAGAAATTGCAAAGTAGATACTACCCTACTCCTACTCCTCATTAGGAAAGTTGGATGACCCCTACCACCAATTTCGTGGTCGTTGGCGACGGGGCGAATCAAGGGTACCATGCCCTCCTCCTCGTACGCAAAGAGGCACCCCTGCTTCACATCTCATAGGTGGATTATGCGGTACTTCACCGCCGCCGCCACTCCCTTTGATTCGAGCGACTCGAGGATGCCACGGTTCTCGGACACAATGGTGGAATCAGCGACAGGCTCGAAGGAGGCATGGCCCACATGCTCGGACTCAGATCGCACATCCACTATGAGGTGTTCTGCCTCCTCTGCTTGGGAAAGGCAATGAGGGAGGCGAATGTCGTCACCACCGTCAACCCTAGCATCCACCACCACGAATCTGGTGGCGCGGTCAACCTACATCCCATCTTGCTCTGCTCATCCATGCCTGCCTCCTCCTCTTTGAGCTGGCTTCGGAGAGCTCGGAGGTTGGGCATCCACAATGCATGTCGCCTGATGTGCCTCGGCGGCGTGCACCTATGCCCAAGCATGAGCATCTTGTACGTAATAAGTAACTTTTTCACAAAACATGGTGGATGCCGAGCGACGAGGTCGAAGTGAAGGGGGCACATGGACGGGGGCATGGTGGTGGCGCAGATCGGGGTGGGAAGGGAGGAAATGACGGTGCCTAGGGTTTGACCCACGTCGTCCGACTTTAATTGCTAGGGACTAACCCTTCAGTGCACGCATGAATGCGGGCACCAAACTAGTGACCTCCCCAACCAACATGCCTTGTGAAGCCAGACCAACTATTGTCGAATCGAGGATTGGATTGTCATATTCTATCTCATGTGGTTGCTTCGGTTATTAACGTTATCCCAGACCAACACATTAAGAGTTTGATAAGTGCATCGTTGTCTCCCCCGGGGAATTGGTTATGGCTACCGTGCTAGCCTTACTGTCATCAGTCTTCGATATAACCTTCATCTCTCCCCTGCTCGTTGCATGTCCTTTAGTGATCCTTGTTGTCTTGGGGACTAGATTGTCTTGGGATTGATAGAGGTAAGGGGCAAACAATTGCACAAATATATAAAGGAAATCCATACAGTCAGTCCCAACTTGCGCATACACAAGCCTACAATAGAACACTCCGCCCTTAGCCTGAGGGGATTACTCACACATCATGATCAAATCACAAGCAGAAGACACTATATAAGGGCTATTTCAAGAGGAACTCTTGATACTCTTACAACGTTGTTGATCTTGATGGGATCTCGATTAAAAGTAATTGATTCTAATGGAGATGACTATAGTTGTGGAGATATGAAGCAAGGTTGATGATGATTGCGTGGCAAATGGTGATGGATGGATGTGGTTTGGTCGAAGAAAGCCTTCCGGGGGTTCTCCTTCTCCTTTATAAAGTGTAGATAGTCAAATATGGTTTTCAAGGCCCTCTGATGAAAATTGGACTAGGGCTCCTTCACAAAAGATGCTTGGATGATGTCACAAAGGCCAAGGGCGGACCAAGGATAAACACTGATTGGGGACACCAGGCTATAGAAAACTCATGAACATGTTTAGACATAGGCTTATAAACAGCTAAATTGCTACATAGATAGTTGTTTTCTTGCAAGTCATAAGATATTTCATCAAAGTTCTAAAAAGGAACTTTATCCAATAGTAACACGAGTTATCACTACCGAACAAACCTTGCAAAAAGATTTGATATCCCAATAGTTCGTAGGTTGCAAAAGACAATACTTGTTTCTAATATAAATGTCTTTACCTGCAAAGAGAAAACACATATTAGTGTTAGACACATTTACTGATTTACATACTAATGGAGATGGTAAACACACAAAAGGTGTAAGGTGTTAGAACATTGCATTTCATTTCTCCCAAGGCGATCTTCCATCTTATGTAAACGATCAACAATCACTTCATTAATAATTTCATCCGGCAGTCCCCTTTTCACAAAGCAATCTTCATAGCTAATGAGAACTTCAGGAATCAACAAATGGATCAAATAATTATCATCAATTTTGTTACGCAAAGCATTCTTCACAATCTTCATAGCTTAAAACATCTCTCACATTGTATTGGCAACAAGAAGACTTAGCACTAGCTTGAAATGCTCATATACCAAAGGATAGGAGAGATGCTTCCTTGTATCCACCACCAGTTTAGCCAAATCACATATTTTGTTCAAGCTAGAAAACCATGTATCATGGAGTATATTATCTATGTAGAGACAAAGTTCGTGCTCAAGAGGCACCGCTATCTTTGTGGTTAAATTCATCAGGATAAAGCTTAGCTAATTTCTCATTTTCAACTTGGTTTTTTCTATGCAAGGCTGTAGAGATTGATTGATCTTGTTTTAGTAGATCCTTGCAAACCTCGAGTAGGCTAGTAGTTGGCTAACACACAAATAGTACTGTGTTAATAACAGACCCTGGTTAGTAATAGAATGGCTTGCTGGATTGAATTGCGTTAAAAAAATAGCAAATCCTAGAAATTGACCTACAAGTACTGTGTCAATCCAAATGTGATTAGAACAAAGTACATACCTACAGAGGGTGACCTGAGTGCTAATTACCCATTCGCATTTGATTTGACATGAACCAAAACCAGAAATCCAAATGCATAAAGATCATATCATGAATGGATCAAACTGGAGAACAAAACTAGTTCCGGAGCTGGGGATGAGGCTACAGACCTGCGGTGCCAAGGACGACGACCAATCATATTATGAACCGGTTCGTTTGCTTCGCAATTGAACTCCAAGAGTCAAAGCGCTGTCGCCTCACCTTGTGTTTAATCGCTGGAGTTTATTTTGAGCAGGTTCGTTGCTTCTTTTGTTTAGGACATCCCAACGCAGACCCGCGAGTATGATTAGTTGTTAGCACCATGTTAGTCACCAAACAAACATGCAATTTCTTGTATCCACCAATTTCACTTAAAAGACTTAACTAGGAACAAATTAATATTGTTTACATTTTCCAGAAGCCCAAAAATATATAACCAACATCTTCGGCATGTACGCCTAAACGGCTTTTCAGTTTTGCTGCACAATACTGGGAAAAGAAACTAGAAATAGGTCTAGCTTGTGACTCGAGGCTACATGGAAATTACAAACCTGCCAGTGCACAAGACATGTGGGGTACAACTTGTGCATACAGACTGGAAAGAATGGGATTTGACTATATAACGTAGCAAAATGATAGTACAAGTTCGGATTCCTCTCTTATTCAAGCTGCTCTTCATGAAAAAAATTGATTTTTTATGAACAAAAAGAATCAATGGGTGGCATCTCTGCTGTAGAATTGATCCAAGGTCTTCGCAGGAATACGGTGCAGAAGTTCACGCGGGAATATACGTAGCAAAGTCCATGCCAGATCAAGTGACTGAAAAATGTTCCGAGTATCGTAGGCTCCTTGCGCTACAAATTTCCTCTCGAACTTGTCGAGAAATTCTAAATAGAGCTGCATGACGAGCATCATAGCATTAGTTTTGGACTTAAAAGACTATCAATGAACAAGTTAATTAACCAACAGACCAGGTCCTCAGATGAAAGAGCCTCCTCTCCGACAACTGCTTTCATGGCTTGAACATCCTTCCCAATGGCATAGTTGGCATACAGCTGAACAGAAGGTCATGTTAGCCAAGCAACAGAAATCATAAGGAGGATGAAACATGAAAACTATCTCAGAGGCTCAAATGATTACCTGATTGGACACATCTGAATGATCCCGGCGTGTCATACCTTCACCAATAGCACTCTGCAAGTAAAGAATTACCATGTAATCCCAAAATAAGAAACAGTAAATACCACAAATTTTGACTAGCTAGAAAAAGTACCTTCATCAGACGAGAAAGAGATGGCAGGACATTGATGGGTGGGTATATCTGAGAAAGAAACACAATACTTCCGTTGAGATGATAAAAAAGAAATCCCTCACAATCATATATTGAAGGAACAATCAATGCTATAACAAGAGAAATAATAGCTATGACAAAAAAGAAGAGAAATAATAGCTATGACAAAAAAGAACATGCAGGTGCACCTGTCTATTATGAAGCTGTCTGTCAATATATATCTGACCTTCAGTAATGTATCCCGTAAGATCAGGAGTTGGATGAGTGATGTCTGTTGAGGAAACGAACAAAAGGTTAGGCATGACACTGCAATCTGCCAGGATGCAAGACTACTAATCTACTGGGTAGGCATCAAATGACACTGAGGCAGCCGATACTCAGTTTTCTAGTTGTTGTTTTTTCCACCTGATAGATTTTTAGTTAAGTGGACTTCTAATGGATAGGGTGCAACATACCACACAAAGTGGGCTGAAAATTGCAACTGCGAAAAAGAGGCTTCCTAGAATGGAAATAATGTAGGATTAAAAGATAATAACTCTAGCAGTGCAACTGGTCCATTGCTTACCATCATTAGGCATTGTAAGAATAGGAATTTGGGTAATTGATCCCTTTCTTCCCTCAATACGTCCAGCTCGCTCATATATGGTGGCCAGATCAGTATACATATATCCAGGATAACCACGCCTACCAGGCACCTCTTCTCGTGCTGCTGAGACCTAAACATAAATAAATTCACATGTAGTTAAGAAAATCAAAATAGTGAGTCCTCGACCATATACAAATGATGAAGGATGGCGCTGTTTTCAAAAGTCATTCTACTCAAAGAGTAAATAACTGAACAGGTAAAAGCTCACAGAATATGAGAATAGATGACAAAATCATAGAGAAAACCTGCCTCACGAAGTGCATCAGCGTATGAGCTCATATCTGTCAGAATGACAAGAACATGCTTCCCACATTCATATGCCAAATATTCAGCAGTTGTTAGGGCAATTCGAGGAGTGATAATACGCTCAATAGTGGGGTCATTTGCCTGCAAAATAATCAAAACAAGGGATTAAGGTTTCATGGTATGTGCTTTCTTAGTATTGCTCAGGTCAAATACATTACACACACACGCAACCTCAAAGATCTGATTTTTGCATTGTCATATCAAGCAGTCTCCAAACAAATAGCAAGATAAAAAATTACCAAATTCAGGAAAAGGGTGACCCGCTCCATCGAACCATTTTCTTCGAAGTCACGCTTGAAAAATTGTGCCGTTTCCATGTTTACTCCCATAGCAGCAAACACAATTGCAAAATTGTCTTCTTCACCGCCCTAATATAAACCATAGCAAGAATGAGTAAAAGAAACAATAATCTGCAGACAAAATAACAAAACCAAAGTTTTTGGCATGGTTGCTTTACACGGTATGAGAGCAATCCATAATTAATAGACAAGCAATGTTATTTTGCAGCTCTTTGTATTATTTCCAGAGATTCAACAGGTAATAAGCCTACTCTACCAACAAACGGTGGATCTAAAGTTTTTTTTAAAGACAGAGATCTATTATAACTACGTATATACTTTTTGAAGGTTGCAACTTGCAAATTCGGTGCAAAGAATATGATGCTCAGGAAAAAAGATTGACTGCGTGCATAGTTAAGTGATTGTCCGTAAACCCTTATGTTAGTTGTCGATAGCACAAGCAAAAGACCTATTTATAACTACCCACACATTTTATGAAGGATGCAGCTCAGTGTAAAGAACATGATGTTCAGGAAACTGAGAATGACTTCATGCATTGGTAGGCTAATAATTTCCGAAACCACCCCTTCTACAAATGATATGTTCATTACCTCTGCTGCATGCTTGCTTTGCTCCAACCTTTTAACAAGACCAGCTTGACGACAAATTTGAGCAGCAATTTCATTATGAGGTAGTCCAGCAGCAGAGAAAAGAGGAATTTTTTGCCCTCGAGCAATCGAGTTCATGACATCAATGGTGGATATTCCTGTTTGAATCATCTCTTCTGGATAGGTTCTCTCACTTGGGTTGATAGAACTTCCTGGGATATTATAAGGTTACCATAAGTTAAGACGGAGCCTTCCACAAAGAATGGATTATTTAACTCGTCTCCAGTTCACCTAAGAAGTGTCTATGCCACTTTTCTACCCCCAAGCATAAGAGCAATACAGTTCACGGTAACATGAAAAATAACTCACCAGAAATATCCAAGTAAGCCTCAGGCAATATAGGGGGACCATTATCAATAGGTTTTCCAGAACCATTAAAAATGCGTCCAAGCATATCAAGTGAGACAGGAGTTTTCAAAACCTGTAACACAAAAAGGGTGTCATATGCAAGGAAATAAAGTGGTGAAGTTGAGGTGAGTCAACAAAGCCTCGTTCAAAAAATAAAGTTATTGGCAGGAAGACGTTTGATATCATTAATTGCTCATGCCTAGCATTGTCTGGGTTCAGTTTCCAAATCCAACTTTAGGATGGCTGATGTCATTTATTGCTCATGCTGACATTGTATAGATACAGTTTGATGATCTGGGTAATTATTGCACAGAAAGAACTAAACCGTTTAATGATTGAACGACAAAGATGTGAATAGCAGGTACCTCGCCTGTAAACTGCACAGTAGTATACTTGTTGTCTATCCCGGAAGTACCTTCAAAGACCTTAAGAGGCAGGCAGTTCAGTATCCAGGAAAAGGTGAAGTACCATGTAACCAAATATACTTTAATGCACTGGATCCTAAGCAAACTATGTCAAAATCAGATCAAATGCAGCATTGTGTAAAACTCAATTGGCATTCTTCAATCAAGAGAATGTGCTCCATAGTAAGGAAGCAACCTGCACAACAGCTTTTTCACCATCAACTTCGAGGACTTGACCACGACGAGTGGTGCCATCTCCCAATCGGATGTTCACAATCTCCTGATACTTTGGGCCCTGAAGTAGGTTTAGAGGGAAAGATTACTGAGTGTGGGAATGGTTATTTGGTCCAGCCATAATTTCGGCAACATTAGTAGCCATAGCTATATAGAGAAGAATGACAAATCATACCTTTACTTTGTCCAAAATAACCAACGGCCCTGACACACCAGAGACAGTCCTATACTCTGCATGACAAGGAGAACTTCATTATCATCTTGGCTATGTCATCCAAATGGGTTTTCTTTATTAAGTAACTACATAGACTAACAATTCCCTAAAAAATTAAAAAGACTAATATGAAAGATAGGAAGCAGGGGGCTGGGGTGGGGGGGGGGGGGCTAGATAGGCGACACTGAGTGTGAGTACAACTAGTGTGAAACTATGGGGGAACAGCAAAGATACAACGAACAAAGGGAAGGACTTATGGTCCTGCTGGACAATGGTTCAGGAGAATATTGCCGATACTGATTAACCAAATGTTGCATCACATTCCTGTCAGGATCAAGAATAAACGAACCAGGACAACCTTTACTTCCTGCCAGTATATTTACTTTAAATATTGATAAAATCTCAGTTTCATCGGGTCAAAAAACATCTCAGTTTTATCAAATGGGTGCACTCTAGCAGCATGTCAATCGTCCAGCATCTATTATCTCCATATGACAGCACTAGCGTAGCAAACCTATCCATTGGTCACTGGAGCAGCACAAGAATGCTAAACAATCTTGGCTGTAATTCTCTAGAGCAATGGACAAACCACAAGCTTCGGTTTGGCACGGTCAAGACTTACCCATGCCGATCTCCAATGTCCCCTCCTCCATGTCGGCGCCATCCTTCGCCAGACCCATGCTGGCGACGAACAACCTGCAGGAAATGGCAGCATCAAGGGAACCGTCCAAAGAAACAAAGGAGGAAGAAAGTGACCAGTAGAGGCCATATGACCAATATAGACTGATGGATCAATCCAATCAACACCCGGGGTATCCAACGCGTCAATCCCACTAAAATTGCACTCTCCTAGATGCCTGAATAAGAAAAAGCTTGCGATATTTCCCGCAGAAACTCTACCAGCAGATCTGGGTTCTCGGTTGGATCTTAGTCCAGGATCCGAGGGCGGGAACAAACACAGCACAAGGATCAACCCAATTCTCCGTGGATTGGGCGCTAGTTGGCTGGGATTTGAGCGGGGTGAGTCGCGAGGAGACGTACCTTGGGTTGGGTTGGGTTGGCAGCAGAGAGGTAACGAGATGGCAGAATGAGAGGGAGAGGAAGACGGAGACGTGCCTAGGAGGTGGTGCAGACGACGACACGAGCGGAGGAGGGAGGCTAACGAAATTAAACGCCACAGCCCAAATTGAAAGAAAAAATACACAGTATCGTGTATCTTGCAGACCAACTCTATGTGCTATCCATCTGGATTATCGTTTTGTTTGGATTCTTTTCGTTTAGAACGGATAATGAATCGTATCCGATCATTTTTTGATGCGGTGACCATGCGTCCAACGCGCGGACGCGTCCTTGGCCGCATCTTGTCCGTCTCATATTCAAACACAAGCATTCGGATAGCCACGACCTAGATCACCCGACAACATAGCCAGCCTACACTTCCTTGCCGGCAACATAGCCAGCGGCCGGCAACACAGCTGGCCTCCAAAAAAGAATAGGTTTTTCGTCGGCAACACAGCCAGCCTCCAGAAAGAATAGGTTTTTCGCGTCGGCACACAGCCAGCAGCCGGCTCACCATGCCAGCCTCCAAAAACATAACGACCACGGCCGATCAGACGCCCTAGTTCAGGCCATCAGCAACGAACATCTCATTCTGTCGGACCTCGAACCAGCTCCTTGTCTTTTCGCTCATCTTGCTCATGTCCAGGCTCATGATCGCCAGCGCCCTCCTTTGCTTTGGTTGCGGCATTAGTGGCCTCGATGTCGAGCTGCCTCTGCCTGGTCGGGGCATTGGCGGCCTCGATGTCGAGCTGCCTCTGCCTGGTCGCCTCCTCCATGTCCAACTGCCTATGCCTGGCCGCCTCCTCCATGTCGATCTTCCTCTTCTTGGCCGCCTCCTCCATCTCAAGCTTCTTTGTTTGCAGTTCCATGTATTGCTTCATTTGCTCCTCCTTGCCTTGTCGCTTCTTCTCGTCCCTCACTTCCTTTTGAGACATCATGCCATGCAAAGTGTCATGCAAAGCATACGATGCCACATCACGCTTTGTCGTCCATCTTGAAGTTGGTCTTGCCCCTCGGCCTCTTCAACGCCTCACCATTTCCACCTCCAGCCAAGGCGGCCGCCTTCTTACCTCTCTTCCTTTGAAGCTCACGGTATTGATCTTTGAACTTAGGGCTGTTGGAAATATGCCCTAGAGGCAATAAATAAAGTGTTTATTATTGTATTTCCTTGTTCATGATAATCGTTTATTATCCATGCTATAATTGTATTAATTGGAAACATGGATACATGTGTGGATACATAGACAAACACAATGTCCCTAGTATGCCTCTAGTGAACTAGCTTGTTGATCGAAAGATGGTTAAGGTTTCCTAGCCATGGACATGAGATGTCATTTGATAACGGGATCACATTATTAGGAGACTGATGTGATGGACAAGACCCAAACTACAAACGTAGCTTATGATCGTGTCAGTTTATTGCTACTGTTTTCTGCATGTCAAGTATATGTTCCTATGACCATGAGATCATGCAACTCACAGATATCAAAGGAGTACCTTGTGTGTATCAAACGTCGCGACGTGACTGGGTGACTATAAAGGTGCTCTACAGGTGTCTCCGAGGGTGTCTGTTGAGTTGGCATGGATCAAGACTGGGATTTGTTACTCTGTGTGACGGAGAGGTATCTCAGGGCCCACTCGGTAATACAACATCACAATAAGCCTTGCAAGCAATGTGACTAAGTGTTAGTTGTGAGATCTTGCATTACGGAACGAGTAAAGAGACTTGCCAGTAACGAGGTTGAACTAGGTATGGAGATACCGATGATCGAATCTCGGGCAAGTAACATACCAAAGAACAAAGGGAACATCATACGGGATTAACTGAATCCTTGACATAGAGGTTCGACCGATAAAGATCTTCATAGAATATGTAGGAACCAATGTGGACATCTAGGTCCCGCCATTGGTTATTGACCGTAGAGGTGTCTCGGTCATGTCTACATACTTCTCGAACCCACAGGGTCTGCACACTTAAGGTTTGGTGACGTTTCGGTAGTATAGAGTTATGTATGGTGGTGACCGACGTTTGTTCGGAGTCCCGGATGAGATCCCGGACGTCACGAGGAGCTCCGAAATGGTTCGGCGGTAAAGATTCATATATAGGAAGTCCTGTTTTGCTCGCCGGAAAAGTTTCGGGCTCATCGGTCCGGTAGTGTACCGGGAGACCTCCGGGAGGGGTATTTCGACCCAAGAGGCTACATGGGCTGTGGGAGAGTGGAAACCAGCCCTTAGTGGTCTGGTGAAACAACCACAAGAGGCCCATGCATCTGGAAGAAAAAAGCACAAGAGAAAAGGTGGAAAAAGAAGGCAAAATAGGTGAATCCTAGTCCTCTAGGATTGGAGGTGGACTCCACCTCCTCCACCTCCTTTCGGCCGAAGCCCTTGGCTTGGGAAGCCAAGGCTGCCTCCTATCCTCTCTTCCTCCTATATATACTGGTGATATAGAGGGTTTTTGCATTAGAATTTCAGCCACGTGCTACCCGTTCCTCTAGTGCATAGTTTCTCCTCTAGATCGGATTTCTGTAGTGCTTAGGCGAAGCCCTGCCGGAATTGCTCCACCACCATCGCCGGAGCGCCGTCAGGCTGCCGGAGAACTCTTCTTCCTCTCCACTCCTTCTTGCTGGATCAAGACGGTGGAGATAGTCATCAAGCTGTACGTGTGCTGAACGCGGAGGTGCCATCCGTTCGGTGCTAGATCGGAAGGATCGTGATCAAGCTCGTGGGACAGATCGTGATCAAGTTCGTGGGACGGATCGTGATCGGATCGCGGGACGGATCGTGATTGGATCGCGGGACGCACGGCGATTTGGATCGCGAAGACGTTCGACTACACCAACCGCGTTTCTTAACGCTTCCCGCTTAGCGATCTACAAGGGTATGTAGATCCACTCTCCCTCTCGTAGATGCTCATCACCATGGATAGATCTGCGTGTGCGTAGGAAATTTTTTGTTTCCCATGCAACGTTCCCCAACAGTGGCATCATGAGCTAGGTCTATGTGTAGATGAGATCTCGAGTAGAACACAAAAGGTTTGTGGGCGTTGATGCTTAGATTGCGCAGTAGCACCCATGAATTTTAATGCGTTCCTAGAGAAAGCTAAGTTGAAAGATGATGGAAGTAACTTTGTTGACTGGGCCCGTAATCTGAGGATTATCCTCACGGCTTCCCAGAAATCATATGTCCTTGATGCACCGCTTGGTGAGCAACCAGAAGACATGACCTCCGAAGACGTTAAGAACGCTTGGGAGGCACGTACTGGAGATTACTCAATAGTTCAGTGTGCAATATTGTATGGCTTAGAACCGGGACTTCAATGACGTTTTGAACGTCATGGAGCATATGAGATGTTCCAGGAGTTGAAGTTTATCTTTCAGAAGAACGCCCGGATCGAGAGGTATGAAACCTCCGATAAGTTCTATGCTTGCAAGATGGAAGAGAACGGGTCTATCAGTGAACATATACTCAGAATGTCCAGGTATTCTACTCGTCTAGCGGAGTTGGGAATTGCCCTTCCACCAGAGGTGACCACTGACAGAGTTCTTCAATCACTGCCACCTAGTTACAAGAGCTTTGTGATGAACTATAACATGCACGGGATGGACAAGTCAGTCGTCGAGCTGTTTGCGATGCTAAAAGTCGCTGAGTCTGAAATCCAGAAAGAACATCAAGTGTTGATGGTCAATAAAACCACTAGTTTCAAGAAAAATGGCAAAGTCAAGGGCAAGGTCAAGAAGGGTAAAACCAAGAAGGATGGCAAAGCAGTTGCTACTCTTGTAAAGAAGCCCAAGCATGGACCCAAGCCAGAAACTGAGTGCTTTCATTGCAAGGGAACTGGTCACTGGAAGCGGAACTGCCCCAAGTACCTGGCTGACAAGAAGGCGGCCAACGACAAACAAGGTATATATGATATACATGTTATTGATGTGTACCTTACTAGCTCTCGTAGTAGTGCCTGGGTATTTGATACCGACTCGGTTGCTCACATTTGCAACTCAAAGCAGGAACCTACGGAATAAACGAAGGCTGGCAAAGGACGAAGTGACGATGCGCGTGGGAAATGGTTCCAAGGTTGATGTGATTGCCGTCGGCACGCTCTCTCTTCGATTACCATCGGGATTAGTGATGAACCTGAATAATTGTTATTTAGTGTCTGCATTAAGCATGAACATTATATCAGGATCTTGTTTATTGCGAGATAGTTACTCATTTAAATCAGAGAATAAAGGTTGTTCTATTTATATGAGTAATATCTTTTATGGTCATGCACCCAATGTTAGGGGTTTATTCATATTTAATCTTGATAGTGATGACACACATGTTAATAACATTGATGCCAAAAGATGTAGAGTTGATAATGATAGTACCACTTTCTTGTGGCACTGGCGTTTAGGTCATATTGGTGTAAAACGCATGAGGAAGCTCCATGCTGATGGAATTTTGGAGTCACTTGATTTTGAATCACTTGACACATGTGAACCATGCCTCATGGGCAAGATGAATAAAACGCCGTTCTCTGGAACAATGGAACGGGCGAGTGACTTATTGGAAATCATACATACTGATGTGTGCGGTCCAATGAATGTTACAGCACGTGGTGGATATCGTTATTTTCTCACCTTCACTAATGACTTAAGTAGATATGGGTATATTTACTTAATGAAACACAAGTCTGAAACGTTTGAAAAGTTCAAGCAATTTTAGAGTGAAGTTGAGAATCATCGTAACAAGAAGATTAAGTTCCTGCGATCTGATCGAGGAGGTGAATATCTGAGTTATGAGTTTGGTAGTCACTTAAGACAGTGTGAATTGTTTCGCATTTGACACCGCCCGGAACACCACAGCGTAATGGTGTGTCCGAACGTCGTAATCGAACCTTATTAGATATGGTGCATTCTATGATGTCTCTTGCTGATTTGCCACTATCGTTTTGGGGTTATGAATTAGAGACAACTGCATTCACTTTAAATAGGGCACCATCAAAATCCGTTGAGACGACGCCATATGAACTGTGGTTTGGCAAGAAGCCAAAGTTGTTGTTTCTTAAAGTTTGGGGATGTGATGCTGATGTCAAAAAGCTTCAGCCTGAAAAGCTGGAACCCAAAGCGAAGAAATGCGTCTTCATAGGACACCCGAAAGTGACAGTCGGGTATACCTTCTATCTCAGATCCGAAGGCAAAGTGTTTGTCGCTAAGAACGGAACATTTCTTGAGAAAGAGTTTCTCTCGAAAGAATTGAGTGGGGGGAAAATAGAGCTTGATGAGGTTATTGAACCTTTACTTCCACCAGAAAGTAGCGCAGCATAGAAAGATGTTTCTGTGGAACCTACAACGGTAGAAGAGGAAGTTAATGATGATGATCATGAAGCTTCAGATCAAACTGCTATTGAACCTCGTAGGTCGACAAGGCCACGTACTACCCCTGAGTGGTATGGCAACCCTGTCTTGGAGGTCATGTTGTTGGACAACAATGAACCTACGAGCTATGGAGGAGCAGTGATGGGCCCGGATTCCAAGAAATGGTTAGAGGCCATGAAATCCAAGATGGGATCCATGTATGAAAACAAATTATGGACTTTGGAAGTATTACCTGAAGGGCGAAAGGCCATTCAGAACAAATGGATCTTTAAGAAGAAGACACACGCGGACGGTAATGTCACCGTCTATAAAGCTCGACTTGTGGCAAAGGTTTTTCACAAGTTCAAGGAGTTGACTATGATTAGACTTTCTCACCCGTAGCGATGCTTAAGTCTGTCAGAATCATGTTAGCAATAACTGCTTATTTCGACTATGAAATTTGGTAGATGGATGTCAAAACAGCGTTCCTCAACGGTTTCCTTGAGGAAGAGTTTTATATGATGCAACCCGAAGGTTTTGTCGATCCATAGAATGCTGACAAAGTTTGCAAACTCCAGCGATCCATTTATGGACTGGTGCAAGCATCTCGGAGTTGGAATAAGCGCTTTGATGAGGTGATCAAAGTGTTTGAGTTTATACAAGTTTACGGAGAAGCTTGTATTTACAAGAAAGTGAGTGGGAGCTCTATAGCGTTTCTAGTATTATATGTGGATGACATATTGCTGATTGGAAACAATATAGAAATGTTGGAAAGCGTGAAGGAATATTTGAACAAGAGTTTTTCAATGAAGGACCTAGGAGAAGCCACTTTCATATTAGGCATTAAGATCTATAGAGATAGATCGAAACGCTTGATAGCACTTTCACAGAGCACATACCTTGATAAAGTTTTGAAGAAGTTCAAAATGGATCAGTCCAAGAAGGGGTTCTTGCCTGTGTTACAAGGTGTGAAGTTGAGTAAGACTCAATGCCCAGTGACTGCAGAAGATAGAGAAACGATGAGTGTCACCCCCTATGCTTCAACCATAGGCTCTATCATGTATGCAATGCCATGCACAAGACCGGATGTCGGCCTTGCCATAAGTATGGCCAGAAGGTTTCAAAGTGATCCTAGACTGGAACACTGGGCAGCGGTCAAGAATATCCTTAAGTACTTGAAAAGGACTAAGGAAATGTTTCTCGTTTATGGAGGTGATGAAGAGCTCGTCGTAAAGGGTTATGTCGATGCAAGCTTTGACACTGATCCGGATGACTCTAAGTCACAAACCGGATACGTATTATTCTCAATGGGGGAGCGGTAAGCTGGTGCAGTTCCAAGCAAAGCATGGTAGCCGATTCTACATGTGAAGCGGAGTACATCGCAGCCTCGGAGGCAGCGAAGGAAGGTGTCTGGATGAAGCAGTTCATGACATATCTTGGAGTAGTGCCCGGTGCATTGAATCCAATGAACCTGTTCTATGACAACACTGGTGCCATTGCTCTGGCCAAGGAACCAAGGTTTCACAAGAGGACCAGACACATAAAGCGACGCTTCAACTCCATCCGCGATTACATCGAGGAGAAGGACATAAATATTTGCAAAGTGCACACGGATCTGAATGTTGCAGACCCGTTGACTAAACCTCTTCCAAGGGCTAAACATGATCAATACCAGAACTGCATGGGTGTTCGATTCATTACAATGTAAATCACATAGTGATGTGAGGTGGATTATTGACTCTAGTGCAAGTGGGAGACTGTTGGAAATATGCCCTAGAGGCAATAAATAAAGTGTTTATTATTATATTTCCTTGTTCATGATAATCGTTTATTATCCATGCTATAATTGTATTAATTGGAAACACATTACATGTGTGGGTAAATAGACAACACTTTGTCCCTAGTATGACTCTAGTGAACTAGCTCGTTGATCAAAGACGGTCAAGGTTTCCTAGCCATTGACATGAGATGTCATTTGATAAATGTGATGGACAAGACCCAAACTACAACGGTAGAAGAGGAAGTTAATGATGATGATCATGAAGCTTCAGATCAAACTGCTATTGAACCTCGTAGGTCGACAAGGCCGCGTACTACCCCTGAGTGGTATGGCAACCCTGTCTTGGAGGTCATGTTGTTGGACGACAATGAACCTACGAGCTATGGAGGAGCAGTGATGGGCCCGGATTCCAAGAAATGGTTAGAGGCCATGAAATCCGAGATGGGATCCATGTATGAAAACAAATTATGGACTTTGGAAGTATTACCTGAAGGGCGAAAGGCCATTGAAAACAAATGGATCTTTAAGAAGAAGACAGACGCGGACGGTAATGTCACCGTCTATAAAGCTCGACTTGTGGCAAAGGTTTTTTCACAAGTTCAAGGAGTTGACTATGATTAGACTTTCTCACCCGTAGTGATGCTTAAGTCTGTCAGAATCATGTTAGCAATAACTGCTTATTTCGACTATGAAATTTGGTAGATGGATGTCAAAACAACGTTCCTCAATGGTTTCCTTGAGGAAGAGTTGTATATGATGCAACCCGAAGGTTTTGTTGATCCAGAGAATGCTGACAAAGTTTGCAAACTCCAGCGATCCATTTATGGACTGGTGCAAGCATCTCGGAGTTGGAATAAGCGCTTTGATGAGGTGATCAAAGTGTTTGAGTTTATACAAGTTTACGGAGAAGTTTGTATTTACAAGAAAGTGAGTGGGAGCTCTATAGCGTTTCTAGTATTATATGTGGATGACATATTGCTGATTGGAAACAATATAGAAATGCTGGAAAGCGTGAAGGAATATTTGAACAAGAGTTTTTCAATGAAGGACCTAGGAGAAGCTGCTTTCATATTAGGCATTAAGATCTATAGAGATAGATCGAGACGCTTAATAACACTTTCACAGAGCACATACCTTGATAAAGTTTTGAAGAAGTTCAAAATGGAACAGTCCAAGAAGGGGTTCTTGCCTGTGTTACAAGGTGTGAAGTTGAGTAAGACTCAATGCCCAGTAACTTCAGAAGATAGAGAAAAGATGAGTGTCATCCCCTATGCTTCAGCCATAGGCTCTATCATGTATGCAATGCTGTGCACAAGACCTGATGTCAGCCTTGCCATAAGTATGGCCGGAAGGTTTCAAAGTGATCCTGGAATGGAGCACTGGCAAGCGGTCAAGAATATCCTTAAGTACCTGAAAAGGACTAAGGAAATGTTTCTCGTTTATGGAGGTGATGAAGAGCTCGTCATAAAGGGTTACGTCGATGCAAGCTTTGACACTGATCCGGACAACTCTAAGTCGCAAAACAGATACATATTTATTCTTAACGGGGGAGCGGTAACCTGGTGCAGTTCCAAGCAAAGCGTGGTAGCTGATTCTACGTGCGAAGCGGAATACATCGCAGCCTCGGAGGCGGCAAAGGAAGGTGTATGGATGAAGCAGTTCATGACAGATCTTGGAGTAGTGCCTAGTGCACTGAATTCAATGAACCTGTTCTGTGACAACACCGGTGCCATTGCTTTGGCCAAGGAACCAAGGTTTCACAAGAGGACCAGACACATAAAACGACGCTTCAACTCCATCCGCGATTACATCGTGGAGAAAGACATAAATATTTGCGAAGTGCACACGGATCTGAATGTTGCAGACCCGTTGACTAAACCTCTTCCAAGGGCTAAACATGATCAACACCAGAACTGCATGGGTGTTCGATTCATTACAATGTAAATCACATAGTGATGTGAACTAGATTATTGACTCTAGTGCAAGTGGGAGACTGTTGGAAATATGCCCTAGAGGCAATAAATAAAGTGTTTATTATTGTATTTCCTTGTTCATGATAATCGTTTATTATCAATGCTATAATTGTATTAATTGGAAACATGGATACATGTGTGGATACATAGACAAACACAATGTCCCTAGTATACCTCTAGTGAACTAGCTTGTTGATCGAAAGATGGTTAAGGTTTCCTAGCCATGGACATGAGATGTCATTGATAACGGGATCACATTATTAGGAGACTGATGTGATGGACAAGACCCAAACTACAAACGTAGCTTATGATCGTGTCAGTTTATTGCTACTGTTTTTGCATTAGAATTTCAGCCACGTGCTACCCGTTCCTCCAGTGCATAGTTTCTCCTCTAGATCGGATTTCTGCAGTGCTTAGGCGAAGCCCTGCCAGAATTGCTCCACCACCATCGCCGGAGCGCCGTCAGGCTGCCGGAGAACTCTTCTTCCTCTCCACTCCTTCTTGCTGGATCAAGACGGTGGAGATTGTCATCAAGTTGTACGTGTGCTGAACGCGGAGGTGCCGTCCGTTCGGTGCTAGATCGGAAGGATCATGATCAAGCTCGTGGGACGGATCGTGATCAAGTTCGTGGGATGGATCATGATTGGATCGCAGGACGGATCATGATTGGATCGCGAGACAGATCGTGATTGGATCGCGGGATGCACAGCGATTTGGATCGCGAAGACGTTCGACTACACCAACCGTGTTTCTTAACGCTTCCCGCTTAGCGATCTACAAGGGTATGTAGATCCACTCTCCCTCTCGTAGATGCTCATCACCATGGATAGATCTGCGTGTGCGTAGGAAATTTTTTGTTTCCCATGCAACGTTCCCGAACAAGGGCAATTGTTGATGATTTGCCAACAATGCGTGAGAGTGAATGGCTTGTCATTGTGCGTGGCCTTGAATGCTTCCAAAGATTGAAATGCCTACATGATCAACAACAATTGGACATACAAACACAATTAATCATAGAGGAGGCTGAGGCACGACCGTAGCAAAGGAAAGAGAAGAGGCCATACCATGTTCCTGATGCCAAGACCACTCACGGGGCTTCAACGCTCTCAAGTGCGGCACAATATTTGTTGCATTCTTGTTGGATGAACAACCACCTCTTTTGAATCGAGTTGATGCTACGATCGCTCATAAATTGGTAGGGTGGAAACAACTTTCTTTCATGGAATGTTTTGTGAACTCTTGTCTAAAAAACAATTCCCTTTTGTTGCGCATCGACTCTAGGATCTTGGCCAATCTCCTTCGAACTTTTGCAAATCAACTTGTCCTCATCCTGTGTGTATGATCCCGTTCAAATGCTCTTCTTCCTCTTTTGAGCTTCTGCTCTTTGGGTGAGCTCGTCGATGAACTATGGCTCGCCCGCAATATCGATGCCTTCCTCTTCTTCTTCATCACCTTCATCTTCGCAATATATGTCATCTTCTTCATGCCACGAGTCACCATGGTCGGCCTGAAAGTCTTCATCGGTCATGTACTCGCGACGGCCATCTTGACTCTGGGTCTCCTCCGGATCGAAGTTCTTGCCCTGCCCACCCATCTGAAAGGCCTCGCCACGGCCCTCAAAGATAAAATTCTCCATGAACTCTGCGTAGAAGGGGTCCTCGACCGTTGGCATCGGTGTTGGCATTTCACCGAATAGGATGTGGGGCGATGGCATGGTGGCCGTAGACGGCGGCTGGGCTTGCTTTCTTTGCATCTCCAGGGACGGGCGACCACCGCTGCAGGACCCCGGCATGACATTGAGGTCAATGATGGTCAAGGGGTGCGGCATGGACGACGTGATCACGCTGACTTCTGGCGACCCCGACAAACGGGTCTGGGCTTGGCACCTTGGCGGAGGGATGCCGGGCGTTAATGGCATGGTCGACGACGTTGGGGAGGGGCACTATGGAGGTCGGACGCCCGACAAGCCTATGCTCGGCAGCCCGACGGGCGCATCCGCAAAGCTCGTCGGACGACACAACTCCATCATGAGGAAGGAGTGCGCTTTGCTGATGGTGGCCTCCTTCTCTACAACATCGGCCTTCTGTCGCGCGGCCTCCAACGCAGCGCGCTCGACGGCATACAGGGCCGTGACGTCCTTCCTCTTCGCCTCCGCTCATCGGTTCCTCCTCTTGGCCGATTCCGCGTCTAGCTTTGCGATCTCCTCCGGCGTGAATTCCGACCGCGGCTTCTTCGGACCCTTGGGAGCCTTCTTCTTCTTTGCCTTGGTGGCCGGGATGACGGCCGGGTCGCTTGGTGGTTTTGGTAATAAATAACAACATATAAGTCATTGAACTAATGTTTCCACCAAGTATATTTCAGGAAATGTTCAATGATAGGATTGGCAAAAGGAGATTGTGGACATACCCCAAGATGCAAGGAAATAGGTTGGCCAAGCTTCAAGCAAGAGGACTCTACATTTTATATTTGTGAGAAATCACTTTGAGTCCATAGTAAAGCCAATACTATTAAAAGGGGGTAAGGTTTTGTTGGTGAACAATATGCTCAAACGTGCGCAAGTGATAATCGCCAAAAACATCCACAAACTCTCCCAACCAAGTCTGTTCTATACCTAACACTCAAAATCGGTGCAACCAACTTTCCCATACCGGTGCCACCGATTCCAAAACCTAGACAGACTCAAGCCAAACCCTAGCCACTTCGGCGCAACCGATTCCATATCGGTGCCACCGAGTTTAGGTTGCCAACTTTCTGTTACGCAAATTCACATTTTCGGTCCCACCGAGAATGCTGGATCGGCGTCACCGAGATTGGAAATCTGACCGTTGGTCACCTTATCGGTGCAACCGAGTTTCCTATATTGGTCTCACAGAGATTCAAAAGTTGCCACCTTTTGGTCACTTCGGTACCACCGAGATTAACACATCGGTGTCACCGAGTTGGTCATTTTGTGTGTAACGGTTGGATTTTTGGGGATGCCTATATATACCCCTTCACCACCACCTATTCGAAAGAGAAGCACTCAGAACTATTCCATACCTATCCTATTAGATTTTCTAAGAGAGAACCACCTACCCTTGTGTTGAGGTCGAGATCTTCCACTCCAAACATATGGATCTTGATCTCTAGCCTCCCCAAGTATCTTTCCACCAATGCCATCTCTTCCACCATGCCAAATCTGTGAGAGAGTGATTGGGTGCTAAGGAGTCTATCATCTTGAAGCACAAGAGCAAGGAGTTCATCGTCATTATCGAGCCTATGACCTTTTGGAGGGTGATGCCTCCTAGATTGGTTAGGTGTCGCTTGGGAGCCTCCTACTTTGTGTTGTGGAGTAAACCAAGAAGTTTGTAAGGGCAAGGAGATCACCTACTTCGTGAAGATCTACCCATAGTGAGGCTAGTCCTTCGTGGATGGAAGCCATTATGGAATAGTCAAGGGTGCTACTTCGTGGACCCTTTTGGGTGGAGCCCTCCGTGGACTCTCATGACCGTTACCCTCCGTGGGTTGAAGACTCCATAAACGTGGATGTACGATAGCGCCACCTATCGGAACCACGGGAAAAATCATCGTGTCTACAACTGCGTTTGATCTTCCTACCCTATCTCTTCTATACATGCTTGTTGTTACTTTCCGCTGCTATATACTCTTAGACTTGCATGTGTAGGGTATACTTGACTTGCCATGAAATGCTAAAAACTGCGAACCCTAAAACTTGGTATAGGCAAAAAATTTATTTGGTCAAGTAGTCTAATCACCCCCTCTAGACATACTTTCGGTCCTACAAGTGGTATCAGAGCATTGGTCTCCATTGCTTAGGTCTCACAACCTAGGAGGAGTATGGCGTCTAGTGAGGGAAGTTATCACCGTAGAGGTCCATACTTTGATGGCACTAATTTTGCTAGTTGGAAGCACAAAATGAAAATGCATATTCTTGGTCATAACCCGCCCGTTTGGGCTGTTGTTCGTGTTGGCTTGCAAGGTGATTTTTTTGCAGATGGACGGGAACCAGATCGTGAAGCGACCGCGGTTGATTTGAAGATGTTGCAACTCAATGCTCTAACCTGCGGCATTCTCTTCAGTTGCTTATGCCTCGAAGAATTCAACAAAATCAGCCGTCTTGAGAATGCAAAAGAGATTTGGGATACTTTGGTTGATATGCACGAAGCAACCAAGTCTGTGAGAGAATCCAAGTTAGATGTTCTTCAAGGTCAGATTGACAAGTTCAAGATGAAGGATGGTGAAGGAGTCGCAGTGATGTACTCTAGTCTAGCTCTCATTACAAATGAGATTGCCGGCTTAGGAAGCGAAGTAATGACCGACAAATTCATCATCAAGAAGATACTTAGAGCTTTGGATGAGAGATACAACACCGTGTGCACATTGATCCAAATGATGCCAAACTACAAAGATCTCAAGCCTACGGAAGTCATTCGAAGGATTTTTGCTCATGAGATGACACTCAAAGATAAGGAAGAACTTCATCACAAGTCTAGCGGTGCTTACAAAGCCACAAGTGATGCTCCCGCAACTTCAAGCAACAACCTTGTCACCAATGAAGAGATAAGCCTCATGGTCAAGAAATTCAACAAGTTCTACAAGAATAGAGGCAAAGAAAGAAACTCCAACCTCAAGATTTGAAGATAAGCGTTCGTCAAGTCGTGACCACAATTGCTACAATTGTGGGAAGCCTGGACACTACTCAAATGAGTGCACGACTCCCTACAAAAGAAGAGAAGAGTCACGTCGAAGACGAAGCTCAAGGAATGAATCACCACAAAGAGAGAGAAGGAGTAGAGATGATCGTTATGAACGAATACACTCAAGGAGAAGTAGAGATTCAGAGAAGAAGGACAAGTACACCAAGAGCCTACACAAGAAGAAAACATCAAGCTCATGTTGGTGAATGGGTTTCTGGCTCCGACTCCGACAACAACTCTGAGAGAAGCTATCACTCCAACTCCAACTATAGTCAAGATGATGGTGTTGCCGGAATTGCCTAGTGACTACCAACTCCTACGATCTATTTGATTCACCAAACGAAGGGAGTGTAAGTTGCTTCATGGCTAAAGGCCCCAAGGTATCACACCCCGAATATCTTGATTTTGATAGTGATGAAGATGATTTTCTTTGTGATGATGACTTGCTTTGTGATAAAACTAGTGATGTTGATCAAAATGAACTTGATAATTCTCATGCTAGTCAAGATGAGTCATTTGATAATGATAAGATGAGAATAGAACAACTAACTAAAGAACTAAACACTCTTAAGTTAGCTCATGAATCTACTCTCGAAGATCATAGAGAGCTTGTGAGAACTCATGAGAAGCTACGCTTCGAGAAGCTCAACTTGGAGCAAGAGCATGAGTTTCTCAAAGCTATCATTGATGATCTCCGAAAGAAGACTTCATCTTATCTAGTTAAACGACTACTCTTGTCTACTTTCATGCCTCAAGTTAAAACTAAGCAATCTAGTAACAAAGGCAAGAAAGGTTCTTCATCTAGTAGCAACAATAAAAATGCTAAACCCAATGATGTTGCTTCTAGTAGGTCTATTGATTCCAGTAATGATGATTCTCTTAGCCAAGTTACACTTGATCAAGAAAATGCTTTATTGGAAGGAATTATAGAAAAAGGTATCTAAGAGAGTCTTGTCGGATGTAAGCAATTTGAGGAAATTGTACGCAAGCACGGAGGATACCGGAAGAATCGTGGTGTTGTCTACTTCAACGCTAATGGAGTTGAGTGGGAAGAAGGTCAATATCCCAAGCCCAAGTTTGTTACTCAAAGGGAGAAGTATGAAAATACTCTTCCCAAGGGGATAAACACTCAATATGACCTTTGGACCACTCTTTTGCCAATTGGATGTACAAGAATGCCTAGGACCACTCTTTAGCT
This sequence comes from Hordeum marinum, assembly GCA_022496015.1. Classification (NCBI taxonomy): domain Eukaryota; kingdom Viridiplantae; phylum Streptophyta; class Magnoliopsida; order Poales; family Poaceae; genus Hordeum; species Hordeum marinum. The sequence continues at coordinate 183,687,296 of CM039677.1, read as the reverse complement.
ACCTATGCTTTCTCACCTCATATTCCATTCATGCCGCATCACAAAATTTGAACAAGTACTTTTTGATCCCTCTGTGTGTGGAGCACTCGGAGTTCTGTATCGACAAGGACTGACCATTAAAACCTCCCAAATGCATTTCGATGGAACCCCAAAATCTCGGTCTCACCGATTGCCTAGGGTTGATCTGGTTTTCAATCTCGGTATTGCCGATTTCATATTCTCGGTTACACCGAGTTTCCCTGTCAGCTAATAGTTGTGGAACTCGGTGACACCGAAAACGTAAAATCGGTATCACCGACAGTGGAGGGTATATATACTGTGGACCCCAACGCTTTGAAATTTTATCTTCAAATGTCGTGCCTCAGAACCCTAAGCTACCGCCTCGAGACCCCTGGTCATCGCCCTTGTCTTCCCGCGCTCCTCCACCGTTGAGAATCGCCGCCATCGACGAAATCTGCTCCATTGTCACCGCCATAGCGGATCCACACCAAGTTAGGGTACGTATTCGACCTCCCTTGCGCTCTCCTTCTGATTCTTGCGCATTGGACTTAATTTTATCTATAAGCCACCCATTGCACTTATTCCTATCCACAAGAAATCTCCATAGGCTAGCGAACCATTGATTTCTAGGGTTTTGCCTTTCGCCCAACGCAACTCGGTAGAACCGAATCAAGAAAATCGGTACCACCAATTTTTGTTTCTGTGTGCTGAGAAATGTCTCGGTGAAACCGAGCACTCCTTTTCGGTCTCACCGAAAAGTGTGCCAAGTTTTTGTTAAGAGGGACAGCCAGTCTCGGTGTCACTGAAACATTTGCTTCGGTCTTACCGATTTGTTTCTGACAGAATGCAAAACTTTGAAAATCTTTGTTCAAAATTTCAAAAACCTGCTGATAATTTTTTGATGACTCATCTACTTCTGCTCATCTATATTCCATTCAAAGGGTCAGTATGTCAGATGTAGAGGACAGTCAGAACATGCTAGAGCAAGGTGCAGACATGAGTTCAGGCACAAGCCCAGAGCCCAGTTCATTTTCAGATCCAGGCACCCCCAGCTCCCATGGGTTTCCCTAAGCTGCTACAAGGACTAGAAAGAAGCTGAATTCAGATGAGGAGGATTCAGACTTTGTCCCTGAGGAGATTCTTGCTAAAAAGGAAGACAAAGCTGCTAAGAAGTCTGCTACTGAAGCCACTTCTTCCAGGAGAGTTATCAGCAAGATCTATGCTCCTGCTTGAACATTCAAGGCTCATGAGACTGCTAGAGCAAGAATTTCAGTTGAGGTCCCCAAGAGAGCTATGCCTAAGAAGCTAGGGGAGAAAAAGTCCAGAAAGAGGATTATTCGTGTGACTGCAGGCCTACTTCCATGTATGAAGACCCAGAGGAAGCAACTGGTGCTGCTGCCGAGGAAGAGGAGGATGAGCCAGCTACAAAGGCTCCTCCCAAGAAGAAGACAAAGAAACTGATGTCTGATGCTATGCCAAAGACCAGCACATCCAAGAAGGCTGCTGCTGAGAAGCCTAAGAGGACAACTAGGCAGATTCCAGCTTCTGAGAAGAACAAAGGAACTGCTTCCAGAGTTGAAGATGAAGATGACTTGACAACATTGATGAAGCTCAGACCAAATCTTCCAGTTCACAATGCCAGCTACCCACTAGATGAGGACATGAATAAGAGGAAGGACTCGGGATTGAGAGCTTGGAGAGATATAGATCCTTATGCCCAGAGGAAGAAGACAGCTGTGGACTACAGATTCTATACCAGAGAGCAACAAGATTTCTATGAGACTGTGCTCTTTGACAAGAGTCCAACTATGAGTGATATGCGTTATGTTGATTGGAAATTCATCAAGGAGAATGAGGACTACTTTCCAAGTGTCCAGGACAATTTCCACTGCATAGGCTTGGATGAGTTTGTTGGCAGAGAATTCACAGCTTGGAATGATGAGGTGATCATGCAATTCTACTCCACTACACACTTCTACGGAGATGGTAGAATTGTGTGGATGACTGAAGGTGCAAGGTATGAATAAACTATTGAAGAATGGGCTGATATCATAGGAGTTCCTGAAGCACATGATGGTGACTTGGATGTATACTCAGAATCCAAGGCTATCCACAATGTTATGGCAAACATGTACAAGGAGATCCCTGCTACCAATGTGAAGTCTCACATGCTAGGATCTATCTACTTTCTTCAAGCTAGCCTCTGCACGATGAACACCATTCTGAGGCATACTTTGATGCCCAAGTCAGGAGATGACAAGATGATCTGAGGCCACTCCATCAATATGTTGATCCACCTTGACAGACACACCAGGATCAGAGTCATGGATTTGATTGTTGAGACAATCAAGAGGGTTGCTGCTGACCAGAAGCGCTCTTGCTGTTATGCACCCTACATCCAGATGCTTATCAACTCAAGATTGGAGAAGCACATCTTTGCTCTAGATCATCCACATTTGCCCCTAAAGCCAGATCTTGAGGACAATGTTGTGGTGATGGATGCTGATCATCCCACTTCAGCTGCAGCTCAGGAAGAAGCAGAGGCAGTTAGAGCCACTAGTGCTCAAGTCCCCAGATCTAGGAATGAGCAAATGGATCTATTAATATCATCAGTTCAGGGCATGCAGAAGGACATTAAGGGGATTCTAGACAACCAGAACAGTCTTGTCAGGATGAAACCATAATCAAGACCCTTAATGATAAGGTGGACAGGCTAACTAAGACAGTCATAAAGCTTCAGAAGGAAGTTGACTCCATGCACATCCCTCGGGTCTCTTCTACTTCAGATGATGACGATGATGATGATGATGATGATGAGGATGAATCACCTCTAAGGCCGGGCACTCAGTTCACCACTCAGGCCAGATCAGCCGTTGTGCCAGCTCCATCAGCTCCTGCTTCATCTGCTCTAGTTCCTCCAGTGAACACTCCAGCTCCATCCACGACATCTGCTAAGATCTTCGCTGACGCTGTTATCTCGACTCCTTCATCAACAACCAGAGGAGATCAGCCCAAGACCGATTAGATGTATACCTTTGAACTTTTTGGTAACTTGTTGCCAAAGGGGGAGAAGTGTATATAGATCTTTAGGCTTCGAGCAAGAGAGCGTTTTGGTGTTTGTTGGTTTTCAAAACATTTGGTTCTTTTGGTTTGATGTGAGATACTTTTGTGTTATGTGTGATCATACGTTGTTATGTGTGATGCAACTATTTCCTATCATCTTAATGCTTATGAGATGATCATTCACCTTTGCTTGATTGTGTTGTGCGTTGTTATTCATTCTAATTATTCTCGCACAACACCAAGTTGTATGTGACATTGAAGAAGTGCCCCATATACCTAATCGATTGTGCATTTGCATTCAAACACAAATTTGAAATAATGCACAAATTTAGGGGGAGATCTTGCTTATCACATACCTCTCAAAGCGATGATTATATTCATTGATTTTATCATATGTCGAAGCTTTGATCTATATGTTGTCATCAATTACCAAAAAGGGGGAGATTGAAAGCATATTTGCTCCCTTGGTTGTTTTGGTAATTAATAACAACATATAAGTCATTGAACTAATGTTTCCACCAAGTATATTTCAGTAAATGTTCAATGATAGGATTGGAAAAAGGTGATTGTGGACATACCCCAAGATGGAAGGACATAGGTTGGCCAAGCTTCAAGCAAGATGACTCTACTTTTTATATTTGTGAGAAATCACTTTGAGTCCATAGGAAAGCTAATACTATTAAAAGGGGGTAATGTTTTGTTGGTGAACAATATGCTCAAATGTGCACAAGTGATAGTTACCAAAAACATCCACAAACTCTCCCACCAAAGTCTGTTCTATACCTAACACTCAAAATCGGTGCAACCAACTTTCGCATACTGGTGCCACCGATTCCAGAACCTAGATAGACTCAAGCCAAACCCTAGCCACTTCGGTGCAACCGATTCCATACCGGTGCCACTGAGTTTAGGTTGCCAACTTTCTATTACGCAAATTCACATTTTCGGTCCCATCGAGAATGTTGGATCGGCGTCACTGAGATTGGAAATCTGACCGTTGGTCACCTTATCGGTGCAACCGAGTTTCCTATATTGGTCTCACCGAGATTCAAAAGTTGCCACCTTTTGGTCACTTCGGTACCACCGAGATTAACACATCGGTGTCACCGAGTTGGTCATTTTGTGTGTAACGGTTGGATTTTTGGGGATGCATATATATACCCCTTCACCACCACCTACTCGAAAGAGAAGCACTCAGAACTATTCCATACCTATCCAATCAGATTTTCGGAGAGAGAACCACCTACCCTTGTGTTGAGGTCAAGATCTTCCACTCCAATCATATGGATTTTGATCTCTAGCCTCCCCAAATATCTTTCCACAAATCTCATCTCTTCCACCATGCCAAATCTGTGAGAGAGTAATTCGGTGCTAAGGAGTCTATCATCTTGAACCACAAGAGCAAGGAGTTCATCGTCATTATCGAGCCTATTACCTTTTGGAGGGTGATGCCTCCTAGATTGGTTAGGTGTCGCTTGGGAGCCTCCTATTTCGTGTTGTGGAGTGAACCAAGAAGTTTGTAAGGGCAAGGAGATCGCTTACTTCGTGAAGATCTACCCATAGTGAGGCTAGTCCTTTGTGGACAGAAGCCGTTATGGAATAGTCAAGGTTGCTACTTCGTGGACCCTTTTGGGTGGAGCCCTCCGTGGACTCTCACGACCATTACCCTTCGTGGGTTGAAGACTCCATAAACGTGGATGTACAATAGCGCCACTTATCGGAACCACGGGAGAAATCATTGTGTCTACAACTGCGTTTGATCTTCCTACCCTATCCCTTCTATACATGCTTGTTGTTACTTTCCGCTGCTATATACTCTTAGACTTGCATGTGTAGGGTATACTTGACTTGCCATGAAATGCTAAAAACTGTCGACCCTAAAACTTGGTATAGGCAAAACTTTTATTTGGTCAAGTAGTCTAATCACCCCCCTCTAGACATACTTTCAGTCCTACATTTATAAACTCACATCATCATTAAGGTTCCATGACCATAGATGCATTTGGATGCATATATCAGGATCAAAACTATTGTACGTATGATTTTGTTCTGTCTGAACCTATACGATGCCCTATCTGATGGTGTATTGCCGTTTGGATCAGGAGTTAAATGGCTCGATCTGCTATGTCATATGAAAATCGGACATTTAGAGTCGTACGCGTAGCAGCACTCTATCAGGATTCACTCGGATCCACTAAGCCTCTTGGACGTCTCCTTGTCAGTCGATGATGATCCAGCACTCGGACAAAGACAAGACGTGGGCGACGTGGGAGCTGCAACGGCCGGGGGACTTAAACAATACATCAAGTGTAGTCATAGCTACCGTTACTAGTAATTTATGTAGTTATAGGCTACTGTTACTAGAAACTGTCGTCATAATGACATTATGTCGGCCTTGTAATGACGCTCAACGAGTTCATGTGAACTCTATATAAGCCATCCCTGAACTCTTGGACAAGGGTTCAACATTCTCTTGTTATCACACACCTCGTGAGAAAACACAAGTCTCCGGGCACGAGACATAGGGTTGTTACCTCTTCGAGAGGAGCCTGAACTCGTAAAACTTGAGTGTTACACTTGCGTCGTAGCTAGGCTCCGCCCCCCTTTCATACCCCTAGTATTCATTGTCAGGATTGTTGCCTCGATAGTTAGCGCCCATCGCGGGGCAGCACATCTAGCGATATCCGTCTCAAATGGGATTTTCATCTTCTTCACCATGATCATTGACGGAGAGATCCGATTCGGCTCCTTGAGCTTTGTCACCAACAAATTGGCGTGGCTCCAGGAAGCTCTGCTGGACATGGAGCCGTTACCCATCCGAGGAGTAGTGCACTTCCGTGCATCTTCGTTCGGAGTCTTGCTCCAGCAGTCATTGGTCCCGTACCGTTCAGCATCTCCCCTCTCAGTTAGACGTCATTGCAAGCGCTACGGGCGCTCACAGCTCTAGCGCTGGATCAAGCATGTCATGGATCTCCAGGCCATGGCCGAGAAGGTGGTGATGCTCAACTCTGATGAGCCCATCCTCGATTTATTCTTCTCGCCGCATGAGTACTCCTCGATGAGTCTGGGTGCAAGAGCAACGAGTCTGCTGTGGAAGTCCTGATGGCAGGGACCGAGCAGCGGAACGGGCCTCCCGGATATGCTTGGGGCTCCTCGCTCAGGAGAGCAGGCAATGGCCCAGCCGATGGCCTTAATGCCAGCGTCAAACCATACATCCCGCAACCCCTTGGTTGGGATCAATGGGAGGAGATCAGGTAGCAGAATGAGCAAGCCCCGCTCACCCCGATCATGGGGATGACCCCCAAGGCATTGGACCTGGAGGCCACGTGCCTGGACACTTTGGCCAAGCGTGAGGGACTCGAGTGGCTGCCAAAGTCACTCGACGATCGGGCTTCCCGGTATCAGCCCAGCTCCAGTCGGGACCAACGACAGTTGTTTCTGAATGACCATCCTCTCAATTACCAAGTGATGCACACTCCGTTGCAAAACTTGGTCATAGCCACGCGAATTGCTGACTCCATCTAGCCATCTAGTTCCACGGCAGGAGAAGGCATTAGGTAGATCTAGACGCTCCTGGGGACCGCTCTAGCTCGAAATATGTTTGTGTCTCGGTCCTTGAACCATATCCACAACAAGTTAGTTAGGGCGGACACGATGCAGTCTACTCATAGTCCGACTACGATTGGAAGGCGTCGATGCTCTCCCCCACCAAGAGGTCTATATAGGGATAGGAGACGTGATCAGATCACTCCCCCACGGCAGGGCGCAACGATCTACATAGTACTCACTCGCCTCCTCCGATGGATTCCACGTACATACGTTGGTCCTACGATGGCAAGCGGTTGTATGAGGACGGTCGGAGGCACAACCCCACTCTCCCATCGAGTGAGCGCCATCGGAGGGACTACGATGATGACTTCCAGGACCCCCCACGGAATGCAAGGTCCATCCATGCCCAAAATCTGGTCAATAGGGCCCGGGCCAACAAAGAAAGGCTGAGTGGATCAGTCGCCTCTGGCCTTGAGTGTTTCAGTAGATTCATTCGAGGAGTCAACATCCCCTCCAACTACAAGTTCGTGACAGGGGTGTCGAAGTTCAACAACAAGTCAAAGCCGGAAAATTGGTTGGAATATTAACGTGTGGCCGTCCAGATCGGTGGCGAGGACGATTATGTTGTGATGAAACACCTGCCCCTGATGTTGGAGGGGTCCATGAGAGCCTGGCTCAACCAACTCCCCGCTGACAGCATCTACTGCTAGGAAGACCTAGCCCAAGTGTTCTCCAAAACATTTGAAGGAACCTACAAGCGGATGGGTGGTCTGACCGAACTCCAACATTGTGTACGGAAGAACAACTAAACTCTCCGCAGGTATATTCAGCGTTGGACCACTCTGCACAATTCAATGGAGAACGTCACTAAGCATTAGGCGATCTGCGCCTTCTGAGCCAGAGTGAAGTATCGGGAGCTCATCCAGAAGTTTGGCAGAACTGAAACTCCAACCCTAACTCGGGTGATGGAGTTGGCCAATCGGTATGCCAATGGTGAGGAGGAGGACTGACTGTGGAACGACAAAGGGCGGTCCAGTGAAGCTCACCAGTCGAGAGATAATTCCAACAAGAAACAGAAGCGGAAAGCTGACCAGGTTGTCAAGTCTAAAATTGTGGCTCTGGCCGGGCAAGGCAAAGGCAAAGGCAAAGGGAAGTAGAAGTAGAAAAAGGATTGGGCCGCCAAGAAGAAGGTCGCCCTAAGAGTGATGTCCTAGATCAACCCTACCAGATTCATACGAAAAAAGATGAATATGGCAATCTGGTTCTCCCAAAGCACACCACTCGGGAGTGCTGACTACTCAAGCAGAAGATGCGTGAATATACCTCCGGGGAGAAAGATGAGGATGAAGACGATGAGGAAGGAAAGCACGCCGATGGCTACCCTCAAGTCCATAAGGTCCCAATGATTTCCACAGATGTCGAAAACAAGAGCCGACTGAAGGTTATAAACCGAGAGGTCAACATGGCAATTCTGGTTGTCACCAAATATCTAGATTGGGCGAAGACTCACATCACATTGGATCACTCAGATCACCCAGCCCACATTCCTACCCTCGAGCGGTAGGTGCTTGTAGTTGATTCGGCTATCAACGGGGTCCGACTACGCAAGGTCCTCATGGACGGAGGCAATGGGATGAACGCCATCTATGCCGACACCTTGAATGCTATGGACATCCTGTTGTCCTGACTGAGCAAGAGTAACATGCGATTCCACGGGGTAATCCCTAGGAAGAAGGCAAGATCACTCGGTGAGATTGCATTGAATGTGGTATTCTGTGGTGAGAAGAACTATGAGAAGGAATGCGTGACCTTTGAGGTGATGGACTTGCACAGTGCATATCATGCCATCCTGGGTAGGCCTATCTACACAGGTTTCATGGCCACACCATGTTATGTGTATCTTAAACTTAAGATGCCAAGTCCAAGAGGTGTGGTCACCATCACGGGTAACCGAAAGATAGCCGAAGAGTGCCTGTAGAAGAGCTCTCAAATTGTTGATGAGCAAGTTGCGGTGGCATAGCTAGATGAGTACGAGAAGACTAAGGGAGTCCTAGATTAGGGGGTCCTCGGATAGCTGACTCATTGTTCATGGGCCAGACTGTATGGGCCAGAAGGCAGGCATCAGAGGATCGAGGACCACCTGTACCAGGACGGAAGCTTCATGGAGTCAAGACGTGTTCTCCAAGTTATTAGTTGTAGTTAGGCAAGTTATCTCTTCGGCATGTAACCAACCATGTGTAAGCCAAGGACACCCCCGGTCTCTATATAAGCCAGAGGGTTTTTAGGCATAGGGTCAGAACAACTCATCTAGAGTTAGACATATGATCTCGAGGTAGATCAACTCTGTATCCCCTTACACCATCAATACAATCAAGCAGGACGTAGGGTATTACCTCCATTGGAGGGCCCGGACCTGGGTAAACTCGTGTCCCCTTCATCCCCTGTTACCGTTGATCCTAGTCTCACAGTTCGGGACCCCTACCCGAGATCCGCCGGTTTTGACACCAACATTGGTGCTTTCATTGAGAGTTCCTCTATGACCACCGAAGGAATCGATGGCTCGCCCTGTCGCCAGTAGCGAGATCTGTTTTGAGGGGGCTCTCGTCCCCAATCAGAATTTCATCAGCAATGACATCTTGTCGCAGGCCGGCCCGGTCGGCCATCATGGTCAGATCGGAAGGTTTCCCCCCAATCAGTGTATTAAGTTCGGAACCCTAGAGTTCGTGGCTGATTAAAGAGGACCACTCATTCCAATGGAACCCTCATCCTTCAAAGGAAAACCTGTAAATCCGGATGCTTCGACGTCCAATGCATCAGGTCCCACGGTGGATCGAACACAGATCCGCTTCGGCGTAACTCTGGAACCATCACACCGCTTGACGAATCCACTCGTATTAGCGACACACATCCTGCCATCGCCTCATTCTTAAGCGAGTTGTTTGATTGGATTGAAGCTATGCGTATATCGGATGACTAGGTTTTGATCTATGATCGGCTCGGGATCAGATCTGATGACAGGGAGATTCATGTCCCTCCGGTCACCCACCTTGTCGCCACCGTCGAGTCAACGACGGTGGATTCTGCCCGACAGCTGGAATTGAAAGCCGTCTATACCCCTGTCCACGATCTCCAAGACCCCACCGGAGAATCAGAGGTGGGGGAATCGCTTTAAAGCCGGCACCAGGATTCGTCGCACGATTCGGAAACTGCACTTCCGAACACTCGTTGTGACAGGCAACGAATTTTTTTCACACCCACCGCCCAAGACGATTATCCAAGTACTGTGCCAAAGCCCATGTCTTCGGACTTTCGGGATATCAAGCAAATACAAGGAGAATCAGTCCACCACTTTTGGGCAAGACTCCTCCTCGCTAGGAGCAGAGTAAAAGGTCTTAGTGACCAAGATGTAATGGCAATTTTCATCAGCAATTGTCATGATGAAGGGATTCTTAATGCCCTGGCCCGCCGACGCATAAACGACTTTTCGGAGTTATCCGAATTGGTATAGAAGTACTGTGCCATGGAGAGTGTCTAGCAATCCGAGCGGTTGTTCTCGGAACCAAAATTCTCCGAACACCCTAGAGGAGTTTGAAGAAAGAGGGTACCTCCATATCGGCCAGCCAGGCACAAACCCGTCGAAAAAAAGAAACAAGTCCCTTTCTGGGACCGGTACCATCCTCGACGGACTTTTAGATAAACCTTGACCCATTCATTCCGTGTTGTTGAACACAAACCCTACTCATAGCCTTCGAGCTTGCTGGGTCGTCAGGCAAGTCGCAAAAAGTGGCGAGGCTATCCTCGACACACCTCCGTTGAACAGGCGCTCTCCTTCGCCAAACGGATTCGATGTCCTGACGGTCTATGAGATCTTCCCCTCGAGGAGTAGGCGTAAAAGAGCTCCTAGGGAGCACGAGCAAGTCTACCATGTGGCAGCTACTAGCCCATGGGCAGACGTACCGATTACTTTCAGGGACACTGACCAACCGCCCATCCTTCTCGGTCATTCACCGGCCGCGCTAATCTTGAATCCCATCATCGATGGATACAGACTATATAAGGTGCTCATGGACGACGACAGTGGTCTAAACCTCATTTACGATGCCACTCTGGAGAAAATGCAGTTCGACTGATCTCCCATCGAACATAGCAACACAACCTTCCGGGGAATTATCCCAGGGAAAGAGGCACGTTGTTCTGGATGTATCATCCTAGACGTTGTGCTCAGCACGCCCGAAAATTACTGATCCGAAGAACTTCTCTTCCGCATCGTCCCCTTCCCTAGTGGCTATCACGCCCTGTTAGGACGCGACGCCTTTACAAAGTTCCGGTCTATACCCCATTACGGGTACATGAAAGTCAAAATGCCAGGACCAAATGGAGTGATCACGCTCGCGAGTGATCCGAATGTAGCCCTCCGGCCCAAAAACAAAATGGCAACGCTCGCTCTGGAGGCATTAATGGAAACTTTTGCCGCCAAGGAATTTACCGCTCTACGATCGACAATTAATAGGGATGATGTGATCCTCAGCAAAAGGCCCAAGTCCACATCCTTTAAACCCACAGAGGAAATCGTCAAATTTCAGGTGCATCCAACGGACCCCAATAAAATAGCGTCCATCGGAGCCCAGCTCGATCCCCTATGGACGAGGCATTGCGGAATTTCCTCCGCGAAAATTGGGACATTTTCGCTTGGCATCCTTCCGATATGCCCGGTATCCCACGTCGGCTCGCTGAACATAGCTTGAACATTATTCCAGGCTTTAAGCCCGTGAAACAGACCCTGCTCTGCTTCTCCGTACCCAAATGGCAAGCCATGGGTGAAGAATTAGCAAAATTGCTCAAGGCCGGATTTATTCGGGACATCAAACACCCTGAGTGGCTAGCAAACCTGGTGATGGTACCTAAGAAAGACAAATCCTGGCGGCTGTGTGTCGATTTCAAAGACCTTAACAAAGCATGCCCCAAGGACCCTTTTCCCTTACCACGCATAGACCAGATCATTGATGCCACAGCCGGACACGATTTGTTATGTTTACTCGACTCTTACTCCGGATACCATCAAATTAAAATGAAGGAATCCGATTAGGCGGCTACCGCATTCATCACCCCCTACGGGCCATTTTGCTTCAACACGATGCCCTTCAGGCTAAAAAACGCCGGGGCCACGTACCAGCGCATGATCCAAACCCGCCTCACCACACAGGCCGAAAAGACTGTTGAGGCATACGTGGATGATGTGGTGATCAAAACCAAACACGTCGATCAGTTGATCGACGACCCCCGTCAAACTTTCGCTAATTTGCGTGAATATGACATACGACTCAATCTGGAAAAATGTGTATTCGGAGTTCCCTCGGGCAAGCTGCTTGGATTCATCGTCTCTCATAGAGGAATAGAGGCAAATCAGCTAAAATTTGTGCTCTATCAGAACTTGCAATCCCCACAGAGCCGAAGCATGTCCAGAGACTAGCCGGGTGTGTAGCCGCGTTAAGCCGCTTTATTTCCCGCCTCGGAGAAAAAGCTTTGCCACTCTATAAGCTGCTAAAATGGACAAACAATTTCGAATGGACCGATGAAGCAGTGGCTGCATTGGAAGAAATCAAAACAATACTGGTGACCAATCCCATACTCACGGCACCAGGCGTCGGTGAGCCCATGTTGTTATACATATCGGCCATCAGCAAGGTAGTCAGCGCGGTGCTCGTTGTCGAACGAGATGAGGAGGGACATAAATTCCGAACTCAGAAGCCGGTATATTATGTGTCAAAGGTACTAATGCAGTGCAAGTCCAGATACCCACATTATCAAAAAATAGCCTATACAATATTCATGGCATCAAGGAAACTCCGACACTACTTCTAGGAGTGCGTGATAACAGTGGCATCGAAAGTCCCCTTGAATGATATAATCAACAATAGGGACGCTACCGGTCGCATAGCCAAATGGGCCATTGGGCTCCTTCCCTTTGAAATAAACTACAAGCCACATCGTGCCATTAAATCTCAGGTACTGGCGGATTTCTTGGCTGAATGGACAGAGGCCGAGCTCCCCAAGGAGTATAGTGCATACTCCCGTTGGACAATGTACTTCGATGGATCCAAGATATTGGCCGGTCTGGGGGCTGGAGTTATCCTCACATCCCCCACAGGCGACAATGTAAGATACGTGTTGCAAATCATGTATGATGATTCCAACAATGCCGCCGAATACGAAGCTCTTATTCATGGTCTTCGGATGGCGGTGTCAATGGGCATACGACGGCTAGAGGTATGTGGAGACTCAAACCTGGCCATATTCCAAATTAATGGCGAATTCGATGCCAAAAATCTGAAGATGGCAGCATATAGAGACGCTATCCTCAAGATATCTGCCTGGTTCGCAGGGTTGGAATTCCACCACGTTGCTCGAGACAACAACCAAGTCGCCGATATATTGGACCGTATGGGAGCCAAGCGCGATCCTGTCCCGAGAAACACCTTCCTGGAGCAGCTCTTCAATCCCTCTGTAATGTGGCAGGACGACATAAATGGCATCGGTCCGAAAACAGGGGACGAAGTTATCCCCCCTATAAACGAACCAGATGATGGCATCATCGGCGGCTCAGCGATGAATGAGACGCCCTAGGCTCATGAGGTAATGGCAGTAATTGCGCCATGGACAAAGCCCTTCCTCGCCTACCTCCTTCATAAGGAACTCCCCGATGATCAAACTGAGGCGCGTCGCATAGTTCAGTGATCCAAGGCCTACAAAGTATACGAGGGTGAGTTATACAAGAAAAGCACCACTAGAGTATTACAGAGGTGTATATCCGAGGAAGAAGGATGGAAGCTCCTCGCCGAAATCCATGCAGGCATGGGCGGGAATCACGTCGTGGCAAGATCTCTTGTCGGCAAAGCCTTTCGAGCTGGTTTCTTTTGGCCTACAGCTCGGACCGACACCTAGTCACTCGTTCAACATTGCGTCGGGTGTCAACTCTTCGCAAATCAAAGTCACATGCCCCCAACAACTCTTCAGACTATTTCAATCACCTGGCCTTTTGCGGTCTGGGGGCTAGACATGGTTGGACCCCTCAAAGGGGGAACCAAGAAAAATAAATACCTACTGGATAGAAGCAAATCCTGTTAAATCGGCTAAATCCGGACCAGTGATTGAATTTATATCTAGCATAGTACACTGTTACGGTGTCTCGCATAGTATAATAACGGAGAATGGAACCAACTTGACGGCCCAAGAGGTCAAAGACTAGTGTGCAAAAATGGGCATAAAACTTGATTATGCATCGGTCTATCATCCGCAGACCAATGGACAGATCGAGCGAGAAAATAGTCTCATTATGAGCGGCATCAAGCCACGTTTGGTCCGATCTCTTCATGAGTCCGACTGTCATTGGGTGGAGGAAGTCGACTTCGTTTTATGGGGCCTGCGTACTACCCCGAACAGATCAACGGGTTATACACCGTTTTTTATGGTCTATGGAGAAGAGGCAGTTCTCCCCTGCGATATTATCCATGACGCACCAAGAGTGCGCATGTACAAGGAAAAAGAGGCCAAGTTAGATCAGTAAGACGACTTAGACGCCCTGGAGGGGGAGCGGGACATAGCTATGTCTCGATCCACTCTTTACCAATAGCAAGCTCGGCGGTACCAAAGTAGGGAGGTCAGGGCAAAAGCATACAACGTAAGAGAACTCGTCCTACGACTCCTGGAGAAACAGAAGCACAAACTCAACCCCAAGTGAGAGGGTCCTTTCATCATTGACGGAGTGCTCGTGGGAAGGGCCTATCGTTTGCGGAGTTCATCCGATAACCGCCTTGAATCAAACCCATGGAACACAGCTCGTCTTCGGTGCTTCTATGAATAAATCGGTGTCGTCCATACTCCCCTACACCATTTCATTTCCATTATTTTTTACCTTTTTTGCCATTTCCTTTCCCACTTTGCTGTTTGATAGGGACAATTTCTTTTCCTACCCTATGTTCGGCTGAACCAATCTTGTACTACGGATAATCGGCATACACCATAAAGTGTTAAATCTGAACACATCACGTGAGGGCTTCTTTTAATAGCCAGTATTTTAATTGTTCATACTTACAGGGCGCACATGTTTCTTTTGTCATGTTTTAGCCATCATATCATCAATTCGAACTAAGACTTTGCCAAGCTGGGTTGCCTCGCTCCTGTGGTTACTCTCTATGTTCCCGCTTGTTCAGCTAGAGAGTAAAGGGAGCACCTCTGTGATTGTAATGACCGGGTTATCCGGACACGTACCTCAGACGGGTGAAGCCGAATGCTAGCTATCTTCCGTAGACAATTGGTCGGCTATGACGGAAACACCTTATACGGCCCTGGTTGCTATTTCTGTTGTTTGGGTCTCTTATTCCCAAAAGACACTTAGTCGCGTACTTCAAGTTTGCGGATTCCTATCTACGCTCTTCGTAGAACCCTGGCGAAAGGTATCGCTAGAGGTACTATTTTCATCAGAAGATGTTTCTTACGCTACGTCATAATATAACATATCTTTCTGTGTGCTTTCTGTCTGTTCGCACCACATGGCCGGATTGCCTGGTTCCCCGAATACAAGTTCGCTCTTTGGCGAAGGAATAATAAGAAGGAACACTCCTGAGCTGTTTGCACGGGAGGGAGAAGCCGATGGCCGGTTAAGACAAAGTTTACAACACGGATTGTTTTACATGTATATGTAAATTACATATGCGGTTGTTGATCGAGATCATCGATTATGGTGTTGACGGGCCAATCTACTTGCGAGAGACGGGCAGGTGGCATCACCTGGTGATATACCAGGCGGAGTGGCACTTCTTTTCCATCCGATCCCGTAAGACCAACCCGCGCCATATGCTCGAGGTTAAGTCCGGTGAAACAGGTCTTGACCATTGCCCACGCCTCCCGTGCTCCTTTGCGGCAGGCCGAGGTCTTCCACAGCTCGAACCTATCCCAAGCCCCCCTAAATAGATCCACAAGTGCGGCTAGCCCTTCAAGTGGCTATTCGGTGGGCCATAATACCTTCACCATCCTTTTCATCGCTTTTTGCACGCGCTTATGGAGAGAGGTCAGCTCCTTTAGCAGGCCCCCTCGGTACGATTTGATCTCCTCTTCAAGATGCCCGGTCAGGAGACCTGCACACAAGATAACAAGCGCAATTACTATCATTCTCTACATCGGAAATACTTACTCATAGGGGAATTCTATTTACTGAATATGCCGCTCCGAAGCTTTTGAATCTCTTCTTGAGCTTGGGCCAATTGAGTCTTTAAACTCTTTATTTCTTCAGCCTGTTTTTGTATAACAAGAAAGCCGGCTTGCTGCTGGGATTCCGCATACCTTTGCGAATCTCGGGCTTCTTCCAGCTGCCTTTCCATATGTCCTATTGATTTGGCTGCTACACGGAATCCATATGTCAGGCACGATAATGTAAAAAAGATTAGCAGTAAAAGCATACTCACCATGGGCCTTTCGCGTGAAGCTCTTCACTTGTGCTAGTTCGGCCTTCACAGACTGCATTTCCGTGCGACTCTCCTTGAGGGCCTTGGCCAATTGCTCGGACTGTTGCTTTGAGGCTTGCTTCAGCAGTCAAACAGTATGGACTATTGTTTTTTCTAAATCAAATTAAGGCTCGGGGGCTACTAGGCTTACACAAGTATGTGGATTCTATAAAATCCGACCTCTTACCTGAATATTGGTTGTTATCAGCTTCATAGCTTCACCGAATCCAGCTCGGGCGGCCCCGAGATGTGCATCCACTGAGCGTGGGGCACCAAACTCCTGGTCGGAGAAAATTGGGTGCCGCATGGCCTCCCATTGGTCCCGATGATGCATGGCACTCTCCACTTCCGATTTGGTGACAGATACTCTATTGCCAGATTCGGCGGGCGCTGGACCGGCCATGGGGGCTTCCGCAGCGGAAGCCGCATGGGTCGTGGCCCGAGAGCTTCGAGCGTCTCCTCACATCCGGGCAGCCCCCTCGGTTGGTGAAGATTGGGTGTTTCGCCTAGGTAAAAAACGAGCGGGTATGAGATTCTGCTGAGTACAATGATAAAGCAGATATCCGAACAATGTACCTTCAGGATGCGCGAATGGGTGGATTCATCCCCATGTCCGGATCCTTTATAGGGTCCCGGTTGGCCTCTGACTCGCCTACGGCTTCGGGCGCTGGCACATGGCGTGCTGATCGGCGGCGCTTGGGGGCCGAGACCGATGCATCCAGGGCGCTCTTGGTAACATGCCTCTTGTGGGAGGAGTTTTTCGTCTTACCCGCAGACGGAATGGAGAATGACTTGGGGTAATCGACTATGATTGCCATCGGGGTCTGGATGATGTTGTCCTGGTAGTAGACTCCGTTTTCGAAGTCAAGAAGGAGATCCGGGTCCTTGTTGAAGCCCGGATCGTTGTCACGTGAATGATTCTCGGGTTGGGGAGCCGGACAATTGACTGTCTCGACGAAGCTCCTACATTCCTATTCACGCCAAGGCCTCGGTCAAATAGAGTGCGGAATGAAGCCCCGAACTATTTCATGATTGAAAGAGGAAGGTTTACCTGTTCGATGGGATTGTGGGCCGAATACCCTTCCTTGGTTGACCATTGGATGAAGTATTCTTGCTTTCCTTTGTACAGGTTGGCAAGTGCGGCGGCCAGCGCTGTTGGATTGGCAGGACCTAATTTTCGGGAACGCATGGCGTCGCTTGTCCCGTTGTATCGCCATAAGGGGTGCACCCTTTGTTGGAGGGGCTGCACACACCGGGAGATGGCGGCAGCCATGACATCGATCATGGTCAGCCGGTGATGGGCAAGCATCCGCACTTGCGTGGCAAGGCATTGCACTTCGGTGCTCTCCTCCTAAGATGAGCTCTTGGGTCACCAGTTATACCTCTTCGGGAGGAGGTCGGAGTATTCAGGCAGACCTGTCCGAGTTGGCTCGAATAGGGGGACGTCTTCAATATAGAACCACTCTGAAGTCCATTCTTCGGATTTCTTTGGTGTGCTAGCCGGATACCCCATTCCCGCTATGCGTCATACTTCGGCTCCGCCGACCTCTAAGATGGCCTTGTCCCGTGTTCGAGGGACGAGGCAGAAGTATTTCCTCCACATATCAAAATGAGCTTCACACCCTAAGAACATCTCGTAGAGGGCGACAAAGCCCGAGATGTGTAGGATCGACCCTGGGGTGAGATGGTGGAGTTGAATCTCGTAGAACTCAAGTAACCCCCTCAAGAATGGGTGGACTGGAAATCCAAGGCCCCGAAGGAGGAAGGGGACGAAGCAAATGCGCTCCCCCTTGTTTGGATTAGGGAAGCGCTCATCGAAAACCTCGTCACCATAAGAGAGCAGACCTGCGCGGGTTGCCACCAGATCTGATGATGAGAGTTATCCCTGGGTCTCCAGATTACGAAGCCGCGGGAGTGTGATGGAGCAGCTAGTCCAGTCATCTGGGCGTTGGCCGTAAGGGCGTGCTGAGGAGCTAGGAACGTTAGCAATGTTTTGCGTGGAGCTTCCGCTAGGAGTTTTTGATGAGAGGGAGGAAGAAGATGTGGTTTGAAACGTGATTTTGTTTGATTAAATGGGTTGGTGCCTCCATTGCGGAGGGGTAGGATTGTAAAAATTGCTGTCCACTCACCTCCCCACGACACACGAAAATCGAGGGACTTGTGCAATTACTATGACCTACGCCCTGATGCTTGGGATCTTACCGAAGACTGGTCGGATGCCGAATAGAGAAGGATCAGGGACTCACCTTGCATGTCGAAGACGGCGACGTGAAGGAATGAACCGAATATATATCGGCATTGAAGGCTAGTCCGGGGGCTACTGAGGGAGTCCTAGATTAGGGGGGTCCTTAGATAGCCGACCCATTGTTCATGGGTCGGCCTGTATGGGCCGCAAGGCAGGCATCGGAGGATCGAGGATCACCTATACCAGGACGGAAGCTTCATGGAGTCAAGACGTGTTCTCCAAGTTATTAGTTGTAGTTAGGCAAGTTATCTCTTCGGCATGTAACCGACCATGTGTAAGCCAAGAACACCCCGGTCTCTATATAAGCCGGAGGGTTTTTAGGCATCGGGTCAGAACAACTCATCCAAGGTTAGACATACGATCTCGAGGTAGATCAACTCTGTATCCCCTTACACCATCCATACAATCAAGCAGGACGTAGGGTAGTACCTCCATTGGAGGGACTGAACCTGGGTAAACTCGTGTCCCCTTCGTCCCCTGTTACCGTCAATCCTAGTCTCACAGTTAGGGACCCCCTACCCGAGATCCGCCGGTTTTGACACCGACAAAGACGATGGACACAACCAGTCTGCTCAGATCAAAGAGTCTGATTATGGAATCCACTTTTCAGTCAGTTGGAGAGGCGAAGCCAGCTCACATCCATCCAATTGATCCAGAGGCAGCGCCGACCAACATTTCCACCACACGCGAGAGCAAATAGGAAGGTGAGATCATCTAGTTGCTTCGTGAGAACTGGGACATCTTCGCATGAAAGCCTTCTGACAAGCCAGTGTTCCCAGGTAACTGGTTGAGCATCGACTCTGTGTCGACCCAAAGTTCGAGCTTGTGAAAGAGCACATATGACACTCTTCTACAGAGAAGCGCAAGGCAATCGACAAGGTGATTGCTCGACTCCTAGCTGTCTAGTTTATCCGAGAGGTGTACCACTCCGAGTGGCTCGCCAACGTCGTCATGGTGCCAAAAAATAATAAAGCTTTGGGGATGTGCATTGATTTTAAGCATATCAATTGGGCCTGCCCGAAAGATCACTTCCCTCTCCCTCGCATAGATCAAATAGTTGATTTACTGCAGGGTGTGAGCGTATGTCGTTTCTGGATGTGTACTCTAGTACCACCAGATCTACATGTATGGACCTGATGAAATAAAAACAACATTTATCACCCCATTCAGGTGTTTCTGCTACATCACTATGCCATTCGGACAAAAAATGATGGATCCACTTTCCAACACATGATCCAAAAATGTTTGCAAAAACATATTAGTTGGAATGTAGAGGCTTATATGGATGACAACGTGCTCAAGTCCAGGAAAGGTTTTGACCTCCTGACTGACCTCGTTGAGACCTTTGCGAACTTGTGTTGCTTGGGATCAAACTCAATCCAACCAAGTGCAGATTCGGGGTCCTAGTAGGGAAATTACTCGATTTCCTCATTTCCGAATGTAGAATCAATGTCAACCCTGATAAGATCGGCGCTATAGTCCGAATGAAGAAACCAGAACGTCTCCATGACGTACAAAGACTCACGGGTTGTCTGACAGCCTTGAGTAGATTCATTTCACGACTCAATGAGAAGGCCCTGCCTCTCTACTGACTCATGAAAAAATCGGACAAGTTCGAGTGGATAGATGAAGCGTAGGACGCGTTCTAGGAACTTAAAGCTCTGCTTTCCACCCACTCGGTGCTTGCTGCTCCGAGGAGCCAAGAGCATCTACTCTTGTACACCGCGGCCACAAACCAAGTGGTTAGCATTGTGCTCACTATGGAATGTGAGGAGCAAGGAAAGGTGTTCAAAGTCCAGCGACCAGTATACTATATCTTAGAGGTTTTTATCCCTTCCACACAGAGGTACCCACTTTACCAAACTTGGTTTATGGGATCTATCTGATTGTGAAAAAGGTGGTTCATTACTTCCAAGAGCACTCGATCACGGTCATCAATGGCACTCCCTTGTGTGAGATCTTGAACAACAGGGATGCTGCTGGCCAAGTGGAAAGTGGGACATTGAGCTACTACCTCTGGAAAATAAATCCAAGCCGAAGAAGGCGATAAAGTCCCAGTCCTTGGTTTACTTTGTAGCCAAATGGACCGAGCAACAACAACCAGTCCCGAGTCTCTCCGAACACTAGACCATGTTCTTCGATGGCTCTAAGATGCTGAATGGATCGGGGGCTAGAGTGGTACTTGTTTCCCCCAAGGGAGACCGATTGAGATACATGCTCCAAATCCACTTCGATTCCTCCAATAACAAGGCCGAATACAAGGCCATCCTGTACGTGCTTCGTATGGCTATCTCACTCGACATTCATCGACTGATGGTTTACAACGACTCACATCTCATGATGAATCATGTGATGAAATAATGGGACATTCGGAGTCTAGCCATGATAGGATACTGCAATGCAGTCAGGAAGCTGGAGAAGAACATCAAGGGGTTAGAGCTGCATCATATTCCCAGACTCAAGAATCAAGCAGCCGACGACCAAGCCAAAATTGGCTCCACTTGAAGTGAAGTGTTGAAATATGTGTTCCTACAACACCTACATTCCCCTATGATCAAAGAAGATCCTTTCATGGAGGAGCCCCCACAACCAGTCGGTCCTAGCAATACGACTGAGGTCAAGGTCCCAGCGGTGATCTATCTGGTACATGAGGTACTAGTGATAATCCCTGAATGGACTGAGCCATACATAGCATACCTGCATAGGCAGGAGCTCCTCGAAGACGAAGCAAAATCCCGACAGATCATTCGTGGATCGAAGGCATACACTGTCATTGGAGATCAACTCTACAAGAAAAGTACCTTTGGAGTCACTTAGCGCTGCATTTCGCATGAAGGACAACAAATCCTACAGGAGGTCCACTTGCGAACCTATGGCCACCACACGTCCTCTCGGACACTGGTCGCTAAGGCATTTCGAGCAGTCTTTTGTTGCCCCCGAGCCAACGAAGCAACCAGAGACATTGTAAAGCAGTGCGTCGGTTGCTAGTTTTACGCGAACCAGTCACTCAAGACAACTTCGGTACCAAAAACCATTCCACTCACTAGGCCATTCGCAGTCTGGGGGCTTGTGGTCGGGCCCTTGCAGACTGGATCTAGTGGATTCACTCATCTGCTAGTGGCAATGGATAAGTTTACCAAGTGGATAGAAGCAAAACCTATCAAGAACCTTGACTCGACGACTACGATCAAGTTCATCAAGGAGATATTCTTCAGGTTTGGAGTACCCCACAACATCATCACTGATAAACAAAAAGAACTTTGACTCTGAAGAGTTTCGTGATTTTTTCTACTCCCGGGGCACTCGGGTCGATTACACCTTAGTGACTCACCTGCAGTCAAAACAGAGCTGGCGAATGGGTTGGTACTCCAGGGTCTGAAGCCGCACCTCATGTGCGACCTGAAGCATGCTGCAGGAGCTTGGGTCTCTGAACTACTGATGACCCACAAGTATAGGGGGTCAATCGTAGTCCTTTTGATAAGTAAGAGTGTCAAACCCAATGTAACACCCCGTTATGCCTGGAGGGATCTAGACTAGCCCCACAGACCAACACTAGTCTTGCCTTCGCACTTTGTCTTCACTCGTGCGCACCCGGGACCAACTTCCCAGTCGGTCACCCATCCTAGAATCGCTCCAAGCGAAGCACGCTTAACTTTGGAGTTCTTTTCGAGTGGGCTTCCAGAAAAGAAGGAATTCCTTGTTGATATGAGTAGTCTATCATTCCTATTAAGCCAGGCTCTCACATACACCCCCACTCAAAGGAACTGACGTCCTCGTCGACCCATCAGGAACGTTCCCTTTTGGTACACGTATGCGCGTCCAGTCCGGCACATGTGCCATGCTGTGTGCCATGACGGGCCACACACGCCATGCGCCACATGCCTGTGCACCTGACCCGTGCATGCCCATGTAACCGCAAGGGTCGGCTCTGATACCAATTGTAACACCCCGTTACGCCTAGCGGGATCTAAACTAGCCCCACAGACCAACACCAGTCTTTCCTTCGCACTTTGTCCTCACTCGTGCGCACCCGGGACCAACTTCCCGGTCGATCACCCATCCTAGAATCGCTCCAAGCGAAGCACGCTTAACTTTGGAGTTCTTTTCGAGTGGGCTTCCGGAAAAGAAGGAATTCCTTGTTGATATGAGTAGTCTATCATTCCTATTAAGCCATGCTCTCACACCCAACGAGGAGCAGAAGGAAATGACAAGCGGTTTTTAGCAAGGTAATTCCTGTGAGCACTGAAATTGTAGGTAATGGGTAGTTTGATAGCAAGATAATTGGAAACGAGCAAGTAATGGTAACGGTGAATAAAGTGCATCAAGGTAGCCCAATCCTTTTGTGGCAAAGGACAGGAAAAAAGGTCTCTTAAAATAAGCAAAGTGTTCTTGAGGGTACACGGGAATTTCATGTAGTCACTTTCATCATGTTGGTTTGATTTGCATTCGCTACTTTGATAATTTGATATGTGGGTGGACCGATGCTTGGGTGCTGTTATTACTTGAACAAACCTCCCACTTATGATTAACCCCCCCACAAGCATCCGCAACTATGAGAAAAGTATTAATACAAAATCTAACCATAGCATTAAACATATGGATCCAAATCAGCCCCTTACGAAATAACGCATAAACTAGGGTTTAAGCTTCTATCACTCTAGCAACCCATCATCTAATAACTACAACACAATACATTTCTTTAGGCCCAAAGATGGTGAAGTGTCATGTAGTCGACATTCACATGACACCACTAATGGAATCACAACATTCATATTATCAAAATATCGAACACATATCAACTTCACATGATTAGTTGCAACATGACTTCTCCCGTGACCTCAAGAACAAAGGTAACTGCTCACAAATGGTATTCATGCTCAAGATCAGAGGGGTATTAAATATCATACTGGATCTGAACATATAATGTTCCACCAAATAAATCATATAGTAATCAAGTACGTAATGTAATCAACACTAACTACTCACCCACAGGTACCAATCCGAGGTTCCGGTACAAAGATTGAACACAAGAGATGAACTAGGGTTTGAGAGGAGATGGTGCTGTTGAAGATGTTTATGAAGATTGGCCTCCCAAACATGAGAGGGTTGTTGGTGATGATGACAGCTTCGATTTCCCCCTCAGGGAGGGAAGTTACCTCGACGGAATCGCTTCGCTGGAGGGAAAAAGTTCTCCTGCCCAAGTTCCGCCTCGAGATGGCGGCATTCTATCCCGAAAGTACCCTACTCATTTTTTCTAGGTCAAAATACCTTAAGTACCAGTAGATGGGTACCAGAGATGGGTCGGGCTGGCCACAACCCACCAAGTCGCGCCCGGGGGCCTGGCACGCCCCGGTGTCTTGTGGTCACCAGGTGGCCCCCCTCCGGTGGTTATTTGCTCCAGTATTTTTTATATATTCCAAAACAATTCTCAATAAAGTTTTAACTTATTTGTAGTGTGCAAAATAGGTATCTCTGATATGCTTTTCAGGTCCAGAATTCCAGCTGCTGGCATTCTCCCTCTTCGTGTAAACCTTGCATATTATGAGAGAAAAGGCGTTAGAATTACTCCATAAAGCATTATTATGCATAAAAACATGATAAATAATAGTAGGAAATCATGATGCAAAATGGACGTATCAACTGCCATCGGTCCTTTGGGGCTTGCGGACGACCCCGAATCGGTCCACAAACTGCACTCCCTTCTTCATGGTGTATGGTTCTGAAGCAGTCCTGTCGAGTGATCTACTTCAAAACTCTCACCGAGTGGAGCTATATTCGGAGGCCGAAGCTAAAGAAGCTCGGCAGGACGGACTCAATATTTTGGGGGAGGAACCAAAGTTGGCACTCATCAGGTCAACCCTCTACCAATAGGACTTGAGGCGGTACCATGATAGGCAGGTCAGAGGTCGAGCCTTTCAGGAAGGTGACCTTACTCTCTGATTGGATCAAGATAAGCATCAAAAGCTATCGCCCCCGTGGCAAGGGCCCTTTGTGATATCAAAGGTCCTGAATAATGGAGCCTACTGGCTCTATGATTTCAACAAAGACAAAGAAGAGCCCAGGGCTTGGAACGCAGACCTGCTCCACAAATTCTTTACTCAGAATAATTTTTCTTATTGTAATAGTTTCTGGTGAATCTCGATGAATAGAAGTCTTAATTTTCCTGTACTTCATCGAGTTTTGTAAAAAAAAACTTTTTTCACTCCGATGATTTCCCACACTCAGAAACCTAAACATACCCCAAGTGGGTGAAAGGCTTAGCCACGACCCAAAAATCGCCCAAGTCGGTGGAAGGAATAGGATTGTCCATGCTTCAAGATTGAGGACTCTACATTTTATATTTTGTGAGAAATCACTTTTTAGTCCATAGGAAAGCCAATACTATTAAAAGGGGATGAGGGATTATGATGATCTGGTTGCTCAAGTGCTTAGAGATTAGACACCAAAAATACTCACCCACTTTCCCGCAAAAACCATCTGTCCAAAGACAAAAGTCAAAATTCGGTGACACAAATATTTCCCATTCGGATCCATCAAGTTTTACCCTAGGTAGAAACCCATCCAAACCCTAGCATCTCAGTACTGCTAAGTTTTCATTCGGTGCAACCAAAAACCAGTGACTAACTTTCTGTTAACCAATTTCTTAAAATCGGTCCCATCGAGTTTAAGGAATCGGTGACACCAAGATTTGGTAACTGCTTAGGTCACCCATATGAGTACCACTGAGATTTATATATCGGTCTCACCGAAAAGGCCAAAGTTGCCACATTTTGCACTAGTCTATGCAACCGAATTTTTACTCTGGTTTCACCGAGTTGGGCAATAATGCTGTAATGGTTGGATTTTTGGAAATGCCTATATATACCCCTCCACCACATGTCACTCGCAAGAGAATCACTCAGAACAGACACCCACTTGCCATATCCAATTTTCTGAGAGAGAACCACCTACCCTTGTGCGAGGTCAAGATCATCCACTCCAACCATATGGATCTTGATTTCTAGCCTCCCCAAGTTTCTTTCCATCCAATCATTCTCTTCTGCGCATGCCAAATCTGTGAGAGAGTGACTGAGTGTTGAGGAGACTATCTTTTGAAGCACAAGAGCAAGGAGTTCATCATGCTACAACATCTATTACCTTTTGGAGGGTGGTGCCTCCTAGATTGGTTAGGTGTCGCTTGGGAGCCTCCTTCTTCCTGATTGTGGAGTTGAACCAAGAAGTTTGTAAGGGCAAGGAGATTGCCTACTTCATGAAGATCTACCCCGAGTAAGGCTAGTCCTCCTTGGACGTAGGACATCATGGAATAGACAAGGTTGCTACTTCATGGACCCCTTGTGGGTTGAGCCCTCCAAGGACTCCTGCGATTCTTACCCTCCATGGTTGAAGTCTCCATAAACATGGATGTACGATAATACCACCTATCGGAACCACAAGAAAAATTTGTGTGTCTCCAATTGCGTTTGATCTTCTTATCCCTACCCTCTTTACATATGCTTGTATTTACTTTCTGCTGCAATACTTGTAGACATGCATGTGTAGGGTGAACTTGATTTGCAACTATCGCTAAAGTCTTCCAACCAATTAACTTGGGAAAAGGTCAGGTTTTTCTTTGGTCAAGTAACTAATAACCCCCCTGTAGACCTACTTTTGATCCTACAAGTGGTATCAGAGCTTTGGTCTCAATTTCATTGGTCTCACAACCTCGGAGAGTATGGCGTCTAGTGAGGAAAATTATCACCGTAGAGGTCCATATTTTGATGGTACAAACTTTGCTAGATGGAAGCATAAAATGAAAATGCATATTCTTGGTCATAACCCTGCCATACGGTCTGTTGTTCATGTTGGCTTGCAAGGTGAATTCTTTGATGATGGAAAGAAACCGGATTGTGAAGCAACGGCGGAAGAATTGAAGATGTTGCAATACAATGCTAAAGCATGTGACATTCCATTCAATTGCCCATGCCCCGAAGAATTCAACAAGATTAGCCGTCTTGAGAATGCAAAGGAAATTTGGGATACTTTTGTTGATATGCATGAAGGTACCAAATCTGTCAGGGAATCTAAGTTGGATGTGCTTAAAAGTCAACTTGATAAGTTCAAGATGAAGGATGGTGACTGACTCGCGGAGATGTACTCTAGGCTTGATCTCATCACAAATGAAATTGCGGCTTAGGGAGCGAAGATATGACCAACAAATTCATCATCAAGAAGATACTTAGAGCCTTGGATGGGAAGTACGACACCGTGTGCACATTAATCCAAATGATGCCAAACTACAAAGATCTCAAGCACACGGAAGCCATTGGAAGGATTGTTTCTCATGAGATGTCACTCAAAGACAAGGAAAAACTTCACAACAAGTCAAGCGGTGTTTACAAAGCCTCAAGTGACACTCCCGCTACATAAAGTGACAAACTTGTAACTAATGAAGAGATAAGCCTCATGGTCAAGAAATTCAACAAGTTCTACAAGAGTAGAGGCAAGGAAAGAAGCTCCAACTCAAGATATGAAGAGAAGCGTTCATCTAGTCGTGATCGGAATTTCTACAATTGTGGAAGGTCTGAACACTGCTCCAATGAGTGCACGCCCCACTAAAGAAGGGAAGAGTCACCTAGAAGAAAGAGCTCAAAAGATGAGTCACCTTGAAGAGAGATAAGGAGTAGAGATGATCGTTATGAACGAAGACCCTCTCAGAGAAGCAAAGACTCAAAGAAGAAGGATAAGTAAACCACGAGCTACACAAGAACAAGACATTAAGCTCTTGTTGGTGAATGGGTTTCCGGCTCCGAATCAGACAACCACTCTGAGAGAAGCTATCACTCTAACTCTTACTATAGTCAAGATGAAGGTGTTGCCGGACTTGCACTCATTTCCTCCAACTCCTATGGCATATTTGATTCACCAAATGAAGGGAGTGGAAGTTTCTTCATTGATAAAGGCCCCAAGGTATCACACCCAAAATACATTGACTTCAATAGTTATGAGGATGACTTATTTGGAGATGATGACTTGCTATTTGACAAAACTAGTAATACTAGTCAAAATGAACTTGATAGTGATCACCTTAGTCAAGATAAGTCGCGTGATGATGAGAAGAAGGAAATAGAGCGACTAACTAAATAATTAAACACTCTTAAGTTAGCCCATGAATCTACTCTAGAATATCATAGAGAGCTTGTAAGAACTCATGAGAAGCTACGCTTCGAGAAGATCAATTTGGCACAAGAACATGAATTTCTTAAAGCTACCAATGACAATCTTTGAAAGAATACTTCCTATTATATAGCCAAATATCTACTCTTCTCTACATTCATTCCACAAGTTAAGACTAAACAAACTAGTAACAAAGACAAGTAAGCTTCTTCAAGTAGTAGCAATAAAAAAGATCAAGCAAAGGGCTCCTATGGTCATATGGCTCTGAATACGAACTTGTAACGCCCAAGATGCACGCCTATCCATATTAAGGCACGGGGGCCTCGATAGGGATAGAGGCGCATCTAGTCATTTCACAAGTATAGTATCATCACATACATGTATGAAGAGAGGAGTATATGAGTTGTCTTACACTCGGCACATGCTAAATTACAATTCCACATAGTTTATTCAAAACATCATGCCAAAGACAGGGTCCATCTACGGACGAAAACAAACGAGAAAAGAGATGCAATGAAACTATCTTGCTAACCCCAAAGATCACGACCAAGGCCTCTCTACTCGTCTAGATATGTGACGTTCATCCTGCCACGCTCCTCATCAAACTCCCACTCGAGCTGCATCACATCATCAAGCATGGACTCCTCTGTACCTGCACCTGTATTTGTTGTAGTAATCTATGAGCCACGGGGACTCAACAATCTCGCAATCGGGTACTGAGACTATTCAAGCTTCTTGGGTTGGATGGGGTGGTGTTGAGTTTGCAGCAGCACTAAGCAATGTATGGTGGCTAACTTACGAGAACAAGAATGTAAATATGTGTACTACGATAGACGTTCAAGAACTAGCATGATCACTAAGTGATCCTGAACACCTACTTACGTCAAACATAATCCCACCGTGTTCTCTCTCGGTTCATGTACACGAGCAGAGACGATCATGGTTACTCACATAGTTGGTGTATTTTATTGGAGTTTACTTCAAGTTAACTATAACCGGGTGTTAAAGAAATATCCAAGTTGCCACATAACCGCGGGCACGACTTTCCGAAAGATTTAACCCTGTAGGGGAGCTCCAACTAGTCCATCATAAATTAACCACAGTCCGCGGGAATAACCTCGACCACGGATCTCGTGATCATCCTAGGCAATTCCAAAGGAATTTCGACACCTCGAGATAGCCCGAAGAAGATCAGAGTCCCTCGCGCAAGCCATTCGAAAAAGGTAAAACAAATCCAACAAGACCGCCCGGCAAGCCAGATCCCAATAGGAGCTCCGCATATCTATATCTCAGGGCACTACCAGATGGGTCTAGATACAAGGA
This sequence comes from Hordeum marinum, assembly GCA_022496015.1. Classification (NCBI taxonomy): domain Eukaryota; kingdom Viridiplantae; phylum Streptophyta; class Magnoliopsida; order Poales; family Poaceae; genus Hordeum; species Hordeum marinum. Next base: position 183,658,463 of record CM039677.1, on the reverse strand, counting down.
AAACCAATCCTCAAGTTTCTTCGAGGCGGCCTCGCAGGCAGCCCATTTTGGACCAACACTCATGAGGAGCACTGGCTCGGGTTGTTGATTAATTATCCACGGGGTAGCTAAGCCCTATGCATTTTTTATTAAGTTGTTTAAGCAAATAGTACCAATGTTGGGTCTTGCCAGACAATTTTTAATCTCAAACAAATAATCAAGGGGTCCCCATAACAACCCAGAGCATGTTAGGAGCGCAAAATATGGAAACATAACACCGGTAACAAGTAACTATGGCGGTAAAAGTGGAACAAAACACCGAGCAAAAGGCCAGCCTTCCACCATACCAAGATATATATGTGCATTAAATTAAATAGCAGTAAATATTGTGATATCTCCAGATATCCATGTTATCACATGGAAACAACCTGCACCTACAACTAAGAACGCTATAAGAGGGCTGAGCAGCGGTAACTTAGCCAAACAAGGTTTGCTAGGTTGTGGAGGGTTAGAGGCTATCATGGGAGTGTAGGAGGCTTGACATTCAAGTGGTAGGTAACACATATGTAATGATAAGAACGAGACATCTAGCAAAGCAAAAATAGTGTCGGGATCCGGGTACGATCATCTTGCCTGTTGGTTCTTCAGAGGGACAAAGAGCAGGGTCCTCGTAGTGGTACTCTCCTAGATCCTCATAACCAGGTTCAACACTCGCTTCTACCCCAGAGAAACATCAACAATAAACAACCAACCAAGGTGCAATGCACAAACAAGATTATGCATGATTCATTTGAAGTATTTAGCATGGCAATCCTAAGCTAGTCATGTTTCTCATGCAATAGTTAAGTTATTTACAATTCTGGACAGAACCTCATGTTAAGTTGTTTGAACATGCATGATCATGGAAAATATGTATGCTACATGCAAAATTGATGCAAATGCATATGTAGAACGTAGGAAACGGAGTAACGGATCTCACACTACGCTCATGGCAAAGTACGAAGGCAAAATACAAGACAAGGAAGGCCATGGGCTATTCCTTGGTATTCCAAGGTAGCCACTGGTTAGGAAATGAAAAACCAACCACAATAGAGCCAAAGATCAAGCAAATCCATGGAGCATAGCTACAACAAGTCATAAAACACCAACACACACAATCTGTCCCAAAACAGCAACATGGCAACTTCCACAACAATTATCTAGAGCTACAGGATGTTTCCAACCTCAAACAAAGAATGCACAGAAACTAAATATCATGCTTATCAAATCATCCAACTACACCAACTGGAATGGAAGCACACATCACTAAGCATGAAGCTCACAAGATGGCATGATGAAACAAATTCTAGGGACTTTGTGAAAATCACATTTTTTTGGAATCTGAGTTAAGCTGATAGCAAGTTGACAGCAGAAAATAATGGTGCTAGAGACCATCTCATGGCATGAAAATTAACAGGATGGTAGAGGACAACATCTACTACAAAACACTAGCACTGAGCTTGAGCTAAAACACAACACAACACTAGGTAGCACCCACTTAACATGGCATAAAAATATTAACAAACTCTCAGACTTAGCAAATTTTTAGCATGTTGAAAACAACAACATTTTAATAGCCACTTTGGAGCATGGTTCCCACTTATAAGCAAGTTTATCATGCCAAAATAAAGTACCATGGCATTCTACTGATGAAATACTACCACTTCCATGTTGTCACCAAAACCATAGCATGCATGGATTAATTCTAACTAAAATGACAAAATGGCACTTAGGGACAAAATGACTTTTTTTCAAACTTGCTCAAATGACAAAACACATTGCACCAATGGATTCATTGAGAAATTCTACCCCAATTCCATATATCATACTCATATATAAGCTTTTGCAAAACTCACAAAACCATGCTCGAAAAATAACATAACATTCCCATAAGTTAAAACTTACTAAAAATGCACATAGCCAAAAATACACATGTCCAGATTTAGAAATTACCATAAATGGAATAATATATTTAAATCACAATAACAACAATAAAACAAAATAAATACAATAGAAGGGAGGGGTCCCACCTGGCATAGACACCAGGGCCCCTCTAGTGGATGACAAGTGGGCCATGGGCCCACTTTCATACACACACACACTAGCACATACACAACAAACACACACACACTCACACTGGATGTCGTTGACACAAGGAATCCTACCCACACGTACACGCACGCAGGCACACACACACACACACAACTGCACATGGCCATACCAGATCCTGCTGTCCACAGCAGATCCTACACATCACACTCCACAACCCACCAATGAAAAAAAGGAAAAGGGGCGCAATGGGGGGGGGGGGGGTTCGAACCCCAGACCTCACGGTCTCAGCCCGGTTCATTTACCTCTGTGCTAGGCGGGATCTACTGACCAAGGGGTCATCTTGCTGCTTATCTACTACTCGCCCTGGGGATGATTATCGAAACTGAACCCAAACACACCGGCGACAGACTAACGACGGCGACACGATTCCGGTGATGTAGACTGGCTGAGGGGGAAGTGGGAACCTAGGGGATCCCATCCCCGAGGCTAGGACGTGAATATGGCCGCGATAGCGAGCACCAAAAGCAGGGCCCCAGCTGAAGCTTTTCGGCCATGGCAGCGACTGCGGCGACGGCAAGCGAGTGGCAACAAGCAAGCAGGCCAACCTACATGACCGGCAGCTATAATGGGGAAACAACGCGAATGCTCACCGAAAGGAGGGGGGATGACGCTCGCGGCTCGGAGCAGAGGAAGAAGGGGACGACGACGTGGGGCTCGGAGGAGAGGAAGAAGACGCGGCGATGGTCGACGCATGCGGAGGCTCTCCGGCCCCTCCTAGCGACAGGAACGAGCTGTGGGGAGGGTCCCCGACCCCCACGACATCCTAGACGCAGAGGAGGGTCGACGGAGAGGCGCGGATGCCGGTGAGGAGGACCGGCGGCTCTCTGAATTTAATCTCTTGCTCTCTCTCAGAACTTACCTGAGGAGGAAGGATGGGAGAAGAAGGGAGAAGGAGGGAGAGAGGAGTGGCGACAGCGAGGAGGAAGAAGGGAAACCCTAGGGATCCGCACCCTTTTAAAGGGGTTGGCCTCGACGTTCGTGAGCTCCTCTCACGACGTCGGCATCGAGCTCTCTCTCTCTTTGCGGCTCTCTCTGAACCTAACGGAGATAAGCAACGAGAGCAGGTAGCCGCTAGCTTGAGGGGGCTAGGCTGCAGCTACGCTAGCTGGGCCGCGCGAGGCAAAATAGGCCCAGCACCTGCTCTCTCTCTCTCATGAAAACAAAAGAGGATTTTTTCCTTTTAAATAAAAGTCCACAACAAAAGAAAAACCACACAGAAAAGGAAGGGGGCTTAACCCAGAACAAAAATACTTTTGGGCTCACAAAAATACAAGTTATTTAAATAAAATGGTTAGGGAATTTTTTATACCAAGCAAATATTTAACCTAGTAATTAACTATGCATGGTGTCAAAATTTATTAGAAAGGAAAAAAAAACCAACCATGGCACATGAGTACTTTAGAATTCTTAGAAGAATATTTAGGATAAGCCCAACATTTAAAACAAGGAAAAACAACAAGCAAATATTTAACAAGGGGCACATTTGAATAAAGAGAGAGATGGAAATAGTTTTCATGGAATGGGAGAAATTAGAGTAGCACTCCAACACACACATCCATTAACCACATACACCTCACATCACAACACTTCACAAGCAAGCAACACTAGTATGCAAATGATATGATGAGCATGATGCATGATGCATGATGCATGAGATGGAAATGGCAATGAAGTGAAAATGGTAATTCATTCAAGCACATGACAAACATAGAGGTTCACAAGAGTTACATGACCATAATTGGCAAGGGGGGCACTTGGGCTGTTCCAACTGTCCCACACTACAAGAGCATCTCGACCCGAGATCTAAGAACGAAAGAACTCTGGAATTCGGAACGGAGAAGATCCTCATGTTCCCAAGTAGCTTCTTTGTCGGAATGATGAGACCACTTCACCTTGAGAAACTTGATTGATTTGTTGCGAGTCTTACGCTCAGTTTCTTCGAGAATAGCAACTCGATGCTCACGATAAGACATGCCTTCTTGGAGATCAATGTCTTGGAGGTCAATGGTACACTCAGTAGTCTTGAAGCACCTCCGGAGCTGAGAGACATGGAAGACATCATGCACATTTGCGAAATTTGGAGGAAGCTCCAGTTGATAGGCAAGTTCACCTCTCTGGCCAACAACTCTAAAAGGACCCACAAAGCGAGGAGCTAGCTTCCCTTTAATTCCAAACTGTTGAGTGCCCTTCATGGGACAGACTCTAAGATAGACTAGATCATCAACTTGAAAGGAGACATCTCGATGTTTGTTATCGTAATAACTCTTCTGTCAGGATTGAGCTGCTTTGAGGTTCTCACGAATGACACGACACATCTCTTTTGCTTCGGTGATCATGTCATTGCCCAAAATTTGACGCTCACCAGTTTCAGACCAATTTAGCGGGTACGACACCTCCTGCCGTAGAGAATCTCGAAAGGGGCCTTACCTGAGCTAGCCTGAAAGCTGTTGTTGTATGAAAATTCAGCGTATGGAAGGCAGTCTTCCCTTTCATGCTGAACGAAATCACACAGGCTCTGAGCATGTCTTCAAGGATCTGATTGACTCTCTCAACTTGACCACTTGTCTGCGGATGGAATGCAGTGCTGAAACGGATCTTGGTACCCATAGCAGTCTGGAAGGACTCCCAAAACTTGGAAGTGAAGAGGCTTCCATGATCAGATGAGATGAGCTGAGGAATACGGTGCAAAGAAACTATCCTTGACATATACAACTCTGCTAGCTGAGCTGCCGAGATAGATTCTTTGATCGGAAGGAAATGAGCAACTTTGGCCAGCTTGTCGATAACCACAAAGATGGCATCGTTGGCCCTCTTGGACTTAGGAAAACCAGTGACGAAATCCATCTCCACATGATCGAATTTCCACTCTGGAATAGGCAAAGGCTGAAGGAGACCTGCTGGACGTTGATGTTCTGCCTTCACTCTGCGACAAACATCACACTTGTTCACGAGCTGAGCAATTTCACGTTTCATGCAAGTCCACCAGAAGGTTTGCTTCAGGTCCTGATACATCTTGGAACTGTCTGGATGAATGGACAGGAGAGAATTGTGTGCTTCGTCCATGATAACCTTCCTGAGATCACCTTTTGGAACCACTAGACGGCCCTCAAAGAACATGGTATCTTTGTCATCAACGCAAAATCACTTATACTTCGGAATGCCCTTGGCCACACCTTTCTTCACTTTCTTCACCATTGCATCAAGAAGTTGAGCTTGGTGAACCTGATCTTGCAGAGTCAGAGAGAGTTGAAGATTGTCAAGAAATCCTTGCGGAATCGTTTGAAGATTGAGCTTGCAGAAGGCTTCACAAAGTTCGGGTTGAAGAGGCTTCAGGATAAGACTATTTGCAGTATGCCTTTCGGCTGAGTGCGTCTGCAATGACATTTGATATTCTAGGAGTATACTCAATTCTTGGATTGAAGTCCCCAAGCATTTCCACCCAACGAGACTGCCGAAGATTGAGGTTGGGTTGAGTGAAAATGTACTTCAAGCTCTTGTGATCGGTGTACACCTCAACTAGTCCACCCAACAACAAATGCCTCCAAGTCATCAGAGCATGCACAACTTCCGCCAACTCGAGATCATGAGTGGGATAGTTCTTCTCGGTAGGCTTCAACTGACGTGAGGTATAAGCAACTATCTTCTTATCTTGCATGAGAACACCACCAAGACCTTGGAGAGAAGCATTCTAGAAAACTTGGAAAGGCTTTGATTGCTCTGGAGGAACAAGAACTGGAGCTGAAGTCAGTTTCTGCTTGAGCATATTGAACGCCACATCACACTCGGGAGTCCAAGCATACTTGACATTCTTCTGGAGGATATTAGACAGAGGCTTAGCAATTTGGGATAAGTTCTCCACGAATCTTCTGCAATAACTTGCAATGCCGAGGAAGCTACGGAGCTGCTTCACATTTTGAGGAAACTCCCACTTCAAGATTGCCTCAACTTTCTCAGGGTGCACTTTAATTCCCTCGGCAGAGATCACATGCCCAAGTTACACCACTTCATTGAGCCAAAACTCACACTTGGAAAACTTAGCATAGAATCGATGCTCTCTTAACTTGTCAAGCACAAGCTGGAGATGCTCTGCATGCTCTTCTCCAGTCTTCGAGAACACGAGGATATCATACAAATAGACCAAGACAAACTCATTCTTAAAAGGAGAGAATTGTTGGAAATATGCCCTAGAGGCAATAAATAAAGTGTTTATTATCATATTTCCTTGTTCATGATAATTGTTTATTATCCATGCTATAATTGTATTGATTGAAAACACATTGCATGTGTGGATAAATAGACAACACTTTGTCCCTAGTATGCCTCTAGTGAACTAGCTCGTTGATCAGAGATGGTCAAGGTTTCCTAGCCATTGACATGAGATGTCATTTGATAACAAGATCACATCATTAGGAGAATGACGAGATGCATGAGATCCAAACTATAAACATAGCATATGATCGTGTCAGTTTATTACTACAGTTTTTTTGCATGTTAAGTATATGTTGCTACGACCATGAGATCATGCAACTCACGGACACTAGAGGAGTGACTTGCGTGTATCAAACATCACAACGTAACTGGGTGACTTTAAAGGTGCTCTACAGGTATCTCCGAGAGTGTCTGTTGGGTTGGCATGGATCAACCCTGGGATTTGTTACTCCGTGTGACGGAGAGGTATCTCAGGGCCCACTCAGTAATAAAACATAACAACAAGCCTTGCAAGCAATGTGACTAAGTGTTAGTCACGAGATCTTGCATTACGGAAACAAGTAAAGAGACTTGCCGGTAACGAGGTTGAACTAGGTATGGAGATACCGACGATCGAATCTCGGGCAAGTAACATACCGAAGAACAAAGGGAACATCATACAGGATTAACTGAATCCTTGACATAGAGGTTCAACTGATAAAGATCTTCGTAGAATATGTAGGAATCAATATGGGCATCCAGGTCCCACTATTGCTTATTGACCATAGAAGTGTCTTGGTCATGTCTACATAGTTCTCAAAACCGCAGGGTCTGTACACTTAAGATTTGGTGACGTTTCGGTAGTATAGAGTTATGCATGGTGGTAAACGAAGGTTGTTCAGAGTCCCGGATGAGATCCCAGACGTCATGAGGAGCTCCGGAATGGTTCAGAGGTAAATATTGTTATATAGGAAGTCCTGTTTTGGTCACCGGAAAAGTTCCGGGCTCATCGGTAGTGTACTGGGAGTGCCGGGAGGGTACCGGGGGACCATCGGGAGGAGTATTTCGACCCAAGAGGCTACATGGGCTGTGGGAGGATGAGTACCAGCCCTTAGTGGGATTGCCGAAGTCCCACAGAAGGCCCATGCGGCTGGGAAGAAAGTCCAAAGTGGAAAAGGTGGAAAAAGGCAAAAAGGTGAAAATGAGGAAGGAGTCCGAATCCTACTAGGAGTGGAGGAGGACTCCTCCTCCTCCCCACTTTGGCCAAAGACACCAAGGGCTTTCCCTTGCGCCAAGCCTCCTCCTCTCCTCCTCCTATATATACTAGAGGTTTTAGGGTTTTTGCACCTAGATTTTCAGCCACGTGCAACCCTCTCCTCTAGTCCGTAGTTTCTCCTCTAGATCGATTTCAGTAGTGCTTAGGCGAAGCCCTGCTGGAATTACTCCACCACCATCGCCGCAACGCCGTCACACTGCCGGAGAATTCGTCTACCTCTCCGCTCCCTCTTGCTGGATCAACAAGGCGGAGGTCATCATCAAGCCGTACGTGTGCTGAACGTGGAGGTGCCGTTCGTTCGGTGCTAGATCGTGATGGATCGTGATTGGATCGTGGGACACTCGGCGATTTGGATCACGAAGACGTTCGACTACATCAACCGTGTTTCTTAACGCTTCCCTCTTAGCGATCTACAAGGGTACGTAGATCCACTCTCCCTCTCGTAGATGCTCATCACCATGGATAGATCTTGCGTGTGTGTAGGAAATTTTTTGTTTCCCATGCAACATTCCCCAACAATGGCATCATGAGCTAGGTCTATGTGTAGATGAGATCTCGAGTAGAAATCAAAGAGTTTGTGGGCATTCATGCTTAGATTGCTTCCTCCCTTGGTCATGTTTTGGTTCAGTGGTATTGTGGGATGAAGCGGCCCGGACCAACCTTACTGGTACGCTTACGAGAGACCGATTCCATCGACTGACATGTAACTTCGTTCAACAAAAGATGGCTGGCGGGTGTCTGTTTCTCCTACTTTTTGGATCAGATTCGACTAAGGCGGTCCTTGATAAGGTTGAAGAGCAACTTATGTATCACCGTTGTGGTTTATGCGCAGGTGAGAATTGTTCTTGCTAGATACCCGCAACAACTACGTAAAACATGCAACAACAATTAGAGGACGTCTAACTAGTTTTTGCAGAGTATGTTGTGATGTGATATGGACAATTACATGATGAGATATATGTGATGTATGAAATTATCATGTGTTGTATAGAATATCACAACTTGCATGTCGTTGAGTACGACAACCGACATGAGCCATAGGGTTGTCTTTAATTATTGTATGACCTGCGTGTCAATCATTAAGCGCTGTGTAATGCTTTACTTTATCGCTAAACGATAGCAATAGTAGTAGAAGCATGGTGGCCGCGACAACCCCGATGGCGACACGTTGATGGAGATCAAGATGATGGAGATCATTGTGTCATGCCGGTGACGATGAAGATCTTGCTGGTGCTTTCAAGATGGAGATCAAAAGCACAAGTTCATGGCCATATCATGTCACTTATGATTTGCATGTGATGTTAATCCTTTTATGCACCTTGTTTTGCTTAGGATGACGGTAGCATTATAAGGTGATCCCTCACTTAATTTTCAAGATGAATTGTGTTGTCCCCGAGTGTGCGCCGTTGCAAAAGTTCGTCGTGTCGAGACACCACGTGATGATCAGGTGTGATAGACTCTACGTTCACATACAATGGGTGGAAGCCAGTTTTGCACATGCAGAACACTCGGGTTAAACTTGACGAGCCTAGCATGTACAGACATGGCCTTGGAACACAAGAGACCGAAAGGTCTAACATGAGTCATATAGTAGATATGATCACCATGATGATGTTCACCATTGAAACCACCTCAACTCACGTGATGATCGGACTTGAGTTGGTGAATTTGGATCATGTATCATTCGAATGACCAGAGGGATATTAATTTGAGTGGGAGCTTCAGTAATTTGATTAACTAAGCTCATTATCTTGAACAATAGTCTAAGTAACCTTTGCATATTTATGTTGTAGATCAACGGCTCACACAGTAGCACCTCTGAATTTTAATGCGTTCCTAGGGAAAGCTAAGTTGGAAGATGATGGAAGTAACTTTGTGAACTGGGCCCGTAATCTGAGGATTATCCTCACAACTTCCCAGAAATCATATGTCCTTGATGCACCGCTTGGTGACCAACCCGAAGACATGTCATCCGAAGACGTTAAGAACGCTTGGGAGGCACGTTCTGGAGATTACTCAATAGTTCAATGTGCAATATTGTATGGTTTAGAACCGGGACTTCAAAGACGTTTTGAACATCATGGAGCATATGAGATGTTCCAGGAAGTTTATATTTCACAAGAATGCCCAGATCGAGAGGTATGAGATCTCCGAGAAGTTCTATGCTTGCAAAATGGAGGAGAACGGGTCTATCAGTGAACATATACTCAGAATGTCTGGGTATTCGACTCGTCTGGCGGAGTTGGGAATGCCCCTTCCGCCAGAGGCGATCACTGACATAGTTCTTCAATCACTGCCACCTAGCTACAAGAGCTTTATGATGAACTATAACATGCACGAGATGAACAAGTCAGTCGTCGAGCTATTTGTGATGCTTAAAGTCGCTGAGTATGAAATCCAGAAAGAATATCAAGTGTTGATGGTCTATAAAACAAATAGTTTCAAGAAGAATGGCAAGGGCAAGAAGGGTAAATCCAAGAAGGATGGCAAAGTAGTTGCTTCTCCTGTAAGGAAACCCAAGGCTGGACCCAAGCCAGAAACTGAGTGGTTTCATTGCAAGGGAACTGGCCACTGGAAGCGGAACTGCCCCAAGTACCTAGCTGACAAGAAGGCGGCCAACAACAAACAAGGTATATATGATATACATGTTATTGATGTGTACCTTACTAGCTCTCGTTGTAGTGCCTGGGTATTTGATACCGGTTCGGTTGCTCACATTTGCAACTCAAAACAGGAACTATGGAATAGATGAAGGCTGACGAAGGATGAAGTGACGATGTGCGTGGGAAATGGTTCCAAGGTTGATGTGATCGCCGTTGGCACGCACTCTCTTTGATTACCATCAGGATTAGTGATGAACCTGAATAATTGTTATTTAGTGCCTGCGTTAAGCATGAACATTATATCTGGATCTTGTTTATTGCGAGATGGATACTCATTTAAATCAGAGAATAATGGCTGTTCTATTTATATGAGTGATATCTTTTATTGTCATGCACCCAATGTGAGGGGTTTATTCATATTGAATCTTGATAGTGATGATACACATGTTCATAACATTGATGCCAAAAGATGTACAGTCGATAATGATAGTACCACTTTCTTGTAGCACTGCCATTTGGGTCATATTGCTGTAAAACGCACGAGGAAGCTCCATGCTGATGGACTTTTGGAGTCACTTGATTTTGAATCACTTGACACATGTGAACCATGCCTCATGGGCAAGATGACTAAAAATCCGTTCTCTGGAACAATGGAATGGGCAAGTGACTTGTTGGAAATCATACATACTGATGTGTGTGGTCCAATGAATGTTGCAGCATGCGGTGGATATCATTATTTTCTCACCTTCAATGATGACTTAAGTAGATATGGGTATATTTACTTAATTAAACACAAGTCTGAAACATTTGAAAAGTTCAAGCAATTTTAGAGTGAAGTTGAGAATCATCGTAACAAGAAGATCAAATTCCTACAATCTGATCAAGGAGGTGAATATCTGAGTTATGAGTTTGGCAGTCACTTAAGATAGTGTGGAATTGTTTCACAATTGACACTGTGTGGAACACCATAGCGTAATGGTGTGTCCGAACATCGAAATCGAACCTTATTAGATATGGTGCGTTCTATGATGTCTCTTGCCGATTTGCCACTATCTTTTTGGGGTTATGCATTAGAGACAGCCACATTCACTTTAAATAGGGCACCATCGAAATCCGTTGAGACGACACCATATGAATTGTGGTTTGGCAAGATGCCAAAGTTGTCATTTCTTAAAGTTTGGGGATGTGATGGTTATGTCAAAAAGCTTCAGCCTGAAAAGCTGGAACCCAAAGAGGAGAAATACGTCTTCATAGGGTACCCGGAAGAGACAGTTGGGTATAACTTCTATCTCAGATCCGAAGGCGAAGTGTTTGTCGCTAAGAACGGAACATTTCTTGAGAAAGAGTTTCTCTCGAAAGAATTGAGTGGGAGGAAAATAGAGCTTGATGAGGTTATTGAACCTTTACTTCAACCAGAGAGTAGCACAGTGCAGGAAGATGTTTCTATGGAGCCTACAATAGTTGAAGAGGAAGTTAATGATGATGATCATGAAGCTTCAGATCAAGTTACTATTGAACCTCGTAGGTTGACAAGGGTGCGTACTGCTCCTGAGTGGTATGGTAACCTATCTTGGAGGTCATGTTGTTGGACAACAATGAACCTACGAGCTATGGATGAGTGATGATGGGCCCGGATTCTGAGAAATGGTTAGAGGCCATGAAATCTGAGATGGGATCCATGTATGAAAACAAAGTATGGACTTTGGAAGTATTACTTGAAGGGCGAAAGGCCATTCAGAACAAATGAATCTTCAAGAAGAAGATGGACGCGGACGGTAATGTCACCGTCTATAAAGCTTAACTTGTGGCAAATGTTTTTTTCACAAGTTCAAGGAGTTGACTACAATGAGACCTTCTCACCCGTAGCGATGCTTAAGTCCGTCAGAATCATGTTAGTAATAGCTGCTTATTTCGACTATGAAATTTGGTAGATGGATGTCAAAACAGCATTCCTCAACGATTTCCTTGAGGAAGAGTTGTATATGATGCAACCAGAAGGTTTTGTCGATCCAGAGAATGCTGACAAAGTTTGCAAACTCCAGCGATCCATTTATGGACTGGTGCAAGCATCTCGGAGTTGGAATAAGCGCTTTGATGAGGTGATCAAAGCGTTTGGGTTTATACAAGTTTATGGAGAAGCTTGTATTTACAAGCAAGTGAGTGGGAGCTCTATAGCATTTCTAATATTATATGTGGATGACATATTGCTGATTGGAAACAATATAGAAATGCTGGAAAGCATGAAGGAATATTTGAACAAGAGTTTTTCAATGAAGGACCTAGGAGAAGCTGCTTTCATATTAGGCATTAAGATCTATAGAGATTGATCGAGAAGCTTGATAGCAGTTTCACAAAGCACATACCTTGGTAAAGTTTTGAAGAAGTTCAAAATGGATCAGTCCAAGAAGGGGTTCTTGCCTGTGTTACAAGGTGTGAAGTTGAGTAAGACTCAATGCCCAGTGACTGCAGAAGATAGAGAGAAGATGAGTGTCATCCCCTATGCTTCAGCCATAGGCTCTATCATGTATGCAATGCTGTGCACAAGACCCGATGTCAGCCTTGCCATAAGTATGGCTGGAAGGTTTCAAAGTGATCCTGGAATGGAGCACTAGACGGCGGTCAAGAATATCCTTAAGTACCTGAAAACGACTAAGGAAATGTTTCTCGTTTATGGAGGTGATCAAGAGCTCGTGGTAAAGGGTTACGTCGATGCAAGCTTTGACACTGATCTGGATGACTCTAAGTCGCAAACCGGATATGTATTTATTCTCAATGGGGGAGCGGTAAGCTGGTGCAGTTCCAAGCAAAGCATGGTAGCCAATTCTGCATGCGAAGCGGAGTACATCGCAGCCTCAGAGGTGGCAAAGGAAGGTGTCTGGATGAAGTAGTTCATGACAGATGCTGGAGTAGTGCCCAGTGCACTGAATCCAATGACTCTGTTCTATGACAACACTGGTGCCATTGCTCTAGCCAAGGAACCAAGGTTTCACAAGAGGACCAGACACATAAAGCGACACTTCAATTCCATCTGCGATTACATCAAGGAGAAGGACATAAATATTTGCAAAGTGCACATAGATCTGAATGTTAAACACCCGTTGACTAAACCTCTTCCAAGGGCTAAACATGATCAACACCAGAACTGCATGGGTGTTTGATTCATTACAATGTAAAGCACATAGTGATGTGAACTAGATTATTGACTCTAGTGCAAGTGGGAGACCGTTGGAAATTTTCCCTAGAGGCAATAAATAAAGTGTTTATTATTATATTTCCTTGTTCATGATATTTTTTTATTATCCATGCTATAATTGTATTTATTGGAAAAACATTGCATGTGTGGATAAATAGACAACACTTTGTCCCTAGTATGCCTCAAGTGAACTAGCTCGTTGATCAAAGATGGTCAAGGTTTCATAGCCATTGACATGAGATGTCATTTGATAAGGGGATCACATCATTAGGAGAATGATGGGATGGACGAAACCCAAACTATAAACGTAGCATATGATCGTGTCAGTTTATTAATACAGTTTTCTGCATGTCAAGTATATGTTCCTACAACCATGAGATCATGCAACTCACGGACACTGGAGGAGTGCCTTGTGTGTATCAAACGTCACAACGTAACTGGGTGACTATAAAGGTGATCTACAGGTATCTCCGAGGGTGTCTGTTGGGTTGGCATGGATCAACACTGGGATTTGTTACTCCGTGTGACGGAGGGGTATCTCAGGGCCCACTCGATAATACAACATCACAACAAGCCTTGCAAGTAATGTGACGAAGTTTTAGTCACGGGATCTTGTATTACGGAAACGAGTAAAGAGACTTTCCGGTAACAAGGTTGAACTAGGTATGGAGATACCGATGATCGAATCTCGGGCAAGTAACGTACCGAAGAAAAAAGGGAACATCATACAGGGTTAACTGAATCCTTGACATAGAGATTCGACCGATAAAGATCTTCGTAGAATATGTAGGAATCAATATGGGCATCCAGGTCCCGCTATTGGTTATTGACCATAGAGGTGTCTCAGTCATGTCTACATAGTTCTCGAACCCGTAGGGTCTGCACACTTAAGATTTGGTGACGTTTCGGTAGTATAGAGTTATGCATGGTGGTAATCAAAGGTTGTTTGGAGTCCCGGATGAGATCCAGACGTTATGAGGAGCTCCGGAATGGTCCGGAGGTAAAGATTGATATATAGGAAGTCCTGTTTTGGTCACCGGAAAAGTTCCGGGCTCATCGATAGTGTACCGGGAGTGTCGGGAGGGTACCGCAGGACCATCGGGAGGAGTATTTCGACCCAAGAGGCTACATGGGCTGTGGGAGGATGAATACCAGCCCTTAGTGGGCTGGCCGAAGTCCCACAGAAGGCCCATGCGCTGGGAAGAAAGTCCAAAGTGGAAAAGGTGGAAAAAGGCAAAAAGGTGGAAATAAGGAAGGAGTCCTAATACTACTAGGAGTGGAGGAGGAGGACTCCTCCTCTCCACTTTGGCTGAAGCCACCAAGGACTGGCCTTTGCGCCAAGCCTCCTCTCTCCTCCTCGTATATATACTAGAGGTTTTAGGGTTTTTGGACATAGATTTTCAGCCACGTGCAACCCTCTCCTCTAGTCCGTAGTTTCTCTGATAGATCGGTTTTAGCAGTGCTTAGGCAAAGCCCTGCTGGAATTACTCCACCACCATCGCCGCAACGCCTTCGTGTTACCGGAGAACTCGTCTACCTATCCGCTCCCTCTTGCTGGATTAAGAAGGCGGAGATCATCATCAAGCTGAACATGTGCTGAACGCGGAGGTGCCGTCCGTTCGGTGCTAGATCGGGAAAGATCGTGATTGGATCTCGGGACGCTCGGCGATTTGGATCGCGAAGACGTTCGACTACATCAACCGCGTTTCTTAACACTTCACGTTTAGCGATCTACAAGGGTACGTAGATCCACTCTCCCTCTCGTAGATGCTCATCACCATGGATAGATCTTGCGTGTGCGTAGGAATTTTTTTGTTTGCCATGCAACGTTCTCCAATAAGAATACGAAGTTCATCATTCTTGAGAAGGTTGGAGGAGAATTGGCGAGACCAAACGACATGACGGTGTACTCATAAGAGCCAAAACTCGTCCTGAAAGCGGTCTTTGGAATATCTTCTTCGCGAATGCAAATCTGATGATAGCCCATGCGAAGATCAAGCTTCGAGAAAACCTTGGCACCTTTCAGTTGTTCAAATAACTCATTGATGTTGGGAAGTGGGTACTTGTTTCTAATTGTCTTTTTATTCAATGGACGGTAATCGACACAAAGCCGGTCCTTGCCATCCTTCTTCTTGACAAACAAAACACCACAACCCCTCGAGAAGAATTGGGTCTGATCATACCTAGACGTTCTTGTTCATATAGCTGCTTCTTCAACTCTTTCATCTCTTCGGGGCCAAGTTTATAAGGACACTTGCAAACCGGTTCAGTTCCAGGTTCGAGATCAATCACAAACTCAACTGGCCAGTGCAGAGGCATTCCTGGCAATTCTTCTGGAAAGACAACTGCATACTCACAAACCACCGGAATATGAGAAATAGCTGAGATTTCACCCTTCTCATTAAGAGCAAAGAGACGGATCGTGTAATCGCGAGCTGCGAAAATGATCACGTCCTCTGAAGGATGAGTCAATTTGACTTCCTTGGCTTGACAATCAACATACGCCTTGTTCATAGCCAAAAAAATCCATGCCAAGAATGAGATCAATATCGGAATTACCGAGAACAATTGGAGAGGCCAGAAAAGAATAATTGCCCATCTTGATAGAAACATCCGGAGCTACCCAATGAGAACTCATACGCTTGCCCGGAGACACAACTTGCAATGCCGCAGACAACTCTTCATGATGAAAATGATGCTTTGATGCGAACGGATATGACATAAAAAATGTGAAGCACCAGTATCAAACAAAACTTTGCTGGAATAGAATTGACTGAGAGATTACCCATAATCACATCATGAGACTGCTCTGCTTCAACTGCATTTACCATGTTCACCCTTGCTGACTTGGGATTATGCTTCACCATAGCAATGCTTGGAGGTCTGATTGTAGGAGGAGGCGGAAGACGCCGTTGGTTGCACTTGTTTGAGTAGTGACCCTTCTGACCACACTTGTGACAAGTAACCTCTAATAGCAAACGGAAGTTTCCTGGAGGAGGAACATTAGCTGACTTGGGTGCTTGGGGCCTCTGCTGATATCCTGGGCTGGGTGGGTGGGAAGAACCGTGGCCACTGAATTATCTCTACTGCTGAGGAGGACGAAAGAGAGGAGGAGGAGGAACCCAATACTTTTGCTGCTTAGGAACCATCTGAGAGCTGGAAGAAGAAGAATAGGAATCCCTGGAACGCTTCCTTGAGTTCTCTAACTTGAGCCGAGTTGCCTCGACCTTCAAAGCCATGTTGTAGAACTGGTCAAAGTCACCAGGCTCTTGAAGGACTAGACCCGGCAGAAGCTCATCCTTGAGACCACCTCTGAACTGATAAATCATGTACTTGTCATCTGGAACATCTTGCTTAGCATAGCGGGCCAGATTCTGGAACTCGATGTTGTATTGATAGACAGACTTGCTTCCTTGCTTCAGGTGCCTGAACTTCTCACGCATCTCCTCGACAAAGCTTGTCGGAATGTAATGAGCCCTAAAGTCATGACAGAAATCGTCCCAAGTGACAACATGATCGCCCCTGGAGTACTTGTATTGCTGCCCGGCCCTTGAGTTGGAACGATGCAAATCTGAAAAAGTCCTCTGGTCTGACATTGCTGCACTCAAAATGCTTACTCATGTCATGGAGCCAATCATCTGCATCAAAAGGCTTCTCACAACAGGTGAAAGACTTGGGCTGGTTGGCAAGGAATTGGTTGAGCATCGCGAATTGAGGCTGATTCTGAAAATTCCCTTGAAAGCCTTGCTGACCCTGATCTCTTTCTTGCAACATCCTGAGCAACATCTGAGTATTCACATTTGTTGCGGCCATCATAGCTTTCCAAGATTCCGGAGGAGGAGGCAATGGTGGGGGTGGTGGAGAATCAGACTGCTTCCCATCACGACCCAAACTCCCGCGAGTTGTTGGAGCCATCCTGGAGATGGACAAGAACATGAGCACATCATTGACAAGATGAATTCAAAATATGAATCAAATGCTTTGAAAGAAATTGAATGGAGAATATAAACAACCTTCCTATTGAAAAATTAGTAAGAACACCTTCTTCGGGTTTGCGATAACATCACCATATATAGAAGCCACTTGCAATAACACAAAAGTATTGACCTAATTGCTCGGAACAAATGTATATGCCCTCATACATCTGAAGAAGATGATCCTAGATAACTACATGAGTTCCCACCTAAGAACTTCCGAAAACTTTCTGGTTATGCCATCCAGTGTTGGGGATACAAGGAGCAAATATCTCACACAACTAACAAACCTACACCCCAACTGTATCCATCCTTCAACACATAACCAGAGGCTTTCGGAAATCCATGTATCACGGATCCTCGAAAGCACAAGGATACTAACCATGGTGGTACCCCGGACGCCTCCGCAGTACTGGGTGACTCCGACCTTATCTCACCACGACAACTATTGAAGCAATTCCGAACACCCTCCGTCCTGAGATAATAAGGAAGCTGAATGATAACGATGTGCCAAGAATTCCCTGGAGCTCAACTCCCCGGAAGAAATCAAGTCAGACAGGAGGCACCAAGATAGAACTCCGTCACATCGGTATCATATAGTTTCCAAAATACCAGCGTGATCCTAAATTTTTTTTGAGCGCGAAGAGGAGTAGAATCAAAATTCCTAAGTCGAATACCTGACCAGAGTATAAAATAGGAGTAAAAAGAAACCTACTCCCCGATATAACTAGACTCAAAATAGTTTTACTAGACTCAACTCGGCCAAGTTCGATCAAGCAAAGGGCTCCTACGGTCATATGGCTTTGAATACCAACTTGTAACGCCCAAGATGCACGCCTATCCATATTAAGGCACGGGGGCCTCGACAAGCATAGAGGCGCATCTAGTCGTTTCGCAAGTACATTATCATCGCATACATGTATGAAGAGAGGAGTATATGAGTTGGTTTACACTCGCCACATGCTAAATTACAAATCCACATAGTTTATTCAAAACATCATGCCAAAGATAGGGTCCGCTTATGGACGAAAACAAACGAGAAAAGAGATGTAACGAAACTGTCTTGCTAGCCCCAAAGATCACGACCAAGGCCTCTCTACTCATTTGGATATGTGATGTACATCCTGCCACGCTCCTCGTCCAACTCCCACTGGAGCTGCGTCACATCATCTGGCACAGACTCCTGTGTACCTAGACATGTATTTGTTGTAGCAATCTGTGAGCCACGGGGACTCAGCAATCTCGTGACCGGGTACCGAGACTATTCAATCTTCTTGGGTTGGATGGGGTGGTGTTGAGTTTGCAGCAGCACTAACAATGTATGGTGGCTAACTTACGAGAACAAGACTGTAAATATGTGGACTATGATAGACGTTCAAGAACTAGCATGATCACTAAGTGATCCTGAACACCTACTTACGTCAAACATAACCCCACCGTGTTCTCTCTCGATTCATGTTCACGAGTAGAGACGATCACGGCTAGTAACACAATTGGTGTATTTTATTGGAGTTTACTTCAAGTTAACTATAACCGGGTGTTAAACAAATATCCAAGTTGCCACATAACCGCGTGCACAACTTTCCAAAAGATTTAACCTTGCAGCGGTGCTCCAACTAGTCCACCATAAATTAACCACACTCCACGGGAATAACCTTGACCACAGATCTCATGATCATCCTAGGCAATTCCAAAGGAATTCCGACACCTCGAGATAGCCCGAAGAAGATCAGAGTCCCTCGCGCAAGCCATTCGAAAAAGGTAAAACAAATCCAGCAAGACCGCCCAGCAGGCCAGATCCCAATAAGAGCCGCGCGTATCTCTGTCTCAGGGCACTACCAGATGGGTCTAGCTACTAGGAAAACAAATCCTCAAGTTTCCTCGAGGCAGCCCCGCAGGCAGCCCATTTTGGACCAACACTCATGAGGAGCACTGGCCCGGGTTGTTGATTAATTATCCACGGGGTAGCTAAGCCCTATGCATTTTTTATTAAGTTGTTTAAGCAAATAGTACCAATGTTGGGTCTTGCTAGACAAGTTTTAATCTCAAACGAATAATCAAGGGGGTCCCCATAACACCCCTAGCATGTCAGGAGTGCAAAATATGGAAACATAACACCCATAACAAGTAACTATGGAGGTAAAAGTGGAACAAAACACCGAGCAAAAGGCCAAGCCTTCCACCATACCAAGATATACATGTGCATTAAATTAAATAGCAGTAAATATTGTGATATCTCCAGATATCCATGTTATCACATGGAAACAACCTACACCTGCAACTAAGAACACTATAAGAGGGCTGAGCAGCGATAACCTAGCCAAACAAGGTTTGCTAGGATGTGGATGGTTAGAGGCTATCATGGCAATGTAGGAGCTTGACATTCAAGTGGTAGGTAACGCATATGTAACGATAAGAGCGAGACATCTAGCAAAGCAAAAATAGTGTCGGGATCCGCGGACGATCATCTTGCCTGTTGGTTCTTCAGAGGGACAAAGAGCGGGGTCCTCATAGTGGTACTCTCTTGGATCCTCGTACTCAGGTTCAACACTCACGTCTACCCAAGAAAACAGCAACAATAAACAACCAACCAAGGTGCAATGCACAAACAAGATTATGCATGATTCATTTGAAGTATTTAGCATGGCAATCCTAAGCTAGTCATGTTTCTCATGCAATAGTTAAGTTATTTACAATTCTGGACAGAACCTCATGTTAAGTTGTTTGAACATGCATGATCATGGCAAATATGGATGCTACATGCAAAATCGATGCAAATGCATATGTAGAACATAGGAAACGGAGTAATGGATCTCATGCTACGCTCACGGCAAGGTACAAAGGCAAAATACAAGACAAGGAAGGACATGGGCTATTCCTTGGTATTCCAAGGTAGCCACTCGTTAGGAAATGAAAAACCAACCACAATAGAGCCAAATATCAAGCAAATCCATGGAGCATAGCTCCCACAAGTCATAAAACACCAACGCACACAATCTGTTCCAAAAGAGCAACATAGCAACTTCCACAACAATTATCTAGAGCTACAGGATGTTTCCAACCTCAAACAAAGCATGCACAGAAACTAAATATCATCTTGTCAAATCATCCAACTACACCAAATGGAATGGAAGCACACATCACTAATCATGAAGCTCACAATATGGCATGATGAAAGAGATTCTAGGGACTTTGTGAAAATCACAGTTTTCTAGAATCTGAGTTAAGCTGATAGCAAGGTGACAGCAGAAAATAATGGTGCTAGAGACCACCTCATGGCATGAAAATTAATAGGATGGTAGAGGGCAACATCTACTACAAAACACTAGCACTGAGCTTGAGCTAAAACACAACACAACACTAGGTAGCACCCACTTAACATGGCATAAAAATATTAACACTCTCAGACTTAGCAATTTTTAGCATGTTGAAAACAACAACATTTTAATAGCCACTTTGGAGCATGGTTCCCACTTATAAGCAAGTTTATCATGTCAAAAGAAAATACCATGGCATTCTACTCATTAAATACTACCACTTCCATGTTGTCACCAAAACCATAGCATGCATGGATTAATTCTAACTAAAATGACAAAATGGCACTTAGGGACAATATGCCTTTTTTTCAAACTTTCTCAAATGACAAAAAACATTGCACCAATGGATTCATTGAGAAATTCTACCCCAATTCCATATATCATACTCATATATAAGCTTTTGCCAAACTCACAAAACCATGCTCGAAAAATAACATAACATTCCCATAAGTTAAAACTTACTAAAAATGCACATAGCCAAAAATACACATGTTCAAATTTAGCAATTACCAGAAATGGAATAATCTATTTAAATCACAATGACAACAATAAAACAAAAAAATACAAAAGAAGGGAGGGGTCCCACCTGGCATAGACACGAGGGGCCCTTTACTGGATGACAAGTGGGCCATGGGCCCACTGTCATACACACACACTAACACATACGCAGCAAACAGACACGTTCACATTGGATCTCCCCGCGAGAGGGAATCCTACCCACACCTACACACATGGACGCACACACACACACAACTGCACATGGCCACACCAGATCTCGGTGTCCACAACAGATCCCGCACACCACACTCCACAACCCACCAATGAAAAAAAGGAAAAGGGGCACGCCAGGGAGTGTGTGTGTGTGGGAGGGTTAGACCCCAGACCTCATGGTCTCAGCTCAGTTCATTTACCTCTATGCTATGATGGCAAGCTATGAGAATAAGTGGAACCATGATAGAGGAATGAACGAGATACAAAAGCTCAAGATTAGGGATGCCCAAGGCGCCCCAAGTAAATATTTCAATAAGTTTCAAGCATCTAATCTTGGGGATGCTACACATCCCACATCTCTTCGTCAACTATCGGTTAGCCTATGTTGAGCCTGAATTTTTATTCGTTCATGAGTGCTATCTTTATTTAGTTGGATGTTTGAATAAAATACTCAAATCTTAAAATCTTTGTTGAGAGAGAGAGAGTCCTTACATAGCTACCTAATTGTTTAACTACTCATTGATCTTCACTTATATATTTTGAGAGCAGTTTGATGTTTACTCTCGTGCTTCCCTCATATTATAAGAGTAAATTGTGAATGAATTAAATATCATAAATATGAAATTACATGTGCTTTATGCTTAGTAGTTTCTTAACATATGGTTTATAAAGTAAAATCTATTCAAGTTGGACAATCATCAAATAGGTCATACAAGCAATTCATGAATGATTAGTATAGGAAAGACAACTTTCACATACAAATATATTATCTTGGACATATTTTATGATTGTGAATACCCATCAATTATTTTTAAACTTGATCAAATAATTGAAGTTGGACAAGAAAGACAATATAATAGTTATGTTTGGGTATATTTTCATATAAGTTATATTGTTATGGATCCTCCAACATGTTGTGCTTGTTTAGAACCTTTTGCAAGCCAAAACTTCGTACTAAGTAGAGATACTATTTGTGCATCCAAATCCTTGAGCCAAGTTTATTCCATGAGAGTCCACCATACCTACCTATATATGGTATTTCACTAACATTCCAAGTAAATTTGCATGTGCCACCTCTAAAACCTTCAAATAAACATCCATTTTGTGTGCTCGTACCGCTCATGGAACGACAGGACGGTCATTACATTCCATGGTAAGTGAGTTATTCTCAAGATGAGTGTTTATTCACTTGTCATAGCATGAGAGAGGCTGGTAAAAAGGATGCCCATTCCTGCATAATACAAAAATAAATAAATAAACTCCCCCTAGAATGTTGATTGTTTGGAGGGCAACCATGGATTCGGCTAACCATGGAATGTGTTTGAATGGTGGAGGGGGATCAAAATTTCAATTCTGTTTGGGAACCACAAATAATGTGATTAGCATGGAAGATATTGAAAATTCTGTTGTGACGTTGACAGGAAAAGCACACCACTCAAACCTACATATTCATCTCTGTTTTAAACAATGTGCTCTCGCACCTTTGGAAATCCCTGCTTCCCTTTGCAAAGGGATTTTTTTTACTTTCATGATGTTTCCTATTCATGTTGAGTCAACTTCTTATTCCACTCTCAGTCTATTAGTTGGCAAGCATCATGTGCTGGGGAAAGATCAAAACATATTGCAGAAACCAGGCAGTCAGAATGCTTACCTCCTAATGAGGGCTTCTCCTGTTCGAGGCACGCACTCTTGAGCTCTCGGCCTCCAGGTTCGTTCGAAGGTCCAGGACCTCCTTCTCCGACACATTGTACCGAGCCCCAATCTCACAAGCATTGTTCCAAAGGGAAGAGATAAAAACGATAAAGTACTGTCGGTCGGACCCAAGGGGAACAATCACTTGGTAAGCCGAGCAAGAAGCAACATGCCCTAATCGTCCTTCCAGCCCTGTAGCTAATGTGGATGATACTGTTCCACTAGCTGACAAGGATACCCCAGAAGTTGCCGTTGCGAAGGAAAATTTCTAGGTCAAGTCGCCTTTATAAGGTGGCTTGAGACTGTAGGAATAACTTTTGATAATGTTTATATGTTTGACACATGTTTTTAGAAGATGTTGAATCTGTTCCCGAAAACTGCAGAAATGCCTCAAAGAAGAGCAGAAACTGAAAGCTAAGGCGGAACTTGTGGCGTCTCATCTTGAAAGTTGTGCCCGCCAAGCGAATGGTCTTCTTGATCAAGCCAAGAAGACATTTGAAGAAGTAAAATACGCCCTTATAAGGCACACTAAAATGATTGAGAAGCAGCTTGGGAATGTAAAAGTGGATCATCATATTGTCGTGAAGCAAATAAATGAGATGTTGACTGTCATTTTTGGTATGTATCTATAACTTTTTGTTTTTTAAATTTCGGGTTATGATGATATGGCGGCTCATTGTCTTTCTCATTTTTCTATGCATGACGAAAAGATTAGAACCTTGTGATGATGCCAATTGTGAAGTTATATGCAATATTCACTTATGTGGAGCAACTTTTCACAGGATGTGTCTTTGCCATTATGGCAGTGAAGAACCTGAAGCACCCGCCGAGAAACATTAAAGACATGTTGAAGCAGTTGTCGACTGTGCCGCAATGGGTGACTGAATTCTGGAAGTTGGCAGCTCGGGCTGGAGCTAACATGGCTCTTGCCCGTGCAAAATCATATTTACCTGAGCTAGATCTGGAAGCTTTAAAAGATGGATTTCCTGAATTCAAGATAGATGGCTCAAAGTTCTCGTAGGAGGATTTCGCCAAGTGTATGAGGGAGAATCGGCCACTGGCGACTCTTCTAGCCGAGGAGATTGATGTGTCTCACTATATGGGGTGCATATTCAACGGACAATGAGAGCATCAACCCGCCAAAATATGAGCTCTTTGAGTTGGTGTCGCCTGTACATAAGAACACCTTCGCTCCTGATGTTGATGCATCGGTTATTGTTCCAAGGCCTTCAAATTTTCAATCTCTAAGAACAATACGGTGGCGATTGAAGGATCAGCAGGTTGATGATGATGATTAGCTGGCGGAATTGGACCTGGAGGCGGCTGGCGCGGACGAGCACTAAAGGCGGGCTAGCACAGAAGATGTATAAGCCGCCAAGCAATAGTAGCCCCCAAATGTTGGGCTGAAAAACTCTAATATTTTTGTGGCTCCTCATGTGAGCCTGTAATAGGGGTAGCAAAAACTTTGAACTGTTTTGCCATGCCATCGTGCACTTTCATGATTATGTTGTGGTGGCTAGGTTGCCAAACAACTTTGAACTTCCAATGAGTTGCCTTTATAGAAGTGCTTCACTGTGTCTATGTTGACTCCTATTTTTGCTCGGTGAGCCGCCGGTTGTATGATAAAAAACTGGTTCAACCAAGTTGCCCAAATAGAATCATCCTTAAACTGTTTGTGGTTTGTGAAAAAGATGTGTAGAAAACGAACGGGTCATAGTATGACTGTAGCTTCGTAACCTGGCTGGTAAATTTTTGAGCCGGTGAAAAACATGATAGTGTTATACTATAAATATATAAGAAATAAAATATCATAATAACAAAATATAATAATTTATAATGAGTCCGCTTTATAAGACTTGGTATAGAGACTGGCTTTCGAGACTCAAGTCTTGCTTCAATGAAGCTAGTGGCTCTAAGTATAATAAGGCCGAAGATGAGCAATGTTCCAAGGTCGGGTTGTTTCCTCTTTAGAGGTGTATGACCCCACGCATAAATAGATTAGGTAATGTGACCCATTATTGAGGTTCTTGTTGATGACGAAAGGACCTTCCCAAGCTGGGGGAAAGCTTATGCATCCCCATTTAATCTTGAATCAAATGGGGCACTAAGTCGCCCTCTTGGAAAGTACGTCTTCAGACTCTATGACTGTGATAGCGACGTAGTCTTGCTGATATATAGCAGATCTAGCTGCTGCTAAGTCATGTTCCTCTTCCAAAGCATCCAAAGAATCTTGACGTTCCTACTTGTTGTCTGCTTAAAGATAGGCAGTAAATCGAGGAGAATCATGATGAATATCACTTGGTAATACAACCTCAGCACCATAAACCAGAAAGAATAGTGTATATCCAGTGGGTCTGTTTGGAGTTGTTATATTGATCCAAAGTACCGCGGGGAGTTCTTGGATCCAACAGCTCGGAGCGCTAGAGTGCAACCATAAGCCAAGGTTTGATTCCTCTTAAAATCTCTTGATTAGCTCGTTCATCCTGTGCATTGGACTGTGGATGTGCAACTGCCACAAAATCAAGCCGGATATGCTCATGCTGACAAAACTGCTCCATAGCTCCTTTGGATAAATTAGTGTCGTTGTCAGTAATGATGCTATGAGGATAGCCAAAACGGAAGATCATCTTTTTAAAAAATGTGACTGTTGTCTCTGCATCAAAATCGCTGATAGGTTCCGCCTCAACCCACTTGGTGAATTTATTGACCGCTACCAATAGTTGAGTTTTCTTGTTAGAGTACGGCTTGAATGGGCTGACCATGTCGAGCCCCAGACCGCAAACGACAAGGTAATTGGGATCATCCGCAATTCTTGAGCCGGTACGTGAGCTTGGCGGGCAAACTTTTGACATCCATTGCACTTGCGCACAATCTCCTCTACATCTGTATGAGTTGTTAACCAATAAAACCCGTTCCGAAAAGCTTTCGCAACCAGAGATCGTGATCCAACATGATATCCACAATAGCCAGCATGAATTTCATTGAGAATCTCCTGGCCTTCCTCAGGAGAAACACAATGCTTGGAAACGCTGGTACTACTTCGATGGCATAGCTCGCCATTAATAATAGTCATGGACTTGGATTGCAGAATTATCTGTCGAGCGATGATTTCCTCAACACGAGTCAGCGGAAGCAAATAATATATGAGTACAGAAATAAGGTAAATAAGTTTTGACTTAAGAAGGCTAGCACAAACATAACACTGATCGAAAGAGGCGAGGCCTCCTGCCTGGGAACCTCCTATCCTACTGCTGGTCGGGGGCAACCTCCACATACTAGAAGGCTCCAGCGATGGTGTAGTAGTCGTCTCCGGTGTACTCCATCTCCGGGGCTCCGTTGTCTGAACACAACAATTGTATCAAGGGGGAAGAGAAAGCAAAGCAGCGGTGACTACTCATTTGCAAGACTGACATTAGAACTATGCTAAGTATGGATCAGTAGGAAAGGGGGTTATATCTAGACTGACTGGAGAAAGCAAGAATGAGGGGGGAAGGCCTAGTCCTATCGAAGACTAGCATCTTCAACATCTTACAACATTAGAAGAGATTAGATTGGTATCTCATATATAGCAATATTATTGTAACAAATTTTAATAAGTAACCACACCGAGAGATTCTTCCTCAACTCCCTGCGAGAAAGCAATCTCGGAGCCAACATTCATTTCAATTTAAATCACAATTTTAGTTATATCAGGTCAAGGTACAAATCCAAGTCGTCCTGTTACCATGGATATCAAAGGAAAAAACATGCCTATCTACTGTGAAAAACTTGGAGGACACACGACGTCTCCTTGAAGCTTCCACCCCGGTGACGAGGCCTTTGATCATCCAATGCTCAGCCAACGGCCCACATAGTCCAGCCCATGAGAAATAGGTCGGCCATCCGAGGACCCCTTAAACCAGGACTCCCTCAATAGCCCCCGGACTAGCCTCCAACGCCGAGGTATATCCAGACAATCTTGCGCGTCAAAGTCTTCGGCTTGCGAGGCAAGTCCCTCTATCCCTTCTTGTTCGGCAACTATCCTGTCATCGGTGAAATCCCAAGCATCACGAACTTGCAGGGTCCATTGTAATAACTGTTAGCGCTTCTCGATCCTCGCATGCTTACGGGACATGAGTGTTTCAACAGCTTTTTACAAGACTGCCCCTCCCACAAAGGAGGCACCACCCATTTAAACAAACTGAATCGTGGTCTAGGCCACATCCTCTTCTTCCTCCTCATCGAAGAAACCCTTCAGTGAGAGATCACCACAAGAACGTGGTGAGCGCCCCCAGCTCTTCCTCACGCCCTTACAGCTCCCGTCCCGAGGATTGGATAAACTGCTCTGTATCCCTCCTTCGACTACGCAACCTCGAGACCCAAGGGTATCTTCCTTCCTTGGATCTAGCGGTTACCCATGCCGGTTTGACTTCATTCAATTGTGAAGTATTCACGGAAAACTTCCCCAATCCTCAAAAGGGGGAGCGTGTATGTTTCTTGCCCTTCCTCTTGCGGGGTCTCGGGTTCCCCATTCATCCGTTCCTCATGGGATTATAGGAGTTTTATGGGATCCAGCTCCATCATCTCACCCTAGGGTCCATTCTACATATCTCGGGCTTTGTTGCCCTTTGCGAGATGTTCCCGGGCAACGCTTGGCTGCCCACGTGAGGCTGCTAGCTCATCATAAGTTGACCATGATAAATGTGATGGTTGCCGCCAACACCCAATGTGCCCAGCCCCTTCATCAAAGAATACACCCTTTGTAGTGTTACAACAGGACAAGCGACTCCACTCGCTCCCGACAGTCGGGACCCGCCAATCAAGCAACATTAATAGCCACACTTGCCGACCTATACATAGGGGAGAAAGAAGACTTTGTTCAGCTACCAAGCAAGGAGGGCTACTCAAGTCACAACTCCATCGAACATGTGAGCCTTTCAACTCTGTGACCCGACTTGCGATTTTACATTTATCCCTTTCTGATCGAAGTCTTTAATTTGTGTATACAGGAATGGAGGAGCTTTGCTGAGATAGTTAACTGTCCGCCCCCAACCTGAGAACTATTCTCACGACAACGATCCAGGATTTCATGATGACCCGTATTTGTCAGTTGAAGTCGAAGACGGGGTCTTCTAGAAAGAGAGCCTTGACTCCTCCAAGGTGCTTTCATAGCCAATTACCCCGGATCATTCCCTTCCCCTGCTACAGGCAAGAAGGAGAAAAATTTGTCCCGCAAAAGGCAAGTATCCTCCAACAACCCAAACACGCAGGCTCCTACTCCCAAGCGTCGTCGGTCCGCGCGACATAAATCGGCTACGACGGCAATGCCTGGACCGAAAAGCAACAGGGACCCGTCAAATGAGCTGGTTGTGGGGACAAGGCTGACCACTCGCTCAGCTCAAAGTTACTTTGTTTGGCTGCTTAATTTATCATTACAATTGATAGGACCTCTCAAGAGATATCGTGTCGAAATACTTGGGCAACGAGTTCAACCATCTCATGCTGAGGATGTTGCCAGGGTGTCCGGCAATGCTCATGACTCCAGATCCTTGGCTCATGCTGAACCTGCTGCGGAGGTCCCTGTGGTCAATCAGGCCCCTAAAGGCTCCGGGGACGCGGTATCAGTTACTAAATCTGAGGCAGAGAGTGCGATGGGTCATTGGCAGCAACAAGAAGCTTTGCACCACCCAGGATTATCCGAACAAGAGTTCAATGCCCTATGCTCGGCTGACGCATACATCGAAGCTGCCCGAGCTGGGTTGAAGGAGGCATGAAACTATTATCGTCTAGCCTGCAAGTGAGGGATCGGTTATAAGAATCCAAACACCTGTAAAACCAGTGGCCCCCGAGACTTGAATTGATCGGAATGACCGAATTGAAGGGTCCGCGTAATGCTTTACTGATGATGCAAGCCTCCAGGCAGCAGAACGAGCAACTGTACAAGGAATTGCAGGCGAGCCAAACACATGTGGAGACCGTGAGGGCTGAACTTGAGCAAGTGAAGAATTTTACCCGAGAGGCGCATGGTGAGTATATCTGTTTTGCTGATCTTAGTATATAATCCCTTGCTGACGCAAGGGTACTTTGTAGCAGCTGGATTAATAGGGAAATTGCAAAAGGATTGAGATGCAGCCCGAGAATCTCAGCAGTACGCTGAGTCACAATATGAGGCCGGCTGCCTTTCGTTGCAGCAAAACCTGGAAGAGAAGAAACACCTCCAAGTGGAGAACAAGCAGCAGGACGATGAAATTAAGATCTTGAAGACTCAGTTGGCCCAGGCCCAAGAAGTGAACCAGAAATTAAAGCGGGGCATGTTCGATAAGTGTGATTCTAACATCGTATGTCACTTCTTATTATGAAGCGTAATGGGCATGCCCTGACTCATGTATAGGTCTCCTAACCGGGCGCCCCGAAGAAGAGATGGGATCCTACCTGGGAAGCCTTCTGAAGGAACACTCCGCCATTTATGAGCAGGCTTGGAAGACTATGAGGAGTATGATAAAAGTGCTATGGCATGCCGAGCATCCTCCAGAAGGGATGGCCAAACTCATTGATCGGTTCAAGGGAGCCCGGAGATGGTTCGAGTTATGGAAGACATCGGTCTGCTGGGAGGGTGCACGAGATGCATGTGCAATGATCAAGACGCGATATACCGGCCTTAATCCGACACATATGGATCGGGTTGGGCCAGCAAGGCCTGATGATCAAGAAGTGCCGCTTTACTTGGTGTACGACCAAGTGATACCAGTCGCTCGTCTCTCACAGGAAGATTGCTCCCTGGATGCCTTAATAGACAATCTCGACCAGCAGCCAGATGTATGAATGTATGTAACTGTGTACTGATAATAATTTTTGTGCTCCGCCTGTGTTGTAAACTTTTTCTTAACCGGCCATCGGCTTCGACCTCCCACTCTAACAGCTCGGGAGTGTTCCTTAAAATATCACTCGAGAAGAGTGAATTATGTTCGGGGAACCAGACAATCCAGCC
This sequence comes from Hordeum marinum, assembly GCA_022496015.1. Lineage (NCBI taxonomy): Eukaryota > Viridiplantae > Streptophyta > Magnoliopsida > Poales > Poaceae > Hordeum > Hordeum marinum. Next base: position 183,628,412 of record CM039677.1, on the reverse strand, counting down.
ATTTGGTGCGAACAGACAAAAAGCACACATGGATATATGTTATATTACTGCTTAGCATAAGAAACATCTTCCGAAGAAAATAGTACCTCCATCGATACCTTTCTTCAGACTACTACGTAAATCGTAGATAGTAAGGCCGTACACTGCTAGTATGCGACTAATGGCTTTCGTGAGAAAAGAAGTCCAGTACTGGTGACAACGACCATAATCTTTTTGTTGAGTCCGTCACAGCCGACCAATTTTCTTCTGAAGATAGCTAGCTTTTGGCTTCACCCGTATGAGCTACGTATCCGGATGACCCGGTCGTAACAATTGTAGAGGTTCTCCCTTTACCCTCTAGCCGAACAATTGGGAACGTAGAGGGTAAGCACAGGAGCGAGGCAACCTAGCTTGGCAAAAATCTTAGTTCAAATTGATGCATATAATGGCTTAAAATCAACAAGGGAAACATGCATACACAATAAATGTGGATAGATGCTTAGATTATAAAATCCTTGGCTTTGGGAAGAAGCTCCCAGGTGTTGTGTTCGGATTTAACAATTACGGATGTGTGCCGACAATCTTAATACAAGATCGGTTGAACCGAACATACACTTAGGAGAAAAATTCAAACCTGCCAAAAATCAAGGTGGGAGGGAAAGGAAAAAATAAAGAAGAAGCAAAGAGAAAGGAGGTAAAGGGTAAAGAGTATGACGCCACCGGTTTATCCGTAGAAGCGCCGAAGATGAGCTGCGTTCCATGGGTTTGGTTCAAGGCAGTTATCCGATGGGTTTCGAAGACGGTAAGCCCCTTCTGCGAGTACTTCATCGATTATGAAGGGCCCCTCCAATTTTGGGTTAACTTTATGCTTCTACTTCTCGAGGATTCGTAAGACGAGTTCACCCACATTATACACTTTTGCCCTGACCTCCCTACTCTAGTAACGTCGGGCCTGCTGTTGATAAAAAGTACAGCGAGCCCGAGCTATGTCGCGCTCTCCTTCTAAGGCGTCCAGGTCATCCTGCTGATCTAACTCAGCCTCCTTTTCCTCGTACATGCGCACCCTTGGTGCGTCATGAATAATGTCACAGGGGAGGACTGCTTCTGCCCCATAGACCATGAAGAATGGTGTGTATCTCGTTGATCTGTTCGAGGTGGTGTGCAGGCCCCATAGAACGGAGTCAAGCTCCTCTACCCAATGACAGTTGGACTCATGAAGAGATCGGACCAAATGTGGTTTAATGCCACTCATGACAAGGCTGTTTGCTCGTTCGACTTGTCCATTGGTCTGCGGATGATACACCGATGCGTAATCGAGCTTGATGCCCATTTTTGTGCACCAGTCTCTGACCTCTTGGGCTGTGAAGTTGGATCCATTTTTCATTATTATACTATGCGGGACGCCGTAACGGTGTACCATCCTAGATATAAAGTAGATTACTGGTCCAGACTTGGCTGATTTGACAGGTTTTGCCTCTATCCATTTGGTGAACGTGTGAACCATGACCAGGAGGTATTGATTCTTCTTGGTCTCCCCCTTAAGTGGTCTGACCATATACAGCCCCCAGAACGCAAAGGGTCAGGTAATTGGAATAGTCCGAAGAGCTGTTGGGGGCATGTGACTTTGATTTGAAAAAGTTGACACCCCACACAGTGTTTGACAAGTGACTCGGTGTCTGCTCGAGTAGTGGGCCAGAAGAAACCAGCCCGGAAGGCCTTGCTAACTAAGGCTCTTGTTGCAGCGTGATGGCCGCCCATCCTGCCTGGACTTTGGCTAAGAGCCATCGTCCTTCTTCCTCAGATATGCACCGTTGCAGTATTCCGGTGGTGCTTTTCTTGTATAACTCACCCTCGTGGACTTTATTGGCTTTGGATCGCCAAATTATGCATCGCACCTCCGTCTAATCGCCAGGGAGTTCTTCGTGAAGATGGTAGGCGAGGAAGGGCTCAGTCCATGGCGAGATTACTGCCATGACCTCATGAGCCGAAGGCATTTCGTCCATTACGAAGCCACTGATGATTTGGTCATCTGGTTCATTTATAGTGGGAACAACCTCTTCCGCGCTAGTGAGATCGGCACCCTTATGATCGTCCTGCCAAACTACTGATGGCTTAAAGAGCCATTCCAGGAAAGTGTTTTTTGGGACAGGGTCGCGTTTGGCCCCCATGCGGGCCAATACGTCGATGACTTGGTTGGTGTCTCTAGCGACGTGGTGAAATTCTAGCGCCTCGAACCGTGTGGATATCTTGAGGACATCATTTTTGTATGCCACCATCCTCGGGTTTTTGGCATCGAATTCGCCATTGATTTGGCAAATGGACAAGTTGAAGTCTCCCCGTACCTCCAGGCGTCGTATGCCCATTGATGCTGCCATCCGAAAATCATGCAAGAGTGCTTCGTATTCGGCTGCATTGTTGGAATCAGCATACATGATCTGCAACACGTATTGAACGTTGTCTCCTGTGGGGGATGTGAGAATAACTCCAGCCCCCAGTCTGGCCAAAGTTTTGGATCCATCGAAGTACATCGTCCAATGCGAGTATGTACTATATTCTATGGGGAGCTCGGCCTCTATCCATTTGGTGAGGAAATCTGCCAGCACCTGAGATTTGATAGCTCGTCGTGGCTTGTAGGAAATTTCAAAGGGAAGGAGCTCAATGGCCCATTTGGCTATGCGGCCAGTGGCATCCCTGTTGTTGATTATATCATTCAGGGTTACTTCGGATGCCATCATAACTAAACACTCTTGAAAGTAGTGTCTAAGTTTCCGTGATGCCATACTGTATAGGCTATCTTCTGGTAGTGAGGGTATCTAGACTTGCACTGCGTTAGTACTTCTCACACATAATAGACTGACTTCTGTATCCGGAATTTGTGTCCCTCCTCCTCTCGTACGACGAGGAGCATTGCGCTAACGACTTGGTTGGTGGCTATATGTATAATAACATGGTTTCACCAGCACCTGGCGTCATGAGTATGGGACTGCTTGCCAGAAGTGTTTTAATTTCTTCTAGAGTAGCTGCTGCTTCATCGGTCCATTCGAAATTGTTGGTCCGTTTCAGCAATCTATAGAGCGGTAAAGCCTTTTCCCTCAGGTGGGAGATAAAGCGGCTTAGCGCTGCCACACAACCAGCCAACCTCTAGACATGCTTTAGCTCTATGGGAACTACAAGTTCTGATAGGGCACGAATCTTAGCTGGATTCGCTTCTATTCCTCTATGGGAAATGATGAATCCGAGTAGTTTACCAGCGGGAACTCTGAATACACATTTCTCCGGATTGAGTCGTATATCGTACTCATGTAGGCTAGCAAAGGTTTGCCTTAGGTCGTCGATCAGCTGGCTGACGTGTTTGGTTTTGATTACCACATCGTCCATGTATGCCTCGACTGCTTTACCGACTTGTTTTGTGAGACAAGTCTGGATCATGCGCAGGTACGTAGCCCCAGCGTTTTTAGCCAGAAGGGCATCATGTTGAAGCAGAATGGCCCATAAGGGGTGATGAATGCGGTTGCACCTTGATCGGATTCCTTCATTATAATCTGATGGTATCCAGAATAAGCGTCAAGGAAGCACAACGAGTCATGTCCGGCTGTGGTTTCAATAATCTGGTCTATACGTGGTAAGGGGAAAGGGTCCTTAGGGCAGGCCTTGTTGAGATCTTTAAAGTCGACGCACAACCGCTAGGATTTGTCTTTCTTTGCTACCATCGCCAGGTTTGCCAACCATTCGGGGTGCTTAATCTCCCAAATGAATCCGGACTCTAGCAGTTTGGCTAATTCTTCACCCATAGCTTGTTGTTTGGGCTCGGAAAAGCGGCACAGAGTTTGCTTAACGGGCTTAAATCCTGCGATGATGTTCAGACTATGTTCTACTAGCCGCCATGGTATTCTAGACATATCGGAAGGATGCCAGGCAAAGATGTCCCACTTTTGTCGTAAGAATGCTCGGAGTGCTTGGTCCACTATGGGGTCCAGTTGAGCTCCGATGGACACTGTCTTATTGGGGTCCGTTGGGTGTACCCGAATTTTAACGATTTCATGTACATGTTTAAAGGACGTGGGTTTGGGCCTTTTGCTAAGGATCACATCGTCCTTGTCTACTGTTGATCGAAGTGCGATCAGCTCTTCTGAAGCGAAGGTCTTAGCTAGTGCCTTGAGGGCAAGCGCTGCTATTTTGTTTTCGGCTCGAATGTCTATATTTGGATCACTTGCGATTTCAATTACCCCGTTTGGTCCTGGCATCTTGAGTTTCATATACCCGTAATGTGGTATAGCCTGGAATTTTGTGAAGGCTTCATGCCCCAGTAGGGCGTGGTAGCCGCCGGGGAAGGGCACAATATGGAAGAAAAGTTCTTCGGATCGGTAGTTTTCGGGTGTGCCGAACACTACGTCCAGGGCGATACGTCCTGAACAACGTGCCCCTTTCCCCGGAATGATCCCCCGGAATGTCGTGTTGCTATGCTCGATGTGAGATCGGTTGAACTGCATTTTTCCAGGGTATCTTCGTAGATAAGTTTTAAACCACTGCTGCCATCCATTAGCACTTTGTGTAACCTGAAGCCATCGACGATGAGGTTTAGGACCACTGCAGCCGGTGTATGACCGGGATGAATGAGTGGTTGGTTAGTATCTCCGAAGGTAATGGGTATGTCTGCTCATGCACTTGTTGCTGCCACATGATAGACCTGTTTGAGTTCTCTAAGAGCTCTTTTCCTCCTGTTCCTTGAGGGGAACATTTCGTAGATTGTCAAGACTTCGACGTTGTATTTTGGTGGCGATGTGGAGCACCTATTTGGCAGTAGTGCCTCAAGAATGGCTTCACCGCTTTTTGCGACCTGCCTGACGACCCAGCAAACTCTAAGGCTATGAGTCGGGCTTGTGTTTAGCAATACAAAATGTATAGGACATGGTTTATCCAATAGCCCATCAAGGATAGTTCTGACCCCTGTAAGGGGCCTATTTCTCTTTTCGGCGGGTTCGAGTTTGGCTGGCCACTTCGGAGGTATCCTATTTTTCCGATCTCCTCTAGGGTACTCGGTAAAGGTTGGTTACGAAAATAGCCATTCGGCTTGCTAGGCGCTTTCAATGGCACAATATTTTTGTACCAAGTCTGACAGCTCGGTGAAGTCACGAATGTGCTGACGAGCCAGGGCGTTGAGAATCCCTTCGTCATGGCAATTGTGATTGAAGGTTTCCATTATTTCCTGATCACTAAGACCTCGTACGTTGTTTCTAAAGAGGAGTCTAGCCCAAAAATCATGAGCCGACTCTCTTGGTAATTGTTTAACATCTCATAAGTTCGAAGACTTGGACTCTATTGCGACGCTTGAGTGATCGGCTTGGGTGGTGTGTGTGAATTTTTTTGACTCCACACCATGATGTGAGTCCGGAATTATGGGCTCCGAGTTGTGTTCTAGATCATGGACCGATACTGATATATCTCCGGAGCGGACTCCAAGGTGTGCATTGCAAGTGAGGTTTCGATGATTGAGGATTGGGGTATAAACCGTTTTTAATTCTGGTCATTAGGGGGACAAGCCACCAGCCGGACACTCAACGATGGCGACTAAGTGAGTGACCGTGGGGATGAGAATGTCCCAATCGTTGAGTTTAAGCCCGAGCCGGTCATAGACTAGGGTCTGGCCGTCAGTCATACGCATGGTCTGAATCCGATCAAACAGAACGTTTAGGAATGAGGCGACAGTAGGATGCGTGTCCCTGAAGTGAGTGGGGTCGATCTATGGCGTTGCAGCTCCGGAGTCGCTTGAAAGCGGATCCGGGTCCTATTTGGCCATAGCGGATCCGGCCACAAATAATGGGTTGGGCGTTTCAGACAGCCCGAGGGTGAAGGTCACCTTAGAGGTGGGGCCCGACATCTTCGGCGACGAGGCGTTGGGATCTGCGGGCTCCTCCATGAGAGTTGAGGGTCGCATCAAGACAAGTTCTCCCCGTGAATCAACGACGGACTCTAGGGTTCCGAATCTGATTCCTTGATCGGGGACGAAGCTTGCGATCTAGACAAGATGGCCGGTCGGGTCGGTGTGCGACAAGACGTTACCACCCGTGAAGATTTGATCACGGATGAGAATATCCTGGCTGTAGATCGTGTTGCTTATGACAAGGAGAGTCATCGATCCTTTGGCGATAACAGCGGAACTCTCAATGAAAGAACCAATGTTGGTGTCAAAACCGGCAGATCTCGGGTAGGGGGTCCCGAGCTGTGAGAGTAGGATCGATGGTAATAGGGGACGAAGGAGACGATGTTTACGCAGGTTTGGGCCCTCCTATGGAGGTAAAACCTACATCCTGCTTGATTATATTGTTGATATGAAGGTTACAGAGTTGATCTACCTCAAGATCAAATAGCTAAACCCTAGATGAGTTGTTCTGTGCCCTACAATCTAAAACCCTCCGGCTTATATAGACGCCGGGGGTACTAGGGTTTACACATGGTTGGATGCACATTGAAGGAAAACATGCCTATCTACTATCGAAAACTTGGAGGAGACGCCACATCTCCTTGAAGCTTCCACCCCGGCGACACGGCCTTTGATCATCCAATGCTCAGCCAGCGGCCCACATAGTCCGACCCATGAGAAATAGGTCAGCCATTCGAGGACCCCTTAAACCAGGACTCCCTCGGCCCCACCTAGGCTCAATAAAGAGGCTAGCCCGCCGGTCTAAATCCTAAGCGCGTAGGGGTCATGGGCCCACTCACCCTTTGCACTCCTGCATGATGCGTATGTGTCCTTTGTCAGTCCTAGCATCACTTAATACAAGATCAATGCCGTTGCGGACCACTTGGGCACGCGCCGCTCCATTGCTGACGTCCAAAGAGCTTCGGCTGATACAACAACGATGAGTACCCATAACTTATCCCACGTGGAGGTTTAGTGCGTAGAAGGTCAAATGACCAACTTAGATCAAATACCCAACCCATTAGCATTTTATTAATGCGGGATGATCGTGACCCATGAAGTGCGGTCCCGTCGCCCCGCCTCGAGGATGTGTGGCAAGGGCCTCACCTGCCCGGCCATGCCTCGTCATCATCAAACAGTGGGTACCCTTTAGGGCCGACCCATGATCAACATTTGTGTGTAACCAAGTCATAGTACCGGTGTGTATAAAAGGTCAAGGAAAGAACTAAGGAACCACCCTCAATGGTCCCCGCTCGATGTAACCGTCAAGGTGGGCTTAGAGGAATCACCCTCGGGGGTCCCACACTGGGGGGGGGGTTGCACGACAGAGTCGAAATCGGGAATGGCGGAGAGGTATCACCTTTTGTTTACCACGACCGACTAGATACACTACAGAGCTAACATCATGAGTATTTCACGAGGTGTCACCCTCGGTACTCGGTAGTAGCTCTGCAGAGTCGTACCACAAAGGGTGTGTGTGGTGCTGTGTCGGTTCTAGCTCGTCGATCATGATGACCGAGTAACTAATAATTAAAGCGGGGACAACTAAGACTAAGGGGGTCAGAGGGGTCACTAATCGACCTATACTAAGCAGTTTAAAGAAGCAGCAGGTACAATAGCAGTTCATCAAAAATAGGCTATGCATCAGAATAGGAGCTATTTAAAACAATAGCAAAATCTAATGCAAGCATAAGATAGAAAGAATGGGCGATATCGGAATTCTCAAGGGGATTTGCTTGCCTTGCCGCTCTGCTGCAAAGGCCTGATCGTCAGTGGTGTAGTCGTACCCGACAGCAGCGTCCGTCTAGGGGTCTACCAATAAGAAGAGGGGGAGAAACAACAAATATAAAGCAGAAGGATGCAACATGATGCATGACATGGCAATATGCAGACCTAGGCATGTACTAACGCAATATTACACGTCGCAGACGGATCGGAAGAATATCTGACGATATTTTCCATGTCTCAGGCTACTACCGGACAGACGAAAACGATGTAAAGGTTCCATGTTCGTTATGATAGGAGCACGTGACAGACTAACGAACGGTGTATATGGATTCGTGGGATTTCTCTGAACAAACTTTCATGTATAAAATATTTTCATATGACCTACAGTTTATTTTATATCAATTCTTAAAGTTTTATTAATATTTTGAAATTAACAAATTTAAATTAATTCAATAAATTTAATTATGACATGAGCATGATGTCATGCCGATATTAGCAGTCAACAGGGGCTTTGACTAGTTGAAAGCACATTTGCTCCCTTGGTGGTTTTAGTAATCAATAACAACATATATGTCATTAAACTAATGTTTCCACTAAGTATATTTCAACAAAAGTTCAATGATAGGGATGGCAAAAGGATTGTGGAGAAACCCCAAGATGCAAGGAAATGGATTGGGAAAGCTTCAAGCAAGATGACTCTACATTTTACTTTGTGAGAAATCACTTTGAGTCCATAGGAAAGCCAATCCTATTAAAAGGGGGTAAGGTACTATTGGTGAACAAGATGCTCCACGAGCACAAATGATAGTCACCAAAGACACCCATGAGATCTTACACAAAAGTCTGTCCAAAGCTAAATATCCAAAATCGGTGCAACAAACATTTTCCACTCGATGCCACCGATTCCCAAACTCGGAGACACTCATGCCAAACCTTAGGTGCAACCGATTCCACTTTGGTGCCATCGAGTTTGGGTTGCCAACGTTTTGCTATCTCAATTCAACAAATCTTACCACCGAGTTTGTTGGATCAGTGTCACTGAGTTGTGCAATCTGACCATTGGTCACCTGATCGGTACCATCGAGAATTATATATCAGTCTCACCGAGATTCAAAAGTTGTCACCTTTTGGTCACTTCGGTACCATCGAGATTCACACATTGGTGTCACCGAGTTGGTCACTTAAGGTGTAACAATTAGATTTTTGGAGATGCCTATATATACCCCTTCACCACCACCTACTCGAAAGTGAAGCACTCAGAATAGATCCCCACTCATATCAACTGATTTTCTGAGAGAGAGCCACCTACTCATGTGTTGAGATGATGCCATTCCATTCCAACCATATGAATCTTGATATCTAGCCTCCCCAAGTTGCTTTCCACCCAATCAACCTCTTCCACCAAAGCCAAATCTGTGAGAGAGTGATTGGGTGTTGTGGAGTATATCATCTTGAAGAACAAGAGCAATGATTTCAAAGACATTATCGAGCCTATTACCTTTTGGAGGTTCATGCCTCTTAGATTGGTTAGGTGTCACTTGTGAGCCTCCTACTTCGTGTTGTGGAGTGAACTAAGAAGTTTGTAAGGGCAAGGAGATCGCCTACTTCATGAAGATCCACCCGAGTTAGGATAGTCCTCCATGGACGTAGGCCATCATGGTATAGGAAAGGTTGCGTGGAGCCCATCGTGGGTAGATCCCTCCATGGACTCTCATGACCGTTACCCTCCGTGGGTTGTAGACTCCATAAACGTGGACGTACGATAGCACCACCTATCGGAACCACGGGAAAAATCATCGTGTGTCCACGTTGCGTTTGATCTTCCTACCCTTACTTTACTACTCATGTGACAGAGCTCATACCCCAAGGTAGGCCAAGGTAACGGGGTCCTCCCCACTCCGTTTCAAAGAAAAACCAAGCGGCCAGCTGGACGAGGCCGGCTGGGGACATTCCGCACGAGCCGGCTCCGGCTGGCGCTCCGTCCGGGCGGCCTAGCGACTGGGAGAGCTCCCGCCCGGCTAGCCAAGCAGCCGGCCGTCCACGAGCCGGGCAGCCCATTGACTTGGGGATGGACACGCCCTGTCCCGTCCCTCTGACCGTAGGTACAGCAGAGCAATGTGACTGGCGGGGTGTGCGACCCTGTGGCCACAGTGGTCGCCGACGCGCCATCCCGCATGGCTACAGTCCATCCGTTCGGCCCGCTGACCTTAGTGAGTTCGACCAGACGGGGAACAGTTCCAGCACGCCCCCGCCACTCGAGTACCTGCCCGGCGTGGCTACAGTGCCGCCGCCCGAACCGACGACCTCGGCCGGCTCGCGCTAGGTGACGCCCCCCCGGGCGGCCCGTGCCGGAGCAGATGGGGGAGGGCCAATCGCGGCGCCTGTCGGCGGGTCCCAACAGCGATGGGACTACTCGGCCAGCGGGACCCGCCCGCGACGAGACGATACAAGACGCGGGACCCCCTGGCCTGACGGAGAGGCTGCCAGCCAGGTCCCTCCACCCTCGTACCTAAATCATATTGTAAGAGCCGGGGGGTTGGCCTATAAAACCCCCTGAGGACTAAGGGCATTACCTCCCACGGAGGGCCCCGAACCTGGGTACGTCGTGTGTCTCCACTTTCTCGTACCCAATCCCGCACCCGGAGCCCATCGGTGTCCAATGGCCCCAACACCACCGATAAGCCACCCTATGGCATTTGTCGTGAGAAAACGCCGACAGTTGGCGCCCACCGTGGGGCCATCCACGTCATAGTTCGGGTTCATGCTCCGGGCGGGACCTCTCGCCATTCCCCACCACCGCCGCTCGGCTCGGCAAAACTGTGGGAGGCTCATGGGGCTTGCCGCGGCAGGCACTGCGATCGACTCCAACGGCCTAGCAGTCGATATCGACGCGCTCATCGAGCGCTTCGGTAGGCTCAGACTTGCCGAGGCTCCGACCGCGGGTGAGTACCCCGCGGGGGTACTCGTCTGCGCCAGCCCGCCCACGGCCGTGGGAGTACTCGTTGCGGCCCGCCCTAGCAGGTCCTGCCACTGTGAGGGGGTGATGGCCATAACCTCCTCCACCGCCTCCGAACGGGCGCGGGTAACGGCCACCGCCGCTGCCGCCTGCGTCGGCACGTCCGACCCGATCGGTGCGGCCCTTCGGGGCTTGAGCACCCCGATTGCCCCTATGGCAAACCCCGATACCGCCACGGCCGACCTCGAGGCGGCTCGTCGCATCCTCTTCGAGGACGCCACCACCCTCGTTGCCACGCGCCGCTGCATGGAAGCGGCACAGCGAGAATACGCCTCCGCTTACGGCCTTACCCCGGCTGGCACCGAGCCCAGCCGGCGTGGGGCCGTGCGTGACCGCGGAAGCATGGTCGCCGAGATCCTCGGTGGCAAAATGCCCGTCTACGACACCCCCGCAGCTAACCTGCGGGCCCTAAAGGTGGCCTATGAGGAACTGGACACCTTGGAGGGCGAAGAGCGTGCCGCCCACGAGCGCCACATCAAGGAGTTTATCGATGCTGCTGACGCGCAACAGCATTAGCTCGTGGCAAGCGGCACCGCTGCCGAAGGCTCCCGGCCCGAGCACGAGGGCATGCGAACTATCGGCCGCCAACCGGTGCAGCACTCCTGTTCCCCATGCGTCTCCGGTCGTCGGCTCGAGACGCACGACCCCCGGCCCTCTCAGTCGCCGGGGAGTGAGCAGCCGATGCGTCCGCTACCGCGAAGCGCCGGCATCCGGCAGCCGGCACGGCCGGGGGCAAACGCCACCCCCGCAACGCGGGTCGTGGCAATCGACACCGCCCATCATTCGCCCCGAGCTTTCAGCCCGGCTCGGGCCACGCGTCCCCTGTAGCAAGGACGATGCTCACGATCGCATCGACCAACTCGCGCAATCCGCCCTCCTCGAGGAGGAGGGCTCGATCGGCCCGGCTTGCTTCGTCCCTCGGATCCGCATCGAGCCATTCCCGAAGGGCTTCACACTCCCTAGGGATACCCTGAAGTATAGCAGGGCTGCCAAGCCAGAAGACTGGCTGATCGATTACACCACCGTAGTGGGCATCGCAAGGGGAAACAAACACGTGGCCGTCCGCTACGCCCCCCTCATGCTCATCGGCTCGGCCCGCACCTGGCTCAACAGCCTGGCGGCCGGCAGCATCAACACATGGACGGACTTCGAGGAGGCCTTCGTCCGCAACTTCACCGGCACCTACAAGCAGTCGGGCCGGCCCCGTGAACTTGCTATGTGTGTTCAGGGGCCGGACGAATCCCTCTATGACTACCTCATCCGATGGACCGAGCTCCGCAAGTCTTGCGAGGGAGTGCACGAGGTGCATGTCGTGCAATACTTCATTGAGGGTTGCCGGTATGGCACCCCTCTCAAGCACAAGCTTCTGTGCTCCGAGCCGGCCACGCTGGCCGAACTCATGACCAGGGTGGACAAATATGCCACGGCCGATTCGGCCATCCGGGTCAAGACGGCCTCGCCGGCCAAGGCAACGACAACGCCAGCCGCGGCCCGACCGGCTACCGACAACCGGCAGCTGCACAACGACAAGCGCAAGAACGACCAGCCGAATCCCCGCTACGGGAGCCGGCAGGTTAACAATGTCGAGGATCAGGAGCCGGCTGCCCAGCCTTCCAGCCAGCGCCAGCGCGCCGGCAAGGCTCCCTGGCAGCCGAAGCTCACCTTGGAGCAGATGCTCGATCTTCCATGCAAGAATCACTAGGGGCCAAACCCTCCACGCACACGCTCCGGCAGTGCAGCTTCTCACAACGATTGGCCCAGGGGGACGGCCTTCCAGCCCCTCTCGTGCCGCCAGCCCGTGCGCTGGCCTCGGCCCAAGCTGCCGCCCCGACACCGGCAACGGCCCCGAACGACGGTCGCCTGGTTGACTAGCACCCCAACCAAGACGGTTGCTATGTCGTCTTCACCATTGAAGAGACGGGCAAGCATGCGGAAGGCCAGCTCCGTCATGAACTGAATGCCACCATGCCGGCGACTCCCCAGTTCATGCACTGGTCGGAGAGGCCGGTCGCGTGGAGCTAGGCCGACCATCCCACGGTGATGCCGCATCCTGGCAGCTACGCCTTAGTCCTCGACCCCACCATTGCCACTAGGGATCGAGCCTGCCTCTTTACACGGGTGCTGATAGACGATGGCAGTAGCATCAATATCCTCTACCTCGACACGATGCACAACCTGGGACTAAAGACAGAAGACCTGCAGGCGAGCCGGACGGTTTTCCACGGCATCGTGTCTGGGAAGTCTTGCTCCCCTGTAGGCAAGATCACGCTCGACGTCCTCTTCGGTGGACCTGGCCACTTCCTCCGTGAGCCGGTACTCTTCGAGGTCGTGGACCTCGCGAGCCCCTACCACGCACTGCTGGGTAGGCCAACTCTAGTCAGTTTCATGGCGGTCCCACACTATGCCTACCTCAAGCTCAAGATGTCGGGTCCCAAGGGAATCATTACCATCAAGGGCGACAACAAGATGTCGCTCGAATGCGCTCGAGACGGTAGCCGGCTGGCAGAGGCCCTGGAGATCGCCGAGGAGAAGCGGTAGCTCAACCGGCTCATGGCCCTCGCTGCCGGCCAGCCAGCCGTGCCAGCTCCCCCTGGCAATCCACCTGCAAGGCCTCCTTCCAGCCGTCCAGGGACACCAAGCAAATCCCACTCGACCCGGATAACTCGGCTCAGTGCGTCACGATCGGCTCCCGCCTCGACAGCAATTAGGAAGGCGAGCTCATTGACTTCCTCTGTGAGAATCGGGACATCTTCACATGGTACCCAAGGACATGCCGGGTGTCCTGAGGATGTTCGCCGAGCACACACTACACATCCGACCGGATATCAAGCTGGTCAAGCAACCCTTGTGCCGCTTCTCCGAGGAGAAGCGACGCACTATAGGATAAGAGATCGCCCGAATGCTCGTGGCCGGGTTCATCATGGAAGTTTCTCACCCAGACTGGTTGGCCAACCCAGTCCTGGTGCTGAAGAAAAACAAGACCTGGCGCATGTGCATCGACTACACCAGCCTGAACAAGGCATGTCCCAAGGACCCATTCGCCCTGCCACAGATCGATCAAGTTATCGACTCCACGGCCGGCTGCGACTTGCTATCCTTCTTGGATGCCTATTCCGGCTACCATCAAATCAAGATAGACCCGGAGGACCGCCTCAAGACCTCCTTCATCACGCCCTTTGGGGCGTACTGCTACATTACCATGTCCTTCGGCCTCAAGAACGCAGGCGCCACTTTCCAACGATGCATGTAGAAGTGCCTCCTACCCCAGATAGGCATAAACGTCCATGTCTACGTCGACGACATCATCATCAAAACAAAGAAGCACTTCAGCCTCCTCAACGACCTCCGGGAGACCTTCGCGAACTTGCGCGAATACAAGGTCAAGCTCACCCCGGAGAAATGCATCTTCGACATCCCCGCCGGTCAACTATTGGGTTTCTTCGTGTCCGCCCACGGCATCGAGGCTAACCCCGAGAAGATCCATGCGATCGAGCGCGTGCCAAAGCCGACCCGGCTCCGCGACGTCCAGAAGTTCACCGGCAGCCTCGCCTCGTTCAGCCAGTTCATCAGCCAGCTGGGGGAGAAGGCTTTGCCCCTCTACGGGCTCCTTCGCAAGACGACTCTCATCGAGCCGTGTCAAACCAAGAAGCCAGGCACCTTCGACAGGCCTGACGAGGCAGACAAGGCCTTCCGCGGCCTCAAGAAGGCTCTCATCCGCGCACCAATCTTGGCGGCGCCGGCTGAGAAGGAACCACTGCTTGCGTACATCACTGCGATGACCCGGGTCAACAGTGTCGTGCTGGTGGTCGAATGGTCGGAGGCGGGCAAGGCCCTGCTGGTTCAGCGGCCCGTCTACTACCTCAGCAAGGTCCTCTCCGCGTCCAAGCAGAACTACCCGCACTACCAAAAGATGTGTTATGGCATATACTTTGCTGCCAAGAAGATCAAGCAATACTTCCAAGAGCACATCATCACCATCGTGAGCACGGCCTCGCTCGGCGAGATCATGAGTGGCCGGGACTCCACCGGCCGGATTGCCAAATGGGTGATCACCCTCGCCGATCACGAGATCCGGTACGAGCCGAGAACTGCCGTCAAGTCGCAAGCATTGGCGTATTTCCTCGTTGACTGGGCAAAGACAGAGTTCGTCCTGCCTCCCTCGGACTCCACACATTGGCGAATGCACTTCGACGGCTCGAAGATGAGGACTGGCCTGGGTGTCGACATAGTCCTCTCCTCCCCGAAAGGTGATCAGCTCAAAGACGCCCTCTAGATCGACTTTGCCGCCTCCAACAACGTCATGGCCTCCGGCTCGCCAAGGAGATCGGCATCAGGCGCATCCTCTGTTTCGGCGAATCTGACCTCGTGGTGCAACAGGTTTCCGGCGAGTGGGACGCCAGGGATGCCAACATGGCCAGCTACCGTTTCCTCGTGCAGCAACTCACCGACTCCTTCGAGGGTTGCGAGTTCCACCATATCCCCCGAGCGGATAATGAGGCGGCGGATGCATTCGAAAAAATTGGCTCCA
Source organism: Hordeum marinum (assembly GCA_022496015.1). Lineage (NCBI taxonomy): Eukaryota > Viridiplantae > Streptophyta > Magnoliopsida > Poales > Poaceae > Hordeum > Hordeum marinum. The sequence goes on along the minus strand of CM039677.1, from coordinate 183,613,241 downwards.
CCCGACAGCCATCCCAGCTGGCGTCTCCCTCGAGCAGCTGCTCAAGCCGTCGGTCAAGCCCTCCCCAGGGTCGGAGTCAATCTTCGTGCCGGCAAGCATCGCCAGCCCATTAATGGTGCCGGCCGCCTCCCCAGCAACTCCATCGTTGGCTCTCGAACTATCGGTTGCCCAGCCAGCCTCGGTCGAGCCGGCGGCGCCCAAGGCGGACGGACACGATGACGCGGCCGCCATGATGGTCATCGACCCATCGGCTCCAGGGGCCGGCGAGCCGGGCCCGAGGGCTGACCAATCAGCCTCGGGGGCTCCCGGGCAGGCCCCGAGGGCTGGTGAGCCGGTCCCGGGGACTATCCAACCGACCCCGGGAGCTCTCCAGCCGGCTGCCGTCACAGCTCCCTCATCGGCCAGCCCATCTTGGCGTTCCTTCTACGGGGCGAGCTGCCCCCGGACGAGGCTCCGGCTAGGCAGATCCAGCGTCGGGCCTCGGCTTACAGCATCCTCAACAGCGAGCTCGTCCATCGTAGCACCACCGACATTTTCCAGCGGTGTGTCGAGCCGGGAAAGGGCCAAGAGATCCTCCTCGACATCCACCAGGGCCAATGCGGTCACCACGCCACCTCCCAGGCCCTCGTGGCCAAGGCTTTCTGCCACGGCTTCTATTGGCCCACGACTCTTGAGGCGGCCAAGAAATTGGTCGACGAGTGCGAGGGCTGCCAACGCTTCAGCACACAAAGCCACCCGCCGACAACAGCCCTCCAAACCATCCCCCTCTCATGGCCCTTTGCTGTTTCGGGGCTGGACATGGTGGGCCCCTTGAAAACCGCCCGAGGCGGCATGATGCACTTGCTAGTGGCCGTGGAAAAATCGACCAAGTGGATCGAAGCGCGGCCCATCAAGAAGCTGGACGGCCCCACGGCCGTCCGGTTCATCAATGACATTACGATATGCTACGGCGTCCCCCACAGCATCATCACCGACAACGGCACGAACTTCGCCAAAGGCGTGCTCACGTGTTTCTGTTGGAAATATGCCCTAGAGGCAATAAATAAAGTGTTTATTATTATATTTCCTTGTTCATGATAATCGTTTATTATCCATGCTATAATTGTATTGATTGGAAACACATTACATGTGTGGGTTAATAGACAACACTCTCTCCCTAGTATGCCTCTAGTGACCTAGTTCGTTGATCAAAGATGGTCAAGATTTCCTAGCCATTGACATGTAATGTCATTTGATAACAGGATCACATCATTAGGAGAATGATGTGATGGACAAGACCCAAACTACAAACGTAGCATATGATCATGTCAGTTTATTGCTACTGTTTTCTACATGTCAAGTATAATTTTCTATGACCATGAGATCATGCAACTCACGGACATCGGAGGAGTGCCTTGTGTGTATCAAACGTCGCAACGTAACTGGGTGACTATAAAGGTGCTCTACACGTATCTTTGGGGGTGTCTATTGAGTTGGCATGGATCAAGACTGGAATTTGTTACTCCGTGTGACGGAGAGGTATCTCAGGGCCCACTCGGTAATACAACATCACAATAAGCCTTGCAAGCAATGTGACTAAGTGTTAGTCGCGGGATCTTGTATTATGGAACGAGTAAAGAGACTTGCCAATAACGAGGTTGAACTAGGTATGGAGATACCGACGATCGAATCTCGGGCAAGTAACATCCCGAAGAACAAAGGGAACATCATAGGGGATTAACTGAATCCTTGACATAGAGGTTCGACCGATAAAGATCTTCATAGAATATGTAGGAACCAATATGGACATCCAGGTCCTGCTATTGGTTATTGACCATAGAGGTGTCTCGGTCATGTCTATATAGTTCTCGAACCCGTAGGGTCTGCACACTTAAGGTTTGGTGACGTTTCGATAGTATAGAGTTATGTATGGTGATGACCAAAGGTTTTTCGGAGTCCCGGATGAGATCTCAGACATCACGAGGAGCTCCGGAATGGTCTGGAGGTAAAGATTCATATATAGGAAGTCCTGTTTTGGTCGTCCAGAAAGTTTCGGGCTCATCGGTAGTGTACCGGGAGTGCCGGTAGTGTACCGGGAGGCCTCCGGGAGGGGTATTTCGACCCAAGAGGCTTCATGGGCTGTGGGAGAGTGAATATCAGCCCTTAGTGGGCTGGTGGAAACTCCTACACAAGGCCCATGTGGCTAGAGAAGAAAACCCAATAGGAAAAGGTGGAAAAAGGCAAAAAAAGAGGAGCAATCCTAGTCCTACTAGGATTGGCGGAGGAGTCCTCCTCTCCTAGTAGGTTCAGCCAAACCACAGGAGACTTGGCCCTTGCGCCAAGACTCTTCTCCTCTCCTCCTATATATACTAGTGGGTTTTGGGGTTTTGCACTAGTTTTTACAGCGACGTGCTACCCGTTCCTCCAGTGCATAGTTTCTCCTCTAGATCGGATTTCTGCAGTGCTTAGGCGAAGCCCTGGCGGAATAGCTCCACCACCATCACCGGAGTGCCGTCACACTGCCGGAGAACTCTTCTTCCTCTCCACTCCTTCTTTCTGGATCAAGACGGTGGAGATCGTCATCAAGTTGTACGTGTGTTGAACGCGGAGGTGCCGTCCGTTCGGCGCTAGATCGGAAGGATCGTGATCAAGTTCATGGGACGGATCGTGATCAAGTTCGTGGGACGGATCGTGATTGGATCGTGGGACATATCGTGATTGGATCGCGGGACGCACGACGATTTGGATCGCGAAGACATTCGACTACACCAACCGCGTTTCTTAACGCTTCCTGCTTAGCGATCTACAAGGTTACGTAGATCCACTCTCCCTCTCGTAGATGCTCATCACCATGGATAGATCTGAGTGTGCATAGGAATTTTTTTTTTCCCATGCAATGTTCCCCAACAGTGGCATCATGAGCTAGGTCTATGTGTAGATGAGATCTCGAGTAGAACACAAAAGGTTTGTGGGCGTTGATGCTTAGATTGCTTCCTCCCTTGGTCGGATTTTGGTTCACCGGTATTGTGAGATGAAGCGGCCCAGACCAACATTACTCGTACGCTTACGAGAGACTGGTTCCCTCAACCGCAACTTGTTGCACATATGGCTTGCGGGTGCTAGTTTCTCTCACTTTAGTTGAATCGGATTCGACAAAGGTGGTCCTTCAGAAGGTTGAAAAGCAACTAGTGTATCACCGTTGTGGGTTTTGCATAGATGAGAATTGTTCTTGCTAGATACCAGTAGCAGCCACGTAAAACATGCAAAAACAATTAGAGGACGTCTAACTTGTTTTTGCAGGGTATGTTGTGATGTAATATGGCCAATTACATGATGTGATATATGTGATGTATGAGATGATCATGTGATGTATAGATTATCACGACTTGCATGTCGATGAGTACGACAACCGGAAGGAGCCATAGGGTTGTCTTTAATTATTGTATGACCTACGTGTCAATCATTAAGCGCTATGTAATGCTTTACTTTATCGCTAAGTGGTAGCAAGAGTAGTAGTAGCATGTTGGGCGCGACAACCTTGATGGCGACACGTTGATGGAGATCAAGATGATGGAGATCATGGTGTCTTGCCAGTGACGATGGAGATCATGCGGTGCTTTCTAGATGGAGATCAAAAGCACAAGTTCATGGCAATATCATGTCACTTATGAATTGCATGTGATGTTAATCCTATTATGCACCTTGTTTTGCTTAGGACGACGGTAGCATTATAAGGTGATCCCTCACTTAATTTCAAGATAAATTGTGTTCACCCCGAGTGCGCACCATTGCGAAAGTTCGTCGTGTTTAGACACCACGTGATGATCGGGTGTGAAAGACTCTATGTTCACATACAACGGGTGCAAGCCAGTGTTGCACGTGTAGAACACTTGGGTTAAACTTGATGAGCCTAGCATGTAAAGACATGGCCTCGGAACACAAGAGACCGAAAGGTCGAATATGAGTCATATAGTAGATATGATCAACATAATGATGTTCACCATTGAAGCCACCTCAACTCACGTGATGATCGGACTTGAGTTGGTGGATTTGGATCATGTGACACTTAGATGACCTGAGGGATGTCAATTTGAGTGGGAGCTTTAGTAATTTGATTAACTAAACTCATTATCTTGATCAACAGTCTAAGTAAACTTTGCATATTTATGTTGTAGATCAATGGCTTGCGCAGTAGCACCCCTGAATTTTAATGCGTTCCTAGAGAAAGCTAAGTTGAAAGATGATGGAAGTAACTTTGTTTACTGGGCCCGTAATCTGAGGATTATCCTCATGGCTTCCTAGAAATCATATGTCCTTGATGCACCGCTTGGTGACCAACCAGAAGACATGACCTCCGAAGACGTTAAGAATGCTTGGGAGGCACGTACTGGAGATTACTCAATAGTTCAGTGTGCAATATTGTATGGCTTAGAACCGGGACTTCAAAGACGTTCTGAACATCGTGGAGCATATGAGATGTTCCAGGAGTTGAAGTTTATCTTTCAGTAGAACGCCCGGATCGAGAGGTATGAAACCTCTGATAAGTTCTATGCTTGTAAGATGGAGGAGAACGGGTCTATCAGTGAACATATACTCAGAATGTCTGTGTATTCAACTCGTCTAGCGGAGTTGGGAATTGTCCTTCCGCTAAAGGCGATCACTGACAGGGTTTTCAATCACTGCCACCTAGTTACAAGAGCTTTGTGATGAACTATAACATGCACGGGATGAACAAGTCAGTCGCCGAGCTGTTTGCGATGCTAAAAGTCGCTGAGTCTAAAAGCCAAAAAGAATATCAAGTGTTGATGGTAAATAAAACCTCTAGTTTCAATAAAAATGGCAAGGTCAAGGGCAATGGCAAGAAGGGTAAAACCAAGAAGGATGGCAAAGCAGTTGCTACTCCTGTAAAGAAGCCCAAGCATGGACCCAAGCCAGAAACTGAGTGCTTTCATTGCAATGGAACTAGTCATTGGAAGCGGAACTGCCCCAAGTACCTGGCTGACAAGAAGGCGGCCAACGACAAACAAGGTATATATGATATACATGTTATTGATGTGTACCTTACTAGCTCTCGTAGTATTGCCTGGGTATTTGATACCGGTTCGGTTGCTCACATTTGCAACTCAAAGCAGGAACTACGGAATAAATGAAGGCTGGCAAAGGACAAAGTGACGATGCACGTGGGAAATGGTTCCAAGGTTGATGTGATCGCCGTCGACACGCTCTCTCTTTGATTACCATCGGGATTAGTGATGAACCTGAATAATTGTTATTTAGTGCCTGCGTTAAGCATGGACATTATATTTGGATCTTGTTTATTGCAAGACGGTTACTCATTTAAATTAGAGAATAAAGGTTGTTCTATTTATATGAGTAATATCTTTTATGGTCATGCACCCAATGTCAGGGGTTTATTTATATTGAATCTTGATAGTGATGATACACTTGTTCATAACATTGATGCCAAAAGATGTAGAGTTGATAATGATAGTACCACTTTCTTGTGGCACTGCCGTTTAGGTCATATTGGTGTAAAACGCATGAGGAAGCTCCATGTTGATGGACTTTTGGAGTCACTTGATTTTGAATCACTAGACACATGTGAACCATGCCTCATGGGCAAGATGACTAAAACACCGTTCTCTGGAATAATGGAACGGGCAAGTGACTTATTGGAAATCATACATACTAATGTGTGCGGTCCAATGAATGTTACATCGCGTGGTGGATATCGTTATTTTCTCACCTTCACTGATGACTTAAGTAGATATGGGTATATTTACTTGATGAAACACAAGTCTGAAATGTTTGAAAAGTTCAAGCAATTTCAGAGTGAAGTTGAGTCATCGTAACAAGAAGATTAAGTTCCTACAATCTGATCGAGGAGGTGAATATCTGAGTTATGAGTTTGGCAGTCACTTAAGAAAATGTGGAATTGTTTCATAGTTGACACCGCCCGGAACACCACAGCGTAATGGTGTGTCCGAACGTTGTAATCGAACCTTATTAGATATGGTGCATTCTATGATGTCTCTTGCTGATTTGCCACTATCGTTTTGGGGTTATGCATTAGAGGCAGCTGGATTCACCGTCAAAATCCGTTGAGATGACGCCATATGAACTATGGTTTGGCAAGAAGCCAAAGTTGTCATTTCTTAAAGTTTGGGGATGTGATGCTTATGTCAAAAAGCTTCTGCCTGAAAAGCTGGAACCCAAAGCGGAGAAATGTGTCTTCATAGGATACCCGAAAGAGATAGTCGGGTATACCTTCTATCTCAGATCCGAAGGCAAAGTGTTTGTCGCTAAGAACGGAACATTTCTTGAGAAAGAGTTTCTCTCGAAAGAATTGAGTGGGAGGAAAATAGAGGTTGATGAGGTTATTGAACCTTTACTTCAACGAGAAAGTAGCACAGCACAGAAAGATGTTTCTGTGGAACCTCCAACGGTAGAAGAGGAAGTTAATGATGATGATCATGAAGCTTCGAATCAAGCTGCTATTGGACCTCGTAGGTTGACAAGGCCACGTACTACCCCTGAGTGGTACGTCAACCCTGTCTTGGAGGTCATGTTGTTGGACAAAAATGAAACTACGAGCTATGGAGGAGCAGTGATGGGCCCGGATTCCGAGAAATGGTCAGAGGCCAAGAAATCCGAGATGGGATCCATGTATGAAAACAAAGTATGGACTTTGGAAGAATTGCCTGAAGGGCGAAAGGCAATTCAGAACAAATGGATCTTTAAGAAGAAGACAGACGCGGACAGTAATGTCACCGTCTATAAAGATCGACTTATGGCAAAGGGTTTTTCACAAGTTCAAGGAGTTGACTACGATGAGACTTTCTCACCCGTAGTGATGCTTAAGTCTCTCAGAATCATGTTAGCAATAGCTGCTTATTTCGACTATGAAATTTGGCAGATGGATGTCAAAAGAGCGTTCCTCATCAATTTCCTTGAGGAAGAGTTGTATATGATGCAACCCGAAGGTTTTTTCGATCCAGAGAATGCTGACAAAGTTTGCAAACTCCAGCGATCCATTTATGGACTGGTGCAAGCATCTCGGAGTTGGAATAAGCGCTCTGATGAGGTGATCAAAGCGTTTGAGTGTCTACAAGTTTACGGAGAAGCTTGTATTTAAAAGAAAGTGATTGGGAGCTCTTAGCGTTTATAGTATTGTATGTCGATGACATATTGCTGATTGGAAACAATATTGAAATGCTGGAAAGAGTGAAGGAATACTTGAACAAGAGTTTTTCAATGAAGGACCTAGGAGAAGCTGCTTTCATATTAGGCATTAAGATCTATAGAGATAGATCGAGACGCTTAATAGCACTTTCAGAGAGCACATACCTTGATAAAGTTTTGAAGAAGTTCAAAATGGAGCACATACCTCTATCATGTATGCAATGCTGTGCACAAGACCTGATGTCATCCTTGCCATAAGTATGGCCGGAAGGTTTCAAAGTGATCCTGGAATGGAGCACTGGACATCGGTCAAGAATATCCTTAAGTACCTGAAAAGGACTAAGGAAATGTTTCTCGTTTATGGAGGTGATGAAGAGCTCGTCGTAAAGGGTTACGTCGACGCAAGCTTTGACACTGATCCGGACGACTCTAAGTCGCAAACCGGATACCTATTTATTCTCAACGGGGGAGTGGTAAGCTGGTACAGTTCCAAGCAAAGCGTGGTAGCCGATTCTACGTGCGAAGCAGAGTACATTGTAGCCTCGGAGGCGGCGAAGGAAGGTGTCTGGAAGAAGCAGTTCATGACAGATCTTGGAGTAGTGCCTAGTGCACTGAATCCAATGAACCTGTTCTATGACAACACTGGTGCCATTGCTCTGGCTAAGGAACCAAGGTTTCACAAGAGGACCAGACATATAAAATGACGCTTCAACTCCATCCGCGATTACATCGAGGAGAAGGACATAAATATTTGCAAAGTGCACACGGATCTGAATGTTGCAGACCCGTTGACTAAACCTGTTCCAAGGGCTAAACATGATCAACACCAGAACTGCATGGGTGTTCGATTCATTACAATGTAAATCACATAGTGATGTGAGCTAGATTATTGACTCTAGTGCAAGTGGGAGACTGTTGGAAATATGCCCTAGAGGCAATAAATAATTTTTTTTATTATATTTCCTTGTTCATGATAATCGTTTATTATCCATTCTATAATTGTATTGATTGGAAACACATTACATGTGTGGGTTAATAGACAACACTCTGTCCCTAGTATGCTATGCCTCTAGTGAACTAGCTCGTTGATCAAAGATGGTCAAGATTTCCTAGCCATTGACATGTGATGTCATTTGATAACAGGATCACATCATTAGGAGAATGATGTGATCGACAAGACCCAAACTACAAAAAAAGCATATGATCGTGTTTGTTTATTGCTACTGTTTTCTACGTGTCATGTATATGTTTCTATGACCATGATATCATGCAACTCACGGACATCAGAGGAGTGCCTTGTGTGTATCAAACATCGCAACATAACTAGGTGACTATAAAGGTGCTCTACAGGTATCTCCGAGGGTGTCTTTTGAGTTGGCATGGATCAAGACTGGAATTTGTTACTCCGTGTGACGGAGAGGTATCTCAGGGCCCACTCGGTAATACAACATCACAAGAAGCCTTGCAAGCAATGTGACTAAGTGTTAGTCATGGGATCTTGTATTACGGAACGAGTAAAGAGACTTGCCGGTAACGAGGTTGAACTAGGTATGGAGATACCGACGATCGAATCTCGGGCAAGTAACATACCGAAGAACAAAGGGAACATCATACGGGATTAACTGAATCCTTGACATAGAGGTTCGATCGATAAAGATCTTCGTAGAATATGTAGGAACCAATATGGACATCCAGGTCCCGCTATTGGTTATTGACCGTAGAGGTGTCTCGGTCATGTCTACATAGTTCTCGAACCCGCAGGGTCTGCACACTTAAGGTTTGGTGATGTTTCGGTAGTATAGAGTTATGTATGGTGATGACCGAAGGTTGTTTGGAGTCCCGGATGAGATACTGGATGTCATGAGGAGCTCCGGAATGGTCCAGAGTAAAGATTCGTATATAGGAAGTCCTGTTTTGGTCCCCGGAAAAGATTCGGTCTCATCGGTAGTGTACCAGGAGTGCCTGTTGTGTACCGGGAGGCCTCCGGGAGGGATATTTTGACCCAAGAGGCTTCAGGGCTGTGGGAGAGTGAATATCAGCCCTTAGTGGGAAAAGGTGGAAAAAGGCAAAAAGGTGGAAATAAGGAAGGAGTCCTAATACTACTAGGAGTGGAGGAGGAGGACTCCTCCTCTCCACATCGGCTGAAGCCACCAAGGGCTGGCCCTTGCGCCAAGACTCCTATCTCCTCCTCCTATATATACTAGAGATTTTAGGGTTTTTGGACATAGATTTTCAGCCACGTGCAACCCTCTCATCTAATCCGTAGTTTCTCCTATAGATCGGTTTTAGCAGTGCTTAGGCAAAGCCCTGCTGGAATTACTCCACCACCATCGCCGCAACGCCTTCGCGTTGCCGGAGAACTCGTCTACCTCTCCGCTCCCTCTTGCTGGATTAAGAAGGCGGAGATCGTCATCAAGCCGAACGTGTGCTGAACGCGGAGGTGCCGTCCGTTCGGTGCTAGATCGGGACGGATCGTGATTGGATCGCAGGACGCTCGGCGATTTGGATCGCGAGACGCTCGGCGATTTGGATCGCGAAGACATTCAACTACATCAACCGCGTTTCTTAACGCTTCACGCTTTGCAATCTACGAGGGTACATAGATCCACTCTCCCTCTCATAGATGCTCATCACCATGGATAGATCGTGTGCGTAGGAATTTTTTTGTTTGCCATGCAACGTTCTCCAATAAGAATATGAAGTTCATCATTCTTGAGAAGGTTGGAGGAGCATTGGCGAGACCAAACGACATGACGGTGTACTCATAAGAGCCAAAACTCGTCCTGAAAGCTGTCTTCGGAATATCTTCTTCGCGAATGCGAATCTAATGATAGCCCATGCAAAGATCAAGCTTTGAGAAAACCTTGGCACCTTTCAGTTGTTCAAACAAGTCATTGATGTTGGGAAGTGGGTACTTGTTTCTAATTGTATTTTTATTCAATGGACGGTAATCGACACAAAGTCGGTCCGTGCCATCCTTCTTCTTGACAAACAAAACACCACAACCCCATCGAGAAGAATTTGGTCTGATCAGACCTAGACGTTCTTGTTCATCTAGCTGCTTCTTCAAGTCTTTCATCTCTTCGGGTCAAGTTTATAAGGACGCTTGCAAACCGGTTCAGTTCCAGGTTCGAGATCAATCACAAACTCAACTGGCCGGTGCAGAGGCATTCCTGGCAATTCTTCTGGAAAGACAACTTCATACTCACAAACCACCGGAATATGAGAAATAGCTAAGATTTCACCCTTCTCATTAAGATCAAAGAGACAGATCATGTTATCGCGAGCTGCAAAAATGATCACGTCCTCTGAAGGATGAGTCAATTTGACTTCCTTGGCTTGACAATCAACATACGCCTTGTTCATAGCCAAAAAATCCATGCCAAGAATGAGATCAATATCAGAATTATCGAGAACAATTGGAGAGGCCAGAAAAGAATAATTGCCCATCTTGATAGAAACATCCGGAACTACCCAATGAGAACTCATAACTTGCCCGGAGACACAACTTGCAATGCCGCAAACAACTCTTCATGATGAAAATGATGCTTTGATGCAAACGGATATTACATAAAAGAATGTGAAGCACTAGTATCAAACCAAACTTTTGCTGGAATAGAATTGACTGAGAGATTACCCATAATCACATCATGAGACTGCTCTGCTTCAACTGCATTTACCATGTTCACCCTTGCTGACTTGGGATTATGCTTCACCATAGCATTGCTTGGAGGTCTGACTGTAGGAGGAGGTGGAAGACGCCGCTGGTTGCACTTGTTTGAGTAGTGACCCTTCTGACCACACTTGTGACAAGTAACCTCTGATAGTAGACGGAAGTTGCCTGGAGGAGGAATATTAGCTGATTTGGGTGCCTCGGGCCTCTGCTGATATCCTGGGCTGGGTCGGTGGGAAGAACCGTGACCACCGAATTATCTTTACTTCTGAGGAGGACGAAAGAGAGGAGGAGGAGGAACCCAATACTTTTGCTGCTTAGGAACCATCTGAGAGCTAGAAGAAGAAGAATAGGAATCCCTGGAACGCTTCGTTGAGTTCTCTAACATGAGCACATCATTGACAAGATGAATTCAAAATCTGAATCAAATGCTTTGAAAGAAATTGAACGGAGAATATAAACAGCCTTCCTATTGAAAAATTAGTAAGAACGCCTTGTTTGGGCTTGCGATAACATCACCAGATATAGAAGCCACTTGCAATAACACAAAAGTATTGACCTAATTGATCGGAACAAATGTATATGCCCTCATACATCTGAAGAAGATGATCCTAGATAACTACATGAATTCCCACCTAAGAACTTCCGAAAACTTTCTGGTTATGCAATCCGGTGTTGGGGATACAAGGAGGAAATATCTCACACAACTAACAAACCTACACCCCAACTGTATCCATCCTTCAACACATAACCAGAGGCTTTCGGAAATCCATGTATCACGGATCCTCGAAAGCACAACGATACTAACCATGGTGGTACCCCAGACGCCTCCGCAGTACTGGGTGACTCCGACCTTATCTCACCACGACAAGTATTGAAGCAATTCCGAACACCCTCCGTCCTGAGATAATAAGGAAGCTGAATGATAACGATGTGCCAAGAATTTCCTGGAGCTCAACTCCCTAGAAGAAATCAAGTCAGACAGGAGGCACCAAGACAGAACTCCGTCACATCGGTATCATATAGTTTCCAAAATACCCGCGTGATCCTAAATTTTTTTTGAGAGATAAGAGGAGTAGAATCAAAATTCCTAAGTCAAATACCTCACCAGAGTATAGAATAGGAGTAAAAAGAAACCTACTCCCCGATATAACTAGACTCAAAGTAGTTTTACTAGACTCAACTCGGCCAAGTTCGATCAAGCAAAGGGCTCCTATGGTCATATGGCTCTGAATACCAACTTGTAACGCCCAAGATGCACGCCTATCCATATTAAGGCACGGGGGCCTCAACAGGGATAGAGGCACATCTAGTCGTTTCACAAGTACATTATCATCGCATACATGTATGAAGAGAGGAGTATATGAGTTGGCTTACACTCGCCACATGCTAAATTACAATTACACACAGTTTATTCAAAACATCATGCCAAAGATAGGGTCCGCTTACGGACGAAAACAAATGAGAAAAGAGATGTAATGAAACTGTCTTGCTAGTCCCAAAGATAATGACCAAGGCCTCTCTACTCGTCTGGATATGTGATGTATATCCTGTCACGCTCCTCGTCCAACTCCCACTAGAGCTGCGTCACATCATCTGGCATAGACTCCTCTGCACCTAGACATGTATTTGTTGTAGTAATCTGTGAGCCACAGGGACTCAGCAATCTCCCGACCGGGTACCGAGACTATTCAAGCTTATTGGGTTGGATGGGGTGGTGTTGAGTTTGCAGCAGCACTAACAATGTATGGTGGCTAACTTATGAGAACAAGAATGTAAATATGTGGACTATGATAGACTTTTGAGAACTAGCATGATCACTAAGTGATCCTAAACACCTACTTACATCAAACATAACCCCACCGTGTTCTCTCTTGGTTCATGTTCACGAGCAGAGACGATCATGGTTAGTCACACAGTTGGTGTATTTTATTGGAGTTTACTTCAAGTTAACTATAACCGGGTGTTAAACAAATATCCAAGTTGCCACATAACCGTGGGCACAACTTTCCGAAAGATTTGACCATGCAGGGGTGCTCCAACTAGTCCACCATAAATTAACCACACTCCACGGGAATAACCTTGACCATGGACCTCATGATCATCCTAGGCAATTCCAAAGGAATTCCGACACCTCGAGATAGCCCGAAGAAGATCAGAGTCCCTTGCACAAGCCATCCGAAAAAGGTAAAACAAATCCAGCAAGACTGCCCGGCAGGCCAGATCCCAATAAGAGCCGCGTTTATCTTTGTCTCAGGGCACTACCAGATGGGTCTAGCTACTAGGAAAACAAATCCTCAAGTTTCCTCGAGGCAGCCCCACAGGCAACCCATTTTGCGCCAACACTCATGAGGAGCACTGGCCCGGGTTATTGATTAATTATCCACGGGGTAGCTAAGCCATATGCATTTCTATTAAGTTGTTTAAGCAAATAGTACCAATGTTGGGTCTTGCCAGACAAGTTTTAATCTCAAACAAATAATCAAGGGGGTCCCCATAACACCCCCTAGCATGTTAGGAGCGCAAAATATGGAAACATAACACCCAGAACAAGTAACTATGGTGGTAAAAGTGGAACAAAACACCGAGCAAAAGGCCAAGCCTTCCACCATACCAAGATATACATGTGCATTAAATTAAATAGCAGTAAATATTGTGATATCTCCAGATATCCATGTTATCACATGGAAACAACCTGCACCTGCAACTAAGAACACTATAAGATGGCTGAGCAGCGGTAACCTAGCGAAACAAGGTTTGCTAGGATGTGGAGGGTTAGAGGCTGTCATGGCAATATAGGAGGCTTGACATTCAAGTGGTAGGTAACGCATATATAACGATAAGAGCGAGACATCTAGCAAAGCAAAAATAGTGTCGGGATCCGGGTACGATCATCTTGCCTGTTGGTTCTTCAAAGGGACAAAGAGCGGGGTCCTCATAGTGGTACTCTCCTGGATCATCGTACTCAGATTCAACACTCGCGTCTACCCAAGAGAAACATCAACAATAAACAACCAACCAAGGTGCAATGCACAAACAAGATGATGCATGATTCATTTGAAGTATTTAGCATGGCAATCCTAAGCTAGTCATGTTTCTCATGCAATAGTTAAGTTATTTACAGTTCTGGACAGAACCTCATTTTAAGTTGTTTGAACATGCATGATCATGGAAAATATGGATGATACATGCAAAATTGATGCAAATGCATATGTAGAACGTAGAAAACGGAGTAACGGATCTCACGCTACGCTCACGGCAAGGTACAAAGGCAAAATACAAGACAAGGAAGGACATGGGATATTCCTTGGTATTCCAAGGTAGCCACTGGTTAGGAAATGAAAAACCAACCACAATAGAGCCAAATATCAAGCAAATCCATGGAGCATAGCTCCCACAAGTCATAAAACACCAACACACACAATCTATCCCAAAACAGCAACATAGCAACTTCCACAACAATTATCTAGAGCTACAGGATGTTTCCAACCTCAAACAAAGCATGCACAAAAATTAAATATCATCTTATCAAATCATCCAACTACACCAACTGGAATGGAAGCACACATCACTAATCATGAAGCTCACAATATGGCATGATGAAACAGATTCTAGGGACTTTGTGAAAATCACAGTTTTCTAGAATCTGAGTTAAGCTGATAGCAAGTTGATAGCAGAAAATAATGGTGCTAGAGACCACCTCATGGCATGAAAATTAACAGGATGGTAGAGGGCAACATCTACTACAAAACACTAGCACTGAGCTTGAGCTAAAACACAACACAACACTAGGTAGCACCCACTTAACATGGCATAAAAATATTAACAGACTCTCAGACAGCAATTTTTTGCATGTTGAAAACAACAACATTTTAATAGCCAGTTTGGAGCATGGTTCCCACTTATAAGCAAGTTTATCATGCCAAAAGAAAATACCATGGCATTCTACTCATGAAATACTACCACTTCCATGTTGTCACCAAAACCATAGCATGCATGGATTAATTCTAACTAAAATGACAAAATGGCACTTAGGGAAAAAATTCCTTTTTTCAAACTTTCTCAAATGACAAAACACATTGCACCAATGTATTCATTGAGAAATTCTACCCCAATTCCATATATCATACTCATATATAAGCTTTTGCCAAACTCACAAAACCATGCTCGAAAAATAACATAACATTCCCATAAGTTAAAACTTACTAAAAATGCACATAGCCAAAAATACACATGTTCAGATTTAGCAATTACCAGAAATGGAATAATCTATTTAAATCACAATGACAACAATAAAACAAAAAAAGACAAAAGAAGGGAGGGGCCCCACCTGGCATAGACACCAAGGGCCCTCTACTTGATGACAAGTGGGCCATGGGCCCACTGTCATACACACACACTAGCACATACACAACAAACACACACACTCACACTGGATCTCCCTGCCACAGGGAATCCTACCCACACCTACACACACGCAGGCACACACACACAACTGCACATGGCCACACCAGATCCCGGTGTCCACAATAGATCCTGCACACCACACTCCACAACCCACCAATGAAAAAGGAAAAGGGGTGCACCGGGGAGTGGGGGGGGGGTTCGAACCCCAGACCTCATGGTCTCAGCCCGGTTCATTTACCTCTGTGCTAGGCGGGAGCTACTGACCAAGGGGTCATCTTGCTGCTTATCTACTACTCGCCCTGGCGATGACTGTCGAAACTGAACCCGAACACACCGGCGACAAACTAGCGACGGCGACACGATTCCGGCGATGCGGGGGGGGGGGGCTCTGGCGATGCGGACTAACTGAGGGGGAAGCTAGAACCTAGGGGATCCCATCCCTGGGGCTAGGACGCAAAGATGGCCGCGGCAGCGAGCACCAAAAGCAGGGCCTAAGCTGAAGCTTTTCGGCCATGGCAGCGACAACGGCGACGACAAGCGAGCGGCGACAAGCAAGCGGGCCTACCTACATGGCCGGCAGCTAGAACGGGGAAACGACGCGGTTGCTCATCGAAAGGAGGGGGGCGACGATGCTCACGGCTCGGAGCAGAGGAAGAAGGGGATGATGACGCGTGGCTCGGAGCAGAGGAAGAAGACGCGGCGACGGTCAAAGTTTGCCGAGGCTCTACGGCCCCTCCTAGCGATGGGAACGAGCTGCGGGGAGGGTCCCCGACAACCACGACATCCTGGACGCGGAGGAGGGTCGACGGAGAGGCACAGACGATGGCGAGGAGGACCAACGGCTCTCTGAATTTAATCTCTCTCTCTCTCTCTTAGAACTTACCTAAGGAAGAAGGAAGGGAGAAAAAGGGAGAAGGAGGGAGAGATGAGTGATGGCGGCGAGGAGGAAGAGGGGAAACCTAGGGATCCGCACCCTTTCAAAGGGGCTGGCCTCGACGTCCGTGAGCTCCTCTCATGGCGTCGGCGTTGAGCTCTCTTTCTGCGGCTCTCTCTGAATCTGATGGACACATGCAATGGGAGCAGGTAGCCGCTAGCTCGAGGGGACTGGGTTGCGACTACGCTAGCCGGGCCACGCGAGGAAAATAGGCCAAGCGCCTGGTCTCTCTCTCAGGAAAACAAAATAGGATTTTTCCTTTTTAAATAAAAGTCGACAACAAAAGAAAAAACCACACAGAAAAGGAAGGGGGCTTAACCTAGAACAAAAATACTTTTGGGCTCACAAAAATACAAGTTATTTAAATAAAATGCTTAGGGCATTTTTTTAGACCAAGCAAATATTTAACCTAGTAATTAACTATGCGTGGTGTCAAAAATTATTAGAAAGGAAAAAACCCGCAACTATGGCACAGGAGTACTTTAGAATTCTTAGAAGAATATTTAGGATATGACCAACATTTAAAACAAGGAAAAACAACAAGCAAATATTTAACACGGGGCACATTTGAATAAAGAGAGAGATGGGAATAGTTTTTTTGGAATGGGAGAAATTAGAGTAGCACTCCAACACACACATCCATTAACCACATACACCTGACATCACAACACTTCACAAGCAAGCAACACTAGTATGCAAATGATATGATGAACATGATGCATGATGCATGATGCATGAGATGGAAATAGCAATGAAGAAAAAATGGTAATTCATTCAAGCACATGACAAACATAGAGGTTCACAAGAGTTACATGACAATAATTGGCAAGGGGGGCACTTGGGCTGTTACACGGTGTCTCCGAATTTTTTGACTCGGTGGAACCATAATCCTTTTTGCAGAATATTAAACTTAAGATTCCGAGTTCAAATTTGAGAAAACTTTTTGAATTTTTGTGATCTTCAGCCCCTGTGCTCTTCTATACTCTATTCACAGGGTCAGCATGTCAGGGTCTGTTGATAGACAGAATGACTTCAGGGAGAGGGAAGTGTACATGAGCTCAGACACAAGGCTAGATGCTAGTTCTTATTCTTTAGAGGATCCAGGCTCCCCAAGTTCTCATGGGCTGCCCAAGGCTTCCACTAGGGCAAGGAGAAATTTGAATTCAGATGAGGACTCATATTTTGTGCCAGAGGAATTGCTAGCCAAAAAGCATCAAGAAAATAAAGAGAGAGAGAGCTGCCAAGAAATCTTCTATAGAGGCCACTTCTGCTAAGAGGCCTGTCAGGAAAGAGTATGCTAGCTCTGAGACAATGAGAGCACCTGAGAGTGCCAAAGCAAACACATCATTGTCTATTGAGCCTTCAAAGATCTCTATGACTAAGAAGGCAAGTGAGAAGAAGCGAGCCAAGAAGACAATTATGCGTGTCATTGGAAGGCCCACTTCCATGTTTGAAGACCCCGTAGGAGCTGAGGAAGAGGAAGTGGAGGAAGAGCCAACTGCCCAAGCTCCTCCTATCAAGAACAAGAAACTACTTGCAGATGCTATGCCCAAGCAAGCTCAATCCAAGAGCAAGCAGTCTACACCCAAGAAGCCCACAACACCCAAGAGGACCACCAGAGATATTCCTCTTGGAGCAAAAAATAAGGGTTGTACTTCTAGAGATGATGAGGAAGAGAACATGCCAGTTTTGAGGAAATTGAGGCCACACATGCCAGCACATAATGATGCTCGTCCCATTGCTAAAGATATGAAGAAGAGAAGGGATTCAGGACTGAGGAAGTGGAGAGCTAATGATCCATATGCCTTCAGGAGGAAAATTGTTGTAGAGGATAGATTCTACACCAAGGAACATCCGGACTTCTATGAGACTGTCCTTTTGGACAAGAGCCCAGCTGTTAGTGATATGAGGTATGTTGACTAGGCCTATATCAAGGATAATGAGGACTGCTTTCGCACTGTGCAAGACAATTTTAGATGCATTGATATAGAGAACTTTGTTGGGAGAGAGTTCATAGCTTGGAATGATGAGATGGTCATGCAGTTCTACTCTGCTGCACATTTCTATCCAGATGGCCGTATCATATGGATGCCTGAGGGAGTTAGATACCAATCTACAGTGGAGGAGTGGGATGCCATCTTAGGATCCCCACAGGTTGAGGAAGGAGACTTGGATGTCTATGCTAAGGCCAAGATGAGCCACAACTCTATGGCCAATATGTACAAAGCTATTCCTGCCACCCATGTGCATTCACATAATATTGGCTCTGTCTATCACCTGCAAGATGGACTACCCACCACCAACACAATCTTAAGGTATACTTTGATGCCTAAGTATGGAGATGACAACATGATTAGGGGTATTCCATATGCTGCACCACATAGACAACCACACCAGATTCAGGGTGATGGACTTGATAGTTGAGACAGTCAAGAGGACTACTGCTGACCAGAAGAGATCTTGTGGATATGCACCTTATATTCATATGCTCATCAACTCTAAGATAGAGAACAATGTATATGCACTTGATCGTCCTCACATGCCACTTCAGCCAAACTTTGAAGATAATGTTGTGGTGATGGATCCCAGTCATCCCACTTCATCTACTGCACAGGGAGAGGCTGAGGCGGCTAGAGCCACTAGTGCTCAGGTTCCAAGGACTAAGAGTGAGCATATGGATCTTCTCATTAGCACCATCCAGGGCATGCAGAAGGACATCAATGGCATCTTGCTCAATCAAGAAAGCCTTGAGAGGATAGTGTAAGATAAGTTCACTACGTTGAACAACAAGGTGGATGAGCTGACAAAGATTGTGGTTGGGCTTAAGAAGGAAGTGGATGAAGTGCCTAGCCCTCATTCCACTGATGATGATGACAATGATGATGATGATGATAGTACATCTCTCAGGACCAAGACTCAGTTCAAGACCTAGTCTAGGATTCCTACTGGGCCAACTCTCGATATGAGGCCTACTTCATCATCACCTTCCATAGCTCCATCAATTCCTACTACACCTCCAATGTCTACTCCACCACCTCAGAGGACTTCAGCCAAAGCTTTTGCGGAGGCTCTTCTCTTGACTCCTTCGACAGCCACATGAGCAGCTTCATCGTCTCGTGGAGGAGACCATGCCTAGAGCGACGAGTAGCTCTATAGCTTTGAACTTTTTGGTAGTTGTTGCCAAAGGGGGAGAGGTTATAGATCACTAGGCTTCAAGAGAGAGAGAGAGTTGCATTTTGATCCCTCTCTGTAGTTTTAAAAACATTTGGTTTATCGTTTGTTTGAAAACTTTGTTAGTGTTTGATCATATACTTTTGTGTGATGCTACTACTTTGCTATCCTTGAAATGTCTATATGATGATCATTCACTTAATGTTTGGCGTGATGTGCTTATGTAATTCACTCATATTAATTTTTGCGCACCACCAAGTTGTATGTGACACGGAAGAGTGACCAATGATCCTAATCGATTGTGCATTTGCATTCAAACACAAATTCAAAATAATGCACAAAGTTAGGGGGAGCTCTTGCTTATCACATACCTTCCAAAGTGACGATGCTATTCATTGATTATATTTTTATCGAAGCTTTGATCTATATGTTGTCATGAATTACCAAAAAGGGGAGATTGAAAGCACAACTTCTCCCTAGGTGGTTTTTGTAATTAATAACAACATATATTTCATTGGACTAGTGTTTCCACCAAGTGTATCTCATGAAAAAGTTCAATGATGGGTTGGCTAAAGGACTATGTGTAGAATCTCCCAAGGGAAGGAAGGAATAGGATTGTCCATGCTTCAAGATTCAGGACTCTACATTTTAAATTTTGTGAGAAATCACTTTTGAGTCCATAGGAAGACCAATACTATTAAAAGGGTTTGAGGAATTATGATGAACTGGTTGCTCAAGTGCTTAGAGATTAGCCACCAAAAATACTCACCCACTTTCCGACAAAAACCATCTGTCCAAAGACCAAAGTCAAAATTTGGTGACACCAACATTTGGATCCACTGAGTTTTACGCTAGACAGAAACCCAACAAAACCCTAGCATCTCACTGTTGGGGAACATTGCATGGGAAACAAAAATTTTCCTATGCACACGCAATATCTATCCATGGTGATGAGCATCTACGAGAGGGAGAGTGGATATACATACCCTTGTAGATCGCTAAGAAGGAAGCGTTAAGAAACGCGGTTGGTGTAGTCAAACGTCTTTGCGATCCAAATCGCCGAGCGTCCTGCGATCCAATCACGATCCGTCCCGATCAAGCACCGAATGGACGACACCTCCGCATTTAGCACACGTACAACTTGATGAAGATCTCCGCCTTCTTGACCCGGCAAGAGGGAGCGGAGAGGTAGATGAGTTCTCCAGCAGCATGATGGCGCTGTGGCGATGGTGGTGGAGCTATTCCGGCAGGGCTTCGCCTAAGCACTGCAGAAAACCGATCTAGAGGAGAAACTATGCACTAGAGGATAGGGTAGCACGTGGCTGAAAATCTAGTGCAAAACCCCTAAAACTTCTAGTATATATAAGAGGAAGAGACGAGGAGACTTGGCGCAAGGGCCAAGCCCTCTAGGCTTCGGCCGAAGTGGGAGGAGAGGAGGAATCCTCCTCCAATCCTAGTAGGACTAGGACTCCTTCCCTTTTTGCATTTTTTTGCCCTTTTCCATTTTTTCTCTTTGGGATTTTCTTTCCCAGACGCATGGGCCTTGTGTGGTACTTTCACCAGCAATCTAAGGGCTGGTATTCACCCTCCCACAGCCCATGTAGCCTCTTGGGTCGAAATACCCCTCCGGGTACACTACCGGCACTCCCGATACACTATCGATGAGCCCGAAACTTTTCTGGCAACCAAAATAGGACTTCCTATATATCAATCTTTGCCTCCGGACCATTCCGGAGCTCCTCATGATGTCCGGGATCTCATCCTGGACTCCGAACAACCTTCGGTCACCGCCATACATAACTCTATACTATCGAAACGTCACCGAACCTTAAGTGTGCAGACCCTGTGGGTTCGAGAACTATGTGGACATGACTGAGACACCTCTATGGTCAATAACCAATAGAGGGACCTGGATGCCCATATTGGTTCCTACATATTCTAAGAAGATCTTTATCATTCGAACCTCTATGTCAAGGATTCAGTTAATCCTGTATGATGTTCCCTTTGTTCTTCGGTATGTTACTTGCCCGATATTCGATCGTCGGTATCTCCATACCTAGTTAAACCTCGTTACCGGCAAGTCTCTTTACTCGTTCCGTAATACGAGATCCCGTGACTAACACTTAGTCACATTGCTTGCAAGACTTATTGTGACGTTGTATTACCGAGTGGGCCCTGAGATACCTCTCCATCACACGGAGTAACAAATCCCAGTCTTGATCCATGCCAACCCAACAGACACCCTCGGAGATACCTGTAGAGCACCTTTATAGTCACCCAGTTACGTTGCGACATTTGATACACACAAGGCACTCCTCTGGTGTCCGTGAGTTGCATGATCTCATGGTCATAGGAACATATACTTGACATGCAGAAAACAGTAGCAATAAACTGACACGATCATATGCTACGTTTGTAGTTTGGGTCTTGTACATCACATCATTCTCCTAATGATGTGATCCCGTTATCAAATGACATCACATGTCAATGTCTAGGAAACCTTGGCCATCTTTGATCAATGAGCTAGTTCACTAGAGGCATACTAGGGACAAAGTGTTGTCTATTTATCCACACATGTAATGTGTTTCCAATCAATACAATTATAGCATGGACAATAAACAATTATCATGAACAAGGAAATATACCAATAAACACTTTATTTATTGCCTGTAGGGCATATTTCCAACAGTCTCCCACTTGCACTAGAGTCAATAATCTAGTTCACATCACTATGTGATTTACATTGTAATGAATCAAACACCCATGCAGTTCTGGTGTTGATCATATTTAGCCCTTGGACAAGGTTTAGTCAACGGGTCTGCAACATTCAGATCCGTGTGCACTTTGCAAATATTTACGTCTTTATCCTCGATGTAATCGTGGATGGAGTTGAAGCGTCGCTTTATGTGTATGGTCCTCTTGTGAAACCTTGGTTCCTTGGCCAGAGCAATGGCACCAGTGTGTTCACAGAACAGAGTCATTGGATTCAGTGCACTGGGCACTACTCCAAGATCTGTCATGAACTACTTCATCCAGACAGCTTCCTTCGCCGCCTTCGAGGCTGCGATGTACTCTGCTTCGCATGTAGAATCGGCTACCACGCTTTGCTTGGAACTGCTCTAGCTTACCGCTCCCCCGTTGAGAATAAATACGTATCTGGTTTGCGACTTAGAGTCATCCGGATCAGTGTCAAAGCTTGCATTGATGTAACCCTTTACGACGAGCTCTTCATCACCTCCATATACGAGAATCATTTCCTTAGTCCTTTTCAGGTACTTAAGGATATTCTTGACCACCGCCCAGTGCTCCATTCCAGGATCACTTTGAAATCTGCCGGCCATACTTATGGCAAGGCTGACATCGGGTCTTGTGCACAGCATTGCATACATGATAGAGCCTATGGCTGAAGCATAGGGGATGACACTCATCTTTTCTCTATCTTCTGCAGTCACTGGGCATTGAGTCTTACTCAACTTCACACCTTGTAACACAAGCAAGAACCCCTTCTTGGACTGATCCATTTTGAACTTCTTCAAAACTTTATCATGGTATGTGCTCTGTGAAAGTGCTATTAAGCGTCTCGATCTATCTCCATAGATCTTAATGCCTAATATGAAAGCAGATTCTCCTAGGTCCTTCATTGAAAAACTCTTGTTCAAATATTCCTTCACGCTTTCCAGCATTTCTTTGTTTCCAATCAGCAATATGTCATCCACATATAATATTATAAACGCTATAGAGCTCCCACTCACTTTCTTGTAAATGCAAACTTCTCCATAAACTTGTATAAACCCAAACGCTTTGATCACCTCATCAAAATGCCTATTCCAACTCCGAGATGCTTGCACCAGCCCATAAATGGATCGCTGGAGTTTGCAAACTTTGTCAGCATTCTCTGGATCGACAAAACCCTTCTAGTTGTATCATATACAACTCTTCCTCAAGGAAACCGTTGAGGAACACTGTTTTGACATCCATCTGCCAAATTTCATAGTCGAAATAAGCAGCTATTGCCAACATGATTCCGACAGACTTAAGCATCACTACGGGTGAGAAGGTCTCATCATAGTCAACTCCTTGAACTTGTGAAAAACCCTTTGCCACAGGTCGAGCTTTATAGACGGTGACATTACTGTCCACGTTCGTCTTCTTCTTAAAGATCCATGTGTTCTGAATGGCCTTTCGCCCTTTAGGTAATACTTCCAAATTCCATACTTTGTTTTCGTACATGGATCCCATCTCGGATTTCATGGCATCTAACCATTTCTCGGAATCCGGACCCATCATTGCTCCTCCATAGCTCGTAGGTTCATTGTTGTCCAACAACATGACCTCCAAGACAGGGTTGCCATACCACTCAGGAGCAGTACGCGACCTTGTCGACCTACGAGGTTTAATAGTAACTTGATCCGAAGTTTCATGATCATCATGATTTACTTCCTCTTCAACCATCATAGGTTCCACACAAACATCTTTCTGCGCTGCGCTACTCTCTGGTTGAAGTAAAGGTTCAATAACCTCATCCAGCTCTATTTTCCTCCCACTCAATTCTTTCGAGAGAAACTCTTTGTCAAGAAATGTTCCGTTCTTAGCGACAAACACTTTGCCTTCGGATCTGAGATAGAAGGTATACCTGACTGTCTCTTTCGGGTATCCTATGAAGATGCATTTCTCCGCTTTGGGTTCCAGCTTTTCAGGCTAAAGCTTTTTGACATAAGCATCACATCCCCAAACTTTAAGAAATGAAAACTTTGGCCTCTTGCCAAACCATAGTTCACATGGCGTCATCTCAACGGATTTCGATGGTGCCCTATTTAAAGTGAATGCAGCTGTCTCTAATGCATAACCCCAAAACGATAGTGGCAAATTAGCAAGAGACATCATAGAACGCACCATATCTAATAAGGTTCGATTACGATGTTCGGACACACCATTACGCTGTGGTGTTCCAGGCGGTGTCAACTATGAAACAATTCCACACTGTCTTAAGTGACTGCCAAACTCATAACTCAGATATTCACCTCCTCGATCACATCGCAGGAATTTAATATTCTTGTTACGATGATTCTCCACTTCACTCTTAAATTGCTTGAACTTTTCAAACGTTTCAAACTTGCATTTCATTAAGTAAATATACCCATATCTACTTAAGTCATCAGTGAAGGTGAGAAAATAACGATATCCACCACGCGCTGTAACATTCATTGGACCGCACACATCAGTATGTATGATTTCCAATAAGTCACTTGCCCGTTCCATTGTTCCAGAGAACGGCGTTTTAGTCATCTTGCCCGTGAGGCATGGTTCACATGTGTCAAGTGATTCAAAATCAAGTGACTTCAAAAGTCCATCAACATGGAGCTTCCTCATGCGTTTTACACCAATATGACCTAAGCGGCAGTGCCACAAGAAAGTGGTACTATCATTATCAACTCTACATCTTTTGGCATCAATGTTATCAACATGTGTGTCATCACTATCAAGATTCAATATGAATAAACCCCTCACATTGGGTGCATGACCATAAGAGATATTACTCATATAAATAGAACAACCATTATTCTCTGATTTAAATGAGTAACCGTCTCACAATAAACATGATCCAGATATAATGTTCATGCTTAACGCAGGCACTAAATAACAATTATTCAGGTTCATCACTAATCCCGATGGTAATCGAAGAGAGAGCGTGCCGACGGCGATCACATCAACCTTGGAACCATTTCCCATGCGCATCGTCACTTCATCCATTGCCAGCCTTCGTCTATTCCGTAGTTCCTATTTTGAGTTGCAAATATGAGCAACCGAACCGGTATCAAATACCCAGGCACTACAACGAGAACTAGTAAGGTACACATCAATGACATGTATATCATATATACCTTATTTGTCGTTGGCCGCCTTCTTGTCAGCCAGGTACTTGGGGCAGTTCCGCTTCCAGTGACCAGTTCCCTTGATATGAACTCAGTTTCTGGCTTGGGTCCATGCTTGGGCTTCTTTACAGGAGTAGCAACTGCTTTGCCATCCTTCTTGGTTTTACCCTTCTCGCCCTTGCCCTTGCCATTCTTCTTGAAACTAGTGGTTTTATTGATCATCAACACTTGATGTTCTTTCTGGATTTCAGACTCAGCGACTTTTAGCATCGCAAATAGCTCGGCGACTGACTTGTTCATCCCGTGCATGTTATAGTTCATCACAAAGCTCTTGTAACAAGGTGACAGTGATTGAAGAACTCTGTCAATGATCGCTTCTGGCAGAAGGACAATTCCCAACTCCGCTAGACGAGTCGAATACCTAGACATTCTGAGTATATGCTCACTGATAGACCCGTTCTCCTCCATTTTGCAAGCATAGAACTTATCGGAGGTCTCATACCTCTCGATCCAGGCATTCTTCTGAAATATAAACTTCAACTCCTGGAACATCTCATATGCTCCATGACGTTCAAATCGTCTTTGAAGTCCCAGTTATAAGCCATACAATATTGCACACTGAACTATTGAGTAATCTCCAGAACGTGCCTCCCAAGCGTGCTTAATGTCTTTGGATGACATGTCTTCTGGTTGGTCACCAAGCGGTGCATCAAGGACATATGATTTGTGGGAAGCCGTGAGGATAATCCTCAGATTATGGGCCCAGTCAACAAAGTTACTTCCATCATCTTTCAACTTAGCTTTCTCTAGGAACGCATTAAAATTCAGGGGTGCTACTGCGCGAGCCATTGATCTACAACATAAATATGCAAAGGTTACTTAGACTGTTGTTCAAGATAATGAGTTAGTTAATCAAATTACTAAAGCTCCGACTCAAATTGACATCCCTCAGGTCATTTGAGTGTCACATGATCCAAATTCACCAACTCAAGTCCAATCATCACGTGAGTTGAGGTGGTTTCAATGGTGAACATCATCATGTTGATCATATCTACTATATGACTCATGTTCGACCTTTTGGTCTCTTGTGTTCCGAGGCCATGTCTGTACGTATGAGGCTCATCAAGATTAACCCGAGTGTTCTGCATGTGCAACACTGGCTTTCACCCATTGTATGTGAATGTAGAGTCTATTACACCCGATCATCACGTGGTGTCTCGACACGACGAACTTTCGCAACGGTGCACACTCAGGGAGAACACAATTCATCTTGAAATTTAAGTGAGGGATCACCTTATAATGCTACCGTCATCCTAAGCAAAACAAGGTGCCTAAAAGGATTAACATCACATGCAAATCAAAAGTGACATGATATCACCATGAACTTGTGCTTTTGATCTCCATCTTGAAAGCACCGACATGATCTCCATTGTCACCGACACGACACCATGATCTCCATCATCTTGATCTCCATCGACGTGTCGCCACCGGGGTTGTCGCGCCCAACATGCTTCTACTACTATTGCTACCATTTAGCGATAAAGTAAAGCATTACATAGCGCTTAATGATTGACACGCAGGTCATACAATAATTAAAGACAACCCTATGGCTCCTGCCGATTGTCGTACTAATCGACATGCAAGTCATGATATTCTATAATAGACATGATCATCTCATATATCACATCATGTAATTGGCCATATCACATCACAACATACCCTGCAAAAACAAGTTGGACGTCCTCTAATTGTTGTTGCATGTTTTATGTGGCTACTACGGGTATCTAGCAAGAACAATTCTCACCTACGCATAAACCACAATGGTGATACATAAGTTGCTTTTCAACCTTCTCAAGGACCGCCTTTGTCGAATCCGATCCAACTAAAGTAGGAGAAACAGGCACCTGCCAGCCATCTTTGTGCAACGAGGTTACACGTCAGTTGATGGAATCGGTCTCTCGTAAGCGTACGAGTAAGGTTGGTCCGGGCCGCTTCATCCCACAATACCACTGAACCAAAACACGACCAAGGGAGGAAGAAATCTAAACATCAACGCCCACAAACTCTTTGTGTTGTACTCGAGATCTCATCTACACATAGACCTAGATCTGATACTACTGTTGGGGAACGTTGCATGGGAAACAAAAAATTTCCTACGCACACGCAAGATCTATCCTTGGCGATGAGCATCTACAAGAGGGAGATTGGATCTACATACCCTTGTAGATCGCTAAGCGGGAAGCATTAAGAAATGCGGTTGGTGTAGTCGAACGTCTTTGCGATCCAAATCATCGAGCGTCCCGCGATCCAATCATGATCCGTACAGATCAAGCACCGAACGGACGACACCTCCGCGTTCAGCACACGTACAACTTGATGACGATCTCCGCCTTCTTGATACAGCAAGAGGGATCTGAGAGGTAGACGAGTTCTCCAGCAGCATGACGGTGCTGCGGCGATGGTGGTGGAGCTATTCCGGTAGGGCTTTGCCTAAGCACTGCAGAAAAACGATCTAGAGTCGAAACTATGCACTAGAGGATAGGGTAGCAGGTGGCTGAAAATCTAGTGCAAAAACCCTAAAACCTCTAGTATATATAAGAGGAAGAGAGGAGGAGACTTGGTGCAAGGGCCAAGCCCTCTAGGCTTCGGCCGAAGTGGGAGGAGAGGCGGAATCCTCCTCCAATCCTAGTAGGACTAGGACTCCTTCCCTTTTTGCCTTTTTTTTTTTGCCTTTTTCCACCTTTTCTCTTTGGGCTTTTCTTTCCCAGCCGTATGGGCCTTGTGTGGGATTTTCACCATCCCACTAAGTGCTGGTATTCATCCTCCCACAGCCCATGTAGCCTCTTGGGTCGAAATATCCCTCCCGATGGTCTCCCGGTACACTACCGGTACTCCCGGTACACTACCGATGAGCCCGAAACTTTTTCGGCCACCAAAATAGGACTTCCTATATATCAATCTTTACCTCCAGACCATTCCGGAGCTCCTCGTGACGTCTGGGATCTCATCTGGGACTCCAAACAACCTTAGGTGACCCCCATACATAACTCTATACTACCGAAACGTCATCGAACCTTAAGTGTGCAGACCCTGTGGGTTCGAGAACTATGTAGACATGACCGAGACACCTCTACGGTCAATAACAAATAGCGGGACCTAGATTCCCATATTGGTTCCTACATATTCTACGAAGATCTTTATCGGTCGAACCTCTATGTCAAGGATTCAGTTAATCCCATATGATGTTCCCTTTGTTCTTCGGTATGTTACTTGCCCGAGATTCGATCGTCGGTATCTCCATAGCTAGTTCAATCTCATTACCGTCAAGTCTCTTTACTTGTTCTGTAATACAAGATCTCGTGACTAACACTTAGTCACATTGCTTGCAAGGCTTATTGTGATGTTGTATTACCGAGTGGGCCCTGAGATACCTCTCCGTCACACGGAGTAACAAATCCTAGTCTTGATCCATGCCAACCCAACAAACACCCTCGGAGATACCTGTAGAGCACCTTTATAGTCACCCAGTTACGTTGCGACGTTTGATACACACAAGGCACTCCTTCGGTGTCTGTGAGTTGCATGATCTCATGGTCATAGGAACATATACTTGACATGCAAAAAACAATAGCAATAAACTGACACGATCATATGCTACATTTGTAGTTTGGGTCTTGTCCATCACATCATTTTCCTAATGATGTGATCCCGTTATCAAATGACATCACATGTCAATGGCTAGGAAACCTTGGCCATCTTGGATCAATGAGCTAGTTCACTAGAGGCATACTAGGGACAAAGTGTTGTCTATTTATCCACACATGTAATGTGTTTCCAATCAATACAATTATAGCATGGATAATAAACAATTATCATGAACAAGGAAATATAATAATAAACACTTTATTTATTGCCTCTAGGGCATATTTCCAACACTCACTACTACCAAGTTTTCATTCGGTCCAACCGAAAACCACTGACCAACATTCTGTTAACGAATTTCTTAAAATTGGTCCCACCAAGTTTAAGGAATCGATGAGACCAAGATTTGATAACTGCCTAGGTCACCCATATCGGTACCACCGAGATTTATATACCGGTTTCACCGTATGGCCAAAGTTTCCACATTTTGCACTAGTAGGTGCAACCGAGTATTTACTCCAATTTCACCGAGTTGAGTAATAGTAATGGTTGGATTTTTGGAGATGCCTATATATACCCCTCCACCACATCTCACTCGCAAGAGAATCACTCAAAACACACACCCACTTGCCATATCCAATTTTCTTAGAGAGAACCACCTACCCTTGTGTGAGGTCAAGATCATCCACTCCAACCATATGGATCTTGATTTCTATCATCCCCAAGTTTCTTTCCATCCAATCAATCTCTTCTACCCATGCCAAATCTGTGAGAGCGTGATTGAGTGTTGAGGAGACTATCTTTTGAAGCACGAGAGCAAGGAGTTCATCATACTACAACATCTATTACCTTTTGTAGGGTGGTGCCTCCTAAATTGGTTAGGTGTCGCTTGGGAGACTCCTTCTTCGTGATTGTGGAGTTGAACCAAGAAGTTTGTAAGGGCAAGGAGATCGCCTACTTCGTGAAGATCTACCCCGGGTAAGGCTAGTCCTCCGTGGACGTAGGCCATCATGGAATAGACGATGTTGCTACTTCATGGAACCCTTGTGGGTGGATCCCTCCATGGACTCTCACGACTGTTACCCTCCATGGGTTGAAGTCTCCATAAACATGGATGTACGATAGCACCAGCTATCGGAACCACGGGAAAAATCTGTGTGTCTCCAATTGTGTTCGATTTTCTTATCCCTACCCTCTTTACATATGATTGTCTTCACTTTCCTATGCAATACTCATAGACATGCATGTGTAGAGTGAACTTGATTTGCAACTATCGCTAAAATCTGCCAACCAATTAACTTGGGAAAAGGTTAGGTTTTTATTTGGTCAAGTAGTCTAATCACCCCCCTCTAGACCTACTTTCGATCCCACAAGGTGCGATCCAAAAATCACCTAAGTTAAAAATACTCCAAGTGAGGACATCATCCACACTCGGGGGATTAGCTGTGGTCCAAAAATCGCCTAAGTTAAAAATGCTCCGAGTGGGGACATCATCCACACTCCGGGGCTTAGCTGCGATCCAGAAATTGCCTAAGTTAAAAAAAATACTCCGAGCGACGACATCATCCACACTCTGGGACTTAGCTGCAATTCAGAAACCGTCTAAGGCAAACAAACTCAACAAACATTCATCATTCGGATAAAAGCAAACCAAATAGACTGCAAATTGATCAAAGCAAAAGGTAAAGTAGCAGGAGCCATAGGCTCGTATAAAGTTCAAACGGATACATTAACTAGTCAACATTTCGAGGCGAATTCAATATAGACTTAAAAAATCCCGAAGGTTACTCTACGGGCGGAGGAGTGGAAGCTTCGACGAATGTGTCCAGGTCGATACCACCTACGATCTGAGTGGCGGCCTCGATGAACGTCTCCATGAGGTCCTTGAACCTAAACTTCTTCCTCTTGATGACCTTGAGGGACTTCAGTTTCTCCTTGTCCAAGTTCTTGCAGTGGACTTGGACAAGAGAAAGGGCCACATAGGTGCTGCATCGAGTTGCGAATTTCTTCCACAACTACACTTAGTTGGGTACTTCGTTCAAGCAAACCATGATAGACTCCAAGTCACTCACGAGCTCCTCGTCAGGCATCAACTCCTTGTCGATCTTCACAGTGGCAAAACACAGCCAAATGATATATCCTAGTGCTTGTTCGATGCACTCATCCAGCCGAAGGATGGTCAAGGTTAAGTTATCCCCAAGGAGCAGCTGAGTGGGATCCAGCTCCTATTCGATCCTCTGGGTCTCTGTCTCGATGTCGTTACAGAAGTTTGGCCACATAGATGCAACAAATATTAAAAACTTAGAGAAAACACCAAGACAAAGTTATAGTCACTCGGACAGATGACTCACCTTTGAGACTCTCACTCATCTCTTTGCCGAATTCCTCAATGTATTGTTCCAGTTCAGTCTTCTTGATAGGGAGAGCGTCCAACTTCTTCTTCTCCACCTCGAGGACGCCCGATTGGGCAATGTACTTGTTCTCCCGTTTGGCATAATGTTTCTTCAACTCTTAAATCTCTGCCTTGGACTTCACAACAACAATCTTCCAGGCTTTGTTGTCCTCTTTAAGCTTCCCAATTGTCTTGAGCTTCTCCTCGGCGTCCTTGGTCTAGGACTTTGCCTCCTTCCATGTTAACGCTAGCTCGGTCTCCTTGTTCTCAAGGGTCCGCTTCATGTTTCTAAAGAAATAGAAGTCTTGAGCCTCTTTAGAAGTTAAAGATTTTTAATACAAACATCCGATTAAGAGAATTCGGTCATATTTGAAGGAAAGAGAATTGCAGAAACCAGGCAGTCAGAATGCTTACCTCCTAATGAGGGCTTCTCCTGTTCGAGGCGTGCACTCTTGAGCTCTCGGCCTCCAGGTTCGTCCGAAGGTCTAGGACCTCCTTCTCCGACACATTGTACCGAGCCCCGATCTCACAAGCATTGTTCCAAAGGGAAGAGATAAAAACGATAAAGTACTATCGGTCGGACCCAAGGGGAACAATCACCTGGTTAGCCAAGCAAGAAGCAACATGCCCTGCTCGTCCTTCCAGCCCTGTAGCTAATGTGGATGATACGGTTCCACTAGCTGACGAGGATACCCCAGAAGTTGCCGTTGCGAAGGAAAATTTCTAGGTTCCTGGTACCTCCATCGCCTTGGTCAAACTTATAGCCAAGGATGAGCCGGTGAATTTGGAAAAAGGAAAAGCCAAATTGGAACTTCCTGATCTATCTGCGCTTGATGCTGAAGGTGTTTATCAACAAAGAGCTAGGAAATTGAAATGAACTTGATCATGCTCTCAAGGAAAAATACAAGGTAAAATTCCGCCTTTATTTTCTGATCCTGTATTCTTATCTTTAGCCCCCAAGAGTCGGCTTAGTATGAAAATGGTGAGCTGGCTCTTCAATATATTTGTATGAGAAGCATCTGTAGCCCCCACGGATCGAGTCATTATGACGATAATGAGTCAGTACTTATGTTGAGTGGAAAATAGAATGGGAATCTAGACACCAAGGGCCGGCTTATCTCGTTGAGATAGTCGGGTCTTCATTCATATGAAGTATATACTTGTCTTGTAAATTCAAATACCTGTAGCCCTCAAGGGACGACTTATTTCTATGAAACAGCCATGTCTTGTTGTTGTGTGTTTGAGAAAATGGCACATTAGCCCCCAAGTGACGTGTAGATTGTTTACAACTGCATGGGACTTTTGTAGGATGAAAACAACTTTGAAGTATCGTAGCCCAAAAGGGTCAAGTCGCCTTTATAAGGTGGCTTGAGACTGTAGGAATAACTTTTGATAATGTTTGTATGTTTGACACATGTTTTTAGAAGATGTTGAATCTGTTCCCGCAAAACTGCAGAAATGCCTCAGAGAAGAGCAGAAACTAAAAGCTAAGGCGGAACTTGTGGCATCTCGTCTTGAAAGTTGTGCCCGCCAAGCGAATGGTCTTCTTGATCAGGCCAAGAAGACATTTGAAGAAGAAAAATCTTCCCTTATAAGGCACGCTGAAATGATTGAGAAGCAGCTTGGGAATGTAAAAGTGGATCATCATATTGTCGTGAAGCAAATAAATGAGATGTTGACTGTCATTTTTGGTATGTATCTATAACTTTCTGTTTTTTAAATTTCGGGTTATGATGATATGGCGGCTCATTGTCTTTCTCATTTTTCTATGCATGACGAAAATATTAGAACCTTGTGATGATGCCAATTGTGAAGTTATATGCAGTATTCACTTATGTGGAGCAACTTTTCACAGGATGTGTCTTTGCCATTATGGCAGTGACGAACCCGAAGCACCCGCCGAGAAACATTAAAGACATGCTGAAGCAGTTGTCGACTATGCCGCAATGGGTGACTGAATTTTGGAAGTTGGCAGCTCGGGCTGGAGCTAACATGGCTCTTGCCCATGCAAAATCATATTTTCCTGAGCTAGATCTGGAAGCTTTAAAAGATGGATTTCCTGAATTCAAGATAGACATCGCAAAGTTCTCGTAGGAGGATTTCACCAAGTGTATGAGGGAGACTCGGCCACTGGCGACTCTTCTAGCTGAGGAGATTGATGTGTCTCACTATATGGGGTGCATATTCAACGGACAACGAGAGCATCAACCCGCCAAAATATGAGCCCTTTAAGTTGGTGTCGCCTCTACATAAGAACACTTCGCTCCTGATGTTGATGCATCGGTTATTATTCCAAGGCCTTCAAATTTTCAATCTCTAAGAACAATCCGGTGGTGAGAGAAGGATCAGCAGGTTGATGATGATGATTAGCCGGTAGAATCGGACCCAGAGGCGGCTCGCGCGGACGGGCAGTAAAGGCGGGCTAGCACAGAAGATGTATAAGCCGCCAAGCAATAGTAGCCCCCAAATGTTGGGCTGAAAAACTCTAATATTTTTGTGGCTCCTCATGTGAGCCTGTAATAGGGGTAGCAAAAACTTTGAACTGTTTTGTCGTGCCATCATGCACTTTCATGCTTATGTTGTGGTGGCTAGGTTGCCAAACAACTTTGAACTTCCAATGAGTTGCCTTTATAGAAGTTCTTCATTGTGTCTATGTTGACTCCTGTTTTTGCTCGGTGAGCCACCGGTTGTATGATAAAAACCGGCTCAACCAAGTAGCCCGAATAGAATCATCCTTAAACTGTTTGTGGTTTGTGAAAAAGATGTGTTGAAAACGAACGGGTCATAGTATGACTGTAGCTTCGTAACCTGGCCGGTAAATTTTTGAGCCGATGAAAAACATGATAGTGTTATACCTATAAATATATAAGAAATAAA
This sequence comes from Hordeum marinum, assembly GCA_022496015.1. Lineage (NCBI taxonomy): Eukaryota > Viridiplantae > Streptophyta > Magnoliopsida > Poales > Poaceae > Hordeum > Hordeum marinum. The sequence continues at coordinate 183,579,111 of CM039677.1, read as the reverse complement.
ATATCATAATAACAAAATATAATAATTTATTATGAGTCGGCTTTATAAGACTCGGTACAGAGACTGGCTTTCGAGGCTCGAGTCTTGCTTCAATGAAGCGGGTGTGATAACCCATGGTTTATCCTAGCTCTATGTAAGCCAGCTCTCACATGACTCAAGCCGGTGTTTTAACCTTGAGAAGTTTAGGGTCCAGATGGATTGACTTGTCAAGAGTACCCTGGGTCATCTATTTGGAGTAGCATCTTGCAAACATGCATGTTTAACCATATCTTTTTGCTGGCTTATAGCCCAGTCAGCAGGGATATTAAAGGCTGACTCGTCGAGTTGGAAGCCCCCAAGTGACTTATGTTCAAAGAATAAAGATTCATGCTCAATATGCTAGGCTAAAATGACAGATACCCGAGTTTCGGGGGTGTCGACTTTATTATATTTGAACATAAAGAAGTATATATAGAAAAAGGTGGTACAATGGCGAGGAGCCGATGGCTCCAAGTATAATAAGGCCGAAGATGAGCAATGTTCCAAGGTCGGGTTGTTTCCTCTTTAGAGGTGTATGACCCCGCGCATAAATCGATTAGGTAATGTGATCCATTATTGAGGTTCTTGTTGATGACGAAAGGACCTTCCCAAAATGGGGGAAATCTTATGCATCCCCATTTAATCTCTAATCAAACGGGGCACTAAGTCGCCCTCTTTGAAAGTACGTCTTCAGACTCTATGACTATGATAGCGACGTAGTCTTGCTGACATATGGCAGATCTAGCTGCTGCTAAGTAACGTTCCTCTTCCAAAGTATCCAAAGAATCTTGACGTTCCTACTTGTTGTGTGCTTCAACATAGGCAGTAAATCAAGGAGAATCATGATGAATATCACTTGGTAATACAACCTCAGCACCATAAACCAGAAAGAACAGTGTATATCCAGTGGGTCTGTTTGGAGTTGTTATATTGATCCAAAGTACCACGAGGAGTTCTTGGATGCAACAGCTCGGAGTGCTAGAGTGCAACCATAAGCCAAGGTTTGATTCCTCTTTAAATCTTTTGATTAGCTCGTTCATCCTGTGCGTTGGACTGTGGATGTGCAACTGCCACAAAATCAAGCCGAATATGCTCATGCTGACAAAACTGCTCCATAGCTCCTTTGGATAAATTAGTGTCGTTGTCTGTAATGATGCTATGAGGATAGCCAAAACATAAGGTCATCTTTTTCAAAAATGTGACTGTTGTCTCTGCATCAAAATCGCTGATAGGTTCCGCCTCAATCCACTTGGTGAATTTATTGACCGTTACCAATAGTTGAGTTTTCTTGTTAGAGTACGACTTGAATGGGCCGACCATGTCGAGCCCCAGACCGCAAATGACAAGGTAATTGGGATCATCCGCAATTCTTGAGCCGGTACGTGATCTTGGCGGGCGAACTTTTGACATCCATTGCACTTGCGCACAATCTCCTCTGCATCTGTATGAGCTGTTAACCAATAAAACTCGTTCCAAAAAGCTTTCACAACCAGAGACCGTGAGCCAACATGATGTCCACAATAGCCAACATGAATTTCATTGAGAATCTCCTGGCCTTCCTCAGGAGAAACACAACGCTTGGAAACGCTGGTACTACTTCGATGGTGTAGCTCACCATTAATAATAGTCATGGACTTGTATTGCGGAATTATCTGTCGAGCGATGATTTCCTCAGCACGAGTCAGCGGAAGCAAATAATATCTGAGTACAGACATAAGGTAAATAAGTTTTGACTTAAGAAGGCTAGCACAAACATAACACTGATCGAAAGAGGCGAGGCCTCCTGCCTGGGAACCTCCTATCCTACTGCTGGTCTGGGGAAACCTCCTCATACTAGAAGGCTCCGGCGATGGTGTAGTAGTCGTCTCCGGTGTACTCCATCTCCGGGGATCCGTCGTCTGAACACAACAATTGTATCGAGGGGAAAGAGAAAGCAAAGCAATGGTGAGTACTCATCCGCAAGACTGACAGCAGAACTATGCTAAGTATGGATCAGTAGGAAAGGGGGTTATATCTAGACTGACTGGAGAAGGCAAGAATGAGGGGGAAGGCCTAGTCCTATCGAAGACTAGCATCTTCAACATGTTACAACATTAGAAGAGAGTAGATTGGTATCTCATATATAGCAATATTATTGTAACAAATTTTATTAAGTAACCATGCCAAGAGATTCTTCCTCGACTCCCTCGAGAAAGCAATCTTGGAGCCAACATTCATTTCAATTTAAATCACAATTTTAGTTATATCAGGTCAAGGTACAAATCCAAGTCATCCTGTTATCATGGACATCAAAGGAAAAACATGCCTATCTACTGTGCAAAACTTGGAGGACACACCACGTCTCCTTGAAGCTTCCTCCCCGGTGACGGGGCCTTTGATCATCAAATGCTCAGCCAGCGGCCCACATAGTCCAGACCATGAGAAACAGGTCGGCCATCCGAGGACCCCTTAAACCAGGACTCCCTCAGTAGCCCCCGGACTAGCCTCCAATGCCAAGGTATATCCAGAAAATCTTGCGCGTCGAAGTCTTCGGCTTGCGAGGCAAGTCCCTCTATCCCTTCTTGTTCGGCAACCGTCCTGTTATCGATGAAATCCCAAGCGCCACAAACTTGCAGGGTCCATTGTAATAACTGTCAGCGCTTCTCGATCCTTGCGCGCTTAGGGGAGATGAGCGTTTCAACAGCTTTTTACAAGACTGCCCCGCCCACAAAGGAGGCACCACCCATTTAAACAAACTGAATCGTGGTCTAGGTCACATCCTCTTCTTCCTCCTCCTCGAAAAAACCCTTCAGCGAGAGATCACCACAAGAACATGGTGAGCGCCCCCAGCTCTTCCTTGCGCCCTTATAGCTCCCGTCCCAGGGATTGGACAAACTACTCCATATCCCTCCTTCGACTACGCAACCTCGAGACCCAAGGGTATCTTCCTTCCTCGGATCTAGCGGTTACCCATGCCGGTTTGACTTCATTCAATTGTGAAGTATTCACGGAAAACTTCCCCAATCCTCAAAAGGGGGAGCATGTATGTTTCATGCCCTTCCTCTTGCGGGGTCTCGGGTTCCCCATTCATCCGTTCCTCACGGGATTATAGGAGTTTTATGGGATCCAGCTCCATCATCTCACCCCAGGGTCCATTCTACATATCTCGGGCTTTGTTGCCCTTTGCGAGATGTTCCTGGGTTGTGAGGCACACTTCAAATTGTGGAGGAAGTACTTTTGCCTCGTCCCACGCACTCAGGATAAGACAATTTTAGAGGTCGGAGGAGCCTAAATATGTCGTATAGCGGGGACGGGGTATCCAGTGGGAACACTGAAGGAGTCCAAAGAATGATCTTCAGAATGGTTCTACATCGAGGATGTTCCCCTGTTCGATCCAACTCGGAGGGGTTTGCCCGAATACTCCAATATCCCTTTGAAGAAAAGGTACAATTGGCAACCAAAAAGCTCATCCCAAGAGGATGGCGCCAAAGTGCAACGCTTGGCTACCCACGTGAGACTGCTAGCTCATCATAAGTTGACCATGATAGATGTGATGGTGGCCGCCAACACCCAATGTGTCCAGCCCCTTCATCAAAGAATACACCCTTTGTAGTGTTACAACGGGACAAGCGACTCCACTCGCTCCCGACGGCCGGGACCCGCCAATCAAGCAGCATTAATAGCCACACTTGCCGACCTATACATATGGGATAAAGAAGACATTGTTCAGCTACCGAGCAAGGAGGGCTACTCAAGTCACAACTCCATCGAACATGTGAGCCTTTCAATTCTGTGACCCGACTTCCAATTTTACATTTATTCCTTTCTGATTGAAGCCTTTAATTTGTGTATACAAGAATGGAGGAGCTTTGCCGAGACAGTTAACTGTCCGCCCCCAACCTGAGAACTATTCTCGCGACGATGATCCAGGATTTCATGACGACCCGTATTGGTCAGTTGAAGTCGAAGACCGGGTTTTCTAGCAAGAGAGCCTTGACCGCTCCAAGGTGCTATCATAGTCGATTACCCCGGATCATTCCCTTCCGCTGCTACAGGCAAGAAGGAGAAAAATTTGTCCCATAAAAGGCAAGTATCCTCCAACAACCCAAACACGCGGGCTCCTACTCCCAAGCATCGTTGGTCCGCATGACATAAATCGGCTAAGGCGGCAATGCCTGGACGGGAAAGCAACAGGGAACCGTCAAATGAGCTAGTTGTGGGGACAGGGCCGACCACTCGCTCAGCTCAAAGTTACTTTGTTTGGCTGCTTAATTTATCATTACAATCAATAGGACCTCTCAAGAGATATCATGTCTAAATACTTGGGCAACGAGTTCAACCATCTCATGCCGAGGATGTTGCCAGGGTGTCCGGCAATGTTCACGACTCCAGATCCTCGGCTCATGATGAACCTGCTGCGGAGGTCCCTGTGGTCAATCAGGCCCCTGAAGACTTTGGGGACGCGATATTAGTTAGTAAATCTGAGGCAGAGAGTGCGATGGGTCATTGGCAGTAACGAGAAGCCTTGCGCCACCCAGGATTATCTGAACAAGAGTTCAATGCCCTACGCTCGACTGACGCATACATTGGAGCTGCCCGAGTGGGTTCAAGGAGGCCATGAAACTAATATCGTTTAGCCTGCAAGTGAGTGATCGGTTATAAGAATCCGAACACCTGTAAAACCAGTGGCCCTCGAGACTTGAATTGGTCGGAATGACCGAATTGAAGGCTCCGCGTAGCTTTACTGATGATGCAAGTCTCCAGGCAGCAGAACGAGCAACTGTCCAAGGAATTGGAGGCGAGCCAAACACAGGTGGAGACTGTGAGGGCTGAACTTGAGCAAGTGAAGAATTTTACCCGAGAGGCGCATGGTGAGTATATCTGTTTTACTGATCTTAGTATATAATCCCATGCTGACGCAAGGGTACTTTGTAGCAGCTGAATTAATAGGGAAATTGCAAAAGGATTGAGATGCAGCCCGAGAATCTCAGCGGTACACCGAGTCACAATATGAGGCCGGCTGCCTTTTGTTGCAGCAAAACCTGGAAGAGAAGAAACGCCTCCAAGTGGAGAACAAGCAGCAGGCCGAAGAAATTAAGATCTTGAAGACTCAGTTGGCCCAGGACCAAGAAGTGGACCAAAAATTACAGAGGGGCATGTTCGATAAGTGTGATTCTAACATCGTATGTCACTTCTTATTATGAAGCGTAATGGACATGCCCTGACTCGTGTATAGGTCTCCTAACCGGGCGCCCCGAAGAAGAGATGGGATCCTACCTGGGAAGCCTTCTGAAGAAACTCTCCGCCATTTAGGAGCAGGCTCGAAAGGCTATGATCAGTATGATAAAAGTGCTATGGCATGCCGAGCATCCTCCAGAAGGGATGGCCAAACTCATTGATCGGTTCAAGGGAGCCCAGAGCTGGTTCGAGTTATGGAAGACATCGTCCTGCTGGGAGGGAGCACGAGAGGCATGTGCAATGATCAAGACGCGATATACCGGCCTTAATCCGACGCATATGGCTCAGGTTGGGATAGCAAGGCCTGATGGTCAAGGAGTGCTGCTTTACTTGGTGTACGACCAAGTGATGCCAGCGGCTCGTCGCTCACATGAAGATTGCTCCCTAGATGCCTTAATAGACAATCTCGACCAGCAGCCAGATGTATGATTGTATGTAACTGTGTACTGATAATAATTTTTTTTGCTCCACCTGTGTTGTAAACTTTGTCTTAACCGGCCGTCGGCTTCGACCTCCCACTCTAAGAGCTCGGGAGTGTTCCTTAAAATATCACTCGAGAAGAGTGAATTATGTTCGGGGAACCAGGCAATCCGGCCATTTGGTGCGAACAGACAAAAATCACACAAGGATATATGTTATATTACTTCTTAGCGTAAGAAACATATTCCGAAGAAAATAGTACCTCCATCGATACCTTTCTTCAGACTGCCACGTAAATCATATATAGTAAGGCCGTACACTGCTAGTATGCGACTAATGGCTTTCGTGAGAAAAGAAGTCCGAGTACTCGTGACAACGACCATAATATTTTTGTTGAGTCCATCACAGCCGACCAATTTTCTTCTGAAGATAGCTAGATTTTGGCTTCACCCGTCTGAGGTACGTATCCGGATGACCCGGTCGTAACAATCGCAGAGGTGCTCCCTTTACCCTCTAGCCGAACAATCGGGAACGTAGAGGGTAAGCACAGGAGCGAGGCAACCTAGCTTGGGAAAAATCTTAGTTCAAATTGATGCATATAATGGCTTAAAATCGACAAGGGAAACATGCATACACAATAAATGTGGATAGATGCTTAGAGTATAAAATCCTTGGCTTCGGGAAGAATCTCCCAGGTGTTGTGTTCGGATTTAACAATTACGGATGTGTGCCGACAATCTTAATAGAAGATCAGTTGAACCGAACATACACTTAGGAGAAAAATTCAAACCTGCCAAAAATCAAGGTGGGAGGGAAAGGAAAAAATAAAGAAGAAGCAAAGAGAAAGGAGGTAAAGGGTAAAGAGTATGACGGCACCGGTTTATCCATGGAAGCATCAAAGATGAGCTGCGTTCCATGGGTTTGGTTCAAGGCAATTATCCGACGGGTTTGGACAAAGGTAAGCCCCTCCTACGAGTACTTCGTCGATTATGAAGGGGCCCTCCAATTTTGGGTTGACTTTATGCTTCTACTTCTCGAGGATCCATAAGACGAGTTCACCCACATTATACGCTTTTGCCCTGACCTCCCTACTCCAGTAACGTCGGGCCTGCTGTTGATAAAAAGTACAGCGAGCCCGAGCTATGTCGCGCTCTCCTTCTAAGGCGTCCAGGTCATCCTGCTGATCTAACTCAGCCTCCTTTTCCTCATACATGCACACCCTTGGTGCGTCATGAATAATGTCACAGGGGAGGAATGCTTCTGCCCCATAGACCATGAAGAATGGTGTGTATCTCGTTGATCTGTTCGAGGTGGTGTGCATGCCCCATAGGACGGAGTCAAGCTCCTCTACCCAATGACAGTCGGACTCATGAAGAGATCGGACCAAATGTGGTTTAATGCCACTCATGACGAGGCCATTTGCTCGTTCGATTTGTCTATTGGTCTGCCGATGATACACCGATGCGTAATCGAGCTTGATGCCCATTTTTGCGCACCGGTCTTTGGCCTCTTGGGCTGTGAAGTTGGATCCATTGTTCATTATTATACTATGCGGTACGCCGTAACGGTGTACCACGCCAGATATAAAATAGATTACTGGTCCGGACTTGGCTGATTTGACAAGTTTTCCCTCTATCCATTTGGTGAACTTGTGAACCATGACTAGCAAGTATTGATTTTTCTTGGTCCCCCCTTTAAGTGGTTCGACCATATCCAGCCCCCAGAACGCAAAGGGTCAGGTAATTGGAATAGTCCGAAGAGCTGTTGGGGGCATGTGACTTTGATTTGCAAAAAGTTGACACCCCACGCAGTGCTTGACAAGTGACTCGGTGTCCGCTCGAGTAGTGAGCCAGAAGAAACCAGCCCGGAAGGCCTTGCTAACTAAGGCTCTTGCAGCAGCGTGATGGCCGCCCATCCTGCCTGGACTTTGGCTAAGAGGCACCATCCTTCTTCCTCAGATATGCACCGTTGTAGTATTCCGGTGGTGCTTTTCTTGTATAACTCACCCTCGTGGACTTTATTGGCTTTGGATCGCCGAATTATGCGCGACACCTTTGTCTAATCGCCAGGGAGTTCTTTGTGAAGAAGGTAGGCGAGGACGGGCTCAGTCCATGGCGCGATTACTGCCATGACCTCATGAGCCGAAGGCGTTTCGTCCATTACGAAGCCACCGATGATTTGGTCATCTGGTACATTTATAGTGGGGACAACCTCTTCCGTGCTGGTGAGATCGGCACCCTTATGATCATCCTCCCAAACTACTTATGACTTAAAGAGCCATTCCAGGAAAGTGTTTTTTGGGACAGGGTCACGTTTGGCCCCCATGCGGGCCAATACGTTGTTGACTTGGTTGTTGTCTCTAGCGACGTGGTGAAATTTTAGCCCCTCGAACCGTGTGGATATCTTGAGGATATAGTTTCTGTATGCCGCCATCCTCGGGTTTTTGGCATCGAATTCGCCCTTGATTTGGCAAATGGCCAAGTTGGAGTCTCCCCGTACCTCCAGGCGTCGTATGCCCATTGATGCTGCCATCCGAAAATCATGCAAGAGTGCTTCGTATTCGGCTGCATTGTTGGAATCGGCATACATGATCTGCAACACGTATTGAACGTTGTCTCCTGTGGGGATGTGAGAATAACTCCAGCCCCTAGTTGGGCCAAAGATTTGGATCCATCGAAGTACATCGTCCAATGGGAGTATGTACTATATTCTCTGGGGAGCTCGGCCTCTGTCCATTCGGTGAGGAAATCTGCCAGCACCTGAGATTTGATAGCTCGTCGTGGCTTGTAGGCAATTTCAAAGGGAAGGAGCTCAATGGCCCAATTGGCTCTGTAGCCGGTGGCGTCCCTGTTGTTGATTATATCATTCAGGGTTACTTCGGATGCCATCGTAACTGAACACTCTTGAAAGTAGTGTCTAAGTTTCCGTGATGCCATAAATACTATATAGGCTATCTTCTGGTAGTGAGGGTATCTAGACTTGCACTGCGTTAGTACTTCTGACACATAATAGACCGACTTCTGTATCCGGAATTTGTGTCCCTCCTCCTCTCATACAACGACAAGCATTGCGCTAACGAATTGGTTGGTGGCTATATGTATAATAACATGGGTTCACCAGCACCTGACGTCGTGAGTATGGGATTGCTTGCCAGCAGTGTTTTAATTTCTTCTAGAGTAGCCGCTACTTCATCGGTCCATTCGAAATTGTTGGTCCATTTCAGCAATCTGTAGAGCGGTAAAGCCTTTTCCCCGAGGTGGGAGATAAAGCGACTTAGCGCCGCCAGACAACCAACCAATCTCTATACATGCTTTAGCTCTATGGGAACTGCAAGTTCTGATAGGGCACGAATCTTAGCTGGATTCGCTTCTATTCCTCTATGGGAAATGATGAATCTGAGTAGTTTACCAGCGGGAACTCCGAATACACATTTCTCTGGATTGATTCACATATCGTACTCATGTAGGCTGTCAAAGGTTTGCCTTAGGTCGTCGATCAGCTGGCTGGCGTGTTTGGTTTTGATTACCACATCGTCCACGTATGCCTCGACTGCTTTACCGACTTGTTTTGTGAGATAAGTCTGGATCGTGCGCAGGTACGTAGCCCCAACGTTTTTAGCCAGAAGTGCATCATGTTGAAGCAGAATGGCCCATAAGGGGTCATTAATGCGGTTGCACCTTGATCGGATTCCTTCATTATAATCTGATGGTATCCAGAATAAGCATCGAGGAAACACAACGAGTCGTGTCCGGCTGTGGTTTCAATAATCTGGTCTATACGTGGTAAGGGGAAAGGGTCCTTAGGGCAGGCCTTGTTGAGATCTTTAAAGTCGACGCACAACCATCAGGATTTGTCTTTCTTTGGTACCATCACAAGGTTTGCCAACCATTCGGGGTGCTTAATCTCCCAAATGAATCCGGACTCTAGTAGTTTGGCTAATTCTTCACCCATAGCTTGTCGTTTGGGCTCGGAAAAGCGGCACAGAGTCTGCTTAACGGGCTTAAATCCTGCGATGATGTTCAGACTATGTTCTACTAGCCGCCATCGAATTCCAGACATATCGGAAGGATGCCACGTGAAGATGTCCCAGTTTTCTCATAAGAATGCTCGCAGTGCTTCGTCCACTATGGGGTCCAGATGAGCTCCGATGGATGCTATCTTATTGGGGTCCGTCGGGTGTGCCTGAAATTTAATGATTTCATCCGCAGGTTTAAAGGACATGGGTTTGGGCCTTTTGCTAGGGATCACATCGTCCTTGTCTATTGTTGATCAAAGTGCGATCAGCTCTTCTGAAGCGAACGTCTTAGCTAGTGCCTCGAGGGCGAGCGCTGCTGTTTTGTTTTCGGCTCGAATGGCGTGAAATTTTGTGAAGGCGTCACGCCCAGTAGGGCATGGTAGCCGCTGGGGAAGGGCACAATACGGTAGTGAAGTTCTTCAGATTGGTAGTTTTCGAGTGTGCCGAACACTACGTCCAGGGCGATACGTCCTGAACAACGTGCCTCTTTCCCCGGAATGTCGTGTTGCTATGCTTGATGTGAGATCGGTCGAACTGCATTTTTCCAGAGTATCTTCATAGATAAGTTTTAAACCACTGCCGCCATCCATTAGCACTTTGTGTAATCTGAAGCCATCAACTATGAGGTTTAGGACCATTGCGGCCGGTGTATGACCGGGACGAATGACTGGTTGGTCAGTATCTCCGAATGTAATGGGTATGTCTGCTCATGCACTTGTTGCTGCCACATGATAGACATGTTTGAGTTCTCTAAGAGCTCTTTTCCTCCTGTTCCTTGAGGGGAACATTTCGTAGATTGTCAAGACTTCGGCGTTATATTCTGGTGGTGGCGATGTGGAGCGCCTATTTGGCGGTAGTGCCTCAAGAATGGCTTCACCGCATTTTGCGACCTACCTGACGACCCAGCAATCTCTAAGGCTATGAGTCGGGCTTGTGTTTAGCAATACAAAATGTATAGGGCATGGTTTATCCAATAGCCCATCAAGGACAGTTCTGACCCCTGTAAGGGGCCTATTTCTCTTTTTGGCGGGTTCGAGTTTGGCTGGCCGCTTCGAAGGTATCCTCTTTTTCCGATCTCCTCTAGGGTACTCGGTAAAGGTTGGTTACGAAAATAGCCATTCGGCTTGCTAGGCGCTTTCCATGGCACAATATTTTTGTAGCAAGTCCGACAGCTCGGTGAAGTCACGAATGTGCCGATGAGCTAGGGCGTTGAGAATCCCTTCGTCATGGCAATTGTGATTGAAGGTTTCCATTATCTCCTGATCACTAAGACCTCGTACTTTGTTTCTAGAGAGGAGTCTAGCCCAAAAATGATGAGCCGACTCTCTTGGTAATTGTAAAACATCTCGTAAGTCCGAAGACTTGGACTCTACTGCGACGCTTGAGTGATCGGCTTGGTTGGTGGGTGGGAATTTTTTTTGACTCCACGCCATGATGTGAATCCGGAATTACGGGCTCCGAGTTGTGTGCTAGATCATGGACCGATACTGATATATCTCCGGACCGGACTCCAAGGTATGCATTGCAAGCGAGGTTTTGATGATTGAGGATTGGGGTATAAACCGTTTTCAATTCTGGTCATTAGGGGGACAAGCCACCAGCCGGACACTCGACGATGGCGACTAAGTGAGTGACCGTGCGGATGAGAATCTCCCAATCGTCGAGTTTAGGCCCGAGAAGGTCATAGAATGGGGTCTGGCCATCAGTCATACGCATGGTCTGCATCTGATCAAACAGATCGTTTAGGAATGAGGTGACAGTAGGATGCGTGTCCCTAAAGTGAGTGGGGTCGATCTACGGCGTTGCAGCTCCAGAGTCGCTTGAAAGCGGATCCCGGTCCTATTTGGCCAGAGCGGATTCGGGCACAACGAATGGGTTGTGCATTTCAGATAGCCCGAGGGTGAAGGTAACCTTAGAGGTGGGGCCCGACATCTTCGGCGATGAGGAGTTGGGATCTGCGGGCTCCTCCATGAGAGTTGAGGGTCCCATCAATACAAGTTCTCCCCGTGAATCAGCAACAGACTCTAGGGTTCCGAATCTGATTCCTTGATCGGGGGTGAAGCTTCCAATCTAGACAAGATGGCCGGTCGGGTCGGTGTGTGACAAGACATCACCACCCATGAAGATCTGATCACGGATGCGAATATCCTGGCTGCAGATCGCGTTGCTTATGACAAGGCGAGTCATCGATTCCTTTAGCGATCACAAGGGAACTCTCAATGAAAGAACCAATATTGGTGTCAAAACCGGCAGATCTCGGGTAGGGGGTCCTGAGCTATGAGAGTAGGATCAATGGTGATAGGGGACGAAGGAGACGATGTTTACGCAGGTTCAGGCCCTCCTATGGAGGTAAAACCTACGTCCTGCTTGATTATATTGATTATATGAAGGTTACAGAGTTGATCTACCTCGAGATCGAATAGCTAAACCCTAGATGAGTTGTTCTGTGCCCTACAATCTAAAACCCTCCGGCTTATATAGACGCCGGGGGGGGGGGGGGTACTAGGGTTTACACATGGTTGGTTGCACATCAAAGGAAAAACATGCCTATCTACTATCGAAAACTTGGAGGACACGCCACATCTCCTTGAATCTTCCACCCTGGCGACACGGCCTTTGGTCATCCAATGCTCAGCTAGCGGCCCACATAGTCTGGCCCATGAGAAACAGGTCAGCCATTCGAGGACCCCTTAAACCAGGACTCCCTCAGCCCCACCTAGGCTCAACAAAGAGGTCAGCCTGCCGGTCTAAATCCTAAGCGCTTAGAGGTCATGGGTCCACTCACCCTTTGCACTCCTGAACGATGCATATGCGTCCGTTTTCAGTCCTAGCATCAGTTAATACAAGATCAATGCTGTTGCAGACCACTCGGGCATGCGCCGCTCCATTGCTGACGTCCAAAGAGCTTCCGTTGATACAACAATGATGAGTACCCATAACTTATCCCACGTGGAGGTTTAGTGCGTAGAAGGTCAAACGACCAACTTAGATCAAATACCCAACCCATTAGCATTTTATTAATGCGGGACGATCGTGACCCATGAAGTGCGGTCCCGTCGCCCCGCCTCGAGGATGTGTGGCAAGGGCCTCACCTGCCTGGCCATGCCTCGTCATCATCAAACCGTGGGTACCCTTTAGGGCCGACCCATGATCAACATTTGTGTGTAACCAAGTCATAGTACCGGTGTGTATAAAAGGTCAAGGCAAGAACTAAGGAACCACCCTCAATGGTCCCCGCTCGATGTAACCGTCAAGGTGGGCTTAGAGGAACCACCCTCGGGGGTCCCACACTGGGGGGGGGGGGTTGCACGACAGAGTCGAAATCGGGAATGGCGGAGAGGTATCACCTTTTGTTTACCACGACCGACTAGCTACACTACAGAGCTAACATCATGAGTATTTCACGAGGTGTCACCCTCGGTACTCGGTAGTAGCTCTGCAAAGTCGTACCACAAAGGGTGTGTGTGGTGCTGTGTCGGTTCTAGCTCGTCGATCATGATGCCCGAGTAACTAATAATTAAAGCGGGGACAACTAAGACTAAGGGGGTCAGAGGAGTCACTAATCGACCTATACTAAGCAGTTTAAAGAAGCAGCAGGTACAATAGCAGTTCATCAAAAATAGGCTATGCATCAGAATAGGAGCTATTTAAAACAATAGCAAAATCTAATGCAAGCATAAGATAGAAAGAATGGGCGATATCGGAATTCTCAAGGGGATTTGCTTGCCTTGCCGCTCTGCTGCAAAGGCCCGATTGTCAGCGGTGTAGTCGTACCCGGCAGCAGCGTTCGTCTAGGGGTCTACCAATAAGAAGAGGGGGAGAAACAACAAATATAAAGCAGAAGGATGCAACATGATGCATGACATGGCAATATGCAGACCTAGGCATGTACTAACGCAATATTACACGTCGCAGACGGATCGGAAGAATATCTGACGATATTTTCCATGTCTCAGGTTACTACCGGACAGACGAAAACGATGTAAAGGTTCCATGTTCGTTATGATAGGAGCACGTGACAGACTAACGAACGGTGTATATGGATTCGTGGGATTTCTCTAAACAAACTTTCATGTATAAAATATTTTCATATGACCTACAGTTTATTTTATATCAATTCTTAAAGTTTTATTAATATTTTGAAATTAACAAATTTAAATTAATTCAATAAATTTAATTATGACATGAGCATGATGTCATGCCGATATTAGCAGTCAACAGGGGCTTTGACTAGTTGAAAGCACATTTGCTCCCTTGGTGGTTTTAGTAATCAATAACAACATATATGTCATTAAACTAATGTTTCCACTAAGTATATTTCAACAAAAGTTCAATGATAGGGATGGCAAAAGGATTGTGGAGAAACCCCAAGATGCAAGGAAATGGATTGGGAAAGCTTCAAGCAAGATGACTCTACATTTTACTTTGTGAGAAATCACTTTGAGTCCATAGGAAAGCCAATCCTATTAAAAGGGGGTAAGGTACTATTGGTGAACAAGATGCTCCATGAGCACAAATGATAGTCACCAAAGACACCCACGAGATCTTCCACAAAAGTCTGTCCAAAGCTAAATATCCAAAATCGGTGCAACAAACATTTTCCACTCGATGCCACCGATTCCCAAACTCGGAGACACTCATGCCAAACCTTAGGTGCAACCGATTCCACTTTGGTGCCATCGAGTTTGGGTTGCCAACGTTTTGCTATCTCAATTCAACAAATCTTACCACCGAGTTTGTTGGATCAGTGTCACCGAGTTGTGCAATCTGACCATTGGTCACCTGATCGGTACCATCGAGAATTATATATCAGTCTCACCGAGATTCAAAAGTTGTCACCTTTTGGTCACTTCGGTACCATCGAGATTCACACATTGGTGTCACCGAGTTGGTCACTTAAGGTGTAACAATTAGATTTTTGGAGATGCCTATATATACCCCTTCACCACCACCTACTCGAAAGTGAAGCACTCAGAATAGATCCCAACTCATACCAACTGATTTTCTGAGAGAGAGCCACCTACTCATGTGTTGAGATGATGCCATTCCATTCCAACCATATGAATCTTGATATCTAGCCTCCCCAAGTTGCTTTCCACCCAATCAACCTCTTCCACCAAAGCCAAATCTGTGAGAGAGTGATTGGGTGTTGTGGAGTATATCATCTTGAAGAACAAGAGCAATGATTTCAACGACATTATCGAGCCTATTACCTTTTGGAGGGTCGTGCCTCTTAGAATGGTTAGGTGTCAATTGGGAGCCTCCTACTTCGTGTTGTGGAGTGAACTAAGAAGTTTGTAAGGGCAAGGAGATCGCCTACTTCATGAAGATCCACCCGAGTTAGGATAGTCCTCCATGGACGTAGGCCATCATGGTATAGTCAAGGTTGCATGGAACCCTTCGTGGGTAGATCCCTCCATGGACCCTCGTGACCGTTACCCTCCATGGGTTCAAGACTCCATAAACGTGGACGTAGGATAGCACCACCTATCGGAACCACGGGAAAAATCATTGTGTCTCCACATTGCGTTTGATCTTCCTACCCTTACTTTACTACTCATGTGACGGGGCTAATACCCCAGGGTAGGCCAAGGCGACGGGGTCCTTCCCACTCCGCTTCGAAGAAAAACCAAGCGGCTGGCTAGACGAGGCTGGCTGGGGACATTCTGCACGAGCCGGCTCCGGCTGGCGCTCCGTCCGGCCGGCCTAGCGACCGGGCGAGCTCCTGCCCAGCTGGCCAAGCAGCTGGCCGTCCACGAGCCGGGCAGCCCATTGACTTGGGGACGGACACGCCCTATCCCGTCCCTCTGACCGCAGGTACAGCAGCGCAATGTGACTGGCAGGGCGTGTGACCCTGTGGCCATAGTGGTCGCCGACGCGCCATCCCACATGGCTACAGTCCATCCGTCTGGCTCGCTGACCACAGTGAGCGCGATCGGACAGGGAACAGTTCCAGCACGCCCCCGCCACTCGAGCACCTGCCCCGGTGTGGCTACAGTGCCGCCGGCCGAACCGACGACCTCGACCGGCTGGCACTAGCCGACACCCCCCCGGGCGGCCCGTGCCGGAGCAGGTGGGGGAGGGACAATCGCGAAACCTGTTGGCAGGTCCCAGCAGCGATGGGACCACTCGGACAGCGGGCCCCACCCGCAACGAGACGATACAAGCCGCAGGACCCCCTGGCCCGGCGAAGAGGCTGCCAGCCGGGTCCCTCCACCCTCGTACCTAAATCATATTGTATACTTATCCATCCATCCAACGAATCCAAGCAGGACTAAGGGCATTACCTCCCACGGAGGGCCCCGAACCTGGGTACGTCGCGTGTCTCCACCTTCTCGTACCCAATCCCGCACCCGGAGCCCATTGGCGTCCAATGGCCCCAACACCACCGATAAGCCACCCTATAGCATCTGCCGTGACAAAATGACGACAGTTGGCACCCACCGTGGGGCCATCCGCGACACCGTTCGGGTTCATGCTCCAGATGGGACCTCTCGCCATTCCCCGCCACTGCCGCTCGGCCCGACAAAACCATGGGAGGATCGTGGGGCTTGCCACGGCACGCCCTGCGGGCGACTCCGAAGGCCTAGCGGCCGATATCGACGCGCTGAACGAGCGCTTCGGCAGGCTCACCCTTGCCGAGGCTCTGACCGCAGGTGAGTACCCCGCGGGGGTACTCGTCTGCGCCGGCCCGCCCACGGCCGTGGGAGTACTCGTTGCGGCCCGCCCTAGCGGGTCCTGCCACTGTGAGGGGGTGATGGCCATCACATCCTCCACCGCCTTCGAACGGGCGCGGGTAATGGCCACCGCAGCTGCCGCCCGCGTCGGCATGTCCGACCCGATCGGTGTGGCCCTCCGGGGCTTGAGCACCCCGATTGCCCCGACGGCAAACCCGATACCGCCACGGCCGACCTCAAGGCGGCTCGTCGCATCCTCTTCGAGGATGCCACCACCCTCGCTGCCACGCGCCGCCACATGGAAGCGGCGCAGTGGGAATACGCCTCCACTTACGGCCTTACCCCGACTGGCATCGAGCCCAGCCGGCGTGGGGCCGTGCGCGACCGCAGCCGCGTGGTCGCCGAGATCCTCGGCGGCAAAATGCCCGTCTACGACACCCCCGCAGATAACCTCCGGGCCCCAAAGGTGGCCTACGAGGAACTGGACACCTTGGAGGGCGAAGAGCGTGCCGCCCACGAGCGCCACATCAAGGAGCTTATCGATGCTGCTGACGCGCAACAGCATCACCTCGTGGCAGGCGGCACCGCTGCCGAAGGCCCCCGGCCCAAGCACAAGGGCACGAGAACTGCTGGCCGCCAGCCGGTGCAGCACTCCTGTTCCCCACGCATCTCCGGTCGTCGGATCGAGACGCACGACCCCTGGCCTTCTTAGCCATCGGGGAGTGAGCAGCCGGCGCGTCCGCTACCGCGAAGCGCCGGCATCCGGCAGCCGACGCAGCCGGGGGCACACGCCACCCCCGCAACGCGGGTCGTGGCAATCGACGCCGCCCATCATTCGCCCCGAGCTTTTAGCCCAGCTCGGGCCATGCGTCCCCTGTAGCAAGGACGATGCTCGCAACCGCATCGACCAACTCGCACAATCCGCCCTCCTCGAGGAGGAGGGCTCGATCGGCCCGGCTTGCTTCGGCCCTCGGATCCGCACCGAGCCATTCCCGAAGGGCTTCACACTCCCTAGGGATACCCCGAAGTATAGTGGGGCCGCCAAGCCAGAAGACTGGCTGATCGATTACACCACCGCAGTGGGCATCGCAAGGGGAAACAAACGCGTGGCCGTCCGCTATGCCCCCGCCCCCCTCATGCTCATCGGCTCGGCCCGCAGTTGGCTCAACAGCCTGGCGGCCGAAAGCATCAACACGTGGACGGATTTCGAGGAGGCCTTCGTCCGCAACTTCACAGACTCCTACAAGCGGCCGAGCCGGCCCCGTGAACTTGCTATGTGCGTTCAGGGGCTAGACGAATCCCTCTGCGACTACCTCACCCGGTGGACCGAGCTCCGCAACTCTTGCGAGGGAGTGCACGAGGTGTAGGCCGTGCAATACTTCATTGAGGGTTGCCGGGATGGCACCCCTCTCAAGCACAAGCTTCTGTGCTCTGAGCCGGCCACACTGGCCGAACTCATGACCAAGGCGGACAAATATGCCACGGCCGATTCGGCCATCCGGGTCAAGACGGCCCCGCCGACCAAGGCGACGACAACGCCGGTCGCGGCCCGACCGGCTTCCGATAACCAGCAGCCGCACAACAACAAGCGCAAGAAAGACCAGCCGAATCCTCGCTACGGGAGCCGGCAGGTCAACACTGTCGACGATCAGGAACCGGCTGCCCAGCCTTCCAGCTAGGGCCAGCACGCCGACAAGGCTGCCTGGCAGCCGAAGCTCACCTTCGAGTAGATGCTCGATCTTCCATGCAAGAATCACTCGGGGGCCAAACCCTCCACGCACATGCTCTGGCAGTGCAGCTTCTCACAACGATTGGCCCGGGGGGACGGCCTTCCGGCCCCTCCCATGCCGCCAGCCCGTGCGCCGGCCCCGGCCCAAGCTACCGCCCCGGCACCGGCAACGGCCCGGAACGACGGTCGCCTGGTCGACTAGTACCCCAACCAAGACTGTTGCTATGATGTCTTCACCAGTGAAGAGACGGGCAAGCACATGGAGCGCCGGCTCCATCGTGAAGTGAATGCCACCATGCCGGCGACTCCCCAGTTCATGCACTGGTCGGAGAGACCGGTCGCGTGGAGCCAAGCCGACCATCCCGTGGTGATGCCGCATCCTGGCAGCTATGCCTTAGTCCTCGATCCCACTATTGCCACCAGGGATCGAGCCTGCCACTTTACACGGGTGCTGATAGACGGTGGCAGCAGCATCAATATCCTCTACCTTGACACGATGCACAAGCTGGGACTAAAGACAGAAGACCTGGAGGCGAGCCGGACGGTTTTCCACTACATCATGCCTGGGAAGTCTTGCTCCCCTGTAGGCAAGATCATGCTCGACGTCCTCTTTGGCGGACCTGGCCACTTCCGCCACGAGACGGTACTCTTCGAGGTCGTGGACCTCACGAGACCCTACCAGACGCTGCTGGGTCGGCCGACTCTAGTCAGTTTCATGGTGGTCCCACACTACGCCTACCTCAAGCTCAAGATGCCGGGTCCCAAGGGAATCATTACCTTCAAGGGCGACTACAAGATGTCGCTCGAATGCGCTCGAGATGGTAGCCGGCTGGCAGAGGCCCTGGAGATCGCCGAGGAGAAGCGGCAGCTCGACCGGCTCGTGTCCCTCGCCACCAGCCAGCCGGCCGTGCCAGCTCCCCCCTCGCAATCCACCGGCGAGGCCTCCTTCCAACCGTCGAGGGACACCAACCAAATCCTGCTCGACCTGGCTAACCCGGCTCAGTGCGTCACGATTGGCTCCTGCCTTGACAGCAATTAGGAAGGCGAGCTCGTCAACTTCCTCCATGAGAATCGGGACATCTTCGCATGGTCCCCCAAGGACATGCCGGGTGTCCTGAGGAAGTTCGCCGAGCACAAACTACACGTTCGACCGGACGTCAAGCCAGTCAAGCAACCCTTGCACCGCTTCTCCGAGGAGAAGTGACGCACTATAAGAGAAGAGATCGCCCGGCTGCTCGCGGCCTGGTTCATTATGGAAGTTTTTCACCCAGACTGGTTGGCCAACCCAGTCCTGGTGCTGAAGAAAAACAAGACCTGGCGCATGTGCATTGACTACACCAGCCTGAACAAGGCATGTCCCAAAGGACCCATTCGCCCAGCCATGGATTGATCAAGTTATCGACTGCACGGCCGGCTGCGACTTGCTGTCCTTCTTGGATGCCTATTCCGGCTACCACCAAATCAAGATAGACCCAGAGGACAGCCTCAAGACCTCCTTCATCACGCCCTTTGGGGCGTACTGCTACATCACCATGTCCTTCGGCCTGAAGAATGCATGCGCCACTTTCCAAGGGTGCATGCAGAAGTTCCTCCTGCCCCAGATAGGCAGGAACGTCCATGTCTACGTTGACGACATCGTCGTCATAACCAAGAAGCACTTCAACCTCCTCGACGAACTCCCGGAGACCTTCGCGAACTTGCACGAATACAAGGTCAAGCTCAACCCAGAGAAATGCGTCTTCGGCATCCCCGCTGGTCAACTCTTGGGTTTCTTTGTGTCCGCCCGCGACATCTAGGCTAACCCTGAGAAGATCCGTGCGATCGAGCGCATGCCAAAGCCGACCCGGCTTCGCGATGTCCAGAAGTTCACCGGCTGCCTCGCCTCACTCAGCCGGTTCATCAGCCGGTTGGGGGACAAGGCTCTACCGCTCTACGGGCTCCTTCACAAGACGGCTCTCGTCGAGCCGGGTCAAACCAAGAAGCCAGGCACCTTCGACTGGGCCGAGGAGGCAAAGGAGGCCTTCCGTTGCCTCAAGAAGGCTCTCACCCGCGCACCAATCTTGGCGGCGCCGGCTGAGAACGAACCACTACTCGCGTACATCATCGCGACGACCTAGGTCATCAGCATCGTGCTGGTGGTTGAACAGCCAGAGGCGGGCAAGGCCCTACCGGTTTAGCGGCCCATCTACTACCTCAGCGAGGTCCTCTCCGCGTCCAAGCAGAACTACCCCCACTACCAGAAGATGTGTTACGGCATATACTTTGCTGCCAAGAAGGTCAAGCAATACTTCCAAGAGCACATCATCACCGTGGTGAGCATGGCCCTGCTCGGCGAGATCATGAGTGGCCGGGACTCCACCAGTCGGATTGCCAAGTGGGTGATTGCCCTTGCCGATCACGAGATCCGGTACGAGCCGAGAACCGCCGTCAAGTCGCAAGCATTGGTGGATTTCCTCGTCAATTGGGCGGAGACAGTGTTTGTTCTGCCTCCCCCGGACTCCACGCATTGGCGAATGCACTTCGACGGCTCGAAGATGAGGACCGGCCTGGGTGCCGGCATAGTCCTCTCCTCCCCGAAAGGTGATCAGCTCAAATACGCCCTCCAGATCCACTTTGCCGCCTCCAACAACGTGGCGGAGTACGAGGCCATCGTTCATGGCCTCCGGCTCGCCAAGGAGATTGGCATCAGGCGTATCCTCTGTTTCGGCGACTCTGACCTCGTGGTGCAACAAGTTTCCGGCGAGTGGGACGCTAGGGATGCCAACATGGCCAGCTACCATTTCCTCGTGCACAACTCAGTGATTCCTTCGAGGGTTGCGAGTTCCACCATATCCCCTGAGCGGATAATGAGGCGGCGGATGCATTGGCAAAAATCGGCTCCACCCGACATCCATCCCAGCTGGCGTCTCCCTCAAGCGGCTGCTCAAGCCGTCGGTCAAGCCCTCCCCATGGTCGGAGTCAATCTTCGTGCCGGCAAGCACCGCCAGCCCATTAATGGCGCCGGCCGCCTCCCCAGCAACTCCGTCGTCGGCTCTCGAACCGTCGGTTGCCCAGCCGGCCCCGGTTGAGCCGGCGGCGCCCGGGCCGAATGGACCCGACGACGCGGCCGCCATGATAGTCATCGACCCGCCGGCTCCGGGGGCCGGCGAGCCGGGCCCGAGGGCTGACCAATCACTCTTGGGGGCTCCCGGGCAGGCCCCGAGGGCTGGCGAGCCGGTCCCGGGGACTATCCAACCGGCCCCGGGAGCTGTCCAGCCGGCTGCCGTCACAACTCCCTCATGGTCCCAGCCCATCTTGGCGTTCCTTCTATGGGGAGACCTGCCCCCGGACGAGGCTTTGGCTAGGCAGATCTAGCGCCGGGCCTCGGCTTACAGCATCCTCAACAGCGAGCTCGTCCATCACAACACCACCGGCGTTTTCCAGCGGTTTGTCGAGCCGGGAAAGGGCCAAGAGTTCCTCCTCAACATCCACCAGGGCGAATGCGGTCACCACGCCGCCTCCCGGGCCCTGGTGGCCAAGGCTTTCCGCCGCGGCTTCTATTGGCCCACGCTTCAGCACGCAAAGCCACCTACCGACAAAAGCTCTCCAAACCATCCCCCTCTCGTGGCCCTTTGCCGTTTGGGGGCTGGACATGGTGGGCCCCTTCAAAACCGCCCGAGGCGGCATGACGCACTTGCTGGTGGCCATGGACAAATTCATCAAGTGGATCAAAGTGCGGCCCATCAAGAAGCTGGACGGCCCCACGACCGTCTGGTTCATCAATGACATTACAATACGATACGACGTCCCCCATAGCATCATCACCGATAACGGCACGTACTTTGCCAAAGGCGTGCTCGCACGTTTCAGTTGGAAATATGCCCTACAGGAAATAAATAAATTGTTTATTATTATATTTCCTTGTTCATGATAATCATTTATTATCCATGCTATAATTGTATTGATTGGAAACACATTATATGTGTGGGTTAATAGACAACACTCTGTCCCTAGTATGCCTCTAGTGAACTAGCTCGTTGATCAAAGATGGTCAAGATTTCCTAGCCATTGACATGTGATGTCATTTGATAATGGGATCACATCATTAGGAGAATGATGTGATGGACAAGACCCAAACTACAAACGTAGCATATGATCATGTCGGTTTATTGCTATTGTTTTCTACATGTCAAGTATAATTTTCTATGACCATGAGATCATGCAACTCACGGACATCGGAGGAGTGCCTTGTGTGTATCAAATGTCGCAACGTAACTGGGTGACTATGAAGGTGCTCTACAGGTATCTCCGAGGGTGTCTATTGAGTTGGCATGGATCAAGACTGGAATTTGTTACTCTGTGTGATGGAGAGGTATCTCAAGGCCCACTCGGTAATACAACATCACAATAAGCCTTGCAAGCAATGTGAGTAAGTGTTAGTCGCGGGATCTTGTATTACGGAACGAGTAAAGAGACTTGTCGGTAACAAGGTTGAACTAGGTATGGAGATACCGACGATCAAATCTCGGGCAAGTAACATACCGAAGAACAAAGGGAACATCATACGGGATTAACTGAATTCTTGACATAGAGGTTTGACCGATAATGATCTTCGTAGAATATGTAGGAACCAATATGGACATCCAGGTCCCGTTATTGGTTAGTGACAGTAGAGGTGTCTCGGTCATGTCTACATAGTTCTTGAATCCGCAGGGTCTGCACACTTAAGGTTTGGTGACATTTTGGTAGTATAGAGTTATGTATAGTGATGACTGAAGGTTGTTCGGAGTCATGGATGAGATCCCGGACATCATGAGGAGCTCCGGAATTGTCACAAGGTAAAGATTCATATATAGGAAGTCCTGTTTTGGTCGCCGGGAAAGTTTCGGGCTCATCGGTAGTGTACCGGGAGTGCCGGTAGTGTACCGGGAGGCCTCCGGGAGGGGTATTTCGACCCAAGAGGCTTCATGGGCTGTGGAAGAGTGAATATCAACCCTTAGTGGGCTGGTGGAAACTCCTACTGAAGGCCCATGTGGCTGGATAATAAAACCCAATAGGAAAAGGTGGAAAAGGGCAAAAAAGGAGCAATCCTAGTCCTACTAGGATTGGAGGAGGAGTCCTCCTCTCCTAGAAGGTTCGGCTAAGCCATAGGTGCCTTGGCCCTTGCGCCAAGGTTCTCCTCCTGTCCTCCTATATATACTAGTGGGTTTTGGATTTTTGCACTAGTTTTTACAGCCACGTGCTACCCGTTCCTCCAGTGCATAGTTTCTCCTCTAGATCGGATTTCTATAGTGCTTAGGCGAAGCCCTACCGGAATTGCTCCACCACCATCGCCGGAGCACCGTCACGCTGCCGGAGAACTCTTCTTCCACTCCACTCCTTCTTGCTGGATCAAGACGGTGGAGATCGTCATCAAGCTGTACGTGTGTTGAACGCGGAGGTGTCGTCCGTTCGGCGCTAGATCGCAAGGATCGTGATCAAGTTCATGGGACGGATCGTGATCAAGTTCGTGGGACGGATCGTGATTGGATCGCGGGACGTATCGTGATTGGATCGCGGGACGCATGGCGATTTGGATCACGAAGATGTTCGACTGCACCAACCGCATTTCTTAACGCTTCCCGCTTAGCGATCTACAAGGGTACGTAGATCCACTCTCCCTCTCGTAGATGCTCATCACCATGGATAGATCTGCGTGTGCGTAGGAATTTTTTTGTTTCCCATGCAACGTTCCCCAATAGTGGCATCATGAGCTAGATCTATGTGTAGATGAGATCTTGAGTAGAACACAAAAGGTTTGTGGGCATTGATGCTTAGATTGCTTCCTCCCTTGGTCGGATTTTGGTTCAGCGGTATTGTGAGATGAGGCGGCCTAGACCAACATTACTCGTACGCTTACGAGAGACCGGTTCCCTCAACCGCAACTTGTTGCATAGATGGCTTGCGGGTGCCAGTTTCTCTCACTTTAGTTGAATCGCATTCGACAAAGGCCGTCCTTGAGAAGGTTGAAAAGCAACTAGTGTATCACCGTTGTGGTTTTTGCGTAGATGAGAATTGTTCTTGCTAGATACCCATAGCAGCCATGTAAAACATGCGACAACAATTAGAGGACGTCTAACTTGTTTTTGAGGGTATGTTGCGATGTGATATGGCCAATTACATGATGTGATATATGTGATGTATGAGATGATCATGTGATGTATAGATTATCACGACTTGCATGTCGATGAGTACGGCAACCGGCAGGAGCCATAGGGTTGTCTTTAATTATTGTATGACCTACGTGTCAATCATTAAGCTCTATGTAATGCTTTACTTTATTGCTAAGCAGTAGCAATAGTAGTCATAGCATGTTGGGCGCGACAACCCCGATGGCAACACGTTGATGGAGATCAAGATGATGGAGATCATGGTGTCTTGCCGGTGACGATGGAGATCATGCCGGTGCTTTCTATATGGAGATCGAAAGCACGAGTTCATGGCCATATCATGTCACTTATGAATTGCATGTGATGTTAATCCTTTTATGCACCTTGTTTTGCTTAGGACGACGGTAGCATTATAAGGTGATCACTCACTTAATTTCAAGATAAACTGTGTTCTCCCCGAGTGCGCACCGTTGCGAAAGTTCGTCGTGTTGAGACACCACGTGATGATCGGGTGTGATACACTCTAAGTTCACATACAACGGGTGCAAGCCAGTGTTGCATGTGCAGAACACTCGGGTTAAACTTGACGAGCCTAGCATGTACAGACATGGCCTCGGGACACAAGAGACCGAAAGGTCGAACATGAGTCATATAGTAGATATGATCAACATATTGATGTTCACCATTGAAGCCACCTCAGCTCACGTGATGATCGGACTTGAGTTGGTGGATTTGGATCATGTGACACTGAGATGACCTATGGGATGTCAATTTGAGTGGGAGCTTTAGTAATTTGATTAACTAAACTCATTATCTTGAACAATAGTCTAAGTAAAATTTGCATATTTATGTTGTAGATCAATGGCTCGCACAGTAGCACCCCTGAATTTTAATGCGTTCCTAGAGAAAGCTAAGTTGAAAGATGATGGAAATAACTTTGTTGACTGGGCCCGTAATCTGAGGATTATCCTCACGGCTTCCCAGAAATCATATGTCCTTGATGCACCGCTTGGTGACCAACCAGAAGACATGACCTCCAAAGACGTTAAGAACACTTGGGAGGCACGTACTGGAGATTACTCAATAGTTCAGTGTGCAATATTGTATGGCTTAGAACCGGGACTTCAAAGATGTTTTGAACGTCATGGAGCATATGAGATGTTCGAGGAGTTGAAGTTTATCTTTCAGAAGAACGCCCAGATCGAGAGGTATGAAACCCTTGATAAATTCTATGCTTGCAAGATGGAGGAGAACGGGTCGATCAGTGAACATATACTCAAAATGTCGGGGTATTCAACTCGTCTAGCGGAGTTGGGAATTGCCCTTCCGCCAGAGGCGATCACTGACAGAGTTCTTCAATCACTACCACCTAGTTACAAGAGCTTTGTGATGAACTATAACATGCACGGGATGAACAAGTCAGTCGCCGAGCTGTTTGTGATGCTAAAAGTCGCTGAGTCTGAAATCCAGAAAGAACATCAAGTGTTGATGGTCAATAAAACCACTAGTTTCAAGAAAAATGGCAAGGTCAAGGGCAAGGGCAAGAAGGGTAAAACCAAGAAGGATGGCAAAGCAGTTGCTACTCCTATAAAGAAGCCCAAACATGGACCCAAGCCAGAAACTGAGTGCTTTCATTGCAAGGGAACTGGTCACTAGAAGCGGAACTAACCCAAGTACCTGGCTAACAAGAAGGCGGCCAACGACAAACAAGGTATATATGATATACATGTTATTGATGTGTACCTTACTAGCTCTCGTAGTAGTGCCTGGGTATTTGATACCGGTTCGGTTGCTCGCATTTGCAACTCAAAGCAGGAACTATGGAATAAACGAAGGCTGGCAAAGGATGAAGTGACGATGCACGTGGGAAATGGTTCCAAGGTTGATGTGATCGCCGTCGGCACGCTCTGTCTTCGATTACCATCGGGATTAGTGATGAACCTGAATAACTGTTATTTAGTGCCTGCGTTAAGCATGAACATTATATCTGGATCTTTTTTATTGCAGGACGGTTACTCATTTAAATCAGAGTATAAAGGTTGTTCTATTTATATGAGTAATATCTTTTATGGTCATGCACCCAATGTGAGGGGTTTATTCATGTTGAATCTTGATAGTAATGATACACATGTTCATAACATTGATGCCAAAAGATGTAGAGTTGATAATGATAGTACCACTTTCTTGTGGCACTGCCGTTTAGGTCATATTGGTGTAAAACGCATGAGGAAGCTCCATGTTGATGGACTTTTGGAGTCACTTGATTTTGAATCACTTGACACATGTGAACCATGAGTCATGGGCAAGATGACTAAAACGCCGTTCTCTAGAACAATGGAACAGGCAAGTGACTTATTGGAAATCATACATACTGATGTGTGCGGTCCAATGAATGTTACAGCGCGTGGTGGATATCGTTATTTTCTCACCTTCACTGATGACTTAAGTAGATATGGGTATATTTACTTCATGAAACACAAGTCTGAAACATTTGAAAAGTTCAAGCAATTTTAGAGTGAAGTTGAGAATCATCATAACAAGAAGATTAAGTTGCTGTAATCTGATCGAGGAGGTGAATATCTGAGTTATGAGTTTGGCAGTCACTTAAGACAATGTGGAATTGTTTCACAGTTGACACCGCCCGAAACACCATAGCGTAATGGTGTGTCCGAACATCGTAATCGAACCTTATTAGATATGGTGCGTCCTATGATGTCTCTTGCCGATTTGCCACTATCGTTTTGGGGTTATGCATTAGAGACAGCTGCATTCACTTTAAATAGGGCACCATCAAAATCCATTGAGACGACGCCATATGAACTATGGTTTGGCAAGAAGCCAAAGTTGTCATTTCTTAAAGTTTGGGGATGTGATGCTTATGTCAAATAGCTTCAGCCTGAAAAGCGGGAACCCAAAGCGGAGAAATGCGACTTCATAGGATACCCGAAAGAGACAATCGGGTAGACCTTTTATCTCAGATCCGAAGGCAAAGTGTTTGTCACTAAGAACGGAACATTTCTTGAGAAAGAGTTTCTCTCGAAAGAATTGAATGGGAGGAAAATAGAGCTTGATGAGGTTATTGAACCATTACTTCAACTGGAAAGTAGCGTAGCGCAGAAAGATGTTTCTGTGGAACCTACGACGGTAGAATACGAAGTTAATGATGATGATCATGAAGCTTCGGATCAAGCTGCTATTGAACCTCGTAGGTCGACAAGGCCACGTACTACCCCTGAGTGGTATGGCAACCCTGTCTTGGAGGTCATGTTGTTGGACAACAATGAACCTATGAGCTATGGAGGAGCAATGATGGGACCGGATTCCAAGAAATGGTTAGAGGCCATCAAATACGAGATGGGATCCATGTATGAAAACAATGTATGGACTTTGGAAGTATTACCTGAAGGGCGAAAGGCCATTCAGAAAAAATGGATCTTTAAGAAGAAGACAGACGCGGACGGTAATGTCACCGTCTATAAAGCTCGACTTGTGGCAAAGGGCTTTTCACAAGTTCAAGGAGTTGACTACGATGAGACTTTCTCGCCCGTAGCGATGCTTAAGTCTGTCAGAATCATGTTAGCAATAGCTGCTTATTTCGACTATGAAATTTGGCAGATGGATGTCGAAACAGCGTTCCTCAACGGTTTCCTTGAGGAAGAGTTGTATATGATGCAACCCGAAGGTTTTGTCGATCCAGAGAATGCTGACAAAGTTTGCAAACTCCAGCGATCCATTTATGGACTGGTGCAAGCATCTCGGAGTTGGAATAAGCGCTTTGATGAGGTGATAAAATCGTTTGAGTTTATACAAGTTTACGGAGAAAATTGTATTTACAAGAAAGTGAGTGGGAGCTCTATAGCGTTTCTAGTATTATATGTGGATGATATATTGCTGATTGGAAATAATATAGAAATGCTGGAAAGCGTGAAGGAATATTTGAACAAGAGTTTTTCAATGAAGGACCTAGGAGAAGCTGCTTTCATATTAGGCATTAAGATCTATAGAGATATATCGAGACACTTAATAGCACTTTCACAGAGCACATACCTTGATAAAGTTTTGAAGAAGTACAAAATGGATCAGTCCAAGAAGGGGTTCTTGTCTATGTTACAAGGTGTGAAGTTGAGTAAGACTCAATGCCCAGTAACTGCAGAAGATAGAGAAAAGATGAGTGTCACCCGCTATGCTTCAGCCATAGGCTCTATCATGTATGCAAAATATAAGTATGTCCGGAAGGTTTCAAAGTGATCCTGGAATGGAGCAATGGACAGCAGTCAAGAATATCCTTAAGTACCTGAAAAGGACTAAGGAAATGTTTCTCGTTTATGGAGGTGATGAAGAGCTCGTAGTAAAGGGTTGCGTCGATGCAAGCTTTGACACTGATCCAGATGACTCTAAGTCGCAAACCGGATACCTATTTATTCTCAACGGGGGAGCGGTAAGCTCGTGTAGTTCCAAGCAAAGCGTGGTAGCTGATTCTACGTGCGAAGCGGAGTACATCGCAGCCTCGAAGGCGGCGAAGGAAGGTGTCTGGATGAAGCAGTTCATGATAGATCTTGGAGTAGTGCCCAGTGCACTGAATCCAATGAACCTCTTCTGTGACAACACTGGTGCCATTGCTCTGGACAAGGAACCAAGGTTTCATAAGAGGACCAGACATATAAAACGACGCTTCAACTCCATCCGCGATTACATCGAGGAGAAGGACATAAATATTTGCAAAGTGCACACGGATCTGAATGTTGCATACCCATTGACTAAACCTCTTCCAAGGGCAAAACATGATCAACACCAGAACTGCATGGGTGTTCGATTCATTACAATGTAAATCACATAGTGATGTGAGGTAGATTATTGACTCTAGTGCAAGTGGGAGACTGTTGGAAATATTCCCTAGAGGCAATACATAAAATGTTTATTATTATATTTCCTTGTTCATGATAATCGTTTATTATCCATGCTATAATTGTATTGATTGGAAACACATTACATATGTGGCGTAACAGACAACACTGTGTCCCTAGTATGCCTCTAGTGAACTAGCTCGTTGATCAAAGATGGTCAAGATTTCCTAGCCATTGACATGTGATGTCATTTGATAACGAGATCACATCATTAGGAGAATGATGTGATGGACAAGACCCAAACTACAAACGTAGCATATGATCGTGTCAGTTTATTGCTACTGTTTTCTGCGTATGAAGTATATGTTTCTATAACCATGAGATCATGCAAATCACGGACATCGGAGGAGTGCCTTGTGTGTATCAAAAATCGCAACGTAACTGGGTGACTATAAAGGTGCTCTACAGGTATCTCTGAGGGTGTCTATTGAGTTGGCATGGATCAAGACTGGAATTTGTTACTCCGTGTGACGGAGAGGTATCTCAGGGCCCACTCGGTAATACAACATCACAATAAGCCTTGCAAGCAATGTGACTAAGTATTAGTCATGGGATCTTGTATTATGGAACGAGTAAAGAGACTTGCTGGTAAAGAGGTTGAACTAGGTATGGAGATACCGACGATCGAATCTCGGGCAAGTAACATACCGAAGAACAAAGGGAAGATCATACGGGATTAACTGAATCATTGACATAGAGGTTTGACCAATAAAGATCTTCATAGAATATGCAGGAACCAATATGGACATCCAAGTCCCACTATTGGTTATTGACCGTAGAGGTGTCTCGGTCATGTCTACATAGTTCTCGAACCCACAGGGTCTGCACACTTAAGGTTTGGTGACGTTTCGGTAGTATAGAGTTATGTATGGTGATGATCGAAGGTTGTTTAGAGTCCCGGATGAGATCCTGGATGTCACGAGGAGCTCCGAAATGGTCCGGAGGTAAATATTCATATATAGGAAGTCTTGTTTTGGTCGCCGAAAAAGTTTCGGGCTCATCGGTAGTGTACCGGGAGTGCCGGTAGTGTACCGGGAGGCCTCCGGGAGGGGTATTTCGACCCAAGAGGCTTCATGGGCTGTGGGAGAGTGAATATCGGCCCATAGTGGGCTGGTGGAAACTCCTACACAAGGCCCATGTGGCTGGAGAAGAAAACCCAATAGGAAAAGGTGGGAAAAGGCAAAAAAAAGGAGCAATCCTAGTCCTACTAGGATTGGAGGAGGAATCCTCCTCTCCTAGTAGGTTCAGCCGAACCATAGGAGCCTTGTCCCTTGAGCCAAGGCTCTCCTCATCTTATCCTATATATACTAGTGTGTTTTGGGGTTTTGCACTAGTTTTTACAGCCACGTGCTACCCGTTCCTCCAGTGCATAGTTTCTCCTCTAGATCGGATTTCTACAGTGCTTAGGCGAAGCCCTGCCGGAATAGCTCCACCACCATTGCCGGAGTGCCGTCACGCTGTCGAAGAACTCTTCTTCCTCTGCACTCCTTCTTGCTGGATCAAGACAGTGGAGATCGTCATCAAGCTGTACGTGTGCTAAACGCGGAGGTGCCGTCCGTTCGGTGCTATATCGGAAGGATCATGATCAAGTTCGTGGGACAGATCGTGATCAAGTTCATGGGACGGATCGTGATTGGATCGTGGGACGCACAGCGATTTGGATCGCGAAGACGTTCGACTACACCAACCATGTTTCTTAACGCTTCGCGCTTAGCAATCTACAAGGGTACGTAGATCCACTCTCCCTCTCGTAGATACTCATCACCATGGATAGATCTGCGTGTGTGTAGGAAATTTTTTGTTTCCCATGCAACGTTCCCCAACAGTTTCTGCTCCAAGCAAGGGATCCGGCTTGACCTGGCCTCCGTTGCTCATCCGCAATCAAACGGCTAGGTCGAGAGGGGAAACGGCTTCATCCTATCCGGCATCAAGCCCCGGCTCGTGACCCCGCTGGTCAGGTCGGCCGGCTGCTGGATCAACGAGCTGCCGGCCGTCCTTTGGAGTCTCAGGACCACCCCTAACCATTCAACCGGCTACACCCCGTTCTTTCTCGTGTATGGATCCGAGGCGATCATCCCCACCGACATCAAATTCGACTCGCCTCGGGTCGCCCTATACACGGAGAAAGAGCCAAGGAAGCAAGAGAAGACGGTGTCGACTTGCTCGAGGAGGCTCGCAAACTAGCCTTGAGCCGGACAGCAATCTACCAACAAAAGCTCCGGCATTACCACAGCAAGAGGATCCGACCGCTCTCAGGGGGACCTGGTCCTTAGACGGATCCAATGAACCGCCGATCAGCACAAGCTGTCCTCCCCATGGGAGGGCCCGTTCATCGTCAGCAAGGCGCTACACAACAACGCGTACTATCTAATAGACGCCTCTAGCGAAGAAACAGAGCGTCCGTGGAACGCGTAACTCCTGCGCCCGTTTTACTGCTAAGGGAAAACCAACGTATTTATCCCCGTCCTTTTGGGCTTATGAATGCAATGGGCGTCCCAAGCCGGCTCTTGGGACACGCCCCGTTTCGTTTATCTCAAAGCTTACCATGCTCACCGGCTCCCCGGTCTGGATCCTGGGCCCGGGGGCTAGCCGACTGGGCATAGAGGTGTCTCTCTGCAGAAAAGACTAAGTAAATGTGAGCCGGCCAAGCCTCCCCACCCTTACCAGCTACAGACCGGCACCCGACTATCCGGTTGACGGGGCCTTGGGGCGGCAAGGCTCGGCTCGCACCAAAGGTCAAAACGGGATGGGACCTTTTCTAGGCCCAGCCGGACCCTCGCCACGTCTCTAGCCGCTTTAGTTACCCCGAAAAAGCCCTCCGCGATTCCTAAGTTTTTGAAATGGCTCCCTCGAGGCGGATGCCCCGACCCAGCCACAGACCGGGTCCCAGCTGTCGGGCTGGCTGGGCTAAGGCCAAAGGGAAAACAGAGTAGAAATGCAAAGGGGCTTGGCGGGTGAAAAAGGGGTAAGGTGGAGGCGGCAAGATTCATGAGGCATCAAACACAAAGTACTCATAACATAAAGCAAAACGGCCCACGACCAGCGTTCAATTCATTACATACACACCCCCAGTGGGTGGATCGAACCCAAGTTCAAAGTGCAGGAAAGAAGAAAAAGAAAGAGCAAAACAGGAAGATGCCCGAGGGCTCAAGCCACCGGCGCTTCACCAGCCGGTGCGTCACCAGCCGGCATGTTGAGAGGTGGCTCGGTCCCCGTCTCGGAGGTGCTCGCAGTCTTCGGGCCGGCCGCCTTGCCCATCGCAACGGCCTCCTTGGTCTCCGCCGTCTCGCCGCTCGAGTCGGTGCTCTCGTCGGCAACCTCGGCGTCGTCCATGCCCTGGGGGATGCCGAAGGAATCCTCCGGCAGTGGCTCACCGTCTTCTCCAAGGGGCGGCAGGAACTTATCCACGTCGACATACGACGTGAGCTCGTTTGCCCGCAAGACAAGGGCTGGCTCGCGATCCTCCCGCTCCGCGGCTGGCACGTCCCGCATCGTCGCTAGGTGGGCAAGGTCCACCCCTGGTACCACGAAGTGACGAACCGAAGCGCCATCTACGCTCCGGCTCGGGTGGCCGAGGCTTTCCAAGACTCAAGGCGGGAGACGGCGTGCTCAAGCCACAGCGCCGCGCGATGCGTCGGAGTGCCTCCGCGGCTCGGCCACAGCTCAATGATGACCTCCTTGCCGACTGTCCTGAGCCGCTCCATGCTCCGCTCGAGATGGGTCATCCGCATCTCGACGGCGAGCCCGATCTCGCCCACATCCCATGGGGCGTGCTCATCAATAGAGCGGCCGTACCCCCGGAGGTGCTCCCGGTGCTCCTCAACAGCCCGCGTGGCACGGCGATGGGTCTTCGGGAACCGCACTGAGGGAAAGAAGGGAAGAAGAAAAGAAAAACCAGATGAAGCGCAAAGAGGCGACAAGCTGAAGGCAACCAATCGAAAAAAGAAAGAAACAAGCGCTTACCTTCAATCGCATCATCCACACTGATGGCGAAGTTGAGCGCTGCTGCCCACTCGGCCGCCCGAGCCGCTTCCGAGGCAGCAAGAGAGCTCTTGGCCTCCTCGAGCGACTTCTCGAGGCGGGTCACCTTGCCTTGAAGGGCGGCAGTCCTCAAGGCGGCGTCAGCCGCCTCCCGAGCCGCCGCCTTCTTTGCCGCCTCGGCCTTGAGCCGATCGGGGGCCGCCTCGCTATGAACCAGTTGCGCGGCCAGCCGGCCCATCTCCTGCGCGGCCGCCTGGACATGCCGCGCCAGCCGGAACCGCTCGGCGGCAAGCCCGGTCTTTTCCTCCCGAAGGCGTGACCAGCTCGCCTGCGTGACAAGGATAGCGTCAGTAAAATAGGCGTGAACCCGCTGACCCCCGGGGGCTACATGCCTCCACCCGCAAAACGCAACTCACCTTGCACACGGGCCAGCTCCTCCTCCAGACGGTAGAAGCCACGCTTGTCGCGATCGTGGATGGCGACCGCCTCTTCGAAGAGACTCTGCCTAAGAGAGGCCCCCTCCTATTGCAAAAGGGGGAGAACATCAAAAAACATGCTCGAAGGAGATCCGGCCCGGCTGCCCGTCAGCCGGTCAGCCGACTCGCATCTCGGGGGCTACACCCAGTGGGTGCGCTTGCACGCTCCCACTAAGAATACTAAGGACGGAAGGAGAAGCTTACCTCAGCACGCCGAAGGACGGTGTCCGCTGCCTCTGCGAACCGGGCCAGCTCCTGCCGACACCGGTCCAGGACACTCCCCAGATCCCCAAGGGAGGGGACCGGGCCGCCTGGCAGAGGCGCCAGTAGGGCCGGCATGTTCGCCAGTGCCTCCCAGTCTCGGCTGACCTCCTGCATCGACCATAGGATTCGCCAAGCGTGGCCGCCGCTACCGCCCAGGCTCGCCACTGCCCCGGCCGCTGGGGACGGGTTGATAACGGCGAGGGACCGGGAGTCGCCTCCCACCAGCCCCCCGCCGGGCGCCGTTGCCGCCTCACCCGTCGGCCGCTCCGGCGCGTCGGTTGTGCCGGAGGGCCGCTCCACCTCCACCATGACCACCTCCGGCACTTCATGCCGAGCCGCCTCGGGGGACGCCCCCGTCACTATCTCCTGTGCGGGCGGGGGGCAGCGGCAGATCCATGGCCGCATCTCGTGGCTCACTAGAGGGGGTTCTTGACAGGCGGGCGAACTCTGCCGCTGAGTCTGAGGCCCGTGGCGGCTCGGTCGCCCCCCTACGTCGTCGGCCGCTCGAAGTCTCGGAGCATGCGACCCCTCCCCGTGTTCCGGACCGGGAGGCTCGCAACTCCGCGAGCCTCCTCTTCTCGTCCCTTAGGGTGGCCGCATGCTCACGGGCCAGCCGGCTGGCGGCGTCCGCATGCTCGTCTGCCCCCCTCCTCTTGGAGCTCGATGGGGTCACTGCGACATCTGAGCCCCGGTCGTCGACCGGCTCGAAAGACGAAAACAGGAAAAAAGAAAACAAGGGAAGAAGCACAGAGGACTAACGCGACGACGAGGAACAGGGCCCACTTGGCGCGAGGCGGCGGCTTCCGCGCGGCCACCTTGACCCGCTTCAGATCGGGCGGTGGAGCCGCTGACCCCTCCTGGGCTGGCCTTTTTTCCCTAGCGACCGGCTTGGTAGCTGGGCCTCAAGGTGGGCGCTCCTCGCTCCTCCGGTCCGGGCGCGCTATAGGAGGAGGTCCATCAAGGATCATCAGCTCGTCATCATCATCGTCGTCGTCGTCCGTCCAATCGTGGATGGAGGGACCAAGAGGGAACTCACCCGCTACGCCGGGTCCCCCGGCTGCTTCGGACCCTCCGGCTCCGCTGGAAGCGCCGCCCCGCGGCCCCGTCGGCTCGTTGGCCTCCCCGGAGGAGTCCACACCCTCTTCAACAGGACCCCCTATCAGGAAGTCTCGGGAGTCGGAGTCCGCCCGCTCCGCCTCGAAGATTTGCGGATGCGGGCTGTCTGGGGTGTTCTATCGCACCAGCCGTTGTGGTTAGCACCCCATCATAAGTTCTCCCACCAGTTGCCAGCTGGGGATACTAAGTAAAAGGCAAACCTCAGCAAGAAGACTTACCAGGGGGGATAGTTGATGCGGTCATACGGCTCCATGCCGAACGACCACGGGGCGGTCTTCAGCTTGAACGTCGTGAGAGCGTTCACCCGCTTCGTCACCTGAGCCGACGTCAGCTCCATGGTGGACTACCGGCAAGGGTCATGCCGACCTGACATGTCGCAGATCCAGTGCGGCCTCATCTGTAGAGGCGACACCCAACGCGATATGAAGGCCGCCAACAGATCGGAGGCGACCAGGCCCTCGAAGCTCTTCAGCTCCCCGAGCCGGCCCAGCTCCTCAAGAGCGACGCCGCGCGGGGCCGACGCCGACCAGTACTGCTGGGCGACTGGCGGTCCTTGAACAGCGGCAGCCCAATGTAGTCCGTCGCCGGGTCGACGTTTCGCATGTAGAAGAACGTGCAGTGCCACGCCTTGACGGAGTCGATCAGAGAAAGGGGAGGGAAACGGGTAACCCCGTGGCATCACACTACAATGCCCTCGCATGCGTTGTTGATCAACGGCTTGAGATAACAAAGCGCATTGAAGAGGCCAAGAAAAGGAAGAACTCCCAAATACCCCTTGCACAATGTCACGAAGACAGAGAGATACAAGATGGCATTGGGACCGAGATTGTGGGGTTGAAGGTCAAGGGTTTCAAGGAACAGGCGGAAGAAGTTGCTCACCAGGAGCGCGAAGCCCCGGGAGAAGTGCCAAAGGAACACTACCCGTTCCCCTGGCTGTGGTGCCGGTACTAGCTCGCCGCCCGGCGCACGGGCGGCCACCCGCTCGGGCGGCAGTAGCATCCACGCCTTGTGCAGCTCCCCGATGTCGGCATCGGTGACGAAGGATCCTCCCGAGCTGTCGCCGCGTCCGTCGGCCATCTCAGTGATGGGGCGGTGTGCGGGCGCATGCGCGGGCTCGGGCAAGGCTGGACGGCAGGAGGCGAGGTCGAGAGGCAAGGGGCAATGGCGAAAAGGACTGCAAGGGGGCGAGTGGGGCGCGGGTACCTCCGCCCGCCCCCTGCCCTTCCCTCCCCTTTTATAGGGGAGGACACGACTAGGGATGTGGGATCGTCTGTGCCCATGTTCCCTAGAAATCCCGCGCGAGTGGGTCACCACCGGCCGTAACGGCCGTATTTGGGCACAAAGGATCCGGCCCTAGCCCCGAGGCCTACCGGGCTACGCCTGGGCCCTACGGGACTAGCCTTGGGTGACCTCCCGTCTCCCCGCGTGCACGGGCCCCAGCACATCATTGCATGCCACATGGCGAGTCGCGTGCCGGCGCGTGCCCCAGAGCGACGCGCCAGAACCCGAGGCGTCAGGTCCTGTTGCTGCCCCGGCTGCCCCTTCGCCTTCGGGCCGGAGGCGGGCTAGGCTAGGGGGAAGCCGCCAGCAGCCCACCGTCCGACGGACGTGGGCCCCCGCCATCTTTGGGGGATACTAATGTCGTTCATACCCCGGCGCAGGCCAAGGCGACGGGGTCCTCCCCACTCCGCTTCAAAGAAAAACATAGCCGCCGGCTAGACGAGGCCGGCTGGGGACATTCCGCACGAGCCGGCTCCGGCTGGCGCTTCGTTCGGTCGGCCTAGTGACCGGGCGAGCTCCTGCCGGCTGGCCAAGCAACCGGCCGTCCACGAGCCGGGCAGCCCATTGACTTGGGGACGGACACGCCCTGTCCCATCCCTCTGACCGCAAGTGCAGCAACTCAATGTGACTGGTGGGGCGTGCGACCCTGTGGCCACAATGGTCGCCGACGCGCCGTCCCGCATGGCTACAGTCCATCCGTCCGTACCACTGACCTCAGTGGGCGCGACCGGACGGGGAACAGTTCCAGCACGCCCCCGCCACTCGAGTACCTGCCCCGGCGTGGCTATAGTGCCGCCGGCCTTACCGACGACCTCGGTCGGCTGGCACTAGGCGACGCCCCCCCGGGTGGCCCATGCCAGAGGGCCAATCGCAGCGCCCGTCGGCACGTCCTAGCAGCGATGGGACCGCTCGCCGGCAGGCCTCGCCCGCGACGAGACGATACAAGCCGCAGGACCCCCTGGCCCAGCGGAGAGGCTGCCAGCTGGGTCCCTCCACCCTCGTACCTAAATCATATTGTAAGAGCCGGGGGGTTGACCTATAAAACCCCCCGAGCCCCCATGCAATGGGGACGGACCCCCGATCGAGAACACACACATATAGAGCCCCCATACTCTTCCCAACGGTAGAGGGAGACGAGCCAGCGGCACCTTTCTTCCTCCTCCGAACGCAGCTCCAGGAGCACCTCTGTATACTTATCCATCCATCCAACGAATCCAAGCAGAACTAAGGGCATTACCTCCCACGGAGGGCCCCGAACCTGGGTACGTGGCGTGTCTCCACCTTCTCGTACCAATCCCGCACCCAGAGCCCATCGGCGTCCAATGGCCCCAACACCACCGATAAGCCACCCTATGGCATCTACCGTGAGAAAACGACGACATCATGCTTGTATTTACTTTCCGCTTCTATACTTGTAGACATGCATGTGTAGGGTGTGCTTGACTTGCTATGAATGCTAAAATCTGCCAACACTTAAAATTGGGAAAAAGTAGATTTTTATTTGGTCAAGTAGTCTAATCACCCACCCCTCTATACCTATTTTGATCGTAGAAGTGGTATCAGAGCATTGGTCTCCATTGCATTGGTGTCACGATCTAGGAGAGTATGGTGTCTAGCGAGGGAAATTATCACCATAGAGGTCCGTACTTTGACAACACTAATTTTTCTAGTTGGAAGCACAAAATGAAAATGCATATCCTTGGTTATAACCACGCCATTTGGGCTGTTGTTCGTGTTGGATTGCAAGGTGAATTCTTTGTGGATGGAAGGGAACCGGATCGCAAAGCGACTACCGATGAATTGAAGATGTTGTAATACAATGCTCAAGGATCTGACATTCTCTGCCTATGCCCTGAAGAATGCAACAAAATCATCCGCCTTGAGAATGCAAAAGAGATTTGGGATACTTCGGTTGATACGGATGAAGGTACCGAATCTGTGACAGAATCCAAGTTGGATGTTATTCAAAGTCAGCTTGACAAGTTCAAGATGAAGGATGGTGAAGGAGTCGCTGAGATGTACTCTAGGCTAGCTCTCATCACAAATGAGATTGCCGGCTTAGGAAGCAACGACATGACCGACAAATTCATCATCAAGATGACACTTTAAGCTTTGGATGATAGATATGACACTGTATGCACATTCATCCAAATGATGGCCAACTACAAAGTATCAAGCCTAAGAAAGTGATCGAAGGATTGTTGCTCATGAGATGACACTCAAGGACAAGGAAGAGCTTCACAACAAGTATAGCGGTGCTTACAAAGCCACAAGTGATGCTCCCGCAACTTCAAGTGATAACCTTGTCACAAATGAATAGATAAGCCTCATGGCCAAGAAATTCAGCAAGTTCTAAAAGAATAGAGGCAAAGATCGAAGCTCCAACTCAAGATGTGAAGAGAAACATTCGTCATGTCATGACCAAAACTGCTACAATTGTGGGAAGCTCGGACAATACTCCAATGAGTGCACAGCTCCTTAGAAAAGGAAAGAAGAGTCACCGAGAAGATGAAGCTCAAGAGACGAGTCACCTCGAAGAGAGAGAAGGAGTAGAGATGATTGTTATGAAAGAAGACCCTGAAGAAGAAGTAGGGACTCGGAAAACAAGGACAAGTACACCAAGAGATACTCAAGAAGAAGACATCAAGCTCATGTTGGTGAATGGGTTTCCGACTCCGAATCCTACAACCACTCCGATAGATGCTATCACTCCAATTCCGACTATAGTCAAGATGAAGGTGTTGCTGGACTTGCACTAGTAACAACCGACTCCTACGACATATTTGATTCACCAAATGAAGGGAGTGGATGTTGCTTCATGGCTAAAGGCCCCAAGGTATCACACTCCAAGTATCTTGATTTCAATAGTGATGAGGATGAATTGTTAGTAGATGATGACTTGCTATTTGACAAATCTAGTAATGTTAGTTAGGATGAACTTGCTAGTAATCACTCTAGTCAAGATAAGTCATGCATTGATGATATGTTGGAAATAGAACGACTAACTCAAGAACTAAACACTCTTAAGTTAGCTCATGAGTCTACTCTACAAGATCATAGAGAGCTTGAATGGACACATGAGAAGC
Source organism: Hordeum marinum (assembly GCA_022496015.1). Classification (NCBI taxonomy): domain Eukaryota; kingdom Viridiplantae; phylum Streptophyta; class Magnoliopsida; order Poales; family Poaceae; genus Hordeum; species Hordeum marinum. The sequence continues at coordinate 183,539,799 of CM039677.1, read as the reverse complement.
TCCGCTTCGAGAAGCTCAATTTAGAGCAAGAGCATGAGTTCCTTAAAGCTATCAATGACGATCTTCGAAAGAATAGTTCCACAAGTTAAGGCTAAGCAAACTAGTAACAAAGGCAAGAAAGGTTCTTCAACTAGTAATACAAGTGATAAATCCAGTGATATTGCTTCTAGTAGTTCTATTGATCCCACTAACTCTTCTCTTAGAAAATTTACACTTGAGCAAGAAAATGAAATTTTAAATGGGATTATAGAGAAAGGTATCTACAAGAGTCTCGCCGGGTGCAAACAATTTGATGAAATTGTATGCAATCACGGAGGATACTGGAAGAAGCATGGCATTAGCTACTTCAACGCTAATGGAGTTGAATGGGAAGAAGCACAATACCCCAAGCCCAAGTTTGTTACTCAAAAGGAGAAGTATGAAATACTCTCCCCAAGGGACCAAAAGCTCAAGATGACCTTCCACCACAAGACCCCAAGCTCAAGGGAAAGAACAAGCTTCAAGAGGACATTGACTCATATGAAGATGAATCCCGAGCTTTTGTGAAGTGGGTTCCCAAGGCTACTTCAAGCTCAACTTCTACAAGTGCCACTTCAACACCAACGATCCCCATCAACTTGATGTGGGTCCCCAAGAAGAGAAACTAGTCAATTTCTTGAGGGGTGACTCCGCCAATGAAATTCACTCATATTCATTATTGGCAAGAACTAGTTGCAATCAACATCAACATCATGCAATAGTTGAAGGAGTCACACATTCCCTCCAAGGTAAGCAAGGGACAAGGTAATCAACAAATCCATGGACATCAATATATATGCTTTGCACTCCATGTCCATAGATATTCTTGTATTTGTCTCATGTGTGTTGGGAATAACCCATGTAGGTGAGAAAAGTAAGGAAACAACAAGGATGCTCCCAAATCATGGTGATTTTCATCAACTTTGAGGATCCACCACTACTTCACCTACATGAAGTCTTCATCGACATAATCCAAGGTTTTTTTATCCCTCTCAAGAGGGGATGTCACATCAAGGAGGAGCTTTACTCTAAGAATTGAGTCAAAGCATCTCATAGTATGTGACAACATTAAATGCTTTATGTAAAAGTGGTAACCCCACTTGTGCTTAAACGATGAGTATGACCTATGATCAAGTATTCTTACTTGGCTCCTAAGTCAATATACTCGTATATAGATGACTACATCATCGCCAAAAGTGCTTGATAGATGCTATTATGTATGTGCATGTTTGCCATGATTTCATTTGACATCCTACTGTGTGAGCATGTTGGTCTGCATTTATTTACCCATTCGAGGACATCCAATTGTTGCTATTTGGCTTTTGATTTTTCTTTTGACAATTGGATTGACAAGAATGCCTAGGACCACTCTCTAGCTATCTATGCTTTCTTACCTCATATTGCATTCTTGCTGCATCAAAAAATTTGAACAAGTTCTACATCGACAAAGGACTAACCATTAAAACCTCCCAAGTGCATCTCGGGGGAACCAACCCAAAATCTCGGTCTCACCGAATGCCTAGGGTTGATCTGGTTTTTCATCTTGGTACCACCGATTCCATCTTCTCGGTTACATCGAGTTTCCCTGTCAGCAGACAGTTGAGGAACTCGTTGACACTGACAAGTTAGAATCGGTGTCACCGACAGCCACGTGTATATATTGAGGTGGACACGACCTTTGAATTTTTTCTCTCAAATGTCATCCCCTCAAAAACCCAAGCTACCAAAGATAGGCCCCTGGTCATCGCCATTGTCTTCACGAGCGCCTCCGCCGTTGGAAGTCCACGCCATCGATGGAAACTCCACCTCCATCGTTGTCGTAGCGAAGTCATCACCAAGCTAGGGTACAATTTCACCCCCTCATGTGTTCCAATATCCGATTCTTGCGCATTAGGGCTTCTCCATCGATTATCCATAGTTTTAGATTGATTCATCCACGAGAAACTCCAGTATTTTAGCAAACAAAAGAATTTTTAGGTTTTGTTGTCTGCCACATGAATCTTGGTAGAACCGATGCAAAAGAATCGGTAGCACCGATTCGCTTTTCTGGTCGACCGAGGACAGTCTCGGCGAAACCGGGTGCCCATTTTTGTTCTCACCAAAAGTGGTGCCAAGTTTCTGTTATGAAGACTGTCTGTGTTGGTAGGTCCGAAATATTTGCTTCGGTTGTACCAACATACTTTTGGCAGAATGCAAAATTTGAGAAATCTTAGTTCAATCTTTTGAAAATGTCTGCATTTTGTGATGAGTCATCCCTATCCACTCTTCTACACTCTATTCACAGGGTAAGAGATGTCTGCTTCATAGGACAGTCAATACTTGAAGGAGCAGAATGTTGACATGAGCTCTGGCATTAGTCCAAACAATTGCTCATTCTCTTTAGATGTTGGTATTCCCAGCTCACCTGATCTGCCTAGAGCTTCTACTAGGGCAAGAAGAAAGCTAAATTCTGATGAGGAAGATGAGGACTTCATACCTGATGAAGTGCCTCCCAAGTCAAAGCAGGATAAGTGTATCAAGAACACTGCTGCTGCCACTTCTTCCAAGAAGAAGAAGACTGTCAGGAAAGATATGCCCCCTTTGAGACTATGAGAGCACCTGACAACTCTACAAGCACTATGACTGTTGAGTCTCCCAGGAAGTCTATGCCTAAGAAGGCTGGAGAGAAGAAAAATAGGAAGAGGATTATCCGTGTTGTTGGCAGGGCTACCTCTATGTATGAGGACCCAGAAGAGACTGCTGCTGCTGAAGATGAGGAGGAAGAGCTAGCTGCAAAGGCTCCTCCCAAGAAGAAACAAAAGAAACTTTAGGCTAATGTTATGTCAAAGCAAGCTCCATCCAAGAGCACCAAGACTACACCCAAGAAGGTTGCTGCTGAGAAGTCCAAGAGGTTCTCCAGAGAGATTCTAGCTTCTGAGAAGAACAAGGGATCTACCTCAAGAGGTCTAGATGAGGATGCTATGTCTGCATTGATGACGCTTAGACCACACCTTTCGAAGGACAATGCCAGTCACTTGGTTGCTGAGGACATGAAGAAGAAGATGGAGTCAGGTGTGAGGGAATGGAGAGCAACTGATCCTTACTCTCAAAGGAGAAAATAAGCTGTGGACTACAGATTCTATACCAAGGATCAACAAGATTTCTATGAGACTGTGTTGCTTGACAAGAGCCTAGCTGTCAGTGACATGAGGTATGTAGATTGGAAGTATATCAAGGCAAATGAAGACTACTTCCCGAGTCTGCAAGAAAACTTCCGCTGCATTGGCCTAGACAAATTTGTTGGCAAATAATTCAATTGCATGGAACGATGAGATGATCATGCAATTCTACTCCACTGCTCAGTTCTATGGAGATGGTAGGATTGTGTGGATGACCGAAGGAGCAAGATATAAGCCCACTATTGATGAATGAGCTGCCATCTTAGGAGTCCCAAAGGTGGAAGATGGAGATGTCTGTGTGTACTCTGAGTCCAAGGCAAACGACAATGCCTTGAAGGACATGTACAATGCAATCCCTACTGCACATCTAAAGTAGCATAAGCTAGCATCGGTCTATTACCTCCAGGCAGGTCTTCACACTATCAACACCATTATAAGGCACAATTTGATGCCCAAGTTAGGAGATGAGAAGATGATCCGAGGCTACTCCATCAACTTACTGCTTCTGATAGACCAACATATGAGATTCAGAGTGATGGATCTTATTATGAAGACAATGAAGAGGGTTGCCCGCTGATCAGAAGCACTCATGCCACTATGTACCCTACATTCAGATGCTCATCAACTCCAAGCTAGAGAAGCACATTTTTGCTCTTGACAGTCCACACTTGCCCCCTATAGTCAGATTTTGAGGACAATGTTGTGGTGATGGACCCAGATCATCGCATATCAGTTGCAGCACATGCAAAGGCAGAGGCAGCTAGAGCCACTGGTGCTCAAGTCCCTAGATGAAGGAACGAGCAAATGGATCTTTTGATCACTACCGTTTAGGGCATGCAGAAGGACATCAAGGACATATTGGAAAATCATCATAGTCTTGTGAGGATCATGGAGAATAGGATCAAGACCCTCAATGACAAGGTGGATGGTCTGACCAAGATCGTGAACAAGATCAAGAAGGAAGTTGATGTTGTGTCTATCCCTCATTCTACAGATGATGATGACGATGAGGATGACTCTCCTCTCAGGCCACACACTCATTTCAGTGACCAAGCCAGATCAGCCATAATGCCAGCTCTAGATATGAGGCCTTCTTCATCAGCTCCTGATACAGCCTCTTCAGCTCCATCAGCACCACCAGTTCCTCTAGTTGCTACTCCAACTCCATCCATGACATGAAGAGAGGTCTTCGCTGATGTAGTTCTCTCGACTCCAACTTCAATTACCAAAGGAGATCAGCCCCAGAAGAACGATTAGCTCTATACCGAACTTTGTGGTAACTTGTTGCCAAAGGGGGAGAAGTTGTATAGATCATTAGGGCTTCTAGTGAGAGAGACAGCGTTGGTTTTCATCGTTTTTCAAAAACATTTGATCTTTTGGCTTGCTTGTGTTAAACTTTGTTGGTGTTTGATCATACACTTGATGTGTGTTGCTACTATTTCTTATCATTTTGATGCTTATGAGATGGCCATTCACTTTAATTGATTGTGTTATGCTATGATATTCATTCTTATTACTCTTCTCGCACACCACCAAGTTTTATGTGCCATGAAAGAGTGCCCCATGTACCTAATCAATTGTGCATTTGCATTCAAACACAAATTTAAAATAATGAAAAAATTTAGAGGGAGCTCTTGCTTATCACATACTTCCGAAAGCGACGATTATATTCATTGATTATATCATATGTCGAAGCTTTGATCTATATGTTGTCATCAATTACCAAAAAGGGGGAGATTGAAAGCACATTTGCTCCTTTGGTGGTTTTGGTAACAACATATATGTCATTTAACTAATGTCTCCACTAAGTCTATTTCTAGAAAGTTCAATGATAGGGATGGCAAAAGGATTGTGGAGAAACCCCAAGATGCAAGGTAATGATTTGCAAAGCTTCAAGCAAGAGGATTCTACATTTTACTTTGTGATAAATAACTTTGAGTCCATAGGAAAGCCAATACTATTAAAAGGAGGTAAGCAACCGTTGGTGAACAAGATGCTCCACGTGCACAAGTGATATTCACCAAAGACACCCACAAGCTCTTCCACAAAAGTTTGTCCAAAGCCAAATATCCAAAATCGATGCAACCAATTATTTCCACTCGATGCGACTGATTCCCAAACTCAGACATACCCATGCCAAACCCTAGCACATCGGTGCAACCGATTCCACTTTGGTGCCATCGAGTTTGGGTTGCCAACTTTGTGTTACCTCAATTAAAAAAGTCAATACTATCGAGTTTGTTTGATCGACATCACCAAGTTGCGCAATCTGACCGTTGGTCACCTGATCGGTACCACCAAGAATTATATATCGGTCTCACCGAGATTCAAAACTTGTCACCTTTTGGTCACTTTGGTACCACTGAGATACACACATCGGTGTCACCGAGTTGGTCACTTAAGGTGTAATAGTTGGATTTTTGGAGATGACTATATATACCCCTTCACCATAGATCTCTAGCCTCCCCAAGTTGCTTTCCACCCAATCAATATCTTCCACCAAAGCCAAATCCGTGAGAGAGTGATTGAGTGTCGAGGAGTCTATCATCTTGAAGCACAAGAGCAAGGAGTTCATCGACATTATCGAGCCTATTACCTTTTGGAGGGTGGTGCCTCCTAGATTGGTTAGGTGTCCCTTGGGAGCCTCCTACTTCGTGTTGTGGAGTGAACCAAGAAGTTTGTAAGGGCAAGGAGATTTCCTACTTCGTGAAGATCTACCCGAGTTAGGCTAGTCCTCCGTGGACATAGGGCATCATGGTATAGTCAAGGTTGCTTCTTCGTGGATCCCTCTCTGGGTAGAGCCCTCCATGGACTCTCATGCTCGTTACCCTCAGTGGGTGGAAGACTCCATAAACATGGACGCACGATAGCACCAACTATCAGAACCAGGGGAAAAATCTTCGTGTCTCCAAATAGCATTTGATCTTCCTACCCTTCATTTACTACTCATGCTTGTCTTTACTTTCGTCTGCTATACTTGTAGACATGCATGTGTAGGGTGTGCTTGACTTGCTATGAATGCTAAAATAGCCCAACACTTAAAATTGGGAAAAATTACATTTTTATTTGGTTAAGCAGTCTAATCACCCTCTCTAGACCTACTTTCTATCCTACAATAGTCAAACTGACGAGTGGGCCCTAGTTGTGAGTGACACATGTTTAATTATTATTGAACACATTTAATTAGGGGTTGGGACCCACATGTCATACACTAATTAACTTTAAAAAGTGATTAGCTAATATGATTAAGTTAATTAATGGATTAATTAGAAATTTAATTAATTACTCATTTTTTATTTCTTTTATTTGGTTAACATGGGCGCGGGCCTCTATTGTCATAGGGGCAGGCGGAGTGGCCCCACTTGGGAGTTGCCAAGGGCCACTCCATACTCACACCACACTGCATCCACACGCACACACAACCACGACCCGGGCCATGGTTGGCAACAGCGATGGACGGCGACGGCAAGCGACGATGCGGGTGACTAAGGGGAACAGGGCCGTGTGCGGGGCTGTGGCAACGCAGTGCGGTGACGGGGAGCACGCCGGGTGGCGAGCGGCGACCTCTAGCGACGCGGGGCACGGTGAGCGCGAATGTGCGAGTGAGCAGGGGGGCGAGCGGCATGGCCCGACCACGGCGAGCGCGCGGCGCGGGGACCGTGGGATGGCGAGGGTGAAATGAGTGGAAGGGAACCCGGAGGCTCACCGGCGGCGCATAGGGGGGTGGGTTCAGCGAAACTCAATGGAACTAGCAGTGACGAGGAGGCCGGGGAGGCGGACGACAACGGGGAGGAGGCGCAGTGGCACCGGGTGACGGGAGGCGGTGCGGGGAGGCAATGAGGCGGAGGTGGGGCGGTGGCAGATCTGGATTGCCTTTTTGTTTTCTTCTTTATTTTGTTTCTATTTTTTTGTTTCCAAATTTTTGTTTTAGTTTTATTTTAATTTAGTGTATTTAATTATTTTCAAAAATGTTGATTTTTGCAACACAATTACCTAGGCATTATTTCCCTTTTTTGAACATTTTTGTTTTGGCATTTTGAAAGCTCTAATTTTCAACATTGACTTAAATTTGGATTCCATCGCGAATTAAAACAAAGTGAGATTAGCAACATGATTAAGCTTGATCAAGGTCATTACTGTAGCTTAATTACAACCATCACTATAACACTAAAACAAGGGTGTTACAACTCTCCCCTACTAAAATGAATTCTCGTCCCGAGAATTAAGAAGTAGAAGGAAAGAGCCCGGGGTATTTTGCACAAAGATGATCTTCGCGTTCCCAAGTGGCTTCAGCTTCAGAGTGGTTTGACCACTGCACTTTGAAGAACTTGGTAACCTCCTAACGAGTCTGGCGCTCAGTTTCACCAAGAATGCAGACTGGTTGCTCTTTATATGAAAGGTCTTGTTGCTGCTCAAGCATATCATGGTCCACTGTTCGGATAGGATCCTTTAAGGAGTGGCGAAGTTGTGACACATGGAACACACCGTGAACCTGAGAAAGGTTTGACGGTAATTCCAATCGATATGTCACTTTACCTTGCCTCTCGAGAATAGTGAATTGACCAATGTATCGAGGATCTAGCTTGCCTTTGATCCCAAACCAGTGTGCACTCTCATTGGCGTGACTCGAAGATAAGACTTTTTGCCAGGTTGATAGACCATATCATTGCAATGACGATCATACTGACTCTTCTGACGAGACTGAGCAGCCCTTAGATTTCCATGAATAATGCGGACTTGATCTTCGGCATGCTGGATAATATCCGGACCGATAAGTGCATGTTCCTAGTTTCTGACCAATTCAGAGGAGTCCGACACTTACGACCATATAACACTTCAAAGGGAGCTATCTTCAGACTAGCTTGATAGCTATTGTTGTAGGATAACTCAGCATTAGGGAGAGATTCCTCCCATTTCTTGCTGAAAGAAATGACACAAGATCGAAGCATATCTTTAGAATTTGGTTGACGCTTTCAACTTGTCCCTGGAATTAAGGATGAAAAGCGGTGCTAAAAGATAAATGAGTTCACATAGCCTCTTGGAAACTTGTCCAGAATCTTGAAGTGAATAATCTGCCATGGTTGTAACTAATCACCAACGGAACACCGTGGAGCGAGACCACTCTGGACATATATAGGTCTGCCAGCTGACTAGCAGTGATAGTTTCCTTGACGGCAGAAAGTGTCTAACTTTGGACAGTTGGTCAATGACAACAAGAATAGTGTCATTACCTTTCTAAGATGTGAGAAAACCAATGACAAAGTCCATTCCAACATGGTCCCATTTCCACTCAGGAATAGAAATAGGTTGCAGAGTTCCAGCAGGCCATTGATGTTCTGCTTTGATCCGATGGCAAATGTCACATTCTGCAACATAGCATGCAATTTCTTGCTTCATGTTTGACCACCAGAACCTTTGGTGGATGTCTTGGTACATCTTGGTACTGCCCAGATGCATGGAAAAATGTGTATCATGAGCTACTTTTAGTATTCTATCCGTCATATTCAGGTTTTCCCTCTTAGTTGGAATGAATAGTCGACCCTTGAAGTACATGGCTCTATCATCAGCAACAGTGAAACAAGAGGGTTTGCCTTTCGTGACACAACGTCTAATCTTTTCGAATCATTTTCATTGTGTTGTATTCTCTTAATGCTGCCCACAAGATCTGGTACAACAACCAAGTTACAAAGGGAACCAATGTTAATACCACGAAGGTGCATCTTGCGGGCCTCTTCGGGAGGGTGAACAAGATAACCCCAATGAACAATATGAAGGTTCATCTTGCAGAATTCCTTTTGAAGAAGAGGATGAACCTTATGAACCTGGAGGTGGTTGCAGTATGCCTTGCGGCTCACGGCATCAACTATTACATTATCCTTTCCAGGTGTATAAGAAATTCCACAACTGTAATCTCCTATGTAGTCCATCCACCTCTACTGACGGAGGTTCAAATCTGGTTGAGTAAACAGATACTTCAGACTTTGGTGATCGGTGTAGATCTCGCATCAATTACCAATAAGGTATTGCCGCCACTCTTGTAGTGCATGTATTACTGCATCAAGTTCAAGGTCATGCACTAGGTAGTTTTGTTCATGAAGACGCAATTGACGAGAAGCATAAGCAATCACTTTGCGTTATTGAATTAGGACACAACCTATTCCCTGACGCGAAGCATCACAATAAATGCCAAAGTCCTTATGAGTATCCCAAGGAGGAAGAACTAGAGAAAATGTCAGCTTATCCTTAAGTGCTTGAAATCTCTGTTGACATTTTTCTGTCCACTCATATTTAACACCTTTGTGAAGCAGATTCATTTAGGGCTTGGCAATCTTGGAGAAGGTCTCGACGAATCGACAGAAATAGGTGGCAAGTCCGAGAAAACTTCTGACTTTCTTGACATTCTTAAGGGGAGTCCAATCAAAGACTCGTTCAGGGTTGACCGCAATACCATCCTTGGATATCACATGACCAAGGTAGGTCACTTTGGGCATCCAAAACTCACACTTGGAATACTTGGCATATAGGTGATGTTCGCAAAGTCTTTCCAGTACAAGATGAAGAAGTTCAGCATGCTCTTCTTTATTCTTGGAGAATACCAGAATATCATCCATATAAACCACGATGAATTTGTCGAGGTACTCCATGAAGATATAATTCATCATACGAGAGAAGGTTGTTGGACCATTGGTTAAACGGAAAGACATGACGGTGTACTCGTATGAACCATAGCAAGTAACAAATGCGGTCTTCGGAATATCCTCTTCACGAACATGGATCTAATGGTAACCCAACCTTAATTCGAGCTTAGAGAATATCGAGGAACCAACAAGTTGATCATACAAATCATTTATCCGAGGAACTGGATATTTATTCTGAATTGTTGCCTGGTTGATAAGACGATAATCTTGAACCAGACGATTTGTTCCATCCTTATTCTTAACAAAGAAAGAAGGTGCTCCCCAAGCAGAGGAACTTGGATGGATGAAACGCATACGAAGCAAATTGTCAATTTCGTGCTTAAGTTCAAGGAGTTCATGTGGAGGCATCTTATATGGACGCTTAGCAATAGGGGTGGTTCCTGGAACTAAGTCAATGACAAAATCGATAGCTCTGGCAGGGGGAAGCCCTGGAAGTTCTTCCGGAATGATATCTTGGAAGTCTCAAACAATTGGAATGTTTTCAATCCCTTCAAGAGGTGACCCATTTAATGCATTCAAGGCGTATAGTCGAGCTTTAGCCAATCGAACTAGATGAGCATGATAGCTTACAATCTTATTCGAAGGGTGTAGGAGGTGGACGGTTTTGGTGTCACAAAAAATTGAAGCGGTATGTGCTTTGAACCAACCCATTCCTTCAATGAGATCGATATTGGAAGACTTCAGCATTATGGGGGAGGCAAGGAATTTCAATCCTTCTATTTCAATGTGGACATTGTGGCTAATAATGGAAGTCTGACATTGGCCCGCGGGGGTGTTTACCACTATTGGGGCGTTCATCTCTTCATATTTATTGTCATGCATGTATGCAAAATCGTTAGACATAAAAGAAGATGATGATCCTGTATCAAACAATACAGAAGCTGGTACTAAGTTGACGATAAGAGTACCCATCACAGTAGCAGGCTGGTCTTGAACTTCATTCAGATCAACATTGTTGGCCTGAGCACGTCCCTCAGCAGGCCTATCATTGTCGTTGAGGGGCTAGTTGGAAGGCAGTGCATGTTGATTCTGAGTCTGCCTGTAGTCTCTGGCACTGTCTCCTGGATGACCACACTTGAAGCACAATCCATCCTTAGGACGAGAATGGGGAACAGGAGCTCGTGGTGGCGGAGCTGCGAGCCTCGGCTACCTAGGTGGGGGTGGAGGTATACGAGGTGCTATATAGGATGACCTCGGAGCAGGCGGTGGTGCATGGTACATGTTGTGTGGCATCCAGATCTTGCGCTTCTCAGCAGATGAGCCTGAGATGATCCCATGTCACGGTTGTGCTTGCTGCTGTCCTTGTAGTCCTACAGACCTGTTTCCACTTGAATGGACTTGTTCACCAAGGTGGCAGTGCCAGCTTGATATTTGGGTGGAGGCCTTCACGGAACTTCTCCTGCCTACGAGCATCAATTGCAACGTCTTCTTCAGCATAGCGAGATAAGTCCAGAAATTGCCGTTGATAAGCATCCATAGTTTTGTTGCCCTAGACGAGATTGCGGAACTCACACTTCTTCTTGTCCATCAGTCCTCGAGGAATATGGTGAGCATGGAATGCAGCTTGGAACTCCGTCCAGGTGATGATTGTTCCAACAGGCTGTGAGTGCCTGTGACTGTTCCACCATTGAGCAGCAAGACCATTCAGAAAGTACGAGGCAAAGGTGACATAGATAGCCACTGCGCGCCCAAAGACTCCAGCTCATCAGTGATGTCACGAAGCCAGTCATCAGCGTCAAGCGGCTGAGTTGAGCTACGGTATGTAGAAGGGTTGAGGCGCATAAAGTGTTGCAGAGTCATTGGGGCTGGCTGTTGATTCATCTTCAGCCTTGGGAACTGATCCATAAGCCCTTGCATAAACTAGTGATTCAGTTCAAACTACTGCATCATACCAGCCATGTATTCCGGTGGCGGTCGTGGTTCAGGCACACCACGGCCACGACTAGCTGGCCTAACCATTCTGTCAAATTTTTAACAGTGGTAGTTTAGCATTGGGTAATTGCAAGGACAATGAATCATTCATGAAGTCAATTGCACGAAGAAGGAAGTGCAATAGATTCAACATAATAGTTCAAATTCAACACATGGATCCATACATAGGTCTATTACAAACCATAAGTCGTCTACAAAATAGACGATAGGTCTGGCGTGAAATTAACTTAGACAGCTAGGCGACATGCATGCACGTGGTGGAGAGATACAACAACGGGACATAGCGATAAACTACATCAACGTCGGGAACAACAACTGAAGCCAAGGAACTGCATGTGGCCCTGAATGCCAAACCTGGGCTCAGTGTTCTGCATCCCATGCACACCTTGATGTACAATCTGGTGCCCAACGCAGAGCGCAGGTCCACGTGTAGGAGTGCGACCTCCAACACTAGGCCACTCAAGACCTGGTGGAAACTCTGCCCTGCGTCGGTGAAGGATAAACTCCGGATGCATCCTCGCATGGACTGCTAGAAACAACCGCTCCAAAGCCTCATAGAGACGAGTACGGGTGGCGTATAGCTCGATGTTAAGAGCTCGGACAGTGCGATCCAGTGCCTCGGTGTACTGAACCAGAACCTGTGGGTCGTAACAACGACTCACAGAGGGGGTGCACACATCAATATAGGATCGGTTGTTACGCTGCCGCACGAAAGGGGTGTAGACCTCAGCGTCGGCTGCAGTATTAACTCCACCAGGAACATATGGGATGTATGTGAATGTCCTCTCCTCGAAGCATAGGTTCGCTGCATGGAGACAAACAATAACAGCATAGGCAGCATCCTGCACTGCCATCTCAATGGTCACTCCAATGCCACGAAAGGTGTGCATCTCAATGATGGAGCGGTCCCACCGATCCCAGATAACCATCATACTGTTCCTGGTTGAACTCGCGGTAGGCCTCGTAACTAGTGTACTCGGGGTACTAGCGATATCTCAGCCTGATCAAGAGGTTGACAAGAATGTCCGCGAACCAGTTGTATCGTGAGCCAAAGTCTGGTGAACGATAAACCTAGCGGGAGCATGTGTAACAAAGAGATTCAAGATGTCAAATGATAGTGTGTGCATCATAACTTCAAAGGAAACAATTGTCGACAAAACAAATCTCTGGTGGATGTGATCATGAGAACCTAATGTTAGAGTTAGGAAAATCTTTAACCCGAAAGAGAATAGAGAACAGAACCCAAAGTATAGATGAGGAATAAAATATCTTAATACCACCCGATTGAGATGAGGGACAGTAAGCCACACAAATATGTTAGTAAAAGTTTTTCAATGACTAGACTCAACTTCAGCCAAGGAGTTTGAAAGGGGGTCACCTACAGGCAGTCGTCTCTGATACTAACTTGTGACGCCCCCAATTTGACCGTACACAAGTCATACATGCAAATGCGTATGGCCAAGGTTAGGGACTCACAGATCGATATCACAACACAACTCTAGACACAAATTAAATTCATACAATTTCATATTACAAGCCAGGGGCCTCGAGGGCTCGAATACAAAGCTCGACAAACACGATTTAGTGGAAGCAAATAATATCTAAGTACAGACACAAGGAAAACAAGTTTTTCCTTAAGAAGGCTAGCACAAACATAACACTGATAGAAAGAGGTGGGGCCTCCTGCCTGGGAACCTCCTATCCTACTACTGGTCGGGGGCAACCTCCATGTACTAGAAGGCACCAGCGGTGGTGTAGTAGTCGTCTCCGGTGTACTCCATCTCCATGGCTCCATCGTCTGGATGTAGCAATCGTATCAAGGGGGAAAGATAAAGCAAAGGAGCAGTGAGTACTCATCCAAAGTACTCGCAATACTGACATCAGAACTATGCTAAGTATGCATCAGTATCAAGGAAATGGGGTTATATCTGGACTGACTTGAGAAGGCAAGAATGAGGGGGAAGGCCTAGTCTTATCAAAGACTAGCATCTTCAACATCTTACATCATTAGAAGAGAATATATTTTGTAGAAGCTAGGGTTCTACCGGGTCTTCGACGGAGCTTGTACGGGAAGGAGGGAGGCTGGCGAGGCTTGGGCCACGGTGGCCGGCGCGTGGGTGCCGTCACGCACAGGAGGAGAGGCGGCGGTGGAAGAAGAGTGAAAGCACATTTGCTCCCTTGGTGGTTTTGGTAATTAATGACAACATATAAGCCACTGAACAAATGTTTCCACCAAGTATATTTCAGGAAATGTTCAATGATAGGATTAGCAAAAGGATATTGTCGAAATACCCCAAGATGCAAGCAAATAGGTTCTCCAAGCTTCAAGCAAGAGGACTCTACATTTTATATTTGTGAGAAATCACTTTGAGTCCATAGGAAAGCCAATACTATTAAAAGGGTGTAAGGTTTTTTTGGTAAACAATATGCTCAAACGTGCACAAGTGATAGTCGCCAAAAACATCCACAAACTCTCCCACCAAAGTTTGTTCTATACCTAACACTCAAAATCGGTGCAACCAACTTTCCCATACCGGTGCCACCGATTCTAGAACCTAGACAGACTCAGCCAAACCCTAGCCACTTCGGAGCAACCAATTCCATACCGATGAAACCGAGTTTAGGTTGCCAACTTTATGTTACACAAATTCACATTTTTGGTCCCACCAAGAATGGTGGATCGGCGTCACCGAGATTGGAAATCTGACCGTTGGTCACCTTATCGGTGCAACCGAGTTTCCTATATCGGTCTCACCGAGATTCAAAAGTTGCCACCTTTTGGTCACTTCGGTACCACCGAGACTAACACATCGGTGTCACCGAGTTGGTCATTTTGCGTGTAACGGTTGGATTTTTGGGGATGCCTATATATACCCCTTCACCACCACCTACTCGAAAGAGAAGCACTTGGAACTATTCCACACTTTCCCCATCTAGTTTTCTGAGAGAGAACCACCTACCCTTGTGTTGAGGTCAAGATATTCGACTCCAATCATATGGATCTTGATATCTAGCCTCCCCAAGTAGCTTTCCACCAATCCCATCTCTTCCACCATGCCAAATATGTGAGAGAGTGATTTGGTGCTGAGGAGTCTATCATCTTGAAGCACGAGAGCACGGAGTTCATCGTCATTATCGATCCTATTACCTTTTGGAGGCTGCTGCCTCCTAGATTGGTTAGGTGTCGCTTGGGATCCTCCTACTTCGTGTTGTGGAGTGAGCCAAGAAGTTTGTAAGGGCAAGGAGATCGCCTACTTCGTGAAGATCTACCCATAGTGAGGCTAGTCCTTCGTGGACGGAAGCCATTATGGAATAGTCAAGGTTGCTACTTCGTGGACCCTTTTGGGTGGAGCCCTCCATGGACTCTCACAACCGTTACCCTCCGTGGGTTGAAGAATCCATAAACATGGATGTATGATAGCGCCACCTATCGGAACCACAGGAAAAATCATTGTGTCTACAACTGCGTTTGATCTTCCTACCCTATCCCTGCTATACATGCTTGTTGTTACATTCCGTTGCTATATACTCTTAGAATTGCATATGTAGCGTGTACTTGAGTTGCCATGAAATGCTAAAAACTGTCAACCCTAAAACCTGGTATAGGCAAAACATTTATTTGGTCAAGTAGTCTAATCAGCCCCCTCTAGACATACTTTCGGTCCTACAAATGGTATCTGAGCTCTGGTCTGCATTGCTTAGGTCTCACAACCTAGGAGAGTATGGCGTCTAGTGAGGGAAGTTATCACCATAGAGGTCCTTACTTTGATGGCACTAATTTTGCTAGTCGGAAGCACAATATGAAAATGCATATTCTTGGTCATAACCCCGCCGTTTGGGCTTTTGTTCGTGTTGGCTTGCATAGTGAGTTCTTTGCAGATGGACGGGAACCAGATCGTGAAGCGACCGCGGATGAGTTGAAGATGCTGCAACTCGATGCTCAAGCATGTGACATTCTCTTCAACTGCTTATGCCCCAAAGAATTCACCAAAATCAGCCGTCTTGAGAATGCAAAAGAGATTTGGGGTACTTTGGTTGATATGCACGAAGGAACCGAGTCCGTGAGAGAATCCAAGTTAGATGTTCTTCAAGGTCAGCTTGACAAGTTCAAGATGAAGGATACTGAAGGAGTCGCAGAGATGTACTCTAGGCTAGCTCTCATCAGCAATGAGATTGCCGGCTTAGGAAGTGAAGAAATGACCGAGAAATTCATCATCAAGAAGATACTTAGAGATTTGGATGAGAGATACGATCCTGTGAGCACATTAATCCAAATGATGCCAAACTACAAAGATCTCAAGCCTACGGAAGTCATTGGAAGGATTGTTGCTCATGAGATGACACTCAAATATAAGGAAGAACTTCATCACAAGTCTAGCGGTGCTTACAAAGCCACAAGTGATGCTCCCGCAACTTCAAGCAACAACCTTGTCACCAGTGAAGAGATAAGCATCATGGTCAAGAAATTCAACTAGTTCTACAAGAATAGAGGCAAAGAAAGAAACTCCAACTTTAGATATGAAGAGAGGCGTTCGTCAAGTCGTGACCGCAATTGCTACAATTGTGGAAAGCCTGGACACTACTAAAATGAGTCCACGGCTCCCTACAAAAGAAGAGAAGAGTCACCTCGAAGACGAAGCTCAAGGAATGAATCACCACAAAGAGAGAGAAGGAGTAGAGATGGTCGTTTTGAACAAAGACACTCAAGGAGAAGTTGAGATTCGGAGAAGAAGGACAAGTACACCAAGAGTTACACAAGAAGAAAACATCAAGCTCATGTTGGTGAATGGGTTTCCGGTCCGACTCCGACAACAACTCTGAGAGAAGCTATCACTCTGACTCTGACTATAGTCAAGATGATGGTGTTGCCGGAATCCCTCTAGTGACTACCAACTCCTATGATCTATTTGATTCACCAAATGAAGTGAGTGGAAGTTGCTTCATGGCTAAAGGCCCCAAGGTATCACACCCCGAGTATCTTGATTTTGATAGTGATCAAGATGATTTGCTTTGTGATGATGACTTGCTTTGTGATAAAACTAGTGATGTTGATCAAAATGAACTTGATAATTCTCATGCTAGTCAAGATGAGTCATTTGATGATGATAAGGTGAAAATAGAACAACTAACTAAAGAACTAAACACTCTTAAGTTAGCTCATGAATCTACTCTCGAAGATCATAGAGAGCTTGTGAGAACTCATGAGAAGCTACGCTTCGAGAAGCACAACTTGGAGCAAGAGCATGAGTTTCTCAAAGCTATCAATGACGATCTCCGAAAGAAGACTTCATCTTATCTAGCCAAACGACTACTATTGTCTACTTTCATGCCTCAAGTTAAAACTAAGCAATCTAGTAACAAAGGCAAGAAAGGTTCTTCATCTAGTAGCAACAACAAAAATGCTAAACCCAATGATGTTTCTTCTTGTAGTTCTATTGATCCCACTAATGAAGTTTCTCTTAGACAAGTTACACTTGAGAAAGAAAATGCCTTATTAAAAGGAATTATAGAAAAAAGGTATCCACAAGAGTCTTGCCGGATGTAAGCAATTTGAGGAAATTGTGCGCAAGCACAGAGGATACCGGAAGAATCGTGGTGTTGCCTACTTCAACGCTAATGGAGTTGAATGGGAAGAAGGTCAATATCCCAAGCCAAAGTTTGTTCCTCAAAAGGAGAAGTATGAAAATACTCTTCCCAAGGGGACAAACACTCAAGATGACCTTCCATCACAACACCACAAGCTCAAGGGCAAGAACAAGCTTCAAGAGGACATTGACTCATATGAAGATGAACCCCTAGCTTTGGTGGAGTGGGTTCCCAAGGCTACTTAATGCTCAACTAATACAAAGGCAACTTCAACACCAAGGATCCCCATCAACATGATGTGTTTCCCCATGAAGAAGAACTAGTAAGTTCTTGAGGGGTGACTCTGCCAATGAAATTCACTCACATTCATTATTGGCAAGAACTTTTTGCACTCAAGATCAACTCAATGCAATAGTTCAAGGAGTCGCACATTCCCTCAAAGGTAAGCAAGGGACAAGGTAATCAACTAAATCAATGGACATCATAACATATGGTTTGCACTCCATGTCCATAGATATCCTAGTATTTGTCTCTTGTGTGTTGGGACTAATCCATGTAGGTGAGAGGAGCAAGGAAACAACAAGGATGCTCCCAACTCTTGGTGATCTTCATCAATATTGAGCATACACAACTACCTCACCAACATGAAGTCTTCATCGACAAAACCCAAGGTTAGTTTATCCCTCTTATGGGAGATGTCACATTAAGGGGGAGCTTTACTCTAAGACTTGAGTCAAAGCATCTCTTAGTATGTGACAACATTAAATGCTTTACGTAAAAGTGGTAACCCCACTTGTGCTTAAACGATGAGTATGACCTATGATCAAGTACTCTTACTTTCCTTCTCAGTCAAATACTCATATATAGATGACTTCATCATCGCCCAAGTGGTTGTTAGATGCTAGTGTGTTTGTGCATGTTTGTCATGATTTCCTTTGACATCCTATTGTGTGAGCATGTTGGTCTGCATTCATTTTCTCATTCAAGGACATCCAATTGTTCCTATTTGGTTATTGATTTTCTATTTTGCCAATTGGATGGACAAGAATTCCTAGGAAAACTCGTTAGCTATCTATGCTTTCTCACCTCATATTCCATTCATGCTGCATCACAAAATTTGAACAAGTTGAAAACTCATTTGTTCCCTTGGTGGTTTTGGCAATTAATAACAACATATAAGTCATTCAACTAATTTTTCCACTAAGTATATTTCAGGAAATGTTCAATGAGAGGATTGGCAAAAAGGAGATTGTGGAGAAACCCCAAGATGCAAGGAAATAGGTTGGCCAAGCTTCAAGCAAGAGGACTCTATATTTTATATTTGTCAAAAATCACTTTGAGTCCATAGGAAAGGCAATACTATTAAAAGGGGGTATGGTTTGTTGGTGAACAATATGCTCAAACGTGCACAAGTGACAGTTGCCAAAAACATCCACAAAACTCTCCCAACAAAGTCTGTTCTATACCCAACACTCAAAATCGGTGCAACCAACTATCCCACTTTGGTGCCACCGAATCCAGTACCTAGACAGACTCTGCCTAACCCTAGCCACTTCGGTGCAACCAATTCCATACCGGTGCCACCGAGTTTAGGTTGCCAACATTCTGTTACGCAAATTCACATTGTTGGTTCCATTGAGAATGTTATATCGGCGTCACCGAGATTGGAAATCTGATCGTTGGTCACCTTATCGGTGCAACCGAGAATTGTATATCGGTCCCTCCGAGATTCAAAAGTTGCCACCTTTTTGTCACTTTGGTACCACCGAGATTAACACATCGGTGTCACCGAGTTGTCATTTTGGGTGTAACGGTTGGATTTTCGGGGATGCCTATATATACCCCTTCACGACCACTCACTCGAAAGAGAAGCACTCAGAACTATTCCGTACCTATCCTATCAGATTTTCTGAGAGAGAACCACCTACCCTTGTGTTGAGGTCAAGATCTTCCACTCCAATCATATGGATCTTGATTTCTAGCCTCCCTTAGTAGCTTTCCACCAATCCCATCTCTTCCACCATGCCAACTCTATGAGAGAGTGAGTGGGTGCTGAGGAGTCTATCATCTTGAAACACAAGAGCAAGGATTTCATCATCATTACCGTGCCTATTACCTTTTGGAGGGTGGTTCCTCCTAGATTGGTTAGGTGTCGCTTGGGAGCCTCCTACTTTGTGTTGTGGAGTGAACCAAGAAGTTTTTAAGGGCAAGGAGATTGCCTACTTTGTGAAGATCTACCCCATAGTGAGGCTAGTCCTTCGTGGATGGAAGCCGTATGGAATAGTCAAGGTTGCTACTTCGTGGATCCTTTTGGGTGGAGCCCTCCGTGGACTCTCATGATCGTTACCCTCCATAAACGTGGATATACGATATCACCACCTATCAGAACCACGGGAAAAATCACCGTGTCCACAATTGCGTTTGATCTTCCTACCATATCCCGTCTATACATGCTTGTTGTTATTTTCCACTGCTATATACTCTTAGACTTGCATGTGTAGGGTGTACTTGACTTGTCATGAAATGCTACAAACTTTCAACCATAAAATTTGGTATAGGCAAAACCTTTAATTGGTCAACTAGTCTAGTCACCCCCCCCCCTCTAAACCAACTTTCGATCCTACACAAGAGATCCTAAACCTTTAATTGGCGGGCTTCAGCTTGAACGTCGTGAGAGCGTTCACCCGCTTCGCCACCCGAGTCGACGTTAGCTCCACGGTGGACTACCGGCAAGGGTCGTGCCGGCCTGACATGTCGCAGATTCGGTGCGGCCTCATCTGTAGAGGCGACACCCGACGCGATATGAAGGCCGCCAACAGATCGGAGGTGACTAGCCCCTCGGAGCTATTCAGCTCCCCGAGCCAGCCCAGCTCCTCCACAGTGATGCCGCACGGGGCCGACGCCGACCAGTTCTGCTGGGACGACTGGCGGTCCTCGAACGGCGGCAGCCCGATATAGTCCGTCGCCGGGTCGACGTTCCGCATTTTGAAGAACGTGTGGTGCCACCCCTTGACGGAGTCGATCAGAGAAAGGGGAGGGAAATGGGCAACGCCGCGGCATCACACTACAGTGCCCCCGCATGCGTTGTTGATCAATAGCTTGAGATAAAAAAAAGCGTTGAAGAGGCCAAGAAAAGGAAGAACTCCCAGATACCCCTTGCATAATGTCACGAAGGTAGAGATATACAAGATGGCATTGGGACCGAGATTGTGGGGTTGAAGGTCAAGGGTTTACAGGAACAGGCGGAAGAAGTTGCTCACCAGGAGCGCGAAGCCCCGGGAGAAGTGCCAGAGGAACACTACCCGTTCCCCTGGCTGCGGCGCCGGCACTAGCTCGCCGCCCGGCGCACGGGCGGCCACCCGCTCAGGCGGCAGTAGCATCCGCGCATTGTGCAGCTCCTCGATGTCGGCATCGGTGACGAAGGATCCTCCCGAGTTGCCGCCGCGTCCGTCGGCCATCTCAGCGATGGGGCAGTGTGTGGGCGCGTGCGCGGGCTCGGGCGAGGCTGCACGGGGGGAGGCGAGGTCGAGAGGCAAGGGGCAATGGCAAAAAGGGCTGCAAGGGGGCAAGTGGGGCGCGGGTACCTCCGCCCGCCCCCTGCCCTTCCCTCCCCTTTTATAGGGGAGGACATGACTAGGGACATGGGATCGTCTGTGCCCATGTTCCCCGGAAATCCCGCGTGAGTGGGTCACCACCGGCCGTAACGTCCGTATCGGGGCACAAAGGATCTGGCCCCGGCCCCGAGACGTACCGGGCTACGCCTGGGCCCTACGGGACTAGCCCTGGGCAACGTCCCGTCTCCCCGCATGCGCGGGGCCCAGCACACCATTGCGTGCCGTGTGGTGAGTCGCGTGCCAGCACGTGCCCCGGAGCGACGTGCCAGAACCCGAGGCGTCAAGTCCTGTAGCTGGCCCGGCTGCCCCTTTGCCTTCGGCCCGGAGGCGGGCTAGGCTAGTGGGAACCCGCCGGCAGCCCACCATCCGGTGGACGTGAGCCCCCGCCAGCTTCGGGGCCTACTGACGGGGTTCATACCCCGGGGCAGGCCAAGGCGACGGGGTCCTCCCCACTCCGCTTCAAAGAAAAACCAAGCGGCCGGCTGGACGAGGCCGGCTGGGGACATTCCGCACGAGCCGGCTCCGGTTGGCGCTCCGTTCGGCCGGCCTAGCGACCGGGCGAGCTCCTGCCCGGCTGGCCAAGCAGCCGGCTGTCCATGAGCCGGGCAGCCCATTGACTTGGGGACAGACACGCCCTGTCCTGTCCCTCTGACCGCAGGTACAGTAGTGCAATGTGACTGGTGGGGCGTGCGACCCTGTGGCCACAGTGGTCGCCGACGCGTCGTCCCGCATGGCTACAGTCCATCCGTCCGGCCCGCTGACCTCAGTGGGCGCGGCCGGACGGGAAACAGTTCTAGCACGCCCCCGCCACTCTAGTACCTGCCCTGGTTTGGGTACAGTGCCGCCGGCCGTACCGACAACCTCGGTCGGCTGGCACTAGGCGACGCCCCCCGGGCGGCCCGTGCTAGAGTAGGTGGGGGAGGGCCAATCGCGGGGCCCTTGGCGCGTCCCAACAGCGATGGGACCGCTCGGCCGGCAGGCCTCGCCCACGACGAGACGATACAAGCCGCGAGACCCCCTGGCCCGGCGGAGAGGCTGCCAGCTGGGTCCCTCCACCCTTGTACCTAAATCATATTGTAAGAGCCGGGGGGTTCGCCTATAAAACCCCTCGAGCCCCCATGCAACGGGGACGGACCCCCGATCGAGAACACACACATATAGAGCCCCCATACTCTTCCCGACGGTACAGGTTGACGAGCTGGTTGCACCTTTCTTCCTCCTCCGAACGCAGCTCCAGGAGCACCTCTGTATACTTATCCATCCATCCAACGAATCCAAGCAGGACTATGGGCATTACCTCCCACGGAGGGCCCCGAACCTGGGTATGTCGCGTGTCTCCACCTTCTCATACCCAATCCCGCACCCAGAGCCCATCGGCGTCCAATGGCCCCAACACCACCGATAAGCCACCCTATGGCATCTACCGTGAGAAAACGACGCCATCATGCTTGTCTTTACTTTCCGCTTCTATACTCGTAGACATGCATGTGTAGGGTGTGCTTGACTTGCTATGAATGCTAAAATCTGCCAACACTTAAAATTGGCAAAAAGTAGATTTTTATTTTGTCAAGTAGTCTAATCACCCACCCCTCTATACCTATTTTCGATCGTAGAAGTGGTATCAGAGCATTGGTCTCCATTGCATTGGTGTCACGATCTAGGAGAGTATGGTGTCTAGCGAGGGAAATTATCACCATAGAGGTCCGTACTTTGACAACACTAATTTTTCTAGTTGGAAGCACAAAATGAAAATGCATATCCTTGGTTATAACCATGCCATTTGGGCTGTTGTTCGTGTTGGATTGCAAGGTGAATTCTTTGCGGATGGAAGGGAACCGGATCGCGAAGCGACTACGGATGAATTGAAGATGCTGTAATACAATGCTCAAGCATCTGACATTCTCTGCCTATGCCCTGAAGAATGCAACAAAATCATCCGTGTTGAGAATGCAAAAGAGATTTGGGATACTTCGGTTGATACGGATGAAGTTACCGAATCTGTGAGAGAATCCAAGTTGGATGTTATTCAAAGTCAGCTTGACAAGTTCAAGATGAACTCTAGGCTAGCTCTCATCACAAATGAGATTGCCGGCTTAGGAAGCAATGACATGACCGACAAATTCATCATCAAGATGACACTTTAAGCTTTGGATGATAGATATGACACCGTATGCACATTGATCCAAATGATGCCCAACTACAAAGGTATCAAGCCTACGAAAGTGATCGAAGGATTGTTGCTCATTAGATAACACTCAAGGACAAGGAAGAGCTTCACAACAAGTATAGCGGTGCTTACAAAGCCACAAGTGATGCTCCCGTAACTTCAAGTGATAACCTTGTCACAAATGAATAGATAAGACTCATGGCCAAGAAATTTAGCAAGTTCTAAAAGAATAGAGGCAAAGATCGAAGCTCCAACTCAAGATGTGAAGAGAAGCATTCTTCATGTCATGACCAAAACTGCTACAATTGTGGGAAGCTCGGACAATACTCCAATGAGTGCACAACTCCTTAGAAAAGGAAAGAAGAGTCACCGAGAAGATGAAGCTCAAGAGACGAGTCACCTCGAAGAGAGAGAAGGAGTAGAGATGATTGTTATGAAAGAAGACCCTCAAGAAGAAGTAGGGACTCGGAAAAGAAGGACAAGTACACCAAGAGCTACTCAAGAAGAAGACATCAAGCTCATGTTGGTGAATGGGTTTCCGACTCCGAATCCTACAACCACTCCGATAGATGCTATCACTCCAACTCTGACTATAGTCAAGATGAAGGTGTTGCTGGACTTGCACTAGTAACAACCGACTCCTACGACATATTTGATTCACCAAATGAAGGGAGTGGATGTTGCTTCATGGCTAAAGGCCCCAAGGTATCACACCCCAAGTATCTTGATTTCAATAGTGACGAGGATGACTTGTTAGTAGATGATGACTTGCTATTTGACAAATCTAGTAATGTTAGTTAGGATGAACTTGCTAGTAATCACTCTAGTCAAGATAAGTCGTGCGTTGATGATAAGTTGGAAATAGAACGAATAACTCAAGAACTAAACACTCTTAAGTTAGCTCATGAGTCTACTCTACAAGATCATAGAGAGCTTGAATGGACACATGAGAAGCTCCGCTTCGAGAAGCTCAAGTTAGAGCAAGAGCATGAGTTCCTTAAAGCTATCAATGACGATCTTCGAAATAAGAGTTCCACAAGTTAAGGCTAAGCAAACTAGTAACAAAGGCAAGAAAGGTTCTTCAATTGGTAGTAATAAAAGTGATAAATCCAGTGATATTGCTTCTAGTAGTTCTATTGATACCACTAACTCTTTTCTTAGCAAATTTACACTTGAGCAAGAAAATGAAATTTTAGAAGGGATTATAGAGAAACGTATCTACAAGAGTCTCGCCGAGTGCAAACAATTTGATGAAATTGTATGCAAGCATAGAGGATACTGGAAGAACCATGGCATTAGCTACTTCAACGCTAATGGAGTTGAATGGGAAGAAGCACAACACCCCAAGCCCAAGTTTGTTACTCAAAAGGAGAAGTATGAAATACTCTCCCCAAGGGAACAAAAGCTCAAGATGACCTTCCACCACAAGACCCCAAGCTCAAGGGAAAGAACAAGCTTCAAGAGGACATTGACTCATATGAAGATGAATCCCAAGCTTTTGTGAAGTGGGTTCCCAAGGCTACTTCAGGCTCAACTTCTACAAGTGCCACTTCAACACGAACGATCCCCATCAACTTGATGTGGATCCCCAAGAAGAGGAACTAGTCAATTTCTTGAGGGGTGAGTCCGCCAATGAAATTCACTCATATTCATTATTGGCAAGAACTAGTTGCAATCAACATCAACATCATGCAATAGTTCAAGGAGTCACACATTCCCTCCAAGGTAAGCAAGGGACAAGGTAATCAACAAATCCATGGACATCATTATATATGCTTTGCACTCCATGTCCATAGATATTCTTGTATTTGTCTTTTGTGTGTTGGGAATAACCCATGTAGGTGAGAAAAGTAAGGAAACAACAAGGATGCTCCAAACTCACGGTGATCTTCATCAACTTTGAGCATCCACCACTACTTCACCTACATGAAGTCTTCATCGACATAATCCAAGGTTTTTTTTATCCCTCTCAAGAGGGGATGTCACATCAAGGGGGAGCTTTACTCTAAGACTTGAGTCAAAGCATCTCATAGTATGTGACAACATTAAATGCTTTATGTAAATGTGGTAACCCCACTTGTGCTTAAACGATGAGTATGACCTATGATCAAGTATTTTTACTTGGCTCCTAAGTCAATATACTCGTATATAGATGACTACGTCATCGCCAAAAGTGCTTGATAGATGCTATTATGTATGTGCATGTTTGCCATGATTTCATTTGACATCTTATTGTGTGAGCATGTTGGTCTGCATTTATTTACCCATTCGAGGACATCCAATTGTTTCTATTTGGCTTTTGATTTTTCTTTTGACAATTGGATGGACAAGAATGCCTAGGACCACTCTCTAGCTATCTATGCTTTCTTACCACATATTCCATTCTTGCTGCATCAAAAAATTTGAACAAGTACTTTTCGATCTCTCTGTGTGAGGAGCACTCGGAGTTCTGCATCAACAAAGGACTAGCCATTAAAACCTCCCAAGTGCATCTCAAAGGAGCCAACCCAAAATCTCGGTCTCACCGAATGCCTAGGGTTGATCTGGTTTTTCATCTCGGTACCACCGATTCCATCTTCTCGGTTACATCGAGTTTCCCTGTCAGCAGACAGTTGAGGAACTCGTTGACATCGAAAAGTTAGAATCGGTGTCACCGACAGCCACGTGTATATATTGAGGTGGACATGACCTTTGAATTTTTTCGCTCAAATGTCATCCCCTGAAAAACCCAAGCTACCAAATATAGGCCCCTGGTCATCGCCATTGTCTTCACGAGCGCCTCCGCCGTTGGAAGTCCACACCGTCGATGGAAACTCCACCTCCATCGCTGTCGTAGAGAAGTCGACACCAAGCTAGGGTACGATTTCACCCCCTCATGCGTTCCAATATCCGATTCTCGCGCATTAGGGCTTCTCCATCGATTATCCATAGTTTTAGATTGATTCATCCAGGAGAAACTCCAGTAGATTAGCGAAAAAAGATGTTTTAGGTTTTGCCGTCTGCCATATGAATCTTGGTAGAACCGATGCAAAAGAATCGGTAGCACCGATTCACTTTTCTGGTCGACGAGGACAGTCTCGGCAAAACCGAGTGCCCATTTTTGTTCTCACCGAAAGTGGTGCCAAGTTTCTGTTATGAAGACTGTCTGTGTTGGTAGGTCCGAAATATTTGCTTCGGTTGTACCGACATACATTTGGCAGAATGCAAAATTTGAGAAATCTTAGTTCAATCTTTTGAAAATGTCTGCATTTTGTGATGAGTCATCCCTATCCACTCTTCTACACTCTATTCACAGGGTAAGAGATGTCTGCTTCATAGGACAGTCAATACTTGAAGGAGCAGAATGTTGACATGAGCTCTGGCACTAGTCCAAACAATTGCTCATCCTCTTTAGATGTTGGTATTCCCAGCTCACCTGATTTGCCTAGAGCTTCTACTAGGGCAAGAAGAAAGCTAAATTCTGATGAGGAAGATGAGGACTTCATACCTGATGAAGTGCCTCCCAAGTCAAAGCAGGATAAGTGTATCAAGAACACTGCTGCTGCCACTTCTTCCAAGAAGAAGAAGACTGTCAGGAAAGATATGCCCCCTCTGAGACTATGAGAGCACCTGACAACTCTACAAGCACTATGACTATTGAGTCTCCCAAGAAGTCTATGCCTAAGAAGGCTGGAGAGAAGAAAAACAGGAAGAGGATTATCCGTGTTGTTGGCAGGGCTACCTCTATGTATGAGGACCCAGAAGAGACTGCTCCTGCTAAAGATGAGGAGGAAGAGCTAGCTGCAAAGGCTCCTCCCAAGAAGAAACAAAAGAAAATTTTGGCTAATGTTATGTCAAAGCAAGATCCATCCAAGAGCACCAAGACTACACCCAAGAAGGCTGCTGCTGAAAAGTCCAAGAGGTTCTCCACAGAGATTCTAGCTTCTGAGAAGAACAAGGGATCTACCTCAAGAGGTCTAGATGAGGATGCTATGTCTGCATTGATGACGCTTAGACCACACCTTTCGGAGGACAATGCCAGTCACTTGGTTGCTAAGGACATGAAGAAGAAGATGGATTCAGGTCTGATGGAATGGAGAGCAATTGATCCTTACTCTCAAAGGAGAAAAATAGCTGTGGACTACACATTCAATACCAAGGATCAACAAGATTTCTATGAGACTGTGTTGCTTGACAAGAGCCTAGCTGTCAGTGACATGAGGTATGTAGATTGGAAGTATATCAAGGCAAATGAAGACTACTTCCCGAGTCTGCTAGAAAACTTCCGCTGCATTGGCCTAGACAAATTTGTTGGCAAATAATTCAATTGCATGGAACGATGAGATGGTCATGCAATTCTACTCCACTGCTCAGTTCTATGGAGATGGTAGGATTGTGTGGATGACCGAAGAAGCAAGATATAAGTCCACTATTGATGAATGAGCTGCCATCTTAGGAGTCCCAAAGGTGGAAGATGGAGATGTCTGTGTGTACTCTGAGTCCAAGGCAAACCACAATGCCTTGAAGGACGTGTACAATGCAATCCCTACTGCACATCTAAGGTAGCATAAGCTAGCATCGGTCTATTACCTCCAGGCAGGTCTTCACACTATCAACACCATTATAAGGCACAATTTGATGCCCAAGTCAGGAGATGAGAAGATGATCTGAGGCTACTCCATCAACTTACTGCTTCTGATAGACCAACATATGAGATTCAGAGTGATGGATCTTATTGTGAAGACAATGAAGAGGGTTGCCCGCTGATCAGAAGCACTCATGCTGCTATGTACCCTACATTCAGATGCTCATCAACTCCAAGCTAGAGAAGCACATTTTTGCTCTTGACAGTCCACACTTGCCCCTATAGTCAGATTTTGAGGACAATGTTGTGGTGATGGACCCAAATCATCCCATATCAGCTGCAGCACATGCAGAGGCAGAGGCAGCTAGAGCCACTGGTACTCAAGTCCCTAGATCAAGGAACGAGCAAATGGATATTTTGATCACTACCGTTTAGGGCATGCAGAAGGACATCAAGGACATATTGGAAAATCATCATAGTCTTGTGAGGATCATGGAGAATAGGATCAAGACCCTCAATGACAAGGTGGATGGGCTGACCAAGACCGTGAACAAGCTCAAGAAGGAAGTTGATGTTGTGTCTATCCCTCATTCTACAGATGATGATGACGATGAGGATGACTCTCCTCTCAGGCCACACACTCATTTCAGTGCCCAAGCCAGATCAGCCATAGTGCCAACTCTAGATATGAGGCCTTCTTCATCAGCTCCTGATATAGCCTCTTCAGCTCCATCAGCACCACCAGTTCCTCTAGTTGATACTCCAACTCCATCCATGACATCAAGAGAGGTCTTCGCTGACGTAGTTCTCTCGACTCCAACTTCAACTACCAAAGGAGATCAGCCCCAGAAGAACGATTAGCTCTATGCCAAACTTTTTGGTAACTTGTTGCCAAAGGGGGAGAAGTTGTATAGATCATTAGGGCTTCTAGTGAGAGAGAGAGCGTTGGTTTTTATCGTTTTCAGAAACATTTGATCTTTTGGCTTGCTTGTGTTAAACTTTGTTGGTGTTTGATCATACACTTGATGTGTGTTGCTACTATTTCTTATCATTTTGATGCTTATGAGATGGCCATTCACTTTAATTGATTGTGTTGTGCTATGATATTCATTCTTATTACTCTTCTCGCGCACCACCAATTTTTATGTGCCATGAAAGAGTGCCCGATGTACCTAATCGATTGTGCATTTGCATTCAAACACAAATTTAAAATAATGAAAAAAATTTAGGGGGAGCTCTTGCTTATCACATACTTCCGAAAGCGACGATTATATTCATTGATTATATCATATGTCTAAGCTTTGATCTATATGTTGTCATCAATTACCAAAAAGGGGGAGATTGAAAGAACATTTGCTCCTTTGGTGGTTTTGGTAATTAATAACAACATATATGTCATTTAACTAATGTCTCCACTAAGTATATTTCTAGAAAGTTCAATGGTAGGGATGGCAAAAGGATTGCGGAGAAACCCCAAGATGCAAGGTAGTGGATTGGCAAAGCTTCAAGCAAGAGGATTCTACATTTTACTTTGTGAGAAATCACTTTGAGTCCATATGAAAGCCAATACTATTAAAAGGAGGTAAGCAACCGTTGGTGAACAAGATGCTCCACGTGCACAAGTGATATTCACCAAAGACACCCACAAGCTCTTCCACACAAGTTTGTCCAAAGCCAAATATCCAAAATCAATGAAACCAATTATTTCCACTCGATGCGACTGATTCCCAAACTCAGACAGACCCATGCCAAACCCGAGCACATCGGTGCAACCGATTCCACTTCGGTGCCATCGAGTTTGGGTTACCAACTTTCTGTTACCTCAATTAAAAAAGTCGATACTATCGAGTTTGTTTGATCGGCATCACCAGGTTGCGCAATCTGACCGTTGGTCACCTGATCGGTACCACGAAGAATTATATATCGGCCTCACCGAGATTCAAAACTTGTCACCTTTTGGTCACTACGGTACCACTGAGATTCACACATCGTTGTCACCAGTTGGTCACTTAAGGTGTAATAGTTGGATTTTTGGAGATGACTATATATACCCCTTCACCATATGAATCTTGATCTCTAGCCTCCCCAAGTTGATTTCCACCCAATCAATATCTTCCACCAAAGCCAAATCCGTGAGAGAGTGATTGAGTGTCGAGGAGTCTATCATCTTGAAGAA
Source organism: Hordeum marinum (assembly GCA_022496015.1). Taxonomy (NCBI): domain Eukaryota; kingdom Viridiplantae; phylum Streptophyta; class Magnoliopsida; order Poales; family Poaceae; genus Hordeum; species Hordeum marinum. Next base: position 183,509,886 of record CM039677.1, on the reverse strand, counting down.
CAAGAGCAAGGAGTTCATCGACATTATCGAGCCTATTACCTTTTGGAGGGTGGTGCCTCCTAGATTGGTTAGGTGTCCCTTGGGAGCCTCCTACTTTGTGTTGTGGAGTGAACCAAGAAGTTTGTAAGGGCAAGGAGATCGCCTACTTCGTGAAGATCTACGTGAGTTAGGCTAGTCCTCCGTGGACCTAGGCCATCATGGTATAGTCAAGGTTGCTTCTTTGTGGATCCCTCTCTGGGTAGAGCCCTCCATGGACTCTCACGCCCGTTACCCTCCGTGGGTGGAAGACTCCATAAACATGGACGCACGATAGCACCACCTATCAGAACCAGGGAAAAAAATCTTCGTGTCTCCAAATTGCGTTTGATCTTCCTACCCTTCATTTACTACTCATGCTTGTCTTTACTTTTCGCTGCTATACTCGTAGACATGCATGTGTTGGGTGTGCTTGACTTGCTATGAATGCTAAAATAGCCCAACACTTAAAATTGGGAAAAATACATTTTTATTTGGTCAAGTAATCTGTAACATCCCAAAATTTCATTTTGGAATGTTATGAAATATAGCTATGCATCCATCATCATCATTTCTTGAATACCTGTATTGTTGAAATGTTCTTTCTAAAATTATGAAAGCCCTTTCTATTTTTCCCTAACTTGCTTTCACCTATTTGAAATTTTGGTTAAATGTTCAAAATAAGAGGGGAGTAACATGACACTCCACACCAGGGTCATTTTGGTGATCTATTTGAACAAAAGTAACCAGGAGTTGTTTTGAATTTTTTTGCAAAAAGGTTTTAAAAACAAATAGGCAATTTCTAAAAATATTATTTTTTTCAAATTGTTCAAATGACAGAATAAAAATGTTCACTAAATGGAATTTATTATTATGTTAATTTTGATATATAATACTCCTATATTTAGGGATGATTTGAATGCTTTAAAGGTTTCTTAAACGCTCTGGAAAATCATTAAAAGAAAACGGTAACGGATTTGCTATTTAAACCGACCGGCCCACAGGCTTTTATTCGCGTATTAACTACAAGTCGGCCGACCGGCGCGCATTCATCTCTCTCCCTCTCGCTGCCACCGGGTCCCACCCCGACCGACCGTTAGCTACGCTCGGTCGCCTCCTTCCTCTCGCCCGACCTCGTCGCCGACCGTTTCTTCCCCCCGGATCTCTCTCCTCTCTTCTCCCCCGCACTCCCCACACCCCCTATAAGTACCGGCCACTCCCCACATCCATTTCCCCTGAATCCCCTCTCTCCCGTCGCTAGAACACTTCTAAATCCATCGCCGAAGTTGCCTCCACCACCGGAGCTCTCATTGCCCGTAGCCATCGCCTCGGTCACCCTCGCCCTTCTCCGACCCCTCCGTTCGACGCCGGACCTCGCCCGCCATCGTCCGAACCCCTTCGCTGCATCTCTCGACCACCGGGGACCCCTCCGGCAATGTCTTCGACCACCGGACGCCGTCACCATCGCTGGAGTCCACCTCCCCTCCGGTAAAATCTTCGGGCTCATCTCCACCCTTGGATCCAAAATCCACGACCCAGATTAGATCAATTTAATCCCCAAAACGTTTTCCTTTTCGGTCCGGTCGACCGCCCGCAACCATCCAACACACGCGCTAGCCAGCCAATAGGATAGTGCCACGTCACCCCTGGCCGTCCGGTAGATATTTCACCTTTTCTGATTTTTGTTTAGAAAACAGAACCTGTTCTGATTTTGTTTTGTTTATATCTTTTAATCTATTTAATGTTTTGAGTTGATTCTTTTTGCATTAGCTCACATTTTTCATTTAGTTTCACCCTGTACTTTTAAATTTCAAATTTGAACTATAAAATTTGAATTTAATCAAATTTGCTCAAAATCTTCAAATTTGAATAACTAGAGTTTGAAAATAGATTTTGATATGAATCTTTTTGCTACTGTTTGGTATTAGTTAGGACTACCTTCATGCTTAGTTTGCGGATTTTTAGGATATATTTGATTTGTGTTTTAGCTAAAACCAGAATCTGCCTATTAATTAGAATGATTTAAATTAACTTAGTTTTAATTAGTAAATTAGAATTTGGTTTTATTTGTTGATTAGGTTCTGTTATTAAACATTTAGTGTTTTTACTCACTGTTAATGAAAATATAAATTAGCTTAGTTTAATTTTATTTAACATAGGAATCACAGCTTCTTTTCATATAGGCTTAATTTGATTAAAACAACTAGTTAGTAATAGTTTTGCTTTCAAACAAATAACTTAATTCTGTTTTCTAAGACAGGTTTAATTGTAAATTCTTTTCTGTTAAGAACATGTTTTGTTAACAAATAATAAGTTAGTTTTCATTCTTTTTGTTAGTATAACTATAGTTGATTCATATAGTGTTTATTAAAACTTTTATAAACTTTACTACAGTTTTCCCAACAAACTTAATTTGATTTTATTTTGTCAAATAATAAAATATTTTATGGTTTCCTTGCTGTCAACAATTGTTTTGTTATTTCAAAATGGTTTCATTATGTCAGTAGTGTTTCATCCATCACCTTTTGAAAACAAAACTTTGTGTGTTTTCTTGCTAGTGATTTTTGTGCATTGTTGCCTTGATTGTTTAATACTTCTTTGCTGAATGTTATGAGTTGTTATTTTGTTGTATGCTTATTGAGTGCTTTGTTTGCTTCGTTAGATTATCCGGAGTGCGAAGCTTGTTACTTAGAGTCACTCACGTACGAAGATCATCAACCAGGCAAGTCACTTTGATCATATTTTTACCCATGTTTTATATGCATTAGTTCTACCATCTTCCCAATTGCATGCAAGACAGGTTAGTTGGAAACTTTGTTACATTGTAGTAGTATCATGTGGTAGGTACCCCCCTCAAACTCTTTGACACATTGGCCCCGGGAAACGTTGTTTTACTTTTGCTATGCTATTAGTAGACGGGGTTGGTTGTGTGATTCATGAGAGTTGAGAGAGTTAATAATTTCAAGATCTACATAATGATCAAGATTTAAGACTCCGAGTTTTCAACATACCTCTGGGTGGATGATGGTTGAACGGCACCCTGGAGAAACCAGTGGAATTGCCTAGGTGATGCTGGAGATGGCCAGTATTCACGCGGAAAGATCCACCCAAGCACAAAGAGATGGATGGGTGCTTCAAGACCCAAGGCTTACCTGCACAGCCACAAGTCATTATGGGCTCTGGCTTGGTTGGATATCATGGTGACCCTGGACAGGCGGTGCTACGAGATGTAGAAGAACGGTAGGAAAGGATGGGCACCGACAGAGTCGCAGGGAAACCCTTTGGAAGACCATGTTTTGGTCATCCGTTTCTCAAACACCCTGAAGTGCGAGAAATCAAACGGAGGCGACCAAATCTTGTGGGGAACGTGTGCAAAACTCTGTAGAGTACTCAAACCTAATCGATTAGCCGTGTCCACGGTCATGGACGACTTGAGCCAAAGGAACTGAAACATTCGGAATTCTCAACACAATTAATATGATGATGTGGGTATTAACAATTTGGGTATGAGAATTGGTTGGTGGAACCATCTCATTAATCAACCAACTTAGTAATATTTTTGCTTATCCCTCTCTTGATGTAGGAAAAATTGGCTTTACGCAAAAACTTACCACCCCACCTACCATATAAGCATGTAGACTAGATGATTATCTTTTCACCCCTCTTTTGTGACTTTGCCGGCATATTCCATATGCTGACCTACACGGCTGCAACGTATCATGTTGCAGAGTATTTTTCCGACCAGGAGTGAGGACACGTTCTACGCTCGGTGAGATGCCCTTGGAGTCAGATGGACTCATCTACCTTCGTCGCTTCCGCAAGATTTAGATATTCTCATGAGTTGGCCTTCAGCCACTTTATTGTAATTTTATTGTAATAAAGGACTCGATATGAGATTTCGATTAATATAATGCTATGTGATTTCCCTTTGATATATACATTGATGTACCGTGTGTGTACCAGCATGATCTTGGGATGGTACGAAAACACCGGAGATTCGACCTTTCAGGTCGGGTCGCTACAGAAATGGTATCAGAGCACACGCTCACCGTAGGACGTAACCTCTAGGATTGGAAAGCCTTAGGATTGTTTTTCTTTGTCTTTAAAATTCTTGTACTCTCATCTATTCATTTCTGACTCCTCTCCGATTATTTCAAAATTTATAGATGGCCACCTTCATCCCAGTGTTGATCACAGAGTTTTGCCAGCCTGATGCAATGATGCCCTTTGGTAAGGAGCTGATGAGGATCGTCAAGGACGTGAGGATTGCTTTGCCGAGCATCACCGGGACTCCTATCATGTAATTTCCACAAGATGGACGCTACAGGATCGAGGTGCACATCCCAGGGAAGACCTTTGGGAATCGGAAGAAACCCATCGATTCCAAGTTCGTGGCACCCAGTTGGATACTTGGGAGAGACATGGCCATTCATCGTGCCCTTGGACGTATTCAGGAGGAATACAGAGGTGGAACCATTTCACCAGGACTCAGCATGGTTTGCCGCAGAGATACCCATGGCAACATCATCACCAACCCCACTAGAGACTCCACCATCTCCTATATCCAGACCCTGGAGACTCACATCAGGACTCTGGAGCTTCGAGTTCGTGCTGATACGAAGACAATCAAGAATCTGATGAACCGCGAGATTGACCTCGAAGCTGACTTACGGGAAGCCGAGTACGAGCATGAGTATGAGGTGAAGGATTTCTTAGAGAGGATCGACAAGCTGAACACTCGCATCGCCACTTTGGAGGAACAGATGGACATGGGAGAAAATCTTCATCCTGAGGGAGACTTGGCTCCTTTCATCAGCGACGATGATGACTATGAGGAGAGCACCACTGGAGGAGACTCAGTCGCCATGTACTTCTGAGGAAAACTTTAGTTATGCCCTCCATGTATCTTTTATTTTCAACGTTAAGAGCGTAGGTCGATGTGTAGTTTGATTGAGACTTGTATTCCCGATGTTTGACATTGATTGAATAAATGAATGAGTGTTTGGTGTGATATGTTTGTTGCATTGCATATGGGTAGTGAATTTCTCCTTTTAGGCCCTTGTTCTATTCTAATTCTCACCCCTCTGAAAACAGCAAGATGCCTCCACGACGTGAGTCCGACTTCACCTTCCCGCCGGAACTCACGCAACTCCTTCAGTAGCAGAATGCAGTGATGCAGCTATTGATCCAGAATCAGACCAACAACCAAAACAACAACCACCATCCACCCCAGACTGACAATCTCACCCGTTTTCTGAGGTTGAATCCTCCAACTTTCTCCAGCAGCACTGAGCCCATTGTGGCAGATGACTGGCTCCGTATGATGGAGAGAGAACTCGTCACCATTGGATGTACTGACGCTGAGAAGGTGCGTTTTGCCGCACATCAACTAGATGGACCAGCAGCTTCATGGTGGGAGAACTACACCACCACATATCCTATTGCTGATGTAACTTGGGAGCAGTTCCAGCAAGCTTTCCGCACCGCACATGTTTCAGCTGGAGCCATGAGTCTGAAGAAGCGCGAGTTTCGCAACTTGCACCAGGGAAATCGCTCTGTGGCCCAGTATGTGGATGACTTTAGCACATTGGCACGTTATGCACCAGGAGATGTGGCCGATGATGCGGCCAAGCAAGAGAAATTTATGGAAGGACTCAACGATGAGTTGAGCATGCAGCTGGTAGTGGCTAATTTCAACAACTACCAAGAACTGGTGGACAAGACCCTCATCTTGGAGGGTAAACAGCAGCAAATTGAGAATCGCAAGCGGAAGTACACTCAGGGGAAGTTTAACTCTGGAGCTCATCAGAAGCCCTGCTACTCCCCGTACTCAGGGAACACCGGATCAGGAACCGGTAAGTTTGGAAAGCACACTCATGTTGTGCACAACCATGGAGGCCACCACCATGGAGGAAATGGGAATACCCGTCCCAACCATGGCAATTTCAAGACTGACAATGGGAATGGGAACAACAACCAGCACCGTCACGTTCCTACTCATAAGGATCTGAGCCACATCACCTGTTTCAAGTGCCAGATGACAGGGCACTATGCTACTGAGTGTCCCCAGAGCAAGCAGGGAAATGGAAACGGCAACTCCGCAGACAAGAAGCCAAACCCTTTTCCTCGTGCCCAGGTGAACCACCTCGACGTGGAAGAAGTCTATGATCAACCCGAGACTGTGGTTGGTAAGTTTTTATTGCACTCACGTCCAGTTACAGTACTTTTTGATTCCGGTGCAACTCATTCATTCATATCAAGGGTAGTTGTGGATAAGTATGGTTTGCCCACCAAAACCCTTAGACAGCCCATTAAGGTCAGTTCCCCAGGAGGTATGATGATGGCAGGAATAGGATGCCATGCCTTGAAACTCAATATAGGAAACCATGTTTTTCCCACCGACCTCATCGTCTTAGAATCCCAGGGATTGGATGTAATCCTAGGCATGGATTGGATGACCAAGTATGAAGGAAATCTTGATTGCCCTAGCAAGTCTGTTTCACTCACCACCCCAGAGACCAAGAGGATTAAGTATGTATCCCGACGCACACGTATGAGTGCTCGTTTAAATTCTCTCACGGGAGTTGTTCAGGAGGAAGTACCTGTGGTAAAAGACTTTCTGGATGTATTTCCGGAAGAATTACCAGGAATGCCACCAGATAAGGAGATTGAGTTCCTAATAGAGCTACAGCCAGGGACAGACCCAATTTCCAAGAGACCCTATCGGATGCCCGCAAACGATCTGTTGGAAATCAAGAAGCAAATTAAGGAGTTATTGGACAAAGGGTATATTCGCCCAAGTTCTTCACCTTGGGGAGCCCCAGTTCTTTTGGTGGAGAAGAAGGATAAAACCTTGAGAATGGTAGTCGATTATCATGCCTTGAACGAGGTGACTATCAAGAACAAGTACCCTCTGCCGATGATTAATGACTTGTTTGATCAGCTAATAGGCGCCAAAGTATTCTCTAAGATCGATCTTCGATCAGGGTATCACCAACTGAAGATTCGTGAACAGGATATACCCAAAACAGCTTTCACCACAAGGTATGGCTTATACGAGTATACAGTCTTGTCCTTTGGTTTGACTAATGCTCCTGCCTACTTCATGAATTTGATGAACAAAGTGTTTATGGAATATTTGGACAAGTTTGTCGTGGTGTTCATCGATGATATTTTGATATTCTCCAAGAACGAGGAAGAACACAAGGAACATCTGCGTTTAGTTCTGGAAAAGCTAAGAGAGCATCAGTTATATGCCAAGTTTAGCAAATGTGAATTTTGGCTGACGGAAGTTGGATTCCTTGGACATGTTATTTCCGGAGAAGGAATAGCCGTAGATCCCGCTAAGGTTGAAGCCATCACCGAGTGGAAGTCACCCACCTCAGTTAAGGAGATCCGCAGTTTCCTCGGACTTGCCGGATATTACCGGAGATTCATTGAGAATTTCTCAAAGGTAGCCAAGCCCATGACAGAGTTGTTGAAGAAAGAATCCAAGTATGTTTGGACTGAGGAATGTGAAGCCAGTTTCCAGGAGTTGAAGAAACGTTTGGTCACAGCCCCAGTGTTGATTTTGCCCAATATTCGGAAGGACTTCCAGGTTTATTGTGATGCTTCACGTCAAGGACTTGGAGGAGTACTCATGCAAGATGGAAAGGTTGTAGCTTATGCATACAGACAACTACGACCTCATGAGTTGAATTATGCCACCCATGATTTGGAACTAGCAGCCGTAGTGCATGCACTCAAGACCTGGAGACATTTTCTTATCGGAAATAGTTGTGATGTTTACACCGACCATAAGAGCCTGAAATATATCTTCACGCAGAAAGAGTTGAACCTCAGACAGAGGAGATGGTTAGAGTTAATCAAGGACTATGACATGAGATTACACTACCATCCCGGTAAGGCTAATGTTGTAGCCGATGCCTTGAGTCGGAAAGCTTATGTAAACACACTCACAGTGGGAGGATTACCCCAAGAGTTAGCCGATCATCTCAGAGAGCTCAAGCTAGAGATAGTTCCAAGAGGATATGTTGCTACACTGGAAATTCAGTCCACCTTGATCGAAAGAATTCGTGAAGCCCAGAAATCGGACAAGGAGGTAACTGAGATTAAGCAAAAAATGAAAGATGGAAAAGCTAATGGTTTTCGTGAGGATGAGCAAGGAACTCTGTGGTTTGAGAACCGAATCTATGTGCCCAATGACCCAGAGCTCAAGAAGTTGATACTTCAGGAAGCCCACGATTCACCTTACTCGATACACCCAGGCAATACCAAGATGTATTTGGATTTAAAGGAAAGTTATTGGTGGACAGGTATGAAGAAAGATATTGCAGAACATGTTGCAATATGTGATGTTTGTCAGCGAGTAAAGTATGAACATCAGAAACCAGCAGGGTTACTCCAACCTTTGCCGATACCCGAGTGGAAATGGGAAAAGCTTGGTATGGACTTCATCACAGGACTACCTAGGACCCGTTCAGGTTATGATTCCATCTGGGTAGTGGTTGATCGCTTGACCAAGGTAGCTCTTTTCATTCCAGTGAAAACCACCTATACCAGTGCTAAGCTAGCCAAGATATATATGACCAGAATCGTATGTCTGCATGGAGTTCCGAGGAGTATCGTGTCAGATAGAGGAACACAATTTACCTCAAAGTTTTGGCATCAGTTACATGAAACTTTGGGTACAAGGCTAGAGTTCAGTACAGCTTTTCATCCGCAGACAGATGGACAGACTGAGAGAGTCAACCAGATTCTGGAAGACATGTTGAGAGCTTGTGCGCTAGATTATGGATCTAGTTGGGATGACAACTTACCTTACGCAGAATTCTCGTACAACAACAGTTATCAGACCAGTCTGAAGATGGCCCCTTTCGAAGCATTATACGGAAGGAGGTGCAGAACACCGTTGACATGGGATGGTGTTGGAGACCGACAACTTTTTGGTCCCGATCTTATCCGAGATTCGGAAGAGAAAGTCAAGTTGATTCGTGACAGACTCAAGATAGCTCAATCTCGACAGAAGAGTTATGCTGACAGCAAACGCAAAGAAGTGACGTATAAAGTGGGATACCGGGCTTATCTTCGTGTGTCCCCGATTCGAGGAATCAAGAGGTTTGGTGTTAAAGGAAAGTTAGCACCCAGATTCATAGGCCCTTACAAAATTCTTGAATGTAGAGGCGAAGTTGCATACAAGCTGAAATTGCCAGAAGGATTATCCGGAGTTCATGATGTTTTCCATGTGTCCCAGCTGAAGAAATGCCATGCTGAGATGGTTGATATTCCATTGAGAGACACTGTGCCCCTAGAGGCCATACAGCTTGACAGTGATCTGACTTACGAGGAGAAGCCTGTCAAGATCCTCGAGACATCCAACAGAGTTACCAAACACCAAACACTCATTCATTTATTCAATCAACACATTCATTTTCCCAATTAAAATGTATTCTTTCTTTTGTTTCTATTTTTTGTTTCCAAATTTTTGTTTTAGTTTTATTTTAATTTAGTGTATTTAATTATTTTCAAAAATGTTGATTTCTGCAACACAATTACCTTGGAATTATTTCCCTTTTTTGAACATTTTTCTTTTGGCATTTTGAAAGCTCTAATTTTCAACATTGACTTCAATTTGGATTCCATCGCGAATTAAAACAAAGTGAGATTAGCAACATGATTGAGCTTGATCAAGGTCATTACTGTAGCTTAATTACAACCATCACTGTAACACTAAAACCAGGGTGTTACAACTCTCCCGTACTAAAATGAATTCTCGTCCCGAGAATTAAGAAGTAGAAGGAAAGAGCCTGGGGTATTTTGCACAAAGATGATCTTCGTGTTCCCAAGTGGCTTCATCTTCAGAGTGGTTTGACCACTACACTTTGAAGAACTTGGTAACCTTCTAACGAGTCTGACGCTCAGTTTCACCAAGAATGCAGACTGGTTGCTCTTTATATGAAAGGTCTTGTTACTGCTCAAGCACATCATGATCCACTGTTTGGATAGGATCCTTGAAGGAGCGGCGAAGTTGTGACACATGGAACACATCGTGAACCTGAGAAAGGTTTGACGGTAATTCCAATCGATATGTCACTTTACCATGCCTCTCGACAATAGTGAATCAACCAATGTATCGAGGGTCCAGCTTGCCTTTGATCCCAAACCACAATGCACTCTCATTGGCGTGACTCGAAGATAAGACTTTTTCCTAGGTTGATAGACCATATCTTTGCGATGACGATCATACTGACTCTTCTAACGAGATTGAGCAGCCCTTAGATTTCCATGAATAATGTAGACTTGATCTTCGGCATGCTGGATAATATCCGGACCGATAAGTGCATTTTCCTAGTTTCTGACCAATTCAGAGGAGTCCGACACTTACGTCCATATAACACTTCAAAGGGAGCTATCTTCAGACTAGCTTGATAGCTGTTGTTGTAGGATAACTCAGCATAAGGGAGAGATTCCTCCCATTTCTTGCTGAAAGAAATGACACAAGATCGAAGCATATCTCTAGAATCTGGTTGACGCTTTCAACTTGTCCCTGAAATTGAGGATGAAAAGTGGTGCTAAAAGATAAATGAGTTCACATAGCCTCTTGGAAACTTGTCCAGAATCTTGAAGTGAATAAGCTGCCATGGTTGGAACTAATCACCAACGGAACACCGTGGAGCAAGACCACTCTGGACATATATAGGTCTGCCAGCTGACTAGCAGTGATAGTTTCCTTGACGGCAGAAACTGTCCAACTTTGGATAGTCGGTCAATGACGACAAGAATAGTGTCATTACCTTTATGCGATGTGAGAAAATCTGTGACAAAGTCCATTCCAACATGATCCCATTTCCACTCAGGAATAGAAATAGGTTGCAGAGTTCCAGCAGGTCATTGATGTTCTGCTTTGATCCGAGGCAAATGTCACATTCTGCAACATAGTGTGCAATTTCTTGCTTCATGTTTGACCACCAGAACCTTTGGTGGATGTCTTGGTACATCTTGGTACTGCCCAGATGCATGGAAAAATGTGTATCATCAGCTTCTTTCAGTACTCTATCCGTCATACTGAGGTTTTCCCTCTTAGTTGGAATGAATAATCGACCCTTCAAGTACATGGCTCTATCATCAGCAATAGTCTAATCTTTTCGAATCATTTTCATAGTGTTGCATTCTCTTAATGCTGCCCACGAGATCTGGTACAACAACCAAGTTACAAAGGGAACCAATGTTAACAACACGAAGGTGCATCTTGTGGGCCTCTTCAGGAGGGTGAACGAGATAACCCCAATGAATAATATGGAGGTTCATCTTGTGGAATTCCTTTTGAAGAAGAGGATGAACCATATGAACCTGGAGGTGGTTGCAGTATGCCTTGCAGCTCACGGCATCAACTATTACATTATCCTTTCCAGGTGTATAAGAAATTCCACAACTTTAATCTGCTATGCAGTCCATCCACCTCTATTGACGGAGGTTCAAATCTGGTTGAGTAAACAGATACTTCAGACTTTGGTGATCGGTGTAGATCTCGCATCTATTACCAATAAGGTATTGCCGCCACTCTTTTAGTGCATGTATTACTGCATCAAGTTCAAGGTCATGCACTAGGTAGTTTTGTTCATGAGGACGCAATTGACGAGAAGCATAAGCAATCACTTTGCGCTATTGCATTTGGACACAACCTATTCCCTGACGCGAAGCATCACAATAGATGCCAAAGTCCTTATGAGTATCCCAAGGAGCAAGCACTAGAGCAAATTTCATCTTATCCTTAAGTGCTTGAAATCTCTCTTGACATTTTTCTGTCCACTCATATGTAACACCTTTGTGAAGCAGATTCGTTTAGGGCTTGGCAATCTTGGAGAAGGTCTCGACAAATCGACGGAAATAGGTGGCGAGTCCGAGAAAACTTCTGACTTTCTTAACATTCTTCAGGGGAGTCCAATCAAAGACTCGTTCAGGGTTGACCACAATACCATCCTTGGAGATCACATGACCAAGGTAGGTCATTTCGGGCATCCAAAACTCACACTTGGAATACTTGGCATATAGCTGATGTTCCCGAAGTCTTTCCAGTACAAGATGAAGAAGTTCAACATGCTCTTCTTTATTCTTGGAGCATACCAGAATATCATCCAGATAAACCACGATGAATTTATCGAGGTACTCCATGAATATATAATTCATCATACGAGAGAAGGTTGTTGGACCATTGGTTAAACCAAAAGACATGACAGTGTACTCGTATGAACCATAGCAAATAACAAATGCGGTCTTCGAAATATCCTCTTCACGAACACAGATCTAATGGTAACCCAAGCTTAATTCGAGCTTAGAGAATATCGAGGAACCAACAAGTTGATCATACAAATCATTTATCCGAGGAACTGGATATTTATTCTGAATTGTTGCCTGGTTGATAGGACAATAATCTTGAACCAGACGATTTGTTCCATCCTTATTCTTAACAAAGAGAGAAGGTGGTCCCCAAGCAGAGAAACTTGGATGGATGAAACCCAGACGAAGCAAATTGTCAATTTCCTGCTTAAGTTCAAGGATTTCATGTGGAGGCATCTTATATGTACGCTTAACAATGGGGGTGGTTCCTGGAACTAAGTCAACGACAAACTCAATAGCTCTGGCAGGGGGAATCCCTGGAAGTTCTTCTAGAAAGATATCTTGGAAGTCTCGAACAATTGGAATGTTTTCAATCCCTTCAAGAGGTGACCCATTTAATGCATTCATGGCGTATAGTCGGGCTTTAGCCTATCTAACTAGATGAGCATGATAGCTTACAATCTTATTCGAAGGGTGTAGGGTGTGGACGGTTTTGGTGTCACAAAAAATTGAAGCGGTATGTGCTTTCAACCAACCCATTCCTTGAATGAGATCGATATTGGAAGACTTCAGCATTATGGGGGAGGCAAGGAATTGCAATCCTTCTATTTCAATGTGGACATTGTGGCTAATAATGGAAGTCTGACACTGGCTCGCGGGGGCGTTTACCACTATTGGGGCGTTCATCTCTTCATATTTAATGTCATGCATGTATGCAAAATCGTTAGACATAAAAGAAGACGATGCTCCTGTATCAAACAATACAGAAGCTGGTACTAAGTTGATGATAAGAGTACCCATCATAGTAGCAGGCTGGTCTTGAACTTCATTCAGATCAACATTGTTGGCCTGAGCATGTCCCTCAGCAGGCCTATCATTGTCGTTGAGGGGCTAGTTATAAGGCAGTTCAAGTTGATTCTGATTCTGCCTGTAGTCTCTGGCACGGTCTCCTGGACGACCACACTTGAAGCACAATCCATCCTCAGGACAAGAATGGGGAACAGGAGCTCGTGGTTGCGGAGCTGCGAGCCTCGGCTGCCCAGGTGGGGGTGGAGGTAGACGAGGTGCAGCATAGGACGACCTCGGAGCAGGCGGCAGTGAATGGTACATGTTGTGTGGCATCCAGATCTTGCGCTTCTGAGCAGATGAGCCTGAAGATGATCCCATGTCATGGTTGTGCTTGCTGCTGTCCTTGTAGTCCTACAGACCTGTTTCCACTTGAATGGACTTGTTCACCAAGGTGGGAAAGTTAGCAAAGTCTTGAACAAGGAGTGCCAGCTTGATATTCGGGTGGAGGCCTTCACGGAACTTCTCCTGCCTACGATCATCAATTGCAACGTCTTCTTCAACATAGCGAGATAAGTCCAGAAATTGCCGTTGATAAGCATCCATAGTTTTGTTGCCCTAGACAAGATTGCGGAACTCACATTTCTTCTTGTCCATCAATCCTCGAGGAATATGGCGAGCATGGAATGCACCTTGGAACTCCGTCCAGGTGATGATTGTTCCAACAGGCTGTGAGTTCCTGTGACTGTTCCACCATTGAGCAGCAAGACCCTTCAGAAAGTACGAGGCAAAAGGTAACATTGATAGCCACTGGGCGCCCGAAGACTCTAGCTCATAAGTGATGTCACGAAGCCAGTCATCAGCGTCAAGCGGCTGAGTTGAGCTACGGTATGTAGAAGGGTTGAGGCGCATAAAGTGTTGTAGAGTCATTGGGGCTGGCTGTTGATTCATGTTCAGCCTTGGGAACTAGTCCATAAGCCCTTGCATAAACTAGCAATTCAGTTCAAACTACTGCATCATACGAGCCATGTATTCCGGTGGCGGTCGTGGTTCAGGCACACCACGGCCACGACTAGCTGGCCTAACCATTCTGTCAAATTTTTAACAGTGGTAGTTTAGCATTGGGTAATTGCAAGGACAATGAATCATTCAAGAAGTCAATTGCACGAAGAAGGAAGTGCAATAGATTCAACATAATAGTTCAAATTCAACACATGGATCCATACATAGGTCTATTACAAACCATAAGTCTTCTACAAAATAGACGATATGTCCGGCATCAAATTAACTTAGACAACTAGGCGACACACATGCACGTGGTGGAGAGATACAACAATGGGACATAGCGATAAGCTACATCAAAGTCTGGAACAACAACTGAAGCCAGGGAACTGCATGTGGCCCTGAATGCCAAACCTGGGCTCAGTGTTCTGCATCCCATGCACACCCTGATGTACAATTTGGTGCCCAACGCAGAGTGCAGGTCCACGTGTAGGAGTGCGACCTCCAACACTAGGCCACTCAAGACCTGGTGGAAACTCTGTCCTGCATGGGTGAAGGATGAACTCCGGATGTATCGTCGCATGGACTGCTAGAAACAACTGCTCCAAAGCCTCATAGAGACGAGTACGGATGGCGTATAGCTCGATGTTAAGAGCTCGGACAGTGCGATCAAGTGCCTCAGTGTACTGAACCAGAACCTGTGGGTCGTAACAACGACTCACAAAGGGGGTGCAGACATCAGTATAGGATTGGTTGTTACGCTGCCACACGAAAGGGGTGTAGACCTCAGCGTCGCCTGCAGTATCAACTCCAACAGGAACATATGGGATGTATGTGAATGTCGTCTCCTCGAAGCAGAGGTTCGCTGAACGGAGACAAACAATAACAGCATAGGCAGCATCCTGGACTGCCATCTCAATGGTCACTCCAACGCCACGAAAGGTGTGCATCTCAATGATGGAGCGGTCCCGCCGATCCTAGATAACCATCATACTGTTCCTGGTTGAACTCGTTGTAGTCCTCGTAAACAGTGTACTCGGGGTACTAGCGATATCCCAGCCTGATCAAGAGGTTGACCATAATGTCCACGAACCCAGTTGTATCGTGACCCAAAGTCAGGTGAACAATAAACCTAGCGGGACGCATCTGTAACAAAGAGATTCAAGATGTCAAATGACAGTGTGTGCATCATAACTTCAAAGGAAACAATTGTCGACAAAACAAATCTCCGGTGGAGGTGATCATGAGAACCTAATGTTAGAGTTAGGAAAATCTTTAACCCGAAAGAGAATAGAGATCAGAACCCAGAGTATAGATGAGGAATAAAATATATTAATACCACCCGATTGAGATGAGGGACCGTAAACTACACAAATATGTTAGTAAAAGTTTTTCAATGACTAGACTCAACTTCGGCCAAGGAGTTGGAAAGGGGGTCACCTACAGGCAGTCGGCTCTGAAACCAACTTGTGACGCCCCCAATTTGACCTTACACTAATCATACATGCAAATGCGTATGTCCAAGGTTAGGGACTCATGGATCGATATTACAACACAACTCTAGACACAAATTAAATTCATACAACTTCATATTACAAGCCAGGGGCCTTGAGGGCTCGAATACAAAGCTCGACAAACACGATTCAGTGGAAGCAAATAATATCTAAGTACAAATACAAGGGAAACAAGTTTTGCCTTAAGAAGGCTAGCACAAACATAACACTGATAGAAAGAGGCAGGGCCTCCTGCCTGGGAACCTCCTATCCTACTACTGGTCGGGGGCAACCTCCATGTACTAGAAGGCTCCGGCGGTGGTGTAGTAGTCGTCTCTGGTGTACTCCATCTCCACGGGTCCATCGTCTGGATGTAGCAATCGTATCAAGGGGGAAAGAGAAAGAAAAGGAGCAGTGAGTACTCATCCAAAGTACTCGCAAGACTGACATCAAAACTATGCTAAGTATGCATCAATATCAAGGAAAGGGGGTTATATCTGGACTGACTTGAGAAGGCAAGAATGAGGGGGAAGGCCTAGTCTTATCAAAGACTAGCATCTTCAACATCTTTCAACATTAGAAGAGAATATATTTGGTAGAAGCTAGGGTTCTACCGGGTCTACGACGGAGCTTGTACGGGAAGGAGGGAGGCTGGCGAGGCTTGGGCCACGGCGGCTGGCGCGTGAGCGCCGTCACGCATGGGAGGAGAGGCGGCGGCGGAAGAAGAGTGAAAGCACATTTGCTCCCTATGTGGTTTTGGTAATTAATAACAACATATAAGTCATTGAACTAATGTTTCCACCAAGTATATTTCAGGAAATGTTCAATGATAGGATTGGCAAAAGGATATTGTCGAAATACCCCAAGATGCAAGGAAATAGGTTCTCCAAGCTTCAAGCAAGAGGATTCTACATTTTATATTTGTGAGAAATCACTTTGAGTCCATAGGAAAGCCAATACTATTAATAGGCGGTAATGTTTTGTTGGTGAACAATATGCTCAAACGTGCAAAGGTGATAGTCGCCAAAAACATCCACAAACTCTCCCACCAAAGTCTTTTCTATACCTAACACATAAAATCAGTGCAACCAACTTTCCCGTACCAGTACCACCGATTCTAGAACCAAGACAGACACAGCCACACCCTAGCCACTTCGGTGCAACCAATTCCATACCGATGACACCGAGTTTAGGTTGCCAACTTTATGTTACACAAATTCACATTTTCGGTCCCACCAGGAATGTTGGATCGGCGTCACCGAGATTGGAAATCTGACCGTTGGTCACCTTATCGGTGCAACCGAGTTTCCTATATCGGTCTCACCGAGATTCAAAAGTTGCCACCTTTTGGTCACTTTGGTACCACCGAGATTAACACATCGGTGTCACCGAGTTGGTCATTTTGCGTGTAACGGTTGGATTTTTGGGGATGCCTATATATACCCCTTCACCACCACCTACTCGAAAGAGAAGCACTCAGAACTATTCCACACTTGCCCCATCTAGTTTTCTGAGAGAGAACCACCTACCCTTGTGTTGAGGTCAAGATATTCGACTCCAATCATATGGATATTGATATCTAGCCTCCCCAAGTAGCTTTCCACCAATCCCATCTCTTCCACCATGCCAAATCTGTGAGAGAGTGATTTGGTGCTGAGGAGTCTATCATCTTGAAGCACAAGAGCAAGGAGTTCATCGTCATTATCGATCCTATTACCTTTTGGAGGGTGGTGCCTCCTAGATTGGTTAGGTGTCGCTTGGGAGCCTCCTACTTCGTGTTGTGGAGTGAGCCATGAAGTTTGTAAGGTCAAGGAGATCGCCTACTTAGTGAAGATCTACCCATAGTGAGGCTAGTCCTTCGTGGACGGAAGCCATTATTGAATAGTCAAGGTTGGTACTTCGTGGACCCTTTTGGGTGGAGCCCTCCATGGACTCTCACAACCGTTACCCTCCGTGGGTTGAAGACTCCATAAACGTGGATGTATGATAGCGCCACCTATCGGAACCACAGGAAAAAATCATCGTGTCTACAACTGCGTTTGATGTTCCTACCCTATCCCTTCTATACATGCTTGTTGTTACGTTCCGCTGCTATATACTCTTAGAATTGCATGTGTAGGGTGTACTTGAGTTGCCATGAAATGCTAAAAACTGTCAACCCTAAAACTTGGTATAGGCATAACTTTTATTTGGTCAAGTAGTCTAATCAGCCCCCTCTAGACATACTTTCGGTCCTACAAATGGTATCAGAGCTCTGGTCTGCATTGCTTAGGTCTCACAACCTAGGAGAGTATGGCGTCTAGTGAGGGAAGTTATCACCATAGAGGTCCGTACTTTGATGGCACTAATTTTGCTAGTTGGAAGCACAGAATGAAAATGCATATTCCTTGTCATAACCCCGCCGTTTGGGCTGTTATTCGTGTTGGCTTGCACGGTGAGATCTTTGCAGATGGACAGGAACCGGATCATGAAGCGACCGCGGATGAGTTGAAGATGCTGCAACTCAATGCTCAAGCATGTGACATTCTCTTCAACTGCTTATGCCCCGAATAATTCAACAAAATCAGCCATCTTGAGAATGCAAAAGAGATTTGGGATACTTTGGTTGATATGCACGAAGGAACCGAGTCCATGAGAGAATCCAAGTTAGATGTTCTTCAAGGTCAGCTTGACAAGTTCAAGATGAAGGATGGTGAAGGAGTCGTAGAGATGTACTCTAGGCTAGCTCTCATCAGCAATGAGATTGCCGGCTTAGGAAGTGAAGAAATGACCGACAAATTCATCATCAAGAAGATACTTAGAGCTTTGGATGATAGATACGACACCATGTGCACATTAATCCGAATGATGCCAAACTACAAAGATCTCAAGCCTACGGAAGTCATTGGAAGGATTGTTGCTCATGAGATGACACTCAAATATAAGGAAGAACTTCATCACAAGTCTAGCGGTGCTTACAAAGCCACAAGTGATGCTCCCGCAACTTCAAGCAACAACCTTGTCATCAATGAAGAGATAAGCATCATGGTCAAGAAATTCAACAAGTTCTACAAGAATAGAGACAAAGAAAGAAACTCCAACTCTAGATATGAAGATAGGCATTCGTCAAGTCTTGACCGCAATTGCTACAATTGTGGGAAGCCCGGACACTACTAAAATGATTTCATGGCTCCATACAAAAGAAGAGAAGAGTCACCTCGAAGACGAAGCTCAAGGAATGAATCACCACAAAGACAGAGAAGCAGTAGAGGTGATCGTTATGAACGAAGATACTCAAGGAGAAGTAGAGATTCGGAGAAGAAGGACAAGTACACCAAGAGCTACACAAGAAGAAAACATCAAGCTCATGTTGGTGAATGGGTTTCCGGTCCGACTCTGACAACAACTCTGAGAGAAGCTATGACTCCGACTCCGACTATAGTCAAGATGATGGTGTTGCCAGAATCTCTCTAGTGACTACCAACTCCTATGATCTATTTGATTCACCAAACGAAGGGAGTGGAAGTTGCTTCATGGTTAAAGGCCCCAAGGTATCACACCCCGAGTATCTTGATTTTGATAGTGACGAAGATGATTTACTTTGTGATGATGACTTGGTTTGTGATAAAACTAGTGATGTTGATCAAAATGAACTTGATAATTCTCATGCTAGTCAAGATGAGTCATTTGATGATGATAAGGTGAAAATAGAACAACTAACTAAAGAACTAAACATTCTTAAGTTAGCTCATGAATCTACTCTCGACGATCATAGAGAGCTTGTGAGAACTCATGAGAAGCTACGCTTCGAGAAGCACAACTTGGAGCAAGAGCATGAGTTTCTCAAAGCTATCAATGACGATCTCCGAAAGAAGACTTCATCTTATCTAGCCAAACGACTACTATTGTCTACTTTCATGCCTCAACATAAAACTAAGCAATCTAGTAACAAAGGCAAGAAAGGTTCTTCATCTAGTAGCAACAATAAAAATGCTAAACCCAATGATGTTGCTTCTTGTAGTTCTATTGATTCAATTAATGACGTTTCTCTTAGACAAGTTACACTTGAGAAAGAAAATTCCATATTAAAAGGAATTATACAAAAAGGTATCTACAAGAGTCTTGCCGGATGTAAGCCATTTGAGGAAATTGTGCGCAAGCGCAGAGGATACCGAAAGAATCGTGGTGTTGGCTACTTCAACGCTAATGGAGTTGAATGGGAAGAAGGTCAATATCCCAAGCCAAAGTTTGTTCCTCAAAAGGAGAAGTATGAAAATACTCTTCCCAAGGGGACAAACACTCAAGATGACCTTCCACCACAAGACCACAATCTCAAGGTCAAGAACAAGCTTCAAGAGGATATTGACTCTTATGAAGATGAACCCCTAGCTTTGGTGGAGTGGGTTCCCAAGGCTACTTAATGCTCAACTACTACAAAGGCTACTTCAACACCAAGGATCCCCATCAACTTGATGTGGTTCCCCAAGAATAAGAACTAGTAAGTTCTTGACGGGTGACTCGGCCAATGAAATTCACTCATATTCATTATTGGCAAGAACTTTTTGCACTCAACATCAACTCAATGCAATAGTTCAAGGAGTCACACATTCCCTCAAAGGTAAGCAAGGGACAAGGTAATCAACTAAATCAATGGACATCATAACATATGGTTTGCACTCCATATCCATAGATATCCTAGTATTTGTCTCTTGTGTGTTGGGACTAACCCATGTAGGTGAGAGGAGCAAGGAAACAACAAGGATGCTCCCAACTCTTGGTGATCTTCATCAAAATTGAGCATACACAACTACCTCACCAACATGAAGTCTTCATCGACAAAACCCAAGGTTAGTTTATCCCTCTTATGGGAGATGTCACGTTAAGGGGGAGCTTTACTCTAAGACTTGAGTCAAAGCATCTCTTAGTATGTGACAACATTAAATGCTTTACGTAAAAGTGGTAACCCCACTTGTGCTTAAACGATGAGTATGACCTATGATCAAGTACTCTTACTTGCCTCCTCAGTCAAATACTCATATATAGATGACTTCGTCATCGCCCAAGTGCTTGTTAGATGCTAGTGTGTTTGTGCATGTTTGTCATGATTTCCTTTGACATCCTATTGTGTGAGCATGTTGGTCTACATTCATTTTCTCATTCGAGGACATCCAATTGTTCTTATTTGGTTATTGATTTTATATTTTGCCAATTGGATGGACAAAAATTCCTAGGAAAACTCTTTAGCTATCTATGCTTTCTCACCTCATATTCCATTCATGCTGCATCACAAAATTTGAACAAGTTGAAAACTCAATTGTTCCCTTGATGTTTTTGGCAATTAATAACAACATATAAGTCATTAAACTAATGTTTCCACTAAGTATATTTCAGGAAATGTTCAATGAGAGGATTGGCAAAAAGAATATTGTGGAGAAACCCCAAGATGCAAGGAAATAGGTTGGCCAAGCTTCAAGCAAGAGGACTCTATATTTTATATTTGTAAAAAATCACTTTGAGTCCATAGGAAAGCCAATACTATTAAAAGGGGGTAAGGTTTGTTGGTGAACAATATGCTCAAACGTGCACAAGTGACGGTTGCCAAAAACATCCAAAAAACTCTCCCAACAAAGTCTGTTCTATACCCAACACTCAAAATCGATGCAACCAACTATCCCACTTTGGTGCCACCGATTCCAGTACCTAGAAAGACTCTGCCAAACCCTAGCCACTTCGGTGCAACCAATTCCATACCGGTGCCACCGAGTTTAGGTTGCCAACATTCTGTTACGCAAATTCACATTGTTGGTTCCACTGAGAATGTTGTATCGACGTCACCGAGATTGGAAATCTTATCGTTGGTCACCTTATCGGTGCAACCGAGAATTGTATATCGGTCCCTCCATGATTCAAAAGTTGCCACCTTTTGGTCACTTTGGTACCACCGAGATTAACACATCGGTGTCACCGAGTTGTCATTTTGTGTGTAATGGTTGGATTTTTGGGGATGCCTATATATACCCCTTCACCACCACTCACTCGAAAGAGAAGCACTCAGAACTATTCCGTCCCTATCCTATCAGATTTTCTAAGAGAGAACCACCTACCCTTGTGTTGAGGTCAAGATCTTCCACTGCAATCATATGGATCTTGATTTCTAGCCTCCCTTAGGATCTTTCCACCAATCCCATCTCTTACACCATGCCAAATTTGTGAGAGAGTGATTGAGTGCTGAGGAGTCTATCATATTGAAATACAAGAGCAAGGAGTTCATCATCATTACCGAGCCTATTACCTTTTGGAGGGTGGTTCCTCGTAGATTGTTTAGGTGTCGCTTGGGAGCCTTCTACTTCATGTTGTGGAGTGAACCAAGAATTTTGTAAGGGCAAGGATATCGCCTACTTCATGAAGATCTACCCCATAGTGAGGCTAGTCCTTCGTGGATGGAAGTCGTATGGAATAGTCCAGGTTGCTACTTTGTGGACCCTTTTGGGTGGAGCCCTCCGTGCAATCTCGCTACCGTTACCCTCGGTGGGTTGAAGAGTCCATAAACGTGGATGTACGATAGTGCCACCTATCGAAACCACGGGAAAAATCATCGTGTCGACAATTGCGTTTGATCTTCCTACCCTATCCCTTCTATACATGCTTGTTGTTATTTTCCGCTGCTATATACTCTTAGACTTGCATGTGTAGCGTGTACTTGACTTGTCATGAAATGCTAAAAACTATCTACCATAAAACTTGGTATAGGCAAAACCTTTAATTGGTCAACTATTCTAATCACCCCCCTCTAGACCTAATTTTGATCCTACAAGTGGTATGAGAGCATTGGTCTCCATTGCTTAGGTCTCACAACCTAGGAGAAGTATGGCCTCTAGTGAGGGAAGTTATCACCGTAGAGGTCCATACTTTGATGGCACTAATTTTGCTAGTTGGAAGCATAAACTGAAAATGCATATTCTTGGTCATAACCCCGCCGCTTGGGCTGTTGTTCATGTTGGCTTTCAAGGTGAGTTCGTTGCGGATGGACGAGAACCGGATCGTGAAGCGACCGCGGAAGAATTGAAGATGTTGCAATATAATGCTCAAGCATGTGACATTCTCTTCAACTACATATGCCCCAAAGAATTCAAAAAAATCAGCCGTCTTGAGAATGCAAAGGAGATTTGGGATACTTGGTTGATATGCACGAAGGAACCGAGTCCATGAGAGAATCCAAGTTAGATGTTCTTCAAGGTCAACTTGACAAGTTCAAGATGAAGGATGGTGAAGGAGTCGTAGAGATGTACTCTAGGCTAGCTCTCATCACCAATGATATTGCTGGCTTAGGAAGCGAAGAAATGACCGACAAATTCATCATCAAGAAGATACTTAGAGCTTTCGATGAGAAATACGACACCGTGTGCACATTAATCCAAATGATGCCAAACTACAAAGATCTCAATCCTACGGAAGTCATTGGAAGGATTGTTGCTCATGAGATAACACTCAAAGATAAAGAAGACCTTCATCACAAGTCTAGCGGTGCTTACAAAGCCACAAGTGATGCTCCCACAAGTTCAAGCAACAACCTTGTGACCAATGAAGAAATAAGCCTCATGGTCAAGAAATTCAACAAGTTCTACAAGAAGAGAAGCAAAGAAAGAAACCCAACTCAAGATATGAAGAGACGCGTTTGTCAAGTCGTGACTGCAATTGCTAAAATTGTGGGAAGCCTGGACACTACTCAAATGAGTGCACGACTCCTTACAAAAGAAGAGAAGAGTCACCTCGAAGGCGAAGCTCAAGGAATGAATCACCACAAAGATAGAGGAGTAGAGATGATCGTTATGAACGAAGACACTCAAGGAGAAGTAGAGATTCGGAGAAGAAGGACAAGTACACCAAGAACTACACAAGAAGAAAACATCAAGCTCATGTTGGTGAATGGGTTTCCGGCTCTGACTCTGACAACAACTCTGAGAAAAGCTATCACTCTCACCCCCACTATAGTCAAGATGATGGTGTTGCCGGAATTGCTCTAGTGACTACCAACTTCTACGATCTATTTGATTCACCAAATGAAGGGAGTGGAAGTTGCTTCATGGCTAAAGGCCCCAAGGTATCACACCCCGAGTATCTTGATTTTGATAGTGATGAGGATGATCTACTTTGTGATGATGACTTACTTTGTGATAAAACTAGTGATAGTGATCAAAATGAACTTGATAATTCTCTTGCTAGTCAATATAAGTCAATTGATGATGATCGGATGAAAATAGAACAACTAACTAAGGAACTAAACACTCTTAAGTTAGCTCATGAATCTACTCTCGAATATCATAGAGAGCTTGTGAGAACTCATGAGAAGCTACGCTTCGAGAAGCTCAACTTGGAGCAAGAGCATGAGTTTCTCAAAGCTATCAATGAGGATCTCCGGAAGAAGACATCATCTTACCTAGCCAAACGACTACTATTGTCTACTTTCATGCCTCAAGTTAAAACTAAGCAATATACTAACAAAGGCAAGGAAGATTCTTCATCTAGTAGCAACAATAAAAGTGATAAATCCAATGATGTTGCTTCTAGTAGTTCTATTGATTCCACTAATGATGTTTCTCTTAGCCAAGTTAGACTTGAGCAAGAAAATGCTTTATTGAAAGGAATTATAAACAAAGGTGTCTACAAGAGTCTTGCTGGATGTAAGCAATTTGAGGAAATTGTATCGAAGCATGAAGGATACCGGAAGAATCATGGTGTTGGCTACTTCAACGCTAGTGGAGTTGAGTGGGAACAAGGTCAATATCCCAAGTACAAGTTTGTTCCTGAAAAGGAGAAGTATGGAAATACTCTTCCCAAGGGGACAAACACTCAATATGACCTTCCACCACAATAACACAAGCTCAAGGGCAAGAACAAGCTTCAAGATGACATTGACTCATATGAAGATAAATCCCTAGCTTTTGTGGAGTGGGTTCCCAAGGCTACTTCAAGCTCAACTACTACAAAGGCCACTTCAACACCAAGGATCCCCATCAACTTGATGTGGGTTCCCAAGAAAAAGAACTAGTAAGTTCTTGAGGGGTGACTCACCAATGAAATTCACTCACATTCATTATTGGCAAGAACTTTTTGCACTCAACATCAACTCAATGCAATAGTCCAAGGAGTCACACATTCCCTCAAAGGTGAGCAAGGGAAAAGGTAATCAACAAATCAATGGACATCATAACACATGCTTTGCACTCCATGTCCATAGATATCCTTGCATTTGTCTCTTGTATGTTGGGACTAACCCATGTAGGTGAGAGGAGTAAGGAAACAATAAGGATGCGCCCAACACTTGGTGATCTTCATCAACATTGAGCATCCACAAATACCTCACCAACATGAAGTCTTCATCGACAAATCCCAAGGTTAGTTTATCCCTCTTATGGGGGGATGTCACTTTAAGGGGGAGCTTTACTCTAATTCTTGAGTCGAAGCATCTCTTAACATGTGACAACATTAAATGCTTTATGAAAAAGTGGTAACCCCACTTGTGCTTAAACGATGAGTATGACCTATGATCAAGTACTCTTACTTGGCTCCTAAGTCAAATACTCATATATAGATGAATTTGTCATCTCCCAAGTGCTTGTTAGATGCTAGTGTGTTTGTGCATGTTCGTCATGATTTCTTTTGACATCTTATTGTGTGAGCATGTTGGTCTGCATTTATTTTCTCATTTGAGGATATCCAATTGTTGCTATTTGGCTTTTGATTTATCTTTTGCCAATTGGATGGACAAGAATGCCTAGGACTACTCTTTAGCTATCTATGTTTTCTCATCTCACATTCCATTCATGCTGCATCACAAAATTTGAACAAGTGCTTTTCGATCCCTGTGCGTGTGGAGCACTGAGAGTTCCGTATCGACAAGGACTGACCATTAAAACTCCCAGGTGCAACTCGGTGGAACCAACACCAAAATCTCGATCTCACCGATTGCCTGGGGTTGATCTAGTTTTTCATCTCGGTATCATCGATTCCATTTTATCGTTTACACTGAGTGTACCTGTCAGCTGACAGTTGAGGCACTCGGTGACACCGAAAACTTAGAATCGATGTCACCGACAATGGTGGGTGTATAACTCTAGACCCCGACGTTTTGAAATTTCATCCTCATATGTCACGCTCCAAAACCCTAAGCTGCTGTTCCAAAGACCCCTGGTCATCGCCTTTGACTTCCTGAGCTCCTCCGCTGCTGGGAATCGCCGCCGTCGATGTAATCTTCACAAACGTCGCTGTCGTAGAGGATCTGCACCAAGCTAGAGTACGAATTCGATCTCTAATGCGCTCCCATTCCGATTCTTGCACATTGGACCTTGTTTTCTATATAAGCCACCTACTGCTCATTCATCTATCCACTAGAAATTGCAAAATCTCGAGTTAGATGGATTTTCTAGGGTTTTCCTGTCCACTCGATACATCTCGGTGGAACCGAAATGAAAATATCGGTCTCACCGATATACTTTTCTGTGTTGCTGAGAACTGACTCGGTGAAACCGAGTAGCTCTTTTCGGTCCTGCCTAAAAGGATGCCAAGTTCTTGTTAAGGAGTTGGTCTGTCTCGGCCCCACCGAAAATTTCATTTTGGCTGTACCGATATGCATCTGACAGATTGCAAAACTTTTGAAAAACTCATTGCTCAAATTTCAAAATAGCCTCATTTTGTGATGACTCATCTACTTCTGCTCATGTACACTCTATTCATAGGGTCACCATGTCAGGTTCACAAGACAGTTAGAAGAGGTCAGAGCAGAGAGCAGACATGAGTTCAGGCACAAGCCCAGAGCCCAGTTCATTCTTAGATCCAGGCACCCCCAGCTCACATGGGTTGCCCAAGTCTGCCACCAGAACCAGAAAGAGGTTGAACTCAGAAGAAGAAGATTCAGACTTTGTCCCTAAGGAGGTTCTTGCTAAGAAGCAAGAGAAGGCTACCAAGAAAGGTCCAACTGAAGCTACTTCCTCTAGAAGGTTTGCCAGTAAAATATATGCACCAGCTTCAACCTTCAAGGCTTATGAGATTGCCAGAGCAACTGTTTCTGTTGAGATCCCCAAGAAAGCTATCCCTAAAAAGGCCAGGAAGATGATCAGTCATGTGACTGGCAGACCTACCTCCATGTTTGAGGATCCAGAAGCTGCTGATGCTGAGGAAGAGGAGGTTGAGCCAGCGAAGGCTCCTCCCAAGAAGAAGGCAAAGAAGTTGATGTTTGATGCTATGCCCAAAACCAGCACATCTTTGCCCTGGATCACCCACATTTGCCCCTACAGCTAGATCTAGAGGACAACGTTGTGGTGATGGAAGCTGACCATCCCACTTTTGCTGCAGCTCAGGAAGCAGTAGAGATAGTGAGAGCCACTAGTGCTCAGGCCCCTCGATCCAGGAGCGAGCAAATGGATTTTCTGATATCATCTGGTCAGAGCATGCAAAAGGACATTAAGGGGATTCTAGATAACCAAAACAGTCTTTTCAGGATCTTTGAGACCAGAATCAAGTCCCTTTCTAATAAAGTGGACGGGCTGACGAAGATAGTCACAGAACTTCAGCATGAAGTTGACTCCGTGGAGATCCCTCGGGTCTCTTCTACTTCAGGTGATGATGATGAGGAGGAGGATGGTTCACCTCTAGGGCCAGGCACTCAGTTCACTACTCAGGCTAGATCAGCCACAGTGCCAGCTCCAACAGCTCCATCAGCTCCATCAACATCTGCTCCATCAG
Organism: Hordeum marinum; assembly: GCA_022496015.1. Taxonomy (NCBI): domain Eukaryota; kingdom Viridiplantae; phylum Streptophyta; class Magnoliopsida; order Poales; family Poaceae; genus Hordeum; species Hordeum marinum. Next base: position 183,482,533 of record CM039677.1, on the reverse strand, counting down.
TGACCACTCCAGCTCCATCTACGACATCTGCAGAGATCTTCGCCGACGCCGTCATCTTGACTCCTTCATCAACAACCAGAGGAGATGCGCCCAAGAACGCTTAGATGTGTGCCTTTGAACTTTTTGGTAACTTGTTGCCAAAGGGGGAGAAGTGTATATAGATCTATAGGCTTCGAGCGAGAGAGAGATTTGTCTTTTTTACTTGATTTTCAAAAACATTTGGTTCTTTTGATTTGATGTGAGATACTTTTGTGTTTGTGTTATGCTACTATGTTATGGGTGATGCTACTATTTCCTATCATCTTAATGCTCATGAGATGATCTTTCACCTTTACTTATGTGTGTTGTGCCATGTTATTCACTCTAATTATTCTCGCACACCACCAAGTTGTATGTGACATGGAAGAAGTACCCCATATACCTAATCGATTGTGCATTTCCATTCAAACGCAAGTTCAAAATAATGCACAAATTTAGGGGAGCTCTTGCTTATCACATACCTCTCAAAGCGACGATTAATCTCATTGATTTTATCATATGTCGAAGCTTTGATCTATATGTTGTCATCAATTAACAAAAAGGGGGAGATGAAAGCACATTTGCTCCCTTGGTGGTTTTGGTAATTAATAACAACATATAAGTCATTGAACTAATGTTTCCACTAAGTATATTTCAGGAAATGTTCAATGAGAGGATTGGCAAACGGGAGATTGTGGAGAAACCCCAAGATGCAAGGTAATAGGTTGGCCAAGCTTCAAGCAAGAGGACTCTACATTTTATATTTGTGAGAAATTACTTTGAGTCCATAGGAAATCCAATACTATTAAAAGGGGGTAAGATTTGTTGGTGAACAATATGCTCAAACGTGCACAAGTGACAGTTGCCAAAAACATCCACAAAACTCTCCCACCAAAGTTTGATCTATACCCAACACTCAAAATCGGTGCAACCATCTATCCCACTTTGGTGCCACTGATTCCAGTACCTAGACAGACTCTGCCAAACCCTAGCCACTTCGGTGCAACCGATTCCATACACGTGCCACCGAGTTTAGGTTGCCAACTTTCTGTTACACAATTCACATTTTTGGTTCCACCGAGAATGTTGTATCAGCTTCACCGAGATTTCAAATCCGACCGTTGTTCACCTTATCGATGCAACTGAGAATGGTATATCGGTCCCTTCGAGATTCAAAAGTTGCCACCTTTTGGTCATTTCGGTACCACCGAGATTAACACATCGGTGTCACCGAGTTGGTCATTTTGTGTGTAATGGTTGGATTTTTGGGGATGCCTATATATACCCCTTCACCACCAATCACTCGAAAGAGAAGCACTCAGAACTATTCCATACCTATCCTATCAGATTTTTTGAGAGAGAACCACCTACCCTTGTGTTGAGGTCAAGATCTTCCACTCCAATCATATGGATCTTGATTTCTAGCCTCCCTTAGTAGCTTTCCACCAACCCATCTCTTCCACCATGCCAAATCTATGAGAGAGTGAGTGGGTGCTGAGGAGTCTATCATCTTGAAGCACAAGAGCAAGGATTTCATCATCATTACCGAGCCTATTACCTTTTGGAAGGTGGTTCCTCCTAGATTGGTTAGGTGTCACTTGGGAGCCTCCTAGTTCGTGTTGTGGAGTGAACCAAGAAGTTTGTAAGGGCAAGGAGATTTCCTACTTTGTGAAGATCTACCCCATAGTGAGGCTAGTCCTTCATGGACTGAAGCCGTATGGAATAGTCAAGGTTGCTACTTCGTGGATCCTTTTGGGTGGAGCCCTCCGTGGACTCTCGCGACCGTTACCCTCCATAGACGTGGATATACGATAGTGCCACCTATCAAAACCACGGGAAAAATCATCATGTCCACAATTGCGTTTGATCTTCCTACCATATCCCTTCTATACATGCTTGTTGTTATTTTCCGCTCCTATATACTCTTAGACTTGCATGTGTAGGGTGTACTTGACTTGTCATGAAATGCTAAAAAATGTCAACCATAAAATTTGGTATAGGCAAAACCTTCAATTGGTCAAGTAGTCTAATCACCCCCCCTCTAGACCTACTTTCGATCCTACACAAGTGCTTTTCGATCCCTCCGTGTGTGGAGCACTAGGAGTTTCGTCTCGACAAGGAGTGACCATTAAAACCTCCCATGTGTATCTCGGTGGAACCAATCCCACAATCTCGGTCTTACCGAATGCCTTGGGTTGATCTGCTTTTCAATCTCGGTACTGCCGATTTCATATTCTCGGTTACATCGAGTTTCCCTATCAACTGACAGTTGTGGAACTCGATGACACCGAAAACATAAAATCAGTATCACCAACAGTGGAGGGTATATATGTTGTGGACCCCGATGCTTTGAAATTCTATCTTCAAACATCGTGCCTCAGAACCCTAAGCTACCGCCTCGAGACCCCTGGTCGTCGCCCTTGTCTTCCTGCGCTCCTCCGCCGCTGGGAATCGCTGTTGTCGACGAAATCTGCTCTATTGTCGCTGCCGTAGCGGATCCGCACCATGTTAGGGTACAAATCAACCTCCCTTGCGCTCTCCTTCTGATTCTTGCGCATTGGATTTGATTTTATCTATAAGCCACTCATTGCACGCATTCCTATCCATCAAGAAATCCCCATAGGCTAGCGAACCATTGATTTTCTAGGGTTTTGCTTTCCGCCCGACGCAACTCGGTAGAACTAGATCAAGAAAACCGGTACCACCGATTTTCATTTCTATGTTGCTGAGAACTGTCTTGGTGAAACCGAGCACTCGTCTTTGGTCTCACCAAAACGGGCGCCAAGTTTCTTTTAAAAGGGACAGTCAGTCTCGGTATCACCGAAAATTTTGCTTCAGCCTTACCGATTTGTTTCTGATAGAATGCAAAACTTTGAAAATCTTTTGTTCAAAATTTCAAAAACCAGCTGATTATTTCGTGATGAATCATCTACTTCTGCTCATCTATATTCCATTCACAGGGTTAGTATGTCACATGTAGAGGACAGTCAGAACATGTCAGAGCAGGGTGCTGACATGAGTTCAGGCACAAGCCCAGAGCCTAGTTCATTTTCAGATCCTTGCACCCCCAGCTCCCATGGGTTTTCCAATGCTACTTCAAGGACCAGAAAGAAGCTGAATTCAGATGAAGAGGATTCAGACTTTATCCCTGAGGAGATTCTTGCTAAGAAGCAAGAGAAAGCTGTTAAGAAGTCTGCCACTGAAGCCACTTCTTCCAGGAGAGTTGTCAGCAAGATCTATGCACCTGCTTCAACCTTCAAGTCTCATGAGACTGCCAGAGCAACTATTTCAGTTGAGGTCCCCAAGAAAGCTATGCCTAAGAAGGCAAGAGAGAAGAAAGCAAGAAAGAGGGTTATTCATGTTATTGGCAGAAAAACCTCCATGTATGAGGATCCTGAAGAAGCTGCAGATGCTGATGCTGAAGAGGAGGAAGAGCATGTTGAGAAGTCCCCTCCCAAGAAAAAGCAAAAGAAGCTTATGGCTGATGTTATGCCAAAGACTAGCACATCCAAGAAGGCTACTGCTAAGAAGCCTAAGAGGACATCCAGGAAGATTCCAACTTCTGAGAAGAACAAAGGGACTACTTCCAGAGCTGAAGAGGATGATGACTTGACAACTTTGATGAAGCTCAGACCACATCTTCCAGTTCACAATGCCAGCTACCCACTAGCTGAGGATATGAAGAAGAGGAAGGGTTCAGGATTGAGAGCTTGGAGAGCTATATATCCATATGCCCAGAGGAAGAAGACAACTATGGACTACATATTCTATACCAAAGAGGAATAGGATTTCTATGAGACTGTGCTTTTTGACAAGAGTCCAGCTGTTAGTGATATGCGATATGCTGATTGGAAATTCATTAAGGAGAATGAGGACTACTTTCCAAGTGTCCAAGACAATTTCCACTGCATAGGTTTGGATGAGTTTGTTGGCAGAGAATTCACTGCTTGGAACGATGAGATGATCATGCAATTCTACTCCACTTCACATTTCTATGGAGAAGGTAGAATTGTATGGATGACTGAAGGTGCAAGGTATGAATCAACTGTTGAAGAATGGGCTGCTATCTTAGGAGTTCCTAGAGCACAGGATGGTGACTTGGATGTATACTCAGAATCCAAGGCGAGCCACAATGCTATGGCAAATATGTACAAGGAGATCCCTGCTGCCAATGTGAAGTCTCACAGGCTAGGATCTATCTACTTTCTTCAGGCTGGCCTCCGCACAATCAATACCATTCGGAGGCATACTTTGATGCCCAAGTCAGGAGATGACAAGATGATCCGAGGCCACTCCATAAATATGTTGATCCACCTTGATAGACACACTAGGATCAGAGTCATGGATTTAATTGTTGAGACAATCAAGAGGGTTGCTGTAGACCAGAAGGGTTCGTGTTGTTATGCACCCTACATTCAGATGCTTATAAATTCAAAGTTGGAGAACCACATTTTTTCGCTAGATCATCCACATTTACCCCTACAGCCAGATCTCGAGGACAATGTTGTGGTGATGGATGCTGATCATCCCAGTTTGGCTACAACTCAGGCAGAAGCAGATGCAGCTAGAGCTACTAGTTCTCAAGTCCCTAGATCCAAGAATAAGCAAATGGATCTGTTGATATCATCATCTTAGGGTATGCAGAAGGACATTAAGGGGATTCTGGACAACCAGAACAGTCATGTCAGGATCTTTGAAAACAGGATCAAAACCCTTAGTGATAAGGTGGATGGGCTGACTAAGACAGTCAATGAGCTCAAGAAGGAAGTTGACTCAGTGCCTCTTGCTCAGTCTACTTGTTCATATGATGATTATGATGATGAGGATGAATCACCTCTCAGAACAGGCACACAGTTTCATACCCAACCCAGATCAGCCACTGTGCCAGCATCAGACTTGAGGCCCTCTTCATCAGCTCCTGCTGCTGTCACCTTAGCTCCTACTCCATCTATTCCAGTTCCTCTAGCTACCACTCCAACTCCATCCACGACATCTATAGAGATCTTTGCCGATGCTGTTATCTCGACTCCTTCATCAACAACCGGAGGAGATCAGCCCAAGAACGATTAGACGTATGCCTTTGAACTTTTTGGTAACTTGTTGCCAAAGGGGAGAAGTGTATATAGATCTTTAGGCTTTGAGCGAGAGAGCATTTTGATGTTTGTTTCTTTTCAAAACATTTGGTTCTTTTGGTTTGACGTGAGATACTTCTGTGTTTATGTGTGATCATACGTTGTTATGTGTGATGCAACTATTTCCTATCATCTTAATGCTTATGAGATGATCATTCACCTTTGCTTGATTGTGTTGTGCATTGTTATCCATTCTAATTATTCTCGCACACCACCAAGTTGTATGTGACATGGAAGAAGTGCCCCACATACCTATCGATTGTGCATTTGCATTCAAATGCAAATTCAAAATAATGCACAAATTTAGGGGGAGCTCTTACTTATCACATACCTTTTAAAGCGACGATTATATTCATTGATTTTATCTTATGTCGAAGCTTTGATCTATATGTTTTCATCAGTTACCAAAAAGGGGGAGATTGAAAGCACATTTTCTCCCTTGGTGATTTTGCTAATTAATAACAACATATAAGTCATTGAACTAATGTTTCCACCAAGTATATTTCAGGAAATGTTCAATGATAGTATTGGCAAAAGGAGATTGTGGACATACCCCAAGATGCAAGGAAATAGGTTGGCCAAGCTTCAAGCAAGAGGACTCTACATTTTATATTCGTGAGAAATCACTTTGAGTCCATAGGAAAGCCAATACTATTAAAAGGGGTAAGGTTTTGTTGGTGAACAATATGCTCAAACGTGCACAAGTGATAGTCGCCAAAAACATCCACAAACTCTCCCACCAAAGTTGTTATATACCTAACACTCAAAATTGGTGCAACCAACTTTCCCATACCGGTGCCACCGATTCCAGAACCTAGACAGACTCAGCCAAACCCTAGCCACTTCGGTGCAACCAATTCCATACCGGTGCCACCGAGTTTAGGTTGCCAACTTTCTATTACGCAAATTCACATTTTCGGTCCCACCAAGAATGTTGGATCAGCGTCACCGAGATTGGAAATCTGACCGTTGGTCACCTTATCGGTGCAACCGAGTTTCCTATATTGGTCTCACCGGGATTCAAAAGTTTCCACCTTTTGGTCACTTCGGTACCACCGAGATTAACACATCGGTGTCACCGAGTTGGTCATTTTATGTGTAACGGTTGGATTTTTGGGGATGCCTATATATACCCCTTCACCACCACCTACTCGAAAGAGAAGCACTAAGAACTATTCCACACTTGCCCCATCTAGTTTTTTGAGAGAGAACCACCTACCCTTGTGTTGAGGTCAAGATATTCCACTACAATCATATGGATCTTGATCTCTAGCCTCCCGAAGTAGCTTTCGACCAATCCCATCACCGAATGCACGTGTACAGTGATCCCAGCGATGAATGCTCACTAAACACACAGAAGCTGAATAACAAGAGTCTTACATCCACACTTAACGTCTTACACAAATAAAGACCATGAAGGTCAAGTCTTACATAGATAGGGCCACACGGGCCAAACACTTAAAATAGAACAAGCAGCGGAAATCTTGGTCGAAAGCGTGAACCCATGCCATCTGCCTTAACCTACAGGCATTCTGACTGGGAAGCGTCCTAGTTCGCATGTTCATCTCCAACGAACTCTTCAACATACTCATGTTCTTCCATGCCTGCCCAATTAAATAACAAGTGGCAATCCAATGAGTACTTTGAATGTACTCACAACCAACCCAAGTTGTGGAACAAGGTAAAAATGATGCATGATATAGCACTAATAGGTAAGTTTGCGGGAAGCTAATTTTAAATGCAATGACATGGTTAAGTATCCTGTAAGCTTGCATCAACAATAGGCAGATAACCATACGAACAAGATACAGTTATCAACATAGTAAAGGTTGAGCACCTCATATTTAGTCATCATACTAATTCATCGGACTTAGTTCAGTGTTCATGCTAAGTCATCGGACTTAGTTCATGTGACCTCTTTGTCACCATCTTATCCAACTCACACCAAGTTTTATGAAAACATCTGGACATAGTTTAAGAAGGACCTCCAACTATCCATGACCGTGGACACGGCTATTCGAATAGTTTACAGTCTGCAGAGGTTGCACACTTTACGCACAAGACTCGGGGAACTTCCGTGTCATCCACGACTCGCGGTATTTAACATACCCGAGGTAAGCACCCGAACAATGCCTTTCCCATGGTGATACTAAACAAAGAGCCCACTCGTTGGTGCCATCCGTCATGATATACATCACTCGTATCATCCATGAGGGCACGCAACGGTGTGCCCGGTGCCTGTAAAGATAGCACATGACCTTCCTCTCTGGGACGACCTAGTCTCAAGAGTGACCACTTCATTCTTACCACTAGTAATGCGGGCTCCTTGCTAGCACCAACCATAGTAATCAACAAAGGCCCAACCCATAAGGGGTATCGTGGTTGCGCATATAAGGTTGGGACGGTCAGGAGACCTTAAATCTAATCCGTTTTCGAAAACACATACTCAACTTGCTCTGGCACACCACTTCGTTCTCAAGTAGTCACCCTTCTCATCATCATCTCCCTCGTGCATTAGTGGCACCCCATGGAGTTTTCGAAAGAGACTTTGAAATCATTTCTTTTCTTTCCATCACCATGCATAAGTCCCACCCCCACTTGCTTAGCATCTACTAGCATCCTAACTACACCCACCCGCATAACCCTCATAAGGGGTAGGGTCATGCACGATGCAAGTGTCAATGGAGAAGTAACGGAGGTATCCCACCGAAAGGGGAACACCAAATCACATGATCAAATATGATGAAAAGTAAAGTGCTATATGACATGCAATAAAAATGGTTTCTCATCATGGTCAAAGGGCTACTTGCCTGGCTCAACAAAGTGTCCGGGGTCTTCGAAGTCTTCGGGTCCAACTTCTTCGTCAACCGCACAATCTATCATCGCAAAATAAAGCGATAAAAATAAGCAATCACACGAAACAAAGCGTTCAATCTACTACCAAAAATGTCAACGTACTCTGATAACTAGTAAATGTCATACTAAAAATATTCTCCTAGAGTTTTTGTTGTGAAAAGCATTTTAGAAATTAAATAACAGAGGCAAAAAGGTGCCTAAATATAGGTTTTAAAATAAAACAGTACTAAAAATAGTTTCAAACATTTTTATAATTGGCACTAATAAATTCTATAGATTATTCTAGGAATTAGGTGCAAAAATAATTGGAATTAGATTTAATTTGGGCCTTGTGAGATTTTTGAAAAATCCCACAGAAAAGGAAAAAGAAAAAGGAGAGGAAATGGCCAATGGACCGGGGCCCGAGGCGGCTAGAGGCTGGGCCGGCCCAGCTGGCCAGCCAGCTAGCCTCGCGTGCGATCAGGTTCAAACCTGACGCACAGGGCACGGTCTCCAATGACACGAGGGGGAAGAGAGAGCGCGTGGGAGGGAGGAAGAGAGGCCGATAGGTGGGCCCCACCTGTCTGGTCCTTCTCCCACCTTGGGACAGGAAGGGGAGATGCTCACCGGTGGCGGCATGGGGCACGGAGACGACGTGTGATGGGGTGAACGGGCTTGGGGTCGAGTCGTCGGTCTCCTAGAGGTGGAATGGAGGCTGGAGGTGGCCAGAGTCGCCAGCAGTGAGCACCCACGGCGGAGGGGCCTTCGAGAGGTGGTCGCCGGGGTCGAATCAGCCTGCAAACGGGACAGAAAGGAGGGGGATTCGCATCAGAGGGGCGAGGGAGGACTGACGGGAGAGAAATGGGGGCCAGAGAGGCTCCGTACCCGGAGATCGACGGAGAGATGGCCGCGACGGCCCTCGGGTCGATCACGAGCACAGAGACGTCAGGGGCTCCTAGGGGGGCTCAGGGAGGTTGCTGGGGAGAGAAGAGGGGGACCAGAGGGGAGAGAGGGGTCCGGGAGGCCTTTTTATAGCGGGGGCGTGAGTCTACGGACAAGCCGTGTGCTGGGGAGGACGTGGCCGAGGCCAGAGGGAGAGGGAGGCTCACGTGACTACTCAGGGGCGTTCCTGGGGCTGGTCTACGCCGAGCGGGAGCAATGGGAGAGACAGAGGAGGGCGCGCATGCGAGGTCCCAGGTTGGCTGAGTCGGGTGGCACTCGGCACACGCGGGAGGAGGGAGAAGGAGGAAGAGAGAGGAGGGGGCCGATAGCTTGGCGTGTCACGGACACCGAGGGCGCCTTGGGGGACATGCGGGGAGGCCCAAGGTGGTTGGGGCCGGCCATTGGGCGGCGGCTACAGTGCGGGAGCGCACTATAGCATGCTCAAGAGCATGCGTATGGCCGACATTGCCGTTGCCTATGCGCTCTAGGGTGCCCCACCTTGTCCACTAGTTGCTGGAAGGCCTGGACATGCTCTTTGTATGCCTTAGAGGCTAAGGAGAGCTATGGGATAAAATAAATGGGCAGGGGAGGATACAAAAAGATGCTGCCAGGGTGAAGAACCTTACAGTGGTCTGATGACTTGGGATTTTTACAGGGGGTGCTTGGGCATTGCTTGAAGGTGTGGTAAAGTTTTGAGGGCAAGGGTAAAAGAGAAAGGGGTGAAAAAGCTGGTTTTACAAAATCACCAGAAGGTGTTTGATGGAGTTCTGAACAAGAAGATGTTTCCACCTTATTGAGATATTGACCAGGGTCAAAGGCTAGGTAGAAATGAGGGGATTCACCAAGTTTGGGCTTAAGAGGAAAAAGTTGGTAATGGAAATTTGCTAAACCCTAGAATTTAGCAGAATCAGATTTCTGTAGATCCATTGATCCTAGGCTTTTACCCTTGATGCACCACTTAGTGTATCATCACTATTTAGACATTAGAGAATTCCCACAATGTTTGAGGCCAAGGGGAGACACTTCACAATGTAAATTTGCTCAATTTTGATTTTGTAGAGGAATGGCTTTGGGATGGTTTGATGAACCAAACCAACCTGGATTCAGATGAAACTTTTCAAGATCATCACCCAAGATAGTGTTGACCTACTGGAATTTTCTTGGAATTTATTGAGAATATTTCTTATAGAAATATTCCAAAAGTTTTATTTGAACAAAAAGGGTTTTGAGGGGTTTTGCCTTTGATCTGGTCATGCCCTTGTGTTGAAACTCATATATATGGAAAATATATGTCCACTGAGTATCTCTAAATTTTCTCAAATATTTTTAAAGCATTTAGATAATTTTTCCCTAAGAAAAACCAATTTTGTCCTTAAGAAAAAGCCTTTAAATAAATTATGAAAATAATCTTTAAATATAATATTTGGTGGTTTTGGGAAGTCATACATATAGTAGGTTTGAAATAAAGCCTTTGGGAAAGATTGGTCCACCTGATTTGAGGACTTGCAGTGCAAACCTCATTTCAAGGGGTTTTGGAAACTTAAATTAAATAAATCTTTTTTAGTTAAAACAAAATTTAATAAAAATAATTTTGGGCACTATTCACATGGCATGATCATTTGGCCAGATGTTTGGGATAAGAAAGATGAGGATGAAGTGGAATAGAATCTAGGAGTGCCATATAACACAATCATCAAGCAAGCAAACAACATAGCAAACAAGCACAAACACTATGAAAAAGTTTTAGTTGGCTCCAAATTTTATAAACCCAAACATAACAATGTGCTAGAAACATAGGGTGTGACACGGAGGGCAGAAGTTCTCTTCCCCAAGTACTGCCTCGAGATGGTGGCATTCCATCCCGAAAGTACCCTACTTATTTTTTCTAGGTAAAAAGACCTTAGATACCAGGAGATGGGCACCAGAGGTGAGTCGGGCTGGCCACAACCCACCAAGGCGCCCCTGGGGGGGCTGGCATGCCCTGGTATCTTGTGGTCACCAGGTGGCCCCCCTCTGGTGGTTATTTTCTCCATTATTTTTTATATATTCTAGAACCATTCTCCGTAAAGTTTTAACATATTTGTAGATGTGCAAAATAGGTATCTTTGATATGCTTTTTCAGGTCCAGAATTCCAGTTGCTGGCATTCTCCATCTTTGTGGAAACCTTGCATATTATGAGAGAACATGCATTAGAATTACTCCATAAAGCATTATTATGCATAAAAACATTATAAATAAGAGTAGGAAATCATGATGCAAAATGGACGTATCAACTGCCATCGGTCCTCTGGGGCTTGCGAACGACCTCTAATTGGTCCACAAACTGCACTCCCTTCTTCATGGTGTATGGTTCTGAAGCAGTCTTGTCGAGTGATCTAGTTCAAAACTCCCACCGAGTGGAGCTATATTCGGAGCCCGAAGTTGAAGAAGCTCGGCAGGACGGACTCAATATTTTGGGGGAGGAACGAGAGTTGGCTCTCATCAGGTTAACCCTCTACCAGAAGGACTTGAGGCGGTACCATGATAGGCAGGTCAGAGATCAAGCCTTTCAGGAGGGTGACCTCACTCTCGGATTGGATCAAGATAAGCATCACAAGCTATCGCCCCCGTGGCAAGGGCCCTGTGCGATATCAAAGGTCCTGAATAACAGAGCCTACCGGCTCTATGATTTCAACAAAGACAAAGAAGAGCTCAGGGCTTGGAATGCAGACCTGCTCCGCAAATTATTTACTCACAATAATTTTTCTTATTGTAATAGTTTCTGGTGAATCTCGATGAATAGAAGTCTTACTTTTCCTGTACTTCAGCGGTGATTTCCCACACTCACAAACCTAAACATACCCCAAGTGGGTGAAAGGCTTAGCTGCGACCCAAAAATCGCCTAAGTTAAAAATACTCTGAGTGAGGACATCATCCACACTCGGGGGCTTAGCTGCGATCTAGAAATTGCCTAAGTTAAAAAAATCTGAGTTAGGACATCATCCATACTCGGGGGCTTAGCTCCGATCCAGAAATCGCCTAAGTTACAATTACTCCGAGCGAGGACATCATTGACACTCGGAGGATTAGCTACTATCCAAAAATTGCCAAAGTTAAAAAATACTCCGAGTGAGGACATCGTCCACACTTGGGGGCTTAGCTGCAATCCAGACATCATCTAAGTTAAAAATACTCCAAGTGAGGACACCATCCACACTCGGGGGATTAGTTGTGATCCAAATATCATCTAAGTTAGAAAATACTCTGAGTGAGGGCATCATCCACACTCAGGGGCTTAGCTGTGATCTAGAAATCGCCTAAGTTAAATATACTCTGAGTGAGGATATCATCCACACTAGGGGGGGGGGGCTTAGCTGCGATCCAGAAATCGCCTAAGTTAAAAATACCGTGAGTGAGGAATCATCCACACTCAGGGGCTTAGCTGTGAAAGCACAACTTATCCCTAGGTGGTTTTTGTAACTAATAACAACATATATGTCATTGGACTAATGTTTTCACCAAGTGTATCTCGGGAAAAAGTTCAATGATGAGTTGGCTAAATAACTATCTGTTGAATTCCCAAGGTAAGGAAGGAATAGGATTGCCATGCTTCGAGATTGAGGACTCTACATTTTACATTTTGTGAGGAATCACTTTTCAGTCCATAGTAAAGCCAATGCTATTAAAAGGGGATGAGGGATTATGATGATCTGGTTGCTCAAGTGCTTAGAGATTAGACACGAAAAATACTCACCCACTTTCCTACAAAATCCATCGGTCCAAAGCCAAAAGTCAAAATTCGGTGACACAAATATTTCCCATTCGGATCCATCGAGTTTTACCCTAGACAGAAACCCATCCAAACCCTAGCATCTCAGTACTGCCAAGTTTTCATTCAGTGCAACCGAAAACCAGCGACTAACTTTCTATTAACCAATTTGTTGAAATCAGTCCCATCGAGTTTAAGGAATCGGTGACACCGAGATTTGGTAACTGCCTAGGTCACCCATATTAGTACCACTGAGATTTATATATCAGTCTCACCGAAAAGGCCAAAGATGCCACATTTTGCAATAGTCGGTGCAACGGAGTTTTTACTCTGGTTTCATCGAGTTGGGAAATAATGTTGTAACGGTTGGATTTTTGGAAATGCCTATATATAACCCTCCACCACATCTCACTCGCAAGAGAAGCACTCAGAACACACACCCACTTTCCATATCCAATTTTCCGAGAGAGAACCACCTACCCTTGTGTGAGGTCAAGATCATCCACTCCAACCATATGGATCTTGATTTCTAGCCTCCCCAAGTTTCTTTCCATCCAATCAATCTCTTCTACGCATGCCAAATCTGTGAGAGAGTGACTGAGTGTTGATGAGACTATCTTTTGAAGCACAAGAGCAAGGAGTTCATCATGCTACAACATCTATTACCTTTTGGAGGGTCGTGCCTCCTAGATTGGTTATGTGTCGCTTGGGAGCCTCCTTCTTCCTGATTGTTTAGTTGAACCAAGAAGTTTGTAAGGGCAAGAAGATTGCCTACTTCATGAAGATCTACCCCGAGAAAGGCTAGTCCTCCGTGGACGTAGGCCATCATGATCTAGACAAGGTTGCTACTTCATGTACCCCTTGTGGGTGGAGCACTCCATGGACTCTCGCGATCTTTACCCTCCATGGGTTGAAGTCTCCATAAACATGGATGTACGATAGCACCACCTATCAGAACCACAGGAAAAATCTGTTTTCTTCAATTGCGTTTGATATCCTTATCCCTACCCTCTTTACATATGCTTGTCTTTACTTTCCGTTGCAATACTTGTAGACATGCATGTGTAGGGTGAACTTGATTTGCAACTACCGCTAAAATCTGCCAACCAATTAACTTGGGAAAGGGTTAGGTTTTTATTTGGTCAAGTAGTCTAATCACCCCCCTCTAGACCTACTTTTGATCCTACAAGTGGTATTAGAGCTCTGGTCTCAATTGCATTGGTCTCACAACCTAGGAGAGTATGGCGTCTAGTGAGGGAAATTATCGCCATAGAGGTCGATATTTTGATGGTACAAACTTTGCTAGATGGAAGCATAAAATGAAAATGCATATTCTTGGTCATAACCCTGCCATATGGTCTGTTGTTCATGTTGGCTTGCAAGGTGAATTCTTTGGTGATGGAAAGAAACCGGATCGTGAAGCAAGCATAGAAGAATTGAAGATGTTGCAATACAATGCTCAAGCACGTGACATTCTATTCAATTTCCTATGCCCCAAAGAATTCAACAAGATTAGCCGTCTTGAGAATGCAAAGGAAATTTGGGATACTTTGGCTGATATGCATGAAGGTACCAAATCCGTCAGGGAATCTAAGTTGGATGTGCTTCAAAGTCAACTTGATAAGTTCAAGATGAAGGATGGTGAATGACTCGCAGAGATGTACTCTAGGATTGATCTCATCACAAATAAGATTACGGCTTAGGGAGCAAAGACATGACCGAAAAATTCATCATCTAGAAGATACTTAGAGCCTTGGATGGGAAGTACGACACAGTGTGCACATTAATCCAATTGATGCCAAACTACAAAGATCTCAAGCACACGGAAGCCATTGGAAGGATTGTTGCTCATGATAGGTCACTCAAAGACAAGGAAAAACTTCACAACAAGTCAAGCGGTGTTTACAAAGCTTCAAGTGACACTCCCGCTACATAAAGTGACAACCTTGTAACCCATGAAGAGATAAGCCTCATGGTCAAGAAATTTAACAAGTTCTACAAGAGTAGAGGCAAGGAAAGAAGCTCCAACTCAAGATATGAAGAGAGGTGTTCATTTAGTCGTGACCGGAATTGTTTCAATTTTGGAAGGCCCGAACACTACTCCAATGAGTACATGCCCCCACTAAAGAAGGGAAGAGTCACCTAGAGGAAAGAGCTCAAAAGACGAGTCACCTTGAAGAGAGAGAAGGAGTAGAGATGATCGTTATGAACGAAGACCCTCCCAGAGAAGCAAAGACTCAAAGAAGAAGGATAAGTACACCAAGAGTTACACAAGAAGAATACATCAATCTCTTGTTGGTGAACGGGTTTCCGGCTCCGAATCAGACAACCACTCCGAGAGAAGCTATCACTCTGACTCTGACTATAGTCAAGATGAAGGTGTTACCGGACTTGCACTCGTTTCCTCCAACTCCTATGACATATTTGATTCGCCAAATGAAGGGAGTGTAAGTTGCTTCATTGATAAAGGCCCCAAGGTATCAGACCCCGCCTACATTGACTTCAATAGTGATGAGGATGACTTACTTGGAGATGATAACTTGCTATTTGACAAAACTAGTAATACTAGTTAAAATGAACTTGATAGTGATCACGTTAGTCAAGATAAGTCGTGTGATGATGATAAGAAGGAAATAGAGCGAATAACTAAAGTATTAAACACTCTTAAGTTAGCCCATGAATCTACTCTAGAATATCATAGAGATCTTGTAAGAACTCATGAGAAGCAACGCTTCGAGAAGCTCAATTTGGAGCAAGAACATGAATTTCTTAAAGCTATCCATGATGATCTTTGAAAGAAGACATCCTCTTATCTAGCCAAATGACTACTCTTGTCTAAATTCATTCCACAAGTTAAGACTAAACAAACTAGTAACAAAGGCAACAAAGGTTCTTCAACTAGTAGCAATAAAAAAGATAAATCCAATGATATTGCTTCTAGTAGTTCTATTGATTCCACTAATGATTCTCTTAGCCAAGTTACAGTTTAGTAAGAAAATGATCTATTGAAAGGGATTATAGAAAAATGTGTCTACAAAAGTCTTGCCAGATGTAAGCAATTTGAGTAAATTGTATGGAGGATATAGGTAGAACCATGGCATTGGCTATTTCAACGCAAATGGAGTTGAATGGGAAGGGTCAATACCCCAAGCCGAAGGTTGTTACCAAAAGGAGAAGTATGAACATACTCTTCCCAAGGGAAAAAAAGCTCAAGATGACCTTCCACCACAAGCCCACAAGCCCAAGGGAGAGGACAAGCTCCAAGGAGAGATTGACACATATGAAGATGAGTCCCAAGCCTTGGTCAAGTGGGTTCCCAAAGCCACTACTAGATCAACATCATCCAGTGCTACTTCAACACCAAGGATCCCCATCAAGTTGATGTGGGTCCCAAAGAATAAGAACTAGAGAAGTTCTTGAGGGGTGACTCCGCCAAAAAAATCACTCACATTCATTTTTGGCAAGGACTATTTGCAATCAACATCAACCTTATGCAATAGTTCAAGGAGTCACACATTCCCTTATAGGTAAGCAAGGGACAAGGTAATTAACGAATCCCTGGACATCATGATATATGCATTGCACTCCATATCCATATATATCCTTGTATTTGTCTCTTGTGTGAGACTAACCCATGTAGGTGAGAAGATTAAGAAACAACAATGATTGCTCCCAACTCAAGATGATCTTAATCAACTATGAGCATCCACCACTACATCACCTACATGAAGTCTTATGAGACAAAACCCAAGGTTAGTTTATCCCTCTTAGGGGGCATGTCACATCAAGGGGGAGATTTACTCTAAGACTTGAGTTAAAGCATCTCTTAAAGATGTGAACACATTAAATGCTTTATGTAAAAGTGGTAACCCCACTTGTGCTTAAACGATGAGTATGACCTATGATCAAATATTCCTACTTGGCTCCTAAGTTAATATACTCATATATAGATGACTCCATCATTGCCAAAGTGCTTGGTAGATACTAGAGTGGTTTTGCATGTTTGCCATATTTCATTTGACATTTTATTGTGTGAGCATGTTGGTATGCATATTATTTCTTATTCGAGGATATTGAATTGTTGTTACTTGGATTTCATTTTTCTTTGGCCAATTGGATATACAAGAATGCCTACGTACCTCCCTCTAGCTATCTATGATTTCTCGTCTCAAACTCTATTTATGCTTCATCACAAAAATTTGAGAAAGCACTTTCTCGAACCCTTTGTGTGAGGAGCACTCGGAGTTCCGTTTCGTTAAGAGGTGACTTCCAAAACCTCCCAAGTGCAAAGTTGGTGTAACCAACCAAAAAATCTCAGTTCCACCGAAGCTGAGGGTTGATCTGGTTTTTAGAATTATGGTAGCACCAATTCCATAATCTCGGCTTCACCAAGTTTCCTGTCAACTAACAGTAGAGGAACTCGGTGGCACCGATATTTTAGAAACGGTGTCACCGACAGCTATGGGTATATATATACCTAGCGAAACCGGTTTTTGGAATTACTTCTTCAGAACCCGTGGTCCCCGCAAAACCATAGTTGTCGCTCAATGTCTTCGGACTTCTCCTTCACTCCCATGTGTCTACATCGCCGGAGGTTCTTGCTGTCGACTGCAATCGCACCCACCATCGCCACTGTAGGAGGCCATCGCCAAGTTTTCAAAACTTTGCACTCCCCATCCAACTCTTGTGCAATTTATTGATTCCCATTTTCTTCCCACTATGTGCACTAGTTCCATCCACAATAAATTCCTTTAGAATAGAGAACGATGAATTTTTAAGGTTTAACCGTTCGCAAACCGAATCTCGGTGTCACCGAGTCAGAAAACTCGGTTCTACTAATTTTGGTTTTAGGGCTACATAGAACAATCTCAGTGAAATCGATTGGCCATTTTTGCTGATACCGAAGAGGCTGCCAAGTTACTGTTAAGGAGGTTGTCTGTCTCGGTGTGTAACGCCCAAGATGCACGCCTATCCAAATTAAGGCACGGGGTCCTCGACAGGGATAGAGGCGCATCTAGTCGTTTCGCAAGTAGAGTATCATCGCATACATGTATGAAGAGAGGAGTATATGAGTTGGCTTACACTCGCCACATGCTAAATTAAAATTCCACACAGTTTATTCAAAACATCATGCCAAAGACAGGGTTCGTC
The DNA here is from genome assembly GCA_022496015.1 of Hordeum marinum. Taxonomy (NCBI): domain Eukaryota; kingdom Viridiplantae; phylum Streptophyta; class Magnoliopsida; order Poales; family Poaceae; genus Hordeum; species Hordeum marinum. The sequence goes on along the minus strand of CM039677.1, from coordinate 183,464,706 downwards.
TATGAACGAAAACAAACGAGAAAAGAGATGCAATGAAACTGTCTTGCTAGCCCCGAAGATCACGACCAAGTCATCTCTACTCGTCTGGATATGTGATGTACATCCTACCACGCTCCTCGTCAAACTCCCACTGGAGCTGCGTCACATGATCTGGCACGGACTCCTCTGTACCTGCACCTGTATTTGTTGTAGTAATCTGTGAGCCATGGGGACTCAGCAATCTCGCGACCGGGTACCGAGACTATTCAAGTTAAATGGCTTGGATGGGGTGGTATTGAGTTTGCAGCAGCACTAAGCAATGTATGGTGGCTAACTTACAAGAACAAGAATGTAAATATGTGGACTACAATAGACGTTCGAGAACTAGCATGATCACTAAGTGATCCTGAACACCTACTTACGTTAAACATAACCCCACCATGTTCTCTCTCGGTTCATGTTCACGAGCAGAGACGATCACGGTTACTCATAGAGTTGGTGTATTTTATTGGAGTTTACTTCAAGTTAACTATAACCGGGTGTTAAACAAATATCCAAGTTGCCACATAACCGTGGGCACGGCTTTCCGAAAGATTTAACCCTGTAGGGGTGCTCCAACTAGTCCATCGTAAATTAACCACACTCCATGGGAATAACCTCGACCACAGATCTCGTGATCATCCTAGGCAATTCCACAGGAATTTCGACACCTCGAGATAGCCCGAAGAAGATCAGAGTCCCTCGCGCAAGCCATTCGAAAAAGGTAAAACAAATCCAGCAAGACCGCCCGGCAGGCCAGATCCCAATAGGAGCCACGCGTATTTCTATCTCAGGGCACTACCAGTTGGGTCTAGCTACGGGGAAAACCAAACCTCAAGTTTCCTCGAGGTGGCCCAGCAGGCAACCCGTTTTGGACCAACACTCATGAGGAGCACTGGCTCGGGTTGTCGATTAATTATCCATGGGGCAGCTAAGCCCTATGCATTTTTTTATTAAGTTGTTTAAGGAAATAGTACTTGTGTTGGGTCTTGACATACAAGTTTTAATCTCAAACGAATAATCAAGGGGGTCCCCATAACAACCTCGAGCATGTTAGGAGCACAAACTATGGAAACATAACACCGGTAACAAGTAACTATGGCGGCAAAAGTGGAACAAAGCACCGAGCAAAAGGCCAAGCCTTCCACCATACCAAGATATATATGTGCATTAAATTAAATAGTAGTAAATATTGTGATATCTCCAGATATCCATGTTATCAGATGGAAACAACCTGCACCTGCAACTAAGGATGCTATAAGAGGGCTGAGCAGCGGTAACTTAGCCAAACAAGGTTTGCTAGGATGTGGAGGGTTAGAGGCTATCATGGCAATGTAGGAGGCTTGCCATTCAAGTGGTAGGTAACGCATATGTAACGATAAGATAGAGACATCTAGCAAAGCAAAAATAGTGTCGGGATCCGGGTATGATCATCTTGCCTATTGGTTCTTCAGAGGGACAAAGAGCGGGGTCCTCGTAGTGGTACTCTCCTGGATCCTCGTACTCAGGTTCAACACTCACGTCTACCCAAGAGAAACAGCAACAATAAACAACTAACCAAGGTGCAATGCACAAACAAGATGATGCATGATTCATTTGAAGTATTTAGTGTGGCAATCCTAAGCTAGTCATGTTTCTCATGCAGTAGTTAAGTTATTTAAAATTCTGGACAGAACCTCATGTTAAGTTTTTTGAACATGCACGATCATGGAAAATATGGACGCTACATGCAAAATCGATGCAAATGCATATGTAGAACATAGGAAACGGAGTAACGGATCTCACGCTATGCTCACGGCAAGGTACGAAGGCAAAATACATGACAAGGAAGGCCATGGGCTATTCCTTGGTATTCCAAGGTAGCCACTTGTTAGGAAATGAAAAAACAACCACAATAGAGCCAAAGATCAAGCAAATCCATGGAGCATAGCTCCCACAAGTCATAAAACACCAACACAATTGTTGTTACTTGGCTTTCATTTTTCTTTGGACAATTGGATATACAAGAATGCCTACGTACCTCCCTCTAGCTATCTATGATTTCTTGTCTCAAATTCTAGTTATTCTTCGTCACAAAAATTTGAGAAAGCACTTTCTCGAACCCTCTGTGTGAGGAGCACTCGGAGTTCCATTTTGTTAAGAGGTGACTTCCAAAACCTCCCCAACGCAAAGACGATGTAACCAACCAAGAAAGCTCGGTTCCACCGAAGTCGAGGGTTGATTTGGTTTTTAGGATTATGGTAGCACCGATTCCGTAATCTTGGCTTCACCAAGTTTCCCTGTCAACTGACAGTAGAGGAACTCGGTGGCACCGATATTTTAGAACCAGTGTCACCGACACCTATGGGTGTATATATATATAACAATCAGAGCCGATTTTTGAAATTACTTCTTCAGAACCCGTGGTCCCCGCAAAACCCTAGTTGTCGCTCAACGTCTTCGGACTTGTCCTTCACTCCCGTGCGTCTACATCGCTGGAGGTTCTCGTCGTCGACTACAATCGCACCCACCGTTGCCACCGTAGGAGGCTGTCGCCAGGTTTTTGAAACTTTGCACTCCCCATCCAACTCTTGTGCAATAGATTGATTCCCATCTTCTTCCCAGTGTGTGCACTAGTTCCATCCTCAATAAATTCCTTTAGAATAGATAATGATGAATTTTAAGGATTACCCGTCCGCAAACCGAATCTCGGTGCCACTGAGTCAGAAAACTCGGTTCTACCGATTTTAGTTTTAGGGCTACATAGAACAATCTCGGTGAAATCGAGTGGTCATTTTCGGTGATACCGAAGAGGCTTCCAAGTTACTTTTAAGGAGGCTATATGTCTTGGTGTCTCTAAATTTTTTGACTCGATGGAACCAGAATCCTTTTTGCAGAATATTAAACTTAACATTCTAAGTTCAAATTTGAGAAAACTTTTTGAATTTTTTTGATCCTCAGCCCTTGTGCTCTTCTATACTCTATTCATATGGTCAGCATTTTAGGGGTTTGATGATAGCCAAAATGATTCAGGGAGAGGGAAGTGTACATGAGCTCAGACACAAGGCCAGATGCTAGTTCTTATTCTTCAGATGATCCAGGCACCCCAAGTTCTGATGGGCTGCCCAAGGCTGCCACCAGGGCAAGGAGAAAGTTGAATTCAGATGAGGAGGACTCAGATTTTGTGCCAGACGAAGTGTTAGCCAAAAAGCATCAAGAAAATAAAGAGAGAGAGAGCTGCCAAGAAATCTGCTACAGAGGCCACTTCTGCTAAGAGGCTTGTCAGGAAAGAATATGCTAGCTCTGAGACAATGAGAGCACTTGGGAGTGCCAAAGCAAATACATCATTGTCTATTGAGCCTTCAAAGAGCTTTATGCCTAAGAAGGCAGGTGAGAAGAAGAGAGCCAGGAAGAGAATTGTGCGTGTCATTGGAAGGCCCACTTCCATGTTTGAAGACCCCGTAGGAGCTAAGGAAGAGGAAGTGGAGGAAGAGCCAACTGCCCAAGCTCCTCCTATCAACAAGAAGAAACTACTTGCAGATGCTATGCCCAAGCAAGGTCCATCCAAGAGCAAGCAGTCTGCACCCAAGAAGCCCACAGCACCCAAGAGGACCACCAGAGATATTCCTCTTGCAGAAAAGAATAAGGGTTGTACTTCCAGAGATGATGAGGAAGAGAACATGCCTATTTTGAGGAAACTGAGGCCACACATGCCAGCGCATAATGATGCTCATGCCGTTGCTAAAGATATGAAGAATAGAAGGGATTAAGGACCAAGGAAGTGGAGAGCTAATGATCCATATGCCTCCAGGAGGAAGACTGTTGTAGACGATAGATTCTACACCAAGGAACAACAGGACTTCTATGAGACTATCCTTTTGGATAAGAGCCCAGCTATCAGTGATATGAGGTATGTTGACTGGGCCTATATCAAGGATAATTAGGACTACTTTTCCACTATGCAAGACAATTTCAGATGCATTGATATAGAGAACTTTGTTGGGAGAGAGTTCATAGCTTGGAATGATGAGATGGTCATGCAATTCTACTCCACTACACATTTCTATCGAGATGGCCATATCATATGGATTCCTGAGGGAGTTAGATACCAATATACAGTGGAGGAGTGGGATGCCATCTTAGGAGCCCCACAGGTTAAGGAAGGAGACTTGGATGTCTATGTTGATGCCAAGATGAGCCACAACTCTATGGCCAATATGTACAAAGCTATTCCTGCCACCCATGTGCATTCACAGACGATTGGCTCTGTCTATGACCTGCAAGATGGACTACCCACCACCAACACAATCTTAAGGCATACTTTGATGCCTAAGTCTGGAGATGACAACATGATTAGGGTGTATTCCTTATGTCGCACCACATAGACAACCACACCAGATTCAGGGTGATGGACTTTATAGTTGAGACAGTCAAGATGACAGTTGTTGACCTGAACAGATCTTGTGATATGCACCTTATATTAAGATGCTCATCAACTCTAAGCTAGAGAACAATGTATATGCACTTGATTGTTCTCACATGCCACTTCAGACAAACTTTGAGGATAATGTTGTGGTGATGGATCCCAGTCATGCCACTTCATCTACTGCACAGGAACAGGCTGAGGCAGCTAGAGCCACTAGTGCTCAGGTTCCAAGGACTAAGAGTGAGCAGATGGATCTTCTCATTAGCACCATCTAGGGCATGCGGAAGGACATCAATGACATCTTGCTTAATCAAGAAAGCCTTGAGAGGATAGTGTAAGATAAGTTCATTACGTTGAACAACAAGGTGGATGAGCTAACGAAGATTGTGGTTGAGCTCAAGAATGAAGTGGATGAAGTGCCTAGCCCTCATTCCACTAATGATGATGACAATGATGATGATGATGATAGTCCACCTCTCAAGACCAACACACAGTTCAAGACCCAGTCGAGGATTCCTACTAGGCCAACTCCAGATAGGAAGCCTACTTCATTATCACCTTCCATAGCTCCATTAGTTCCTCCTACACCTCCAGTGTCCACTCCACCACCTCAGAGGACTTCAGCCAAAGCTTTTGCGGAGGCTCTTCCCTCGACTCCTTCGACAGCCACAGGAGCAGCTTCATCGTCTCATGGAGGAGACCATGCCTAGAGTGACGAGTAGCTCTATAGCTTTGAACTTTTTGGTAACTTTTTTCCAAAGGGGGAGATGTTATATATCATAGTGCTTCAAGAGAGAGGGAAAGAGAGAGAGAGTTGCCTTTTGATTCTTCTCTGCAGTTTTAAAAACATTTGGTTTATTGTTTGTTTGAAAACTTTGTCAGTGTTTGATCATATAATTTTGTGTGATGCTACTACTTTGCTATCGTTGAAATGTCTACATGATGATCATTCACTTAATCTTTGGCGTGATGTGCTTATGTAATTCGCTCATATTAATTTGTGCGCACCACCAGGTTGTATGTGACATGGAAGAGTGACCCATGATCCTAATCGATTGTGCATTTGCATTCAAACACAAATTCAAAATAATGCACAAATTTAGGGGGAGCTCTTGCTTATCACATACCTTTTAAAGTGACGATGCTATTCACTGATTATATTTTTATCGAAGCTTTGATCTATATGTTGTCATCTATTACCAAAAAGGGGGAGCCTGACAGCACAACTTCTCCCTAGGTGGTTTTGGTAATTCATAACAATATATATTTCATTGGATTAATGTTTCCACCAAGTGTATCTCATGAAAAAGTTCAATGATGGGTTGGCTAAAGGACTATGTGGAGAATCTCCCAAGGGAAGGAAGGAATAGGATTGTCCATGCTTCAAGACTGAGGACTCTACATTTTACATTTTGTGAGAAATCACTTTTGAGTCCATAGGAAAGCCAATACTATTAAAGGGGATAAGGAATTATGAGGATCTGGTTGCTCAAGTGCTTAGAGATTAGCCACCAAAAATACTCACCCACTTTCCCACAAAAACCATTTGTCCAAAGACCAGAGTCAAAATTTGGCGACACCAATATTTCCCGTTCGGATCCATTGAGTTTTACGCTAGACACAAACCCAACCAAACCCTAGCATCTCGGTACTACCAAGTTTTCATTCGGTGCAACCGAAAACCAGTGACCAACTTTTTGTTAACCAATTTTTGGTCCCACCGAGTTTAAGGAATCGTTGACACCGAGATTTGGTAACTGCCTAGGTCACCCATATCGGTACCATCGAGATTTATATATCGGTTTCGCCAAAAAGGCCAAAGTTGCCACATTTGCACTAGTCGGTGCAACCAAGTATTTACTCCAATTTCACCGAGTTGGGCAATAATGTTGTAATGGCTGGATTTTTGGAGATGCCTATATATACCCCTCCACCACATCTCACTTGCAAGAGAATCACTCAGAACACACACTCACTTGCCATATCCAATTTTCTTAGAGAGAACAAGCTACCCTTGTGTGAGGTCAAGATCATCCACTCCAACCATATGGATCTTGATTTCTATCATTCCCAAGTTGCTTTCCATCCAGTCAATCTCTTCTACCCATGCCAAATCTGTAAGAGAGTGATTGAGTGTTGAGGAGACTATCTTTTGAAGCACAAGAGCAAGGAGTTCATCATACTACAACATATATGACCTTTTGTAGGGTGGTGCCTCCTAGATTGGTTAGGTGTGGCTTGGGATCCTCCTTCTTCGTGATTGTGCAGTTGAACAAAGAAGTTTGTAAGTGCAAGGAGATTGCCTACTTCGTGAAGATCTACCCCGAGTAAGGCTAGTCCTCTATGGATGTAGGCCATCATGGAATAGACAAGGTTGCTACTTCATGTAACCCGTGTGGGTGGACCCCTCCATGGACTCTCACGACTTTTACCCTCCATGGGTTGAAGTCTCCATAAACGTGGATGTACGATAGCACCAGCTATTGGAACCATGGGAAAAATCTTTGTGTCTCCAATTGCATTTGATCTTCTTATCCCTACCCTCTTTACATATGATTGTCTTTACTTTCCTCTGCAATACTCATAGACATGCATGTATAGGGTGAACTTGATTTGCAACTATTGCTAAAATCTACCAACCAATTAACTTGGGAAAAGGTTAGGTTTTTATTTGGTCAAGTAGTCTAATCACCCCCTCTAGACCTACTTTCGATCCCACAAGCTGTGATCTAGAAATCGCCTAAGTTAAAAATACTCTGAGTGAGGACATCATCCACACTCAGGGGAATAGCTATGATCCAGAAATCGCCTAAGTTAAAAATGCTCTGAGTGGGGACATCATCCACACTCCAGTGCTTAGCCGCGATCCTGAAATTTCCTAAGTTAAATAAAATATTCTGGGCAACAACATCATCCGCACTCCGAGACTTAGCCACAATTCAAAAACTGTCTAAGGCAAACAAACTTAGCAAACATTCATTATTCGGATGAAAGCAAACCAAATAGACTACAAATTGATCAAAGCAAAAGTTAAATTAGCAGGAGACATAGGCTCGTATAAAGTTCAAATGGATACATTAACCAGTCAACATCCCAAGGAGAATTCAATATAGACTTAAATAATCCCGATGGATTACTCTGCAGGAGGAGGAGTGGAAGCTTCGACGACCATGTCCAGGTCGGTACCACCTACGATCTGAGTGGTGGCCTCGATGAACGTCTCCATGAGGTCCTTGAACCTAGACTTCTTCCTCTTGACGACCTTGAGGGACTTCAGTTTTCTCCTCGTCCAAGTTCTTGCAATGGACTCGGTCAAGAGAAAGGGCCACATAGGTGCTACATCGAGTTGAGAATTTCTTCCACAACTACACATAGCTGGGTACTTCATTCAAGAAAACCATGATAGACTCCCGGTCACTCACGAGGTCCTCGTTAGGCAGCAACTCCTTGTCGATCTTCATGGTGGCAAAACACAGCCAAATGATATTTCGTAGTGCTTGTTCAATGTGCTCGTCTAGCCGAAGGATGGCCAAGGCAAAGTTATCCCCGAGGAGCAGCTGAGTGGGATCCAGCTCCTATTTGATCATCTCGGCCTATGTCTCGATGTCATTACAAAAGTTTGGCCACATAGATGCAGCAAAGTTTAAAAACATAGAGAAAACACCAAGACAAAGTTATAGTTACTCGGACAGATGACTCACCTTTGAGCCTCTCGCTCATCTCTTGCCGAATTCCTCAATGTACTATTCCAGTTCAGTTTTCTTGACAGGGAGAGCGTCCAACTTCTTCTTCTCCTCCTAGAGGACGCCTGACTAGGCGATGTACTTGTTCTCCCATTTGGCATAATGTTTCTTCAGCTCTTAAATCTCTGCCTTGGACTTCACGGCAGCAATCTTCAAGACTTTGTTGTCCTCTTTATGCTTACCAACTATCTTGAGCTTCTCCTCGACGTCCTTGGTCTAGCACTTGGCCTACTTCCACGCTAACGCCAGCTCGGTCTCCTTGTTCTTTGGGGGTCTGTTTCATTTTATAAAGAAATATAAGTCTTGAGCCTCTTTATAAGTTGAAGATTTTTAATACAAACATCTGATTAAGCGAATTCAGTAAAATTTGAAGGAAAGAGAATTGCATAAACCAGGCAGTCGGAATGCTTACCTTCTAATGAGCACTTCTCCTGTTCGAGGTGCGCACTCTTGAGCTCTCGGCCTCCAGGTTTGTCCGAAGGTCCAGGACCTCCTTCTCCAACACATTGTACCGAGCCCTGAGCTCACAAGCATTGTTCCAAAGAGAAGAGACAAAAACGATAAAGTACTCTCAGTCAGACCCAAGGGGAACAATCACTTGGTCAGCCGAGCAAGAAGCAACTTGCCCTGCTCGTCCTTCTAGCCCTACAGCTAATGTGGATGATACCGTTCCACTAGCTAACAAGGATACCTCGGAAGTTGTCGTTGTGAAGGAAAATTTCTAGGTTCCTGGTACCTCCACCGCCTTGGTCAAAATTACAACCGAGGATGAGTAGGTGAATTTGGAAAAAGGAAAAGCCAAATTGGAACTTCCTGATCTATCTGCGCTTGATGCTGAAGATGTTTATCACCCGAATAACTAAGAGCTAGGAAATTGAAATGAACTTGATCATGCTCTCAAGGAAAAATACAAGGTAAAATTTGGCCTTTATTTTTTGATCTTGTATTCTTATCTTTAGCCCCCAAGAGTCGGCTTAGTATTAAAATGGTGAGCTGGCTCTTCAATATATTTGTATGAGAAGCATATGTAGCCCCCACGGATCGAGTCATTATGACGATAATGAGTCAGTACTTATGTTGAGTGGAAAACAGAATAGGAATCTAGACCCCAAGGACTGGCTTATCTCGTTGAGATATTCGGTTCTTCATTCATAGGAAGTAAATACTTGTACTGTAAATTCAAATACCTATAGCCCTCGAGGGACTACTTATTTCTGTGAAAGAACCGGGTCTTGTTGTTGTGTGTTTGAGAAAATGGCACATTAGCCCCCAAGTGACGTGTAGATTGTTTAGAACTGCATGTGACTTTTGTAGGATGAAACCAACTTTGAAGTATCATAGCCCAAAAGGGTCAAGTCGCCTTTATAAGGCGGCTTGAGACTTTGTAGGAATAGCTTTCGATAATATTTGTATGTTTGACACATGTTTTTAGAAGATGCCGAATCTGTTCCTGTAAAACTACAGAAACACCTCAAAGAAGGGCGCAAACTGAAAGCTAAGGCGGAACTTGTGGCATCTCATCCTGAAAGTTGTGCCCGCCAAGCGAATGATCTTCTTGATCAGGCTAAGAAGACATTTGAAGAAGAAAAAGCCGCCATTATACGGCACACTAAAGAGACTGAGAAGCAGGTTGGGAATGTAAAAGAGGATCATCATACTGTCGTGAAGCAAATAAATGACATGTTGGCTGTCATTTTTGGTATGTATCTATAACTTTTTGTTTTCTAAATTTTGGGTTATGATGATATGGCGGCTCATTGTCTTTCTCATTTTTCTATGCATGATGAAATGATTTGAACCTTGTGATGATGCCAATTGTGAAGTTATATGCAATATTCACTTATGTGGAGCAACTTTTCATCGGATCTGTCTTTGCCATTATGGTAGTGAAGAACCTGAAGCACCCGCCGAGAAACATTAAAGACATGCTGAAGCAGCTATCGACTGTGCCGCAATGGGTGACTGACTTCTGGAAGTTGGTAGCTCGGGCTGGAGCTAACATGTCTCTTGCCTGTGCAAAATCATATTTGCCTGAGCTAGATCTGGAAGCTTTAAAAGATGGATTTCCTGAATTCAAGCTAGACGGCTCAAAGTTCTCGCATGAGGATTTCGCCAAGTGTATGAGGGAGACTCGGCCGCTGGCAACTCTTCTAGCTGAGGAGATTGATGTGTCTCACTATCTGGCTGCATATTCAACGGACAACGAGCGCATCAACCCGCCAAAATATGAGCCCTTTTAGTTGGTGTCGCCTCGACGTAAGAACACCTTCACTCCTGATATTGATGCATCGGTTATTGTTCCAGGGCCTTCAAATTTTCAATCTCTAAGAACAATCCGGTGGCTATAGAAGGATCAATAGGTTGATGATGATGATTAGCCGGCGGAATCGGACTCGGAGGTGGCTGTCGTAGAGGAGCACTAAAGGCGGGCTAGCACATAAGATATATAAGCCGCCAAGAAATAGTTGCCCCCAAATGTTGGGCTGAAAAACTCTAATATTTTTGTGTCTCCTCATGTGAGCCTGTAATAGGGGTAGCAAAAAACTTTGGACTATTTTGCCATGCCATCGTGCACGTTCATGCTTATGTTGTGGTGGCTAGGTTGCCAAACAACTTTGAACTTCCAATGAGTTACCTTTATAGAAGTTCTTTACTGTGTCTGTGTTGACTCGTATTTTTGCTCCGGGAGCCACCAGTTGTATGATAAGAAACCGGCTCAACCAAGTAGCCCGAATAAAATCATCCTTTAACTGTTTGTGGTTTGTGAAAAAGATGTGTAGAAAACGAACATGTCATAATATGACTGTAGCTTCGTAACCTGCCCGGTAAATTTTTGAGCCGGCGAAAAACATGATAGTGTTATACCTGTAAATATATAAGAAATAAAATATCATAATAACAAAATATAATTATTTATAATGAGCCGGCTTTATAAGACTCGGTATAAAGACTAGCTTTCGAGGCTCAAGTCTTGCTTCAATGAAGCGGGTGTGATAACCTATGGTTTATCCTAGCTCTACGTAAGCCGTCTCTCACATGACTCAAGCCGGTGTTTTAACCTTGAGAAGTTTAGGGTCTAGATGGATTGACTTGTCAAGAGTACACCGGGTCATCTGTTTGGAGTAGCATCTTGCAATCAGGCATGTTTAACCATATCTTTTTGTTGGTTTATAGCCCAGTCAGCAGGGCTATTAAAGGCCGACTCTTTGAGTTGGAAGCCCCCAAGTGACTTATGTTCAAAAGAATAAAGACTCATGCTCAATATGCTAGGATGAAATGACAGATACCTGAGTTTCAGGGGTGTCGGCTTTATTATATTTGAACATAAATAAGTATATATAGAAAAAGGGGGTACAATGGGGAGGAGCTGGTGGCTCTAAGTATAATAAGGCTGAATATGAGCAATATTCCAAGGTCGGGTTGTTTCCTCTTTAGAGGTGTATGATCTGGCGCATAAATCGATCAGGTAATGTGACCCATTATTGAGGTTCTTGGTGATGACGAAAGGACCTTCCCAAGCTAGGGAAAGCTTATGCATCCCCGTTTGATCTTGAATCAAATGGAGTACTAAGTCGCCCTCTTGGAAAGTACGTATTAAGACTCTATGGCTATGATAGCGACGTAGTCTTTTTGATATATGGCAAATCTGGCTACTGCTAAGTCACATTCCTCTTCCAAAGCATCCAAAGAATCTTGACGTGCCTGCTCGTTGTCTGCTTCAACATAGACAGTAAATCCAGGAGAATCATGACGAATATCCCTTGGTAATACATCCTAAGTACCAAAAACTAGAAAGAACGGTGTATATCTAGTGGATCTGTTTGGAGTTGTTATATTGATCCAAAGTACCGCAGGGAGTTCTTGGACCCAACAGCTCAGAGTGCACTACAGTGGAACCATAAGCCAAGGGTTGATTCCTCTTGAAATCTCATGATTAGCTCGTTCGTCCTGTTCATTGGACTGTGGATGTGCAACTGCCACCAAACCAAGCCGGATATGCTCATGCTTCCAAAACTGCTCCATAGCTCCTTTGGATAAATTAGTGTCGTTGTCAGTATGATGCTATGAGGATAGCCAAAACGGAAGATCATCTTTTTAAAAAATTTGACTCTTGTCTCCGCATCACAATCGCTGATAGGTTCCGTCTCAACCCCCTTGATGAATTTATCGACTTCTACCAATAGGTGAGTTTTCCTGTTAGAGTACGACTTGAATGGGCCGACCATGTCGAGCCCCAGACCGAAATGACCAGGTAATTGGGATCATACGCAATTCTTGAACCAGTACGTGAGCTTGTCGGGCGAACTTTTGACATCCAATAAACCCATTCCGAAAAGCTTTTGCAACCAGAGACCGTGAGCTAGCGTGATATCCACAGTCGCCAGCATGAATTTCATTGAGAATCTTGTGGGGACCCTGACTCATAAGTCGTGATCACCGAATGTACGTGCACAGTGATCCCAGGGATCAATGCTCACTGAACACACAGAAACTGAATAAGAAGAGTCCTACATCCATTACATACTGTTCTACTCAATTGTGGCCTTTATGGCCAAGTCTTCCTATGATTGCAGCAGAAATCTTCAACGATAGCGTGAACCAATGCCATATTCCTTAACCCTACAAGCATTCTGACTGGGAAGCGTCCTAGCTCACACGTACGTCCCCATGGTAATCTTCATCCCAACCTGGTCTTTCATGACTGGCCAATAAAATAACTAGTGGCAAGCCAATGAGTACTTTGAATGTACTCGCAAGCAACCCATGTTTGGAACAAGGCAACAACAATGCATGATATAGCACTAATAGGTAATTTTGCATAAAGCTAATTTATAATGAAGTGACATGATCAAATAACTTGTGTAAGCATGCATCAACAGTTGGTAGATATCCATACGAACAAGTTAAAGATATCATCAGAAGTAGGGGTTGAAAATCTTATGTTCGTTCATCACATCAAGTCATCAGACTTATCTCAAGTATCATCCTTCTGTCACCCGCACACCCACACACACCAAGTTTGAGAAAAACATCTGGACGTAGCACAAGAGCGGTCATCCAATTGTCCTTGATCGTGGACATGGCTATTCGAATAGTTTTACACTCTATAGAGGTTGCACACTTTACCCACAAGACTCGGGGAACTTCCGTGTCATCCACGACTCACGGTATACTACGTACCCGAGGTAAGCACCCGAACATTGCCTTTCCCCTATCGATACTAAACAAAGAGTCCACTCATTGGTGCCATCCCTCATGATATACATCAGACGTATCATCAATGAGGGCATGCAACGATGTGCCTCGTGCCTGTGAAGACAACGCATGATCGTCCATTCCGATACGACCCCGTATCGGGAGTGACCACTTCACTCCCGCCACTAGTAATGCGAGTTGTATGCCAATACCCACCAAGGTAATCAATAAAGCCCCATCCCATAAGGGTTATCGTGGTCGTACATGTAAGGTTGGAATAACGGTCACAACTTACACAAATCCATTTTCGGAAACCACACATACTCACTTGCTCCGGTACACCACTTCTTTATCAACTGGCTACCAAGCTCAACAACATCTCCCGTGGGCATTAGTGGTACCCGACGTGATTTTCGGAAAGTCTTTGAAATCATATTGTTTCCATCACCATGCATAATGTCGATCCCACTTGTGTAGCATCTACTAGCAATCTAACTACTCCCACCCGCACAACTCTCATAAGGAGGTAGGGTCATGCATGATGCAAGTATCAACAAGAAGTATCAGGGGCATCCCACCAAAGTGGACTCCACATCATCATGATCAAACAACGAAATAAAGTGATATATGCCATGCAATAAAAATGGTTCATAGTCATGGTCAAAGGGCTGCTTGCCTGGCTTATCCAAGTCTTCGAGGTCTTCGCACGCTTCTCGTACACTCCAAGCACTTTGTCTACTTCGTCAACTATTGCCGGAAACAACCGCAATAAGCAACACAACAAGAAGAAAATTAAAGTGCTCTATAAATAGGAGTTTTATTTTTCTTGGACACCTCTGGTCATGGGAAAAATAACCAAGGAGGTTTTGGTGGATGTGGGTCAAGGGGTAGTTTTGAATGGTGGAAATGAAGGAAATGATGATCCTATAAGATGTCCATAGATAAATATATTTATGTAAGAAGAAGTGGATTGACCCAACAAATAGGGCATAATTTTAGAAAATTTTGGGAAGTGGTTTCACTAGATTTGGAGTTGGTATGAATATTCTAGGGATTTATAAAGTGGATCATATCAGAAGAAATGGTCCGATATTTGACATAGCAGAATAAGTGTAATGACAAATGTTCACATACTAATACATGATTTCATATGCACCTAGGAACTTGAATCACTCCATTTGGAGCTAAGATGAGTGTCCTAGGGATTTTACAAAGGGGCTCTATCATAGTTCAAATTTGAACTTAAATTTGAACCTTACAGAAAGTGTGGTGGAAAATTATGGAAGTGCCACCATTAAATAGGTGGTATTTTTAGGAGGATGTAGAAATTTGAATCATTGGTTTTGGACATGTATTTATTTGTTTATGATTTTTGGAACTGTTGGAAAAAGAAAACAATAGGAAAAAGGGTATTACCGATGGGCTAAAATGTGCCCTGCGCGCTGCATAGGCAGTGGGCTGGCCCAGTGGCCTGGCCGGTTGCGCGCAGGTGGGCACGTCGAAGGTGCCCTGGCGGAAGGCGCCTTCGTCGTAGGAAATTAGAAACCTACCGGAGCGCTTCCACTTAAACGTCCGGGCCCGTTGCTTGGCTCGTTGACACGCGGGGCCCGCTTGGATGGGCGTCCTTCCTCCTCCCGCTCGAACAGAGAGGGAGGAAGGGATGGGGGAGCCGCCCGGCGCCCGTGCTTTCTCTGACGGTACATGCCACCTCCAGCGCTGCCGCGCACGCCGGAGAGCTCGCAGGGACGTGTCGCATCCGTCCCGATGCTGAGCACCCACAGGGAGGGGCCACAACAGGGAGGCCATCAGCCATAAGAGACGAAGGAGGGCACGGGAGAGCAAGGGGGAGGTCCTGGGGGTTCAGGGCATATAGAAGGGGCGAGAGGAGGGTGGAGGTGAGCTTTTATAGGTGGGGGCGCGGTGCACCACGACCTCATGCACCGGCTTGATTTATGCCATTGTTGGAGGGCTTGGGGGGTCTCGGGAGCATGTCTATGGGCTTCGTCGACGAGGTCCACGTCCAGGGAGGGAACAAGAGGGGCCAGAGGAGCACGCATGCGAGCTCGCCCACTGGCCGAGCCTGGCGGCCATGGTGTGCGTGCGAGTACGAACATAGGAGGAAGAGACAGGAAGTTGCCGATCGTCCGGTGTGTCCCGGACACCGAGGCAGACAAGTGGCGAGAGGGGGAGCCCGAGGCTGTCGGGGGCATGCATAGGGCAGCGGCTACAGTGCGGTCGGGCACTGTAGCGCGCCTTGGAGTGCCCATATGGCATGCCATTAGCCTCTTGGGCGTGGCCATGCATGTCCAACAGCTAGAGGTAGGTAAATCAAAGGGGGGGGAGAGCATAGGATGCTCTGTAGATGCCTTAGGTGAGAAGGGAAACAGAAAGAGGGGGGAACCTGCTGTCCAGGGGGTAAATGGAGAGTCTTACCATGCCAATAATTGGGCTATGGCCATGCCAAGCCTACTGGAGGTAAAATATTTCACCTGGGAGTTGTGGTAAAATTTTAGGCCCAAGGAGGGCAAGGTAAGGGGTCAAAACATCAGCTTTGGTTTTCTACCAGAAGGTGTTTGATGGAGTTTTGCATCAGCTAAGTTGTTGTGATTGACATGGGAGTTAAGAATATTGAGAAATAGGTATAAATGAGCTTGATCACAAGTTTTGATCACATTAGAGAAAGTGGCCAATGTAAAAGTTTCAAACCCTAGAAATGGGTAGAAATGGAGTTGCTTAGATCTATCTAAGCAAATCCATTCTCCTTGATGCATCACTTGGTGTGGTAGCATAATTTGGGTATTAGAGCATACCCAAAAAATTTTGGGACCATATGGGGAAACTTGATAATGCAAGAGTTTCCAATTCTTGATATCAGCGGAAATGGATTTGGGGGGATTTGGACAAGTTAATCTGTTTTCCTTGATGTACCACTTGGTGTGGATACATTATTGGAGTATTAGAATATGTCCAAAAAGTTTGGGGTCAATAGGACAAACTTCACAATGTAAAGTTTTTAAAATTTGAATCTGGATAGAGAGGGTCTTGGAATATTTTGATGAACCAAATCAATTGGGATTGAGATTAAACTTGGCAATATCAACACATATGCCAATTGTGACTTGCAGGAATTTTCTTGGAATTTATTGAGAATATTTATTATAGAAATATTTAAAAAGCTTGATTTGAGCATAAAGGGTTTTGAGGGGTTTTGCCCATGATTTTGAACATGACCATGTGTTGAAACTCATATATATATCGGAAATATATGTGCACTGAATTTACGCGAATTTTATCAAATGTTTTTAAAGCATTTAAATAATTTTTCCCTATAAAAGGCCATTTTTGGCCTTAAGAAAAATCTTATAAATAAAATAGGAAAATAATCTTTCAAATTAATTTTTAGTGGTTTTAGGAAGTATTATATATATTATGTTTCAAATAAATTAATTTGAAAACCTAATTTAAATAAATGCTTTTTGGCCAAAATAAATTTTGTAAAAATATTTTTAAGTCCTATTCACATGGCATGATCATTGGACAAGAGTTGGGATCAAGGAAAAGAGTTCTTGAGGAGAGGAGGATGTTTTATGAGTTATAGAGCACCAGCAAGCAATCAAACAAGCAAGCAAATAAGACACAAGTCAAGCATTCTTATGCACTCAAAAAGTTTTAATTGGCCCTAATTTTTGAGTCATGATAACTTACTCATGAGGCAAAAGACAGGGTGTGACAAATCTCCTGGCCTTCCAAACGAGAAACACGATGAAGGAAAACGCTAGTACTACTTCGATGGTGGAGCTCGCCATTAACGATAGTCATGGACTTGGATCACGGAATTATTTGTTGAGCGATGATTTCCTCAGCTACGAGCTCTCCTCAGGTTAGATAAGACGCATGGAGAGACGCCACCAAGTGTGCCTCTAGGTCAGGAATAGCTATGTCCTCCTCAGACGACAATTTGACCGAAGGGTAGTGAAGCACATCGAGAAACACATTGGAAGGAACCGACTTTTGCTGATGTGACGCCTCCAATTGGACCATACGCTAATCATACACGCAAATGCATACGACCAAGATTAGGGACTCAAGGTTCGATATCGCAACAAAACTCTAGACACAAATTAAAGTCATACAGCTTCATATTACAAGTCGGGGGCATAGAGGGCTCAAATACAAAGCTTGACAAGCATGAGTCAGCGAAAGCAAATAATATTTGAGTACAAACATAAGGTAAACAAGTTTTGACTTAAGAAGGCTAGCAAAAACATAACACTGATCGAAAGAGGTGAGGCCTCCTTCCTGGGAACCTCCTATCCTACTGCTGGTTGGGGGCAGTCTCCACATACTAGAAGGCTCCAGCGATGGTGTAGTAGTCGTCTCCGGCGTACTCCATCTCCGGGGCTCCGTCATCTGAATGCATAAATTGTATCGAGGGGGAAGAGAAAGCAAAGCAGCGGTGAGTACTCATCCGCAAGACTGACATCAGAACTATGCTAGGTATGGATCAGTAGGAAAAGGGGTTATATCTGGACTGACTGGAGAAGGCAAGAATGAGGGGGAACGCCTAGTCCTATCAAAGACTAGCATCTTCAACCTCTTGCACCATTAGAAGAGTGTAGATTGGTATCTCATATATAGCAATATTATTGTAACAAATCTTATTAAGTAACCATGCCCAGAGATTCTTCCTCGACTCCCTGTGAGAAAGCAATCTCAGAGCCAACATTCATTTCAATTTAAATCACAATTTTAGGTATATCAGGTCAAGGTACAACTCCAAGTCATCCTGTTACCATGGACACGACTAGTCTAATAGTTTAATTCATCCCTGGAGGGGTGGAGCACATTTCCAACATGCTTGATCACCTCCGGTCGGACACACTTTCCTGGGTCATGCCCAGCCTCGAGATATCAACACGTCGTCGCCCCTGTCAATGTCAAAACCGTCGGATCTTGGGTAGGGGATCCTGAGCTGTGAGACTAGGATCAATGTTAATAGGGTACGAATGAGACAATGTTTACCCAGGTTCAAACCCTCATATGGAGGTAAAACCCTGCATCCTGCTTGATTATACTGATGATACGAAGGTTACAGAGTTGATCTACCTCGAGATCGAATAGCTAAACCCTAGATGAAGTGTTCTCTGCTCTAGAATCTAAATCCCTCTGGCTTATATAGACGCGGGGGTGCACTAGGGTTTACACATGGCCGGTTGCACATCGAAAGAAAAAACATGCCTATCTACTATCAAAAACTTGGAGGACACACTACGTCTCCTTGAAGCTTCCACCCCGGCGATGGGGCCTTTGATCATGCAATGCTCAGCCAGCGGCCCACATAGTCCGGCACATGAGAAACAGGTCGGCCATCCAAGGACCCCTTAAACCAGGACTCCCTTAGTAACCCCCCAACTAGCCTCCAACGCTGTGGTATATCCAGACAATCTTGCACATCGAAGGCTTCGGCTTGCGAGGCAAGTCCCTCTATCCCTTCTTGTTCGGCAACCATCCTTTCAACGGCAAAATCCCAAGTGTCGGAACTTGCAGGGTCAATTGTAATAACTGTCAGCGCTTCTTGATCCTCGCGCACCAAGGGGAGACGAGTGGTTTCGCGGCTTTTTACAAGACTGCGCCTCCCACAAAGGAGGCACCACCCATTTAAACAAACTGAATCGTGGTCTTTGCCACATCCTCTTCTTCCTCCTCATCGGAAAAACCTTCAGCGAGAGATCACCACAAGAACATGGTGAGCGCCCCCAGCTCTTCCTCGCGCCCTTACGGCTCCCGTCCCGGGGATTGGACAAAATGCTCTGTATCCCTCCTTCGACTACACAACCTCAAGACCCAAGGGTATCTTCCTACATTGGATCTAGCGGTTACCCGTGCCGGTTGGACTTCATTCAATGGTGAAGTCTTTGCAGAAAACTTCCCCAATCCTCAAAAGGGGGAACGTGTATGTTTCGTTCCCTTCCCCTTGCGGGGTCTCGGGTTCCCCACTCATCCATTCCTCAGGGGATTATTGGAGTTTTATGGCATCTAGCACGATCATCTTACCCCAGGGTTCATTCTGCATATATCGGGCTTTGTTTCCCTTTGCAAGATGTTCCTGGGCTGCGAGGCACACTTCGAATTGTGGAGGAAGTAATTCTGCCTCGTCCCTCGCACTCCAGACAAGACAATTTTAGAGGTCCAAGGAGCCGAAATATGCCGCATAGCAGGGATGGGGTATCTAGTGGGAACACCGAAGGAGTCCGGAGAATGATATTTAGAACGGTTCTACGTCGAGGATGTTCCCCTATTCGATCCAGCTCGGAGGGGTTTGCTCGAATAATCCGATGCCCCTTTGAAGAAAAGGTACAACTGGCGATCGAAAAGCTCATCCCAAGAGGATGGCGCCAAAGTGTAACGCTTGGCTGCCCACATGAGGCTACTAGCTCATCATAAGGTGACCATGATAGATGTGATGGCCGCTGCCATCACCCCACGTGTCTAGACCCTTCATCAAAGAATACACCCTTTGTGGTGTTACAACAGGACAAGTGACTCCACTCGCTCCCAACGGCTAGGACCCGTCAATCAAGCAGCATTAGTAGCCGCACTTGCCGACCTATACAAAGGGAGAAAGAAGACTTTGTTCAGCTACCGAGCAAGGATGGCTACTCAAGTCACAACCCCATTGAACAGGTGAGCCTTTCGTCTCTGTGACCCGACTTCCGATTTTACATTTATCCCTTTCGGATCGAAGCCTTTAATTTGTGTATATAGGAATGGAGGAGCTTTGCTGAGACAGTTAACTATCCGCCCCCAACCCAAGAACTATTCTCCCAACGACGATCCAGGATTTCATGATGACACAGATTTGTCAGTTGAGTTCGAAGACGGGGTCTTCTAGCAAGAGAGCCTTGACCGCTACAAGGTGGCTATCATAGCCGATTACCCCGGATCATTCCCTTCCCCTGCTACAAGCATGAAGGAGAAAAATTTGTCCCGCAAAAGGCAAGTATCCTCCAACAACCCAAACACGCCAGCTCCTATTTCCAAGCATCCTCGGTCCGCATGACATACATCAGCTACAGCGGCAATGCCTGGACCGGAAAGCAACATGGATCCGCCAAATGAGCCGGTCGTGGGGATAGGGCCGACCACTCGCTCAGCTCAAAGGTACTTTGTTCGACTGCTTAATTTATCATTACAATCGACAGAACCTCTCAGGAGATCTCATGTCGAAATACTTAGGCAATGAGTTCAACCATCTCATGCCAAGGATGTTGCCAGGGTGTCCAGCAATGCTCACGACTCCAGATCTTTGCCTGATGCTGAACCTGCCACGGAGGTCCCTGTGGTCAATCAGGCCCCTGAAGACTCCAGGGATGCGGTATCAGTTAGTAAATCCAAGGCAGAGAGTGTGATGGGTCATCGGTGGCGACGAGAAGCCCTGCGCCACCCAGCGTTCTCCGAACAAGAGTTCAATGCCCTACGCTCGCCTGACGCATACATCAGAGCTGCCCGAGCTAAGGTTAGGGAGGCCATGAAACTGATATCGTCCAGCCTGCAGGTGAGTGATCGGTTATAAGATTCTGAACACCTGTAAACCCAGTAGCCCCCGAGACTTGAATTGGTCGAAATGACCGAATTTAAGGGTCCGCGTAATGATTTACTGATGATGTAGGCCTCCAGGCAGCAGAAAGAGCAACTATCCAAGGAATTGATGGCGAGCCAAACACAGGTGGAGACCGTGGAGGCTAAACTTGAGCAAGTTAAGAATTTTATCCGAGAGGCACATGGTGAGTATATCTGTTCTACTGATCTTAGTATATAATCCCATGCTGACGCAAGGGTACTTTGTAGCAGTTGAATCAATAATGGAATTGCAAAAGGATTTAGATGCAGCCCGAGAATCTCAGCGGTACGCCGAGTCCCAGTATGAGGCCGGCTGCCTTTCGTTGCAATGAAACCTGGAAGAGAAGAAACACCTCACGGCGGAGAACAAGCAGCAGGCCGAAGAAATCAAGAGCTTGAAGACTCAATTGGCCCTGGCCCAAGAAGAGAACCAGAAATTACAGAGGGGTGTGTTCGATAAGTGTGATTCTAACATCGTATGGTACTTCTTATTATGAAGCGTAATGTACATGCCCTGACTCATGTATAGGTCTCCTAACCGGACGGCTCGAAGAAGAGACGGGATCCTACCTAGGAACCCTTCTAAAGGAACTCTCCGCTGTTTATGAGCGGGCTTGGAAGGCTATGAGGAGTACTATAAAAGTGCTATGGCGTACCAAGCATCCTCCAGAAGGGATGGCCAAACTCATTGATCTGTTCAAGGGAGCCCATAGCTGGTTCGAGTTATGGAAGACATTGGCCTGCTGGGAGGGAGAACGAGAGGCATGGGCAATGATCAAGACGTGATATACCGGCCTTAATCCAAAGCATATGGCTCGGGTTGGGCCAGCAGGGCCTGATGGGCAAGAAGTGTTGCTTTACTTGTTGTACGACCAAGTGATGCCAGCCGCTCGTCTCTCACAGGAAGATTGCTCCCTGGATTCCTTAATAGACAATCTCGGCCAGCAGCCAGATGTATGATTGTATGTAACTATGTACTGATAATCAAAAAAATTGCTCCGCCTGTGTTGTAAACTTTTTCTTAACCGGCCGTCAGCTTCAACCTCCCACGCTAGGAGCTTGGGAGTGTTCCTTAAAATATCACTCGAGAAAAGTGAATTATGTTCTGGGAACCAGGCAATCCGGCCATTTGGTGCGAACAGACAAAAAGCACACAAGGAGATATGTTATATTACTGCTTAGTGTAAGAAATATCTTTCGAATAAAATAGTACCTCCATCGATACCTATCTTTAGACTACTACGTAAATCGTAGATATTAAGGCCATATAATGCTAGTATGCGACTAATGGCTTTCGTGAGAAAAGAAGCACGAGTACTGGTGACAACGAGCATAATATTTTTTGTTGCTTCCGTCATAGCCAACAAATTTTCTGCTGAAGATAGCTAGCTTTTGGCTTCACCCATCTGAGGTACATATCCGGATGACCCGGTCGTAACAATCGTAGACGTGCTCCCTTTACCCTCTAGCCAAACAATCGGGAACGTAGAGGATAAGCACACGAGCGAGGCAACCTAGCTTGACAAAAATCTTAGTTCGAATTGATGCATATAATGGCTTAAATTCGATAAGGGAAACATGCATACATAATAAATGTGGATAGATGCTTAGAGTATAAAATCATTGGCTTCGGGAAGAAGCCCCTAGGTGTTGTGTTCAGATTTAACAATTAAGGATGTATGCCGACAATCTTAATACAAGATCGGTTGAACCGAACATAGACTTAGGAAAACAAATCAAACCTGCCAAAAATCAAGGTGGGAGGGAAATGAAAAAATATAGAAGAAGGAAAGAAAAAGGAGGTAAAGGATAAACAGTATGACAACACCGGTTTATCCGTAGAAGCGCCGAATTCGAGCTGCGTTCCATGGGTTTGGTTCAAGGCAGTTATACGATGGGTTTCGAAAAAGGAAAGCCCCTCCTGCGAGTACTTCGTTGATTATGAAGGGGCCCTCCAATTTGGGGTTAACTTTATGCTTCTACTTTTCTGGGAGCCGTAAGATGAGTTCACCCACATTATACGCTTTTGCCCTAACCTCCCTACTCTGGTAACGTCGGGCCTGCTGTTGATAAAAAGTACAGCGAGCCCGAGCTATATCACGCTCTCCTTCTAAGGCGTCCAGGTCGTCCTACTGATCTAACTCAGCCTCCTTTTCCTTGTACATGCGCACCCTTCGTGCGTCGTGAATAATGTCACAGGGGAGGACTGCTTCTGCCCCATAGACCATGAAGAATGGTGTATATCTTGTTGATCTATTTGGGGTGGTGCACATGCCCAATAGAACGGAGTCAAGATCCTCTACTCAATGATAGTCGTACTCATGACAAGATCAGACCAAACATGGTTTAATGCCACTCATGATGAGGCCATTTGCTTGTTTGACTTGTCCATTGGTCTACGGATGATACACCATTGCGTAATCGAGCTTGATGCCCATTTTTGTGCACCAGTCTTTGACCTCTTGGGCTGAGAAGTTGGATCCATTGTCCATTATTATGCTGTGCGGGACGCCGTAACGGTGTACCCGCCGGATATAAAGTCGATTACTGGTCTGGACTTGGCTGATTTGACAGGTTTTGCCTCTATCCATTTGGTGAACTTGTGAACCATGACCAACAGGTATTTATTCTTCTTGGTCCCCCCCTTTAAGTGGTCCGACCATATCTAGCCCCCAGACAACAAAGGGATGGGTAATCAGAATAATACGAAGGGCTGTTGCGGGCATAGGACTTTGATTTGCAAAAAATTGACACCCCACGCGGTGTTTGACAAGTGACTAGGTGTCCGCTCGAGTAGTGGGCCAGAAGAAACCAGCCCGGAAGGCTTTTTCTAACTAAGGCTCTTACTGCAACGTGATGGCCGCCCATCCTTGCATGGACTTCGGCTAAGAGCCACCGTCCTTCTTCCTTAGATATGCACCGTTGTAGTATTCCGATGGTGCTTTTCTTGTATAACTCACCCCCGTGGACTTTATAGGCTTTTGATCGCAGAATTATGCATCGCGCCTCCGTCTAATCATCAGGGAGTTCTTGGTGAAGGAGGTATGAGGAAGGGCTCGGTCCATGGCGCGATTACTGCCATGACCTCATGAGCCGAAGGCGTTTCGTCCATTACGGAGCCACCGATGATTTGGTCGCATGGTCCATTTATAGGGGGAACAAGCTCTTCCACGTTGGTGGGACCAGCACCCTTATGGCTTAAAGAGCCATTCTAGGAAATTGTTTTCTGGGACAGGGTCGTATTTGGCCCCCATGTGGGCCAGTACATCGGCGACTTGGTTGTTGTCTCTAGCGACGTGGTGAAATTCTAGTCCCTCGAACCGTGCAGATATCTTGAGGACATTGTTTCTTTATGCCTCCATCTTCGGGTTTTTGGCATCGAATTCGCTATTGATTTGGGAGATGGCCAAGTTGGAGTCTCTCTGTACCTCAAGTCGTCGTATGCCCATTGATGCTGCCATCCGAAGACCGTGCAAGAGTGCTTCGTATTCGGCTGCATTGTTGGAATCGGACATGATCTGCAACATGTATCGAACGTTGTCTCCTGTGTGGGATGTGAGAATAACTCCAGCCCCTAGTCCAACAAAAGTTTTGGATCCATCAAAGTACATCGTCTAATGGGAGTATGTACTATGTTCCATGGGGAGCTTGACCTTTGTCCATTCGGCGAGGAAATCTGCCAGCTCCTGAGATTTGATAGCTCGTCGTGGCTTGTAGGCAATTTCAAAGGGAAGGAGCTCAATGGCCCATTTGGCTATGCGGCCGGTGGCATCCTTGTTGTTGATTATATCGTTTAGGGGTACTTCAGATGCCATCGTAACGAACACTCTTGAAAGTAGTGTCTAAGTTTCCGTGATGCCATAAATATTGTATAGGATATCTTCTGGTAGTGCGGGTATCTGGACTTGCACTGCATTAGTACTTTTGACACATAATAGACCAATTTTTGTATCCGGAATTTGTGTCCCTCCTCCTCTCGTACGATGACAAGCACTGCGCTAACGACTTGGTTGGTGGCGATATGTATAATAACATGGGTTCACCAACACCTGGTGCTGTGAGTATGGGATTGCTTGCCAACAGTGTTTTAATTTCTTCTAACGCGGCCACTGCTTCATAGGTCCATTCGAAATTGTTGGTCCATTTCAGCAGTCTGTAGAGCGGTAAAGCCTTTTCCCCGAGGCGGGAGATAAAGCGGCTTAGCGCCGCCACACAACCAGCCAACCTCTGGACATGCTTTAGCTCTATGGGAACTGCAAGTTCTGATAGGGAACGGATCTTAGCCGGATTCGCTTCTATTCCTCCATGTGAGACAAGTCTGGATCATGCACTAGTACGTATCCCCAGTGTTTTTAGCCCGAAGGGCATCGTATTGAAGCAGAATGGCCTGTAAGTGATGATGAATGCGTTTGCAGCTTGATTGGATTCCTTCATTTTAATCTGATGGTATCCGGAATAAGGGTCGAGGAAACACAACGAGTCATCTCCGGCTATGGCGTCAATAATCTAGTCTATACGTGGTAAGGGGAAAGGGTCCTTAGGGCAGGCCTTGTTGATGTCTTTAAAGTTGACGCACAACCGCCAGGATTTGTCCCGAATGAATCCGGACTCTAGCAGTTTGGCTAATTGTTCACCCATAGCTTCTCGGTTGGGCTCGGAAAAGCGACACAGAGTCTGCTTAATGGGCTTAAAGCCTACGATGATGTTGAGTCTATGTTCTACTAGCCGCCGTGGAATTCCAGACATATCGGAAGGATGCTAGGCGAGGATGTCCCAGTTTTCTCGTAAGAATGCTCGCAGTGCTTCATCCACTATGGGTGGTGGGTGGGATTTTTTTGACTCCATGCCATGATGTGAGTCTGGAATTACGGGATCCAAGTTGTGTGCTAGATCATGTACCGACACTGATCTATCTCCAGAGCGGACTCCAAGGTTTGCGTTGCAAGCGAGGTTTCGATGATCGAAGATTGGTGTAAACCGATTTTAATTCTGGTCATTGGGGGACGAGCCCACTGCCGGACACTCGACGATGGCGACTAAGTGAGTGACCGTGGGGTATGAGAATCATCCTATCGTCGGGTTTAAGCCTGAGCTGGTCATAGACCGAGGTCTATCCGTCAGTCATACGCATGGTTTGAATCCGATCAAACAATTTGTGTAGGAAAGAGGCGACGGTAGGATGCGTGTCCCTAAAGTGAGTGGGGTCGATCTGTGGCGTCGCAGCTTCGGAGTTGCTTGAAAGCGGATCTAGGTCCTATTCGGCCATAGCGGATCTGGGCACAATGACTGGGTTGGGCGTTCCACACAACCTGAGGGTGAAGGTCACCTTAGAGGTGGGGCCCGACGTCTTCGGAGTTGAGGCGTCAGGACCTGCAGGCTCCTCCATGAGAGTTGAGGGTCCCATCAAGACAAGTTCTCCACATGAATCGGTGACGGACTCTAGGGTTCCGAATCTGATTCCTTGTTCGGGTCGAAGCTTCCGATCTGGCCAAGATGGCCGGTCTAGGTGGCATGCGACAAGACGCTGCCGCCCGTGTGAAGATCTGATAACGGATGAGAATATCCTGGTTGTAGATCTTGTTGCTTATGACAAGGCGAGCCATTGATTCCTTTGGCGATCACAATGGAACTCTCAATGAAAGAACCAATGTTGGTGTCAAAACCGGTAGATCTCGGGTAAGGTCTCCCGAGCTGTGAGAGTAGGATCGATGGTAACAGGAGACGAAGGAGGCGATGTTTACCCAGGTTCGGGCCCTCCTATGGAGGTAAAACCCAATGTTCTGCTTGATTATATTGATGATATGAAGGTTACAGAGTTGATCTACCTCGAGATCAAATAGCTAAACCCTAGATGAGTTGTTCTCTGCCCTACAATCTAAAACCCTCTGGCTTATATAGACCCCGGGGGGGGTACTAGTATTACACTTGGTTGGTTGCACATCGAAGGAAAAACATGCCTATCTATTGTCGAAAACTTGGAGGACATTCCACGTTTCCTTGAAGCTTCCACCCCGGCGACAGGGCCTTTGATCATCCAATGCTCAGCCAGCGGCCCACATAGTCTGGCCCATGAGAAATAGGTCAGCCATTCGAGGACCCTTTAAACTAGGACTCCCTCAGCCCCACCTAGGCTCAACAAAGAGGCCAGCCCACCGGTCTAAATCCTAAGCGCGTAGGGGTCATCGGCCCACTCACCCTTTGCACCCCTGCACAAAGCTTACGCGACCGATGTCAGTCCTAGCATCACTTAATACAAGATCAATGCCGTTGCGGACCACTCGGGCGCGCGCTGCTCCATTGCTGACATCCAAAGAGCTTTGGCTGATACAACAATGATGAGTACCCATAGCTTATCCCACGTGGAGGTTTAGTGCGTAAAAGGTCAAACGACCAACTTAGATCAAATACCCAACCCATTAGCATTTTATTAATGCGGGACAAGCGTGACCTATGAAGTGCGGTCCCATCGCCCCGCCTCGAGGATCTGTGGCAAGGGCCTCACCTTCCCGGCCATGACTCGTCATCATCAAATCGTGGGTACCCTTCAGGGCCGACCAATCATCAACATCTGTGTGTAACCAAGTCATAGTACCCGTGTGTATAAAACATCAAGGCAAGAACTAAGGAATCACCCTCAATGGTCCCCGTTCAATGTAACCGTCAAGGTGGGCTTAGAGGATCACCCTCATGGGTCCCACACTTAAGGGGGGGGGTTGCATGACAGAGTCAAAATCGGGAGTGGCAGAGAGGTATCACCCTCTATTTACCACGACCGACTAGCTACACTACAGAGCTAACATCATGAGTATTTCATGAGGTGTCACCCTCGGTACTCAATAGTAGCTCTGAAGAGTCGTACAACCAAGGGGGTGTGCAGTGCTGTGTCGGACCTAGCTCATCAATCATGATGACCGAGTAACTGATCAATAAAGCGGGGACAACTAAGACTAAGGGGGTCATAAGGGTCACTGATCCACCTATACTAAGCAGTTTAAAGAAGCAGTAGGTACAATAGCAGTTCATCAAAAATAGGCTATGCATCACAATAGGAGCTATTTACAACAATAGCAAAATCTAATGCAAGCATAAGAGAGAAAGAATGGGCAATATCGGAATGCTGAAGGGGGTTGCTTGCCTTGTTGCTCTGCTGCAAAGGCCTGATCTTCAGCGGTGTAGTTGTACCCGGTAGCAGCGTCGGTCTAGGAGTCTACCAATAAGAAGAGGGGGAGAAACAACAAATATAAAGTAGATAGATGCAACACGATGCATGACATGGCAATATGTAGACCTAGGCATGCAATAACGCAGTATTACACATCGCAGACGAATCAAAAGAATATGTGACAATATTTTACATGTCTCAGGCTACTACCGGACAGACGAAAACGATGGAAAGTTTCCACGTTCGTTATGATAGGAGCGTGTGACAGACTAACGGGCAGTGTATATGGATTCGTGGGATTTCTCTAAACAACTTTCATGTATAAAATATTTTCATCTGACTTACGGTTTATTTTATATCAATTTTTAAAGTTTTTTTAATATTTTGAAATTAAAAAATTAAAATTAATTCAATAAATGTAATTATGACATCAACATGATGTCATGCCGACATCAGCAATCAACAGAGGCTTTGACTAGTTGAAAGCACATTTGCTCCCTTGGTGGTTTTAATAATTAATAATAACATATATGTCAATTAACTAATGTTTCCACTAAGTATAATTCGAGAAAAGTTCAATGATAGGGATGGCAAAAGGATTGTGGAGAAACCCCAAGATGCAAGGAAATGGATTAGAAAAGCTTCAAGCAAGAGGACTCTACATTTTACTTTGTGAGAAATCACTTTGAGTCCATAGGAAAGCCAATACTATTAGAAGGGGGTAAGGTACGATTGGTGAACAAGATGCTCCACGTGCACAAGTGATAGTCACCAAAGACACCCACGAGCTCTTCCACAAAAGTCTGTCCAAAGCCTAATATCCTAAATCGGTGCTACAAACAATTTCCACTCGGTGCCACCGATTCCCAAACTCAGACACACCCATGACAAACCTTAGCACATCGGTTCAACCAATTCCACTTTGGTGCCATCGAGTTCGGGTTTCCAACTTTTTGTTACCTCGGTTCACAAAATCAGTACCACCGAGTTTGTTGCATCACCGTCATCGAGTTGCGTAGTCTAAACATTGGTCGCCTGATCGGTACCATCGAGAATTATATATCGGTCTCACCGAGATTCAAAAGTTTTCACCTTTTGGTCACTTCGGTACCACCGAGATTCAAACATCGGTGTCACCGAGTTGGTCACTTAAGGTGTAATAGTTGGATTTTTGGAGATGCCAATATATACCCCTTCACCACCGCCTACTCAAAAGTGAAGCACTCAAAACAGATCCCCACTCATACCAACTGATTTTCTGAGAGAGATCCACCTACTCATGTGTTCAGATCATGTCATTCCATTCCAACCATATGAATTTTGATCTCTAGTCTCCCCAAGTTTCTTTCCACCCGATCAATCTCTTCCACCAAAGCCAAATTTGTGAGAGAGTGATTTAGTGTTGAGGAGTCTATCATCTTGAAGAACAAGAGCAAGGAGTTCAAAGACATTATCAAGCCTATTACCTTTTGGAGGGTGGTGCCTCTGAGATTAGTTAGGTGTCGCCTGGGAGCCTCCTACTTCGTCTTGTGGAGTGAACCAAGAAGTTTTTAAGGGCAAGGAGATCGCCTACTTCGTGAAGATCTACCGGAGTTAGGCTAGTCCTTCGTGGACGTAGGTCATCATGGTATAGTCAAGGTTGCGTGGACCCTTCGTGGGTAGAGCCCTCCGTGGACTCTCGCGACCGTGACCCTCCGTGGTTTGAAGACTCCATAAACGTGGACGTACAATAGCACCACCTATCGGAACCACAGGAAAAATCTTTGTGTCTCCACATTGCGTTTGATCATACTACCCTTTCTTTGCTACTCATGATTGTCTTTACTTTCCGCTTGTATACTCATAGACATGCATGTGTAGGATGTGCTTAACTTGCTATGAATGCTAAAATCTACCAACACTTAAAAGTGGGAAAAGTAGATTTTTATTTGGTCAAGTAGTCTAATCACCCACCCCTCTAAACCTACTTTCGATCCTACAAGTGGTATCAGAGCATTGGTCTCCATTTCATTGGCTTCACGACCTAGGAGAGTATGGCGTCTAGCGAGGGAAATTATCACCATGGAGGTTCGTAGTTTCACGGCACTAATTTTGCTAGTTTGAAGCACAAAATGAAAAAGCATATCCTTGGTGATAACCCCGCCGTTTGGGATGTTGTTCGTGTTGGATTGCAAGGTGAATTCTTTGCGGATGGAAGGGAACCAAAACGCGAAGCGACTGTGGATGAATTGAATATGTTGTAATACAATGCTCAAGCATTTGACATTCTCTGCCTATGCCCCGAAGAATGCAACAAAATCATCCATCTTGAGAATGCAAAAGAGATTTGGGATACTTTGGTTGATATGGATGAAGGTATCGAATCTGTGAGAGAATCCAAGTTGGATGTTCTTCAAAGTCAGCATGACAAGTTCAAGATGAAGGATGGTTAAGGAGTCACTGAGATGTACTCTAGGCTAGCTCTCATCACAAATGAGATTGCCGGATTAGGAAGTTAAGAAATGACCGACGAATTCATCATCAAGACGACACTTCGAGATTTGGATGATAGGTATGACACCGTATGCACATTGATCCAAATCATGCCCAACTACAAAGATCTCAAGCCTATGAAAGTGATGGGAAGGATTGTTGCTCATGAGATGACACTCAAGGACAAGGAAGAGCTTCACAACAAGTCTAGCGGTGCTTACAAAGCCACAAGTGATGCTCCCACAACTTCAAGCGATAACCTTGTCACAAGTGAAGATATAAGCCTCATGGTCAAGCAATTCAACAAGTTCTACAAGAATAGAGGCAAAGATCGAAGCTCCAACTCAATATATGAAGAGAAGCATTAGTCAAGTCGTGACCAAAACTGCTACAATTGTGGGAAGCCCGGACACTACTCCAATGAGTGCATGGCTCCTTACAAAGGAAAGAAGTGTCACCAAGAAGACGAAGCTCAAGAGACGAGTCACCTTGAAGAGATAGAAGGAGTAGAGATGATTGTTATGAATGAACACCCTCAAGGAGAAGTAGGGACTCGGAGAAGAAGGACAAGTACACCAAGAGCTACTCAAGAAGAAGACATCAATCTCATGTTGGTTAATGGGTTTCCAACTCCGAATCCGACAACCACTCCGAGAGAAGCTATCACTCCAACTCCGACTATAGTCAATATGAAGGTGTTGCCAGACATGCACTAGTGACAACCGACTCCTAAGACATATTCAATTCACCAAATGAAGGGAGTGGATGTTGCTTCATGGCTAAAGGCCCCAAGGTATCACACCCCAAGTATCTTGATTTCAATAGTGATGGCGATGACTTGTTAGTAGATGATGAGTTGTTATTTGAAAAATCTAGTAACGTTAGTCAAGATAATAAATCCAATGATATTGCTTCTACTAGTTCTATTGATCCCACTAACACTTCTCTTAGCCAAGTTACACTTGAGGAAGAAAATGAACTTTTGAAAGGGATTACAGAGAAAGGTATCTACAAGAGTCTCGCCGGGTGCAAGCAATTTGAGGAAATTGTATGCAAGCATGGAGGATGCCGGAAGAACCATGGCATTAGCTACTTCAATGCTAATGGAGTTGAATGAGAAGAAGCACAATACCCCAAGCCTATGTTTGTTACTCAAAAGGAGAAGTATGAAATACTCTCCCCAAGGGAACAAAAGCTCAAGATGACCTTCCACCACAAGACCCCGAGCTCAAGGGTAAGCACAAGCTTCAAGAGGACATTGACTCATATGAAGATGAATCCCGAGCTTTGGTGAAGTGGGTTCCCAAGGCTACTTCAATATCAACTTCTACAAGTGCCACTTCAACACCAAGCAACCCCATAAACTTGATGTGGGTCTGCAAAAAGAAGAACTAGTCAAGTTCTTGAGGGGTGACTCCGCCAATGAAATTCACTCATATTCATTATTGGCAAGAACAAGTTGCAATCAACATCAACATCATGCAATAGTTCAAGGCGTCACACATTCCCTCAAAGGTTAACAAGGGACAAGGTAATCAACAAATCCATGGACATCATTATATATGCTTTGCACTCCCTGTCCATAGATATCCTTGTATTTTTCTCTTGTGTGTTGGGACTAACCCATGTAGGTGAGAAAAGTAAGGAAACAACAAGGATGCTCCCAACTCAAGGTGATCTTCATCAACTTTGAGCATCCACCACTACTTCACCTACATGAAGTCTTCATCGACATAATCCGAGGTTTGTTTATCCCTCTTAAGAGGGGATGTCACATCAAGAGGGAGCATTACTCTAAGACTTGAGTCAAAGCATCTCATAGTATGTGACAACATTAAATGCTTTATGTAAAAGTGGTAACCCCACTTGTGCTTAAACAATGAGTATGACCTATGATTAAGTATTCTTACTTGTCTCCTAAGTCAATATACTCATATATAGATGACTATGTCATCGCCAAAAGTGCTTGATAGATTCTAGTATGTATGTGCATGTTTGCCATGATTTCATTTGACATCTTATTGTGTGAGCATGTTCGTCTGCATATATTTACCCATTAGAGGACACCCAATTGTTGCTATTTGGCTTTTGATTTTTCTTTTGACAATTGTATGGACAAGAATGCCTAGGACCACTCTCTAGCTATATGTGCTTTCTTATCTCATATTCCATTCTTGCTGCATCACAAAATTTGAACAAGTACTTTTCGATCTGTCTGTGTGTGGAGCACTCGGAGATCCGCATCGACAAAGGACTAACCATTAAAACCTCCCAAGTACATCTCGATGGAACCAACCCAAAATCTCGGTCTCACCAAATGCCTAGGGTTGATCTGGTTTTCTTCTCAGTACTACAGATTCCATCTCCTCGGTTACATCGAGTTTCCCTATCAGCAGACAGTTGAGGAACTCGTTGACACCGAAAAGTTTGAATTGGTGTCACCGACAGCCATAGGTATATATTGAGGCGGACACGACCTTTGATGTTTTTTCTCTCAAATGTTATCCCCTCAAAACCCAAAGCTACCAAACAGAGGCCCCTGGTCATCACCATTGTCTTCCCGAGCGCCTCCGCCGTTGGAACTCCACATCGTCGACAGAATCTCCACCCCTGTCACCGCTATAGCGAAGTCGTCACAAAATATAGGGTACGATTTCACACCCTCGTGTGTTCCAACCTCTGTTTCTTGCGCATTAGGGATTATCAATTATCCATAGTTTTAGATTGATTCACCCACGAGAAACTCCAGTAGATTAGTGAACGAAAGATTTTTAGGTTTTCTCGTTCGCCACATGAATCTCGGTAGAACCGATGCAAAAGAATCGGCAGCACCGATTCACTTTTCTGTTCGACCGAGGACAGTCTTTGTGAAACCGAGTGCCCATTTTTGTTCTCACCGAAAGTGGTGCCAAGTATCTGTTATGAAGACTATTTGTGTCGGTAGGTTCGTAATATTTGCTTCAGTTGTACCGACATACATTTGGCAGAATGGAAAATTTGAGAAATCTTAGTTCAATCTTTTGAAAATGTCTACATTTTGTGAGGACTCATCCCTATCCACTCTTCTATGCTCTATTCACAGGGTCAGAGATGTCTGCTTCAGAGGCAGTCGGTACTTGAAGGAGCAGAATGTTGACATGATCTCTGGCACTAGTCCAAAAAATAGCTCATCCTCTTTAGATGTTGGTATTCCCACCTCACTTGATCTGCCCAGAGCTGCTACTAGGGCAAGAAGAAAGCTAAATTCTGATGAGTAAGATGAGGACTTCATACCTGATGAAGTGCCTCCCAAGTCAAAGCAGGACTAGTGTGTCAAGAACACTGCTTCTGCCACTTCTTCCAAGAAGAAGAAGACTATAAGGAAAGAGTATGCCCCCTTTGAGACTATGAGAGCACCTGAGAGATATAGAGGCACTATGAATGTTAAGTCTCCCAGGAAGTCTATGCCTTAGAAGGCTGGAGAGAAGAAAGACAGGAAGAGGATTATCCGTGTTGTTGGCAGGGCTACGTCTATGTATGAGGACTCAGAAGAGACTGCTTCTTCTGAAGATGAGGGGGAAGAGCCAGGTGCCAAGGCTCCTCCTAAGAAGAAGCAAAAGAAACTTTTGGCTGATGCTATGCCAAAGCAAGCTCCATCCAAGAGCACCAAGACTGCACCCAAGAAGGCTGCCATTGAGAAGTCGAAGAGGTTCTCCAGAGAGATTCCAGCTTCTAAGAAGAACAAGGGATCTAACTCAAGAGGTCTAGATGTAGGATCGAGAATGGGGTGTCTAGAGGGGGGGTGAATAGACTCTAACAGGAAATTTAAAACCTAACCTTTTCCCAAGTTAATTGGTTTGGAGATTTGATCAGTTTTAGCAAGTCTAGTAGATCTAGCAGCCCTACACATGCATGTCTACAAGTATAGCAGCAGAAAGTAAAGACATTGCACACGAAGTAAAGAGATGGGATAGGTAGATCAAATGCAATAGGAGACACAAGGATTTTTCCCGTGGTTCCGCTAGGTGTTTGCAGTTTTAGCATTCATGGCAAGTCAATTTCACCCTACACATGCAAGTCTAAGAATATAGCAGCGGAAAATAACAACAAGCATGAGTAAAAGGGATAGGGTAGGAAGATCAAACGCAATTGTAGACACGATGATTTTTCCCGTGGTTCCGATAGGTGGCGCTATCATACATTCACGTTTATGGAGTCTTCAACCCACGGAGGGTAACGGTTGTGAGAGTCCATGGAGGGCTCCACCCATAAGGGTCCACGAAGTAGGAACCTTGACTATTCCATATGGCTTCCATCCACGAAGGACTAGCCTCACTATGCCTTGCCCTTACAAAATTCTTGGTTCACTCCACAACACGAAATAGGAGGATCCCAAGCAATAGCTAACCAATCTAG
The DNA here is from genome assembly GCA_022496015.1 of Hordeum marinum. Classification (NCBI taxonomy): domain Eukaryota; kingdom Viridiplantae; phylum Streptophyta; class Magnoliopsida; order Poales; family Poaceae; genus Hordeum; species Hordeum marinum. The sequence continues at coordinate 183,429,695 of CM039677.1, read as the reverse complement.
GAGGCACCACCCGCCAAAAGGTAATAGGCTTGGTAATGATGATGAACTCCTTGCTCTTGTGCTTCAAGATGATAGACTCCTCAACACACAATCACTCTCTCATAGATTTGGCTTGGTAGAATCGATGGGATTGGTGGAAAGCAACTTGGGGAGGCTATAATCAAGATCCATATGGTTGGAGCGGAAGATCTTGACGTCAACACAAGGGTAGGTGGTTCTCTCTCACAAAACTGAGTAGGATAGGTATGGAATAGTTCTGAGTGCTTCTCTTTCAAGTAGGTAGTGGTGGAGGGGTATATATAGGCATCTCCAAAAATCAATCGTTACACACAAAATGACCAACTCGGGGACACCGATGTGTAAATCTCGGTGGTACCGAAGTGACCAAAAGTGGCAACTTTTGAGTCTCGAAGGGACTGATATACGAATCTTGGTTGCACCGATAAGGTGACCAACGGTCAGATTTCCAAACTCGGTGACGCCAATTCACTATTTTCGGTCAGACCGAAAATGTGAACTTGCATAACAGAAACTTGGCAACCCAACTCGATGGCACCGAAAGCAGTGTCGGCTAGACCGAAGTGGCTAGGGTTTGGTTCAGTCTGTCTAGGTTCTGGATACCAGTGTTGGTTGCACCGATAGGAATGTTGGTTGCACCGATTTTGAATGTTTGGCTATAGACAGACTTTGGTGGGAGAGCTTGTGGATATTTTTGGTGACTATCACTTGTGCACGTATGAGCATTTTGTTCTCCAACAAAACCTTACCCCCTTTTAATAGTATTGGCTCTTCTATGGACTTTGAGTGATTTCTCACAAATCTAAAATGTAGAGTCCTCTTGCTTGAAGCTTGGCCAACCTATTTCCTTGCATCTTGGGGTAATTCCACAATCTCCACAATCCTTTTGCCAACCCAAATCTCCATGGACTATTATCTGGAATACACTAGATAGAGGTGTTAGTCCAAGAGACAATGTATGTTGTCATGAATTATCAAAACCACCAAGGGAGCATGTTGTGCTTTCCCTAGATGAGGATGCTATGTCTGCATTGATGAAGCTTAGACCACACCTTCCAGAGCACAATGTCAGTCACTTGGTTGCTGAGGACATGAAGAAGATGGATTCAGGTATGAGGGAATGGAGAGCAATTAATCCTTACTCTCAAAGGAGAAAAACAGTTGTGGAGTATAGATTCTATACCAAGGATCAACAAGATTTCTATGAGACTGTGTTGCTTGACAAGAGCCCAACTATTAGTGACATGAGGTATGTAGATTGGAAGTATATAAAGGTAAATGAAGACTACTTCCCGAGTCTGCAAGACAACTTTCACTACATTGGCCTAGACAAATTTGTTGGCAAAGAATTCACAGCATGGAACGATGAGATGATCATGCAATTCTACTCCACTACTCAGTTCTATGGAGATGGTAGGATTTTGTGGATGACCGAAGGAGCAAGATATGATTCCACTATTGATGAATGAGCTGCCATCTTAGGAGTGCCAGAGGTGGAAGATGGAGATGTCTGTGTGTACTCTGAGTCCAAGGCAAAACACAATGCCATGAAGGACTTGTACAATGCAATCCCTGCTGCACATCTGAAGGCTCGTAATCTATGATCGATCTATTACCTCGAGGCAGGTCTTCACACTATCAACACCATTATGAGGCACACTTTGATGCCCAAGTCAGGAGATGAGAAGATGATCTGAGGCTACTCCATCAACTTACTGCTTCTGATAGACCAACATACAAGATTCAGAGTGATGGATCTGATTGTGGAGACAGTGAAGAGGGTTGCCACTGATCAGAAGCGCTCATGCTGCTATGCACCCTACATTCAGATGCTCATCAACTCCAAGCTAGAGAAGCACATTTTTGCCCTTGGTAGTGCACACTTGCCCCTATAGCCAGATTTTGAGGACAATGTTGTGGTGATGGACCCAGATCATCCCATATCAGCTGCAGCACATGCAGAGGCAGAGGCAGCTAGAGCCACTAGTGCTCAAGTCCCTAGATCTAGGAACGAGCAAATGGATCTTTTGATCACTACCGTTCAGGGCATGCAGAAGGACATCAAGGACATATTGGAGAATCATCATAGTCTTGTGAGGATCATGGAGAATAGGATCAAGACCCTCAATGACAAGGTGGATAGGCTGACCAAGACCGTGAACGAGCTCAAGAAGGAAGTTGATGTTGTTCCTATCCCTCATTCTACAGATGATGATTCTGATGAGGATGACTCTCCTCTCAGGACACACACTCATTTCACTACCCACGCTAGATCAACCATAGTGTCAGCTCAAGAGTTGAGGCCTTCTTCATCAGCTCCTGCTACAGCCTCTTCAGCTCCATCAGCACCACCAGTTCCTCCAGTTGCTACTCCAACTTCATCCATGACATCAGCAGAGGTCTTCGCCAAAGCAGTTCTCTCGACTCCAACTTCAACTACCGAAGGAGATCAGCCCCAGAAGAATGATTAGCTCTATACTTTGAACTTTTTGGTAACTTGTTACCAAAGGAGGATAAGTTGTATAGATCATTAGGGCTTCGAGAGAGAGAGAGAGCGTTGGTTTTTATCATTTTTTAAAAACATTTGATCTTTTGGTTTGCTTGTGTTAAACTTTGTTGGTGTTTGGTCATACACTTGATGTGTGTTGCTACTATTTCTTATCATTTTGATGCTTATGAGATGGCCATTCACTTGACTTGATTGTGTTGTGCTATGATATTCATTCTTATTACTCTTCTCGCACAACACCAAGTTGTATGTGACATGAAAGAGTGCCCCATGTACCTAATCGATTGTGCATTTTCATTCAAACGCCAATTTAAAATAATGCACAAATTTAGGGGGAGCTCTTGCTTATCACATACTTCCCAAAGCGATGATTATATTCATTAATTATACCATATGTCGAAGCATTGATCTATATGTTGTCAACAATTACCAAAAACAGGGAGATTGAAAGCACATTTGCTCCCTTGGTGGTTTTGGTAATTAGTAACAACATAGATGTCATTGAACTAATGTCTCCACTAAGTATATTTCTAGAAAAGTTCAATAATAGGGATTGCAAGGAAATGGATTGGCAAAGTTTCAAGCAAGAGGACTCTACATTTTACTTTGTGAGAAATCACTTTGAGTCCATAGGATAGCTAATACTATTAAAAGGGGGTAAGGTACTGTTGGTGAACAAGATGCTCCACGTGCACAAGTGATAGTCACCAAAGACACCCACAAGCTCTTCCACAAAAGTTTGTCCAAAGCCAAATATCCAAAATTGGTGCAACCAACAATTTCCACTTGGTGCCACAGATTCCCAAACTTGGACAGACCCATGACAAACCCTAGCACATTGGTGCAAACAATTCCACTTTGGTGCCACCGAGTTTGGGTTGCCAATTTTCTTTTACCTCAATTAAAAAAATTGGTACTACCGAGTTTGTTGGATCAGCGTCACCGAGTTGTGCAATCTGACCGTTGGTCACCTGATTGGTACCACCAAGAATTATATATTGGCCTCACCGAGATTCAAAAGTTTTCACCTTTTGGTCACTTAGGTACCACTAAGATTCACACATCGGTGTCACCGAGTTGGTCACTTAAGGTGTAACGGCTGGATTTTTGGATATGCCTATATATCCTTTCTCTAAATAAAAGCACATACTCTAAAGAGAAGCACTCAGAATAGATCCCCACTAATACCAACTGATTTTCTGATAGAGATCCACCTACTCATGTGTTGAGATCATGCCATTCCATTCCAACCAAATGAATCTTGATCTCTAGCCTCCCCAAGTTGCTTTCCACCCAATCAATCTCCTCCACCAAAGCCAAATCCGTGATGGAGTGATTGAGTGTTAAGGAGTCTATCATCTTGAAGCACAAGAGCAAGGAGTTCATCGACATTATCGAGCCTATTACCTTTTGGAGGGTAGTGCCTCCAAGTTTGGTTAGGTGTCCCTTGGGAGCCTCCTACTTCGTGTTGCGGTGTCACGCCCAAGATGTGATCCTATCCTTATTTTTGCACGCGGGTCTTGATAGGGATAGAAGCGCATCTCGTCGTGTTGCAAGAAGGGATATCATTACAAGTACATGTACATAAGAGATGAGTATATGGAATTGGCTTACACTCTCCACAAGCTACATCAAGATGACATCAATACAACAACATACTCAAACATTATACATAAGAGCAGGTTTCGTGGGAACGAACACCTATGGGACCTCGGGGCCCCCTTTCGATTCGGCGGGGGCGAGCTGGCACAAAGAGCCGGTCTGGTGAGCTACACATGGGGAGTTTTTACCCAGGTTTGGGCAATGTGGATACGTAAAACCCTACTCCTGCTTGGTTATATTGATCCTGTTCTAGGGTTCGTGCTACAGGAGCGCCATTAACGACTGCTACGTGAGCTTGGGAACCTCTCCTTTCTAACTGTCGAGCTGTTCGGTTGTTTAACTGCCTAATTGTCCAAAAGCCCAAAAGCCAAAATGTCAAAAAGTCCTCCTATGTAACGCCATGGGCCTCCTTTTATACTTAAGGGAATCCCAACAGTGGTGTACAATGTGCACACGAGATGCACAGTGCTACTACAGTGCTATCGTACCTAACACTGACGGACTGGGACAAGAGCATTAAATGCACCGTTAGGGGCCTCAGTCTGTCAGTGGGATAGGACGGGGGCCCATCACATCGGCGACGCTTAGCTCCCTCCGACGTCGACACCGCGACACACGTCCAGGTGGATCGACACCTGTCCTGTGCGTGGGCGGTGCTTGCCGGGGCCTTGCCTTGCTGGGACCTTGCCTTGCCGGTGGCCTGGAGGCTCTACGGCCCTGCCGACATGGTCTTGCTAGTAGTCTTGAGTCTTCCGTGCTGGCGCTTGGTAAGTCTTCGCTGGGCCTTGCCGTCGGGGTGGCTACTACTGCTCGTGCACGAGTAAAGGGGCAGTCGATGGCCCAAAAACTCTAGTGCACTGACAGGAGCCCCCGGGCCTGGGCCATACATGTCGCGGGGTGTTGTTGGGCTAGGCCCAAACAATGCATGGGCACGCATGGCAGGGCCTTGCTGTTGTGATCATTGCGCTCGCTGCGCTTCCCCCACGATGCCCATTGAATGCGGGTAGTGGGATACGTGTGTGGCGTGGCCTTCGAGTTTTTAATTACCACGTTAGGTCCTTTCCGCCACGCGCGCCACATGCATAGCGGGGAGCTAGCAACCGGTGCCCCTGACTTAAAGTCCCTGAGAAAAAGGCAGTAACTATGGCGCCATGGATTGGGGCGACGGGCGGTTGCTGTTCGCCCCATGATCGAGGGCACCGCTATTGGAGGAGGTGGGCGGAGTCCTTTGGAGAGGGAGAGCCAGCCCCCACACTTCCCCCTACAAATTTGGGACGATGGGGGCGGAGGTCATCCATCCTTCTCTCGCCCTTCGAGTGCAAAACATAGTAGTCCGCCTCCTCCCTCATCTCCTCGATCTTCAGGTAGCACCCGTACTTCCCCATGACCAGGGGGCGAGGGTGACCGCCTTCCTCGGCTGCGAGGAGGAGCTGTCATCTGGATCATGCCGCCACTTCAGCTACGGAGGCGATGAGAGCCTCGAGTTCGCGTGTTGGAGGAGGCACGAGGGGCGTGGCCGCCACGGAGGTCGAGTTCAGGGGAGGCGGAGCGCTACTCCACCCCCTCCTCCGACACCAAGCATCTCCACCAAAGAGGCCCACGCCAAGGGGACGGTGCTGGACTTCGTCCTCGAGCTGGGCGGTCCCCTCCGGGGCCACCTGCGCCTCCCATGCCCCTTCGCCAGGGCGGTGGAGAACGATCGGCCGCCCTTCCTGTGGCTACGGGTGGCAGGGTGCTGCAATGGTGTGACTTGGGTGGATGTTTATTACCCAGCGTGCCGCATCATGGTCGTCAAGATTTATGGGAGCTCTGGCATCCGCCTCAGCTACTGCGAAGAGAGCGCGAGTAGTGCCGAAAGCTTGTCCTCTGGCGAGAGTGGCGCGGAGGACAGCGGTGAAGACAGCGACGATGATTCCGGTCCTCGGACGGTCAAGTCGGAGCCCGAATATTCAAGCTTGGACTGACCGCCGGCCACACCATCGTCACCAGCCTCATGCCTCTCCCCCTCCCGGCAAGATGTCCTTGTCGGGTGCTTCAGTCTCGGGTGCTGCCTCATATTCGAGCTCCAGCAGGCCCATGGACATCGGCTTTAGGGGTCCATCCTCCTATCCGCCCCCTCCAGCCTTCTCCTCTGCGCAATGCTGGTCCAGGAGAGACCAGCTCTTGTCTGCCCATCTAGCAGCCCTGCTCATCCGCGCAGTGCTGGTCCAGAGGGGTCAGGCCGGGCTTCTGCCAGGGGCCTCTCGCCATCCTTTTCTTCTTTTATCCCAGCTCTCCTTTCCATCTTTTTCTTCTTGTAATCTCCCCTAGGGGAGAAAGTCAAATAAAGATGTACTTAGCAAAAAGCGATATCTTATGTAAATTTCACCCCATTTTGAATGAATGCGTATTATCTTCCTTGTTAGACTTTTTCCGCGTATGAAATTTTCCCTACACCCTTTCTAGAAGAATCTTAACGGCGTGTGTAGTCCTACCGCAAGAGCTTTGAGGGATGGGTCCTTAGCAGCCTGCTGGCGGTGCCACTGCCGGAAAGACACCTTGGCATCCTTGGCGCGACCATTCAAGGCGTCAGCCTTACTCGAAAATGGGATAAGGGCGCGAGCGCTGTCACTTGGATCATTGAGCAGATTCGAAACGAAACAAGGAGCGTGGGCAAAGCCACTTAAGCCATTGAGCGGTCCCGAACGTAGTGAGGGTGCATACAACCGTGGCAAGGTTCCCGTGCGTGCAGGTTTTTCATACAGAAGTTGAAATCGCTCAAGGAAAATAACTTTACGACAAGGATTCACATGGGGTTTTTGCAACTTATCTTTTTGTTGCCTTTGTCCTTTTGGCAAGTTTTTTTTGGAACGTCGCTCATAGGTATCTGTACCATCATGCCCTCGACAAAGCTGCACGTGAGGGATCCTTCTGCCCTTTGGACAAAGAAAGAAGAGAAAATATGGATATGGAACCTTGCCGGTTCGTTAGTTCTTGCCGGAATTAAGCGTAATGCAACACTCCTGACAAACATGCACATAAGTAAACATGAGAACCAAATAGGATTGCAGAACACTTATCTTCAATTATCGACACACAGGGTGTGAGCCTGGCTTTGTACCAAGAATTACATGCTTCAGCGGCAAGACTTGTACAAAAGGTGGTTGTCAAGGCTGGCCCGGCAATCGCGCCTCATGGCTAGAACTTTCGAAGATGCTCGATATTCCAGGAGTTGCTCACCAGAACGCCATCCTCGTTCTCCAGGCGGACTGCGAAGGGTCTAGTGACTCATACTACCCGATAAGGGCCTTCCCACTTTGGCATCAACTTGTTTGGATTCTTGGCGGACTGAACTCGCTGAAGAACAAGGTTGCCTTCCTCAAGACTTCTGGCATTGACCTTGCGGCTATGGTAGCGTCGCAAGGCTTGCTGGTAGCATGCAACTCACACAACAGCCTGAAGATGGTCTTCCTCAAGGAGCTGCTCTTGCTCGAGCTCATCATAAGCGAGCACTCGAGGTGACCCATATATGAGTTCCTGGGGAGCACTGCCTCCGCCCCATAGACAAGGGAGAAGGGTATCTGGCCGGTAGCTCGATTTGGTGTCGTATTGATTGACCAAAGAACCACCCGCAACTCATCAATCCAGTTCCTTCTACACTTGTGCAGCCTATCAAAATTTCTCGTCTTGAGACCTCGCAGCACTTCAGCATTATCCCTCTCCGCTTGGCCGTTGCTCCTCGGGTGGGCAACAGAAGCAAAACAGATTTTGCTACCAAGGTCTTGGGCATACTGCATGAAGGTGCGGCTCGTGAACTGTGTGCCATTGTCAGTGATGATCCTGTTGGGAACACCAAAGCGGTAAACTAGTCCCTTAAAGAACTTGACGGCAGACTGTCATGTCACCTTCCTCACTGTTTCCATTTCCAACCACTTTGTGAACTTGTCGATCGCCACATACAAGTAGTCAAAGCCCCTGATAGCGCAGGGAAAGGGGCCTGAGATGTCGAGCCCCCAGACCAAAAATGTCCAGGAGAGAGGGAATGTTTGAAGAGATTGAGCTGGTTGATGTAGTTTCGTCGAATGAAACAGGCATGCTTCACCTTGGTTACTAACGTAGTTGCATCCTGGAGGGTAGTGGGCCAAAAGAATCCTTGCCAGAATGCCTTTACGGCAAGTGCTCTTGATCCTATGTGGGAGTCACATATACCTCTGTGTATCTCTGCCAACAGCTGCAGTCCATCCTCCTGAAAATGCACTTGAGTTTCACGCCGTTCGATCTCTTTCTGTATAGGATGTTGTCCACGAACTGACACATATGGGACTGGCGAGCTACTTTCTCTGCTTCCTCTTGCTCCTCGGAGAGTTCTCCTGTCTGAAGGAATTGGACAAGATGTCGTGCCCATGCTGGAGCCTGGGGCTCGACGACAAGGACTAAAGGCCTATCCTCTGCCAGGGGAGAATTCGCCTCGACAGCAAGGGCCTGAGGGCCCGCCGAGTCTGCTACGCCCGGGCAATCCTGGCGGGAGGGTACGCTTCTACGGCAAGAGCCGATGGCCCTATCGGAGCATAGTACTCACCGGCAAGCCTGTCGTTCCCTCTGGCAATCTTCTCACTAGCAGCTTCAGGAAGCTCTACCAGAAAATAATTTCCGGAACTTAACTTCCTTCTCTTCTCTTGTCCAGTTGATGGTGTCACGAAGGGTTGAGTTAGTTGGAGCATGAAAGTTCCTGGTTCCATAGGTAACTTAAGGGCAGCACATTTTGACAGGCCACCGGCAATGTTGTTCTCTGCATGTGGAACGTGCTCCATTTGTAGGCCATCAAAACGTTCTTCCAACTTCCTCACTTCATCTACATAAGCCTCCATCAATGGACTCTAGTAATCTTTGTTCACTTGCCTGACGACAAGTTGAGAATCACCCCTGACAATAAGTTTCTTGATCCCAAGGTCCGTCGCGATCCTGAGACCGCCAAGCAGCCCTTCGTACTTAGAAGTGTTATTCGTTGATCTCTCCTGAGGAAAGTGCATCTGGACCACATATCAGAGGTGCTCTCCGGTCGGTCTGACAAGCTGCACTACGGCACCGGTGCCTTGCAGCGAGAAAGCTCCGTCAAAATACATGACCCACTCTCGATCAGTCTCCTTGCTAGGGAGAGTTGACTCTGGAATCTCTTCATCGAGCGTTGGGGTCCATTCTACAATGAACTCCGCCAAGGCCGTGCTCTGAATGGTCGAAGTGCTTTCAAACTTCATACCAAAGCTTGATAGTTCCATAGCCCACTCTACAATCCTGCCGGTAGCTTCTGGGTTCCTCAATATCCGGTGTAGCGGCAAGCAGGTGACAACGGTGATCTCATGTGCTTGCAAGTAATGGCGTAGTTTCCTCGAGGCCATAAGAAGGCCGAAGAGAAATTTTTGCATGCCAGAATACCTTGATCTGCCCCCCTGCAATAAGGAGCTGACAAAACAGACCGGTCGCTGCACCACTTTCTTCTTCTGAACTATCTCTTTCAACTGCATGGATCCTTCTTTGCCGGCACCAGATCTTGCCGAAGGCTGTCCTGGCTCATTGCTTGGCGCCCCTGCCGTTTCTGCTGCTTCTTCGTCAACTTCTCTTTCGGCCACTAGTGCAGCACTCGCCACTTGATTCGTTGCCACTAAGTACAGCAACAACGACTCTTGTAGTTTTGGTGCGACTAGGACAGGCGGAGAGGAAAGGTACTTCTTCAAATCCTGTAGTGCCGCCTCCGCTTCTAGAGTCCATTTCATTGGACCTGCCTTCTTCAAGATTTTGAAAAAGAGCAGGGCATGCTCGACAAACTTTGAGATGAACCTACTCAGAGCAGCAACACAGCCGGCAAGGCGTCACACGTCCTTAACTCGTCTTGGTGCCTCAATCTGTTCAATTGCTTTGATCTTGTCGGGATTCGCTTCGATTCCGTGTTGAGACACAAAGAACCCGAGAAGCTTGCCGGATGGGACGCCGAACACACATTTCTCGGGGTTAAGCTTCATGTTGATCTTGCGCAGATTGGCGAACGTCTCTTCTAGGTCCGCTATGAGCGTGGCCTTGTCCTTGGTTTTGACCACTATGTCATCCATATAAGCCTCCATATTTCTATGCAGTCGGGGTTCAAAACCAATCTGGACTGCTCTCGCAAAGGTAGAACTAGTGCTTTTCAACCCGAAAGGCATACGCAAAAAGTAGTACGTACCACACGGGGTGATAAACGCGGTCTTCTCTTTGTCTTCCTTGGCCATAAAGATCTGATGATAACCGAAATAGTCGTCAAGGAAGGACAATAAGTCGCAGCCGGCGGTGGTGTCCACAATCTGGTCGATGCGCGGCAAGGGAAAAGGATCTTTGGGGCAGGCCTTGGTGATGTCTGTGAAATCAATGCATAGCCTCCACTTCCTATTCGCCATGCGCACTATGAATGAATTTGCCAACCACGTAGGGTGGAGTAGTCCTTTGATCAGACCAGCTGCCTCTAACTTCTTGGTTTCTTCGGTAATAAACTGTTGCCACTCCAAAGCTTGCTTTCGAACCTTTTGCTTGACGGGCCGCGCCTGTGGACACCTTCCTGGGAACACCGGGGATATCAGATGGTTACCATGCAAACACATCGACATTCACCCGCAGGAAGGCGACAAGCGTGCTTTCCTATTTGTCGTCAAGGGTAGAACTTATGGTGAAAGTTCCCCCCGTGCCATCCTTCTTGGTGGGCACCTTCTTGGTCTCTGGGGAGCTGCCTTGGATTTCTTGCTCTTGTCGGTGGAGTTCTCTATCACATCGTAAACAATAGGGCAACACTCCGAAGCGGAGCCCTTGCCGGAATGTGCGCCAGACGCCTTGCCGGTCTTCTTCCCCCTACCTGGTGTGCCAAAGATGTCATGGGAACGAACACCTATGGGACCTCAGGGTCCCCTTTCGGTTTAGCGGGGGGCGAACTGGCACAAAGACCCGGTCTGGTGAGTTGCACACGAGGCGCTTTTACCCAGGTTCAGTCCGCACGGATGCGTAAAACCCTACTCCTTCTTGGTTATATTGATCCTGTTCTAGGGTTCGAGCTACACGAGCGCGATGAACTCCTTCCATGTGAGCTTGGGAACCTCTCCTCTCTAACTGTTGGGTTGTTCGGTTGTTTAACTACCTAATTGTACAAAATCCCAAAAGCCAAAAGGTCAAAAAGTCCTCCTCTGTAATGCCCTGGGCCTCCTTTTACACTTAAGGGAATCCTAACAGCGGCATATAGTATGAACACGGGATGCATAGTGCTACTATAGTGCTATCGTACCTAACCCTTATGGAGTAGGACAAGAGCAATAAATGCACCGTCAGGGGCCTCAGTCCATCAGTGGTACAGGACGGGGGCCCATCTCATCAGCGCCGCTTAGCTCCCTCCAACATCGACGCCGTGACACGCGTCCAAGTGGATCGACACCTGTCCTGTGCGCTGGCGGTGCTTGCCAAGGCCTCGCCTTGCCGGGACCTTGCCTTGCCGGGGGTCTGGAGGCTCTATGGCCCTCCCAGCAAGGACTTACTGGTAGTCTTGAGTCTTCTGTTCTGGTGCCTGGTAAGTCTTCGCTGGGCCTTGCCGCTGGGGCGGCTACTAGTGCCCGAGCACAAGTAAAGGGGCACTAGATGGCCCAAAAACTCTAGTGTACTGACAGCAGGGTCCGACTACAGACGAAATCAAATGATAAAATGACATCCATCTTTGCTATCCCAGGCTGCCACTTGGAACCATCCTAGATTGATGATGAAGAAGGAAATCTCCAAATCAAATCAAGCATCACTCTCACGTCAAAGCATCACATTACTTGTACCTACAACTGTTGTTGTAGTAATCTGTGAGCCACAGGGACTCATCAATCTCATTTCTAGGGGTATCAAGACTATTAAAGCTTAATGGGTGAGGTAGGGTTAAGTCGTGAGGCTGCAGCAAGCAACTAAGAATTTATTTGAGTGGCTAACTTACAAATACAGAAAGTAAAGTGGGTGGCCTACGCATAACGGACGTGAACTAGTAATGATCACTAACTGATCCTAAACACCTACTTACGTCAAACATAACCCCACCATGTTTTCTCCCGGATAAGGACTCACGAGAAGAGACGCTCATGGTTACGCACACAGTTAGTGTATTTTATTAGAGTTTACTTCAAGTTTGCTATGACTGGGTGTTAAACAAAGTTTCAAAGTTGTCACATAACCACAAGCACAACTTTTTGAAAAGATTTAGCACTGCAGGGGTGCTCCAACTCATCCATCACAAATTAACCACGTGCCACGGGAATAACCTTGACCACGGATCTCATGATCTTCCTAGACCAATTCCACAGGAATATCGACACCTTGAGATAGCCCGAAGAAGATCGGAGTTCCTCATGCAAGACATTTGAGAAAGGTAAAATAAATCCAGCAAGGCCGCCTGGCGTGTCGACAATCCTGATAGGAGGCATGTATCTCGTTCTCGGGACATGATGGATTATCCAAACATCCAATAGGCCAATCGCAGAGTTGTCCTTGGTAGCCACCGGCGGTTGACAGGTTGGACCAACACTCATGAGGAGCACTGGCCCGGGGGGTTCACTAATATATCCGTGGGTGCCGACAGGTCCCGATGCAATTTTATTAGTTATTAGGCAAATGTAGTACCAATGTTGGGCCTTGCCAGTCAAGCGTTATCTTAAAACAAAAATCAAGGGGGTCGCATAACAACCCCGAGCATGTTAGGTGCGCTCATTTATGGAACATAGCACCGGTTCACAAGTAACTAGGGGCGACAAAAGTGGAACAAAACAACAAGCAAAAGGCCAATACTTCCACATTTTACCAAGTAAAACAAAAGAATGTCCATGTTGACACATGGAAGCAATTGCACCTACAGCTAGAAATGCTATAAGAAGGGCCGAGCAAGCGGTAACATAGCCAAACAAAGGTTTGCTAGGATGCAGAGGGGTTAGAGGCTTTCATGGAAGGTAGCGAGACATAACGATGGAAGCGAGACAACTAGCATAGCAATGATAGTAGTGGTATCTAGGGGAATATGTCATCTTGCCTGAGATCCAAAGAACGAATCCACGAAGAAGATGGGCCAACATAGTCGAACGAATACTCACACTCCGAATGCTTTCGAAACTCTATCGAGATGGAACAATCCGAAAACAACAATCAACACATGGTAAACACCACAAAATATGCATGACATGATGCGCAACCAAATATGATGCATGTCCGGTTTAATATGCAGCGTATGGCATGGCATGGCAAGAACAACAACTAACTACTACACGTTAAGTGAAGTTCAATATGCAACGAGTTGCATATTGACAAAACTCCACGTTCGAATTATTTAGTTCACTCCCGTTTAGGTACTCATCAATATTAAATGTTGTTGGACATGTCAAGAGGTGAAGCACAAACAACTACATCACCTAGGCACTTTAAATGAGGCCGGAAGCAACGAATAACAATTCCGGAACGACCTCATAGGCATATTTTAATTTTGGTCCAGATCTGAACTAACCATATTTTAGAGTTTTTAAACAGAAAAATAAATGTCACCATGAGATACTACATGTTTTTCTTGTCAAGTTACATATGTAAAGCATTTGCATCGGTGCTACGGTTTAAAAGTTATTAAACAATTCATTTTACATGGCATTTACGCAAATTGCACGAAAACAGCAGGTTAAACATTTTAAAGACATGTGAGAGTTGGATATTATGAAACTACATGAAATTCCAGTCATTTTACATATATAAAGTTTTTACGTACGCATGAAACCTAAGGTTTTTTTACAATTCTGTAAATCTTTGGAAAATGGATAAATTCGCATGACAGGGAAAAACATTATTGGGCCAAAAGCAGTGGGCGTAGCTTACCAAGGCTCACCTTGGCATGTAACATCCCAAAATTTCATTTTGGAATGTTATGAAATATAGATATGCATCATCAACACTTTGTTTGAATGTAATGAATTTGTTGAAGTGCTTCTTTTGATTTTCTGAAAGGCCATTTCAATTTTCCCATGTATTTGTTTCACCTATTTGAAAACCTTTGGAAATGTTCAAAGAAAGAGGGGAGTACCATGACACTCAACCAGGGGCATCTTGGTGAAATATTTGAGCAATAAAACCAGGGGGTTATTTGAAAGTTTATCTCAAAAGGATTTAAAATCAATTAGGCATTTTTATGAAAATAAATTTTAAAAAGATATTCAATATGACAGAGGAAAAATGTTCATTAAATAGCATTAATTCTCTTGATCATTTTGATATATATTTTGCTATGTTTGGAAATATTTTGAATGCATGAAAAGAGGTTTTACTGCTCTGGAAATAGAAAAGGAAACGTTTTAAATAGAAACGGGCCAGCCCACAGCCTTTAATTCCCGAAACTACTCCGGGTCGGCCACCGACGCGCTAACCACGCCTTCCACCCTCACTGACACGTGGGACCCACCGTCCGACCGCGGCGTCAGCGTGCTCATCCCCTTCCCCGTGACCGACCACCGTCGCGGGAGATCCTTGTGCGCGAATCTCGCCCCTCGTGCCCTCCCCGACCACCGCACCGCCCCTATATAAACCCCAGCCCTCTCCTCTCTTCGTTCCACACCCGAAACCCCTTTTTCCCTCGCCGGAGCGCTGCCCCACAGCTCGCCGGAGTTCGGCACCCAATTGGACCTCCCCGAGCTCGTGCCCATCGCCACACTCACCCCAGGCCCCTCTGATGCCACCAATCGACGCCGTAGCCTCGCCGCTGCCGTTTGAAGCCTTCGGACGCCACCCCCGACCACCGCACCGTCGTCCCCGAGCACCTCCGACCACCGGCCGCCGTTGACCTCGCCGGAGACCTCAACCCCCTCTCTGTAAGTCACCGCTTCTCGCCGTAGCCGTCCGGTCCCAATCCAATGCGCGAGATTAGATCTATTTAATAAACGAACCGGTACACGTTAGTTGTCAGTCGTCCGCTCGCTAGCTCCCGCACGCACGCCCTCGTGGCCAATCACAGCATGCCACGTAGACCCCGTCCGATCGATTGGAAGTTTTTCTTTTTCTTTCTATTTTATAAAACAGAATGTATTCTGTTTTGGTTTTTATCATATCTTTTAAAATATTTGGTGTTTTTAGTTGATTCTTATTGAATTAGTTCACAAACATGTTTTAGTTTATGTCTGTGTGCTTAGATTTCAAAATTGAACTTTAAATTTTGAATCTAACCAAATTTGCTTAAATTACTAAAATCTGTATAACATGAGTTTCAAAATTTATTTTTGAGTGAATCTTTTTGCCACTGGTTTGTATTAATTAGACCTATCATCCTACGTAGTTTGAGAATTTTTAGGATAAATTTGGTTAGGGTTTTTAACAAAAACAGAATCTGTTTGGTTCTTAATGTAGTTTAGTTATTTTATTTTTCAATTTAATTTGAACCTGAATTAGTTTAACTTTTGTTTTAAATTTCATTAGGTTCTGTTGATTCAACATTTGGTGTATTATTTTCTGTTAATAATATATATATTTTTATTTGTTTTGTGCTCTAGTTTGAATAGGTACATCTTGTTTTCACCATTTATATTGTTTAAAAAAATTGTAGTAACTCTTTTTGCACAAATTTTTTAAAATGAAAATACTTTCTGTTTTCAAATAAAATTTTATATTTACTTTTTTGTTATCTAAATGCCTAGTTGTTCAAAACAATATTTTTGACTTGTTATGTCTTAGTAGAGTTTTGACACCAAAAATTTTAGAGTCTTATACTTTGAGTGATTATTCCTTTTGATTGTGCCATTGTTTGTTGAAGTATTTTTTTACCTTGCTGTTGTATGAATTGTATTGTGTTTATGCTTATTGTGTTCTTTGTTTGATTCGTTAGATCATCTGGAGTGCGAAGCTTGTTATCTAGAGTCACTTGAATACAAGGATCGTCAGCATGGCAAGTCACTTTGACCATGTATACCTATGTTTTTATTGCATTAGTTCTACCATCTCCCCAATTGCATGCAAAGTAGGTAAACTGGAAACTTGGTTACTTGTTGTAGTATCATGTGGTAGGCACCCCTCAACCCTTTGACACATTGGCCCTGGGAAACGTTGGTTTATTTTGCTATGCTATTAGTAGACGGGGTTGGTTGTGTGAGTCATGAGAGTTGTGAGTTAATAATTTCAAGACCTACAAGATGATCAAGTCTTCAAGACTCCGAGTTTTCAACATACCTCTAGGTGGATGATGGTTGAACGGCGCCCTGGAGAAACCAGTGGTTAGCCTAGATGATGTTGGAGAAGTGCCAGTATTCATCGAAAAGGTCCACCCAGGCACAAAGAGATGGATGGATCCTTCAAGACCCAAGGCTTACCTGCACAACCACAACCCATTATGGGCTCTGGCTTGGTTGGATATTGTGGTGACCCTGGACAGGCAGTGCTATGAGATGTAGAAGAACGGTAGGAAAGGATGGGCACCGACAGAGTCTCGGGGAAACCCTTTAGAAGACCATGTTTTGGTCATCCGTTTCTCAAACACCCTGAAGTGCGAGAAATCCAACGGAGGCGATCAAATCTTGTGGGGAACGTGTGCAAAACTCTGCACAGTACCCAAAACCTAATTGGTTAGCCGTGTCCACGGTCATGGACAGTTTGATCCAAAGGAACTGAAACTATCTGAAACTCTCAACACTATTAATTACATTGATGTGGGTTTTAATGTCAACTTGGGTATGAGAATTGGTTGGTGGAACCATCTCATTAATCAACCAACATTGTAGTAATTATGCTTTTGCCCTCTCTTGTTGTAGGAAAAATTTGGCTTTATTCAAAAAAACTTACTACCCCACCTGACATATATGCACATAGACTAGATGATTACTTTACCCCCCTCTTTGTGACATTGCCGGCATATTCAATATGCTGACCTATACGGCTGCAACGTTTCATGTTGCAGAGTACTTTTCCGACCAGGAGTGAGGATACGCTCTGCGCTCGGTGAGATGCCCTTGGAGTCAGATGGACTCAACTACCTATGAAGCTTCCGCAAGACTTTGGTTTAGTTTATCTCATGAGTTGGCCTTCAGCCACTTTATTGTAATCCTTATTGTAATAAAGGACTCGATATGAGATTTCAATTAATTAATGCTGTGTGATTTCCCTTTGATATATACATTGATGTACCGTGTGTGCACCAGCATGATCTTGGGATGGTACAGAAACACCGGAGATTCGACCTTTCAGGTCGGGTCGTTATAGAAATGGTATCAGAGCACAAGCTGACCGTAGGACGTAACCTCTCGGATTGGAAAAGCCTTAGGATTTATTTCTCTTTTGTCTTTAAAATTCTTATACTCTCATCTACTCGTTTCTAACTTCCCTCCGATTTATTTCAAAATTTATAGATGGCCACCTTCATCCCAGTTTTGATCACGGTGTTTTGTCAGCCTGATGCGACGATGCCCTTTGGCAAGGAGCTGATGAGGATTGTCAGGGATGTAAGGATTGCCTTGCCAAGCATCACCGGGACTCCTATCATGTATTTTCCACAAGACGGACGCTACAGGATCGAGGTGCACATCCCCGGGAAGACCTTTGGAAATCGTAAGGAACCCATTGACTTCAAGTTTGTGGCACCCAGCTGGATACTTGGGAGAGACATGGCAATTCACCGTGCCTTTGGAAGTATTCAGGAGGAATACAGGGGTGGACCCATTTCACCAGGACTCAGCGTGGTTTGTCGCAGGGATGCCAATGGAAATATCATAACCACTCCCACTGAAGACACCACCATTTCCTATATCAAGACTCTGGAGACGCACATCAGGACCTTGTAGCTTCGGGTACGTGTCGACACGAAGACGATAAAGAGGCTGATGAACCGCGAGATTGACCTCGAAGCTGACCTACGGGAAGCCAAGTATGAGCATGATTATGAAGTGAAGGATCTCTTAGAGAGGATCGATAAGCTGAACACTCGCATTGCAACTCTGGAGGAACAGATGGACATGGGTGAAAATCGGAGACATGGCTCCTTTGATCAGCAACGATGTTTACTATGAGGAGAGCACCACCGGAGGAGGCCACTTCACCATGTACTTTTGAGGAGAACTTTAGTTATGCCCCATGTATCTTTATTTTCGTCGTTAAAGCGTAGGTCGATGCTTAGTTTGATTTGGAGATTTGTATCTCGATGTTTGAACCTTGAGTTGAATAAATGAATGAGTGTTTTGTGTGATATGTTTGTTGCATTGCATATGAGTAGTGAATTTCCTTTTAGGTCCTTGTTCTATTCTAATTCTCACCCCTCTAAAAACAGCAAGATGCCTCCGCGACGTGAGCCCAACTTCACTTTCCCGCCGGAACTCACACAGCTTCTCCAACAGCAGAATGCCCTGATGCAGCTGTTGATTCAGAATCAGACCAACAACCACAACAACCACCCTCCACCTCAAGGCGACAACATCACCCGTTTTCTAAGGCTGAACCCACCAACTTTCTCCAGCAGCACTGATCCCATTGTGGCAGATGATTGGCTCCACAAGATGGAGAGGGAACTCACCACCGCTGGATGCACTGAGGCTGAAAAGGTGCGTTTTGCCGCCCATCAACTGGAGGGACCAGCAGCTTCATGGTGGGAGAACTACACCACCACGTACCCCATTGCTGGTGTGACTTGGGAGCAGTTCAAGCTAGCTTTCCGCACCGCTCATGTCTCAGCTAGAGCCATGAGTCTGAAGAAGCGTGAGTTTCGCAACTTATGCCAGGGGAACCGTTCCGTGGCCCAGTATGTGGATGATTTCAACTTGTTGGCTCGTTATGCACCAGGAGATGTGGCCGATGATGCAGCCAAACAGGAGAAGTTCTTGGAAGGACTCAACGATGAGTTGAGCATGCAGCTGATGGTGGCTACTTTAAGTAACTACCAGGAGCTGGTAGACAAGGCCCTCATCTTTGAGGGGAAGCAGCAGCAAATCGAGAACCGCAAGAGGAGTATGCCCAGGGGAAGTCTAACTCTGGAGCTGAACAGAAGCCCCGCTACTCCTCGTACTCAGGAAATACCGGATCAGGGACCTGTAAGTATGGAGGACACACTCATCCCATGCACAACCATGGAGGCCATAACCATGGAGGAAATGGGAATAATCGTCCCAACAATGGCAGCTTCAAGAATGGTAATGGAAGTGGGAATGGCAACCAACACTGTCCCGCTCCAGCTCAGAAGGATCTGAACCATATCACCTGTTTCAAGTGCCAGAAGACAGGGCACTATGCCACTGAATGCCCATTGAACAAGCAAGGAAATGGAAATGGCAACTCCGCAGCTAAGAAGCCAAATCCTTTTCCTCGTGCTCAGGTGAACCACCTTGATGTGGAAGAAGTCTATGATCAGCCCGAGACTGTGGTTGGTAAGTTTTTATTGCATTCACGTCTAGTTATGGTACTTTTTGATTCAGGTGCAACTCATTCATTCATATCAAGTGTAGTTGTGGAAAAGTATGGTTTACCCACCAGAACCCTTAGTCAGCCCTCAAGGGCAATTCCCCAGGAAGTATGATGATGGCAGGGATAGGATGCCAGGCCTTAAAACTCCCATAGGAAACCATGTTTTTCCTACCGACCTCATCGTCTTAGAATCCCAGGGATTGGATATAATCCTAGGCATGGATTGGATGACCAAGTATGAAGGAAACCTTGATTACCCTAGCAAGTCTATTTCACTCACCACTCCGGAGAACAAGAGGATTAAGCATGTATCCCGATGCACACAAATGAGTGTTTGGTTAAATTCCCTCATAGGAGTTGTTCAGGAGGAAGTGCCGGTTGTACAAGACTTTCGAGATGTATTCCCGGAGGAATTACCAGGCATGCCACATGATAGGGAGATTGTGGTTCTGATAGAGCTGCTACCAGGAACAACCCCAATTTCCAAGAGACCCTATCGGATGCCTGCAAATGATTTAGTACAAATAAAGAAGTAGATTAAGGAGTTATTGGATAAGGGATATATTCGCCCAAGTTCTTCACCGTGGGGAGCCCCAGTTCTTTTGGTGGAGAAGAAAGATAAAACCTTGAGGATGGTGGTCGATTATCGTGCATTGAACAAGGTGACTATCAAGAATAAGTACCCTCTGCCGATGATTAATGAACTCTTTGATCAGCTAGTAGGCGCCAAAGTATTCTCCAAGATCGATCTTCGATCAGGGTATCACCAACTGAAGCTTCGTGAACAGGATATACCCAAAACAGCCTTCACCACAAGGTATGGCTTATATGAGTATATAGTCATGTCTTTTGGTTTGACTAATGCTCCTGCCTACTTCATGAATATGATGAGCAAAGTGTTTATGGAATATTTGGACAAGTTTGTCATGGTCTTCATCGATGACATTTTGATATTCTCCAAGAGCGAGGAAGAACACAAGGAACACTTGCGTCTAGTTCTGGAGAAGCTTAGAGAGCATCAGTTATATGCCAAGTTCAGTAAATGTGAATTTTGGTTGACGGAAGTCGGATTCCTTGGACACATTATTTACGGAGAAGGAATAGCGGTAGACCCTGCTAAGGTTGAAGGAGTCACTGAGTGGAAGTCACCCACCTCAGTTAAGGAGATCCGTAGTTTTCTCGGACTTGCCGGATATTACCGGAGATTCATTGAGAATTTCTCAAAGATTGCCAAGCCCATGACGGAATTGTTGAAGAAAGAGTGTAAGTATATCTGGACTGAGGAATGTGAGGCCAGTTTTTAGGAGTTGAAGAAACGTTTGGTCACAGCCCCAGTGTTGATACTGCCAAATATTCGGAAGGACTTCCAGGTTTATTGTGATGCATCACGCCAAGGACTTGGAGGAGTACTCATGCAGGAGGGAAAAGTTGTAGCCTATGCATCCAGACAGCTACAACCCCATGAGTTGAATTATGCCACCCATGATTTGGAACTAGCAGCCGTAGTGCACGCACTCAAGACCTAGAGACATTTCCTTATCGGAAATAGTTGTGATGTTTACACTGATCATAAGAGCCTGAAATATATCTTCACACAGAAGGAGTTGAACCTCAGACAGAGGATATGGTTAGAGTTAATCAAGGATTATGACATGAGACTGCATTACCATCTAGGAAAGACAAATGTTGTGGCAGATGCTTTGAGTCGAAAGAGTTATGTGAACACACTCATAGCCGGAGGATCACCCCAGGAGTTAACCAATGATCTCAGAGAGCTTCGGGTACAGATAGTTCCAAAAGGATATGTTGCCACACTAGAGATTCAGTCCACCTTGACCGAAAGAATTCGTGAAGCCTAGAAATCGGACAAGGAGATAGCTGAGATAAAGCAGAGAATGAAGGAAGGAAAGGCTAAAGACTTTTGTGAAGATGAACAAGGTACTCTATGGTTTGAGAACCGAATCTATGTGCCTAATGACCCAGAGCTCAGGAAGTTGATACTTCAAGAAGCCCATGATTCACCATACTCGATACACCCAGGAAACACCAAGATGCACCTGGATTTGAAGGAAAGTTACTGGTGGACAGGAATGAAGAAGGATGTTGCCGAACATGTTGCGGTATGTGATGTTTGCGAGCGAGTAACGGCGGAACATCAGAAACCAGCAGGGTTACTCCAACCTTTGCCGATACCCGAGTGGAAATGGGATAAGCTTGGTATGGACTTCATCACAGGACTAGCTAGGACCCCTTCAGGATATGATTCCATTTGGGTAGTGGTCGATCGCTTGACCAAGGTGGCTCATTTCATTCCAGTAAAGACCACCTATACCAGTGCTAAGTTAGCCAAGATATATATGACCAGGATCGTATGTCCGCATGGAATTCCGAGGAGTATCATATCAGATAGAGGAACACAATTTACCTCAAAGTTTTGGCATCAGCTACATGAAACTTTGGGTACAAGGCTAGAGTTCAGTACAACTTTTCATCCGCAGACTGATGGCAGACTGAGAGAGTCAACCAGATTCTGGAGGACATGTTGAGAGTCTGTGTGCTAGACTATGGGTCCAGTTGGGATGACAACTTACCATACGCAGAGTTCTCGTACAACAACAGTTATCAGACCAGTCTGAAGATGGCCCCTTTCGAAGCTTTACACGGAAGGAGGTGCAGAACACCATTGATGTGGGATGGTGTTGGAGACCGAAAACTCTTTGGTCCCGATCTTATCCGAGATTCTAAAGAGAAATTCAAACTGATTCGTGACCGACTCAAGATAGCTCAATCCCGGCAGAAGAGCTATGCTGATAACAAACGCAAGGAGGTGACATATGAAGTGGGAGATCGAGCATATCTTCATGTGTCCGCACTTCGAGGAATCAAGAGGTTTGGTGTTAAAGGAAAGTTAGCACCCAGATTCATAGGCCCCTACAAAATACTTGAACGTAGAGGCGAAGTTGCATACAAGCTGGAATTGCCAGAAGGACTGTCCGGAGTTCATGATGTTTTCCATGTTTCCCAGCTGAAGAAATGCCATGCTGAGATGGCTGATATTCCTTTGAGAGACACAGTGCCCCTAGAGGCCATACAACTTGACAGTGACCTGACCTATGAGGAGAAGCCTGTCAGAATCCTCGAGACAACCAACAGAGTTACTCGAAGCAAGACCATCAAGTTCTGTAAGGTTCTATGAGTCACCACACCGAGCAAGAAGCCACCTGGGAATGCAAAGAAGATCTTCGTAGAGACCACCCGCACCTATTTTCTAGCCAACCCGAATCTCGGGGGCGAGATTCATCTTAAGGTGGGTAGGTTTGTAACATCCCAAAATTTCATTTTGGAATGTTATGAAATATCGCTATGCATCATCATCACTTTGTTTGAATGTAATGAATTTGTTGAAGTGCTTCTTTTGATTTTCTGAAAGGCCATTTCAATTTTCCCATGTATTTGTTTCACCTATTTGAAAACCTTTGGAAATGTTCAAAGAAAGAGGGGAGTAACATGACACTCCACACCAAGGGCATCTTGGTGAAATATTTGAGCAATAAAACCAGGAGGTTATTTGAAAGTTTATCTCAAAAGGATTTAAAATCAATTAGGCATTTTTCTGAAAATAAATTTTAAAAATATATTCAATATGACAGAGGAAAAATGTTCATTAAATAGCATTAATTCTCCTGATCATTTTGATATATATATTTCCTATGTTTGGAAATATTTTGAATGCATTAAAAGAGTTTTTACTGCTCTGGAAATAGAAAAGGAAACGTTTTAAATAGAAATGGGCCGGCCCACAGCCTTTAATTCCCCAAACTACTCCGGGTCGGCCACCGACGCGCTAACCACGCCTCCCACCCACACTGATGCACGGGACCCACCGTCCGACCGCGGCGTCAGCACGCTCATCTCCTTCCCCGCGCCCGACCACCGTCACCGGAGATCCTTGTCCGTGGATCTCACCCCTCGTTCCCTCCCCGACCACCGCATCGCCCCTATATAAACCCTAGCCCTCTCCTCTCTTCGTTCCACACCCGAAACCCCTTTTTCCTCACTAGAGCTCGTGCCCGTTGCCACACTCACCCCCAGCCCCCTCCGACACCACCAATCGACGCCGGAGCCTCGCCGCCGCCGTTTGAAGCCTTCGGACACCGCACCGTCGTCCCCGAGCACCTCCGACCACCGGCCGCCGTTGACCTCGCCGGAGACCTCGACCCCCTATCTGTAAGTCACCGCTTCTCGCCGTAGCCGTCCGATCCCAATCCAACGCGCGAGATTAGATCTATTTAATACACGAACCATTACGGGTTAGTTGTCGGTCGTCCGCTCGCTAGCTCCCGCATGCACGCCCTTGCGACCAATCACAACATGCCACGTAGACCCCGTCCGATCGATAGGAAGTTTTTCTATTTCTTTTCTGTTTCATAAAACAGAATATATTCTGTTTTTATTTTTATCATATCTTTTAAAATAGTTGGTGTTTTTAGTTGATTCTTCTTGCATTAGTTCACAAATATGTTGTAGTTTATGTCTGTATGCTTAAATTTCAAAATTGAACTTTAAATTCTTTATCACATGAGTTTAAAAATTTATTTTTGAATGAATCTTTTTGCCACTTGTTTGTATTAGTTAGACCTATCATCCTACATAGTTTGAGAATTTTTAGGATAAATTTGGTTAGGGTTTTTAACAAAAACAAAATCTGTTTGGTTCTTAATGTAGTTTAGTTATTTTATTTTTTAATTTAATTTGAACCTGAATTAGTTTAACTTTTGTTTTTTGATTTCATTAGGTTCTGTTGATTCAACATTAGGTGTATTATTTTCTGTTAATAATATATATATTTTTATTTGTTTTGTGCTCTAGTTTGAATAGGTACATCTTGTTTTCACCATTTATATTGTTTAAAAAAAATTGTAGTAACTATTTTTGCACAAAAGTTTTATAATGAAAATACTTTCTGTTTTCAAATAAAATTTTATATTTACTTTTCTGTTACCTAAATGCCTAGTTGTTCAAAACAATATTTTTGACTTGTTATGTCTTAATAGAGTTTTGACACCAAAATTTTTAGTCTTATACTTTGAGTGATTATTCCTTTTGATTGTGCCATTGTTTGTTGAAGTATTTGTTTACCTTGTTGATGTATGAATTGTATTGTGTTTATGATTATTGTGTGCTTTGTTTGATTCGTTAGATCATCCGTAGTGCGAAGCTTGTTATCTAGAGTCACTTGAATACGAGGATCGTCAGCAAGGCAAGTCACTTTGACCATGTATACCTATGTTTTTATTGCATTAGTTCTATCATCTCCCCAATTGCATGCAAAGTAGGTAAATTGGAAACTTGGTTACTTGTTGTAGTATCATGTGGTAGGCACCCCTCAACCCTTTGACACATTGGCCCCGGGAAACGTTGATTTAGTTTGCTATGCTATTAGTAGACGGGGTTGGTTGTTTTATTCATGAGAGTTGTGAGTTAATAATTTCAAGACCTAAAAGATGATCAAGTCTTCAAGACTCCGAGTTTTCAACATACCTCTAGGTGGATGATGGTTGAACGACGCCCTGGAGAAACCAGTGGTTAGCCTAGATATGTTGGAGAAGTGCCAATATTCATGCGGAAAGGTCCACCCAGGCACAAAGAGATGGATGGATGCTTCAAGACCCAAGGCTTACCTGCACAGCCACAAGCCATTATGGGCTCTGGCTTGGTTGGATATTGTGGTGACCCTGGACAGGCGTGCTACGAGATGTAGAAGAACGGTAGGAAAGGATGGGCACCGACAGAGTCTCGGGGAAACCCTTTAGAAGACCATCTTTTGGTCATCCGTTTCTCAAACACCCTGAAGTGCGAGAAATCCAATGGAGGCGATCAAATCTTGTGCGGAACGTGTGCAAAACTCTGCAGAGTACCCAAAACCTAATCGATTAGCCGTGTCCATGGTCATGGACAGTTTGAGCCAAAGGAATTGAAACTATCTGGAACTCTCAAAACTATTAATTACATTGATGTGGGTTTTAATGTCAACTTGGGTATGAGAATTGGTTGGTGGAACCATCTCATTAATCAACCAATATTGTAGTAATTATGTTTTTGCCCTCTCTTGTTGTAGGAAAATTTTGGCTTTATTCAAAAAAACATACTACCCCAGCTACCATATATGCACATAGACTAGATGATTACTTTACCCCCTCTTTGTGACATTGGCGGCATATTCAATATGCTGACCTATACGGCTGCAACGTATCATGTTGCAGAGTACTTTTCCGACCAGGAGTGAGGATACGCTCTACGCTCGGTGAGATGCCTTTGGAGTCAGATGGACTCAACTACCTATGAAGCTTTCGCAAGACTTTGGTTTAGTTTATCTCATGAGTTGGCCTTTAGCCACTTTATTGTAATCCTTATTGTAATAAAGGACTCGATATGAGATTTCGATTAATTAATGTTGTGTGATTTCCCTTTGATAAATACATTGATGTACCGTGTGTGTACCAGCATGATCTTGGGATGGTACAGAAACACCGGAGATTCAACCTTTCAGGTCGGGTGGTTACATGGCAGGCTGAGACCCGGCTGGAGGCGAACTACTCGGCCTTGGTAAGGCCCACACGGCACTAGGGGAGGCAATTGTCGGCTTGGCTCGTCGTTGGGCGTGGTGATGGGCGCAACCCATGCATGGAGCCGAGTGACTGGCTAGCCGCTCGCTCGCTCTCTCTAGGACGAGCTCGAGAACCTTCCATGGCGGCGTTGCATAGTGAGACCTGCATGGGCTCCGGCGGGCTGAGGTGACGGCGGCTAGCGGCAGGGACGGGATACGATAGGGGAGCTTTGGGGCGTCCGGATCTGACTGGTTCCTGGTGGCTGCGGGGCAAGAAACCAATGGCGGCACAAGCTCCTATCCATGGCACGGAAAAAGGCAGAGCTTAGAGGAGAGGGGGGAGGAAGGAGAAGACACGCAACGGGGGCTCACCTGGTCACTGGTTGCAAGGTAAGGGTCACCGGCGGTGGCCGGAGGCGACGAGGCAGCAGGATTTAGGGCGACGCTCGGGTCTCCCTCCTGATCCAAAACGGATTGAGGAGGAGATCCTACTCGAGGTGGCTGTGGGGAGCGGCGACGTCCTTGCCCGGGCTGCATGCTGCGGTTCTGTGGATGCCCGGACAATGTCCGACGACCATGGACAATGTCCGACAGGGCTTGGAGACGAAATCTGGCCTCTAATTATGGATCTAATAGCGAAAAACGGAGGGGAAGGATTTGATTTCGGTATTGGAGGTATGTGGGGCTAGAAGTTGGGGATTTTGAGGGGGTGGCTGCAATTTTACATGGGGGAAACCCTAGAGACTCAAGGGGCTCTCTCCATGGGGGTGGTGGTTATATGGGATATGGACTAGGGTGGCTTAGACCTCATCCGTCTTATCATGATACGATGACCACGAACGGAGGTGCAAGATAGGTTGGGCTAGTGGGCTGTGTAGTTGGGCTAGGAGGGGATGAGAGAAAGAATTGTGGCCCATGACACGAGTTTGAAACACCAACAACATCCGACAAATAAACCGATGACCGCACTACTACGGTTGATCGTTTGGGTATCAAATGACCTCTAATTGGGACGAAATTTGGCAGGCGATCCACCAAGAATATAACAAGATCAGACGCCAACTTCCGGCCCAATCCGAGAAAGTTTTATATGCACTTTAAAAATAATATTTTTATCGATGCAGCGGGTGTGTGCATGTTTGGTTGGTCTCGAAACGGTCAGCGACACGAACGGAGAGAACCGGCAGCTACTCCCAGATGGAAGTTTACAAAAAACGAGTGATGATGCTATGCAGATGATGCGAATGATGCAATGATGAATGCAAAAACTAAACAAATCACACTTGAGAATGGAAATAAAAGGGGAATCTTCTGGGGCGTCGGTCCCGGGCTGTTACAACTCTCCTCCACTACACGAGGATCTCGTCCCGAGATCTAGAATGAGAAGGGGAAGAGAAAGGGAAAGAGGTAAAACTTAGTTGCTTATCTAACAAACAAGTGAATCCAATGATCATGGAAGGTTTCAATGATATGAAGATTGACATGAGGAAGAAGCAAGAATTCACAAGAAATTTTGGCAGCACTTCGGTAGGAAAGAGAGCCAATATTAGATAAGAAGGAAAAGAACTTGAACACATAACATAACACTCGGGTCAAATGAATAAGCAAAGAAAGAACATGATCTTAGTCAAACTAGGTGTGAGTTTAAAAATGCAACACCACTATGCCTCCGGAACAAAAGAATATAAGCTAGATCTTTGGAGAGAAGAGAACGGAGAAGAAAATGACAACTTCTACCACCAATGAATTTGAGAAGCATAGGTTGAATAGAGTTGTTGAAAAACAACAATGAAAAGAATAAGCTTGTTGTGGGCTTATGGACAGCATCTTAAAATAATGAGGTGATAACCATACACTGACAAAACAAGGATTGCTTGGAAGCAAGAGATATGAAAAACTTCTTTCACGAAGAAGAGGAGGAGAAAACTTGGATCATTTATGACACCATGATAGCAACAATCCTTAGGAAATGCTTTAGGTGAAATCGAACCCAAGATAACTCCAAGAAAGGCATGATGGGTGTACTTATCTTATTCTTGACAATTTTCCTTTGAGACTCCTCAAGAATTTAATAAAACCATCTCAAAAGACAATGGAGAAGGAATTGAATATAGAAATTAAAGATAAAGAACACTTGAGCACCTCCAATAGAATCTTGAAGAACAATTCGGGAAGAATTACATCCTTAACAAACCACCATGAATAAGTATCTTGAAGAACTCTGAAAACAAATGATGATCAAAGAATGAAGGTTGGGAAGAATAAGATGGAAGCCTTGTCATGATTTAGAAGTAGCTTCACGAAGAGATACTTGAGAAAACTTGGAACTCCGGAAAAGAAAAGATGAACAACTTAGAATTGAGAATTTGATATCATGAACAACTCCGGAAGAAGGATTTAGATCACCTTGACCACCAAGAATAAGAATTATGTTATACTTATCCTTCATCAAATAAATTTATGACAAGCAACAGATTTAGCATACTACTTATTCTTGTTGCAAAGAATTGAAGAGGAAGAGAGAGAGAGATCACAAACTTGAAGAAGTCTTGCATGGGAACACCGGTAAGAATTAGAAACGAAAGAGGATACTACGATTGAACGAAGATATCTAAGAATGAAGAGAGCATGATTCTCCTAGCACGAAACTTTACCGAAGCACCAGAATAGTTGAGATACGAACGAAGGGACAAAAATTGAGAAGAATTTGAGAACGAAAGCTGAAAGCTGAGAACGAATAAATCTCCTGAAATGATGGCCTTCGGAGGATTGAGAAATGAAAACAATTATGAAATGCACCGGATAGATATGGGAGGAATTAATCATGATCAAAAACAATTTGAGATTATAGCAACAAGCTGAAACGATGAATCTTTGGAAGAACGAACAACGATTAAGAGAAACTCTCCTTCAGTGTTCAATGCTGAGAATGATGACGAGAAACAACACCATGAATTACTGAGATACTCTGAAAGAATGAATAAGGAAAGGTTGAGCCAACTTTGAAAATTATTTAGAAGCAATCTTGGAGAAGGAATATGATTGATGAAAATAATTCGTACGTCATATTTAAGAAGAACTTGTGGACATCTCCGGAAAGATTAGAAGAGCCAGGTAAGATCATAGGGAAAAGCATGTGGGTTATGGGCCCACTCAAAGAGATCACCGTTGAAACAATTGCTTATGAGGAGACATTGCACCGAAGAAATTAAGAACTCAATGAGGTGAGAACCTCAAAATAATTTGGATGGATTGAAAGAAAACACGAACCTTCTGAGATATCTTCAACACTCCGAATAGAATAGAGAGATATGAAAACCAAGAGAGGCTTGATAAAGAATTCCAACACTTGAAGGCATTTAATGAATGAAAAGGATAAGATGAACATGGAGAGGTTGAATCGAATCCACCGGGGAAGAATAACAACAAGAACAAGAATTTGAGGATAGATCTTGAAATTGAAACTCCTGAGAATCTCCACAAGGAATCACCGGATACAATATGAAGAAATGATACCTGGAGCATTACATGGATAGAAAAGACACATGGATGAGAATTTAATCACTTAAGAAAAAAGGTCCGGAGGGTGGGGAAAACAAAGAAAACTTGGGGCAGATGAAATGAACTCTGGGAAAGAATAAGAGGATTGATCTTGCAAATATTGAAAGGAGTGAATTCACTTGAAGAGAGCACACCGGATGAAAGAATTGATATGGCAACTTGATTGAGCAAAAGAATTAGCATTCCAAGAGAATATGAGAACACATCTTAGAAAATATATGAAATCAGCATTTGACATCGAAGCAACTTGAATTACCATATACAAAACAAAACAAAGCATGGGGCTTACGAAACAAGCCAGAACAAATTCATGATAGAGATTCCGCTCGATATTTTCATGGTAAAGTTTGCACGGGCTCAATCATACATTGGATTGTCATATCGAAAT
This sequence comes from Hordeum marinum, assembly GCA_022496015.1. NCBI lineage: Eukaryota > Viridiplantae > Streptophyta > Magnoliopsida > Poales > Poaceae > Hordeum > Hordeum marinum. The sequence goes on along the minus strand of CM039677.1, from coordinate 183,399,590 downwards.
GACGCTCGAATATGCTCCCTAGGCGTAGCGAACTATAAGGCTTGACGAAGCATATCTAATGACATATATTGAAACTGTCCTCTGTAAGAAAGACCGTGAACAAACGAATCCACTAGATGTCGAACCCCAACCTCACATCACACATTTGTAGAAATATAGCCTAGGTAACTACTCGAATTGCCACCAAAGAACTTCCGAAATCTTTTGGTTATGCAATCGGGTGTTGGGGATACAGGGAGGGAAGATATCTCACATAACTAACAAGCCCTACACTGCAACAGTATCCATCCGTCAACAAATTACCAGAGGCTTTGGAAGTCCATCTATCTTGGACCATCGAAAACACAACGATACCAAACATGACAGTACCCCCGATGCCTCCCCAGTAGAGGGTGACTCTGACCTTATCTTGCCACGAAAAGTATTGAAGCAATTTCGAACATCCTCCGTCCTGAGATACTAAGGAAACTAAACGATAATGATGTGCCAAGAATCCCTTGGATCTCTACTCCTTGATAACATGAGGCACCAAGTACAGAACTCCGTCACATCGACATCATAGAGATTCCAAAATAACCGCGTGATCCTAAATTTTGTTTTAGGGAGAAGAGGGTAGAATCAAAATTCCTATGTCGTAAGTCCTCACCAGAGTATAGAAGAGAAGTAAAAGAAACCTTCTCTCCAATATATAACTAGACTCAAAATAGTTTTTTTTCACTAGACTCAACTCGACCAAGTTCGATCAATCAAGGGGGATCCTAGGTCGGTACAGGCTCTGATACCAACTTGTCGTGCCAAAGATGCAATCTTATCCTTATTTTGGCACGAGGGCCTCGACAGGGATAGAACCGCATCTTGTCGTGTTGCAAGAATGGATATCATTACAAGTACATGTACAAAGAGATGAGTATATGGAATTGGCTTACACTCTCCACAAGCTACATCAAGATCACATCAATGCAACAACATACTCAAACAACATACATAAGAGGAGGGTCCGACTACGGATGAAATCAAACGACAAAATGACATCCATGCTTGCTATCCCAGGCTACCTCCTGGAACCCATCCTATATTGATGAAGAAGAAGAATAAAAACTCCAAATCAAATCAAGCATCTCCATCACGTCAAAGCATCGCATTACCTATACCTGCAACTATTGTTGTAGTAATCTGTGAGCCATAGGGACTCAACAATCTCATTTCCAAGGGTATCAAGACTATTAAAGCTTAATGGGTGAGGTAGGGTTAAGTGGTGAGGCTGCAGCAAGCAACTAAGCATTTATTTGAGTGGCTAACTTACAAATATAGAAAGTAAAGTGGGTGGCCTACGCATAATGGACATGAACTAGTAATGATCACTAACTGATCCTAAACACCTACTTACGTCAAACATAACACCATCGTGTTTTCTCCCGGATAAGGACTCACGAGAAGAGACGGTCACAGTTACGCACACGGTTAGTGTATTTTATTAGAGTTTACTTCAAGTTTTCTATGACTGGGTGTTAAACAAAGTTTCGAAGTTGCCACATAACCATAGGCAAAACTTTTCGAAAAGATTTAACCCTGCAGGGGTGCTCCAACTCATCCATCACAAATTAACCACACGCCGCGGGAATAACCTCGACAACAGACCTCATGATCTTCCTAGGCAATTCCACAGGAAAACTGACACCTCGAGATATCCCAAAGAAGATCGGAGTTCCTGACGCAAGACATTCGAGAAAGGTAAAACAAATCCAACAAGCTCGCCGGACGTGTCGATGATCCCGATAGGAGCAACGTATCTCGTTCTCAGGACACGATGGATTGTCCAAACTTCCGGCAGGCCAATCGCAGAGTTGCCCTTGGTAGCCACCGGCGGTTGAGAAGTTGGACCAACACTCATGAGGAGCTCTATCCCGGGGGGGTGATTAAATTATCCGCGGGTGTCGGCGGGTCCCTATGCAATTTTATTAGTTATTAAGAAAATGTAGTACCAATGTTGGGCCTTGCCAGACAAGCTTTATCCTAAAATGAAAATAAAGGGGGTCCCCATAACAACCCCGAGCATGTTAGGAGCGCTCAATTATGGAACATAACACCAGTTCACAAGTAACTAGGGGCGGCAAAAGTGGAACAAAACACCAGGCAAAAGGCCAAGACATCCACCTTTTACCAAGTATATATGTGCATTAAATTAAATAGCAGTCATATTGTGATAACAAAAGAGTGTCCATGTTGACACATGGAAGCAATTGCACCTGCAGCTAGAAACGCTCTAAGAAGGGCTGAGCAAGAGGTAACATAGCCAAACAAAGGTTTGCTGGGATGTGACGGGGTTAGAGGCTTTCATGGTAATGTTGGGAGGCTTGAAAACAAGTGGTAGGTAGCGAGACATAACAATGGAAGCGAGACAGCTAGCATAGCCATGATAGTAGTGGTATCCAGGGAAATGTGTCATCTTGCCTGAGATCCCACTTGGAAGAAGAACGAATCCACGAAGAAGACGAGCCAACATAGTCGAACGAATCCTCACATTCCGAACGCTTTCGGAACTCTATCGAGAAGGAACAATCCTAAAACAAATAATCAACACATGGTAAACACCACAACATATGCATGACATGATGCGGAACCAAATATGAACCATGTCTGGTTTAATATGCAACGTATGGCATGGCATGGCAAGAACAACAACCAACTAGTACACGAGTGAAGTTCAATATGCAACGAGTTGCATATTGACGAAACTCCACGTTCAACTTATTTATTTCACTCCCATTTAGGTACTCATCAATATTAAATGTTGTTAGACTTGGCAAGAGGTTTAGGACAAACAACTAAATCACCTAGGCACTTCGCCAGAAGCAACGAATAACAATTCCAAAACGACCTCATATCCATATTTTAAGTTTGGTCCAGATCTGAACTAACCATATTTTAGAGTTGGTAAACAGAAAAATAAATGTCATCATGAGATTCTACGTGTTTTTCTAGTCAAGTTACATATGTAAAGCATTTGCATCGGAGCTACGGTTTAAAAGTTATTAAACAATTCATTTTACATGGCATTTATGCAAATTGCACGAGAATAGAAGGTTAAACATTTTAAACACATGTGAAGTTGGGTATTGTGAAACTACATGAAATTCCAGTCATTTTACATATATAAAGTTTTTACATCCGATGCACGGTTGAAAAGTTATGATATGCTTGAAACTTAAGGGGGTTTTGCAATTCTGTAAATCTCTGGAAAATGGATAAATTTGTTGGACAGGGAAAAACATTATTGGGCCGAAAGGAGTGGGCGCAACTTAGCAAGGCTTTGGCTAGGGCGGGGGATAGGGCGACCTAGCTCACATTGGCAGGCTGAGGCCTGGCTGGAGGCGAATTGCTGGGCCTTGGGAAGGCCCACATGGCGCTAGGGGAGGCGATGGCCGGCCTTGGCTCGGCGTTGGGCGTGGCGATGGGCGCAGCCCATGCGTGGAGCCGAGCGCCTGGCTCGGCCGCTCGCTCGCTCTCTCCAGGACAAGCTCGAGCACCTTCTAGGGCAGTAGGGGCTCTGGTGGGCTGAGCTGACGGCGGCTAGCGGTAGGGACGGGATCTGACAGGGGAGCTCTGGGGCGTCCGGATCCGACCGGTTCCTGGTGGCTGCGGGGCAAGAAACCAATGGCACGGAAGAAGGAAGAGCTTAGAGGAGAGGGGGGAGGAAGGAGAAGACACACAACGGGGGCTCACCTGGTCGTTAGCTGCGAGCTAAGGGTCGACGGCGGCGGCCGGAGGCAACAAGGCGGCGGGATTTGGGGCGGCGCTCGGGTCTCCCTCCCGATCTAGATCAGATTGAGGAGGAGCTCCTACTCGAGATGGCTACAGGGAGCGGCGACATTCGGGCCCAGCTGCACACTGCGGTTCTGTGGATGCCCGGACAATGTCCGGTAGGGCTAGGAGACGAAATCTGGCCTCTAATTACGGATCTAAGAGCTGAAAATGGAGGTGGAAGATTGGATTTCTGGATTGGAGGGATGTGGGGCTAGAAGGTGGGGTTTTTGAGGGGGTGGCTGCAATTTTACATGGGGGAAACCCTAGAGAGTGAAGGGGCTCTCTCTGGGGGGTTGTTATATAGGATATGGACTAGGGTGGGTTGGACCTCATCCGTCCGATCGCGATCTGATGACCACGAACAGAGGGGCAATCTAGGTTGGGCTAGTGGGATATGTAGTTGGGCTAGGAGGGGATGAGAGAAATAATTGTGGCCCGTGACACGAGTTTGAAACACGGAGAACATTCGACAAATAAACCGATGACCGCACTACTACGGTTGACCATTCGGAAATCAAACAACCTCTAATTGGGACGAAACTTGGCAGCCGGTCCACCTACAATATAACAAGACCGCGCACCAACTTCCGACCCAATCCGAGAAAGTTTTATATGCACTTTAAAAACAATATTTTTATCGATGTTGTGTGCGCGTGCAAGTGTTGTTGGTCTCGAAACGGTCAACGACACGAATGAAGAGAACCGACAGCTACTCCCGGATGCAAGTTTTCAAAAACAAGTGACGATGCTATGCAGGTGATGTGAATGATGCAATGATGCATGCGACAACCAAACGAATCACACGATGAGAATGAAAATAAAATGAGAATCTTCTGGAGCGTTGGTCCCGGGTTGTTACATGTGGAGTGAACCAAGAAGTTTGTAAGGGAAATGAGATCGCCTACTTCGTGACGATCTACCCGAGTTAGGCTAGTCCTCCGTGGACGTAGGCCATCATGGTATAGTCAAGGTTGCTTCTTCGTGGAACCCTCTGTGGGGAGAGCTCTTTGTGAACTCTCACGACCGTTACCCTCTAGGGGTTGAAGACTCCATAAACGTGGATGTACGATAGCACCACCTATCAGAACCAGGCGAAAAATATACATGTCTCCAAATTGCGTTTGATCTTCCTACCCTTCCTTTACTACTCATCCCTGTATTTACTTTTTGCTGCTATACTCGTAGACATGCATGTGTAGGGTGTGCTTGACTTGCTATGAATGCTAAAATAGCCCAACACTTAAAATCGAAAAAAGTAGATTTTTATTTCGTCAAGTAGTCTAATCACCCCCCTCTAGACCTACTTTCGATCCTACAGTAGTCAAACTGACCAGTGGGCCCTAGCTGTGAGTGACATAGGTTCAATCATTATTAAACATAATTAATTAGGGGATGGAACCCACATGTCATACACTAATTAACCAAAGTGATTAGCTAATCTGATTAAGTGAATTAACAGATTAATTAGAAATTTCATTGATTAATTTAACTAATTACTCATTTTTTATTTCTTTTATTTGGTTAACAGGGGCGTGGGCCCCTGCTGTCATAGGGGAAGGGGAGTGGCCCCATTTGGGAGTTGCCAAGGGCCACTCCATACACACACCACAATGCACGCACACGCACACACAACCACGGCCGGGGCCATGGTCGGCAGCAGCGATGGCCGGCGACGGCGATCGGCGATGCGGGTGACTAGGGGGAATAGGGCTAGGTGCGGGGCCGCTGTGGCACAGTGCGGTGACAGGGAGCACGCGGGGTGGCAAGCGACGACGGCCAGCGACGCGGGGCACGGTGAGCGCGAATGTGCGAGTTAGCAGGGGGGCGAGTGGCGCGACCCGACCGCGTCGAGCGCGTGGCGCGGGGTGTGTGGGATGGCGAGGGTGAAAGGAGTGGGCAGGAACCCAGAGGCCCGTCGACGGTGCGTTGGGGTTCGGGTTCTGCGAGGCTCAATGGAACCAACGTTGAGGAGGAGGCCGCGGAGGCGGACTGCAATGGGGAGGAGGCGCAGTGGCACCTGGCGACGGGGAGGCGGCGCGGGGAGGCGATGAGGCGGAGGCAGGGCAGTGGCAGATCTGGATTGCTTTTTTGTTTTCTTCTTTCTTTTGTTTTTATTTTTTCATTTCCAAATTTCTGTTTTAGTTTATTTTAATTTAGTGCATTTAATTTATTTAAAAAATGTTGATTTCTGCAACACAATTACCTAGGCATTATTTCCCGCATTTTGAACATATTTGTTTTGGCATTTTGAAAGCTCTAATTTTGAACATTGACTTAAATTTGCACTCCATCGCGAATTGAAACAAAGTGAGATTAGCAACATGATTAAGCTTGATCAAGGTGATTACTATAGCTTAATTACATCCATCATTGTAGCACTGAAACTTGGGTGTTACAACTCTCCCCTACTAAAAGGAATTCTCTTCCCGAGAATTAAGAAGTAGAAGGAAAGAGCCCGGGGTATTCTTCACGAAGATGATCTTCGCGTTCCCAAGTGGCTTCATCTTCAGAGTGGTTTGACCACTGCACTTTGAAGAACATGGTAACCTTCTAACGAGTCTGACACTCAGTTTCACCAAGAATGCAGACTGGTTGCTCTTTATATGAAAGTTCTTGTTGCAGCTCAAGCATATCATGATCCAGTGCTCTGATAGGATCCTTGAAGCACCAGCGAAGCTGTGACACATGGCACACGTCATGAACCTGAGAAAGGTTTGACGGTAATTGCAATTGATATGCCACTTTACCACGCCTCTCAAGAATAGTGAATCGACCAATGTATCGAGGAGCCAGCTTGCCTTTGATCCCAAACCGGTGTGCACTCTCATTGGCGTGACTCGAAGATAAGCCTTTTCGCCAGGTTGATAGACCATATCTTTGTGATGACGATCATACTGACTCTTTCGACGAGACAAAACATCCCTCAGATTCGCATGAATAATGTGGACTTGATCTTCGGCATGCTTGATAATATTCGGATCGATAAGTGCATGTTCCCAGTTTCTAACCAATTTAGAGGAGTCCCACACTTACGTCCATATAAAACTTCAAAGGGAGCTATCTTGAGACTAGCTTGATAGCTATTGTTGTAGGATAACTCAGCATAAGGGAGAGATGCCTCCTATTTCTTGCTGAAAGAAATGACACAAGATCGAAGCATATCTTCAAGAATATGGTTAACTCTTTCGATTTGTCCTTGGAATTTAGGATGAAAAGCGGTGCTAAAAGATAAATGAGTTCCCATAGCCTCTTGGAAACTTGTCTAGAATCTTGAAGTGAATGAACTTCCATGGTCCGAACTAATCACCAATGGAACACCATGGAGCGAGACAACTCTGGACATACATAGATCTGCTAGCTGACTAACAGTGATAGTTTCCTTGATGCCCAGAAAGTGTCCAACTTTGGATAGCCGGTCAATGACGACAAGAATAGCGTCATTACCTTTCTACAATCTGAGAAAACAAGTGACGAAGTCCATTCCAACATGGTCCCATTTCCACTCAGGAATAGAAATAGGTTGCAGAGTTCCTGCATGCCATTGATGTTTTGCTTTGATCTGACGTCAAATGTCACATTCTACAACATAGCGTGCAATTTCTTGCTTCATGTTTGACCACCATAACCTTTGGAGGATGTCTTGGTACATCTTGGTACTGCCCGGATGTATGGACAAATGTGTATCATGAGCTTCTTTCAGTATTCTATCCGTCATATTCAGGTTTTCCCTCTTAGATGGACTGAATAATCGATCCTTGAAGTACACGGCTCTATCATCAGCAACATTGAAATGAGAGGGTTTACCTTTCGCGACATAAATGTCTAATATTTTTGACATCATTGTCATAGTGTTGCATTCTCTTAATGCTGCCCACAAGATCTAGTACAACAACCAAGTTACAAAGGGAACCAATGTTAACAATATGGAGGTGCATCTTGCGGGCCTCTTTAAGAGGGTGCACAGGATAACCCCAAGGAACAATATGGAGGTTCATCTTGCGGCATTCTGTTTGAAGAAGAGGATGAACCTTATGAACCTGGAGGTGGTTGCAGTATGACTTGAGGCTCAAGGCAACAACCATTACATTAGCCTTGCTAGGTGTATAAGAAATTCCACAATTGTAATCGGCTATGCAGTCCATCCACCTCTATTGACAGAGGTTCAAATCCAGTTGAGTAAACAAATACTTCAGACTTTGGTGATCTGTGTAGATCTTGCATCGATTACCAATAAGGTATTGTCGCCACTCTTTCAGTGCATGTATTACTACATCAAGTTCAAGGTCATGGACTAGGTAGTTCTCTTCATGAGGACGCAATTGACGAGAGGCATAAGCAATCACTTTGCATTCTTGCATTGGGACACAACCTATTCCCTGATGCGAAGCGTCACAATAAATGCCAAAGTCCTTACGAGTATCCAAAGGAGAAAGAACTAGAGTAGATGTCATCTTGTACTTAAGTGCTCGAAATCTCTCCTGACATTTTTCTTTCCATTCATAGTTAACACCTTTGTGAAGCAGATTGGTTTAGGGCTTGGCAATCTTGTAAAAGGTCTCGACTAATCGACGGCAATAGGTGGCGAGTTCGACAAAACTTCTGACTTGCTTGACATTCTTCAAGGGAGTCCAGTCAAGAATAGCCTGGACTCATTCAGGGTTGACCACAATACCATCCTTGGAGATCACATGACCAAGGTAGGTCACTTTGGGCATCCAAACTCACACTTAGAATACTTGGCATATAGCCGATGTTCCTGAAGTCTTTCCAGTACAAGACGAAGATGTCCAACATGCTCTTCTTTATTCTTGGATAATACCAGAATATCATCCAGATAAACCATGCCAAACTTGGCAAGGTAGTACATTAAGATATAATTCTTCAAATGAGAGAAGGTTGTTTGAGCATTGGTTAAACCAAAAGACATGATGGTGTACTTGTATGAACCATAGCAAGTAACAAATGCGGTCTTCAGAATATCCTCTTCACGAACACAGATTTAATGGTAACCCAACCTCAAGTCGAGCTTGGGGAATATCGAGGAACCAACAATTTGATCATACAAATCATTTAGTCAAGGAAGTGGATATTTATTCTGAATTGTTGCCTGGTTGATAGGACGATAATCTTGAACCAGACAATGTGTTCCATCCTTCTTCGTAACAAAGAGAGAAGGTTCTCCCCAAGCAGAGGAGCTTGGATGGATGAAACCCAGACGAAGTGAATTGTCAATTTCTTGCTTAAGTTCAAGGAGTTCATGTGGAGGCATCTTATATGGCCACTTAGCAATAGGGGTGGTTCCTGGCACTAAGTCGATGGCAAACTCGACAGCTCTGGCAGGGGGAATCCCTAGAAGTTCTTCCGAAAAGATATCTTGGAAGTCCTGAACAATTGTAATGTTTTCAATACATTCAAGAGGTGACTCATTTAATGCATTCAAGGCGTATAGTCGGGCTTCAGCATTTCGAACTAGATGAGCACGATAGCTTACAATCTTATTCGAAGGTTGTAGGAGGTGGACGGTTTTGGTGTCACAAAAAATTGAAGCGGTATGTGCTTTCAACCAACCCATTCCTAGAATGAGATCGATATTGGACGAATTTAGCATTATGGGGGAGGCAAGGAATTCCAATCCTTCCATTTCAATGTGCACATTGTGTCTAATAATGGAAGTCTAACATTGGCCCGGGGGGTGTTTACCACTATTGGGGCGTTCATCTCTTCACATTTAATGTCATGCATGTATGCAAAATCTTAAGATATAAAAGAATATGATGCTCATGTATAAAACAATACAGAAGCTGGTACTGGGTTGACAAGAAGAGTACCCATCACAGTAGCAGGCTGGTCTTGAACTTCATTCAGATCAACATTGTTGGCATGAGCACGTCCCTGAGCAGGCCTGGCATTGTCGTTGCAGGGCTAGTTGGAAGGCAGTGCAAGTTGATTCTGATTCTATATGCAGTCTGTGTCATGGTGTCCTAGACGACCACACTTGAAGCACAACCCATCCTCAGGACGAGAAGGGGGAATAGGAGCTCGTGGTGGCGGAGCTGGGAGCCTCGGCTGCCTAGGTGGGGGTGGAGGCAGACGAGGTGGAGCATAGGACGGCCTCGGAGGAGGCGTCGGTGCATGGTACATGTTGTGTGGGATCCAGATCTTGCGCTTCTGAGCAGATGAGCCTGAAGATGAGACCATGTCATGGTTGCGCTTGGTGTTGTCCTTGTAGTCCTACAGACCTGTTTCCACTTGAATGGACTGGTTCACCAAGGTGGCAAAGTTAGCAAAGTCTTGAACAAGGAGTGCTTGCTTGATATCCGAGTGGAGGCCTTCACGGAACTTCTGCCTACGAGCATCAGTTGCAATGTCTTCTTTAGCATAGCGAGATAAGTCCAGAAATTCCCGCTGATAAGCATCCAGTCTTGTTACCCTGGACGAGATTGGGGAACTCATGCTTCTTCTTATCCATCAGTCCTTGAGGAATATGGCAAGCACGGAATGCAGCCTGGAACTCCGTCCAAGTGATGATTGTTCCAACAAGCTGTGAGCGCCTGTGACTGTCCCACCATTGAGCAGCAGGACCCTTCAGAAAGTATGAGGAAAAGGTGACATAGCTAGCCATTGGGGCGCCCAAAGACTCCAGCTCATAAGTGATGTCACGGAGCCAGTCATTAACGTCAAGCGACTGAGTTGAGCTACGGTATGTAGCAGGGCTGAGGTGCATAAAGTGTTGCAGAGTCATTGGGGCTGGCTGTTGATTCATGTTCGGCCTCGGGAACTAGTCCATAAGCCCTTGCATAAACTGGCGATTCAGTTCAAACAGCTGCATCATACCAGCCATGTATTCCGGTGGCGGTTGTGGTTCAGGCGCACCACGGCCATGACCAGCTGGCCTGACCATTCTGTCAAATTTTTAATAGTGATAGTTTAGCATTGGGTAGTTGCAAGGACAATGAATCATTCATGAAGTCAATTGCACGAAAAAGGAAGTGCAATAGATTCAACATAATAGTTCAAATTCAACATACGAATGCATACATAGGTCTATTACAAACCATAAGTCTGCTACAAAATAGACGATAGGTCCGGCATGAAAGTAACTTAGACAACTAGTCGGCACGCATACATGCGGTGGAGCGATACAACAATGGGACATAGCGATAAGATACATCAGCGTCAGGGACAACGACTGAAGCCAGGGAACTGGACGTGGCTCTGAATGCTATACCTAGGCTCAGTGTTCTCTAACCCATGCACACCCTAATGTTGAATCTGGTGCCCAACGGGGAGCACAGGTCCATGTGTCAGAGTGCGACCTCCCACACCAGGCCACTCAAGACCTGGTGGAAACTCTATCCTGCGCGGGTGAAGGATGTACTCCGGATGCATCCTCGCATGGACTGCTAGCAACAACTGCTCCAAGGCCTCATAGATACGAGTACGGTGGCGTATAGATTGACGTTAAGAATGCGGACAGTGTGATCCAGTGCCTCAGTGTACTGAACTATAACCTGTGGGTCGCAACAACGACTCATGTAGGGGGTGTGGACATAAGAATTACAATAAAGTGGCCGAAGGCCAACTCATGAGAATAACTAATCTTGCGGAAGCTTCAAAGGTAGTTGAGTCCATTTGACTCCAAGAGCATCTCACCGAGCGTCGAGCCTATCCTCACTCCTGGTCGGAAAAGTACTCTACAACATGATACATTTTAGCCGTGTAGGTCAGCATATTGAATATGCCGGCAATGTCACAAAAGAGGGGGTAAAGTAATCATCTATTCTATATGCATATATGGCAGGTGGGGTAGTAAGTTTTGCATAAAGACAATTTTTCCTACAACAAGAGGAGGCAAAAAATTATTACTACAATGTTGGTTGATTAATGAGATGGTTCCACCAACCAATTCTCATACCCAAGTTGTCATTAAAAACCCACATCAATATACTTAATTGTGTTGAGAGTTCCAGATAGTTTCAGTTCCTTTGGCTCAAACTATCCATGACCATGGACACGGCAAATGGATTAGGTTTGGGTACTCTGTAGATTTTTGCACACGTTCCCCACAAGATTTGATCACCTCCGTTGGATTTCTCGCACTTCAGGGTGTTTGAGAAACGGATGACCAAAACATGGTCTTCTAAAAGGTTTCCCTGAGACTTTGTCGGTGCCCATCCTTTCCTACCATTCTTCTACATCTAGTAGCACCGCCTGTCCAGGGTCACCATGATATCCAACCAAGCTAGATCCCATAATGGCTTGTGGCTGTGCAGGTAAGCCTTGGGTCTTGAAGTATCCATCCATCTCTTTGTGCCTGGGTGGACCTTTCCGCATGAATACTGGCACTTCTCCAGCAACATCTAGGCTGACCACTGGTTTCTCCAGGGCGCCGTTCAACCATCATCCACCCAGAGGTATGTTGAAAACTCAGAGTCTTGAATTCTTGATCATCTTGTAGGTCTTGAAATTATTAACTCACAACTCTCATGAATCACACAACCAACCCCGTCTACTAATAGCATAGCAAAATTAAATCAACGTTTCCCGGGGCCAATGTGTCAAGGGTTGAGGGGTGCCTACCACATGATACTACATCAAGTAACCAAGTTTCCAAATTACCTCCTTTGCATGCAATTGGGGAGATGCTAGAACTAATGCAATAAAACATGGGTAATCATGATCAAAGTGACTTGCCTTGCTGACGATCCTCGTACTCAAGTGACTCTAGATAACAAGCTTCGCACTCCGGATGATCTAACAAATCAAAAAAAACACACAATAAGCAACCACAATACAATTCACACAACAACAAGGTAAACAAATACTTCAACAAACAATAGCACAATCAAAAGGAAGAATCACTCAAATTATAAGACTCTAAATTTTTTGGTGTCAAATCTCTACTAAGACATAACAAGCCAAAAATTTGTTTTGAACAACTAGGCATTTAGATAACAGAAAAGTAAATACAAAATTTTATTAGCAAACAGAAAGTATTTCATTATAAAAATTTTGTGCAAAAAGAGTTACTACAAAACTTTTTTCTAAACAATACTAAAGGTGAAAATAAGATGTACCTATTCAAACTAGAGCACAAAACAAATTAGAAAAATATTTTTATTAACAGAAAATTATACACCTAATGTTGAAACAACAGAACGTAATGAAATCTAAAAAAAAATTTAAACTAAATCAGGTTCAAACTAAACTAAAGTCAAACTAACTAAACTCTATTAAGAACTAAACAGATTCTGTTTTTGTTAAAAACCCTAACCAAATTCATCCTAAAAATTCTCAAACTATGTAGGATGATAGGTCTAACTAATACAAAACAGTGCCAAAAAGATTCACTCAAAAATATATTTTTAAACTCTAGTTATACAGATTTTAGTAATTTAAGCAAATTTGGTTAGATTCAAATTCTAAGGTTCAAATTTGAAATCCAAGACCTTAGGATGAAACAACATGGAATTTGTGACCTAATGCAAAAAGAATCAATTAAAAACACTAATTGGTTTAAAAGATATAACAAAAATAACATCAGAACACATTCTGTTTTCTAAAACAGAAAAAGAAAAAGAAAAAAAATATTGATCGGTTAGGGGCTACGTGGCATGCTGTGATTGGTCGAGGCCATGTGCGTGCGAGGTGTTTTCGGCGGACGACCGAAACTTAAAATAAAATGGTTCGTCGTTTAAATCTTCTAACCAGGCGTGTTGGATCTAGATCTGACGGTTGTGGGTGGAAGTGCGGCTTACAGAGGAGGGGGTCGGAGTTCCGGCGAGGTCGACGGCGGCCGGACGTCGGAGGTGCTCGGGGCTGGTGCTGCAGTGGTCGAGGGCGGCGTTTGAAGTGCTCAGGCGACGGCGGCGAAGCTCCGGTGTCGATTGGTGGCGTCGGACGGGGCTGGGGACGACGGAGGCGGCGGCCTCGTGCTCGGAGAGCTTCGGTCGTCGACCGAACTCCGGCGAGGTGGTGCGGTGGCGTTCTGGTGAGGGTAGAGGGGGGCTCGGGGTGGAACGGAGAGCGGAGAGGCAGGGGCTCTTTATAGGCTAGGTGCGGGGTCGGGAGATGGAGAGAGGAGAGAGATCAGCGGGGTCGGGATCGCCGGCGACGTCGGGGGCGAGGGGAAGGGTATGAGCTCGGCGATGGCACTGTCGGATGGTGGGTCCCGCGTGTCACTGAGAGAGGGGGCGGTGTTTCCGCGTCGGTGGCTGATCCGAAATGAATTCGGGGTTTAAATGGTTGTGGGCCGGCCTGTTTGCTAATTAAAACGTTTAAATACGTTTCCTTTTCTATTTTCAAGAATGTTTAAAATCCTTTAATGCATTTAAATCATTTCCAAACATAGGGAATATATATATCAGTATGATCAGGGGAATAAATGCTATTTAATGAACATTTTTCCTCTATCAAAATGAATACTTTAAAAAAATATGTTTTAGAAAATACCTAATTGATTTTAAATTCTTTTGAGATAAACTTTCAAATAACCCCCTAGTTTTATTGCTCAAATATTTCACCAAGATGCTCCTGGTGTGGAGTGTCATGTTACTCCTCTCTTTTTATGAATATTTCCAGGGATTTTCAAATAAATGAAACAAGTAAATGGAGAAAAGGAACGGGCCTTTTAGAAATCCAAAAGAAGAACTTCAACAATTCATTTCATTCAAACAAAGTGATGATGATGCATAGTTATATTTCATAACATTCCAAAATGAAATTTTGGGATGTTACATAGAGTTAGGAAAATCTTTAACCCGAAAGAGAACAGAGATCAGAACCCAGAGTATAGACGAGGAATAAAAGATCTTAATACCACTCGATTGACATGTGGGCCCATAAGCCACACAAATATGTTAGTTAAAGTTTTTCAATGACTAGACTCAACTTTTACAAGGAGTTGGAAAGGGGGCTACCTACAGGCAGTCGGCTCTGATACCAACTTCTGACACCCCCAATTTAACCGTATACTAATCATACACGCAAATATGTACGACCAAGATTAGGGACTCACTGATCGATATCACAACACAACTCTAGACACAAATTAAAGTCATACAACTTCATATTACAAGCCAAGGGCCTCGAGGGATCGAATACAAAGCTCGACAAGCACGAGTAAGTGAAAGGAAATAATATCTAAGTACAGACATAAGTTAAACAAGCCTTGCCTTAAGAAGGCTAGCACAAACATAACACTGATCGAAAGAGGCGAGGCCTCCTGCTAGGGAACCTCCTATCCTACTGCTGGTCGGGGCAACCTCCATGTACTAGAAGGCTCCGGCGGTGGTGGTGTAGTCATCCCCGGCGTACTCCATCTTCGGGGCTCCATCGTTTGGACGCAGCAATCGTATCCAGGAGGAAAGAGAAAGCAAAGGAGCAGTGAGTACTCATCCAAAGTACTCGCAAGACTAACATAAGAACTATGCTAAGTATGCATCAGTATCAAGGAAAGGGGTTTATATTTGGACTGACTAGAGAAGGCAAGAATGAGGGGGAAGGCCTAGTCCTATCGAAGACTAGCATCTTCAACATCGTACAACATTAGAAGAGATTATATTTGGTAGAAGCTAGGGTTCTATGGGTCTAGGGCGGAGCTTGTACGGGAAGGAGGGAGGCTGGCATGGCTTGTGCCGCGGCGGCCGACGCGTGTGCGCTGTCACGCATGGGAGGAGAGGCGGCAGCAGAGGAAGAGGCGATGACTAGATTAGGGTTCTGGCTCCTCGGGGAGCCGAGCAATAGTATATGACTTATTGCTTAATTTTCCAAAGAGGGTGTTACAGCTGTTTATATAATATTTATGCTAATAAAATAAGATAACTTGGGTTAAGCCCCTAACTAAATGGGCCCATTGGGCCTCCTCCGGCTATAAGTAACGCTGATCATCACATCTCTCCCCGCCTGCGCAAACAGCTCGTCCTCGAGCTGGAAGCCTAGATAGTGTTGGCGGAACTCGTCGCACTGCTCCCAAGTAGCGTCCTCCTCCGGAAGGCCTTCCCATTGGATCAACACGTACCACACCCTGCGACGCAGCTCGCCCTGCAACACCTTTGCTGGCTCGGGAAGGACGCACCCATCAGAGGTCGGAGGAAGCGCCGGTGTGGCAGCCGACGGCTCCCCACGGAAAGGCTTCAGTAGCCTAACATGGAAGATGTCGTGGATACGAGCACCGTCCGGAAGCTAAAGGCGGTAGGCCACCTTTCCAATGCGCTCCAGCATGGAAAATGGCACAACATAGCGAGGGCCCAGCTAGCACCGCAAGCGCGGGTCAACGGACCACGTAGAGTGGTGGAGAAGGCACAACCATACCCAGTTGCCCACCGCGAACTCCGCCTTGCATTGGCGATCGTCGTAGTAGTGCTTGGCCTGCTACTGGGCCTGAATGAGGCGTTGCCGCACCTCCGCAAGCATCTCGTCCTGGCTGCGAAGAAGGTTGTCTGCCACCTCCATCCTATCCGTCTCCGGGTGAACCGGCAGGATGGGCGGGTGCGGTAGGCCATAGACGACCTCAAACGGCATGGTGCATAGGGAGGAGTGATAAGAGGTGTTGTAGCAGTACTCCGCCCATGCTAGCCGCTCCACCCAAGCACAAGGATGATACCCTATAACACAACACAAATACATGGCAATCACCTTGTTGACCATCTCGGATTGGCCGTCCATATGGAGATGGGAGGCCATGCTCAGGCATAGCTTCACGCCCGCCATCCGGAAGAGATCGCGCCAGACATGCCTCATGAACATCGGGTCCCGGTCGCTGACAATTGAAGAGGGGAACTCGTGGAGGCAAACTATGCCATCGAAGAAAGACCAAGCCACGGAGGCGATGGTGTAGGGATGACTGAGCGTGAGGAAGTGGGCATACTTGTAGAAGCGGTCGACCACCATGAGGATGACAGACTTGCCGCCCACATTGGGTAGACCCTCAATGAAGTCCATGGAGATAGCAGCCCAGACCTAATAGGGCACCTCCAAGGGCTGTAGCAGCCCAGCCGGTCGCAGTGTCTCCGTCTTGTTACGCTGACATATAACACAAGCCCGCACCCAGTCCCGGACGAGGGCATGATCGCCGGGAATGTAGAAGTCGGCGCGAAGACGGTGGAGGGTCTTCTACACACCCTCGTGGCCGACTGAGTGTACTAGCAGCAGAACCTGGTGACGGAGGTCGCCATGATCCGGCACGAAGAGGCGGCTCCCATGCAGGAGTAAGCCATCCGCCAAGCACGATGGCTCCTCCAGGTTGCCGGCATCTAAGCACCGACGAAGGAGCTGAGCATCTGGCGCGTCCGCGGTGGCCCTATGGATGTCGTCAAAGAGTGCGAAGGAGGGCCCCGAGCTGATGCGGAGAACCGTCCCGGCGGAGTCGCCTTTGTTTGTGTCGCGGTCAGTGTCGCAGCGAGACAGGGCGTCGGCTATAGTGTTAAGGCGACCCGGACGATACTCAATGGTGAATTCAAAGTCAAAGATCTTATTGATCCATTGATGCTGCGGAATGGTAGACAACCTCTAGTCCAATAAGAACTTGAGGTTGTAATGATCCATGCGAATCTAGAAGGACCAGCCCCAAAGATATGACCACCAGTGGCGCACGGCCTGCACCAAACCAATGAGCTCCCACCCATAGGCCACGAGCTTATGATGGCGCATGAAGAAAGGCCTGCTGAAGAACGCGAGCGGCCCGTCGCCTTGATGAAGGACGATGCCAAACCCCACACCGGAGGCGTCGCAGTCTACCATGAACGGCCGGTCAAAGTCGGGCATCTAAAGGACGGGACCCATTGTGAGGGCCCGCTTGAGGGCCTCAAACGCCTCCTTTGCCTCCGCATCCCAGGCGAAGGCGGCGCGACGCAGCAAGCACGTGAGCGGGGATGCGATGAGGCCGAACTCCCAGATAAATTTATGATAGTACCCTGTGAGGCCCAGGAAGCCACGGAGGGCACATGGTGAGTGCGGTGTCGGCCAGCCCGCGACAGCCGCCACCTTGTCGGCATCCATAGCAGCACCCTCGGCCGAGATGACATGGCCGAGGTTGGCGACTGCAGACATGCTGAACGAGCACTTAGAGTGCTTAAGATGAAGATGGTGCACTCAAAGCTCGTTGAAGACGATGGCGACGTGCTGAAGGTCCTCCGCCCACGAGGTGCTATAGATAAGAATATCATCAAAGAAAACAAGCACAAACCGATGCAAGTGGGGGCAGAGGACGTCGCTCATCAAGGCATGGAAAGTCGACGGGGCATTGGAGAGGCCAAAAGGCATCACCAAGAACTCAAAGTGGCCATGATGATTCCGAAACTCTGTCTTCGCGATATCATCCGGGTGCATCAACACCTGGTGGTAGCCCGAACGAAGGTTGAGCTTGGTGAAGAAGTGCTTCCCATGTAGCTCGTCCAAAAGCTCATCAACGATCGGAATTGGAAATTTGTCCTTGAGCGTCTACGTGTTAAGGGCCCGGTAGTCTCTGCAGAAGCGCCACGTGCCGTCTGACTTGCGGACGAGGATGACCGGCGCCGAAAACGGTGAAGTAAAAATCTGGATGATGTCTAAGGTGAGCATAAGCACACACTCCCGCTCCAGCTCGTCCTTCTGTAGCTAGGGGTAGCGGCAAGGGCGCATCATTACCGGTGCCGTGCTGATTAGAAGACGAATGCGGTGGTCATACACCCGAGTGGGCGGGAGGCCCTAAGGCTCGTCGAAGAGGTCGTGGTGCTGCTGCAGAAGAGGCTCCAACAGGGGGTGGTCGGGCCCGACTGCCATTGCTGCCAGCTGCAGCTGCGGCATCGCTGGTGAGGCGCCACCCATGCCCTCCCACCTAATGCGGTGACCCATGCGGCAGAAGATCATCATCATGGCGTCGAAGTAACAAAGGATAGGACTGAGGGTCCGCAAGAAGTCGACGCCGAGGATGAAGTCGAAGCAGCCTAGGTCGATGCCGGTGCATGTGATGGTGAAGTGCTCGTCACCGATGGTGATGGACACGTTTTGTGCCAGCGCATGGCACTGGAGGCGGTCGCCGTTAGCCACGATGACTCGGAGTTGCTCCCCGCCCATCGGCTAGAGTGCTAAGCGGCGCATGGTTTCCTCGGGTAGGAAGTAATGTGTGGAGCCCGTATCCAGGAGGGCGACAAGGCGCTCGCCATGGATCGTCACCAGCAAAAGCAGAGTCCGCTCATCGTGGTTGCCGGTGAGCGAATGTAGGGAGACCACGAGAGCCATCGTCGGAGGGGGCTCCGGTGTGACCTCCGCAGCAACTGGGGTGGCCAAGTTGCCCAGCCTGTCGGCGGGTGTGTTCTCCTTGACGTAGTCGGCCGCCTCCAAGTAGAAGAGGCGCGGGCATACATGGCCCAACACGTAGGGCTCATCACAGTTATAGAAAATCCCCCGGCGACGGCGCTCAAGATGATCGGACGGGGTGAACCGACGGAAGGGCCGCATCGCGGCCGGGGGGATGGTCGCTGGAACGGTTGGGGGCAGGCAGCCTGGAAGTGGCTTGGCTGGCTGGCGGGTGCCTCGCGACGGTGCCGCTTGCTGCAAGGCCTCCGCGCGACGCTCGAAGGCATGAGCGTAGCACATGGCCGTCTGGAGGTCATGGGGTCCATGAAGCTCCACGTCCACATGAATATGGTCCGGCAGACCGCCGACGAAGATCTTGGCCCTCTGACGGGCCGTCATGCCGAGCGCATGGCACGCCAGGGCCTGGAAGCAATCTGCGAAGTGTTGCACCGTGTAGGTGACGAGGAGTCGGCCTAGCTTCGCCAGCCGGCTCCCGCGTATCGGCGGCCCGAAGCGAAGGAGACAGAGCTTGCGAAAGCGCTCCCATGAGGGCATGCCGCACTCGTCTCGAGGGCGTAGTACCACGTCTGCGTGACGCCTCAGAGGTGATATGAAGCAAGCCAGGTGCGGTCCGACGCGAGCATGCATTGCCCATGGAAAAACTACTCACACTGATTAAGCCAGTTGAGGGGGTCCTCGGTGCGGTTGTAGGTGGCGAAGTCGAGTTTGGCATAACGCGGCGGGTTCTGAGCATGACCTCCATAGTCGTACGGCTCGCAGCGTGGAGCATCGAGGGGGACGACACCGGGTTGGTGAACATAGGAGGTCACCCGTGAAACAGCTGCCCGTCGAGGTCGGCATAGGGACCCGTGGAGAAGGGCCTGCCGTGTTGCAGGGTGGGCACCGGTGGTTCCGAGGCTAGGGCGGGTTGGAGGTGGGTGGTGGTTGCAGCTATAGCGGCCCAACAAGCACTACGGAGGCCACCGGGAGCAACAGTTGCCACGACAGGAGCGGCCCGGCGGCAGCAGCGGGGGACGCGGCCCATAGGGACCGGCCAAGTAGAGGTGGATTCCTTGGACCGCGGTGGCGAGATCACAGAGCGCGTCGATGACCTCCTCCGGTGTGAAGACAGGGGAAACCGACACGACGGAGGTAACCGGCACTAGCAAAGGAGGGGTGCCGACCGTAGTGGCCAGTGGGGCAGCGGTGACGATCGACAGTTGGAGGGTTGAGGTGGGCAGCGCATAAGACATGATCGAACCGAAGCTATCTGATACCAAATTGGTAGAAGCTAGGGTTCTATCGGGTCTAGGGCGGAGCTTGTACAGGAAGGAGGGATGCTGGTGAGGCTTGGGTCGTGGCGGCCCGCGCGTGGGCACCATCGCGCATGTGAGGAGAGGCGGCGGCAGAGGAAGAGGCGACGGCTAGGTTAGGGTTTCGGCTCCTCAGGGAGCCAGGCAATAGGATATGACTTATTGCTTAATTTTTCAAAGAGGGTCTTACAAGGGTTTATATAATCTTGATGCTAATAAAATAAGATAGCTTGGGTAAGCCCCTAACTAAATGGGCCCATTGGGCCTCCTCGAGCTATAAGTAACGTCGGTCATAACAAGATTGGTACCTCATATATAGCAATGTAGCAAATTTTATTAAGTAACCATGCCGAGAGATTCTTCCTTGACTCCCTGCGAGAAAGCAATCTCGGAGCCAACATTCATTTCAATTTGAATCACAATTTTAGTTATATCAGGTCAAGGTACAAATCCAAGTCATCCTGTTACCATGGACATGGCTATTCGAATAGTTGAATTCATCCCTGCAGGGGTGCACCACTTTTCCAACATGCTTGATCACCTCCGGCTGGACACACTTTCCTCGGTCATGCCCAGCCTCGGGATATCAACACGCCATCGCCCCACCTAGGCTCAACAGAGAGGCCAGCCCACCGGTCCAAATCCTAAGCACGCAGGGGTCATGGGCCCACTCTGCATTTGCACTCCTACACGATGCGTACGCGGCCGACGTCAGTCCTAGCATCACTTAATACAAGATCAATGTCGTTGCAGACCACTTGGGCGTGCACCGCTCCATTGCTAACGTCCGAAGAGCTACGATTGATACAACGATGCTGAGTACCCATAACTTATCCCACGTTAATGTTCATTAAGTAAAAGGTCAAATGACCAACTGAGATCAAATACCCAACCCATTAACATTTTATTAATGCGGGACGAGCACGACCCGTGAAGTGCGGTCCCGTCACCCCGCCTCGAAGATGTGTGGCAAGGGCCTCACCTGCCCGACCATGCTTCGTTATCATCAAACCGTGGGTACCCTTCAGGGCCGACCCATCATCAGCATCTGTCTGTAACCATGTCATAGTACCTGTGTGTATAAAAAATCAAGGCGGGAACTAAGGAATCACCCTCAATGGTCCCTTCTCAATGTAACCGTCAAGGTGGACTTAGAGGAATCACCCTCGAGGGTCCCACACTTGAGGGGGGGGGGGTTACACGACAGAGTTGAAATTGGGAGTGGCGGAGAGGTATCACCCTCTGTTTACCATGACCGACTAGCTAGACTACAGAGCTAACATCATGAGTATTTCACGAGGTGTCACCCTCGGTACTCGATACTAGCTCTATCAAGTCGTACAACCAAGGGGGTGTGCGGTGCTGTGTCGGGCCTGGCTCATCAATCATGATGACTGAGTAACTGATAATTAAAGCAGGGACAACTGAGACTAAGGGGGTTACAAGGGTCACTGATCCACCAATAATAAGCAATTTAAAGAAGCAGTATGTACAGTAGCAGTTCATCAAAAATAGGCTATGCATCAGAATAGGAGCTATCTACAACAATAGCAAAATCTAATGCAAGCATAAGAGAGAATGAAGGGGCGATATCGGAATGCTCAAGGGGGTTTGCTTGCCTTGCTGCTCTACTAGAAAGGCCTGATCGTCAGCGATGTAGTCGTACCCAACAGCAGCATCGGTATTGGGGTCTACCAGTAAGTAGAGGGGGGCAAACAATAAATATAAAGCAGACAGATGCAACATGATGCATGACATGGCAATATGTAGAGCTAGGCATGCACTAACGCAGTATTACATGTCGCAGACAGATCGGAAGAATATCTGATGATCTTTTCCGGGTCTCAGGCTACTACGAGATAGATGAAAATTATTGAAAGGTTCCACGTTCGTTATGATAGGAGCACATGAAAGACTAACGGACAACTTATTCGCATTCGTGGGATTTCTCTGAACAACTTTCATGCATAAAATATTTTCATATGACTTGCGGTTTATTTTATATCAATTTTTAAAGTTTTATTAATTTTCTTAAATTAACAGATTTAAATTAATTCAATAAATGTAATTATGACATCAGCATGATGTCATGCTGACATCAGCACTCAACAGGGGCTTTGACTGGTCAAACTAACTAGTGGGCCCGAGTTGGGAGTGACACAGGTTTAATTAAGGTTTAATTATTACTAAACATAATTAGTTAGGGGATGGAACCGACATGTCATACACTAATTAACTTAACAAAGTGATTAGCTAATCTGGTTAATCTAATTAAGTTAATCAAGAGATCAATTAACAAATTAATTAATTAATTTAACTAACTACTCATTTTTTTATTTCTTTTATTTGGTTAACGGGGGCTTGGGCCCCTGCTATCATAGCGGTAGGGAGTGGCCCCACTTCGCAATGGCCAAGGCCCACTCCATACACACACCACACCGCATGCGCACACACACAACCACGGCCGGGGCCATGGTCGGGGGCAGTGATGGCCAACGACGGCGAGCGGTGGCGCGGGTGACTAGGGAGGGACGGGGTCGGGTGCAATGCCGCGACATCGCAGTGTGGCGTTGGGGAGCGCGCAGGGTCACGAGCGGCTATGGACGGGCCGCGGTGAGCGCGAGTGTGCGGGTGAGCAGGGGGCGAGCGTCGTGACCTGACCGCGGCGAGAACGCAGAGTGGGGAGTGCGGGATGGCGAGGGTGAAAGGAGTGTGGGAAACCCAAAGGCTCACCGATGGCGCATAGGAGGACGGGTTCGGCGAAGCTCGATGGAGCCGACGGTGAGGAGGATGTCGAGGAAGCGGACGATGATGGGGAGGAGGCGAAGTGGCACCAGGTGACAGGGAGGCGGCGCAGGGAGGCGACGAGGCGGAGGCAGGGTGGCGGCGGCCCCTGATCCAGATATGAATCAGGAGGGATGAGAGAGGAGAGGGTCGGGTGAGCAGGGGGGAGTGGGCGATGGGGGCTAGGGTTTGGTGGGGTGCGGGGGAGTTATCCCCAAGGGGCTGGGGTGGGCCAGCCTACTGGGTCGGTGGCCTAGTTGGGTCGGGGGGGGGGCTTTTGTTTTCTTCTTTTCATTTTTGTTTGTTTTTATTTTGTTATTTATAAATTTCTGTTTTAGTTTTATTTTAATTTAGTGTATTTATTTATTTTCAAAAATGTTGATTTCTACAACAAAATTACCTAGGCATTATTTCCCCCATTTTGAACATTTTTGTTTTGGCATTTTGAAAACTCTAATTTTCAACATTAACTTAAATTTGGATTCCATCGCGAATTGAAACAAAGTGAGGTTAGCAACATGATTAAGAATGATCAAGGTCCTTGCTATAGCTTAATAACAAACATCACTGTAGCACTGAAACCAGGGTGTTACAGCTGAGAACCAAGACGTGCCAAAGCGTATGTCGCGCCATCGAGGCAGCGATCAATGTGATCCACTTGATAACCTTGAAAATGACATGTGACATCCGGGACTACCCGTCGATACGCCGCCCTCCGAGGGTCTTTAGGATCCTAAGTCCCTGAGACTTGTTGAGACACCAGATCTGAGTCGCCTAGACATCTGACCCGACTCAAATTCATCTCCTTAGCCATGTGGAGGCCATGTAGTAGAGCTTCGTACTCAGCTGTATTGTTAGTACTAGGGAACATAAGTCATAAAACATAGAAAAACTTGTCTCCTCGTGGAGAACACAAAATAACTCCATCCCTCGAGCCTTCCAATTTTCTAGATCTAATGAAGTGTATATTCTAGTATGTGTTGTTTGGTCTATCCTCTGGAATTTATAATTTTGTCCAATCATTGATGAAATCCACCATCGCCTGGGATTTAATGATTGTGCGAGGCATATATTTCACTTGGTGACGACCAAGATCGATTGTCCACTTGGGGATTGCCCTTGGAAATAATGCTTTAGTTTCCGGCTCACCATAAAAACGCCAAAAACCAACTTTTGCCAATGTGGATACTGTTATTTCGAGTGAGTCAGAACTTCGCTGACCAAACAGACGAGACGCTATACTGGATACTCTTTTCCTGTTTCTATGCGCTCGACAACAACGGAGACACTTACTGCTTTGGAGTTGGAAGCAATGTATAGGAGCATAGGCTCTTTGTCAATTGGGGGGCTATGACGGGCGGCTCAACCAACTGCCGTTTAAGCGCTTCACATGCTTCATTGGCTGCATCAGTCTAGACAAAATTGTCTGTCTTTTTTAATAGTTGATAGACAAGAATTTCCCTGACATGTAAACTGGCTTAATGCGGCTATGTGACCAGCCATGCGCTGAACTTGATTGATATTGGCCGACTTAGCAAGCAATGTCACCGCTTTCATCTTATCTGGGTTAGCTTCAATGCCACACTCAGAGACGAGAAATCCCAGTAATTTACTTACACGAACACCAAAAACACACTTGGCTGGGTTGAGCTTCATCTGGTACACCCAAAGATTATCAAATGTCTCTTTGAGGTCATCGAAAAGTGTATCCTTTTCCCGAGACTTTACCACGATATCTTCAACGTAGGCATGAACATTGCGTCCAATCTACGAGTGAATACAATTTTGAATGCAACGTTGATAAGTAGCGCCTACGCTCTTAAGCCCAAAGGACATAGAGTCATAGCAGAAAGTGCCAAAGGGGATGATGAAGGCCGCCTTTTCTTGGTCCTCAATGGCCATCTTAATCTAATGATAGCCGGAGTATGCATCCAAGAAACATAGACGCTCACATTCAACTTTGGAATTAATGATCTAATCGATGCGGGGAAGAACAACACACATACACCAAGTTCCATTCTTCTTTAGAACGAGCACCAGATTTGCCAACAACTCATGATAAAAAACTTCAATGATGAACCCGTCAACTAGGAGCCGGGCCACCTTTTCTCCAATAGCCTTGCATCTCTCCTCGTTAAGATGACAGATGTATTGCCGGACTGGTTTCATCTTTCGATCAATATTAAGGTGGTGCTCAGCGAGTTCCCCCGGTACTCCAGGCATGTCAGAAGGTTTGCATGCGAAGATGTCCCAATTCTCATGGATGAACTCGATGAGTGTGCTTTCGTATTTGGGGTCCAAGCCGGTTCCGATAGTGAACGATTGAGATGAGTCGCCTGGGGTAAAATCAATTTGCTTTCTGTCTTCGGCCGACCTGAACTTTAGCTGAGGCTTAGACTCTATGGTGGGCTTCTTAAGGGGGGTCATATCTGCCGGGTCGACATTGACCGCATAAAACTTCAATTGCTTTGCGGCACAAGCAGATTCAGCATAAGCTCCATCCCCTTCCTCGCACTCCTGGGCTATCTTCCGGCTTCCATCCACAGTAATGGTACCGTTTGGTCCAAGCATCTTGAGTTTGAGATAAACATAGCAAGGTCGGGCCATAAATTGAGCATAAGCTGGCCGTCCGAAGAGGCTGTGGTAAGGGCTCTTGATCTTTACTACTTCAAAAGTCAGGGTGTCGCATCTGAAACTGTATTACGAGCCAAACGCGATGTCAAGTTTTATCCGCCCGATTGGATAAGCCGACTTTCCGGGGATGATTCCGTGAAAAACTATGGTTGAAGGTTGCAATTTTCTCTTGGAAAGGTTCATTCACCGCAAGGTGACGAAATATAAGATATTGATACTGCTGCCCCATCCATGAGTACCTTGGATAAAGTATAACCACCCACCTAGGGTACCACCACAAGAGCCAGGCCACCTGGGTTGTCCACCCAAGGAGGATGATCTTCCATGCTCCAAGTAACTGAATGTTCTGATCAGTTGAGATACCTTGGGACAGCTGGCTCGACCATGTGGATAGCTCGCTATTTCAGCTTACGACCGCATCTAGAGGTGCTGGTGGTGAACACATGGTATTGCGTGTCGTTCAACTACTTACGATTGCTCTGAAACCCATCTTGATTGTTTTGTTGATGATGACCTTGGCCTAACCGCTGCTCGTTGTTGTTATTTCTATGGTGTTGGAAACCAGCAGTTGAGCCACCTTGACCATGGAAACCTGTTCCTGAAAAGCCACCAGATGAACCATCGTGCGACCTGCCAGGGCCAGGTTGGCCTGGATGTCCACCACCATTACCTGCTTGATGATTCTGAAAAGATTGATTGTGGAACCCCTGCATGATGTAGTAGTTATCCCATGAGCGTGCGGCCAGTTATCCGGGAATCGATGCTTGGGATAAGGAGCCTTGAGTTCCTCCTCGTAATTGTGTAGATTATTTTAGTTGTATGCTCCACTGGGCCGGTTACTACGACGCCGATTTTTGAAACTAGTATTGGTATTAGCAACAAAATTTGACCCGCCGTCAGGCTGCTTGTGTTTACCCTTGTTACCCTGATTTCCTGGATTCCCTTTGTGACCATCGTTTTGCTGATGGACCTTGCCTGCATCATTTTTTCGGATCTTGTCAGTTTTGTCCTTGTTCGAGATGGGATCCTTTGTGTTGTCTCATTTAGCATACCTGGTGAGAACGTCCATCAAGTCGCTCATATCTTGGACTTTTTGCTTCAAGCGCCCGAGCTTGTGAACAAGTGGCTGAAAGTGGCATTTTTCCTCCATAGTTAGGACGACTTGAGCAACGGTGATGCTATCTGAAGGGTGGATTATTTCGACAACCTGGGTGGGTCCAATAATGAGCGCACTGTCCGTACACTAGATGCAATGCTGAAGATCTACAATCGCTATTGGGCGTTTGCAAGTGCCTTGAAAGTTCTTAATAAAGCGCTCCTTCTGTTCTACCCAAGTGTTGATGGAATTTGGAGGAAGATTCTTCAACCAAGTTTGATCTGGCCCATCCAACATCATGGTCAAATATTTAGCGCCCACAGTGTCACTGACATCAAGCATATCCATGGCTAACTCGTAGCTTTCAACCCATGCTGTCAGCTCGAGGTCTGCTGTATAATTGGGTACCTTGCGAGGCCCTTTAAAATCCTTAGGCATACGCCCGCTTCGGAGAACCGGGGATAAGAAAGGGATTCCTACTACTCTGTTGCTGATGCCATCCCCCGTGGTTGCTGGATGGGTATTAGAGGGAGGCTGTTGATTCGCCCTCGCTACAGCTGCATCGACTACCGCATGTGCATCTAAAAAAGTCAGACGTACACGGGAGTTTTGGGCGTGCTTCTTATGCCCGTTGCTAGACACTGTCGGGGATTCCACGTGTCGGCTCTTACTATAGCTCGCATATGGTGTCAAATGCATTCGTTCCTGGCTGTAAGAGTACTGTGTCTACTGGGTTACTGCCATCTTCAGCATCTCAATAGAGTTTTTGGCTTCCACTTCGACCGGGGAATTTCCTTGGATGGGTAGCGCGTACAAATTGCGAGTTGCTACCAACATGTTATCCACGGGGTTAGAGTAATGACCCGGCAGGATCTGGAACCGTCGAGGTGGCGATTGAGCCATCGTTTGATGCAGCGACTCATGTGGACGTAGTTGTTCCACACGTGGATGGCCAATCGCCATAGTGGGTTGGGGGCATTTTGAACAAACGTTGAGGTTCCAGATTGAGGGCAAGCCGACTTGGATGCCTCCTCCGATGGACCACATCGGAGGCGTGCTGGTGAAGGCCTAGCCTCCATGCTTCTGCTTCCAGGCGCTAAGTTCCATCATGGATTTGGGTTTGTAATTCCGTCAAGCAAGCGTTCTCGACGTCGATGTCCTCCTAGATCATGGCCATCTGCCCATGAAGCGTGGTTAGCCTAGCATTGTGCTCTTCCTGGTTTTCCATAGTTACTGGAGTCTCTAGCAGCTTTGTTATCTCCTCCATCAGGTCAGCCATGGCCTAATCCGGGGGTTTACTCAACCCGGCCGTCCCGGAAGGTGGGGGAGCTCAAGTTGTTGCTCCGACTGCTGCACTGACTTGAGCTGCCGCCATTCCGGCCATGAAAACAGTGACTTGACAGGGCGACTCATGTGATTCTTGGTGATCTCATCGCACGAGTAGCCCCCGAGTCTATTGTCGAGAAGTGGATAGATCGACTCGGTGTCCCCCATGGAAGAATCACCAATGGAGTTGACACAAGTGTTTCCGTCGGCCGCTGCACCATCTTTGTGATCAAGTCCTTGAGTAAAACCGATGAAAACATGGCGCTTGCCGGCTTGACCCCGACTAGGTTGAGCACATGGAGCTGGCTTGATGATGCCATTGCAGTTGTCTGTCTTGGATCCTGACGGGCTGGTCTTGCCGATGAAGATGTGGATTTTCCCAAAGTGAACCCGGTGCCCATACTCGATTGAGTCAGCCTCGAGACCCCAATCTGAATCATTGATGTAGAGCTTACCGCGGTGGTTCTTAGTCATCAAGCCAACCATGTAACTCCCAAACCCTGGAATGGCTCCCTCCAAGAACTTAACACCATCGTGTGAAGGCCCCACAGTGGGTGCCGACTATCGTGGTTTTGTCACTGTAGATGTTCTCATTGAAGAACTTGGGTGTGGAGCCATCGCAACGAGGTGACGACTTGAAGGGGTTGATCGGGAACGAGAGACAAAGGGTTTACCCAGGTTCGTCCCCTCCAATGGAGGTAAAGCCTATGTGCTGCTTTGTGTATATTAATGATGATATCAATTACAAGGGTGTGGAATCGCTAACCTATCTTTCGAGGGTTTTTTCTTACCTGGTCTCTCTAATTCAGGGGCACCCCTTTATATAGAGGTGGAGGCCTGGAGTTTACAATAGAGTCCGGTTCGTGGTACAACCCGTGATCTAATCTAATTCCTAGTAATCCTTGTTCCTCATGGAAAGGAGAATCCTTGTGTCCCCCGATTAAAAGCCGGCCCGCCAGGCATCGCCACTTGAGTCGGTTTGGATATGAGCCGCCTCCTGGGCCCTGCACTTCTTGCGAGCGTCCTATTCGTGGGCCGCATCAATGAAATCCCCGTCATATCTTGGGCGGGTTATTCCTGTGGGGTATATCCCCAACATACACCGACATAGACTTGTGTTACAGTGAAGGTAAGAAAATACACATATTCACCATGTGCTTAAACACTCATTGGACTGCATACATCAATATGTATTATTTCCAAATTTTCACTTGCTTGCTCCATCGTACAGGAAACATGGTCTTAGTCATCTTGACCATGAGGCATGGTTCGCATGTCTCAAGCGATTCCAAATTGAGTGAGTCCAAAGATCCATTAGTATGGAGTTTCTTCATGCGGTTTACACCAATATGACCTAAGCAGCAGTGCCACATGTATGTGGTACTATCATATTTAACTTTGCATCTTTTGGCATCAATATTATGAACAAGTCTATCACTATGATAGAGGTTCAATAAACCATTCACATTGGTGCATGATCATAAAAGATACTATTCATGTAAATAGAACAACAATTATTCTCTAACTTAAATGAATAATATTCTTGCAATAAACAAGTTCAATATAATGTTCATGCTCAACGCATGCACCAAACAAGATTTTAGGTTTAAAAGTAATCCCGAAGGTAGAATGAGCATGCCGATGGTGATCACATCGACATTGGAGACATTTCCAATGCGCATCGTCTCCTTGTTCTCAGCCAATCTCACTTATTCTGTAACTCCTGTTTTGAGTTACAAATATTAGCAACTGAACTGGTACCAAATAACCAGGGGATACTACGAGCACTAGTAAGGTACACATTAATAACAAGTATATCAAATATAACTTTGTTGACATTTCCAACCTTATGTGCCAAGTATTTGGGGTAGTTCCTCTTCTAGTGATCGTTCCCCTCACAATAGAAGAACCTAGTCTAGGGTTTGGGTTTAACCTTGGGTTTCTTCACTAGAATGATAACTGGCTTGCTATTCTTGAAGTTTCCCTTATTCCCTTGCCCTTCTTGAAACTGGTGGCCTTATTAACCATCAACACTTGATGATCCTTCTTGACTTCTACCTCCACAACATAAAACATCGCAAATAGTTCAGGTATCTTATAACCCACAAGTGTAGGGGATCTTTTGTAGCCTTTTTCGATAGTAAGTTGTGGAATCCAACAAGGAACTAAAGATATAATTAATACTCTCTCAATATCTATCGACCACCAATACAACTATGCACATGCTAACACTTAGTTTACCTAGAACAAGTATGAAACTACTTTGTTGGAAAGAAACTAGAAGTACTTAGTAGGTGTAATAGATAAGTTTGCAAGATAATAAGGAACAAGTAAATAAAAGTTAGGGGTTGTTTAGATAAAGAACAACAAAGTAAATTGTTTAGTAGAAAGCTTTTTGTGTAACGCAAGAGAAAAATTGTCCATAGGCAATTGCATATAACATGATACATACTTATCATATGCAATGAGGGAGAGGCATACGCTAACACACTTTCTCTACTTGGATCGTGTGCACTTATGATTGGACCTCTAGCAAGCATCCACAACTACTAAAGGTCATTAGGTGAAACCCAACCATAGCATTAAATACCAAATCCCCTTTACTCCCATACGTAAACAATCCCCTTACTCGGGTTTGTGTTTCAGTCACTCACCAACCCACTATAAGCGAATTGCGAACATATTGCGAACCCTTCAGCGGTATTCCTCCATGTGTGTGCCTCATGTAAGTCACCTTAAGACAACACCATATCGACATACAACTCATATCAATAACATCATACCACAATTAACCCGTAGGACAAAAGAGATCTACTCAAACATCATAGGATAGCCGCACATCATTGGATAATAATATACACCATGAAGCACCATGTTTAAGTAGAGATTACAATGGGGAAGAGAGGTTTTACACCGCTGCATAGAGGGGGAGAGAGGTGGTGGTTATGACGGCAAAGTTGTTCGTGTAGATCGTCGTCATGATGGATGCTCCGGCGGCACCCCGGCGCCACCGGGAGAGAGGAAGAGAGAGCCCTCCTCCTCCATATTATTGTTCCTTGGCCTCCTCCCTAGGTGGGACGAGGGTTCCCCTCTGGTCCATGGCCGCCATGGCTCCTAGAGGGCAGCAGCCCCTCCGAGACTGTATCTCTCTCTATTTCTCTCCTGTTTTCACGATTGTTTTTGACCCCTTCACCATTTTTTAAATATCCAGAGATCCGTAACTCCAATCGGGCTGAAATTTTGAGGGGATTTTTATAGAAAAAATATCTTTCTTGCAGCAGAAGGAGAGACTCAACCGACTTAAGGGATGGACACAAGAAATCAGGAGCCCCCCAGGCCGCACTTTGTTGGATTATGGGGCCCTCGGGCATCGTCTTCTGTTGATTCTGAGTCCCCAAATTCACATATATTGCAAAACAAATCTCCGTGAATTTTTATCGCGTTTGGACTTTGTATGGAATTTCTGCGAAACAAAATACACAAAAAAAACAGGAACTGACATTCAGCACTGGGTTAATAGGTTAGTGCTAAAAATAATATACATTGGTAAATAATTACTCAAAAAGTATCCTAGAATGATAATAGAATAGAATGGAACAATCAAATATTATAGATAGGTTGAAGACGTATCAAGCATCGCCAAGCTTAATTCCTACTCGTCCTCGAGTAGGTAAATGTTAAAAATAGAATTTTTGATGTGACATGCTAACCAATATGCAATATTTTTCATGTATGCTCATTGAGAAATGATGAATTAACATACGTTGACATAGTAATACTTATAAGCACAGGCAACAAAATCATCAATCTTTCAAAGTATACAATCCTCAAAGAATGTTTACCCCCATTCATTTTATTATATTAGCAAGGCGTGGCTCCGTCTTCACCACATTAATACAAATGTCAAGCACCACAGTGCCCATGTAAGGGCAATTGGATCATACTTCTTAAATATGCATCAACCGTTTATTCTTCACGCAATACATGAGCGTGAACCATGTACATAGCATATAGGTGGAGTAGAATGTGGTGGTATGTTTCAAAGAGGTAAAAGTGGACAAGAAAGTCTCGCATCAACTCGGCGTATCAATGGGCTATGGATATTCCCATAAATAGATTTTAATGCAAGGAGTAGGGATTGCCATGCAACATATGCACTATATCTATAAGTGTATGAAAGCTCGACTAAAGCTAACTAGGTCTGCATTCAACTTGCTTTCTCATGAAGACCTCGGGCATTTGAGGACACACTTCATCGCAATATACAAGCCCAGTTCTATAATGAATAATTGCCACTAGCATATGTAAGTGACAAAAAAAGACTCTCTATATGAAGAACATGGTGCCACTTTGAGGCATAAGTGTCGTAAAGGATTGTAGCAAAGTCCCTTCTCTCCTTTTCTCTCATTTTTTTCATGGTGGGCTTTTTTTCACCTCCCCCATTTATTTTTCTTTTTTATGGGGGGCTCATTTGGCCACCGCCATTTTTCATTTTTTGCCCGGAGTCTCATCCCGACTTGTGGGGGAATCATAGTCCCCATCATACTTTCCTCATTGGGACAATGCTCTAATAATGAAGATCATCACACTTTTATTTACTTACAACTCGATATGAAAGACTGATATGACTCTATATGAATGCCTCTGGCAGTGTACTAGGATGTCCAGTGATTTGGCGTAGCAAAAGATATCAAAAAAGGGAAAGCCATATAAATATCATGCTAGCTATCTTACGATCACGCAAAGCAATATGAAAATGGGAATACAAGTCATATGAAGTGACGGTGGAAATTGCATGGCAATATATCTCGGAATGGCTATGGAAATGCCATGTTAGGTAGGTATGGTGGCTGTATTGAGGAAGGTATAATGAGGCTTATGTGCAATAGAGCGTATCATGTCACGGGGTTTGGATGCACCGATGAAAGTTGCACCAATCCTCAAGGTGAGAGTGCGCAATGCACAATACCGAAGAGGCTAGAAAAATATGAGGAGGTGAGATTGTGTATGTCCATGGTGTCATGTTAGTCATAAGAACTCATATATTTACTACAGAGTTTTATTAGTTTTATCACAAATCAAAGTACTACTCGCATGCCCCGAGGGAGGAGGTGGGAGGAGTTAACCATTGCGCTCCTCTGAGCCGAAAGAACACTAGGATTTTAACAAGGAATAGAAATGCTCACACATCCTGATGCGGAGCATCCCATGAGCACCACCATGGACCCATCACCAACACCTCAAGTTCCAAGTGGACCGTTGATGAGAGCCGGTGCACATGCCATCACAAATGAGGTGACCTCATTCCTTTATGATTCTCCCTTTGATGTTTTCGGAATAGGGATACTACCTCAAGCAGAGACACTTTGTGTGCTTAGGTATCAAGAAGGAGGAACGGAGCAAGAGGAACGCCAAGATCAAGGAGAAGGACGAGGAACGACACAGGAATTAGGGGTTCAACCAGAGCACCACCGGCCAAGCACCACTCCCCGGTACAACCGGCCCGTAACAGCCAACAACCACTACACCCGGGGCCAGGAATCTCTTATGGACCGGTTCAAGGCCAGTACTAGCCCAGTTGTATGAGTTGATGCATAATTACCGGTACAAACGGTCCTTACTCCGGTACAACCGGCCTGCCTGCGCGTAGGAACATGCGCAAAGCCCATGTATCTCCCTCTCACTTACCCTTTCATGACTAGCACTATATATACTCCTTCCCCTCCTCGTTTTTAGGGTTAGCTAATGTTTTTACTAGAGCTTAGCTTCATTACATGCCCTCTCTTGAGGAGTTTACCTCCTTGTGGAGAAGATCCAAGTGATGCCAAGGCCCCTCTAGATGGAAGATCCCTCGTGGATTCAAGGCCCCTCCGTCCGGAGTGGGAGATCTACTACCGTTACTTTTTTCGTTGTTTGACTTATGGATCTCATTTCTCGTGTGCTATCGTGAATCTAGTGGATGTGTAATCGTGTTTGCCCTTAGTGTTTCTTCTCGTTCTTCCCCGTGTTCTTCGTGTTCTTTGTGAATCCCCCTCCAAATCGTGAAAGATCGACACACACGGGCTTGCCCCGTATCATATAGGTATCACGAGCCAGGTTGATAATGAATTTGGAGTCTCCCCCACCGTTTTCTAGACAATTTTTTGCTTTGTTTTGACCAAATTTTGAAAAGCCCCACAAAAATAGCCATACCAAATTTTCTTGGATTCGTTGGATTTGAGAAGATTTTGTTGTTTGTGATCCGTGGATTCAGCAATGAACAAGTGGATCTACCTTTCCCCCATGATCCTCATCATTTTCCTCCTCAAAATTAGCCGAATTTTACTTTTTCCACGATTTCGAAGCTACAGTTTTGCCTCGAGGTGTACAACCGCTCGGTATACCGATACAACTAGTACTTGCCTAGGAGCAGTACAACCGCATGATCTAGCGCTACAAGCGCTAATTACTAGGAGGTTTAGGAGCGGTACAACCGCAAACTTCCAGTTTTCCAGCTTTGTTCATTTGCGCTTTCACCCATTTTATTCCACAACCCATTTGCATTTGATAATTTGAGTCGTGAGCCCGCCACTTCCTAAGGTGTTTGGGCTAATTAGGAGTGGTTCTTCATCGACATCGCCGCTCATCATCGCCCCGCAACGTCGCCAACCAACTCTTCATTGGCAACTCACCGCAAGCAGGGACGATAATCGCGATGACACTATTGACTCATATCCTTGCCATTACTTTGTTACCCCTGGCCTATTTGCGTTACTTTCCTATCGAGACTAGCCTTTGAGTATTGCTGGGCCATGCTACTTGTGCACATTAGTGATACATACTCCACCTAGCTACCATTGCATGCATATACATCTTAGTATCGCCCTTGTGTTGCAACGTATCCGCATACATAATTGCTATCTTGGTGTGCACATCCCACATAGTGACAATCAAAATATCATTGCAAAAGAACAGAAAAGTGAAACTTTTAAGCAAGGTCAAAAGAACAATAGCATCGCAGCACTTGCATATCATACTTCATCCCTTTGGATCACTAGAGTGAGTGACTCATGCCGCATACATAGCAAGTCGGGAATAGGAAGACGACGCATTTTGTCTCTTATAGGTTGTGCACAAGTTCATATCACGCCCATTAGAGAAATGTTGCTACCGTCTCTCTAGAGTTGTGCAACAAGAGTGTTTCCGTGGATTCCACATTTTGAGCTCACTTTTGGTTCCACAACCCCAGTTTTCTATCGTGTGTGTGTTTCTGAGTTCACCCATTGCTTCATTCACATTGTTTTACTTGCTTACTTGCGGATCTCTCTCAACTTTATCGCCTCACATTCTCGAATTGCTTGAAATTTCGTCCCACCATCCTAACCAAGCTACTCCGAAAGCATTATCTTTGTAGGTGTGAGAAGGGCAAACTCGGTACCAATTCTACTATTTCCATGGTTTCACATTGAGTGATTGACCTTCATTTCGGGCTTCAGAAAAGTATTTGGTATTGTGTTTCCCATTCTTCCACTTCTATCTACTTCAGTATCATGGATAGGAACACTATGACGAACCCGACATTCGAGGAGCACGATGACGATGCGAACACCTACGTCACCAAACTACAATTCTTCGCCACACAAAAGGGAATGCGCCAAGCACATGACGTCCTCATGGACTGCATCGAGCACCTCGTGTTGGAAATATGCCCTAGAGGCAATAATAAATTAGTTATTATCATATTTCCTTGTTCATGATAATATTTTATTATCCATGCTAGAATTGTATTGATCGGAAACTCAGATACATGTGTGGATACATAGACAACACCATGTCCCTAGTATGCCTCTAGTAGACTGGCTCGTTGATCAAAGATGGTCAAGGTTTCCTGGCCATAGACATGAGCTGTCATTTGGTAACAGGGTCACATCATTAGGAGAATAATGTGATGGACAAGACCCAAACTGTAAATGTAGCATATGATCGTGTTAGTTTATTGCTACAGTTTTCTACATGTCAAGTATCTATTCCTATGACCATGAGATCATGCAACTCACAGACACCGGAGGAGTACCTTGTGTGTATCAAGCATCGCAATGTAACTGGGTGACTATAAAGGTGCTCTATAGGTATCTCTGAGGGTGTTTGTTGGGTTGGCATGGATCAAGACTGGGATTTGTTACTCCGTGTGACGGAGAGGTATCTCAGGGCCCACTCTGTAATACAACATCGTTATAAGCCTTGCAAGCTATGTGACTAAATAGTTAGCCACGGGATCTTGTATTACGGAACGAGTAAAGAGACTTGCCGGTAACGAGATTAAACTAGGTATAGAGATACCGACGATTGAATCTCGGGCAAGTAACATACCGAAGAACAAAGGGAACAACATACAGGATTAACTGAATCCTTGACATAGAGGTTCAACCAATATATATTTTCATAGAATATATAGGAACCAATATGGCCATATAGGTCCCGCTATTGCTTATTGACCATAGAGGTGTCTCGGTCATGTTTACATAGTTCTCGAACCCACAGGGTCTGCACACTTAAGGTTTGGTGATGTTTCGGTAGTATAGAGTTATGCATGGTGGTGACCAAAGGTTGTTCGGAGTCCGGATGAGATCCCGAACGTCACGAGGAGCTCCAAAATGGTCCGGAGGTAACGATTGATATATAGGAAGTCCTTTTTTGGTTGCCGAAAAAGTGTCGGGCTCATCGGTAGTGTACCGGGAGTGTCGGGAGGGTACCGAGGGACCATCGGGAGGGGTGTCTCGACCCAAGAGGCTACATGGGCCGTGGGAGGAGGTAAACCAGCTCCTGGTGGGCTGGCCGAAGCCTCCTCTAAGGGCCCATGCGACTGGAGTGGTTTGAGAAGGAAAAAATCCAAAGGTGGAGAGGTGGAAAGAGTTTCCAAGTGGAAAGGAGGAATCCTACTCCTAATAGGATTGGAGTAGGACTCCTCCACCTCCAATTTCGACCAGACCTTGAGGGTTTGAGGCTGCCTTCTCCCCTCCCTCCCTCCTATATATATTAGAGGATTTAGAGGAAAAATCTAACCCTAATAGCCACGTGCTACCTTCTCCTCTAGTTCGTAGTTTCTCCTCTAGATCGGTTTCAGTAGTGCTTAGGCGAAGCCCTACTGGAATTACTCCACCACCATCGCCGCAATGGCGTCGTGCTGCCGGAGAACTCGTCTACCTCTCTGATCCCTCTTGCTGGTTCAAGAAGGCGGAGATCGTCATCGAGCTATACGTGTGCTGAACGCGGAGGTGCCGTCCGTTCAGTGCTAGATCGGAAGTACCGTGATGAAGATCGTGAGACGATTCGTGATTGGATCACGGGACGAATCATGGTGACATCACGGGACGGATCATGATTGGATCACATGATGGATCGTGATGAGATCGCGGGACGCTCGGCGATTTGAATCCCGAAGACGTTCGACTACACCAACCGCGTTTCTTAACGCTTCCTGCTTAGCGATCTACAATGGTATGTAGATCCACTCTCCCTCTCGTAGATTCTCATCACCATGGATAGATCTTGCGTGTGCGTAGGAAATTTTTTGTTTCCCATGCAATGTTCCCCAACACCTTGCCGCCAACATATGTGAATCCGAGGAGCGGACGCAGAACTTCATGACAATGCAAATGGAAGAGATCCGTGCTTTGGTGGTGAAGCGCGCATCATCTACGTCTACTTGAACTCATTGGTGCACTGCTAGTTGACACTCCTCCGAGGAATCTTCCAGTGAAAGTCCTCCTCCTCAAGCTCGACCACACGAACATGGCACGCGTCGCCTCTCTCAATATTCAAGCAACCCCTTCCACGACGAGCCTCAAGGGCGAAATCGCGAGCGTGACCACCGTCGCCAACAAGAGCAAGACGACTACGAGCAAGATCACCTATTTCACCGCCATGAAGAAGACCAGCGCCATGAAGAGAAAGCACGAGAGGCACAATGGCTGCTCTGCGATGCAACCTATGCCATGCAAGAACGCAACCATCTAGTTCGTGAGGAACAAGAATCTCTACATCGAGAATGCCAAGAAGAAGAAGCACGTCAAGAGGACCACATCGAATGCCAACAATGGGTGCGACCATGACGTCAACAACACCAAAGGCAAGAGGATCAACACATTGAGCTCACCCAAAGGCAAGAGCAAGGCCAACATGACAACAATGCACCTCCTCGACAAGATGCACAGCATCAAGCAAACCCCATTAAGGATGTTGATGGCCATGCGTCAAGGCAAGGCCAACATCACCAAGACAACTATGCTCCTCCTTGACAAGGAGATCGAAATCACAACAACAACGAGGAAAACCACTTTGGAAAGCTCAAGTTCACCATGCCTAAGTTCTCCGAAAGCAACGGTCTCGAAGACTACCTCTCTTGGGAACTCAAGGTCGACAAAATATTCCGGTTGCACAACTATGAAGAAGAAAAGAATATTGCCATGGCCTCCCTCGAGTTCCAAGATTATGTGCTCATTTGGTG
The DNA here is from genome assembly GCA_022496015.1 of Hordeum marinum. NCBI lineage: Eukaryota > Viridiplantae > Streptophyta > Magnoliopsida > Poales > Poaceae > Hordeum > Hordeum marinum. Next base: position 183,360,871 of record CM039677.1, on the reverse strand, counting down.
GGTACAAGTGATCGCACAACAAAGAGAAAGAGGTGACCCTCCAATCACAACTTGGGAACAAATGAAAGAACTCATGCGAGCGTGATTTGTCCCAACACACTATAATCGCGACCTCTTCAAGAAACTCCAACTACTCAAGAAGGCACCGAGTCGGTGGAACAGTACTATAGAGAGATCAAGAGATGGACATGGCCATGATAGGAGCACATGTGAAGGAGGACGATGAGCAAACTATGGCACATTTCTTGAATGGTCTCAATTACCGAGTCAAGAAAATTGCGGATTTCCATCCCTACTCCAACTTGATCGATCTAGTGCATCAAGCCTCCAAGGTGGAACGACAAGTTCAAGAATACTACAAGTACTCCCAGACCTCATACAAGACCTATGATGCAACTATGCAAGCAACTCCAACGACGACCCCCTCTACAAGAACCTCGACGACAAGAGATGACAAGTCAAGCTACAAGGACAAGTCGTCTTCATCCTCACGCAACGCACCTACAAGCAAGACAAGAGTGTCATCCTCTATACCATTGAGTTTCCAAAACTAGCATGGTGCATTGATAAAAGGAAAATAAAAGGCACACCATGCTCCATGAATTTACGCATATCATGTGAACAAAAGAAAAACGAAAACATACCGAGAGTTGTTGAAAAAGAAAGACGGGATGCCTCACGAGGCATCCCCAAGCTTATACACTTGAGTCTCCCTGAATATTTACTTGGGGTTCCTTGGGCATCCCAATCTTGATCTCTTGCCTCTCCTTATTCTTCTCATGTCAATACCTCCTTGATTGTCGAACACTTCATCCACACAAAACTCAAAAGAACTTTCATTAGAAAGGTTAGTACATATAACATCAAATCCCATCATGTATTGCCATGAAATTATTGCATAATTATAATGTAACATTACCCAATGTATTATATCATAATTCTATGGCTCCCATTTCAATGGGGCTCAACAAGAATTCAAAAATAAGCACGCAAGGTAACAATAACAACAATCTGTGGAAAACATGACAGTTCATAAATTTGCAGATGAATACCATACTTATGTAACTTAGAAAATTCTTAAAACTCAGGACGTGGTAAATAATTTGTATAAGAGTATTGTGTAAAAATTGCAGAAGCTTTTGATGTGCCAATAAAATATGAAAAATCAAACACTACAGCCAAAGTTTCTATTTTTTGCAGCAAAAATCAAACAAGCAATTTAAACACCCTAAAGGTAATTCTTGGTACATTATTTTTCTAATACAATGTATTTTTACGAGGTTATAATTATTTTTCTTGAAAAGTTTCTTTAATCAAGACTCACAAAGTTTCCATGGGCATGGACAAAGTTCAAGGCTAGCCCCCACTTCAACGGTGCTCATCCTTCTCACTTTCACTTTTCTTTTTGAAAAAGTTTTAAGTTCCCCACTTTATTTTTTTATTTTTAATTATTTTAAAATAACATAACATAAATAAATGAATCTCTAAAACTTCTGGGTTGTCTCCCTGGCAGCAATTTCTTGAAAGCCATTAAGCTAGGCATATAGTGCTCCAGTAATTGATCCACCCAGATCCCAAGGTAGATCAAAGCCATTTTTAATTAAAATGATTTGTAATTAAGTAGTGATAATAAAGTGATATATATCATGTGACATAAAAGTCTAACTCTTGTCCTATGCATTGGTATGTCATACAAGAACAATTCATGCACATGAAGTAAAGGCCAATACATAGCATAAGTAGTTTATTGCAATTTTATAGTATTGGAAACATAGAGAAGTGAAGATTTGGTTCCTCTCTAATAATAACTGCAAGTAGGAGCAGCAAGCACATGCATATTATATTCATGAAAATCATCATGTGTGATAGTAAGACACAACCCATCAATATAATCCTTAATAAGTGAAAACTTCTCCGGTATAGTGTAGTTGTGAGAATTCAAAAAGATAATAGGACTATCATGTGTGGGCGCAATAGCAACAATGTCATGCTTAACATAGGGAACTATAGAAAGTTCATCTCCATATAAATAATTCAAATTGGCATCATGGCCACAATCATAGCAAGCATCTATTTCATCAAAAAGGGATATTTCGAACGAATCCAAGGGATCATAGCATTCATCCTTCGGTATGTGCGAAGCGTAATTAAACAATGTATGAGTTGAAGAGTTACTCTTGTTAGAAGATGGGCACGGGTAGCTAATCCGCTCTTCCTCCTTTTATTCTTTGCTCTCCTCCTCATCTTTTTCATCTAATGAGCACACAATTAAAGAATTACTTCTTCCATAGATTCCTGCAAAACATTAGTCTCTTCCAAGGCAGCATACATTCTCTCAATAAATTCATTAATATCGGCATTGTATTCGTAATTATCATAGCGATATTTGTGTATTGAATTTTTTTTCATATTTGTAAGGAAGATCATCATACTTTTCAATCAAAGATGCAATTTCATAAGCACCTTTAAAAGCAACAAATTCTTCTATTTGTTCCACATCATAGTAACCATAAATACCTTTAGCATAAGAAGCCAAGGTTTTATTATCATTAAATTCACATTGAAAGGGAAGGTAAGGACCCTTAGTCTTAGAGCAAGAAGTATAATCACATATCAAACATACAACCCAAGTATACCAACGCAACATTTTAATTTGATCCTGTAAGTGTTTTCCCTTTTGAGACAAGCGATAATCCCTAAAGTATTCACGTTGATACAGCGTGTCTCACATTATCAAGATCAATGAGGATTTCTCAAGATTATCAAAGGAGTAATTAATGTACTTCACATAACTAGCATCGAGGGTTTTAGGAGGTTCCCCGTCTCCATGAGTAGAAAGTACCACTAATTTTTTTGGTGTTTTGTGTTCCATATCCACAACTAAAGATATAAAAAAACTAATAATAGAATATAAAACAACTAATAACAAAAATAAAAATTACGTAGTGATAAAGCAAACAAGCACACACGAGAATATCAACCACTATGCTATTGCTCCCGGGCATCAGTGCCAGCAAAAGGTCTTGATAACCCACAAGTGTAGGAGATCATTTGTAGCCTTTTTCGATAAGTAGGAGTGTCCAGCCCAACGAGGAGCTAAAGGAAGAATTAATACTCTCTCAAGTTCTATTGACCACCAATACAATTGTACACATGCTAACGCTTACTTTACCTAGAACAGGTATGTCGTGGGAACGAACTCCTATGGGATCATAGGGACCTCTTTCGGTTCGGTGGGGGGGGAGGCTTGCACAAAGATCCGGTCTGATGAAAAGCACACGGGGGTCTTTACCCAGGTTCAGGCCGCACGGATGCGTAAAACCCTACTCCTGCTTGGTTGTATTGAGAGTATTCTTAGGGTTCTAACTACAGGGGCGCCATGAGAAATCGCCACATACGTGAGCTAGAAGGTCCCAAAAGACGAAAAGTCTAAAGTCCTCTACCGTATTACCTTGGGCCTCCTTTTCTACTCTGAAGGGGATCCCAACAGTGGCGTACAGTGTGTACACCGGGTGTACAGAGCTACAGTGCTATCATACCTAACACCGACGGAGTAGGACATGCGCATTTAATGCACCGTCGGGCATCTCTGTCCGTCAGTGGGACGGGACGGGAGCCCGTCCCATCGGTGCCGCTTAGCCTCCTCCCATGTTGACCCCACGACACACGTCTAGGTGGATTGACACCTGCCCTGTGTGCTGGCGGGGCCTTGCCGGGGCTTTGCCTTCCCAGGGCCTTGCTTTGCCTAGGGGTTCAATAGCCCTCCCGACAAGACCTTGTTGGTGGTCTTGGTTTTCCTGTGTTGGTATCTGGCTAGTCCCATGCTCGGCCTTGCTTCCAGGGTGGCTACTACTGCCTATGCACGAGTAAGGGGCATTGGAGAGCCCAAAACTCTATTGCACTAACAGGAGCCCCCGGGCCTGGGCCACACACGTCGAGAGACGCTGTTGGGCTAGGCCCAATCAGTTTACGGGCACGCGTGGTAGGGCCTTGCGGTTGTGATCATTGCGCTTGTTGCACTTCCCCCGCGACGCCCATTGAATGCGGTACGTGGGATACGTGCGTGGCAGCCGTTCCAGCAGCACGCCCGCGAAACATTTCTATGTTAGCTTATTTTAGTAAAGAGACCGTCCCGCGCCTTCCCCATAAAGGAGGAAATTGCAGAGGCACTGCTCATTTACCTCTCGTCTTTCCCAATATGAGAACCGCCATTGTCTTCTTCCTCGAGCCCGAAACAGAGCCCCTTCCTCCCATCCACGCCCCCAGTATCTCTTTGTCCTCAGCCCCCATGTCCTTCGCCACCATGCCGCCCAAGGCTAGCAAGGGCAAGGAAGCAGAGGCCGTCTCGGAGAACAAGATGGTGAGGATGCCGAAGGAGCACGTCGTCTTTCCACTGGGGCTTAGCTTGGACATCCTGAAGAAGCAATACCGGTGGACAGTGCATCCCGCCACCTATGTGAGTCTAGGCCCCTCCGGGGACAGCCTAGGTAAATACCCTTTCTTTGCCAATTACTTTTACTGCGGGCTCTGTCCCACTTTTTCGGACTTCTTCAATGACCTCATGTTCACCTACGGCTTCCATCTCTTGGATTTCACGCCGAATGCCATGATGTCCATGGCAATTTTTGCCCACCTTTGCAAAATCTTCGCTGGAGTAGTCCCCAACACTACTCTTTTCCGCCACTACTTTCCCCCTCGCATCCAACAAGGTGACCCTTTCCGGTGCCGTCACTTGGATTCCACGGCTAGGAACCAAGGAGGTCTACCCTGACGGGGCCTCCTATGATAGGTGGGACGAGTGGCGGGGCAGATGGTGCTGGATTCGAGAGGAGAAACTCCTGCCCTTCTGCTTGTCGTGGCAGGCCAAAATGGTGCGCGGCAAGGACTGGGGTTCCACCGACCCTGGGGACGAGAAACTTACAGTCACGACCACCAGGATCCTCCGCATCAGGGATGTCGGCCTTTCCGTAGATATGATAGGCACCGATTTCCTTCGTCGGCTCATCGCTCCCTTGCAGAATAAGGGGAGGCCGGCTTGGGATTTCCGGAACATGGCGGATATCATGAGATTGTGCCCCGGGATGAACCACAACCCGACCGTTATGCAGCACGGGGCCCTCTGCTAGAAGCTGTTCAAGAGTGCCCCGATACCTGAGCTGCTGACAGGCATAGTTCCCCTATGCAACAATACCGCCTTAGGAAGAATTATTGCCATGATGCCGGTGTTCAATGTCCATAGCCTTGACACTTCTTGGATCGAGCGGCCTGCTGAGCAGGTGCAAGAATTCTTTGATAATCTGGTGGAAAGGGCCATCTGCAGGGAGGAGGGACTCGTCCGGCACACCACCGAGGAGGAGTTGGCTTACATCGCTAGCAGGGCGAAGGAGGCAGATCTTGCCATGGAGGCCGGCAACACCGGCTTCTTGGAAGACGAAGCCGACGAAGGGGAAACACTACCGGACGAAGGCCTTACCGGGCAGGGCGGGACCATCGAGGAGCAAGATGGCACGTCCTCTTGGGGTTGTGTTGTCGAAGACGCGGCTGAGGAGGAGCAGCCTGAGGAGGCCCCGTCCCTTGTGCAAAGGAAAAGGCGTGTCCTTCGGAGCACCGCCTCTGGGCTCCCCGTCCGCCAAATTCCTTCGAGCAGTGCGCCCCCGGCAACGGGGCAACCGGCAAGGCCATGTGGCGGCAGGAAACCCATCAACAACCTGCGCCCGCCATGGCCAAGCGATCCAAGAGAACCCCCCTCCTCCCACAGGCACCACAGCACAGGTCGCCTTCGACCTTTCCACCCTTAGCTCGGGAGAAGAAGATGAGGAGTAAGATTTTCGTGGGAACGAACACCTATGGGATCGCGGGGATCCCTTTCGGTTCAGTGACGGGTCAGTTGCATGAAGAGCCGGTCTGATGAAAAGCACGCGGGGATCTTTACCCAGTTTCAGGCCGAACAGATGCGTAAAACCCTACTCCTGCTTGGTGGTATATTGAGTGTTCTTAGGGTTCTGGCTACAGGGATGCTGCAAGCCACTGCCATGCGTGTGTGCTAGAGGTGCCCTAAAAGTGCAAAAGCCCAAGGGTTGAAAAGTCCAAAAGTCGAAAAGTCCTCTACCGTATCGCCCTAGGCCTCCTTTTATACTCCAAGGGGATCCCAACAGTGGCATACAGTGCGTACACGGGGTGTATAGAGCTATAGTGCTATCATACCTAACACTGACGGAGTAGGACAGGCGCATTTAAGGCATCGTCAGGCATCTCTGTCCGTCAGTAGGATGGGACGGGAGCCCGTCACATTGGCGCCTCTTAGCTCCCACCAACGTAGACGCCACGACACGCGTCTAGGTGGATTGACACCTTCCCTAAGCGTTGGCGGGGTCTTTCCGGGGCCTTGCCATCCCGGGGCCATGGCTTGCTGGGGCCGGGCTCCCTCTCTGGTGGGTCGATAGCCCTCCCGGCAAGGCCTTGCCAGTGGTCTTGATTTTCTTATGATGATATCTAGCAAGTCCCCGTCGGGCTTGGCTGCCAGGATGGCTACTACTGCCCGTGCACGAGTAAGGGGCACTGGAGACCCCAAAACTCTAGTGCACCAACAGGAGCCCCCAGGCTTGGGCCACACATGTAGCGAGATGCTGTTGGGCTAGGCCCAATTAGTTCACGGGCATGCGTGGCAGGGACTTGCGGTTGTGATCATTGTGATCGCTACGCTTCCCCATGATGCCCATTGAATGCAAGACGTGGGATATGTGCGCGGCAGCCGTTCCAGTAGCGCGCCCGCGAAACATTTCTATGTTAGCTTATTTTAGTAAACAGACCGCCCCGCGCCGTCCCCATAATAGAGGAAATTGCAGAGGCGCTGCTCATTTACCTCTCCACTTCCCCAATCTGAGAACCGATGTCATCTTGTTCCTCGAGCCCGAAATAGAGCCCCTCCCTCCTATCCTTGCCACTGCTCTCTCTCCGTTCTTAGTGCCGCCGTTTGTCGCCTCCATGCTGCCCAAATCTAGCAAGGGCAAGGAAACAAAGGCCATCTCGGAGAACAAGATGGTGAGGATGTGGAAGGATCACGTTGTCTTTCCGCTAGGGCTCAGTTTGGATGCCCTAAAGAAGCAATATTGGTGGATGTGGGCTACGAAGACGACGACGCATCACGCCACCTGCGTGAGTCCAGGCCCCTTTGGGGACGGCCCAGGCAAATATCCTTTCTTTGCCAATTACTTTTACTGCGGGCTCTGTCCCCCCTTTTTAGACTTCTTCATCGACCTCATGTTCACCTATGGCTTCCATCTCTTGGATTACACGCCGAACTCCATGATGTCCATGGCAGTTTTTGCCCACATCTTTGAAAACTTTGCCGGAGTAGTCCCCAACACCGCTCTATTACACCACTACTTTCCCCCCACATCCAACTAGGTGGAGCCCTTTCTGGTGCCATCACTTGGATTCCAAGGCTGGGAACCAAGGACGTCTACCCTCATGGGGCCTACTGTGGTAGGTGGGACGAGTGGCGGGGCAGATGGTGCTGGATTCGCGAGGAGAAGGTCCTGCCCTTCTGCTTGCTGCGGTAGGCCAAAATGGTGCATGGCGAGGACTGGGGTGCCGTCGACCCTGATGACGAGAAACTTACATTCGCGAGCACCAGGATCCTCCGCCTGAGGGACGCCGGCCTTTATGTAGAGATGATAGGCGTCGATTTCCTCTGCCAGCGCATCGCTCCCCTACAGAATAGGGGGAGGCCGGCTTGGGATTTCCGGAATGTGGTGGATATCATGAGATTGCGCCCCAGGCTGAAACACAACCGGACCGTTATGCAGCACAGGGCCCTCTGCCAGAAGCTGTTCAAGAGCGCCCCGGTACCTGAGCTGTCGGTAGGTGTAGTCCCCTTGTGCAACAATGCTACCCTTGGGAGAATCATCACCATGATTCCGGTGTTCGATGCCCATAGTCTCGACGCATCTTTGATCGAGTCACCTGCCGAGCAGGTGCAAGAATTCTTCGATAATCTGGTGGAAAGGGCCATCCGTGGGGAAGAGGGTCTCGTCCACGACAACACTAAGGAGGTGTTGGCATACATTGCCAGCAGGTCAGAGGAAGCGGATCTCGCTGCGGAGGCCGGCAGCGCCGGCTTCTTGGAAGACGAAGCCGACGAAGGGGAAACATTACCGGATCAAGGCCTTGCCGGACAGGGCGGGACCATTGGCGAGCAAGGCTGCACGTCCCCAAAGGGCTGTTCTGCCAAAGACGCAACTGAGGAATAGCAGTATGAGGAGGCTCCGTCCCTCGTGCAAGCGAAAAGGCGCGTCTTCCAGAGCGCTGCCACCGGGCTCCCCGTCCACCTAGCTTCTTCGAGGAGCATAGCCTCCGGGAAGGGAGCGACCGGCAAGGCCGCATGGCAGCAAGAAGCCCACCGGCAACCCATGCCTGCCGCGGCCAAGCAACCCAAGAGAACCCCTCCACCTCTTCGCATGGGCACCACGGCTGAGGTTGCCTTCGACCTTTCCGCCCTTAGCTCGGGGAAGAAGATGAGGAGTAAGAGTCCTGCTACATCTTTCACTTTTTCCAATTTCTGGATTTTAATTTACTCATTAGGTTTGGTTTGGTTTGTTTTTGCAGGGATGCAGAAACACTGGCACAACGGGTTGCGAAGAAGGCGAGGACCTCGATGGCGGAGGAGCCGTCAACAAGTGCCTCAGGCATGCCAAGGACGACGGCCGCCAGCCCGGAGGCTAGCCCACAACGCAACCCTCGAGTCAGTCCCAAGAGGAGCCCCTAGTGTGAGCCCATCACTCACTTCCCACTGGCAAGTGCTGGGGTGTGCATCTTTACTACTGACATCACCGGACGTGCAGGCGGAGGACGGCGACAGAGGGAACCACTGGTGACCATCCCGTACATGCTGCCCCCATCATCTACGCCACCCAGAGATGGGTTGCCGACAAGGACCTCCTCCAGCATGCTTTACCGTGACGAGGGGGATCCAGAGAGCACATGCACCGGCACGTCTCCACCGGCGACCATTGTTGGTGCAGGTATTCTTTGTTATGTTCGTCCCTCTCTCTTTTTTTGTCTTCTTGAACTTTCACTTAATCTTTGTTTGGCTAGTTTTCGTGCCCCCCAAAGGTTCCCTCGACGAAGGGCATGGACATCAATACAGTCATAGAGGAGACTGCCAGGGATGCCACTGTTGAGGCCTGCAGGATCGCTGCCGGGGAAGCCGACAATGGCGTTGCCGCTGAGGCTGCCGAAGCCGCCAAGAATGCTGCCACTAAGGCTGCCAACGCCGAGGCCACCGAGGCTGCACAGAAGGAGGAGGCCACCAAGAAGTCTGCCGAGATGGTCGGTGGGGAGGCCAATGGTCGTACTTATGGCGTCCCTACCGCAGGAGCATCAGGTGCTACGCCGACCACTGAGCACCCAACCGCCAGGGAGGTAGTCGTCGAGGACCAAACGCCTCCTCCTGAAGCCCCTTCATCAACCAGATACTTCAAAGTCGGTGACAACCTGTTCATCAGAATCCAAGGCACAGCAAGCACTAGGGTGCCACCTGAAGAGGGAGTTCTTGTTGAGGAAGCCATCACTACTGCCGGGCTCGACATCGTTGAAGAGCCAAGCTCCGGCAGCAAATCTGAAGAGGAGTAGCACCTCCAGACTATGGGTGACAGCTTCCAGAAGCTTCGAGCGCTCCACCGTGCCCGGAAGGAGAAGCTGGACTCCAAGGTGGCCATCATGGAAGTGGCTAAGTCCAACTTCCAAGAGCGCGTCAAGGAAACCCAGTTTGGTTCGCCCAAGCCTCCCAGAACCTGAAGACTGGACAGACGCAGTTGAGTCAGGGCTGGAGCCAACTCTTCATGTAGCAGTCTGAGGCCGAGCAGGCATAGGAAGAGGCCAAACAATGGGCGATCGTAGAGGATGCTCGCTTGATGGAGCGTTGTGTCCTGCTTGATGCCCATGAGGAGGACCTCGCCGCTTGTGAGAAGGTGCTTGTCGAGAAGTTTTGCGGCAAGGAAGTGGAGCTCGAGGATCTCATCGCACGGCAGACCCTAGAGCTGGAGCAGAAGCATAAGGAGGCGCTCGAGGCCTTAACCGTGGAATACACCATCAAGCTGAAAGGGGCCACCGACGCAGCTGAAGCTGCCGAGGCCGCCAAGAACTTACAGGAGGAGCGAGTGAAGAAACTAGAGGCCGATCTTGAAAATCTCGGCAAGCAGGTCTTGTTGCTTGAGGCTGGAAGGGACAAGGCCATCGCCAGCTTGATGCAGACACAGGTCACCATTTTTGACAGGACCAAACAGCTCTCTTTGGCCAAGGAGTCCATCAGCGACTTGACCCTGAAGTTGGCCACGCTGACCGGGACACTTGAGACCGCCAAGGCCCAGGAGAGGTCCCTGGTCAGGGATCTCAACAACGAGAAGGAGAGGGTCGAGAGCGCCACCATCGCCCACAACGACTATGTGCATGGAGTGGAGATCTGGACCAAAAAGCTCGTCGATGTCGCGGAGAGGCTTGCCGAGCAGCTGACCGCCATGGGCCTAGAAGCCCCACATATGCTCTCGACGCTGGGGTGTCCACGAGCGCCAAGGTGACCATGTTCTTTGACAGCCTGCATGGAGCCTTGCACTACTGGGGAAAAGCCTAGTAGTAGTGCGGGTATTATGTGTAGCTGTAGCGTGGGAACACGCTCTACTGATACGATGCTACAACTAACCTGTAGCAGCAACGCATGTTGGCCCGCGCTACTACTATACATGCATAGCAGTAGCGAGCGCCAAAACAAAGCGCTACTGCAACTATTTGTAGCGCCTTATATTATAACACGCTACTGGTAATGGCACGCTCCTACTAACTTTACACCATGCGCTACTGCTAACTTTATTAGTTTCTATTTTTTTCCGCATATTTTTTGTATTTGAACATGCTTTATACAAGAATCTTTAGCACATACAAATGTCATGATCATACACCTACAAATGGCTGCGAGACCACGAATGTAATCATAGCATATACATACAAATATTCTCGTCATAATCATCATCCAACAGAAAGTGGTCTCTCGTCATCATCTCGAAAATAGCGATACAAGTCTCGAATACTTGCAACTACACCGTCATCCATCTAAACAATGATATACGCGAGAAGATCTATCACTATGAGTGAGAGCGAAACTATGTAGTACATGATGCGGCGGTTATTAGCCCTCTCTCGCGCTAGCATGAGCCTCCTCGTGTAACTAGCTTCTGCTTCTTGTCTGCTTTTGAAGCCTTTATGTCTGGCGCTCGAGACCCCATCCACTTGTGCCTGACACTCGGACCACTCGTCATATACTCCCGGAACCTTTCCTTTGTACACAACATAGCACTGGTACTTCTCCATCAAGAATCTAGGTACCTGTTAGAGATGCATCTTCATCAAGAGAATGTACAATCATATGCAACAAAATATACTTGAGCAACAAAAAAAGAAAGGGTTAGCAACTAGATGCAACATATGGTAAACATAAATAATCAACGTAGTTTCATCGTACGCAAACTAATTAACTAGAGGTACGCAGGTCATCGTACCCAAACTAACAAAGTAGCGTTACGCAGGTTCGGTAGGGACCGTGGACATCACAAAGTTTCATCGCTACAGAAAGTATATAGAAGTTCAACCGACACATATCATCATCATCGGCATAGTAAATCACTAGAACTTCCATCCTTCCAGATCACCGAGGATGGACCCTAGCTTCTTGAATGGCGTGAGGTCCTGACATTGCATGCCTATGTAAGTTCGGACCTCAGCTCGCAATATAGGGCCGTGGTGGAACACCCTCTTCAGTTCGACGACTTCTTTCATGATGATTGTGGCAATGTCCCTCTAGATGCAAAAGAAGTCATCTTTAAATTTATAATCTGCTTCTCCTGGAGATTCTACCCGCTTGCGAATGCAAAGATTTTGGTGATCCCTTCTGAACTCCATCATGAGATGGAGGAGGTAGAATCCATCGTTCGTACTAGATTTCAGACATGGATGCAGCAGAAGTTGGTTTTATGCGGGAAATCCATCTTGCGGTTCCTTTGTTTCCTGATCTGCATGTGGCCACCCCTGAAGCTGAAGCCTTGGAGAGCATCATCTAGAATATTGATTACATGGGTCTAGTCCTTCTTCTCGTTGTTTCTGGTAGGGTCGAAATACACGACATGGGAGACTCACGGGTAAAGAACGATAAGGACGGCGTGACCGTTGCCGCGGGGGAAAACAACTCAAATTATTCTCGATATGAGCAAGAAGTAATGATTGAAATGTATGAAAGGGTTCTCCGGCACTGACTTACTTTGGATGACAAGGCAGGAGAACAATTTCCTAGTCCTTGTGTCTATACCATGAAGTTTTTGATGTACTCCCTAGCAGTTTTATGCTCAAAGTCGCCGAGACTCAAGAAGGACTCGTGCATGTAGTATGGATCCACCACACAGATGTGTGAGCCTTCTTCTCTCTTCACGACGGAGCTCATATGTATCGCAAAAAGGTGAACGATTGTACAATCGAGCCGCCTTGTCAGAAACATCTCGAAGATATGATCAAACCGCAGGAAGACCACCTCCGCGGGCCATGTGTCGATGTAGCACTTCCCCTTAGGCACACGAGCCATGTATGTCAGATATCCTAGATCCTTCGAGGCTAGTAGGATTTTCTCAGTCGACAGCACATGGTCGTGAAGTCTCTTGAGATCCCCGGATATTGCCTCGAGCTGTTTTGATGGTAGCATCGGCTCGCCCGTGACATGGAACATGGCCACCGTCTGGCTGCTATGTGCTCTGGCTTGTTCGTAGGCAGCTGAGCCTATCTTCCCCGATCTCTTCCTCTCCTTTTTCTTAGGCTGACCTTCCAGAACCTTCCTTCACCCCTGCCCTAGTGTTGTCGGGCCAAGTACTACTGTATGACCCCCTACATCGTCAGGCATGTCTTGTGAGGATTGCATGAAGAGAGACTTCTTGCAATCCCTGCTAGGACGTTCCTGCCCGGGCAGATCATCCATATCCTCATTATCATGCTGATAGCCCGAGTCGTCATATGGCTGACTCATCATATCTAAGTCACCGTCAAAGGCTCCTTTATTGAGGAACCGAAGAGGGTCCTCCTCCATCTCATCATCGTCCATTCTTTGTTCAACGGGAGTGATTACATCAGCCACTATTGGACCCCCTTCATCACGTCGTCCACTGCTCTCACCCGGCACTACAAGCGCTGGTAATTGCGTAGGCGGGGTGGTGATGTCCATACCTGCTTGTTGATGTGTGGTTATTGGTGTTCTCTTGGCCGGCTCCAGACAAAGAATATTCTTCGGCCATAGCAGCACCCAACCCTTGCAGCTTCCAATCCGCGATGGGGGTCTCGTCGTCCTCTCCCCCTAGCCGTACTGGAGGAGGCAAATCCTCTTGCCCTGATTTCACACTCGACAAGGTAACCCTGAAGTGCCCATCGGGTATCGGCTAGCAATGGAACGTGAGTTCCAAGGGCTTTGTTGTCACCCCCTTTCCCACGTCCACCTTCTGGCCTTTGATCAAGTAAAGTACGGTGCACGTGGTTTCGTCGGCCTGCAAACACATGTATGTGGTGTAAAACATCCGAAAGGCAAAAAATGGAATATTCTAGATATATGTTAGTGCGACATGTAATTACCGTGCGGGCATCAATCTCATCCAAAGACGAAGGCCCGCCTAGCGTGCTAGAGACTGAGGACGGGCTGCTATGAGCGGTTGCGGGTGCAGGTGCAGTAGCAGGCCCGGTTGCGTGAGTAGGTGATGGTGCGGTGGTCTTTTTCACCAAGTTGCTCCCGACGAAACTGGGCATGGTGAAATCATGTACCTTCTTGTCTGGATTTTCCTTCGTCTAGTTGATGATAGCTGGGATCAAGTTAGTAGCAAAATCATTTCTGCAGGCATATACAGCTGCATCGACTGTCTGGTGTAGCAACTCATTTTTCTCCTCGGCTGCTTTTTTCGTGTCCTCAACTGCTTTTTTCTTGAACGCAAGCTTCACCTTCTCTTTGATGTTCGTCTGACTAAACTTCTTTTTCTGCTTCTTGGCCTCCAGGCCCTCGTTGTAAAACACCTTCCATGTGGTGGCGTCTCCGACGCCGTGCACACGTCCATATTGCGGCCGGTGGCCCAAAGGGAGTCCCTTAAGTTTGTTCAAGGCCCGGTTGAGAGGGGTGTCCCACTTGGGCCTCATCGGCGAAGTAGGGATTTCGGCTGCACGCTGGTGTTGCTTTTCCTGCAGAAGGAACGTGAACCATTTACGAATGTGTAGTCGACTTGATCAGAAGCTAAATGTAAGGTAGTAAAAGAATAATTACCAGTATTCTGATGAATTTCCTCGCGATCTGGTCCATGTAAAAAACTTTCTTTTCCTTGTCCCACTTGTAGAGGGCCCTGATGATGTCACGCTCCAAGGGGTTGGTGAACTTCGCGAAGGGGTTTGGGAGACCCGCGACTTCACGTTCCGCGTCCTCCTTATCCCATATGGGCCTTTTGCCAAGGTAGCCACGGTTTCCGAGGCGAGACTTCATCTTCTTATCATCCCATGGGTGTTCTATGGCGTCATCTCGGTCGGGGAACTTGAATCTCTTGTGCAGCTTCGTCAGGAGCAAGTGCATCAAATGTTCTTTACCCCTTGTGGCATCGTCGTTGATGCTCGCGCATTCTCGTAGGATGCATCCTACTTGGTTCCCATAGCACTTGCGAGGTTCTTCCGTCTCTAATGGCTCAAACTTGCCAGGGCCATCTTTGTGATCACGAGTCATCCGATGCCGCGTTTGTTAGGTTTTCGTATCCTCTGCTTCTTCTGCTTCTTATTTTCGGTACCTTCCCCACCGGTATCTTCCCCGTCGGTACTTTCCCCGCCGGTACCTTCCCCACCGGTACCTTCCCCGCCGGTTTCGGCGCCGCCATCGGTGCCAACGCTATCGGTGTCGATGTCGGCATCAACATCATAATCTAGGCCGACCTGCAAACCTTTACTGTGCTTAGCATACAAAAAGTCAAGGTACTATTTTTCACCCTCATAATCCATCTCGTCTCCATCTTGGTCAGAAGGCCCGGTTTCTTTGTTGTTCAACATGTTTCCTATGATTAAGTCTCCTCGTTTAATTCTAAAACTATAAAAAATGAGAAGTGACATAAAAAATATCTATATTTGCCGGAATGTCGTTTCCCAGCAAATCCTCGCACTCGATATCCCTACTTTCTAGCACAAGTCATGCCAAAATTCATGGAAAATTTTAGCATGACCTTTGCTAAAAAGTGGACATATTGAGCGCCTGAAATTCAACGGAACGGAAATGAATCAACATTCCAGGAAAACATAGGCCACTCGAATCATTTACCCTGGACATAATCATCATTTTTCAAATATCACATGTCCAAAACATCACATGTCCAAATATGACATGTCCAAATTCCAAATATGACATGTCCAAATCACATGTCCACTTCAAATTCTGTTTTCTTAAATAGCAACAGTTGTTTTAACTAATTTTTCCTAGGTTTCATACTAATTCTAATTAGCAAACTAGCACTACAAAATTTAAGTAGCAACAATTGCTTAAACTAAAAAAATGCAAGAAACCTATATAATCAATACTGTTTTTTCTTTTAACTACACCTAAAACACCTAACCCTAAATTTCTGTCCTAATTTGACAAAGAACCTAATTAACCTATTGCCCTAACTAACTAGGGTTCATAATATAGCCAAATTAACCTACTAGTTTGTTAACTAGGGTTCACAACTAAATAGATAACCTAATTAACCTACTGACCTAACTAAAACCTAAGTAAATTAACCAGAGAACCCTAGCTAGCAGAGAGAGGAGGAGCGGTGGGGGCTTACAGAGGGTGCAGGGGCAAGGAGGCAGGCCCGACGACGGCCGAGGTTGGGATGGGAGGAAGTAGAGGAGGGAGGCGTGGCGCGTCAAGGCCGTGGTCAGGGGCGAGTGCGAGGTCGCCGGGGTGGGGGTTCGGGGGCGAGCGCCGGGGTCACGGGTGAGCGCCGGGCGCCGGGGTCGCGGTCGGGGGCGAGGGCGAGGTCGCCGGGGTCAGGGGGTCGGGGGCGAGCGCCAGGGTTGGGGGTGAGCGCCGGGCGCCGGGGTCGGGGGCGAGCGTCGGGGTTGACAATGGGGGACAAGAGAGAATGGGGATTTGGGGGAAGAAGCAGAGGCGGGAAGCAGATTTGGGGGTTAAGTCAACGTAGCAGTAGCGCGTTTACCAAAAATGTGCTATAGCTAAGTTATCTATAGCGCGTTTATCCAAGAAACGCTACTACTATCACAGGTAGCTATAGCGCATTTCTCCAAACGGTGCTACTGCTATGTCGACTAGCTATAGCTCTTTTTCGGAAAGCGCTACTGCTATAACCATTACCTATACCAGTTTTCCTTTTTATTTCTTCTATTGTCTTTTCCTTTTCTTTTCTTCTTTCTCTTTTCTTTTCTTTTCCTTTTTTCCAAGAGTAGGAATGAAGGGGGGGTTATACAATGTATATAACTAAGGCGATATATATTGCATCATTTGACGGTTAAGTATGCATACAAAATAGGAACATATAGATTACATCATTTGACCCGTGCATAACGGTTAAGTGTGTACACAAAATAGGACATATATATTACATCATTTGATCGATAACGGTTCCTCAGCGTCGACGTTGAATAATAATTGAGCCCCTTATTGTGACTTTTCCTTTTCCATGGAGTACAATCTTTCTTAGGTAATCTAGTATTGATTCTTCTTTTGACGTATACTTCATCGTCATCGTCATCTTCCCTCATTGGGTTGCCGTACTGGTTGTAGTCTTCCTCGTTGGCGACCCCATCCAATCCAATGATGTTCCTTTTGCCTCTCCTCACGACAACACGGCTGGGATTGCACGGGTCGGTTATGAAGAAGCATTGTGCCACGTGCTTAGCGTGTACCCATGGCTTGTTTTTTGTGATAGCGTTCACGATACCGCTCTTGGCGTCGGGTATAGTCATGGTAGTGAAATACCGTTTTTCTCTTTCGACATTCTTATCCCATCTGACACGGAACGTCGTCGCGTTGTGCAGTCCAGAGTAGTCAAGCTCACACATCTCCTCGGCCCTTTCGTAAAAATATCTTAGTTTTGCCGTTGTCGTTGTCGGTCATGCATTCCATTGTCACCCCTGAGTTCTAATCATCACTATTCATATCTTTTGCCTCCGTGTAGAACGTGTATCCATTGATATCATATGCCTGATGGGTGACGAGGTTGGGTGAGGGGCCATGTGCTAAGGCGTATATGAGCAATCTGTCCTTAGAGCCCTCTTCCACGGATTAGCAATAATATGCTCTTTGAACCAATGCAGGAAAGTGGAGTTGTGCTCTCTAGTAACTTCGGTGTCCGTCCTGCATACCCCTCGGCCATGATACTTCTTTGCGATAGTTTCTTTGTGTAGTGTCACGAAAGGATCTACCTAGTGTAGGTGTTGTAGCACTATCAAGTTTGCCATGTCAAAGTCATTGCATCGATCTGAGTAGGCCACATGAAGTTCCCTATGACCGTTGGAGTGACCTTCTCCTTCGAGCCTCCCATCATGCTTGTTAACGGGCAAACCAACACCAGGCGGACGGTCTGCGCCATATAGAAAATTCTCGCAGAAAGAGTTGCACTCTTGTGTCAGATAGCCATGGATGATGCTTCCATCTGGACCGGACATGTTATGAACGAATCCTTTGATGATCCCATTCATCCTCTCAAACGGCATCATGTTCTGCAGGAATGCCAACCCAGGTCTATTATGTCGTCCACAATATGGACACACAAATGCACCATGATGTCAAAGATCGCGGGCGGGAAGTACATCTCAAGCTTGTTTAGTATGATAATGATCTCTTCCTATAGACTGCGAAGCTGCTTCACGCTGATCGACTTTTCGAGAGATGACATCGAAAAAGTTGCAGAGACCAATAAGTGTGTCACGGACGTGCTTGTCCATTATCCCTCTAAGGGAAACAGGTAGTATCTGCCTCATCATCGCATGACATTCATGGGACTTCATCCCGCTGAACCTTTTCTTCTTCGTGTCCAGATATCTGCTTATCTTGCCACAGTAACCGGAACTAACTTTGATTCCGGTAAGGCACTTGAAGAATTGATCGATCTCAGCCGGACTTAAGGTGAAGCAAGAAGGGGGGCAATAATCCTATTCCTTTACTTTTTGGCCCTTCTTCTCCCACGCCTCTATCTCCATCTCTATCTCCTCTGACTTTTTACGGGGCGGCATGTGCAGATCTGCCCCGATCTCCAAATCTTGCAAGTCTTTTCCTGCCTTAGGCCCATCCTTGGTCTTATCCGGCATGTTCATCAGTGTCGTAAGCAAGCTCTCAAGGACATTCTTACAGATATGCATTTGATCAAGGCAATGAGGCGTGTCGAGTTTGTGGCAATACTCCAAGTCCGAGAAAACAGACCTCGTCTTCCATACCTTCAACAGCGGCTCCAGCGCCTTTTTCATTGTCTTTCCCGGCGTAGGGCACTATTCTCATTTGTTTTTAGCCTTCGTCTTCAGGAGTTCTAGCATGAAACTCAAGCGGGTCACCTCGGGATTGCAACCATGATACAATGGAGTGTTCGAGTCTACCACCAATTGCTGCAGCTTGGCCTCCTCTCTAGAAGTAGCTCTCTCAGTACTTGTCTCCTTACGTAGCAGTGCTTGAACATGAGGGTCCCCACACGATTGAACTTAGTATCGATGAATTCTACGGTGTGGACTCCACGTTTTCTCTGCCGCCATGTTCGGCCCCTTCTCCGCCGCCATGTTCAGCCTCTTCCCCGCCGCCATGCCCGGCCCCTTCTCCGCCGCCATGTCCGGCCCCTTCCACGCCGCCATTACCGATCATCTCTTCGTCTTGCCCCGTGTCGTCATTGCCTGTCCTGTTGGCATCCTCAACATCATCATCCTCATCTTCAATTATCCACTGAGTATAGCCATCCATGAAACCAGCCATGAGGAGGTGCGCCATCACACGACCATCATCATAGGAGTCGAGCCAGGCTCGTCATTTGCATCTTCGACACAGACATAAAACCTCTGTCAGGTTATTTTCTTTCCTGTCCTGCACCGCCGACCGCAACCACCTGTCCACCACTGTTCCACTAACCATCATGAACACCGGAGCGGTAATAATAAACAAATTGATTATAAAATGCATGCATGCATCAAAGTCATACAAAAATTCGGCATCACCTTCCCTAAAAATAGGACATATAGAGATGCCCGGAATTCACCTAAACCAAAATAAATCGACATTTTGGCAAAACTTAGGCAACTCACAAACACAATTCTGAGGCAACTCATGCCACACACACAATTTCCATCATATCGCCCTATTATGTCATATCGCACACATACACATATTTCCATTCTTGCAGAAGCATAAATTTTTAATCACCTATCTCGAGATCGAGCACGGTGATGATGATGTCGATAGGTGTCGCCACACACACCAATGGAATGATCAAAAGTGGACAAAGCTCTTCTTGACAAGGCTATATATCTAGTTAGGGAGGTACATAGGTCACTTCACTAAATGCTAGCTAGATCTACCTAGCTTGCTAATTATTGAGGAGACAAGTACAACTAGTGGAGGGGGAAGGAAAAAGAGAAAGGAGATGCATTAATGGAGGTTGGTGTAGTGAGCTAGGAGTAATAAAGAGAGAGAAAGATAGGTAGAAGAAGGAGAGTAATGGGGGGAGAAGTAGTGAGGAAGAAGCAAAGTGAGGGAGGGAGGAGGTGGGAGCTAGGGGAAAGTGAGGAAGAGAAGAGGGGAGGGGAGGGAAAAGGTGGTATGGCTGCAGCGTAGCAGTAGCGTGGGTCTCAAAACACGCTACTACTAATAATCTAGCAGTAGCGCTCCTCTCGCACACGCGCTACTACTAAGCGGGGCCCTCCATGTGGCCAGTTTCAGAATTAGCAGTAGCAACATGAAAGAAAATTGCGCTACTACT
The DNA here is from genome assembly GCA_022496015.1 of Hordeum marinum. Lineage (NCBI taxonomy): Eukaryota > Viridiplantae > Streptophyta > Magnoliopsida > Poales > Poaceae > Hordeum > Hordeum marinum. The sequence continues at coordinate 183,340,871 of CM039677.1, read as the reverse complement.
ATTACATTAGCAGTAGTGTGGTTATTCTAGGCGCGCTACTGCTAAACCTAGCATGGTGGGAATGGTCGGTCAATTTTAGTAGCAGCGCTGTTCTACCGAGCCACGCTACTACTAAGTTTGTAGCAGTAGCGCGTGTCGTCGGACCGCGCTACTGATAATTAGCAGCAACGCCTCTTCATGTCCCGCCCTGGTGCTAAGATTTTGTGTATAAGGTTTTCCCTAGTAGTGTTGGAGCAGCTCCACTCCAACTGGGAATCCCACTTGGCAACGAATCGCGTAAGCTCTGCCAGGCCGTCCTCTGCAAGGTGCTCATCAAGGTGGTGTATAAGAACCCCAACCTCAACCTCACCAACGTCCTCGACCAGTTGCCGATGGACACAGTCGTCAAGGTGCTCGAGGAAGTTGTCGCGCCCCTTGTCGAGTGGGTAAGCCAGGTCAAGCGGGTCGAAGGCGATCTCCGGGATTAGCTGCCTCACTCATCGTTGTTGCATATGTCAAAAACAATTTATTTTATGTTAGAACCTCGGCCAGGCCGATGTAATATTTCTTGTTATGTTATTTCCCTCGTTTGATTTCTCCCTGTATGTGTTCACCCTATGCTTTACTTGAAACTTGCCGGCGCGCATATCTCTGCCGCGAGCGCTAGGTGCGAGACTTTAGCAGCCTGCTAGCGAAATTGCCGCCGGCAAGGGACCCTGGTGCTTCCAGCACAGTCACATAGGCTATTGAGTGGACTCGAAACAGAATAGGGGCACAACCAATCGCAACAAGGTTCCTCCGTGTGCAGGTTTTCCATATAGGAGTCGAGATCGCCCAAGGAAAATAATCTTACGACAAGAATTTACTTGATGTTTTTGCAACTTATCTTTTGTTGTCACGCTTCCTCTGGTAAGATTTTTCTGGACATCTCTCATAGGTATCTGTACCATCATTCCCCCCCCCCCCCCGGCAAAGCTGCACGTGAGGGGTCCTTCCGTCCTTTGAGAAAAAGAAATAAGAGAAAATATGGATATGGAACCTTGGCGGTCCGTTAGTCGTTGTCGGCATTAAGTGCAATGCAATACCTCAGACAAACATGTACATAAGTAAACATGAGAATCGAATAGGATTGCGAAACACTTATATTTATTTAACTACGCCCAGGGTTACATGCTTCATTGCCTTAAGCGGAAAGACTTGTACAAAAGGTGGTTGTCGGGGGGGGGGGGCAACCGCGCCTCATGGGTAGAACTTGCAAAGATGTTCGATATTGCTCACTGGGACGCCATCATCGGTCTCCAAGCGGACTGCGCCAGGCCTGGTGACTCGTACTACCTGATAAGGGCCTTTCCACTTCAGCGTCAAATTGTTGGAATTCTTGGCGGACTGAACTCGCCGAAGAACAAGGCCGCATTCCTCAAGACTTCTGGCATTAACTTTGCGTCTATGGTAGCGCCGCAAAGCTTGCTGGTAGCGTGCAACTCTCACAACAGCCTGAAGACGGTCTTTCTCAAGGAGCGTTGCATCGTCTTGCCTCAACTGCTCTGGCCCAAGCTCATCATAAGCGAGCACTCAAGGTGACCCGCACATGAGTTCCATGGGGAGAACTGCCTCCGCCCCATAGACAAGGGAGAAGGGTGTCTGGCCGGTAGCTCGATTTGGTGTCGTCCTGATTGACCAAAGAACCACCGACAACTCATCAATCTAGCTCCTTACGCACTTGAGCAACCTATCAAAAGTTCTTGTCTTGAGACCTCATAGCACTTCAGCATTAGCCCTCTCCGCTTGGCCATTGCTCCTCTCGTGGCCAACGGAAGCAAAACAGATTTTGCTACCAAGGTCTTAGACATACTACATGCAGGTGCGGCTCGTGAACTGTGTGTTGTTGTTAGTGATAATCCTGTTGGGAACACCAAAGCGGCAAACTAGTCCCTTAAAGAAGTTGACCACTGACTATGTTGTCACCTTTCTCACTACTTCGAGTTCCGGCCACTTTGTGAACTTGTCGATCGCAACATACAAGTACTCAGCGCGGGGAAAGGGGCCCAAGATGTCAAGCCTCCACACAGAAAATGGCCAGGAGAGAGGGATCATTTGAAGTACATGAGCTGGTTGATGTAGCATCTGTCGGGACCCCGATCCTAAGTCATATGAATCTAGACTATAACATATCACATCACTTTGCAGCCTCACGCACGGTAAGCTCGACGACTACAGCCTTACCCTAGTCGGGACCCTTTGCGTCTTTTGTCTCACGTATGTGAACATGTCCCTAGCAATCAAACGACAAAGAACCCGGGCCGACATGAATAGTCATAGAACCTAAGTGGCACATCCATACGGAAACAGGCATACGTAACCTAGCAATGCAGGTGTCGGCCTCAAGCATGTGTAGACAAGTCATAGCAAGCTACAAGGACTCCATTATGCCTTGGGACATGAATGTCATCACTGCACGTAGACGAGTCGTAGCAGGCCACAGGGACTCCATTACATTGTGAGACGTTTCCTCGGAGGGACAGACATAGCAGCAAAGAAGGATACATGCCGGTTAATCAATGTGTCCGGAGCAGTAGCAAGCTACCAATGCTCGATGGAAGCACAAAGAGGCAGTTTCCCATAAAGAGTGCTACTAAAGGCACATGACTAGGTGTCGGATCCCATACATATCGTTGCACGTCACACGTACGCACGACATGCCCGATATGCATAGATACAACTATGGCATCACAACATAACCATACATCAACACAACTTTTATTTAACAGGATCAGACGAGCCTTGCATAATATGTTCTTACAGGTAGGGGTCACATGACCCGACACTCAAGTCATACAAGCAAGTTCATACAAACCAAGCGGAAGCATAAAGTTGTCTGAGTACAGACAGTTGAAAGGGTAAAAAGGCACATGGCCTGACTATCTATAGCTCACCATAGGGCATAAGGTCGTCACTGGGACACCAGCTATTCGGCATCGTCGACATCTAGATAGAACCCACCTAATGGGTCCTGAGTCTCATCTGCAAGATTTATTAAGCAAACGTGTGTACAAACGTACTCAGCAAGTCTTCAAAACAGACCTAGACTATTCATGCGCATGTATCAACAAGGGGAGTGGAGGAGTTTATGCAGCAATGCCAGCTTTGACTCATGGCTAACCTATACTACACAAATTTAACTCTTTGTTTAGATTTTAGATATCGCACATGAGTCCAGTAACTCCACATCAATACACCACCATGGATTCACTTCCGTCTCCCACGAGAGTGCCATCCACAGTACTCACACTTAACTTGATATTTTTATGAGTATCCATTAAATTATCTATGAACATCATAAGTTCTCCAAGCAGTCCATATCCTAGGATGTGGCTATTTGATTACTTTCATACCCTGTAGGGGTGTACTTCTTCACACACGCTCTCGCCACTTATTGCTGTGTGCTCATAAAATCATGCACCTCGGCAACCTTCAAGCGGAAGCCCAGCGAGGGAGTCGGCCATGACTGTCAATCACATAAGACCTCTAGTCCAGGCTATCGCCTATTTGAGACTGAACCCGCACGAATGTCCGGCCGAAGTTTCCGCTGCGGCCCCAAACAATGTGCGCAGGGTTCCCAAGCCCACCATTCGGGTGACCCTTGGTATAACGTGCCACTGCCTACTGCGTCATAACCCACCCCTAGGGTCAGCGCTACGCATGGCCTCCAGCATGCTATAAACACCAGAAACTACTTGCAACTCCTGGACCAAGGACTAAGCGATTGATAAGTCGAGAGGGGTCGAGTTACCGGAACCCAGTGTGTGGTAGCAACTAATCTTGCATCACAAACATGGAACTCAGTTCCTAAGAACTGCCCCAATGATACAACCCGCTATGTACTCCTACATAGCCTCTCATCGCTACCTTTACCAAATCGGGTTCATCATAACTTATCACATCAGAACAACATTGTTTCACTCCAGTTCATCACCCAGATGAATCAGACCTGACACAACTATAAGCATAGAAGGCATAGCAGGCAAGGTAATCAAAGCACAACATGGCACAAGCATCTAGTAGGTATGCTAGGTTGCAAGGTTTAGCTATTTACTATGACAATGACAGGTCATGCAAAGGAATGGTTCATCTACCGCGTATGACAGACAAGTGAACGTTTGTCCTAATCTAATAAACAAGAGCAGGAGCGAGAGAGTGGGATATTATCAGAATAATCAAAGGGGTTGCTTGCCTTGCTGGGAAGCGGGAAGGTACTCTCCTTCGTTAGGATACTCGGGGGTATCCTCGAAAGCAGGGCCTACCGCAATGCAGATAAATAATAATCAATACATGGCAAGTGCAACAATATGATGCATGATCATGACATGGCAACATGAATGGATAAGCTAATGCAACTATTATTCGAGTTGGATGGAGTGGATTTGAATATAGGTTCAAAGTCATTCTCCATTTCATATTTCATATATCGACCTATTACTAAATGTCAATGCTCACCTACATAGGTTGCTCTAACATTCATGATAAGAGCACCATTGGATTCATTTGATTTTTCTGACAAATTTTCATATATAAATTATTTCAATCTGAGTTATAGATTAATTTCTATGAATTTTCTAAGTTTTAAATATTTTCTAGAATTAATTTAAATCAGAAATTCCTTTATTGCATCAGCACTGCGTCAACAATGCGTCAGCAGTCGGCTGCCTGTGCCAGGTCAATCCTGACATGTGGGGACCACATGTGAGTGACTCAATCACTTAACTAGTGAATTAAAACTAATCCTAATTAGCTAACAACACTAGGCCCACTAGTAAGTGACTAATTAGGTTAATTAGCTTAATAATTATTTTTATTAGTCAAACCCAGCTTAACCCAGGGGCTGGCCCCACTTGTCTGTGAGCCAAGGGTCAAACCCCGTGGTCAAACAGGCCTGGTCGCCGGCGACGAACCTCCGGCAACACCAGAGACGGCGGAGGTCGTCGGAGATCCTACTGCGATGACCAAAACGACGGCGGAGGGCACTAGGAGAACCTATGCTCGAGTGCGCGTCGATCTAGCCCCATACTAGAGGCTAGAGTTGTCGGAATCAACACCGGCGTCGAGGTCAGCAGCTGTCGGAATCGGGAAACCTCGAGCTCATCGTTCCAGCATGCAACATGACGGCAGCTCGGCTCCTACAACACCTACGCGGTCCTACGAACACAACGGCGGCCTCAGAAGGACCTCTCGAGCATCGAAGCATGGCCTGCGTTGATCTCGACTGGCGGAGCACTTCAGACCTCGACGAAATCGACGGCTACAGCATGGGATCGACCGGGGAAAGAGGGGGGAAAGAATCATAAGCTCACAGCGGTCTCGGAGCCATTGGAAGCGAGCTCGGGGATGGCCTGAGGACGGAGAATGGTGGCGGCGATCAACGAAGCTGAAGGTTGGGGACGCCCTCGATGCGGCGTCTGGGGGGCTTCTAGTGATGCGTGGCTTGGCGAGAAGGAAGAGGGCATCGAGGCAGAGCGTTTGGGGGCCTTAGAAGCAAGGGGAGCGGCTGGAGCGACGGCGCTACGGCGGCGGGGCTTCGGTGGCCATGGTGATAGAGGGGGAGAGAAGGAGAGATGGGGGAGGAATGGCAGGGAGAAGAGGGTCTAGGCGGCAGCTGGGGTCCATCCCGTCGCCAGCACGACGAGGAGGAGGCCAGGCAGGCAGGAGGCGTGGCGCTCTGGCCACGTTCGCCATGCCTCCCTTTGCCTCTGCCTACTAGCAGAGGTAGGGGATGACTAGCACGGGCCAAGTGGGCCGGCTGGGATACCAGGCCTCAGGTGAGCCCCCTTTTCCTTTTAGTTTTTGATTTCTATTTTCTTTTGTTCTGACATTTGTTTATATAATTTTCAGGCACAATTGCTAAGTGATAAATATCCCAAATATTTTATAGCATTAACTTTGAATATTTCAAACTTCTGTTAAAAGTTCCAAGATATTTTTAAATCTGAAATAATGAAAATGCTTTATTTGGCATTTTTAGCAGCTTTAACATTTATTTTGAAATTGCTATAAATGTTCAAATATTTAAGATGGCCCCTGATATATTCATGTCCATATTTATCAGACATAGGGGACATTTTAGATGGCCATTTTGGATTTGTTGTTTTTTCACAAATTTTGAATTAGTTTGATTCAAATAAGGGTTTGGGGTTTCTTTTAATCCCCATTTCAAGTTGATGCAAAATGGAAACATGATGCACACACATGTTGACCTAGGTAAACAAACTAGGGATCTGATAGCATCTTTGAATGAAACTGGCATGCCTCACACTTGGTTACTAATGTCATTGCATCCTGAAGGGAGGTGGGCCAAAAGAAGCCTTGCTGGAATGCTTTCTCGTCAAGGGCTCTTGACCCTATGTGGGAGCCACATATGCCTCCATGTATCTCTGCCAACAGCCCCAGTCCATCTTCCCGGGAAATGCATTTGAGTTTCACACCGTTCGGTCTTTTTTTGTACAGGACATTGTCTATGAACTGGTACATATTAGACCGGCGGGCTACTCTCTCTACTTCTTCTTGTTCCTTGGGAAGTTTTCCTGTCTAAAGGAAATGGACAATGTGCCGTGCCCATGCTGGAGCTTGTGGCTCGATAACAAGGACCAAAGGCGTATACTCCGTCGGGGTAGTATTTGTCTCGGCGGGAAGTGCCTGAGGGCTTGCCAGAGTCTGTTGTGCCCCGACAAGACTGGCGGGAGCGTATGCTTCTACAGCAAGAGTCGGGGGCCCTGCCGGAGCATAGTACTCACTGGCAAGCTCGTCGTTCCCTCTGGCAACCTTCTCGTCGGCGGCTTCGGGGAGCTCTGCCGGGGAATACTTTCCTAAACTTAAATTTCTTCTTTTCTCTTGTCCAGTTGATGGTGTCATGGAGGGTTGAGTTAACTGGAGCACGAAAGTTCCTGGTTCCATAGGTAACTTATGTGCAGCACACTTTGACAGGCCATCATCAATGCTGTTCTCTGCAAGTGGAACGTGCTCCATTTGCGGTCCGTCAAAATGCTCTTCCAACTTCCTCACTTCATATACATAGGCTTCCATCAACGGGCTCTGGTAATCTTTGTTCACTTGCCTGACGACAAGTTGAGAATCACCTCTGACAAGAAGTTTCTTGATCCCAAGGTCTGCCGCGATCGTAACACCGACAAGCATCCCTTTGTACACAGCACTTTTGTTCATTTATCTCTCCCGGGGAAAGTGAATCTGGCCCACATATCCAAGGTGCTCTCCGGTGGGTGCGACAAGCAGCACTCTGGCACTAGCGCCTTGCAGCGAGAAGGGTCCATCAAAATACATGATCCATTCTCGATCAGTTTCCTTGCCGGGGAGAGTTGACTCTCAAATCTCTTCATTGGGCGTTGGGATCCATTCTGCAATGAACTCTGCCAAGGCCCTGCTCTCAATGGTCGAAGTGCTCTCGAACTTTAGACCAAAGCTAGACCAAAGCCCAGTCCACAATCCTGCCGGTAGCTTCTGGGTTTTTGCAATATCCGCTGTAGTGGGAAGCGGGTGAAAACAGTGATCTCATGTGCTTGGAAGTAATGGCACAGCTTCCTCGAGGCCATAAGAAGGCCGAAGAGCAATTTTTGTACACCAGAATATCTCGACCGAGCCCCCTGCAACAAGGAACTGACAAAATAGACTGGTCGCTACACCACTTTATTCTTCTGGACTATCTCTTTCAACTGCGCAGACCCCTCTTTGCAGGCACCAGACCCTGTTAGAGACTGTCCCGGTTCGTCGCACAACGGTCCCGCCGTTGTTGCTTCTTCTTCGTCAATTTCTCTTTCAGCCACTAGTGCAGCACTCACCACTCGATTTGTTGCCGCCAGATATAGCAGCAATGGCTCTTGTGGTTTTGGCATGACTAGGACTGGCAGAGAGGAAAGGTACTTCTTCAAATCCTATAGAGCTGCCTCCGCTTTCGGAGTCCATTTCATTGGACCTGCCTTCTTCAAGATTTTGAAAAAGGGCAGGGCACGCTCAGCAGATTTTGAGATGAACCTACTCAGAGCAGCAACACAGCCGGCAAGGCGTCGCACGTCCTTGACTCATCTTGGTGCTTCAATTTGCTCAATTTCTTTGATCTTGTCGGGATTTGCTTCGATTCCTCATTGAGATACAAAGAACCCGAGAAGCTTGCCGGATGGGACACCGAACACACATTTCTCAGGGTTGAGCTTCATGTTGATCTTGCACAGATTTGCAAATGTTTCTTGTAGGTCTGATACGAGCATGGCCTTATCCTTGGTTTTGACCACTATATCGTCCATGTAAGCTTCCATATTTCTATGTAGCCGGGCTCAAAACCAATATGGACCACTCTTGCAAGGTAGAACCATCACTTTTCAACCCGAAAGGCATACACAGAAAGCAATACGTACCACATGGGGGCGATAAATGCGGTCTTGTCCTCGTCTTCCTTGGCCATGAAAATCTCATGATAGCCTGAATAGGCGTCAAGAAAAGACAATAAGTCACAGCAGGTAGTGGAGTCCACAATCTCGTCGATGCACGGCAAGGGAAAAGGATCTTTGAGGCAGGCCTTGTTGATGTCCGTGAAATAAATGCATAGCCTCCACTTCCCATTCGCCTTGTGCACTACTAATGGATTGGCCAACCACGTAGGATGGAGTACTCCTCTGATCAGGCCAGCCACTTCTAACTTCTTGATTTCTTCGGCAATAAATTGGTGTTGCTCCAAAGCTTGCTTCCGAACCTTCTGCTTGATGGGCCGTGCGTGTGGACAGACGACAAGGTGGTGCTTAATCACCTTCCTGGGAACGCCAGGGATATCAGATGGTTTCCATGCAAACACATCGACATTCGCTCGCAGGAAGGCGACGAGCGCGCTTTCCTATTTGTCATCAAGGGTGGTACTTATGGTGAAAGTTCCCCCCGTGCCATCCTCCTTGGCGGGCACCTTATTGGTCTCTAGTGGAGCTGCCTTGGACTTCTTGCTCCTGCCGATGAAGCTCTCTAGCACATCATCGACGGGAGCGCAGCACCACAAGGGGGCGTGCTTGCCGGAATTTGTGCTAGAGGCAATGACGGTCTTCTTTCCCCCAGGAGCTTCAGCGGCAAGAGCAAGTGCCTTGGCGGCTGGTGCTGCAGGTGCCCCCTAGTTGAGTTGGTCGGCACAGATAAGGGCATTTTTCTTGTCGGAGTTAATGGTGATGACGCTCATTGGCCCGGACATCTTCAGCACATTGTAAGCGAAATGAGGGGTCGCCATGAATTTGGCTAGTCCTGGGCAGCCAAGAATGCCGTTGTATGGCAATGAGATCTTGGCGACGTCAAAAACGATCTTCTCCGTTCTGAAATTGATATCGCTGCCAAACGTCACCGGTAGCATCACCTTGCCTTTCGTCTGAGTCCTTCCCGAATTGACCCCTTGTAAAGCGCCTGTCGGCTCGAGATCTTCATCAGTAATTTGCAGCCTATGAATGACATCAGGCGAGATCAGGTTCAGGTTGGCCCCACTATCGACTAACATTTTCATCACCTTCAGGTTGCATATTGTTGGTGAGACCAACAATGGCAAGCATCGAACCGCAGTTATGCGATTAGGGTGACCCTCGGCATCTGAGATGATAGGAGTGTTGGACCACTTCATAGGTCTGTGTGCACCGATAGAGGGCTTTGCCGCATTAACCTCGCACACCCACTTTTTAAGTTGGCGGTAAGAGGAATGCGACGAGGCTCCTCCTTCTATGCACATCATCTCTATAGCCTTATGAAACTCAAGCTCACTGTACTCGTCGTTCTCTTCGACGTCATCATCATCTCCCTCTTGCTTGTCACAGCCACGGGCTAGATTGTCTTTTTGTTGCTCGGGCTTGCCGCGGCGACCTCCTCGGCCAACACGCTTCTTGCCGGACCCATCGGCACTGTCCTTGTCCTTATCCTTGTCTCGCCTCTCGTACTCGGCCTTCTGCTTCTCAGGAAGCTGCTCAACTTGCCGGCAGTCTTGGAGATCGTGGCCCTTGGTGCGATGGATCTTGCAATACTGCTTGCCGGAGTCTTATGGCTTGCCAGTAGCAGCCAGGGCATGGCAGGAGGCACACCCGGCAACATCTTTGCCAGGGTCATCAACCTTGCCCTTCCTGGCGATGCCAGGGTCATCAATCTTGCCCTTCCTGGCGATGCCAGGGTTGCCGAATACTTCAATGCCTAGCACAGTCTTGCCCTTGCGCTTTTTTTCTGCCGCCAGCCCTTCTTTGCCGAGGTAGCGGTGTCTTCGTCTTTGAAGTCGACCTTTGCACCGACATCTTCGCCAGGGAGCCTGCTCCCTTATTCAGCCTGAGCACATTTGTCGGCCAAAGCATAAAGCTCGGCGATGTCCCTGACTCTGTTCATCGCTAGCTCTTCCTGCATCCTACGGTTGCACATGTTTTGATGGAACGCACTGATAATAGTGGCAGGATGAACGTGTGGGATGTTGTGATGCACGTGGCTGAACCTTTGGATGTACTTGCGCAAAGTTTCTCCCTCCTTCTGATGGATGATGTGTAGATCACTCTCTTGGCCAAGAGCTTGATGACCTCCTGTGAAGGCGCCAACAAACTTGTGGCCCAAGTCTGCCCAGGAGGCGAGTAACCCCTCTGGCAAGTGCATCAACCACGACCTGACGTTGGGCTTAAGCACCAACAGGAACTAGTTGGCGAGTATCTTGTCGTCGCGCCCCCCGGCGGCTTGCACCACAGTGGTGTAGATGCTCAGGAATTCTGACGGATGAGTCTTTCCGTCATACTTCTCCTGGACTTCGGGCTTAAACATCCAAGGGCTGGGCCACTGGACTTGCTGCAGCTCATGAGTAAACGCTGGACAATCCACCTCGTAAGGTAGGCTGACAGGATATCCTGGCGCAGACTTGTCTATAGTGGGCCCGCGCGCCTATCCGACTAGAGGCGTGCTTCCCGCCGCTGCTAGGTTGCAGTTCGAGCGTCTTCCTTGCAACATTCTCGAAGAACTTGACGTTGATCGCGGCGCGTCCATGGGTTAGACGATGTCGTTGAGTAGCCATCGTGAGCGTAGGTCCGTCGAGTCAGTGGCCGACGCCATTTTCGTGGAGGAGAATGTGTTGAGGTCGCACCGCCTCCGGTTATCTCTTGACTAGCACGAGTCGGCTCGGTGGACCGAAACTTATCCGCGAGGCTGAGGAGGGTTTGAATGGTGGCTCTCCATTCATCGAGCTTTGCCGCAGCCGGTGGGAAGTTTAGGAGTAGCTGCGCCCGCACCATCGCTTCCTCCGACATGGTCGACAACGAACGGCGCGAGGAGCGCGAGGTGCTCTAACTCCTAACCGTGTTAGAAGGAGCACCGCCGCGGTCCCGTGTCGGTACGCCACTCCTGCCTACATGCTGGTGAGAAAGCTAGTCCCGTCCATCTTGGGAAGGATGTGCCGGAGCTTTCCTGTGGGGACGTTGAGGATTGTGGGCACCTTGGCGTGGTCCCCAGCGCGCGTCCTAAGAAGTGCACGGTGTAGGTGCCGGCGTGGGTGCCCTAGAGGATAGACTTCCATCCCCGAAGTTCGTCGTACCACCCACAGGCGGTACCGCTCCATCTTGAGACCCAGGGGCATGAGGGTTCCCGCTGCCATCATGGGTGTCTCCGCGGCAAGCGTCGCCACTAGTTTGCCCTTGATCGCCAGAGCGTCGTGGAAGTTCCGAACCTCCGCCACCTCCTACTCCACCCGCATCTTCGCCCTCTCCCATCTGCGTAGATACACGGATGGTGGACGTGGATGGACCAGATGCTGTCGGGACCCACTTCTTGGGAGCCATGGCAATGATGAGCGCAATGGAATTGGCACGCTGATTACGAGAACGGGTTCACAAAACCTTCTTCCCCCTACCCGGCGCGCCAAAAATGTCATGGGAATGAACACCTACGGGATCGTTGTTGGAAATATGCCCTAGAGGCTATAATAAATTGGTTATTATCATATTTCCTTGTTCATGATAATCGTTTATTATCCACGCTATAATTGTGTTGATCGGAAACTCAGATACATGTGTGGATACATAGACAACACCATGTCCCTAGTATGCCTCTAATAGACTAGCTCGTTGATCAAAGATGGATATGGTTTCCTTGTCATGGACATGACATGTCATTTGGTAACGGTATCACATCATCAGGAGAATGATATGATGGACAAGACCCAAACTACAAACGTAGCATATGATTGTGTTAGTTTATTGCTACTGTTTTCTGCATGTCAAGTATATGTTCCTATGACCATGAGATCATGCAACTCACTGACACCGGAGGAGTACCTTGTGTGTATCAAACGTCGCAACGTAATTGGGTGACTATAAAGGTGCTCTACAGGTATCTCCGAGGGTGTCTGTCGGGTTGGCATGGATCAAGACTGGGATTTGTTACTCCATGTGACGGAGAGGTATCTCAGGGCCCACTCGGAAATACAACATCACGATAAGCCTTGCAAGCAATGTGACTAAGTGTTAGCCACAGGATCTTGTATTACGAAACGAGTAAAGAGACTTGCCGGTAACGAGGTTGAACTAGGTATGGAGATACCGACGATCGAATATCGGGCAAGTAACATACCAAAGAACAAAGGGAACATCATACGGGATTAACTGAATCCTTGACATAGAGGTTCGACCGATAAATATCTTTGTAGAATATGTACAAACCAATATGGGCATCTAGATCCCACTATTGGTTATTGACCGTAGAGGTGTCTCGGTCATTTCTACATAGTTCTCGAACCCGCAGGGTCTGCACACTTATGGTTTGGTGACGTTTCGGTAGTATAGAGTTATGTATGGTGGTGACGGAAGGTTGTTCGGAGTCCTGGATGAGATCCCGGATGCCACGAGGAGCTCCGGAATGGTCTGGAGGTAATGATTGATATATAGGAAGTCCTGTTTTGGTCGCCGAAAAAGTTTCGGGCTCATCGGTAGTGTACCGGGAGTGCCGGTAGTCTACCGGGGGACCATCGGGAGAGGTATTTCGACCCAAGAGGCTACATGGGCTGTGGGAGGAGGTAAACCAGCCCCTGGTGGGCTGGCCGAAGCCTCCTCTAAAGGCCCATGCAGATGGAGTGGTTTGAGAAGGAAAAAATCCAAAGGTGGAGAGGTGGAAAGAGTTTCCAAGTGGAAAGGATGAATCCTACTCCTAATAGGATTGGAGTAGGACTCCTCCACCTCCAATTTCGACCAAACCTTGAGGGTTTGAGGCACCCTCATCTCCTCCCTCCCTCCTATATATACTAGAGGATTTAGAGGAAAAAGCTAACCCTAATTGCCACGTGCTACATCTCCTCTAGATCGCAGTTGCTCCTCTAGATCGGTTTTCAGCGGTGCTTAGGCGAAGCCCTGCTGTAATAGCTCCACCACCATCACCGCAATGCCATCGCACTGCCGGAGAACTCATCTACCTCTCTGCTCCCTCTTGCTCGATCAAGAAGGCGGAGATCGTCATCGAGCTATACGTGTGTTGAACGCGAAGGTGTCGTCCGTTTGGCGCTACATCGGAAGCACCGTGATCAAGATCGCGAGACACATCGTGATGAGATCGCGGGACAGATCATGATGAGTTTTCGGGATAGATCGTGATTGGATCGTGGGACGGATCGTGATGAGATCACGGGATGCTCGGCGATTTGGATCGCGAAGACATTCGACTACACCAACCGCGTTTCTTAACGCTTCCCGCTTAGCGATCTACAAGGGTATGTAGATCCACTCTCCCTTTCATAGATGCTCATCACCATGGATAGATCTTGCATGTGCATAGGAAATTTTTTGTTTCCCATGCAACGTTCCCCAACAGTGGCATCATGAGCTAGGTCTATGTGTAGATGAGATCTGGAGTAGAACACTAAGGGTTTGTGGGCGTTGATGCTTAGATTGCTTCCTCCCTTGGTTGTGTTTTGGTTCAACGGTATTGTGGGATGAAGCGGCCTGGACCAACCTTACTCGTACGCTTACGAGAGACTGGTTGCATTGACTGACGTGTAACCTCGTTGCACAAAGATGGCTGGCGGGTGTCAGTTTCTCCTACTTTAGTTGGATCGGATTCGACAAAGGCGGTCCTTGAGAAGGTTGAAAAGCAACTTATGTATCACTGTTGTGGTTTTGCGTAGGTGAGAATTGTTCTTGCCAGATACCCATAGCAGCCACGTAAAACATGAAACAACAATTAGAGGACGTCTAACTTGTTTTCCAAGGTATGTTGTGATGTGATATGGCCAATTACATGATGAGATATATGTGATGTATGAGATGATCATGTTTTGTATAGAATATCACGACTTGCATGTCGATGAGTACGGCAACCGACAGGAGCCATAGGGTTGTATTTAATTATTGTATGACCTGTGTGTCAATCATTAAGAGCTATGTAATGCTTTACTTTATCGCTAAACGGTAGCAATAGTACTAGAAGCATGGTGGGCGCGACAACCCCGATGGCGACACATTGATGGAGATCAAGATGATGGAGATCATGGTGTCATGCCGGTGACGATGGAGATCATGTCGGTGCTTCCAAGATGGAGATCAAAAGCACAGGTTCATGGCCATATCATGTCACTTATGATTTGCATTTGATGTTAATCGTTTTATGCACCTTGTTTTGCTTAGGACGACGGTAGAATTATAAGGTGATCCCTCACTTAAATTTCAAGATGAATTGTGTTCTCCCCGAGTGTGCACTGTTGCTAAAGTTCGTCGTGTCGAGACACCACGTGATGATCGGGTGTGATAGACTCTACGTTCACATACAACGGGTGCAAGATAGTGTTGCACATGCAGAACACTCGAGTTAAACTTGACGAGCCTAGCATGTACAGACATGGCCTCGGAACACAAGAGACTGAAAGGTTGAACATGAGTCATGTAGCAGATATGATCAACATGATGATGTTCACCATTGAAACCACCTCAACTCACGTGATGATCGTACTTGAGTTGGTGAATTTGGATCATGTATCACTCGAATGACCGGAGGGATGTCAATTTGAGTGGGAGTTCTTAAGTAATATGATTCATTGAACTCATTACCATGAACATAGTGAGTAGTGTCTTTGCAAACTCTGTTATAGATTACTAGCTCACGCTGTAGCTCCCTTGAATTTTTATATGTTCCTAGATAAATAGAGTTGAAAGATGATGGTAGCAATGTTGCGAACTTGGTCTGTGATCTGAATATTGTCCTCATTGCTGCACAGAAGGCTTATGTCCTTAATGCACCGCTCGGTGTGCCAACCCCTCTAGTGTCGTCTGTAGATCTTGTGAACATCTGACAGGCACGTTGTGATGACTACTTGATAGTTTAGTGCGTCATGCATTACGGCTTAGAATTGAGGCTCCGAAATGTTCTTAACGTCATAGAACATATGAGATGTTCCAAGAGCTGAAATTAGGATCTCAGGCTCGTGCCCGTGTTGCGAGATATGAGATCTCCAACAAGATTCTTTGCCTGCAAAATGAAAGAGAATAGCTCAATCGTTGAGCATGTGCTCAGATTGTCTGGGTGCTACAATCGCTTGAATCGAGTGGGAGTTGATCTTCCAGATAAGATAGTGATTGATATTGTTCTCCAAGTCACTGTCACTAAGCTACTAGAACTTGGTGATGAACTATAAAATGCCAGGGATAGAAATAATGATCCATGAGCTGTTCGCGATGTTTGACACCGCGAAGGTAGAAATCAAGAAGGAGCGTCAAGTGTTGATGGTTAGTAAAACCACTAGTTTCGAGAAGGGCAAGGGCAAGGAGGAAAACTTCATGGACGGCAAGTCAGTTGCTGCTCCTGTGAAGCAACCCAAAGTTGAACCCAAACCCAAGACTAAGTGCTTCTATTATGAGGAAAGCGTTCGCTGAAGCGGAACAACCCTAGACACTTGGTAGATAAGAAGGCTGGCAATGTTGACAGAAGTATATTTGATATATGTGTTATTGATGTGTACCTTGCTAGTACTCCTAGTAGCACCTAGGTATTGGATACCGGTTCGGTTGCTAAATGTTAGTAACTCGAAGTAAAAGCTACATAATAAACGGATACTAGCTAAGTGTGAGGTGACGATGTGTGTTGGAAATATTTCCAAGGTTGATGTGATGAACATCGCACACTCTCTCTACCTTCGGGATTACTGACATGGCCTCGGAACACAAGAGACCGAAATGTCGAACATGAGTCATATGGTAGATATGATCAACATGATGATGTTCACCATTGAAACCACCTCAACTCACGTGATGATTGGACTTGAGTTGGTGAATTTGGATCATGTATCGCTCGAATGACCGGAGGGATGTCAATTTGAGTGGGAGTTCATAAGTAATATGATTAATTGAACTCATTAGCATGAACATAGTCAGTAGTGTCTTTGCAAAATTATGTTGTAGATTACTAGCTCACGCTGTAGCTCCCTTGAATTTTTATATGTTCCTAGAGAAATAGAGTTGAAAGATAATGGTAGCAATATTGCGGACCGAGTCCGTGATCTGTGGATTGTCCTCATTGCTGCACAGAAGGCTTATGTCCTTAATGTACCGCTCGGTGCGCCAACCCCTCTAGCGTCTTATGTAGATGTTGTTAACATCCGACAGGCATGTTCTGATGACTACTTGATAGTTTAGTGCGTCATGCATTATGGCTTAGAATTGAGGCTCCAAAACGTTTTGAATGTCATGGAACATATGAGATGTTCTAAGAGCTGAAATTAGGATCTCAGGCTCGTGCCCGTGTTGCGAGATATGAGATCTCCAACAAGATTCTTTGCCTACAAGATGAAAGAGAATAGCTCAATCGTTGAGCATGTGCTCAGATTGTCTGGGTGCTACAATCGCTTGAATCGAGTGGGAGTTGATCTTCCAGATAAGATAGTGATTGATATTGTTCTCCAAGTCACTGTCACTAAGCTACTAGAACTTGGTGATGAACTATAAAATGCCAGGGATAGAAATAATGATCCATGAGCTGTTCGCGATGTTTGACACCGCGAAGGTAGAAATCAAGAAGGAGCGTCAAGTGTTGATGGTTAGTCAAACCACTAGTTTCGAGAAGGGCAGGGGCAAGGAGGGAAACTTCATGGATAGCAAGTCAGTTGCTGCTTCAGTGAAGCAACCCAAAGTTGAACCCAGACCCGAGACTAAGTGCTTTGATTATGAGGAGAGCGGTCACTAAAGCGGAACAACCCTAGATACTTGGTAGATAAGAAGGCTGGCAACGTCAACAAAAGTATATTTGATATAGAAGTTATTGATGTGTACCTTGCTAGTACTCCTAGTAGCACCTAGATATTGGATACCGGTTCGGTTGCTAAATGTTAGTAACTCGAAATAAAATCTACGAAATAAACGAAGCACTAGCTAAGGGTGAGGTGATGATGTGTGATGGAAATGTTTCCAAGGTTGATGTGATCAACATCGCATGCTCTCTCTACCTTCGGAATTAGTGACAAACCTAAATAAATGTTATTTGGTGTTTTGCGTTGAGCATGAACGTGATTAGATCATGTTTATTGCAACACAGTTATTCATTTAAGTTAGAGAATAATGGTTATTCTGTTTACATGAATACTACCTTCAATGGTCATGCACCCAGTGAGAATGGTTTGTTGAATCTTGATCGTAGTAATACACATGTTCATAACATTGATGCCATAAGATTCAAAGTTAATAACAATAGTACCACATACTTGTGGCACTGTTGCTAAATGTCATATTGGTATAAAACGCATGAAGAAACTCCATGCTGATGGATATTTGGACTCATTCGATTTCGAATCGGTTGAGACATGCGAACCATGCCTCTTGGGCAAGATGACTAAGGACGCCATTTCCATATGGATGGAACGGGCAAGTGATTTATTGGAAATTATACATGTTGATGTATGCAATCCAATGAGTCTTGTAGCGTGCGGTGGATATCGCTATTTTCTTACCTTCACTAATGATATGAGTAGATATAGTGTATATTTACTTAATGAAACACAAGTCTGAATCGTTTGAAAGGTTCAAGCAAATTCAGAGTGAAGTTTAAGATCATCGTGACAAGAAGATAAAAATGTCTGTGATATGATCATGGAGGTAAATATCTGAGTTACGAGTTTGGCATACAACTTTAGACAATGTGAAAATTGTTTCACTACTCATGCCACCTTTAACACCATAGTGTGATGGTGTGTCCGAACGTCATAGTCATGCTGTATTGGATATGGTGTGGGTTATGATGTCTCTTATCATTTTACTACTATAGTTTTGGGGTTAAGCATTAGAGACAACTACATTCACTTTAAATAGGGCACCATCTAAATCCATTGAGATGACACAGTGTGAATTATGGTTTGGTAGAAACCTAAGCTGTCATTTCTGAATGTTTGGGGTTGCGATGCTTCTGTGGAAAATTATTTTCACCTAATGAGATCAAACCCAAAGCGGAAAAATGCATCTTCATAGAATACCCTAAGAACAGTTGGGTGAACCTTCTATCTCAGATCCAAGCATAAAGTGTTTGTTGCTGAAACAGGTCCTTTCCCGAGAAAAGGTTTCTCTCGAAAGAATTGAGTGGGAGGAAGATAAAACTTGATGAGGTTGTTGAACCTTTGTTTCAACCAGAGAGTTGCGTAGCACAGAAAGATGTTTCTATGGAACCTACGTCAGTTGAAGAGGAAGTAAATGATGATGATCATGAAGCTTCGGATCAAGTTACTATCGAACCTCGTAGGTCGACCAGGATGTGTACTGCTCCTGAGCGGTACAACAACCCTATCTTGGAGGTCATGTTGTTGGACAACAATGAGCCTATGAGCTATGGAGAAGCAATGATGGGCCCAAATTCCAACAAATGGTTAGAGGCCATGAAATCCGAGAAAGGATACGGGTATGAAAACCAAGTATAGACTTTGGTAGACTTGCTCGTTGGACGGCAGGTCGTTGAGTACAAATGGATGTTTAAAATGAAGACAGACGCTCATGGTAAGTGCCACCATTTGTAAAGCTCTACTTGTTTCAAAGAATTTTATGACAAGTTCAAGGAGTTGACTGCGATGAGACTTTCTCACTCGTAGCGATGCTAAAGCCTGTTGGAATTATGAAATCTGGCAGATGGATATCAAAACGTCGTTTCCTTAACGGTTTACTTGAGGAAACGTTGTATGTGATACAACCAGAAGATTTTGTCAATCCTAAGGATGCTACAAGGTGTGCAAGCTTCAGTGATTCTTCTATGAACTGAAGCAAGCATCTCGGAGTTGGAATATACACTTTGATGAGGTGATCAAAGTTTTTAAATCTATACAAAGTTTATGAGAAACTTGTATTTACGATAAAGTGAGTGGGAGCACTATAGAGTTTCTAATAAGCATATGTGGTTGACATATTGTTGATCGGAAATGATGTAGAATTTGTGGAAAGCATAAACGGTTGTTTGAAAAGAGTTTTTCGAAGGAAGACCTGGATAAAGCTACCTAATTGTTGAACATCAAGATCTATAGAGATAGATCAAGATGCTTGATGAGACTTTCAATGAGTACATACCTTGAGAAGATTTTGAAAGAGTTCAAAATGGTTTAGTCGGAGAAAGAGTCCTCGCCTGATTTGTAAGGTGTGAAGTGGAGTGAGACTCAAATCTCGACAACGGCAGAAGAAAGAGAAAGGACGAACATCATCCCATATGCCTTAGTCATAGGCTCTGTACAGTATGCCATGTTGTGTACCGCACCTGTGTGTGCCTTGCCATGAGTCCGTCAAGGGGTATAAGAGTTATCTAGGAGTGGATCACTGGACAACGATTAATATTATCCTTAGTGACTAAAAGACTAAGGAAACGTTTCTCGATTATGGAGGTGATAAAGGGTTCGTCGTAAAGAGTTACGTCGATGCAAGGTTTAACACTAATCTTGATGACTCTTAGTAGCAATCTGGATACGTATAGGGAAGCGGACATTTGGAATAGTACCAAGTGGAGTGTGGTAGCAATGTTTACAGTTTGACATAGAGATTTGCAAAGTACACACAGATCTGAATGTCGCAAACCCATTGACTATAAGACCTCTCTCATATGCAAAGCATGATCGAGCCCCAGAACTCATTGGGTGTTAGATTCATAACAATGCGAATCACATGGTGATATGAACTAGATTATTGACTCTAGTGTAAGTGGGAGACTGTTGGAAATATGCCCTAGAGGCAATAATAAATTGGTTATTATCATATTTCCTTCTTCATGATAATCGTTTATTATCCATGCTATAATTGTATTAATCGGAAAGTCAGATACATGTGTGGATACATAGACAACACCATGTCCCTAGTATGCCTCTAATAGACTAGCTCGTTGATCACAGATGGCTATGGTTTCCTAGTCATGGACATGAGATGTCATTTGATAGCGGGATCACATCATTAGGAGAATGATGTGATGGACAAGACCCAAACTACGAACTTAGCATATGATCGTGTCAGTTTATTTCTACTGTTTTCTACATGTCAAGTATATGTTCCTATGACCATGAGATCATGCAACTCACTGACACTGGAGGAGTACCTTGTGTGTATCAAATGTCGCAAGGTAACTGGGTGACTATAAAGGTGCTCTACAGGTATCTCCGAGGGTGTCTGTTGAGTTGGCATGGATCAAGATTGGGATTTGTTACTCTGTGTGACGGAGAGGTATCTCAGGGCCCACTCGGTAATACAGCGTCACCACAAGCCTTGCAAGCAATGTGACTAAGTGTTACTCACGGGATCTTGTTTTACGGAATGACTAAAGAGACTTGCCAGAAACGAGGTTGAACTAGGTATGGAGATACCGACGATCGAATCTCGGGCAAGTAACATACTGAAGAACAAAGGGAGCATCATACGGGATTAACTAAATCCTTGACATAAGAGGTTCGACCGATAAAGATCTTTGTAGAATATGTAGGAACCAATATAGGCATCAAGGTCCTGCTATTGGTTATTGACCGTAGAGGTGTCTCGGTCATGTCTACATAGTTCTCGAACCCGCAGGGTCTGCACACTTAAGGTTCGGTGACGTTTCGGTAGTATAGAGTTCTATATGGTGGTGACCGAAGGTTGTTCGGAGTCCCGGATGAGATCCCGGAAGTCACGAGGAGGTCCGGAATGGTCCGGAGGTAAAGATTCATATATAGGAAGTCCTATGTTGGTCGCGGGAAAAGTTTCGGGCTTATCGGTAGTGTACCGGTAGTGTCGGTAGTGTACCGGGAGACCATCGGGGGGAGTATTTCGACCCAAGAGGCTACATGTGCTATGGGAGAGTAAATACCAGCCCTTAGTGGGCTGGAGGAAGTCCCACACAAGGCCCATGCGGCTGGGAAGAAAATCCCAAAGAGAAAAAGGTGGAAAAGGCAAAAAATGCAAAAATAAGGAGGAATCCTAGTCCTACTAGGATTGGAGGAGGAATCCTCCTCTCCTCCTTGGTTCGGCTGACCCAAGGGCTGGCTCCTTGGGAGCCAAGCCTCATCCTCTCTTCCTCTTATATATAATAGAGGTTTTCGGGTTTTCGGCACTAGATTTTCAGCCACGTGCTACCCGTTCCTCCAGTGCATAGTTTCTCCACTAGATCGGTTTTCTGCAGCGCTTAGGCGAAGCCCTGCCTGAATTACTCACCACCATCACCGCAGCACCGTCATGCTGCCGGAGAACTCTTCTACCTCTCTGCTCCCTCTTGCTGCATCAAGAAGGTGGAGATCGTCATCGAGCTGTACGTGTGCTGAACGCGGAGGTGTCGTCCGTTCGGCGCTAGATCGGAAGGACCGTGATCAAGATCGTGAGACGGATCGTGATATGTTCGCGGGATGGATCGTGATGATTTCACAGGATGGATCATGATTGGATCGCGGGATGGATCGTGATGAGGTCGCGGGACGGATCGTGATTGGATCGCGGGACGGATCGTGATGAGATCGCGGGACGCTCGGCGATTTGGATCGCGAAGACGTTCGATTACACCAACCGCGTTTCTTAACGCTTCCTGCTTAGCGATCTACAAGGGTATGTAGATCCACTCTCCCTCTCGTAGATGGTCATCACCATGGATAGATCTCCGTGTGTATAGGTAATTTTTTGTTTCCCATGCAACATTCCCCAACAGACCTATCATTGTCACAGTAAATATCTAAACCTTGCAACCTAGCATACTTTGTAGATGCTTGAGCCATGGTGTGCTTTACCTACTTTGCCTGCTATGCTTAGACTTGTCTCAGGTCTGACTCATCTGGGTGATGAACTAGAGTGAAACAATATTGTTCTGGTGTGATAAGTTTAATGATGAACCCGATTTGGTAAAGGTAGCGATGAGAGGCTATGTAGGAGTACATAGCGGGTTGTCTCATTGGGACCGTTCTTAGGAACTGAGTTCCGTGTTTGTGATCCAAGGGTAGTTACTACCACACGTTGGGATACTTAATTGACCCTCTCGACTCATCAATTTCTTAGGTCTTGGTCTAGGTTTTGCAAGTAGTTTCTGGTGTTTATAGCATGCTGGAGGCCGTGCGTAGCGCTGACCCTCAGGGTGGGTTACAACGCGGTAGGCAATGGAACGGTGTACCAAGGGTCACCCAAATGGTGGGCTAGGGAACCCTACGCACATTGTTAGGGGCCGTAGCAGAAACTTCGGCTGGACTTCCATGAGGGTTCAGTCTCAAATAGGTGATAGCCTGGACTAGAGGTCTTGTGTGATTGACGGTCGTGGCCGACTCCCTCGCTGGGCTTCCACTTGAAGGTTGCCGAGGTGCATAGTTTTATGAGCACACAACGATAAGTGGCGAGAGCGTGTGTGAAGAAGTACACCCCTGCAGGGTATGAATCTGTTCGAATAGCCGCGTCCTCGGATATGGACTACTTGGAGAACTTATGTTGTTCATAGATAACTTAATGGATACTCATAAAAATCTCAAGACAAGTGTGAGTACCGTGGATGGCACTCTCGTAGGAGACGGAAGTGAATCCATGGTGGTGTATTGTAGTGGAGTTAGTGGACTCATGTGCGATATCTAAAATTTGAACAAAGAATTAATATGTGTAGCATAGATTAGCCAAGAGTCAAAGCTGGCATTGCTGCATAAACTCCACCCCCCTTGTTGATACATGAGCATAAATAGACTAGGTCTGCTTTAAAGACTTGTTGAGTATGTTTGTACTCATGTTTGCTTAATAAATGTTGTAGATGAGACTCAGGACCCATCAGGTGGGTTCTATCTACATGTTGACGATGCTGAATAGCTGGTGTCCCAGCTACGACCTTATGCCCTATGGCGAGCTGTAGATAGTCATGCCATGTGCCTTTTTACCCTTTTCAACTGTCTGTACTCAGACAGCTTTATGCTTCCGCTTGGTTTGTATGAACTTGCTTGTATGACTTGAGTGTCGGGTCATGTGACCCCTACCTATAAGAACATATTATGCGAGGCTCCTCTGAGCCTCTTAAGTAAAAGTTGTGTTGTTGTATGGTTATGTTGTGATGCCATAGTTGTATCTATGAACATCGGGCATATCGTGCGTACGTGTGACGTGCAACGATATGTATGAGATCCGACACCTAGTCATGTGCCTTTAGTAGTACTCTTTATGGGAAACTGCCTCTTTGTGCTTCCACCGAGCCTTGGTAGCTTGTTGCTGCTCCGGACAGATTGATTTATCGGCATGTATCCTTCTTTGCTGCTGTGTTTGTCCCTTCGGGTAAATGTCTCGCGGTGTAATGGAGTCCCTGTAGCCTGCTATGACTCGTCTACCTGTAGTGATGACATTTATGTCCCACGGCGTAATGGAGTCCTTATAGCTGGCTATGACTTGTCTACACACGCTTGAGGCCCACACCTGCATTGCTGGGTTACGTTTGCCTGTTTCCGTACAGATGTGCCACTTGGGTTCTATGACTAGTCATGTCGGCCCGGGTTCTCTATCGTTTGAATGCTAGTGACATATTCACATACGTGAGCCAAAACGTGCAAACGCTCCCGGCTAAGGTAAGGCTGCAGCCGTGGAGTTACCATGCATGAGGCCGCAAAGTGATGTGATGTGTTACAGGCAGGATTCTTATGACTTAGGATCGGGGTCCCGACAGCGTTGGTATCAGAGCCTGACTGACTGTAGGACTACCAAGCCAAACCAGTCGAAGTTGAGTCTAGAAACACTATAGAAATGTAGGGGAATTGATTGTGGAAGGGAACGTAAGGCTCTTTTTACTCCTCTTCCCAATTTATTCTATTCTGGGTCACTCTCATCTTCTCTACGGGGTTAAGAGATAGGCTTCTCATCTATTTCTTAGGATGACGAGTTACTAACCATGGACTATTAGCTAGCCTGTTCGCATGTGAACTTCAGTTCTAGATTATTGTTTGGTGTGACAATCAGTTGGATTAGAAAGTTGAGTCTAGAAACCTGAGTGGTTATGCTATCCAATCTTTCCAATTGTCTCATAATCTTTTTTGAGCAATTACAGCTATTATGCTGTCCAATTTCTGCTAGGATCTCTAATGTTTTTGCATCATTCTCAGTTTCAGATGCCCCCTCGTCCTTCTTGTCAGGTGGTCTGTCTGACTAGGTGCATCGATGTACCAGGTCACACGGCCATGTTGGTTAGATTTATGATGGAGACTGGTTACCGTTGGTACCCAGAGTATATAGTGGAGGAGCAGTATCGAGACTTCAACCAGAGCTAGTACCTATGTACCGTTAGGATATATCCATCATATCCTGGAGCTAGAGAGCCGCTACATTGGTCATATGGGTTAGGTGTCACCATAGAGATGGCAGTTCAAGAGGCTGCCTACACCATGTTGACTATTATGAGATCTCACCATGGACTGCTTCAGAACTGTAAGTTCTTCTATGTTCCTGCTACTCTAGGAGGATAGGATGGTTATCTTAGTGCAGCCTATTATGATCATTCTCATGAGCACCCTAAGCTTCAGGTGACCGCTCAAATGCTAGAGAACAGGGATCGTGATGCACGTACCCTGTGCATGGAGCTTTATGCTACTCGTGCACGTTTTTGGACAACCCTGATGCAGCTAGCACCTACCGTGCAGACAGGCTATGGAGATTTGGAGATGCTGAGCCCATTGCGAACTCATCTGCCAGCTCGCGTAGACTGGCCCGATATTGGAGGCCTCACTCCTCTTCGAGGACCATTGTTGCCACCAACGAGGGGACTGAGGCCACATTCGTGTCCTTACGGTTCCTAGGGATCACAGGCCAGGGTGTTTCCAGATCCTCAGGTTCATCTCCCGGGTCACGGGGGTAACCCATATGAGGTGTTCTATGGCGATGCTTGAGTACGTGGATGTGAGTTGTAGTATTGTAGTAGTCGTATTACCACAGTCCTACATGTCTTGTGGGATATGACAGAGGTGTGAGTTCAGTTCCAGAGGTGTATATATATAATGTATAGGAAGCTTGTAATGCTTCCGATGAGTTGTTTCATCTTTCCATAGTTTGTACTTCAGCCTGGGTTTGTACTGAACTATGTCATGGTGTGTATGAATCATGGTGTTCATATGGCAGTTTGTTTATTACCATGTTGATCAGGTATTTACCCATGCATGCCATGTTGTCCAGTACATTCCTCATCTCATGTCTTAGAGCTGTTATCTTCCTTGTCTAAGTTGTTGGTTTGTTTTCCCAGGATGGTGTCAACTAGGAATAACCCCGTGCCTGCCTTCGAGCAGGGCGAGGGAAGCCACCTAAGACAAGAGAACCTACCGCAGGTGCCCTCCTTGGCAGAAATGATGCTCGAAGCTGAGCGGAATAAAAGGGAGACCAAATGGCTGTTGGAACGTATTGAGCAGAATACAGCATGTACTCCCCTCAATGAGCGTAATGATGGTGTGTCCCTCAATGATCTCGGCAAGTTGTGCCCACCTAAGTTTCATCATTCGGTCGATCCGCTCAACGCTGATGACTGGCTGACTAGCATGTCCCCCAAAATCCGAGCTGCCAATGTATCTAAGGAAAACAAGGTGACGTTTGCTGCATACTTTCTGGAAGGACCTGCCAATCTGTGGTGGGAAAATTATGAAGCCATGCATCCTGCAGGCCCTGCAGCAACTCGGATAGACTTTAGTGAGGCATTCTGTACCCATCACATCCCAGAAGGGCTGATGGATCGCAAGAGAGAGGAGTTCTGTGCTTTTACCTAGGGCAGACTCACAATGGATGCCTATAGCCATGAGTTCGGTAATCTTGCTCATTATGCTCCGGAGAAAGTGTCGACTGATGCCAAGAAACATGCTAGGTTCCACAAGGGACTTAGTCCTGAGCTCTGTCGAGACCTGCGTCTCCATGAGTGCACTACCTTCCAGGCCCTTGTCAACAAGGCTATCAACACCGAAACAAGACAGACTGACTACGAGGCAACTAAGAAGCACACTCGTGACTTTAGCCCCGCATCTGGATCAGGCCCCAACAAACACCGGGTGTGGGTGCCCAACACAGCCCTGCCAGCAAGGTACACCGCGAGGCCATCCTTCCAGGTGCCTTGCCCAGCTCCGCCCAACCCTCCAGCAAGGACATTTGGAGGTCCTCCTGTCAATGCTGCTCCCTGTGCTACCGTTGTCTGGTACAAATGTGGAGAACCAAGACACTATTCCCGTGAGTGTCCCCAAAACAATGCCAAGCCGCCTGGACATGGCAAGCCAAGAAAAGCCTTTAAAGTGAAGCCAGCTCCTACTCGTGGTCGAGTGAATTATGTTTCTACTGAAGAAGCCCTTGAGGATCCTGATGTTATCCTAGGTGCGCTCCTTGTCAATAGTCATCCAACATCTGTTCTGTTTGATATTGGAGCATCTCATTCATTCATCTCAGAAATTTATGCACAGTTGCATAACGTATATTTTTGTGATATGCCTACTCCTTTAGTAGTTTAGACTCCTGGTTCAAAATGGCAAACTTCTAGTGTAATCCATGATAATGAGATTCTTGTGGATAGGCTAGTCTTCCTAGCATCTTTGATAGCCCTCAAGTCTTCGGACATCAGTGTCATCTTAGGCATGGACTGGATGAAAGCCCACTATGCTAGGATTGATACTCATACTAGGAATGTTCAGCTTACACATCCATCGGGTGAGATAGTTAATGTCTCCAATCGAGATGTCAAACGCCAACTCTATTCTCTCAATGCTAGCCCTCTTCCAGAATTAGAAGATATTCCGGTAGTCCGTGACTTTCTGGATGTCTTTCTAGAAGAACTGCCAGGAATTCCACCTGTCAGAGATGTAGAGTTTGGGATGGAGCTCATTCCTGGGACTATCCCAATAGCGAGAAGACCCTATTAGATGGCACCCTTAGAACTAGCCGAACTCAAGAAACAACTCAATGAGGCTTTGAAGAAAGGTTTCATCTGTCCTAGTTCTTCTCCTTGGGCTTGCCCCGTCCTCTTCGTCAAGAAGAAGGATGGATCGGATCGGATGGTCGTGGATTATCGACCAATGAATCTGGTCACTATAAAGAACAAGTATCCACTCCCTGGGATCAACGATCTATATGATCAACTCGCTGGATCCTCTGTTTTTTTCCAAGATGGATTTGAGGTTGGGATACCGTCAAATCAGAATTAGAAAAGGGGACACCAAAAACGGCTTTTGTTACTCGTTATGGGCAATATGAGTACACCATTATGCCATTCGGTTTAACCAATGCCCCAGCCACCTTCTCTAGCTTGATGAATTCGATCTTCATGGAGTATCTGGATAAATTCGTCGTGGTTTACCTCGAAGATATACTCATCTACTTGAAGATAGAACAGGAACATCCAGAGCATCTAAGACTGGTATTGATGAAACTTCGAGAGCATCGTCAGTATGCCAAATTCTCCAAGTGTGAATTTTGGTTACCAGAAGTGACCTATCTAGGGCACGTGATCTCTAGTAAAAGTATAGCAATCAATCTCGAGAGAGTTCGGGTCATCCTTGATTGGACTCAACCTGAATCAGTTAAGCAAGTTTGGAGTTTCCTTGGCTTAATGAGCTATTGTCACTTCTTTGTCGAGAACTTCTCCAAGGTTGTGAAGCCTGTGACTGAACTCATCAAGAAATATAAAAAGTTCGAGTGGACCCCACAATGTGAGCATAGTTTTCAGGACCTAAAAAGACGCGTGACCTCTGCTCTAGTGTTGGTGCCACCAGACTTCTCTAAGGACTTTGTTATCTATTGTGACGCCTGCGACAAGGATTAGGTTGCATTATCATGCAAGATCGTCATGTGATTGCATACGCATCTCGACAGTTGCGTCCACATGAGGAAAATTATCCAACACATGATCTTGAGCTTGCAGCTGTAGTCCATGCACTGAAAACCTGGCGACATTACCTTTTGGGTAATCGTTGTGAAATTTACACTGATCACCAAAGTATGAAATATATTTCACCCAACTGGATTTGAATCTTAGGCAAAGACGATGGGTTGAGTTGATTACAGATTACGACTTAGGCATAACTTACACCCCGGGGAAAGCCAATGTCATGGCTTATGCACTAATTCGTAAGTCTTATTGTAACAATCTGATGTTACAACAAAGTCAACCACTTCTCTATGAGGAATTTCGGAAGTTCAATCTTCACATTGTTCCTCAAGGATTCCTTTCCAACCTGGGGGCGAAACCTACTCTTAGGGATCAAATCATAGTTGTCCAGAGGTATGATAAGGTTATATCTCAGATCAAGGAGAACATTGCTAGCGGAAACGCTAAAGATTTCTCCAAAGACGATCAGGGTGTCGTGTTCCTAAGAGCAGATGCTTAAGTCAGCTGATCCTTAAGGAGGCTCATGAATCTCCTCTCACGATTCATCCTGGTAGTACCAAGATGTATCAGGACCTATGCCAGAGGTTCTGGTGGACTAGGATGAAGAGAGAAATTGCTCAGTTCGTTGCCAACTGCGACGTCTGTCGTCGCATTAAGGCAGAACATCAAAGGCCTACTAGCACCCATCAACCCTTAGCTATTCCTAAATGGAAATGGGATAAGGTCGGTATGGATTTTATCACCGGATTTCCCAAGACCAAGAGAGGGAATAGTGCTATCTTTGTGGTGATAGACCGTCTTTCCAAATTGACTCATTTTCTTCCTGTTCGGGAGAGTATAACTGCTGCCAGCTAGCGGAGTTGTATGTTTCTCGAATAGTTTCTCTTCATGGTGTTCCTTTGGAGATTAACTCAGACCGTGGAAGTATCTTTACTGCTCGATTCTGGGAAAGTTTCCAAACTGCTATGGGGACACATCTATCCTTTAGCACTGCTTTCCATCCACAGTCAAGTGGTCAAGTTGAGAGAGTTAATCAAATTCTTGAAGACATGCTCCGAGCTTGTGTTATATCCTTTGGTATGAATTGGGAGAAATGCCTTCCATTTGCCGAATTTGTTTATACAATAGTTATCAGTCAAGCTTGGGCAAAGCCCCTTTTGAAGTTCTCTATGGACGAAGGTGTCGAACACCCCTTAACTGGTCAGAAACCAGAGAGAGGCAACTCTGTCCCGGATATGATCTAGGATGTAGAGGAGCAAGTACGCATTATTCATGAAAAGTTGAAAACAGCCCAATCTCGTCAAAAGAGCCAATATTATCACCATCATAAGGCTGTGACCTATGAAGTTGATGAGAAGGCTTATCTTGGGGTTACACCTCTGAAGGGTACCCATCACTTCAGTATCAAGGGCAAGTTGGCTCCTCGTTACATTGGACCTTTTCGCATTCTTGCTAAATGAGGAGAGGTTGCCTACCAATTGGAACTTCCACCGCATCTTTCCAAGGTTCATGATGTCTTCCATGTCTTGCAACTCAGGCGATGCTTCTCGGACCCTGTCCGCGAAGTAGACCACGAAGCGCTTGATCTCCAAGATAACCTTACATATCGAGAATATCCTGTTCGTATTCTTGATCAAGCTGAGCGTACCACTCGACGTCAGAACATCAAGTTTCTCAAGGTTCAGTGGTCACACCATTTCGAGAAGGAAGCCACATGGGATAGAGAGGATTTTCTTCTACTAGAGTACCCCGCGCTCTTCCCGGCGACTTCCAAATCTCGGGACGAGATTCTTTTGACTGGGGGTGAGTTGTCACATCCCTAGCTAGCTTACTTAGGTCATCATGTGTGTGCATCATGTTTCTACTTTTTGCACCGACTTGAAATAGGGATTAACAGAAACCCTAACACCTCATTTGAATCAAACCAATTCAATAGTTGTGAAAAACCATCAAATCCAAAATGCCCATCAAAAATGTCCCCTATGTTTGATAAATGAGGACATAAATATATCAGGGGTCATTCTAAATATTTGAATCTATATAACATTTCAAAAATAAATATTAAAGCTACTAAAAATGCCAAATAAAGCATTATAATTATTTTAGCATTCAAAATGTTCTGAAACTTTTTGTAGAGGTTTGAAATATTGAAACTAAGCTCTATAAAATATTTGGAGTATTTTGTGCCTAGCATTTGTGCCTAAATAAAAATAAAACAAATGTTAGAAAAGAAAACAGAAAACTGGAATTAAAAAAAGGAAACTTGCCTCGGCCCAGGCCAGGCTGGCCCACCTGGCCCGGGGGGTCGTCGTCGTCCTGGTGGCCAGGAGGACGAGCGCATGCCCGCCATGCGCTCACACCGGAACTGACACGCAGCTCCCTGCGTGTCTGCCTCCCCCATCATGCTGGCGAGCGGATGAGGACGCCGCTGCCGTCCCCATTGCTCTCTCTCTCGCGCGCGCATTCGCCCCTGCCTCTCCCCTCTCCTCTGCTCCGCCATGGCCGTCGCCTCCGCTCGCTCGCCGCCGTAGCCGCAGCCGCTCCTGCGCCCCCCTGAGCCCACCAGAAGCTCCGCCTCGTCGTCCTCGACCCATGCATCGACCCACGCGCCGCCAAAGCCCCTGGAGCGATGACCACGTCCCCTTCTTCCTCCTTGGACCCGACAATCCACTACCTCCAAGCCTTCCCCGTGCGTGCTATCGACGGCTCTGAGCCCACAGTGAGCCCCCGGATCGATCCCCTCTCTTCCCCGGCCATATCCCCCTCTGTAGGCCTCGGTTCGGTCGGCACCCAAAGTGCTCCGCCGCACGAGCTCGTCGCCGGCGTTGCCCCGGTGATTAGCTGGTCCTTTCGAGGCCACCACCGAGCTCGTGGGGCCACATAGAGGCCGTGGGTGCCAAGCTCCGGTCTTTTGCACTCTAGGTCGACGAACCTGTGCTCACCCGAGCTTCGACAACTGCCGTGCTCGTCGCCAGCATCGATTTCGCATGTCTTAGCCTCTGAGAGGTGTTGGGATGGATGCCCGCATGAGCGTAGGTTCGCCTGGTGCCTTCCACCGGCGAAATGGTCGCCGGAGGAGGGAACCCAATCCCTCCACCGTCTCTTGAGTCACCAGCAGCTCAACGCTAGCAAGTGTGGCCGGTGTTGACCACGGGGGTTTGACCCCTGGGTCACTCGCAAGTGGGGCCAGGTCCTATTTAATTAGAATTAGTTTAAGAGAATTAATGAATTGAATTAATTAAGATAATGACCCACTGACCAGTGGGCCCCTTCCCTAAATAATTGATAATTAGTGGTTAATTGCTTATGTTAGTGGCTGGGTCACTGACTAGTGGGCCCCACTGGTCAGGTTTGACCTGTCAACGGGCTGTTGACCAACTGACATCATGCTGATGTCATGCTGATGCAATAAAGGAATTTCTGAATTAAATTAATTCCAACAAACATTTAAAACTTAGAAAATTGGTAGAAATTAATCTATAACTTAGATTGAAATACTTTATATATGAAAATTTATCAGAAAAATCCAATGAATCCGATGGTGCTGTTATCATGCATGTTAGAGCAACCTATGTAGATGAACATTAAAATTTAGTAATAGGTCAATATATGAAATATGAAAGGGAGAACGATTTTGAACCTATATTCAAAACTACTTCATTTATCTTGGATAATAGTTGCATTAGCTCATCCATCCATGTTGCCATGTCATGATCTTGCATCATATTGTTGCACTTGTCGTGTGTTGATTGTTACTTATCTGCATTGCGATAGGCCCTGCTCGTGAGGATACCACCGAGTATTCCAATGAAGGAGAATACCTCCCCGCTTCCCAGGAAGGCAAGCAACCCCATTGATCATTCCGACAACATACCATTCTCTTGCTCCTGCTCTTGTTTATTGCATTAGGACAAACATTAAATCGTCTGTCATGTACGGTACATGAACCCATTCCTTTGTATGACCTGTCATTGTCACAATAAGTAGCTAAAGATCGCAACCTAGCATACTTGGTAGATGCTTGAGCCATGGTGTGCTTTACCTAATTTGCCGGCTATGCTTGCTATGCTTATTGTTGTGTCAGGTCTGACTCATCTGGGTGATGAACTGGAGTGAAAGAGTATTATTCTGGTGTGATAAGTTTAATGATGAACCCGATTTGGTAAAAATAGCGATGAGAGGCTATGTAGGAGTACATAGCGGGTTGTATCATTGATACCGTTTTTAGGAACTGAGTTCCGTGTTTGTGATCCAAGGCTAGTTACTACCACACATTGGGATACTTAATTGACCCTCTTGACTCATCAATCGCTTAGGTCTTGGTCCAGGTGTTGCAAGTAGTTTCTAGTGTTTATAGCAAGCTGGAGGCCGTGCGTAGCGCTGGCACTAGGGGTGGGTTACGACGCGGTAGGCAGTGGAACGGTGTACCAAGGGTCACCCGAATGGTGGGCTTGGGAACCCCGCGCACATCGTTTGGGGCCATAGCGGAAACTTCGGCCGGACTTCGTGCGGGTTCAGTCTCAAATAGGCGATAGCGTGGACTAGAGGTCTTGTGTGATTGACGGTCGTGGGCGACTCCCTCGCTGGGCTTCCGCTTGAAGGTTGCCAGGTGCATGGTTTTATGAGCACACAGTGATAAGTGGCGAGAGCGTGTGCGAAGAAATACACCCCTGCAAGGTATGAATCTGTTCGAATAGCCGCGTCCTCGAATATGGACTACTTGAAGAACTTATGTTGTTAATAGATAATTATGTGTGACATGCAACGGTATGTATGGGATCCGACACCTAGTCATGTGCCTTTAGTAGTACTCTTAATGGGAAACTGCCTCTTTGTGCTTCCACCGAGCCTTGGTAGCTTCCTACTGCTTCGGACACATTGATTGACCGATATGTATCCTTCTTTGCTGTTGTGTCTGTCCCTTTGGGGAAATGTCTCGCAGTGTAATGGAGTCCCTGTAGCCTGCCATGACTCGTCTACGTGCAGTGATGACATTTATGTCCCATGACATAATGGAGTCCTTGTAGCTGGCTATGACTTGTCTACACATGTTTGAGGCCGACACCTGCATTGCTGGGTTACATATGCCTGTTTCCGTACGTATGTGCCACTTGGGTTCTATGACTAGTCATGTTGGCCTAGGGTCTATGTCGTTTGAATGCTAGCGACATATTCACATACGTGAGCCAAAAGGCACAAACGGTCCCGGCTAAGGTAAGGCTGCAGTCGTGGAGTTACCGTGCGTGAAGCCGCAAAGTGATGTGATGTGTTACAGGCTGGATTCTTATGACTTAGGATCGGGGTCCTGACATTCTCCTCTCTGGAACCTCCCTCTCACTCACCTTAGACCATCCCGGGCCCCCACTGGAGCCCCCCGAGCATCGGTGTTCGAGATCGACCGAGGCGCCGCCGTGGTGGAGCTCCGTCGATCTCGGGACACAGGCCCTCTCCGATTCTCTCTTCTCCTCCTTTGAGCCCGCAGCTAACTCCTGGCTCCTTCCCCCTCTCCTCTGTTCATTTTGAGGCAAGAATCGCCGGCTCCGACCCCCTCCCAAAGCTCCTCCGCCGCGGCCTTCTCCCAGCCGGCGACTCCGGCCACCTTCGTCCGCCCTTCCACCTCCAGGGGACCGGCAGATCAACGTTGAGCTCGTTCCCAACTCCAGCTTCCCTCACCGTGCCTTCCTTCGCCGCCAGTGAGCTTCACCAGCCCTTGGACAGAGGTGGACAACGACCTGCCAGTGGGGCTTGGTCGTCAACCCCTCACACCCCTCCCGCCTCCCTCTCTCACTAGCGCTTGGGGCCTGCCTGTCGGGTTTGAACCCAGATGGCGCGTGCACCCCGGCTCGCCCAGGCCGGCCCAACTGGTTCTATTTTGGCCCGGTTGGCTCTGAGGCCTTGCCATTTTTCTTTTTCTGTGGGTTTTTCTAAAAATCCCACAGGATTAAAAATAATTCCAAATCCAATAATTTTTCCACCTAAATTCCTAGAATATTCCCTAAAATTTAATAGCGCCTTTTGTGTAAATCTTGGAAAATATTTCATGCACTATTTTATTTTAAAACCTATATTTAGGCATCTTTTTGCCTCTGTTTATTAATTTCAAAATATTTTTTCACAACAAAACCGTAGTTAAATATTTTTAGTATAGATTTTAGTATTTATCAGAGTATGTTAGCATTTTAAATCTAGCTTTGTGTGCTCTGTTTTTGTGTGATGCTTATTTTTATCGCTTTTATTTGCGACGATAGATTGCAGTATTGATGAGGGAGTTAGACCCGAAGACTTTGAAGACCCCGTAGACTTTGTTGAGCCAGGTAAACAACCCTTTAACCCTGTTAAGAAACTTTTTCATGCATGACATATAGCACTTGTTGTTTTGATGATTGATCATGATGTGATGCTTCCCCTTCGGTGGGGTGCCTCCGATACTTTTATCGTTGACACTTGCATCGTGCATGACCCTACCACCTTATGAGGGTTATGCGGGTGGGTGTAGATAGGATGCTAATAGATGCTATGCAAGTGGGATGGGATTTATGCATAGTGATGGAAAGGGAGAAATGATTTCAAAGACTTTTCGAAAAAAAACATCGGGTGCCACTAATGCCCGAGGGAGATGATGATGAGTTGGGTGACCACTTGAGAAACAAGTGGTGTACCGGAGCAAGTGGGTGTGTATGGTTTCCGAAAACGGATTGGTGTAAGTTGCGACTGTTATTCCAACCTTACATGTATGGCCACGATATCCCTTATGGGACGGGGCTCTATTGTGAGAGCCTGGCTTAATAGGAATGATAGACTACTCATATCAACAAGGAATTCCTTCTTTTCTGGAAGCCCACTCGAAAATAACTCCAAAGTTAAGCATGCTTGGCTTGGAGCAATTCAAGGATGGTGACCGACTGGGAAGTTGCTCTCAGTGCACACAAGTGAGGACAAAGTGCGTAGGAAACACTAGTGTTGGTCCGTGGGGCCAGTCTAGATCCTGCCAGGCGTAACGGGGTGTTACAATTGGTATTAGAGCCGACCCTTGTGGTTACATGGGCATGTGCGGGTCAGGTGCACGGGCATGTGGTGCATGGCTTGTGTGGCCCGTCGTGGCACACAGAATGGCACATGTGCCGGACTGCACGCGCATACGTGTACCAAAAGGGAACGTTCCTGATGGGCCGACGAGGACGCCGGTTCCTTTGAGTGGGGGTGTATGTGAGAGCCTCGCTTAATAGGAATGATAGACTACTCATATCAACAAGGAATTCCTTCTTTTCCGAAAGCCCACTCGAAAAGAACTCCAAAGTTAAGCGTGCTTGGCTTGGAGTGATTCTAGGATGGGTGACCGACCGAGAAGTTGCTCCCGGGTGCGCACGAGTGAGGACAAAGGGCGCAGGAAAGACTAGTGTTGGTCTGTGGCGCCAGTCTAGATCCCGCCAGGTCTAACGGGGTGTCACCTTTATTGAGTACTTTGGTGGGTACCAGTAAGGAGCCCACATTACTAGTGGTAGGACTAGTGTGTTCACTCCCGATACGGGGTCGTGCTGGTATGGACGATCATGCGCTGTCTTCACGGTATTGGTCCCTGCATGGATGCTACGAGTGATGTATATCATGTGGGCTGGGTACCAAATGAGTGGACTCTTTGTTTAGTATCCCTAGGGGAAAGGCATTGCTAGGGTGCTTACCTCGGGTATGTGACGTATCGCGAGTCGTGGATGACACGGAAGTTCCCCGAGTCTTGTGGGTAAAGTGTGCAACCTTTGCAGAGTGTAAAACTATTCGAATAGCCGTGTCCACGGTCAAAGACAGTTGGATGACCGCTCTTGTGCTACGTCCAAATGTTTTTCACAAACTGGTGTGTGTGTGTTGGAGGCAAAGATGGTACTTGAGCTAAGTCTGATGACTTAGCATGACAATTGAACTAAGTCCGATGACTTAGCATGATGAATGAACATGAGATGTTCAACCCTTGCTTACAATGATATCTATAACTTGTTCATATGGATATTTGCCAACTATTGACGCATGCTTACCTAGTTACTTGATCATGTCATTGCATTAAAAATTGGCTTTCCTCAAGTTATGTTCTTAGTGCTATAGCATGCATCATTATTACTTGTTCCACGACTTGGGTTGCTTGCGAGTACATTCAAAGTACTCATTGTCTTGCCACTGGTTAACTGGCCAGGCATGGAAGAACAGGAGTATGTTGAAGAGTTCGTTGGAGACGAACATGCGAACTAGGATGCTTCCTAGTTAGAATGCATGTAGGTTAAGGCAGATGGCATGGGTTTACACTTTTGATCAAGATTTCCACTGTTTGTTATATTTTAGTGTTTGGCCCTTGTGGCCCTATCTATGTAAGACCAGACCTTCATGGTCTTTATTTGTGTAAGACGTTAAATGAGGATGTAAGACTCTTGTTATTCAGCTTCTATGTGTTCAATGAGCATTGATCTCTAGGATCACTATACACGTGCATTCGGTGATCATGACTTATGAGTTGGGGTCCCCATAGAGCTGGTATCAAAGCCATCCTGACTGTAGGAAGCCCTAAGTTAGCATGGACGTTATTTAGGACAAAACCGTTTTCAAAACTACACCTAGCACCTATATTTACGAATTCTGTACTATTTACCTCTTCTATTCTTCACACAACACTTTGCTGACTCTCCTCCCTTCAAACATTTGTAGATGGCCATCATACCAGAAGCCTTCCTGACATCCGGCTTTCCCTTACTCCTTGGGGATAGCCTGGAGAGGTGCCAGTTCCGTCAACCACCCATTTTCCTCTACCACGAGCACTGGGTCGATGCCGTCATGAAGGAGTACCACGTGGATGTGGTCGTGAAGGAAAAAGACACCCCGACTAGTTGGTTCTTTGAAGGACCATGGATGGAGACCATGATACTCGTATTCGTGTCAGCTGCACGCACTCCTGCACATTTGAGACATCATTCCAGAGATAGCTGATGATTCGACTACTCGCTACCTTCCCTTCACGAAGGATGATCTTGGCAAGAGTTGGACGCTGATTCCATCCAAGGAGGATGGCACACCACTCAGGTTCTAGACCTACTTCAGCCTCTTCGCCAATAGTCTGGTTCACCACTTGATTAAGGAGTCCATGACTCTACGCGAGGAACTTTGCCACACCCGAGAGCTACTTCAACAAGCCAAGACGAAGTCAGAAAAGATCAAGAAGGATGGATCCCCCGAAGGATGACCAACTGTCGCTTATCGAGGCGGAGTACCAACAGCTAGAGATGCACCTACACGTCGACATCGCATGAGTGCAAAGGAGTAACGTGAGTTGTTCACCGACCCGTCGGCAAAGCATCGTTGGGATGGACCTCCTCGTTCCTTGACCCCATCGACTGGGAATGATGCCCGTTCAGATGATGAATAGGAGGAAGATCCATAGGAGCGTGACTACGATACCGAGCACTCCACCGCCTGAGTCTGAGAACCCCTAGGGTAGGGTCAGTCATGTATCCCTCATGTGAAGTCGAGTCCGTGTAATGTTTCTTATGAAACCATCTGTGCTTGTTGTTTGTTTTGTTGTTTGTGCTCCGATGCAAGTCGTTCTTTTGCCTTAGGCAACATGTAAGCGACTCCATCGTCTATCTTAATATACGTTGGTCTTTCGACCTTTGTTTTACCACACTTGCACTCGACCGACCCCCTTAGGCGTGCTCTTCCATTGTTGCTTTTCCTCTCGTCTATCCCAGTTGTTTCAGTTGGCTGCTCCAAACAGGATGGTGACTGCTACCCGCAACAGCTCCTTCGCCAACCCTAAAGCCGGCAACCCAAGCCAGCAACAGGGAGCTGGTGGGGCTGCTCACGCTGGAGGACACCAGGAGCAGCCACAAGGCGACATTCCCCCGCCACCACCTCCACCGGAGAACATGACCATAGCTCAATTTCACCAAGTTCTCCAGGAGGAACGCCAAGCCAGCAATGTTGCTATTCAGCAGATGGCTCCGACCCTTGTGAAGATCCAACAACAAGGCAGGAATGACAATGGCCGCTCCACTCTGTCTGAGTTCATGAGGAATTCGCCCCCAACCTTCACAAAGACTGCTGAACCATTGGATGTTGATGACTGGATCCGCACCATCGAGGACCTCCTTGCACTGGTCAATTGCAATGAGGATCGTGAGAAGGTGCTTTATGACTCTCACTGCCTCGGAGGTACCGCCCGAGCTTGGTGGGATGGATTCAAGGTCATGCAAGGTGAGCGTGTGATCACTTGGAATGACTTCAAGGAAGGATTCCGCACCGCCCACATTCCTTCTGGGATCACGGCTATCAAGAAGAGAGAGTTCCGAGCACTGAAGCAAGGAAGTGGCTCTATCAAGGAGTACCTATAGAAATTTAACCTGATGTCAGGGTATGCACCTGAAGATGTCAACACAGAAGCTGCCAAGAAGGAACGCTTCATGGAAGGACTTCAACAGACCCTGTAGTATCAGCTCATCGTCGGTGACTATCGTACCTTCTTCGACCTGGTGAACAAGGCCCTCATGCTAGAAGACAAGCGTCGTGCCATAGATGACACTCGCAAGCGCAAGATGATCAGCAAGGGTAGCTCCAGCAACCAGAAGCCTCGCCCATGGCAGTCAGCCCTAGCCAAGTCGACCTATCAGCCACAGCAGGGTAGACCTCCTGCGCCTCATCCGAGCTACCAGCCTTAGCAGTATGCCAATCCTAGGCCAGCTTACAACAACAACCCCAATAACAACAACGGTGGCAGGACCTATAACAACAACGCTGGGCAAGTCGCTTGCTTTTGATGTGGTCAGCCAGGACACATCCCTAGGTTGTGTCCCAACAAGAAGCCACATGCACCGCGCCCCAATGCGCCGAACCAAGGTCAATTCCGTGGAGCACCCCCAAGGAACCCCGCTCCCCGCAACCAGCCCAACAATGGGAAGGGTCGTGTGAATCACGTCACCACGGAGGAAGCCCAGGAAGACCCGGACGTCATACAGGGTACGTTCCTCATCAACTCAACCCTAGCAACAGTATTGTTTGATTTTGGAGCTTCGCATTCTTTTGTCACCCAAAGGTTTGCACTAGAGAGTGGCATGAAGCCTACACCCCTGGGTAGTCGTATGTTGATACAAACCCCAGGATTAGTTATGAAGTCTGAGATAGGTTGTAAGGGAGTTGAGATTAACATCATTGGGGTAGATTTCCTAGCAGACCTTAGCATCCTGAAGTCAGAAGGCTTGGATGTGATCCTAGGCATGGACTGGTTAACCAAGCACCAAGGCTTGTTAGACTGTGCCAAGAGGATTGTCACCATGACTAATAGCCAAGGAGTGGAAGGCAAGTATGTTCCCAACCCTGCCTCCACTCAAGCCCCTCAGGCTAACTGTCTATCAGGAGTTGAGTTGGATCAGGTGCCAGTGGTATGTGAATACCCATATGTGTTTCCTGATGAGCTGCCCGGAATACCTCCAGTCCGCGACATTGAGTTCATCATTGAGCTTATGCCCGGATCAAGGCCCATCTATAAGAAGGCCTATAGGATGGGATCTGAAGAGTTGGCTGAATTGAAGAAGCAACTAGCAAAGCAACTTAGAACAGGATTCATTCGCCCTAGTTCCTCTCCTTGGGGTTCGCCTGTTCTATTTGTGTCAAAGAGGGACAGAACTATCAGACTCTGTGTTGATCATCATTCTCTCAATGAGGTCACAATCAAGAACAAGTACCCACTCCCCAAGATTGAAGACCTGTTTGATCAGTTGAATGGAGCCAAGGTGTTTTCCAAGATCGACCTCAGGTCGGGGTACTACAAGCTGAAGATCAGACCTCAAGACTTTCTGAAGTTGGCATTTGTAACCCGGTATGGCATGTATGAATACACGGTCATGTCATTTGGGTTAACCAATGCCCCTTCCTACTTCATGTATCTCATGAATAAAGTCTTCATGGAGTACTTGGAAAAGTTCGTTGTCGTCTTCATTGATGACATACTCATCTTCTCCAAGACTGAAGAAGAGCATGAGGAGCACTTGAGATTGGTCCTAGAGAAGCTTCGAGAGCACCAGCTTTATGCCAAGTTCAGCAAGTGTGAATTCTGGCTGCATGAAGTTGGATTCTTGGGTCATGTGTTGACTGCGGAAGGGTTATCAGTGGATCCTGCCAAGATTGAAGCCGTGACTGAATGGCAAACCCCAACCACCGTGAAGGAAGTCAGGAGCTTCCTCAGGCTCGTGGGAGATTCCTACAAGTTCGTTGAAGGGTTCTCAAGCATTACCCGACCCATGACCCATCTTTTGAAGAAAGACAAGAAGTTTGAATGGACAACTAAGTGCAAGGAAAGCTTTCAGGATCTCAAGAAGAGATTGACCACAACCCCCATTTTGGCCAGCCCCGATATTCACGAGGAGTTTGTGATATATTGTGATGCATCAAGGACCGGGCTTGGAGGTGTTATGATGCAAGAAGGAAGAGTCGTAGCATATCTATCCAGACAGCTACATCCTCATGAAGAGAACTACGCCACTCATGACCTTGAGTAGGTAGTTGTGGTTCATGCCTTGAAGACATGGAGACATTACCTTCTAGGGAAGCAATGTGAGATATACACAGACCACAAGAGTTTGAAGTATACTTTCACCCAAAGAGAATTGAACATGAGGCAGCAAAGATGGTTGGAGTCAATCAAGGATTACGACCTTAGTGTTCAATACCACCCCGGACAGGCTAACGTGGTAGCAGACACCTTAATCAGAAAGGCTTGTTCCTTGAATGCTATGATTAAGGAAAGGCTACATGCCCTGTATGAAAAGCTTGAAAGCTTCGTCTTGGAACTAGTTGCCCCCCGATTCCTTGCCAACCTCGAAGCAAAGCCGACCTTGATGGATGATATTAAGGAAGCTCAGAAGGGACACGAGAGCATTGAAGGCATAAGAGGAAGATCAAGGCAGGCAAGGCCCCAGGATTCTCAGTGGATGAGAAATGAGTTGTATGGGTTGGGAAGCGCATCTGCATCCCCAATAAAGAGGAGCTCAAGAACCTGATCTTGCAAGAAGCTCATGACACCCCATACTCCATCCATCGTGGAGGAACCAAGATGTATCAAGACCTCAAGGCAAGATTCTGGTGGCACGGCATGAAATGGGAGATAGGGACGTTCGTTGCTAAGTGCGACCCGCTGGACTATTGCAACCTCTCAAAGTGCCTGAATGGAAGTGGGACAAAGTCGGGATGGATTTCATCACCAGTTTACCAAGGTCAAGCAAGGGACATGACTCTATTTGGGTCATTGTCGACCACCTGACCAAAGTAGCCCACTTCATCCCCATCAAGACAACCTACAATGGGAACCAATTGGCCAACCTCTACATCAACCGGATTGTGAGCCTCCACGGAGTTCCTAAGGAGATTGTATTGGACCGAGGCACCCAGTTCACCTCACGATTCTGGAATAGGTTCCAAGAAGCCTTGGGAACCAAGCTCTCTTTCAGCACTGCTTTTCATGCCCAGACCAGTGGGCAAACTGAACGAGTATATCAGATACTCAAAGATATGCTCCGTGCTTATGTCTTGGCTTATGTAGCCAAGTGGGAAGATTGCCTACCGTTTGCCAAGTTCTCCCACAACAATAGCTACCAGGTGATTCTTCAGATGGCACCATTTGAGGTGTTGTATGGACGCAAGTACCGTACTCCCCTCAACTAGTCAAAAACCGGGGAAGGATTAGTCTTCGGACCAGACATCCACCGCAAAGCAAAAGAGCAAGTTCAACCCGTCCGAGAGTGACTCGAGACCGCAAAGACTAGGCAGAAGAGCTACGGCGACTCTCACCGTCGGGACATGAGTTTCCGTGTTGGAGACCATGTTTACCTCCATGTCACGCCTCTCAAAGGTACCAAGCGATTCCACATCAAGGGAAAACTTGCACCAAGGTTCTTTTGGCCCCATCAAGATCACCGACACACGAGAAGAAGTTACCTATCAACTAGAACTACCTTCCGA
Organism: Hordeum marinum; assembly: GCA_022496015.1. Classification (NCBI taxonomy): domain Eukaryota; kingdom Viridiplantae; phylum Streptophyta; class Magnoliopsida; order Poales; family Poaceae; genus Hordeum; species Hordeum marinum. Next base: position 183,298,625 of record CM039677.1, on the reverse strand, counting down.
GCTATCGGATGTGCACAACGTATTTCATGTGTCACAACGCCAGAAGTGTTTGCAAGTCCCCAACCGCCCCGGCCTCTACAAGGACATTGACCATCAAGCCATCGATCTTCAGCTAGAGCTCACTTATCGTGAGAGCCCAGTTCGCATTCTAGATGAAGCCGAGCGCTGCACACGAAGCCGCACCATCAAGTAATTCGAGGTTCAATGGAGCAACCACTCCAAAGCTGAAGCAACCTGGGAGCGTGAAGAGTATCTTAGATCTGAGTTCCCTTATCTTTTTAGCGCTTAGCCTAGGAATCTCGGGGACGAGATTCTTATAAGGGGGGTAGGTCTGTCACACCCTGTGTTTGTATCACTTGATATGCTTGGATTTATAAAATTTGGAGCCAAGTAAAACTTTTTCAAAGCTTGTGCTTGTTTGAATTGTTGCTTGTTTGCTTGTTAATTGTGGTTTATGGCACTCTTAGATTCTATCCGTCTTCATATTCATCTTTGTTGACCCAAACCTCTTGCCCAATGATCATGCCATGTGAATAGTGCCCAAAAATAATTTTATCTATTTTTATTTTGACCAAAAAGGATTTACCCAAATTAGGTTTTCAAAACCCCCTAAAATGAGGTTTGCACTACAAGTCCTCAAAGTGCGTGGATCCTTCTCCCCCAAAGGCTTTACTTCAAACCTACTATATATAAGACTTTTCAAAACCACCAAATATGAATTTTAAAGATTATTCTTATATTTTATTTAAAGCCTTTTTCTTAAGACTAGAAATGGTTTTTCATAGGGAAAAATTATTTAAATGCTTTCAAAATATTTTAGAAAATTTAGGGAAACTCAGTGGACATATATTTTCCATATATATGAGTTTTAACACATGGGCATGTTCAAATCATGGGCAAAACCCCTCAAAACCCTTTCTGCTCAAACCAAGCTTTTGAAATATTTCTATAATAAATATTCTCAATAAATTCCAAGGAAATTCCAGCAAGTCAACACTATCATAGGTTATGATCTTGGAAAGTTTCATCTCAATCAAAGTTGATTTGGTTCATCAAACTATTCCAAACCCCTTCCTGTCCAGATTCAAATTTGAACAACTTTACATTGTGAAGTTTCTCCCATTGACCCCCAAACTTTGTGGACATGTTCTAATCACCTAATAATGTTGCTACACTAAGTGGTGCATCAAGGGTAAAATCTTAGCATGGCTAGATCTACAGAAACCAGAATCTGTTAATTCCTAGGTTTCCACATAGTCACATTATGAACTTTCATCAAACCCTCCCAAACTTGGTGACAATCCCTACTTTTGACCACCCTTTGATCCTGTTAATTATCAAGGCATGTAGAATTCATCTACTCGGTCAAATTACCATCAAACACCTTCTGCATCAATTTTGTGATCAATGATTGGGGCACCATATGAGTTCTCCTTCACCCCCAATTTTACCACAACCCCTTGTGGTTACCCTACACCCCAGTAAAGTTTGAAAGGCCATTGTCCAAAGGTTGTTGTGGTAAAAAGCCACATTTACCCCCTAGACACCAAGATTTCGCCTCTCTGTCCACCTCCCTCTCATCCTAGTCAACTTCTAGGGCATCCAATGCCAGTTTCCCCTAGTCTAGACTCTCCTAGATGCCCTAGGCGCAGGTGCCCACGTAGAAGATGCCAAGGGCAATGCCATGGCATGCAATAGCCACGCTGCAGAGCGCACTATAGTGCCCGACCGCACTGTAGTGCCCCCTCTCGCCAGATGGCCCCCCTCGGCATCTGCGCCATGCCACCGTGTCGGCTCCCTCCTCTATCCTCCTCCTACTCCCTCCTCCCGCGCGTGCCGAGCACCGCCCGGCTCGGCCAACCCGCAGCCTCACACGCGTGCACATCTCTCCCTCTCTATTCCCTCCCCTGGGCCTAGACCAGCCCCAGGAACACCCCAGACTCGCCCCCATTCCCTCCTATGGCCTCTTCTCCTGGGCCTATAAAAAGGGCCTTCCCGAGCCTCTTCTCCTCTCCGAAACGTCCCTGTCACTCACCTTAGACCGTTCCGATCCCCCATTGGAGCCCCCGAGCACCATTGCTCGAGATCGACTGAGGCGCCGCCGCGGCGGAGCTCTATCGATCTCGGGACACAGGACCGCTTCGGTGCTCTTTTCTCCTCCTTTGAGCCCGTAGCTAACTCCTGGCTCGTTCCCCCCTATACTCCGTTCATTTTGAGGCAAGAATCGTCAGATCCATTACATTTATTGAGTACTTTGGTGGGTACTGGCAAAGAGCCCGCATTACTAGTGGTGGGAGTGGTGTGGTCACTCCCAATACAGGGGCGTGCCGGTATGGATGATCATGCGCTGTCTTCACAGGCACCGGGCGCACCATTGGTCCCTGCATGGATGCTACGAGTGATGTACATCATGTGGGATGGGTACCAAATGAGTGGACTCTTTGTTTAGTATCGCTAGGGGAAAGGCATTGTTAGGGTGCTTACCTAGGGTATGTGACGTACCGCGAGTCGTGGATGACACGAAAGTTCCCCGAGTCTTGTGGGTAAAGTGTCCAACCTCTGCAGAGTGTAAAACTATTCGAATAGCCGTGTCCACGGTCAAGGACAGTTGGATGACCGCTCTTGTGCTACGTCCAATTTTTTTCCACAAACTGGTGTGTGTTGAAGGCAAAGATGGTACTTGAGATAAGTCCTATGACTTAGCATGACAATTGAACTAAGTCTGATGACTTAGCATGACGAATGAACATGAGATGTTCAACCCCTACTTACGATGATATATGTAACTTGTTCATATGGATATCTTCCAACTATTGACGCATGCTTACCAAGTTACTTGATCATGTCATTGCATTAAAAATTGGCTTTCCGCAAGTTATCTTCTTAGTGCTATATCATGCATCATTATTACTTGTTCCACGACTTGGGTTGCTTGCGAGTACATTCAAAGTACTCATTGTCTTGCCACTGGTTAGTTGGCTAGGCATGGAAGAACAAGAGTATGTTGAAGAGTTCGTTGGAGACGAACATGCGAACAAGGACACTTCCCAGTCATAATGCCTGTTGGTTAAGGCAGATGGCATGGGTTCACACTTTCGATCAAGATTTCCGTTGTTTGTTCTATTTAAGTGTTTGGCCCTTCTAGCCCTATCTATGTAAGACTAGACCTTCATGGTCTTTATTTGTGTAAGATGTTAAACGAGGATGTTAGATTCTTGTTATTCAGCTTCTGTGTGTTCAGTTAGCATTGATCTCTAGGATTACTGTACACGTGCATTCAGTGATCACGACTTATGAGTTTGGGACCCCACACTTGTGCTCTCGCTAGCTGGACATTCGCGGTGCAATCTGTAGCTGAGACAAAGTGTGGGCCTTTGGTACCATACATGCTACTAAACCATCTCGTGGGAACGAACGTATCGGGCCAAGCGGTCGTCCCCGGGCCGAGACTAGCTGGTGCCAGGGTGAATAGTAAAGCAGTAGAATAAATGCGGAGATGCCAACCCGGGGGTCGCTCGGGGTTATTTGTTTTGTGTGTAAGGAACAAGGGCATGCGCGTGGAGATCTCGGCCAACGCAGTTTGTAGACAATGTGGTCCTGCTGACGCGCGCCAGGCGCTGCCAGGCGCGGACTTGGGGTCTACGGATTAATGGACGTGAGGTGCTGCCGGGCGAGGATGCGGGGTCCGCTAGCTGGTGTGCGGGAGGCACTTCCGGGCATGGACGTGTGGTCCATCGGCTGGTGTGCGCGAGGCGCTGCCGATGGCAGACGCAGGGTCCGCTGGCTAATGAGCGTGAGGCGCTACCAGGTATGGACGCGGGGTCCGCCGACTGGTTTGCGCGAGGCGCTGCCAGGTACGGACGTGGGGTCCACCGGCTGGTGTGTGCGAGGTGCTGCCGATGGCAGACGCGAGGTCCGCCGGCTGGTGTGCGCGAGGCGCTACCGAGGGTGGACGCAGGGTCCGCCAGGTGATGAGCGCGAGGCGCTGCCGAAGGCGGACGCGGGTTCTGCCGACTGGTGTGCGTGAGACGCTGCCGAGGGCGAACACAGGGTTAGCGGGCCGATGAGCGTGAGGCGCTGCCGAAAGCAGCCTCCGCGCCTCCGGGCGAGCAGGTTCACTGATTTTCGCGTAGGCGAGACGGTTGTTGCTGAAGATAGCCGATGCGGCTTGGCACCTGTGGACCACGCTGGCACACCCGCTGGGTGTAGCCTTCGAGCCTCCGGGTGCTTGAAGGGGATCCCAGCAGACGTTTTCTTCTTTGTCTTCTTCCTATCTCTCTTTTTTTGGCAGCATGCCCATCTTTTTTTCAGCCGGACCCATCTCTCCTGCCCCTTCCAAGTGGAAAGCTAGCCACCCATCACGGCCCCCCAGCCGACATAGGAGACCACGCGGGGGCGTAGCCGGTCCAAGCAAGGCGGGCTAAGGGTGCACCCGGCGGTCGCGTGGGGAGCGGGAGCCGGACATGGATGCAAAGCCGGGGCCGTGGGCGGAATGGCACGCAGGGACGCGGCCGGCGGCACCAGGGGGCGTGGGCACAGGGGACCACCGGAGCGACGCAGAGCCCGCGGCAGGCAGCTGGGGCGGGAGCCGACATGCGGGCATGGAGGCTAGGCGAGAGGCCGAGCTGGTGTGTGGACGAGCAGCCACATGCGAGGCCATACGCGGTCCTTCTTGCGTTGGACAGGTGGCCCAGGGAGCGCGAGGAGGGAGCCGAGGCGTGACCGCGGAGCTGGAGCCGGGAAGGCGAGCATAGCCGGAGCCCACGACGAGAAGGTGCAGGCAGCACAATAGCTAGCGGGACAAGGCAGGTGCGACCGTAGGTGCCTGGGCGTGTGTAGGATGGCCGGCGCCGGGCAGCCAGGGTGGAGCCAGTGCTTGGGGCTGGAGTCGGAGCCGGCCGGCGTCCGGGGCGGAGCTGGCGCGCATGCGGCGAAGCGACACGGTCGCTTGGAAGCAGAGCAGGGTGGAGCCGGCCAGTGCACATACGAGCTGCTGGCAGGAGAGCCACGGGGCGACGAGCCGGAGCCGGCTGGCGCGGCGGGAGCCAGCTGATGTCTACTACACAACCTTCTTCTTGTAGACTAGTGTTGGGCCTCCAAGCGTAGAGTTTTGTAAGACAGTAGCAATTTTTCCTCAAGTGGATGACCTAAGGTTTATCAATCCGTGAGAGGTGTAGGATGAAGATTGTCTCTCTCAAACAACCATGCGACCAAATAACAAAGAGTCTCTTGTGTCCCCAACACACCCAATACAATGGTAAATTGTATAGGTGCACTAGTTCGGCGAAGAGATGGTGATACAAGTGCAATAGGGATGGTAGATATAGGTTTTCGTAATCTAAAAATATAAAAACAACAAGGTAACAAATATTAAATGGTGAGCAAAACGTTGTATAAATGCTTGAAAACTAGGCCTATGGTCCATACTTTCACTAGTGCAATTTCTCTCAACAATATTGGCATAGTTGAATCATATGTAAATACCTCTCGTGCGACAAAGAGTTCACTCCAAAGTTACAAATAACAGAGAACAAATGTAGAAATTCTTGTAGGGTACGAAACCACCTCAAACTTATCTTTTCTGATCAATCTTAAGAGCTATCCCTATAAGTGTCACGAACAGCCCTAGAGTTCGTACTAAGATAACACCTTAAGATACACATCAACCAAAACCCAAATGTCACCTAGATACTCCAATGTCACCACAAGTACCCGTGGGCTTGATTATACGATATGCATCACATAATTTCAGATTCATTAATCCAACACAAAGAATTTCAAAGAGTGCCCCAAAGTTTCTACCGGAAGGTCAACATAAGAACATGTACCAACCGCTATGCATAGATTCCCAAGGTCACGGAACCCGCAAGTTTGTCACCAAAACATACATCAAGTGAATCAATAGAACATACCATTGTCACCATAAATATCCCATTGCAAGACATACATCAAGTGTTCTCATATCCTTAAAGACTCAATCCGATAAGTAAACTTCAAAGGGAAAACTCTATTCATCACAACTAGATAGAGAGGGGGAAACACTCCATATGATTCATCTATATTAATAAAGCTCGCGGTACATCAAGATCGTGCCATCTCAATAACACGAGAGAGAGAGAGAGATCAAACACATAGCTACTGGTACATACCCACAACACCGAGGGTGAACTACTCCCTCCTCGTCATGGAGAGCGTCGAGATGATGAAGATGGCGTCCGGTGATGGTTTCCCCCTTTGAAAGGGTGCCGGGACGGGCTCCCGATTGGTTTTTCGTGGCTCTGAAGGTTTGCGTCGGCGGAACTCCCGATCTAGGTTCTGCGTTGGGGTTTCTAGAATATTTGAAGATTTATAGAGATGACAGGGAGGTTAGTGGACTCTCGATGGGTCCACAAGCCTGGTGGCCGTGGCCAGGGGGGTGGCCGCGTCCCTGAGGCTTGCGGACTCCTCGGGAAACTTCTGGCCCAAATCTGATGCTCCATAGGTCTCTTCTGGTCCAAGAAAAATCACTGTAAAGTTTTATTCCGTTTGGACTCTGTTTGATATTGCTTTTCTGTAAAACTCAAAAACAAGGAAAAAACAGGAACTGTCACTAGGCTCTAGGTTAATAGGTTAGTCCCAAAATTAATATAAATTTGTGGTAAAATGATTGTAAAACATCCAAGAATGATAATATAACAGCATGGAACAAGCAAAAATCATAGATACGTTGGAGACGTATCAGCAACCCCAAGCTTAATTCCTGCTCGTCCTCGAGTAGGTAAATAATCAAAACAGAATTTTTGATGTGGTATGCTGACTAGCATTTTGTCCATGTAATATTCTTTATTGTGGCATGAATATTCAGATCCGTAAGATTCAAAACAATAGTCTACTATTGACATAAAAACAGTGATACTTCGAGCACACCAAGAAGGCAGTCGTGTCCTTTCGAAATAACATGGCCTTAGAAAGTTATCCCAACAAAATCATATGGTCTGGCTATGCTCCATCTTCCCCACACAAAGTATCTAAATCATGCACAACCCCGATGAACAAGTCAAGAAATTATTTCACACTTTTGGTGTTCTCAAACCTTTTCAACTCTCACGCAATACATGAGCGTGAGCCATGGATATAGCATTATAGGTGGAATAGAATATGGAGGAGGTACAAGGAAAAAAAGGAGAAGATAGTCTCACATCAACTAGGCGTGTCAACGGGCTATGGAGATGCCCGTCAATAGATATCAATATGAGTGAGTAGGTATTGCCATGCAACAAATGCACTTAGAGCTATAAGTGTATGAAAGCTCAAAAAGAGAACTAAGTGGTCGTGCATAATGAATATCCACTAGTTATATGAAAGTGACAAAATAGGAGACTCTCTATCATGAAGATCATGGTGCTACTTTGAAGCACAAGTGTGGAAAAAGGTAGTAGCAATTGTCCCTTCTCTCTTTCTCTCATTTTTTCCTTTTTTTATTTTTTATTTATTTTGGTGGGCTTCTTTGGCCTCTTTTATTTTTTGTAAAGTCCGGATACTCGTCCCAACTTGTGAGGGAGCCATAGCCTCCATCATCCTTTTCTCTCATGGGACAATTCTCTATTAATGAAAAATCATCACACTTTTATTTACTTATAACTCAAAGAAAAAGAAATTACAACTCGATTCCTATGACAAAATATGACTCTATATGCAATATGAAGTGATGATGCAAGTCATAAAAAACTACATGGTGGAAGTTTGATGGCAATATATCTCGGAATGGCTATGGAAATGCCATAATAGGTAGGTATGGTGGACGTTTTGAGGAATATATGGTGGCTGTTTTGAGGAAGGAAGGTTTGGTGTACCGGTGAAAGTTGCGCGGTACTAGAGAGGCTAGCAAAGATGGAAGGGTGAGAGTGCGTATAATCCATGGACTCTACATTAGTCATAAAGAACTCACATACTTATCAAAAAAGTCTATTAGTTATCAAACAAAGCATTATATGCCTGCTCCTAGGGGAGAGGTTGGTAGGAGTTAACCATCGCGCGCTCCCGACCCTCACACAATGGTCGACAATCAGTACACAAATCATGCTCCGACTTCGTTACATAATGGTTCACCATATGTGCATGCTACGGGATTCACAAGCTTTAACACAAGTATGTCTTCCAATTCACAACTACTCACTAGCACGACTCTCATATTACCATCCCTATTATCTCAAAACTATATGCAAGGAATCAAACTTCTCATAGTTTTTAACGCACTTAATATGAAAGTTTTTATTATATCCCTCTTGGATGCCCATTATATTAGGACTGAATTAATAACCTAAACAAATTACCATGCTGTTTTAAGAAACTCTCAAAATAATATAAGTGAGGAACGAGATTTCAATAGTTTTTGTGAAATATAACACCACCATGCTCTATAAAGATATAAGTGAAGCACTAGAGCAACATTGTCTAGCTCAAAAGATATAAGTGAATATTAATGAGTAGTCAAACAATTAAGTAGATATGTGAGGAATCTCTCTCTCCCTCAATAAATATTTTCAGATATTAAGTACTTTATTCAAAAATCAATCCAAAAAAAATAGCACTCCAAGAATAGCACGCATCATGTGAACGAATAAAAAATTAGGCTTAACATAGGCTAACCGATAATTGTTGATGAAGAGAGGTGGGATGCGTAGCATCCCCAAGCTTATATGCTTGAGAATTCTTGAAATATTTACTTGGGGTGCCTTGGGAATCCCCAAGCTTGAGCTTTTGTGTCTCATTCAATCCTCTCATACCACGGTTTCACCTATTCTCAAAAACTTCATCCACACAAAACTCAAAAAGAACTCGTGAGATAGGTTAGTACATATAATAATAAATCAACTCTTTATGTACTGCAAAGACAAGTTGCATAATAATTTTCAAACATTAGGTATTGTATATTATCATTTCCACAATTTATGATCTACCAATATAGGCTATGGAAACTATAGGATAAGTCGATAACGAAACTATGACAGCAATCTGTCTAAACAGAATAGTCTATAGCAATTTATGAAAACAGAGTACTTATATAACACCAAAAATTATGAAAATTTAGGACATGATATAAAATTTATATGAAAATACTTTGTAAATCTTTCAGAAACTTTCCACGTTCCAGTAAAATATGAAAATTCAAACACTTCAGGCAAAGTTCCTGTTTTTACACAACACTAATCAAAACATGCAATGCAAGCATCCTAAGGCAATTCTTGGAGATTTTTATTGAAAAACAAGATTATAAATAAAAACTAACAGAGAGTAACAAAATATAATGACACTCCAAGAAAAACTCACATTATGTGACGAATAAAAATATAGCTCCAAGTAAGATATACCAATAGTGATGAAGAAGAAAGAGGGGATGCCTTCCAGGGCATCCCCAAGCTTAGACGCTTGAGTCTTCCATGAATATTACCTTGGCGGTGCCTTGGTAATCCCCAACCTTAGGTTATTTTCACTCCTTATTCTCCTCATATCGGTGTGTTACCCAAAACTTGAAAACTTCAATCACACAAAACTTAACGGAACTTCATGAGAAGGGTTAGTGCAGTAAATATAGATCATTCACTTAGGTACTATCAAGACAAGATTCATAATTTTTCCCACATGATAACTAATGTAATAAATCATTCCCAAAATTTATATTACTCAATATAAGATATAGGAACACTTGAAACAAGCAAACTATGCATGCAAATCAGATTCTTTCAAAAACAGAAAAGTCTGTGAAGATCTGAATGATCACCATACTTCCCTGACTGTAAAAATTCTGAAAAATTAGGAAAACTCAAGGCATTTGCGTTTAAAGTTTTTGTAAAAATTGAAGAATTTGTTGGTGCTCCGGTAAAACCAGATAATTCATATACTAGACGCAAAACTTTCTGTTTTTGCATAGAATCAAACAAGCAAGTATCCACACTATCCCAAAGGCTTTACTTGGCACTTTATTGGAACAAAAGACACAAAACATGATTAATAAAGTAGCTTAATCATGTGAACATGTCAAAACGGTAAAAGTGTTGGGTTGTCTCCCAAGAAGAGGTTTTCTTTAATGCCTTTTAGCTAGGCATGATGATTTCAATGATGCTCACATAGAAATAGTAATTGAGACATGCAAAAGAGCATCATGAATCTCATGACAAGCACATTTAAGTCTAACCCACTTCCTATGCATAGGGATTTTGTGACCAAACAATTTATGAGAACGAGAATCATCTAACATAGGAAGGGAAAACAAGCATATCTTCAAGAATTTGAACACATAGAGAGGAAACTTGATATTATTGCAATTCCTATAAGCATATGTTCCTCCCTCATAATAATTTTCAGTATCATCATGATGAAATTCCAAAATATAACCAGCACATAAATCATTATTTTTATGATGCACAAGCATAGAAAATTTGTCACTCTCCACATAAGTAATTTTATTCTCATTTAAAATAGTGGGAGCAAACTCAACAAAATAACTAGCATGACATACTTGATTGACAAAACCACTTTGAATATTAAAATCAGGATGACAAGTTTCATGGTTACCATTACTATTTATAGCATACGTTTCATCACAATAATCATCATAGATAGTAGGCATGTCATAATCATAATAGTTTTGCTCATCAAAACTTGGGGGGCTAAAAATATCATCTTCATCAAACATAGCATCCCCAAGCTTATGGCTTTGCATATCATTAGCATCATGAATATTCAGAGAATTCATACTAACACTATCACTATCATGCTCATCACTCAAATATTTAGTGCCAAATATTTTAATAACTTCTTCTTCTAACACTTGAGCACAATTTTCCTTTCCATCATTTTCACGAAAGACATTAAAAAGATGAAGCATATGAGGTAACGTCAATTCCATTTTTTCGTAGTTTTATTTTATAAAACCAAACTAGTGAAAAACAAGAAACTAAAATATTAAATTGCAAGATCTAAATATATACCTTCAAGCACTCACCTCCCCAGCAACGGCGCCAGAAAAGAGCTTGATGTCTACTACACAACCTTCTTCTTGTAGACTCGTGCTGGGCCTCCAAGCGTAGAGTTTTGTAGGACAGTAGTAATTTTCCCTCAAGTGGATGACCTAAGGTTTATCAATCCGTGAGAGGTGTATGATGAAGATGTTCTCTCTCAAACAACCCTGCAACCAAATAACAAAGAGTCTCTTGTGTCCCCAAGACACCCAATACAATGGTAAATTGTATAGGTGCACTAGTTCGGCGAAAAGATGGTGATACAAGTGCAATATGGATGGTAGATATAGGTTTTTGTAATCTGAAAATATAAAAACAGCAAGGTAAAAAATAGTAAACGGTGAGCAAAATGTTGTATAAATGCTTGAAAACAAGGCCTAGGGTCCATACTTTCACTAGTGCAATTTCTCTCAACAATATTGACATAGTTTAATCATATGTAAATACCTCTCATGCCATAAAGAGTTCACTCCAAAGTTAAAAATAGTGGAGAACAAACATAGAAATTATTGTAGGGTACGAAACTACCTCAATGTTATCTTTTCTGATCAAACTTATGAGCTATCCCTATAAGTGTCACGAACAGACCTAGAGTTCTTACTAAGATAACACCTTAAGATACACATCAACCAAAACCATAATGTCACATAGATACTCCAATGTCACCATAAGTACCCATGGGCTTGATTATACGATATGCATCACATAATTTCAGATTCATTAATCCAACACAAAGAATTTCAAGGAGTGCCCCAAAGTTTCTATCAGAACGTCAAGATAAGAATGTGTGCCAACCCCTATGCATAGATTCCCAAGGTCACGAAACCCACAAGTTGATCACCAAAACATACATCAAGTGAATCAATAGAACATACCATTGTCACCATAGATATCCCATCGCAAGACAACCAAGTGTTCTCATATCCTTAAAGACTCAATCCGATAAGTAAACTTCAACAGGAAAACACTATTAATCACAACTAGATAGAGAGGGGAAACACTCCATATGATTCATCTATATTAATAAAGCTCACGATACATCAAGATCGTGGCATCTCAATAACACGAGAGAGAGAGAGATCAAACACATAGCTACTAGTACATACCCTCACCCCCGAGGGTGAACTACTCCCTCCTCATCATGGACAGCGTTGGGATGATGAAGATGGCCTCCGGTGATGGTTTCACCCACCTACAGGGTGCCAGAACGGGATCCCAATTGATTTTTCATGCTCTGGAGGTTTGCAGCGGCGGAACTCCTGATCTAGGTTCTGCGTTGGGGTTTCTGGAATATTTGACGATTTATAGAGCTGAGATGGAGGTCAGTGGACTCTAGAGGAGCCCACAAGCCTGGTGGCCGCGACCAGGGGGTGGCTGCGCCCCTGAGGCTTGTGGCCTCCTCGGGAACCTTCTGGCCCAACTCTGATGCTCCATAGGTCTCTTCTGGTCCGAAAAAATCACCGTAAAGTTTTATTCCATTTGGACTCCGTTTGATATTCCTTTTCTGTAAAACTCAAAAACAAGGGGGAAATAGGAACTGGCACTAGTCTCTATGTTAATAGGTTACTTCCAAAATAATATAAAGTTATGGTAAAATGATTCTATAATGTCCAAGAATGATAATATAACAACATGGAACAAGCAAAAATTGTAGATACGTTGGAGACGTATCACCAGCCAACGACGCACATGGCTGGCCGACCGTGGTGGGAGCCGACCCGAGCCGCACGCGACCGGCCTGTCCGGAGGCGGATTAGAGCCGGTGCATGGCAAGGCGGAAGGGGACGCACGGAGCCGAGCAGGGAGTGCGGCGAAGCGCAGTGCGGGAGCGGTCGGAGCGGCGGAGCCGACGTAGGAAGGTGACACCGGCGCAACGAGGCGGAGTTGGCGGGTAGGCGACGCAGGCGACGCAAGGCGGATGGTTATGCAGTCGGCCATGCATGTGGCCATGCAAGCGTCTTGGCCATGTGCGCACACATGTACAACCCATATGTACGTGTTTTCTTTTTGTGGAGCCGGCCAACCAAGGTATTTTGATTGAATCTAACTTTTTTGTGTCCTAGCAGCTAGCCAGCGGGCATGTGCATGCCGCCAGTTGGCGGGAGACATCGCATCATCGTCGGCTGGGGGTGCTGCCAGCTGCAGGTAGGCCGGGACCTACTGATGATGGATGGATGCGTGCATGGCTGAGTGGGCAAGGCGAGGCCTGAGGTGAGGCCTGAGCTAGGCGAAGTGAACGGAGCCCCATGATGAGACGAGGCACAACATGTGTGGGAATTGTAGCTGATGTTGCGGAGTGACGGGCGGCAGCGGCCGCAACTCAGCGCAGCCGTGATGCCTGTTGGCCGACACGCGTCTGACCGTTATGACAAGTGTATTGGAGAGCTTCGGCCTGTGTTTAACGAGTGATGAGGCCGACGATGGGGACGCGCCATCTCATGCGGCAGTCCCCGGGGGCATGTTGATGTCGAGCTCCCGAGCGCCGCCGGAGAGACGGTGTTAGAGTCGCGATGGTGATGACGAGGTTGGTGGCGAGGACACGTCGTCTCGTGCAAAAGTCCCAGGAGCATGTTGATGTCGAGCTCTTGAGCACCGCCAGAGAGACGGCGTTAGTGCCGCGGTGGTAACTACGAGGCCGGCGGGGAGGACACGCCATCTCGTGCAGCAGTCCCGGGAGCATGCTGATGTCGAGCTCCCGAGTGCCGCCAGAGAGACAACGTTAGCGCCGCGATGGTGATGACGAGGCCGGTGGCGATGACGCGGCGCTGCACGCACTTGCCCTGGGGGCGTGACGATGTCGAGCCCTCGAGTGGCGGCGACGCTGCGCTAGTGACGACGAAGAAGGTCCGCCCGGACTGTGGTTCCAGCGGCAGCGAGCCTCACGGTGGGCGCCAACTGTCGTCCTTTTCTCATGGGGGGTCATGCGAGACGGCAGATGCCATGGGGTGGTTTATCGAGGTGAGAGCAAGGCCATCGTGGATGGTCCAGGATGGGTATGCGAATAGCACGTAGTGGTTTACCCAAGTTCGCGGCTCTCCGGAGAGATAATACCCCTACTCCTGCATATATGTATATCTGTGGAATATCTGGTACATGGTTGCTCCTGGAGCTGTATGGGAGAGGAGAGCCATGAGGCTTGTTGCCTCATGTGCGTGTATGTGTGAGCACGTGAGAGTGAGGATGAGAGAATGTCAGCGGAATCTAGCCCCCTGAGAGAGTGAGAGGGGCCCTTTATATAGGCATGGATGGTTAGCTTGGGATGTAAGCCATAGTGGGTAGTTTACATCCCAAGCAGCTTGAGGTGTAAGCTACCATGGCTAGCTTACATGTCAAGCCACATGTAGCTTGTGGACTAAGCTATGTCTTTCCCTTGGTGCACTTTATAAATCAGTGTCTAGGGGGCAGGTTACACTGTAGATAATACCACATGAAGCATCTACAGTGTACTCCTGCTTGCCAATAGTGCACCGCCATGAGATGTGGCCATTTGGTCCGCGTGTGTCCGAAAAGAGGTTGGGAGCTGACTTCGATAGGCCCTAGCCGGACAGGAGGAGCCGGCCTGGAGGTGCCCGACGGGAGGAGCCTTACTGGAGGAGCCATACTGGAGGATCCGAACAGGGGGAGCCGGATAGGAGGAGCCGGCCTAGAGGAGCTGGCCGGGAGGTGCCAGACGGGAGGAGCCATACTGGAGGATCCGGACTGGAGGATCCACACAGGGGGAGCCGGACAGGAGGAGCCGGAGAGGAGGAGCCGGACAGGACGAGTCGGACAGGAGGAGCCAGACGGGAGGAGCCGGATGGGAGGAGACGGACGGGAGGAGCCATACGGGAGGAGCCAGACAGGGGGAGCCGTACATGAGGAGGCAGACATGAGGAACCTGACACGAGGAGCCGGACGTGAGGAGCTAGACAGGGGGAGCCAGATAGGAGGAGCCAGACAAGGGGAGCCGGACAGGAGGAGCCGGACAGGAGGAGCCGGACAGGAGGAGCCGGACAAGAGGAGCCGGACAGGAGGAGCCGGACAGGAGGAGCCGGATAGGAGGAGCCGGACAGGGGGAGCCGGACAGGAGGAGTCGGACAGGGGGATCCGTACATGGGGAGACGGACTGGAGGAGGCAGACAGGAGGAGCTGGATAGGGGGAGCCGGACATAAGGAGCCAAATAGGGGGATCCAGACATGAGGAGCCGGACATGAGAAGCCAGATAGGAGGAGACGGACAGGGGGAGCTGGACAGGAGGACCGCACAGGAGAAGCCAGACATGAGGAGCCGGACAGGAGAACCAGATAGGGGGAGCTGGACATGAGGAGCCGGACAGGGGGAGCCGGACAGGTGGAAGCTGCCGGGGGAGCCAGCCGGGAGGAGTCAGCTTGGCCACAGCTCTGTCTTCTGTCTTTACTTCTTCGTTTGTCTTGTTGATTCATGGGGCTTCGCAAACCGGGGGTGGGTCCCCTGATGTTTTAAAATGTTAGGTCATCTCCTTGAGCCTACCCGGGGGTAATCACCCCGAAAAGGTCGGCATGGCAAGCACTGGGGTGCTACCTGAAGGGGGAGCTCTTGTTGAGGAAGCCATCACTGCTACCGGGCTCGACATCGTTGAAGAGCCAAATTCTGGCAGCAAATCCCAAGAGGAGTAGCTCCTCCAGACCATGGGCGATAGGTTCCGAAAGCTTCGAGCACTCCTGGGTTCCCGAACGGAGAAACTGGACTCCAGGGCAGCAGTCATGGAAGCAACCGAGGCCAACTTTTAGGAGCGCATCGAGGAAATCCCGGCCTGGTTCGCCCAAGGTTCCCATGACCTGAAGACTGGACAGGCGTAGTTGAGCCAGGGCTGGAGCCAACTCTTCATGTAGCAGTCTGATGCCGAGCAGGCAAAGGAAAAGGCTAAACAAGGGGCCGTCGTAGAGGATGCTCGCTTGATAGAGCGTCGTGTGTTCATCGATGCCCATGAGGAGGACCTCACCGCTCGTGAGAAGGTGCTTGTCGAGAAGCTCTACGGAAAGGAAGTGGAGCTCGAGGATCTCGTCACGCGGCGGACCCAGGAGCTGGAGCGGAAGCATAAGGAGGCGCTCGAGGCCCTAAAAGCGGACCATGCCGTCAAGCTGAAAGGGGCCGTCGACACAGCTGAAGCTGTCGAGGCCGCCAAGAACCTGTAGGAGGAGCGGGTGAAGAAATTGGAGGCCGATCTTGAGGATCTCGGCAAGGAGGTCTCGTCGCTTGAGGCTGAAAGGGACAAGGCCGTCGCCAGCTTGATGGAGACGCAGGTCGCCATTTCTGATAGGACCAAGCAGCTCTCTTTGGCCAACGAGTCCATCAGCGACCTAAAGCTGAAGCTGGTCACACTGATCGGGACTCTTGACACCGCCAAGGCTCGGGAAAGGGCTCTAGTCATGGATCTCAATGACGAGAAGGAGCGGGTCAAGAGCGCCACCGTTGCCCACAACAATTATGTACATGAAGTGGACATCAGGACCAAGAAGCTCGTCGATTTCAAGGGGAGGCTCGCCGAACAATTGACCGCCATGGGCCTAGAAGGCCCCACATATTCTCCTGACGACAGGGTGTCCATGAGCGCCAAGGTGACCATGTTCTTTGATAGCCCACTTGGAGTCTTGGAGCAGCTTCGCTGCACCGGGTGTCCCACTTGGCCAGCAAATCGCGTAAGCTCTTCTAGGCCATCCTCCGCAAGGTGCTCGTCAAGGTGGCATATAAGAACCCCAACCTCAACCTCACCAACGTCCTCGACCACTTGCCGAAGGACACATACGTTGAAGGTGATTGCCGAGATTAGCTGCCTCACTCCTCGCTGTCACAGATGTCAAAAACAATTTATTTTATGGTTGAAGCTCGGCAAGGCCAATGTCATATTGCCCGTTATGCTCTGGACAACCATTATGTTATCTCCCTTGCTTGATTTCTCTCTCTGTATGTGTTCACCCTACGCTTGATTGGAAACTTGCCGGCATGCACATCTCTACCACGAGCGCTAGGTGTGGGACTTTAGCAGCCTGCTGGCAAAATTGCCGCCGACAAGAGACCCTGGTACTTCCAATGCCGTCGCCTAGGCTGTTGAGCGGACTCGAAACAGAATAAGGGCATGAACAATCGCAAAAAGGTTCCTTCGCGTGCAGGTTTTCCATACAGAAGTCGAGATCGCCAAAGGAAAATAACCTTACAGCCCGAATTTACTTGGGGTTTTTGCAACTTATCTTTTTTGTTGTCGTGCTTCCTCTTGCAAGTTTTTTTTTGGGACTTTGCTCATAGGTATACGTACCACCATAGGACAAAAGAGATCTACTCAAACATCATAGGATAGCCACACATCATTGGATAATAATATATAGCATTAAGCACCATGTTTAAGTAGAGATTAAAGTGAGGAATATAGGTTTTACACCGTTGCATAGAGGGGGAGAGAGTTGGTGGTGACAATGGCGAAGTTGTTGGTGTAGATCGCCGTCACGATGGATGCCCTAGCGGACCTCCGATGCCACCGGGAGAGAGGGGGAGAGAGACCCCTCCTTCTTCTTATTCCTTGGCCTCCTCCCTAGGTGGCAGGAGGTTTCCCCCTCTGGTACATGGCCACCTTGGCTCCCAGAGGGCAGCAGCGCCTCCGAGATTGGATCACACTCTCTGTTTCTTTGCTATTTTCGCGACTGTTTTTTGACCCCTTCAACGTTTCTTAACTATCAAGAGATTTGTAACTCTGATCAGGCTGAAATTTTGAGGGAATTTTTATCCTGAAAATATCTTCCTTGCGGTGGAAGGAGCCTGTTGGCTTGTGGGGCCCTCGAACTTCGTCTTGCGTTGATTATGACTCCCAAAATTCACATATATACCAAAAAAATATCTGTAAATTTTTATCGCGTTTGGACTTCATTTGATATGGAATTTCTACGAAACAAAACACACACAAAAAACAAGAACTGGCACTGGGCATTGAATCAATAGGCTAGTGCTAAAAAATAATATTAATTTGTAAATAATTACTCAAAAAGTATCCTAGAATGATAATATAATATCATGGGACAGTACAAAATTATAGATACGTTGGAGACGTATCAGGATCATCTTTTCCATCCCTTGCATGTTATAGTTCATCACGAAGCTCTAGTAGCTTGGTGGCATTAACTTGGAGAACTTTCTCAATCACTATCTTATCTGGATAATTAACTATCACTTGATTCAAGCGATTGTAGCACCCAAACAATCTGAGCATATGCCCAGCGATTGAGATATTCTCCTCCGTGTCGCATGCAATGAACTTGTCGGAGGTCTCATATCTCTCAACACGGGCATGAGCCTGAAATTCCAATTTTAGCTCTTGGAACATCTCATATGCTCCATGACATTCAAAATGTATTTGGAGCCTCATTTCTAAGTCGTAAAGCATGACACACTGAACTATCAAGTAGTCATCAGTATGTGCGTGTCAAATGTTCACAACATCCACATCTAATGCTTTAGGGGAAGGTGCACCGAGTGGTGCATCAAGGACATAAACCTTTAAGAAGCCGTGAGGATAATTGATACGTCTCCAATGTATCAATAATTTATGAAGTATGCATGCCATATTCACTTATCTTTACAATAATTTATATGGTTTTGATGCACTTTATATCATTTATTTAGAACTAACCCGGACCGACATTGTTTTCAGTAGAATTGCCGTGGTATTGATTTTTGTGCAGAAAATGAAAGTTCTTGGAATCGCTTCAAAGATTTTTTGAGTTTTTTCTGGAGGAAATAAATAACATTGGAATGAAGAACTAACGGAGAGGAGCCACCTGTGGGACACAAGCCAACAGGGTGGCCCCTTGTAGCGTACCCTGATGACTTGTGGGGCCAACGTGGCTCCGTTGCATGTGATTCCAACGTTGAATAATCCAATAAATCCAAAAAACCCAAGAAATAAAGAGAGAGCCCTCTTTCCGCTGCCGCAACTCTATGTATCGACAAAAAACAATCTGGAGGCATTCCAATACCCTGGCGGAGAGGGTAAATCATCTCCGGTGGCCATCTTCATCATCCCAGTGGAGGCCATGATGAGGAGGGAGTAGTTTAACATGGGGGCTAACAGTTTGGACCAGTAGCTATGTGTTCAATCTCACTCTCTCGCGCGCGCGTTCTTGAGATGATACGATCTTGATGTATCACATGATTTGGTAATGTAGTTGGATCATATGGTGTTCTTCCCTCTCTATCTTTTGATCAATTGAATCTTTTCCTTTGAGAACTCATTATGTTGGATTGAATATTTTGGTTTGAGAACACTTTATGTATGTCTTGTGTGGTATACCCATGGTGACATTGCGGTATTCTATTGATTCACTTGGTATATCTTAAGTCATCAACTTGTAGATTCCGGTGACCTTGGGGATCTATGCATAGGGGTTGATTGCATGTCTTCGTACCACCTCCGATAGAAATCTTGGGGTGCTCCTTGAAGTTCTTTGTGTTTGATTGAATATGATAGATCTGAGATTGTTTGATGAATGTCGCATATTTTACCCACAGATACTTGAGTTGACATTGGAGTATCTAGGTGACATTAGGGTGGATTGATATGTATCATTGGTGTTATTTTACTATGAACTCTAGGGATGTTTGTGACACTTATAGGAATAGATCCAAATATTGATCAGAAAGAATAACTTTGAGGTGGTTCTACTACATCCACCAATTTCATCTATTTGTTCTCCACTAGATAGGAACTTTGGACTCATTCTTTGTTGCATGTTGAGGGATGATCATATGATTCAACCATGTTAGCATTGTTGGGAGATTGCACTAGTGAAAGTATGAACCCTGGGCCTTGTTTCCAAGCATTAATAAACCAATTTCTCACTGTTTACTATTTTTTACCGTTCTATTTTTACATTTTCAGATTACAAAAACCTATATCTACCATCCATATTGCACTTGTATCACCATCTTGACGTAGCTTGAGAGTGTGTCGGTATTTCCCCAAGAGGAATGGATGATGCAACACAGCTATGGTAAGTATTTCCCTCAGTTATGAAACCAAGGTATCAATCCTGTTAGGAAGACCATGCAACACTATGTAAACGGTACCTGCACACAAAGAACAAATACTTGCAACCCGACGTGTAAGAGAGGTTGTTAATCTCTCAACGGTAAAAAGATAGATTAGATGTAGTAGACTCGATAAATAGATCTCACAAGAAAACAAAATAAAATAGGCAAATAAAAAGTGCAGCAAGGTATTTTTGGGTTTTTGGATTAATAGATCTGAAAACCAAAGCGGCAAAAAGATAGATCGGAAAGCAATATGTTGGAAAAGTAAACTCGGGGGCCGTAGGTTTCACTAGTGGCTTCTCTCATGAGTATAGCACACGGTGGGTATACAAATTACTATTGGGAAGTTGATAGAAGATCAAATAATCGTGACGATATCCAAGGCAATGATCATTATATAGGCATCACGTCCAAGATAACTAGTCCGAAACTATTCTACATCTACTACTATTACTCCACACATCGACCGCTATCCAGCATGCATCTAGTGTATTAAGTTCATGGGAAAATAGAGTAATGCAATAAGAATGATGACATGAGGTAGACATGATCTATTCACGTAGGAATAGACCCCATCTTATTATCCTTAATAGCAACGATACATGCGTGCCTCGCTGCCCCTTCTGTCACTCGGAGAGGACACCGCAAGATTGAACCCATCACAAAGCACTTCTTCCCATGGCAAGAAAAATAGATCTCGTTGGCCTAATTAAACCAAAGATTCAAAGAAGAAATACAAGGCTATAAGTAATCATGCATATAATCGATCAAAGAAGACTCAAATAATATTCATGGATAGAACCTGATCATGAACTGAAAATTCATCGGATCCCAACAAACACACCGCAAAAATTCATTACATCAAATAGATATCCAAGTGACCATTGTATTGAGAATCAAGAGAGAGAGAGAGGAACCAATCTAGCTACTACCTATAGACCCGTTGGTCTATGGTGGACTACTCATTCATCATCGGAGAGGCACCCAAGAAGACACTACGCCCATTCGTGATAGTGTTAGATTGGATCTCGCGGTTCTGGAACTTGCCGCGGCTAGAATTGTGTTTTGTCAACCACCCTATGGTTTTTGGAATATTTGAGTATTTATAGAGCTGATAGGCGGCGGAGAAGCATCCCAAGGAGGGCACAAC
This sequence comes from Hordeum marinum, assembly GCA_022496015.1. Lineage (NCBI taxonomy): Eukaryota > Viridiplantae > Streptophyta > Magnoliopsida > Poales > Poaceae > Hordeum > Hordeum marinum. The sequence goes on along the minus strand of CM039677.1, from coordinate 183,277,438 downwards.
CCACCAGGCCATGCCAAGGGCCTCTCGCACGCCCTGGTTTCTTGCGGCCTCCCTGACCCTCCTCTCTGGCACTTCTTTAGTCCACTAGATGTCTTTTGGCCTAAAAAATCTCCAAAAAGTTTCATGGTATTTGGGCTTTATTTGGTACTGATATTCTGCAAAGTAAAAAACAAGCAAAAAACAACAACTAGTACTTGGCACTATGTCAATAGGTTAGTCCCAAAAAATTATATAAAGTTGCTATAAGATGATTGTCAACCATCCAAGATTGATAATGTAACAACATGGAACAATAAAAATTATAGATACGTTGGAGACGTATCAACATCTCCAATCTTAATTCCTGCTCATCCTCGAGTAGGTAAATAATAAAATGTTTGAAGTGGAATGCTTCCTAACATTTTCATCACCTATTATTTTTCTTTTGTAGCATGGACATTTCGACTTTTAGATGGTTCAAAGCAATAGTCTTGTGTTTACATGAAGACTTTAATACTCAGGTGCACCAACAAGCAACCATGTCTTTCAAAATATCAACACTAAAGAAAGCTATTCCTAGCCCATCATGCTCAATCATTGATCCACTCATGAAACACACTCAAATATTAGCTACACCTAATGATCAAGTACAATCATACTGCCTCCTAGTTGGTGCTTTATAAGAGAAGATGGAGACTCAAATAAAAGTAAAAATTGCATAAAGTAAATAGATAGGCCCTTCGCAGAGGGTCAGGATTGGTAGAGGTGCCAAAGCTCAAGGTTTAAGTTGAGAGAGAAAAATATTTTGGGTGGCATGCCTTTCCTGTCAACTAAAATGACCGAGATCTTTCAATACTTTTCCATGCTAGATAAATCATAAGCGGTTCCCAAACAGAAAATAAAGTTTATTCCTTTTTCCACCATTCTTTCACAATCCATTGCTAGCCGAATCCATGGTTGCCTACCATACCAACACTTCCCAAGGAATTTATTATTTCACAACATAAAGTAAATTTCTTTTTTCATTTCGGGACTGGGCATCCCTATTACCATCATACCCTTGCGCAATTACAAGTGAATAAACACTCATCTTGAGAATAACACATCTACCATGGAGAAGTATCGGTTACCCCCTTCCACTTCATGAGAAGTACAAGCACACAAAAAGGAAAATTCATTTTGAAAATCAGAGATGGCACATACAAATTTTCTTGGAACGCTATGGAAATATTGCATATAGGTAGGTATGGTGGACTATGGGAAAACTAGGTTTAAGTGTTTTGGATGCACAAGTAGTATTTCTACTTAGTGCAATTGGAGGCTAGCAAATAGATTGAGCAGCAACCAACCAAGAAACGAAAATTCACATAAGCGAGCATTAAGCATAACTAACACAGAATAATGCACTATAAGTAGGATGCAATTTCATTGCACAACTATTGAATTCCGTGCTTGCATAGGGAATCACAAACCTTAACACCAATATTCTTACTAAGCGTAATTACTCATCAACATAACTCACATATTTCTATCATCATGTCTCAAAACTATTGAAAAGAATCACGTTTAATTTGTCTAATGGTCTTAATGAAAGTTTTTATTATATACCCCTTGAATATCTATCACTTTTGGACTAGTTTCATATTTTGCCATTTCTTTTGACAAGCTGAAATAATTTTTACTGAAGAACATGAGCATAAAAAAATTCATCTCTCAAAATAATATAAGTGAAGCATGAGAGAATTTTTTCAAAATTTACTAACTCTCAAATTAATTTAAGTTAAGCTTGAGAGTATTTCTTCAAACATGTAAAGCACGCTATGCTAAAAAGATATAAATGAATCACTAGAGAAATTCAATAGCTCAAAAAATTTAAGTGAAGCATATAGAGCAATTCTAACAAATCATTGCATAATTTTGGCTCTCTAAAATAGGTGTGTCCAGGAAGGATACCTGTGACAAAATAAAAATAAAATAAATCAAAGACTCATATAATATAAGACGGTCCAAGCAAAACTCATGATATGTGATGAATAAAAATATAGCTCCAAGTAAAATACCGATGGTCGTTAGAAGAAAGAGGGGATGTCACTCGGGGCATACCCAAGCTTAGTTGCTTGTTCATCTTTGGATATTATCTTGGGGGTGATGTAGCATCCCCAAGCTTAGGCTCTTTTCACTCCTTATTCCTTCATCCATCGTGGTCTCACCCAAAACTTGAAAACTTCAATCACAGAAAACTCAATAAACATTTTGTGAGATCCGTTAGAATAATAAAGAAAATTACCACTCTAAGTAATGTTGAAAATACATTCATATTTTATTTTGGCATTATATCTACTTTATTAAAACTTTACCATGGCTTATACCCTCCAATACAAGCCATACATTCATCAAAATAAGCACACAATGCAACGGAAACAGAATCTGTCTAAAACAGAACAGTCTGTAGTAATCTGTACTCTAACAACACTTGTCTAACTCTAAACATTCTGAAAAATAGAAAAACGTAAATAATTAGTATATAAACACTCTGTTAATATTTCATCTCATTATTACGGTCTAGTAGAAAATGCAAATTCACACACTGGAGTCAAAGTTTCTATTTCAGATTCAGCATTGTTTCTACTCATCTTATGAATCATCCTAAAGGCTTTACTTGGAACAAACACTAAATAAAACATAAAAACACAATCATAACAGAGGCATAATTAGGTAAGAACTCAAGAACATAAAGGAAAAGTTAAAATAAATTTTATTCATCGGGTTGCTCCCAACAAGCGCTATCATTTTACGCCCGTAGCTAGGCATAAAGCATAGGTTCAAGTATTGTCATCTTTAGTTTCCAACTCCTCAATCACATAAAGAGACTTATTCAAGGATATAGCATGCATACTTTCAATGAAAATACTTCTAGGAATAAGATTGAAAAAATCATTCTTGCAATTAGGGCTATTTACCACTTCAACAAAACTGGGGTGAATAGTAATCATTTTAAGATCCTCATTGTTTCTAGAAGTGGTACCCTTGTTCTTAGGAACATGTGTAGATTCGCAATATATACTAATAGGAGTTTTATCAACAATCTTATCGGATTTCGGGATCCGCAAAACCCTTAAGGTTCGAACACAGGGGCGTGTGCGAAGATCCCCTGCAGCCTCGCCCGACCTAGCTCGCTACTCGATGAGCACAAGAAAGAAATCGCACGATGACGAGGAAGAAGATGAACAAGATACTTTACCTAGGTTCGGGCCTCTGCGAATCGTAATACCCTACTCCTGCTTTGGTGGATTGCCTCTCATGGAGGTTTGGGTGGATGAACTAGTACAGTGTTTTGGGACCTTCTGAGGGCTCTCGATGGTGTTCGAGGCTCCTTGTGGTTTGGTGAGTGGTGGAGTTTGATGATAGGTTTCGGCTCGGTCCCCCTCCTATGAAGCATCCTACCCTCTATATATAGCGGAGGCCCGGGTCCTCTTACCTTATCACAATGGCGGGAAGGGATCACACGACAACAAATTTTGAAGGGTGATAGGGGTTTGTGCTCGCCCTGCCCAAAGGCGGTCTTCGTCTACAAAGTGACTATCGACACTGTAGGAATGGGCTCAGCGATGACATCCACCCTGCAGGGCGGCTGGTTGTGGTCTTCTTGCACCGGAATGGAAACCTTTGGGGGGTTCTTTGGGAACCCGCGTACGTCCTTGCTCCCTTTGCACCAAAGGGGAAATTGTGCCTCCTGGCGCACTGGCACCCGCTTGTCCTTCCTTGTGTCATCCTTGACTCTTGAGGTCGGGCCTTGCATAGGAAACTCCGCTGCTCCGGAGGGGTCCTGAGGAGGCCCAGCCTCCACGGGTCTTGTCATTGTTCTTCCTTGTGAGGCTAGGGCCCTCGCGAGGGCCTTGTCCTGAATGGGCCCACACCTTGTTGCGTTTGGTCGTCGAGGTGGGCCAAGCCCTAGGTCGTAGGCGGGCAGGTCTGGGTACCCCCATTCCCAGAACGCCGACAAATCTTAACGGTACAAAAATCTGAACTTAATTTACTAAAGATTTCTTCCAACTTATCAATTCTAGCGGGGCTCTCTTCCATTCTTTTGTTTACTTCGTGTTCTTTTCCGTTAGCATTTTAAGACCGTCTCCCTCTTTTGACCCAATTTTATTAGCAAGATTATGCATACTCTATCTATTTTTTTCAATATTTTCTTAGGTGAGCATTTTGTTTTCAATAGCATCTAACTTTTGCATAACATGCTCAAGAGTTAAAATTGTTTCATTGATAGTGATAGGTGGTGCACCCACTAAATTTCCCATAGCATTAAAAGCATCCAATGTGGGGCACATCAAGAAATTCCCATCAGTAATCGTATCAAGGATGACTCTATACCAAGTGGTGATGCCCACATAAAAACTGTGAAGAAGAACAACGGTAGATTCCTTACGAATAGATCTTTTATGAGCATTGCAAATCCCATGCCAAGCATGTTTAAAATCCTCCCCTCCCCTTTGTTTAAAGTTAACAACCTCATTCTCAGGAGTACACACAATAGTAGAAGAACTAGCCATAGTAGAAGGGTAGACGAACAAGATGTCTAACAAGAAAAGGCAAAAGAGGGCGAATAAAACGACAATTTTTGTGAAGTAGGGGAGAGGAAAATGAGAGGCAAATGGAAAATAATGTAAATTGAAAGGAGATGAGATTTGTGATTAGGAACCTTATAGATGTTGATGATGTCTCCCTAGCACCAGAGATTGGCACGTGGAAGAGAGACTGCTTCCGCACCTCCTCCCGGCAACGGCGCTAGAAATTCCTTTTACGTGGTTTGCGACTGCGTTGGTATTTCCCCCAAATAGGAAGGGATGGTGCAGCACAACTACGGTAAGTATTTCCCTCAGTTATGAAACCAAGGTATCGATCCTAGGAGGAAGACCACGCAACACTATGTAAACAGTACCTGCACACAAAGAACAAATACTTGCAACCTGACGTGTAAGAGAGGTTGTCAATCTCTCAATAGTAATAATATAGATTAGGTGGAGTAGAGTGGATAAATAGATCTCGCAAGAAGACAAAAAAAGAGGCAAATAAAAATTACAGCAAGGTATTTTTGGGTTTTCGGATCAATAGATCTGAAAACAAAAGCGGCAAAAAGATAAATCAGAAAGCAATATGTTGGAAAATTAAACCCGGGGGCCGTAGGTTTCACTAGTGGCTTCTCTCAAGAGTTTAGCACACGATGAGTATACAAATTACTGTTGGGCAATTTATAGAATATCACAGAATCATGACGATATCCAAGGCAATGATCATTATATCGGCATTGTCATTGTTTTCTCACGAAAGATGCCATGGGTAGGCTTATTGAAAGTTGTTGGGACCGAAGGACGCCAACGGGCTCCGGGAGCGAGGTTGGGCACAAGTTGTGACAGACACGCATTTTATGCAGGTTTGGGGCCTCTGTTGGAGGTAATACCCCTAGTCCTGCTTGATCTAGTTGATTGGTGGAAGAAGCTATAATGGTGCTCCTTGAGATGTTGTCTAGAGGTGGAAGAAGGAGCACTCGGGTCCTCTTCCCTTGCTATGTGGGTGGATGTGGGATGAAGTCCTTCGTATGTGTGCCTTCTTTCTCTTCGTTTGCATGGGGGGCTCCGGGGGGGTTTATAGTCCAACCCCCAGATTACAATATGAATAGAAGGCGGTGGGAGGCCCCAGCTTGCAGCCTCGCTAGCCGGCCATGGGGCCCCGGCTGTAGGGTCCCATCATTGGTAGGGCCTACCGGCTGTGCGATCCCGTTGAGAGCCGGAGAGGCTTGCTCGGTAAGTCCCACTGTCGGTCGCTTCGTAACACGGGTCGTCCTTCGGGGCGTCGTCTTGCGGTAGCCATCTGAGATCAGCAATACGACCGGCTACACTATAGCCATGCTGGGACAGGTAATGGAGTGGTTGGGGGCGTGTCGGCACTATTGGAAGCCTAGTCACGGTCAGCCAGAGTCAGAGGCACCGTTGCCTTCTCTGTGGCCATACGGACGCTAACCGCCGATGGGATGGGGGCCATTATTGCCACACATGCCTTGGCCGTGGTATCCAATGTGTGGCCGGCTAGGGTGCTAGGGGTCACCGCCCCTAGAAGGAAGGCTTGTCGTAGCCGGTCGAGCGTAGCCGGTAGGGCCTAGCCAGCATGGCGTGGCCGATGGGGTGCAGCCAGACTGCAGGGGGAGGCGTCTTGCCCTCCAGTCGTTTCAGAAAGTTGGAGTTGTGGGTCGCTTTACGCTACCTCGGGGTTATCCCCCCGGCAGTAGTCCCCGAAGTAGCGGAGGCCCACCGTCGAGCTGCGACGTACCTCACCAGCTTGAACATCGCTTTAGCATCGCGGCATGCCTTAGGAGCCGGACGTCATGAGCGGACGACGGCCGACTACGTAGCTGGCCGGCGCTTTGTGCGCCGCTATAGGCGCTTCGTTAGGCGGAGTAGCCGTGCCAAGTGGGAGAAGTAACAGGCTTTGGCCTAACAGGCCGCGCGGCGGACAAGGCCAGGCCATGGGGCAGGGTCCGCCATGGCCTTGTCATCGGCCCGTGCGCGTGGATCTTTGGCGGCTCGGGCCGTCGGTAGGTGTTCCCAAGTGCAATAACGTCCATACCGCATGCGGCAGGGATCATGGGGGTTGTGCGCAATGAATCCACCCTACACAACCATTCGCGCGGGGTTTAAATGGAGGGGAGAGGAACAGAACGACACATTTTCTCCCCTCGCCCCCGTCGCATCGGTCTCGTTGCCTTCCTCCTCCCACTTCGAGAGAAAGAGAGAAAGAGAGCGGTGCCTATGCTCCTTGCCGCGCCACCGTCGACACTGTCGAGCTCCTGCGCCCGCTGTTACGCCCGCAAGCCTCTCAGGAAGCCATAGCGGACGCGAAGGCCACGGAGGATGCGCGCGCGGCGGCAGGTGCTGGCACAGCCCGCATTGGTGGCGGAGAGGAGAGGGATCGCGACGCGAACCCACTAGGGGCAGATGATGTGCCGCTAGGGGCAGAGGGACCCGCGGAAGTTGAAGTTTCGGCCCCGGAGGTGCCGGCTCCGGAGGCACCAACTCTAGAGGTGCCGCCTCCGAAGACTCCAGCTCCAGAAGCGCCAATTCTGGACGAGCTGGCTCCGGTAACACCAGTGCTAGGGTCGAGTCGGGAAGGAGCAACCGTAGGCGGAGCGCCGAGGAGGGAGGTCGTGGTGCCCGAATGGTCGGGCGGTGCGGGCTCCTCGTCAGGGGCCCCTGGCACAATGGTGCCGGGGGAGCAGGTCCCATAGTGACCTTAGATAAAGGGGGGCCCGCAAATGGTGGCCGACCGCAGCAAAACTGGGCTACAGCTGGTCGCCCAGCCGTTGGGGACCCACCAAGTGCCCTTGGGGCGGCAGTGTCCGCTGCTATCGAAGCATTTGCTGCCTGTCGCGCCCAGACGACGTAGGACGCCTTGTCCGCCAACGACTGGCTAGTGCAACTGGAGTAGACCATTGCAGTAAGATTCTATCTTTTTCTTCCTTTCTTTCTCCTAGATTTTTTTCCAGTGGGGGCACGCTAGCGCACCCACTAGGTGTATCCCCCGAGACTAGAACCAGCTGGGGCGCAGGCGGGTAGAGTCTAATGCTGCGTTGTATTTTTTTGCTTGCAGGAGGCGCATGACCGTCGGGTGACCGCATACAACTCCCTACTGAGCATGTACTGGGCGGCTGAGGGTCGGCTGGCTACCTTGTCCAAGGATTTGCAAGATAAGACCCTTGTAACGTTTTAGGGCAGGGGTGTAGCCCCCGGGATTCAAGCCGGCTGTAGCGGAGATGGGACGAGACACCTTTCTTTTCTTGTCTTCTAACGGAGGTTTCATTGCTATGGCAGAGACCAACGCCAACGCGGTCGACCTTCATCGCCAGGTCATGGATCTTGGCGACCAGCGGAATCTCTTGATCACGGAGTGCGAGAGACTCGGCCAGGAGGCGAGCCGGGTGCAGGGGGGCGGCCGAGCGCGAGATAGCCCACCACCAGGAGTTGGTGGACCGCGAGATGGCTCTTCGTCAGCGGGCGAAGGAGCGGGAGAAGGTCCTTTGCCAGGAGCTGGAGGCCAAGGACTCCGTGCTGGCGAAGGCGGCCGACAAGGCGTAGGCGGCCCGGGGTGAGCACGAGCGCCGGCTCCAGGAGTGGTCGGCTAGGGAGTCGGAGCTACAGGAGCAGGGGCATAGGGTGGACCGAATACTGCACGGTAAGTCCTTGTCGTCTAATCCTTTCTATGTGTTGCTTCTGGGTTTTTGGTTTGCTTCTTTGTTCATCCCTTGTCTTCTTCTCTTCTTAGGTCTCTTCTCTGGTACACAAGAGGTTACGGAGGCGGCCGTGGGGATACCATGAGGACCAGCGGGCGTAGGGGGTCGCCGTTGGGCCGCTTGCCCCCTAAACCTTGGACGAGGTGGGGATCGCCGCCAGGGTGTGGCTGCAGGAGGTGGTGCGGGCCTTGAAGCGGCTCCAGGCGGCCGCGAGGCGCTGGTCCCCACCCTCTGACTAGGCGTGATTGAGCCGACTTCCATGAGTCAGCTGTCGAAGTGGCTGGAGTTCGGGACTGCGCGGGTGAACGCCTGGAGGACCTCTGCGGCGTGCGCTGGTGCGGGCATGGCCCTTCACATTGCGAGGTCGTGGTACCCCGAGATGGACCTGAGTCTACTCATGACCCAGCATGCTGGTACTGACGCAGACCTGGAGGTAGTGGCCGACGTGCTGGCCGTGCGAGCAAGTGACCTTGCGTCCTTTGTCGCGTGGGATGAATACATCCCCGAGCACAGGCCAGACGGCATGGTGGTTCCGGAGGACCAGTACGCGCTCGTATTGGACAACCCGGAGGGCAGCGCCGCTGAGACGGATGGTGAAGACGCCGGCTGCAGCATAGACGACTACACCGACTCGTGTCATCTCGGGACCCAGAGGTGGGAGCCACCGCGGGGGGGGCGATGGAGGAGAAGACGGCGCAACCGCCACCTAGAGCCTTTTTATCCTTTTGCATTTGGTTAGAACTCAATTCCACCCACTAGGGTGTAGATGTAATGAAATCGAGGTTGTGGTCCTTTTTAAGTTTTATGAAGCATTTGGTTGTTGCAATGTTGTTTTATGCATGTCGGTTCGTCCTTACCCCCCTTTTGCCCTTTTGGTGTCGTCTGCTCAGACCCTTGTCCCCCTTGGATTCGGCCCTTATAGCCCGACAGCCGGGAGCTAGTCTGTAGCTGGGACGGGGTGTCCGCCTAAAGGAAGTCGGTTCTGAGTTTGGAAACCGCGAGAGGTTTTTGGGAAAGGCAAGTGACAGAGGCAAGAATGTGCTCCGGCCAGACCTAGCCGGCGATCCCCTTGCGATCGATTTTTGTGTGCGCTAAGTTTTGCCGCCCCGAGGACCCGTCAGCCGGACAGCCGAGAGTCGGTCTGTAGCTGGGAGAGATGGGAGGGCTTATTTAGTTCACATTACTTGATAGGCTTTGGGGGAGGATGCCACAACTAACCGGCGAGCCCCCCGGGACCGGGAGCCGGATCCAGGAGCCAGATCCGGGAGCCGGTGAGTGAGTCGAACGATCTTTAGAAGGAAATGAAAGGGACGTGTCCCAAGAGAATGGCTTGGGCACCCATTGCATTCATAAGCCCAAAAAGGGAAGGATACATACATACACTAATTTTCAGCAGTAAAACGGGTGGAGGAGCGCCATGTTCCACGGGCACTCCATCTCCTCACCGGAGGCGTATCTCTTGCGCTTCTGTGGCTTCTGGGCGTCTATCACGTAGTACGCATTGTTGTGCAGCGCCCTACTGACGATGAACGGGCCCTCCCATGCGGAGGACAACTTGTGCTGGTCGGTTCTTCGCTGGATCCGCCTGAGCACCAAGTCTCCTTCGTGGAAGGAGAGCGGATGGATCCGCTTGGTATGGTAGTGCCGGAGCTTTTGTTGGTAGATGGCTGTCCGGCTCAAGGCCAACTTGCGTGCTTCTTCGAGTAGGTCGACGCTGTATTGTTTTGCCTCCTTCGTGTCCTTCTCCGTATACAAGGTAACCCAAGGCAAGTCGAATTCAATGTCAATGGGGATGATCGCCTCGGACCCGTATACGAGAAAGAAAGGGGTGTAGCCGGTTGACAAGTTAGGCATGGTCCTAAGGCTCTAGAGGACAGCTGGCAACTCTTTGATTCAGCAGTCGGCTGACCTAACCAGCGGCGCCATGAGCCGGGGCTTGATGCCGGCCAAGATCAGACTATTCGCCCACTCAACCTAGCCGTTTGACTATGGATGAGCGACAGACGCCAAGTCCAGCCGGATGCCCTGCTTGGCGCAGAAACATGCTAGTGCGCCCTTGGCAAAGTTTGTGCCATTGTCGGTGATGATGTTGTGGGGACGCCGTAGAAGACCAAGATGTCCTCGATGAACTGGACGACCGTGTGGCCGTCCAGCTTCTTGATCGCCTGGCCTCGATCCACTTGGTGAACTTGTCGACGGCTACCAGCAAATGTGTCATGCGCCTCGCACGGTCTTAAAGGGGCCCACCATGTCCAACCCCCAGACGATAAAGGGCCATGAGAGGGGGATGTTCTGGAGGGCTGTAGCCAGAAGGTGGCTCTGTGTGTTGAAGCGCTAGCAGCCTTCACACTTGTTGACCAGCCGCTTGGCCTCCTCCAAGGTAGTCGGCCAGTAGAAGCCATGGCGGAATGCCTTGGCCACCAGGGTCCTGGAGGCGGCGAGGTGCCCGCACTCGCCCTAGTGGATGTCGAGGAGGATCTCTTGTCCCTTCTCCAGATCGATGCATTGTTGGAAAATGCCGGTGGGGCTGTGATGAACCAGATCGCAGTTGATGATGCTGTAGGCCAGGGCTCGGTGTTGGATCCGCCTTGTCGTGGCCTCGTCAGGGGAGCTCGCCGCATAAGAGGAATGCCAGGATGGGCTGGGCCCATGAGGGAGCCGAGACGAGGGCCGGCTCGGGAGCCCCGGGGTCTAGGTGACCAGCCCCGGGACTGGCTCGCAGCCCCCGGGACAAGCTCGCAAGTCCCCGAGACTAAGGCGGCAGTAGGGGCGGCGATCCCCATCATGACCTTTGCGGGGTCAGAGCCGACCGCTTCGGATGCGTGTGGCTCGATAGTTGGAGCTGCTGATGCTGGCTGGGCAGCCGGTGCCGAAGGTGCCGATAGGGCAGCCGGAGTTGGTGGAGCCGGTGGTGCAGCCAGTGTTGATGGTGCCGGTAGGGCAGCCGGAGCCACCGATGGGCCGGTAGCATCGGCTGGCACGAACTTGTACTCTGATTCAAGGGAGGGCTTGATCGATGGCTTGAGCAGCTGTTCGAGGGAGACGTCGGTTGAGATGGCCTGCTGGGTGGAGCCAATTTTCACCAGCGTATCAGCCGCCTCGTTGTCCGCCCAGGGGAGGTGGTGGAACTCACAGCCTTCGAAGGAGCCTGTGAGCTGCTGGACGAGGAAGTGATAGTTGGCCTTGTTGGCGTCTTTGGCGTCCCACTCACCAGAGACCTGCTTCACCAAGAGGTTGGAGTCGCCGAAGCATAGGATGCACTTATTGCCATTTCCTTGTCGAGCCGGAGGCCATGGACAAGCACCTCATACTCGGCCACGTTGTTGGAGGTGGCGAAGTGGACCTGAACAACGTACTTGAGTTGGTCTCCCTTCGGGGAGGGGAGGACTATGCCGGCTCCTAGGCCAGTCCTCATCTTCGAGCGAATGGACTATCTCGTGGTCGGCGAGGGCGATGACCCATTTGCGATCCAGCCGGTGGAGTCCCTGCCTCTCATGATCTCGCTGAGAGGGGCTGTGCTCACCACGGTGATGGTGTGCTCTTGGAAGTACTGCTTGACCTTCTTGGCAGCGAAGTATATGCCATAACACATCTTCTAGTAGTGGGGGTAGTTCTGCCTGGAGGCGGAGAGGACCTCGCTGAGGTAGTAGACGGGGCGCTGGACCGGTAGCATCTTGCCCTCCTCTGGCCGCTCGACCACCAGGACGACACTGATGACGCATGTGGTCGCCGTGATGTAGGCGAGCAAAGGCTCCTTAGCCGGCACGGCCAGGATGGGCGTGCTGGTGAGGGCCCGTTTGAGGCAACGGAAGGACTCGTCCGCCTCGTCGGGCCAGTCGAAGATGGTCGGCTTCTTCGAGGGGTTGCGGCCCGGCTCGACCAGAGCTGTATTTTGTAGGATCCCATAGAGAGGGAGGGCCTTCTCACCCAGCCGGCTGATGAACCGGTTGAGCTAGGCGAGAAAGCCGGTGAACTTCTGGACATCGTGGAGCCAGGTTGGCTTGGGCATACGCTCGATCGCCCTGATCTTCTATGGGTTAGCTTCGATGCCGCGAGAAGACACGAAGAAACCCAGGAGCTGTTTGGTGGAACACCGAAGACGCACTTCTCCGGGTTGAGCCTTATCTTGTGCTCGCGCAAGTTCGCTAACGTCTCTCAGAGGTCGTCGAGGAGGCTGAAGTGCTTCTTGGTATTAACGATGATGCCATCAACATAGACGTGGACGTTCCTGCCTATCTGAGGCAGGAGACACTTCTGCATGCAATGCCGGAAGGTAGAGCCTGCATTCTTCAGGCCGAAGGACATGGTGATGTAGTAGTAGGCCCCGAAGGGGGTGATGAAGGAGGTCTTGAGCCGGTTGTCTGGGTCCAGCTTGATCTGGTGGTAGCCGGAGTACGCGTCCAAGAAAGACAGCAGATCACAGCCGGCCGTGGAGGTGATGACTTGATCGATCCGCGGCAGGGACAACGGGTCCTTGGGACACGCCTTGTTCAGGATGGTGTAGTCGATGCACATGCACCAGGTCTTGTTCTTCTTCAACACTAGGACTGGGTTGGCCAACCAGTCCGGGTGGAAAACTTCCATGATGAAGTCGACTGCGAGTAGCCAGGCGATCTCTTCTCCTATAGTATGCTGCTTATCCTCGGAGAAATGGCATAGGGGTTGCTTGACCAGTTTTGCGTCCGGTTGTACGTGAAGCTTGTGCTCGGCGAACTTCCTCAGAACACCTGGCATGTCCTTGGGGGACGACGCAAAGATGTCCCGATTCTCACGAAGGAAGTCGACGAGGTCGCTTTCCTATTTGTTGTCGAGGCGGGAGCCGATGGTGACACACTGCTTGGGGTTGGCCAGGTCGAGTGACACCTGCCTGGTGTCCTTGGACGGTTGGAACGAAGCTTCGCCGACCGACTGCGATGGAGGAGCCGGCATGGCCGGCTGGCTGGCGGCAAGAGCTAAGAGCCAGTCGAGCTGCCGCCTCTGCTCTGCTATCTCCAGGGCTTCGGCCAGCCGACTTCCATATTGCGTGCACGCGATGGACATCTTGTAGTCGCCAGCAACAGTGATGATCCCCTTGGGACTCAGCATCTTGAGCTTGAGGTAGGCGTAGTGGGGGACCTCCATGAACTTGACGAGAGCCGGTCGGCCCAGCAGCACATGGTAGGGACTGTTGAGGTCCACCACCTCGAACCATATCGGCTCGCGGCGGAAGTGGCTGTGACCGCCAAAGAGGACATCAAGCTTAATCTTGCCGATGGGGGTGCAGGACTTTCCTGGCATGATGCCATGGAAAACAGTCCGACTCGCCTGCTTATCTTCGGCCTTGAGCCCTAGCTTTAGCATCGTGTCGAGGTAGAGGATGTTGATGCTACTGCCGCCTTTGATTAACACCGGCAAGAAGCGGCATATGGACCTCTCGGAAGCGATGGTGGGGTCGAGGATGAGGGTGTAGCTGCCGGGATTCGGCACCTCGGCCGGGTGGTCTTCCCGGCTTCAGGTAACCGACCTCTCGAACCAGTGCATGAACTGGGGAGTGGCGGACATGGTGGCGTTCACCTTGCGGTGGAGCCGGCGCTGAGCGTGCTTGTCTATCTCTTCACTAGTGAAGATGACATAGAACCATCTCGGTTGGGGAACTGGTCGAGCAGGCGACCGTCATTCTAGGCCGGAGCCGGAGCCGGTGTCGGAAGGGGAGTCAAAACTAGCGCTGATGCTCGGGCAGGCGGCACGGAAGGAGCCGAAAGGCCGTCCCTTAGGCCAATCGCTGTGAGAAGCTAAACTGCCGGAGCGTGTGCATGGAGGGCTTGGCTCCAGAATGGTTCTTGCGGGGGAGGTCGAGCATTTGCTCGAACGTGAGCTTGGGCTGCCAGGCAGCTTTGCCGGTTTGCTGACGCTAGTCGGCTCCTTTCCTTGATGGTGGCGACCTGCCGGCTCTTGTAGCGGGGGTCGAGCTGGTCAGCCTTGCGTTGTTGGCAACCGGTCACGAAGCAGCCAGTATCGGTGCTGCCTTGACGAGCGTGCACATCTTGACCTGGATTGCGAAGTCGGCCATGGCGTACTTGTCCGCCTTGGCCATGAGTTCTGCCAGCGTAGCCGGCTCGGAGCACAGGAGCTTGTGCTTGAGGTAGGTTCCGTCGTGGCAGCCTTTGATGAAGTACTGGATGGCCTGCACCTTGCGCACTCCTTCGCAGGAGTTGCGGAGCTCAGTCCATCGGGTGAGGTAGTCGCGGAGGGCCTCGCCCGTCCCCTGAATGCACATGGCTAGTTCGCGGGGATGGCCTGGCCATTTCTAGGTGCCAGTGAAGTTGTGGACGAATGCCTCTTCGAAGTCGGTCTAGGTGTTGATGTTGTCGGCCGCCAGGCTGTTTAGCCAGGTGCGGGCCAAACCAATCAGCATGAGGGGGGCGTAGCGGATGGTTACGCACTTGTTCCCCCTGGTGATGCCGAATACGGTGGTGTAAGTCCTCGGGCTTGGCAGCCTCGTTGTACTTCGGGGTGTCTTGGGGAAGAGTGAAACCGGTTGGGAATGGCTCGTTACGAATCAGTGGGCTGAAGCACGCCGGACCGATAGAGCCGTCCTCCTCGAGGAGGGCCGAGTGCGCAAGCCAGTCGAGGTGGAGGTGTGCGTCATTGTCGCTTTGGGGGACTTGTGGTCCGAGCCGGGCCGCGAGCTCTGGGCGGACAGCCGGCGAGACCGACCACACCGGCTCGTGCTGCGAAGGCGGAGTGTGCCTGCGGCTGCGCCGGCTACCGCCAGTCGGTGCCTTGTTGTGGCGGTTTCTACGAGCCGGATTGTTGCTATGCCGGCTGTTCACATCCGGCTGCTCGTTCCCAGGAAACTAGGAGCGTCAGGGGTTGCTTGCCTCGGCCCGCTGACCGGAGACGTGAGGGGAGCAAGAGTGTTGAGTCGGCTGACGGACAGCATTCCCAATGCCTTCACCCTCGGGATGGGGACCCTCAAAGGCGGCTCCACTGGGGGTGAGCAGGAGCTATTGTTGATTGGCTGTGTTAATGAGATCTTTGATGTGTCGCTCACGCGAGGCGCACTCTTCGCCTACCAAGGTAGCCAAGTCCTCATAGGCTACCTTGGCAGCCTATAGGTTGGCAGCGGGGGTGTCGTAGACGGGCAAGTTGCCGTTGAGGATTTCGGCGACACGCGGCCGCGGTAGCACACAGCCTCACATCTGCTGGGCTCGGTGCCAGCTGTGGTGAGACCGTAAGCAGAGGCGTACTCCTGCTAAGCGGCCTCCATTTGGCACCTCTCAGCTACGAGGGCGATGGCATCCTCGAACAGCAGGTGGCAAGCCGACACCAGCTCGGCTACGATGGCGTCTGGGTTTGTCGTCAGAGCAATGGGAGTGCTTAGCCCCCTGAGGGTAGCACCGGGCGGATCCGAGGTGCTGGTGCGGGCAGCGGCCACGTGGGCCTTGGCCCGTGGTCGGTAGGAAGAAGTGGATGAAATGATGAGCATCACTCCCATGTGAACGTGGGAGCCGCAGGCCTCGTCCATGGCGAGTGCACCCACGAACGTGGCCAGGTCGGTGCAGTCAAGCACCTGGCTAGGGTACTTGTCGGCCGTTTGCTCATTGACGAGACTAGGCTTGGCGAAGTGCTCGGCGAGCACGGCGACGTCAAGCATGAGGTCGCCGCCGAGGCGCTTGCTAGGGAAGACGGTATCTTTGTCCGTAGGGCCTGGCGGATCAAGCCCCACGTGCCCGCGGTTCCATCCGGACACGGAGCGGCCGGAGGAGCGATGAAGGGTCCTGCTCGCAGCGTGACTCCAGCCGGTGCCGCGTAAAGCCCCATGGTGGGCGCCAACTATTGTCGTTTTCTCACGACATATGCCATGGGTAGGCTTATCGAAGGTGGTTGGGGCCGGAGGATGCAGATGGGCTCTGGGAGCCGGATTAGGCACAAGCGGTGAGAGACACGTGATGTATCTAGGTTCGGGGCCCACTGTGAGAGGTAATACCCCTAGTCCTGCTTGATGTAGTTGATTGATGGAAGAAGCTACAACGGTGCTCCTTGAGCTGTTGTCCAGAGGTGGAAGAAGGAGCAGCCGGCTCCTATTCCCTTGCTACGTGGGTGGACGTGGGACGAAGTGTTCCTTCGCGTGTGTGCCTTCTTTCTCTCCCTTTGCATGTGGGATCCGGGGGATTTTATAGTCCAACCCCCCGGATTACAATATGAATAGAAGGCGGCAGGAGGGCCCCAACTAGCAGCTTTGCTAGCCGGCCATGGGGCCCCTGACTTTAGGGTCTCATCATTGGTAGGGCCCGCCGGCTGCACTGTCCCATTGAGAGCCGGAGGGGCCCGCTCGGTAGGTCCCAACGCCGGTCGCTTCACAGCACGGGTCATCCTTCGGGGGGGGCGTCTTGCGATAGCCGGCCGAGGTCAACGGTACGACCGGCTACACTATATCCACGCCGGGGCAGGTAATGGAGTGGTTGGAGGCATGCCGACACTATTGGAAGCCTGGTCGCGGTCAGCCGAAGACAGAGGCATTATTGCCTTCTGTGTGGCCATACGGGTGCTGACCCCCGACGGGATGGGGGCCACTGTTGCCACGCACGCCTTGGCCATGGTATCCAATGCGCGACTGGCTAGGGAGGCATGGGTCACCACCACTAGCCGGCAGGCTTGTCACAGCCGGTCGAGCGTAGCCGGCAAGGCCCAGCCAGCATGGCGTGGCCGACAGGGTGCAGCCGGATTGCAGGGGGAGGCGGCTCACCCTCCAGTCATTTTAGAAAGTTGGAGTTGTGGGTCGCTTTAGGCTACCTCGGGGTTATCCCCCTGATAGGCACCGCGTCCAAGATATGTAGACCGAAACGATTTTGCATCTACTACTATTAATCCACACATCGGCCGCTATCTAGCATGCATCTAGTGTATTAAGTTCATAGAAAAACAGAGTAATGCAATAAGAATGATGACATGATGTAGCACAAGATCTATTCATGTAGGAATAGACCCCATCTTGTTATCCTTAATAGCAATTATACATGCGTGCCTCGCTGCCCCTTCTGCCACTGGGAAAGGATATCGCAAGGTCGAACCCATCACAAAGCACCTCTTCCCATGGCAAGAAAAATCGATCTAGTTGGCCTAACTAAACCAAATATTCAAAGAATAAATACGAGGCTATAAGTAATCATGCATATAAGAGATCAAAGAAGACTCAAATAATATTCATGGATAGAAACTGATCATGAACTCAAAATTCATCGGATCCCAACAAACACACAACAAAACGTCATTACATCAAATAGATCCTCCATGAGACCATTGTATTGACAATCAAGAGAGAGAGAGAGAGGAAGCCATCTAGCTACTGTCTACAGACCCGTAGGTCTATGGTGGGCTACTCAAGCATCATCGGAGAGGCACCGATGAAGACGATGCGCCTATCCGTTATGGTATTAGATTGGATCTCTCATTTCTAGAAGTTGCGGCGGCTGGAACTGTGTTTTGTCGACTGCCCTTGGGATTTTGGAATATTTTGGTATTTATAGAGCTGACAGGCAGTGGAGAAGCGTCCCGGCAAGGGCACAACCCACCAGACCACGCTACGGGCCTCTAGCATGCCCTCGTGTCTTGTGGCCTCCTCGGCCCTCCTCTCTGGCACTTGTTTGGTCCACTGGATGTATTCTGTCCCAGAAAACTCCAAAAAGTTTCACAATATTTGGGCTTCGTTTGGTACTAATATTCTACGAAGTAAAAATCAAGCAAACAACAACAACCGACACTTGGCACTATGTCAATAGGTTAGTCCCAAAAATGATAAAAATTTGCTATAAAATGATTGTAACACATCCAAGATTTATAATACAACAACATGGAACAATCAAAACTTATAGATATGTTGGAGACGTATCAACATCCCCAAGCATAATTCATGGTCGTCCTTGAGTAGGTAAATGAGAAAAACAATTTTTTAAAGTGGAACGTTGCCTAACATGTTCATCACATACTCTTTTGTTTTGTAGCATGGACATTTGGACTTTTAGATGGTTCAAAGCAATAATCTAGTTTTAACATGAAGACTTAATACTCAAGCATACCCACAAGCAACCATGTCTATTAAAATAGCGACACAAAAGAAATCTATCCCTAGACCATCATGCTCAATCATTGATCCATTCATGAAACGAGCTCAAGTAATAGCTACACCTAATGCTGAAGTATGATCATATTGCCCCCTAGTTGGTGCTTTAAAAGAGAAGATTGAGACTAAAATAAAAGTAAAAATTGAATAAACTAAATAGATAGGCCCTCCATAGAGGGAAGTCGGGATTTGTAGAGGTGCTAGAGCTCAAGGTTTAAATTGAGAGAGAATTGTTTTTGGGTGGCATGCCTTTCCTGTCGACGAAAATGACCGTGAGCTGTCAATACCTTTCCATGCTAGAAATATCATTAGCGGTTCCCAAACAGAAAATAAAGTTTATTCCTTTTCCACCATTCTTTCACAATCCATGGCTACCAGAATCCATGGTTGCCTTCCATACCCACACTTTTAAAGGAATTTATTATTTCATGACATAAAGTAAATTTCTTTTTTCATTTCGGGACTGGGAATCCCTATTATTGCCATACTCTCGTGCAATGACAAGTAAATAAACACTCATCTTGAGAATAACATATCTAGTGTGGAATCCCTTCCGCTTCATGAGCAGTACGAGCACACAAAAAGTAAAATTCATTTTGAATATTAGAGATGGCACATACAAATTTTCTTGGAAAGACATGGAAATACCGCATAGAGGTAGGTATGGTGGACTATGACAGAACTGGGTTTAAGGATTTTGGATGCACAAGTAGTATTTATACTTAGTACAAGTGGAGGCTAGCAATTAGATTGAGAAGCAACAAACCAAGAAATGAAAATTCACATAAGCGAGCATAAATAATAACTAACATCGAATAATTCACCATTAGTAGGATGTAATTTCATTACTAAGCATAATTACACATCAACATAACTCACATATTGCTATCATCATGTCTCAATACTATTACAAAGAATCAAGTTTAATTTGTCCAATTATCTTCATGAAAGTTTTGATTATATCCCTCTTGAATATCTATCACTTTGGGACTAGTTTCATATATTGCCGTTGCGTTTTGACAAGCTCAAATAGTTTTAAGTGAGGAACATGAGCATAAAAAATTCATCTCTCAAAATAATATAAGTGAAGCATGAGAGAATTTCTTCAAAATTTACTAACTCTCAAATTAATCTAAGTACAACATGAGAGCATTTCTTCAAACATGTCAATCACGATGTGCTAAAAAAGATATAAGTGAAGCAATAGATCAATTCCTTTGCTTAAAAAATTGAGGTGAAGCATATAGAGCAATTCTAACAAATCATAGCATAATTTTGGCTTTGTCAAATAGGTGTGTCCAGCAAGGATACTTGTGAAAAAATAAAAATCAAATAAATAAAAGACTCATAAAATACAAGACACTCCAAGCAAAACTCATGATATGTGACGAATAAAAATATAGCTCAAAGTAAAATACCGATGGTCGTTAGAAGAAAGAGGGGATGCCACTCGGGGCATCCCCAACCTTAGTTGCTTGTTCCTATTTGGATATTATCTTGGGAGTGCTTTAGCATCCCCAAGTTTAGGCTCTTTTCACTCCTTATTCGTTCATCCATCGTGATCTCACCCAAAACTTGAAAACTTCAATCACACAAAACTCAACAAAAATTTTGTGAGATCCGTTAGAATAATAAAGTAAATTACCACTCTAAGTAATGTTGAAAAACCATTCTTATTTCATTATGGAATTATATATACTGTATTCTATATTTACCATGGCTTATACCCTCCAATACAACCCACAGATTCATCAAAATAAGCACACAATGCAACGAAAACAAAATTTGTCTCAATCAGAACAGTCTGTAGTAATCTATACTCTAACCACACTTGTATACCTCTAAACATTCTGAAAAATTAGGAAAACGTAAATAATTAGTATAGAAACAATGTGTTATAATTTCAGCTCATTATCACGGTCTAGTAGAAAATGAAAGTTCACACACTGGACGCAAAGTTTCTGTTTCAGATTCAGCATTATTTCTACTCATCTTATGAATCATCCTAAGGGATTTACTTGGAACAAACACTAAATAAAACATAAAAAACACAATGATAACAAAGGCATAATTGTGTAAACACTCAATAATAGAAAGGAAAAGTTAAAATAAAATTTATTCATTGGGTTGCTCCAAACAAGCGCTATCATTTTACACCCCTAGTTAGACATAAAGCATAGATTCAAGTATTGTCATATTTAGTTTCCAACTCCTCAATCACACAACAGGACTCCTTCAAGGATATAGCATGCATACTTTCAATGACAATACTTATAGGATTAAGATTGAAAAATTCATTCTTTCAATTAGGGTTATTTACCACTTCAAAAAAATTGGGGTGAATACCAATCATTTTAAGATCCTCACTGTTTCTAGAAGTGGTACCCTTGTTCTTAGGAACATGTGTATATTTGCAATCTTAACTAATAAGGGTTTTTTCAATAATCTTAACGGTAGAAAAATCTGAACTTAATGTACTAAAGATTTCTTCCAACTTATAAATTCTAGCGGGGCTCTCTTCCATCTTTTGTTTACTTTGGGTTCTTTTTTTCCGTTAGCAATTTAAGAGAGTCTCCCGCTTTTGACCCAATTTTGTTAGCAACATTATGCATCCTTTTATATATTTTTTCTATATTTTCTTCGGTGAGCATTATGTTTTCAATAACATCTAACTTTTGCATAAGATGCTCAAGAGTTAAAATCGTTTCATTGATAGTGATAGGTGGTGCACCCACTAAATTAACCATAGCATTAAAAGCATCCAAGGTGGGGCACGTCAAGAAATTCCCATCAGTAATCTTATCAAGGACAACTCTGTACCAAGTAGTGAAGCCCATATAAAAACTGCGAAGAAGAACAACGGTAGATTCCTTACTAATAGATCTTTTCTGAGCATTGCAAATGCCATAGCAAGCATGCTTAAAATTCTCCCCTCCCCTTTCTTTAAATTTAAGAACCTCATTCTCAGGGGTACACACAATAGTAGAAGAACTAGACATAGTAGAAGGGTATATGAACAAGATGTCTAACGAGAAGAAGGCAAAAGAGGGTGAATAAAACGACAATTTTTGTGAAGTGGAGGAGAGGAAAACGAGAGGAAAATTGCAAATAATATAAATTGAAAGGAGATGAGATTTGTGATTAGGAACCTGATAGATGTTGATGATGTCTCCCTAGCGCCAGAGATTGGCACATTGAAGAGAGACTACTTCCAGAGCTCCTCCCCGGCAAACGATGCTAGTAATTCCTTTGACGTGGCATGACACAACGTCGGTATTTCCCCAAATAGGAAGGGATGATGCAGCACAACTATGATACGTATTTCTCTCAGTTATGAAACCAGGGTACCGATCCTAGGAGGAATACCATGCAACACTATGTAAACGGTACTTGCACACAAAGAACAAATACTTGCAACCCGACGTGTAAGAGAGGTTGTCAATCTCTAAACAGTAAAAAGATAGCTTAGATGCAGTAGATTGGATAAATAGATCTCACAAGAACACAAAATAAAATAGACAAATAAAAAGTGCAACAAGGTATTTTTAGGTTTTTGCATTAATAGATCTGAAAACAAAAGCGACAAAAAGATAGATCAGAAAGCAATATGTTGGAAAAGTAAACCCGGGGGCTGTTGGTTTCACTAGTGGCTTCTCTCATGAGTATAGCACACGGAGGGTATACAAATTACTGTTGGGCAATTGATAGAAGATCAAATAATCATGACGATATCCAAGGAAATGATCATTATATGGGCATCACGTCCAAGATAAGTAGACCGAAACGATTCTGCATCTACTACTATTACTCCACATATCGACCACTATCCACCATGCATCTAGTGTATTAAGCTCATAGAAAATGGAGTAATGCAATAAGAACGATGACATGATGTAGACAAGATGTATTCATGTAGGAATATACCCCATCTTGTTATCCTTAATAGAAATGATACATGCGTTCCTCGCTGCCCCTTCTCCCACTAGGAGAGGACACCGCAAGATCGATCCCATCACAAAGAACCTCTTCCCATGGCAAGAAAAATCAATCTAGTTGGCCTAACTAAACCAAATATTCGGAGAATAAATACGATGCTATAAGTAATCATGCATATAAGTGATCAAAGAAGACTCGAATAATATTCATGGATAGAAATTGATCATGACCTCAAAATTCACCAGATCCCAACAAACACACCGCAAAAAGTCCTTAGATCAAATAGATCTCCAAGAGACCATTGTATTGACAATCAAAAGAGAGAAAGAGGAATCCATCTATCTACTACCTACGGACACGTACGTCTATGGTGGACTACTCACACATCATCAAAGAGGCAGTCATGAAGACGATGCGCCCCTTCGTGATGGTGTTACACTGGATCTCGCGGTTCTAGAACTTGCGGCGGCTAGAATTCTGTTTCGTTGACCCCCCCTAAGGTTATTGGAATATTTGGATATTTATAGAGCTTATAGGCGGAGGAGAAGCGCCCCGATGAGGGCACAACCCACCAGGCCATGCTAGGGGCCTCTGTCGTGCCCTGGTCTCTTGTGGCCTCCTCGGCCCTCCTCTCTGGAACTTCTTTGGTCCATTGGATGTATTATGGCCCAAAAACCTCCAAAAAGTTTCATGGTGTTTGGGATTCGTTTGGTACTGATATTTTGCGAAGTAAAAAAACAAAAAAACAACAACTGGCACTTGACACTATGTCAATAGGTTAGTCCCATAAAATGATAAATTTGCTATAAAATGATTGTAAAACATCCAAGATTGATAATATAACAACATGAAACAATAAACAATTATAGATACATAGGAGACTTATCACATCTCTTCGCCAAACTAGTGCACCTATACAATTTTCCATTGTATTGGGTGTGTTGGGGACACAAGAGATTTATTATATTTGATTGTAGGGTTTTTTGAGAGAGACCATCTTCATATGCCACCTCCCACGGATTGATAAACCTTAGGTCATCCACTTGAGGGAAAATTGCTACTGTCCTACAAAACCCTGCGCTTGGAGGCCCAACATAGTCTACAAGAATAAAGTTGCATAGTAAACAAGCTCTTTTCTGGCACCATTGCCGAGGAGGTGAGTGCTTGAAGGTATATCTTTAGATCTTGCAATTGAATCTTTTAGTTTACTTTTTTTCACTACTTTGGTTTTATAAAATAAAACTACAGAAAATGGAGTTTAGGTTGCATCAATTCTTTCGTCTTTTTAATGTATTTCGTGAAAATAAGGATTTTGAAAATTGTGCTCAATTGGTAGAGGAAGAATTTATGAAAATTATTAATGAGAATTCCTTGAATGATGAGCATCATTGCAATATTTCTAGTATGTATTCTCTGAACATCCATGATGCCAATGATATGCAAATCCAAAATCTTAGGGATGCTATGTTTGGAGAAGATGATCTTTTTAGTCCACTAAGTTTTCATGAGCAAATTTATTATGATGATGGCATGCCTCCTATCTATCATGATTATTGTGATGAATTTTATGCTATAGATAATAATTATAACCATGAAACTTGTCATCATTATTTTAATATTCAAAGTGGTTATGTCAATCAAGTACCTCATGATAGTTATTTTGTTGAGTTTGCTCACACTACCATGGATGAAAAGGAATTTGCTTATGTGGAGAGTGATAAATTTTCTATGCTTGTAGATCATGAAAAGAATGTTTTATTTGATAGTTATATTCTTGAATTCCTTCATGATGCTACTAAAAATTATTATGAGGGCGGAACTTATGCTTGTAGGAATTGAAATAATATCAAGTTTCCTCTCTATGTGTTCAAAATTTTGAAGATATGCTTGTCTTGCCTTCCTATGCTAGTTGATTCTTGCTCCCATAAATTTTTTGCTCACAAAATCCCTATAAATAGTAAGTGGGTTATACTTAAATGTGCTTGTCGTATGCTTTATGATGCTCCCATTATGTTTGAATTATTTACTTTTTTGTGAGCATCATTGAATCATCATGCCTAGCTAAAAGGCATTAAAGAAAAGTGCTTGTTGGGAGACAACCCAACACTTTTACCTTATGTTTTTATGTGTTCACATGATTAAGCTATTGATAAATCATTTTTTTGTCTTTTATTTCGAAAATGAGCCAAGTAAAGCCTTTGGGATAGTGTGGAAACTTGTTAGTTTTATTCTGTGCAAAAAAAGAAACATTTATGTCTAGTGCAGAATTTCTCTGATTTTACTCGAGTGTCCAAAAATTATGAAAATTTTACACATTCTTTCTTTGAAAATTCTCTGTGATTTCCTAATTTTTAGCAATTTTAGAGTTAGGGACATATGGTGAGCATTCAGATCTTTAGAGATTATTCCGTTTTTGATAGATTCTGTTTTGCATGCATAGTTTGCTTGTTTTAGTGTTCCCATAGATTATATTGAGTAATATAATTGTGATAATGATAGAATACATTAGGTATCATTTACAAACAATTACGAATCTTGTCTTAACAATACCTAAGTGACTAACATATATTTACTATACTAACCCGTCTCATGAAGTTGTGTTAAGCTTTGTGTGATTGAAGTTTTCAAGTTTTGGGTGAGATACCGATATGAGGAGAATAAGGAGTGACAAGAACCCATACTTGGGGATGCCCCGGAAGGCACCCCCTCTTTCGTCTCTAACATTATTGGTATATCTTACTTGGAGCTATAATATTATTCATCACATAACATGTGTTTTTCTTGGATCGTCATTTTATTTTGGTGTTATCTATTATATGTCATTTATAATATTGTTTTGCAATAAAAATTTCCAAGAATTTCCTCTTAGGATGCTTGAGTTACATGTTTGATATGTGACGTGTAAAAACAGAAACTTTATCTATAGTATTTGAATTTTCATATTTTACAGGAACGTGGAAAGTTTCTGAAATTTTTACACAATACTTCCATACAAATTATTCACCATTTCCTAAATGTTCATATTTGTTTGAGTTACATAAGTACATTGGTTTAATAGATTTCTACAGACTGATCTGTTTGGATAGATTGTTGACATAGTTTGGTATGTACTTATCCTATAATTTCCATAGCCTATATTGGTAGATATAAATTGTGAAAACAATAGTAATCAGTAGATAATGTTGGAAAATTATTCTGCAACTTGTCTTTGCATTACATGAAGTGTTGATTTGTTCTTATGTGTACTAAGCGATCTCACGAGTTCTTTTCAAGTTTTTGCGGATGAAGTTTTTGAGAATAAGTGGAACCGTGATAGAGGAATGAACGAGATACAAAAGCTCAAGATTAGGGATGCCCAAGGCACCCCAAGTAAATATTTCAATAAGTCTCAAGCATCTAATCTTGGGGATGCTAGGAGCATCTGCGTTTGGTATTGGAGAAGTTGAGGGAGCACCAATTGTATGCCAAGTTCAACAAATGTGAGTTTTGGATGGATGAGTTAGCATTCTTTGGACATGTTATATCAGGTAATGGAGTTGCAGTTGATCCATCCAAGGTTGCCGCAGTCACAGAGTGGGAGTCACCCACGTTAGTTGGGGAGATTCGCAGCTTTTTGGGCCTTGTAGGTTATTATAGGAGGTTTATTGAAAACTTTTCCAGGATTGCAAAGCCTATGACTGAATTGTTGAAGAAGGGGAAGAAATTTGTTTGGACTGAGGATTGTGAAGCTAGCTTTCAGGAGTTGAAGCAGCGTTTGGTTACAACACCGGTGTTAATTTTTCCAGACAGACATAAAGACTTCTAGGTATATTGTGATGCATCTCGTCAGGGACTTGGGAGTGTTTTGATGCAGGAAGGTAAAGTAGTTTCTTATGCTTCATGCCAGCTTAGGAATCATGAGCATAATTATCCTACACATGATATGGAGTTAGCCTCAGTTGTGCATGCATTGAAAACTTGGAGGCATTATCTTGTTGGTTATCATTGTGATATATTTACTGATCATAAGAGCTTGAAGTACATTTGTACTCAGAGGGAGTTGAATCTTAGACAAAGGAGATGGTTGGAGCTTATTAAGGATTATGATTTGAACTTGCAGTATCATCCTGGTAAGGCTAATGTTGTTGCTGATGCATTGAGTCATAGGAGCCATGTTAATGTAGTTAATGTCGAGGATATGCCACCGGAGTTATGTGAGCAGTTCAGAAATCTCAGGTTCGAGGTGGTTCCTAAGGGCTATTTGGCAACACTTGAGGTAAAGCCTACTTTGCTAGACATGATCAGAGATGCTCAAAAAGATGATAAGTATATTGCTGAGATAAAGGAGAATATGATAAAGGGGAAGGCACAAGGTTTTCATGAGGATGAACATGGAGCCATATGGTTTGAGAGGCGTATGTGTGTACCTCAAGATGTAGAGATTGGGAAGTTGATTCTTCAGGAGGCGCATGATTCACCTTATTCTATCCACCCAGGTAATACTAAGATGTATTTTGATTTGAGGGAGAGATTTTGGTGGCTTGGCCTGAAGAGGGAAATTGCTGAGTATATTGCAATATGTGATGTGTGCCAGAGAGTTAAGGCAGAGCACCAGAAACCAGCAGGTTTGTTACAACCATTGCCTATACCTGATTAGAAGTGGGATGAGATTGGTATGGATTTCATTACAGGGTTACCCAGGACTCGATCAGGTTATGATTCTATTTGGGTAGTTGTTGATCGTTTGACTAAAGTTGCTCACTTCATCTCGGTAAAGACTACCTATACAAGTGCTAAGCTAGCAAAGATTTATATGTCCAGAATTGTTTGTCTGCATGGAGTTCCAAGGAAGGTAGTGTCTGATAGAGGTACTCAGTTCACATCTAAGTTTTGGCATCAATTGCATGAGTCCTTGGGCACTAGGCTGGAGTTCAGTACAACACTTCATCCACAGACAGATGGGCAGACAGAGAGGGTGAATCAGATTTTGGAGGATATGTTGAGAGCGTGTGCTCTGGACTACGGGTCCAGTTGGGACGATAATTTATCATATGCAGAGTTCTCATATAAGAATAGTTATCAGGCTAGTCTGAAGATGGCACCATTTGAGTTTCTATATGGTAGGAAGTGCAGGACACCATTGATGTGGGATGAGGTTGGAGAGCGTCAATTCTTTGGACCGGACTTGATTAGAGATGCTGAGGAGAAAGTCAAGTTGGTTCGTGATAGGCTGAAGATAGCACAGTCCAAATAGAAGAGTTATGAAGATGCAAAGCGTAAGGAAGTGACATATGAGGCAGGAGATCGTGCATACCTTAGGGTTTCACTCCTTTGTGGAATTAAGAGGTTTGGAATCAAAGGTAAATTAGCACCATGCTTTGTGGGGCCTTACAAGATCTTGGAGCATCAAGGAGAGGTAGCTTATCAGCTGGAGTTGCCAGAATCTTTGTCAGGAGTTCATAATGTGTTTCATGCATCCCAGTTGAAGAAGTGCCATGCGGAGATGGTGGATGTTCCTTTGAGAGATACAATGCCACTTGAGGCAATTCAGTTGGAGACTGATTTGACATATGAGGAGAAGCCTGTTAAGATTCTGGAGACAGTAGAGAGAGTTACTCTCACCAAGATAATCAAGTTATGCAAAATTCAATGGGATCATCATATAGAGGAGGAGGCTACTTGGGAACGAGAGGAAGACCTCAGGCAGGATCACCCACACCTATTTGCTAGCCAAGCTGAATGTCGAGGGTAGGGATGGCAATGGGTCCCCATACCCGCCAAACCCATGGGGATTTCATCTATTAGGGGTGGGGATGGGTGAAAAACTTCCCCATGGGGATATTTACTGAACTAATTTATTCCCCATAGGGTACAACGGGGATAGGGACAAGATCCTATTCCCCAGACCCAATACCCATCGAGGATCCGCTTTTTAACTGTGACATTGTGGTCAAGCTGAAAATATTTACAAAGAAACTTGCGAAAACAAAAAACACCTGAAGAAAACCTTAAACCTACCTCACATCCTCACCTCAACCGCTACCATGACCAAGAAGTTACTACGACCAAGATCAATATTAGTAGAACAAGGACAACACCATGTATGTATCTTGATTATATTCTGTCATATTAGGTATATGATCATTTCTTTATGGGGATGGGGACCCTAATGGGTCCCCGTTCCCTAGTGGGGCATGTGTATGGGGAAATTTCATCCCCAGTCATGTAAATGGGGATGGGGATGGGATGATTGGGAATAGATGGGGATGGGGATGTTCTGGGTATCCCATAGGGGATTGTCCCCATTGCCATCCCTACTCGAGGGCGAGATTCATCTTAAGGGGGTAGGTTTGTAACATCCCAATTTTCCTAAATTAGGATGTTAATAGATCATTCATATGCATCTCATATTTTCCTATGCATTATTTAATTTTCTGAAAAAATTCTTTTCATTATGCAACTAAAGGCAAATAATTGGAGTGGAGATAATATGACTTCTTCCTTGTCAAATAAAAAGTTCATAATGTGCAGAAAAATATTTGGGTTTCATCTGAGTTGTTTTTGAAATTTTATAAACTCCAAATTATTTTTGAATTTATTTTGCAAGGCTTATTGTGTGGATTTTGCATAAAAAGTACTTTTTTTGAAAATTGCATTAGGGTTGGAACTAGTGTTCCTATATTTTATATTAGTAGTTGATATATTGCTGTAGGATTATATATTTCTTTTTTATTTTTTGTAGGATTTTAGTCTGGTATTTATTTATCTAGAATATTTATATTTGTTTTTGTTTTCGGCAGCAGTTTTATTATATATATATATATAAAAAAAACACTCAAATGCATTGTGCAGTCGAGCTGCACAGTGGCCCAGCCACGTTTTTGCCCGCGTAGAGGCAGCTGCCGCAGGCCCAGGCGGGCTGGCCCAAGAGCGCACCCGCACGCCCCCCCGCCTTCATCGTTTTTTTTCTTTTGTTTCCTCTAGTACGGCACTATGTCACTGACCGCGGGCCCTGCTCACTCTTCTCCTAGCTCGGGCCGGAGGCACCCGATGTTGCGATCTCGCGCACCCGACACCGTGCCGGCTTTGATCTCGTGCCCAAGTCGGCCTCGTGCACGCCCTAGACTCGTAAGGGATCTCCCTGCACAGCCCGCACCCCTCTTCTCGATTCTCCCATCGCAGCACGCTTGTGCCAAGGGGATTCGGATCTCGCTGTGAAGCTCGAACCAACCGCCGCCGTTCGCCGGGCGTTCGGTCACCGTAGGAGCACCCCGACCCGCGCCTCTTGCCCCTTCGACTTTCCCCGTTGCGCCGCGTCCGTTTGACACCTCCCCGTGGACCGTAGGGCATCGGAGAGATCGCCAGACGGCACTGGAACCCACCGGAGTTCCTGTCATCGCCGCCGGCCACAAAGGACAGCCCCGTCGCCGTTCTCGCCACCCTAGCCACCACCGACAAACGCCGCATCCATCCCTCACCTCGCCTTCATCGGAGAGCCGCCGGAGAAGCGCCGCCATCGACGCCCGAGACGCCGCCGTTTCTCTGTTCATGGTGAGCGCGCACGCATAACCCAGAGCCTTCTTTAGCCAATCCCGTGATGCCACGTGGCGTTTGCTACAGTAACCGCAAAAACATGTTTTTGATCTGTTTGGTTTTGGACACATTTTCACTGAATTTTCAAATTGCAATATCTTTTAACCTGTAAATCCTATTTAATTAATTCTTTCTCCTGTGCACTCATAATGACCAGTAGGATATGACAGAACCAAAAATTTGCATGTTTGCAATGTTTAAATTTGAATTTGTTCAAATTCAATTTAAACCTTCCGGAGGCCATATTTTGCAAACCGTTGTTTTACTGATTTGTAGGTGTTTTATACTGATTTGTAGGTGTTTTATACCTACTGTTATGCTTATGTTTTGTGGTTTTAAAAATGATTTCTTGTTGTTGGTTCTATTTGATGATATTTGAGCGTGGTGATTGATTTGTGGTGATTGTTTGAAACGTGTAGATTGCTCGGAGTGCGACGCAAACTATTGTCAGGAGTGTGACCTTTTGAACCAGAATCAAGGCAAGTTACATGTTTTTCATCCTTCACCTATTGTTTTCTATTCATGTAGTATATGTCACACTATCAAATTATGCATGTGTAGGAATATTATTGTCTTATGCTATGCAATTGAGCTATCCCCTTGTCAATGAAGATCGTGGTAGTTAGTTCTGCTATGCTATGTAGACGGGGTTGGTTCGAGTATTCATTGAGATTATGTGAGAATTATTAAATAAATTGAGTAGTAACTAGGGATATAATTCACCTCTGGGCGGAATTGGTATTGCTGGGTGGTTTTAAGAACATCTTGGTTTCGATCCTTTGAGTGTAAGTGGAATGCTGCCCAGGTTCAAAAAGATCAGACAGACTTAGTGACTAGTAGCTTCCATGTGCAACCACTAGCTAATGTGGGATCTGGCTTAGTTGAATTGGTTGTGGGAACCTCGCCTGGGCAAAGCTAGCAGATGTAGATATGAGTAGGTGTACCGGCTGCCGTTGGGTGGAGGTGACTGCTTCTGAAAGACTTCGTCTCAATCTTCGGGTTGGGTCTAGTGGGTACAGTGTGCACAACTCTACAAAGTATTAAAACTAATCATGATTAGCCGTGTCCCCGGTTATGGACAACTTTGAGCAGGTAGGCCATTACAGTTGTTGCATGATCCTGACAGATGTTACCCTTAATAAAACTTGGTGGGAAACTTAATAATGGATTAGGTTGGAGTTAGAGATGCCAATTCAACCTTGTGTATTTAATTGTAGCAAATAAATTAAAATTTGACTATTATGTAGTTATGAGGATAAAATTAGCTTTTTGCCAAATAACCATCAAGCCTTCCTTTGTTATACTATGCATATACATGTAGGTCTGCTTTATTATTTGTCACACCCTGTATTTTGGCACATTGTTGTGTTTGGTTTTATAAAAAATTGGAGCCAACTAAAACTTTTTGAGTGCATGCTTGTTTGAATTGCTTGAGTGTTCAAGTTTGGCACTATTAGGTTCTACTCCACTCCACCTTCATCTTCCTTGATCCAAATTCCTTGCACTATGATCATGCCATGTGAATATAGCTCAAAAATATTTTTATCAAAATTTATTTTCACCAAAAAGGATTTATTCAATTTAAGTTCACTAAAACCCCTGAATTGAGGTTTGAACTACAAGTCCTCAATTTAGGTGGATCTTTTCTTCCCAAATGATTTATTTGAAACCTACTATGTATATGACTTCTCAAAACCACCAAATATTATTTTGAAAGATTGTTTTCATATTTTATTTAAAGGCTTTTTCTTAAGAATAGAAATTGCTTTTCCTAAGGGAAAATTATTTAAATGCTTTGAAAATATTTGAGAAAATTTAGAGAGACTCAGTGGACATATATTTTCCATATATATGAGTTTCAACACAAGGGCTTGATCATAACATGGGCAAAACCCTTTCTGATCAGATCAAACTTTTGGAATGTTTCTGCAAGAAATATTCTCAATAAATTCCAAGAAAAATATAGCAAGTCAACACTATCATAGGTGATGATCTTGCAAAGTTTCGTCTCAATCCAAGGTGGTTTGCTTCATCAAACCAACCCAAATCCATTTCTGTCCAGATTAAAATTTTGACAAATTTACATTGTGAAGTGTCTTCCCTTGGCCTAAAACTTTGTGAGCATGCTCTAATGACCAATTAGTGATGATACACTAAGTGGTACATCAAGGCTTAAAGCCTAACCCCTTTGAATCTATAGAAAATAGATTCTGTCTATTTCTAGGTTTTCCCTAAGTCCCATTATGAACTTTCTTCAAACCCTCTCAAACTTGGTGATCTCACTTGCCTTTCATCACCTCTTGACTCTATCAAATATCAAGCTAATCCAGGTTCATTTGATCACCCAAATCAACATCAAACACCTTCTGCCAGAAATGTAAAAATGGCATTTCCACCCTTTCACTTTTTATCCTTGGCCTCCCCTTTTTACCACAGCCTCTGGTAGGTGCCTTGCACCTCCAGTAAAAATCCTGAGCCCTCTGGCCATGGTGAGATGGGGGTAAAACCCCCTATTTTCTACCTGACAGCATCCTTTCTGACCTCTACTCTCCATTTCTTCTACCCCAGGGCTACCCCATAGACCCCCCAAGCCTCTCCTAGCCGTTGGGGCATCTCCTAATGCCTCTAGACACAAGAAGACACGTAGTGAGGCTTAAAGAATGCCCCTACATGCCATAAGGGCGCTCTGGAGCGCGCTACAGTGCACTCCCGCACTGTAGCCGCCCCTGCCCGGCGCCGCCAGGCGGCATTGGGCCGCCCTTTCCTATCCGTGTGGTCGGCCTCGACGTCTACAACCCTGCAGGCGGTTGGCCCCCTCTTCCCTCTCTCTCCTTCTCCCTCCTCCGCGCGTGCCCACCACCGCCCGGCTCGGCCAATCCTCGAGCCAGAGCACGTGACCTCCCTTGCCTCCCTCCTCTCTTCCCCCTGGCCTGGACTAACCCCAGGAATGCCCCCGGATCCCTCTCTTCCTCTCTCGTGGCCCCTGGCGATGGCCACGTCCCTGCCGGCGCACCTGGATCCGATGGACTCGCCCCAGCCTATATAAAGGGCCCCCGAGCCCCTCTCTCCCCTCTGGTCTCTCTCTCCTCCCCAGAATCCTCCCCGAACCCCCCATTTGAGCCTCCCGAGCACCAGTGCTCGAGATCGACCGAGGCCCTACCGCGGCGGAGCTCCGTCGATCTCGGGACACAGGCCCGCTCACGCGCTCCCCTCGCCTCCTTTGGGCCTATAGCCGTCGCCAGGTCATTTCCCCTCTCTCCCCCGCTCGTTTCAAGGCCTGAAACCCCTCCGTCGACCACCTCCCAAACCTCCCTCCGCCACGGGTTCTCGCCGCCGGTGACTCCGTCCACCTTCGGCCCTCCTTCCACCTCCGGAGGAACGGCGGGTCGACCCTGAGCCCATTCCTGCCTCTAGACCTCCTCGCCGTGCTCCCCTCCATCGCCGGTGAGCTTCCCTTCCTCCCTGTCGCGAGGAGGAAGAAGGACCCGATAGGTGGGGCCCACCTGTCGGCCTCTCTTTCCCCTCCCGTGCTCTCTCCCCTCTCGTCTGAGCCGCTGGCAGCCGGGCCCCGCGCGTCAGATTTGAATCTGACCGCGCGCGTGGCTGGCTGGCTGGCCAAATGGGCCGGCCCAGCTCCTGGCCGCCCCTGGCACAGTATCTGGAGCCCTTTTCCTTTTCTAAATTTTGTGGGATTTGTAAAAATTCCACAGGGCTGAATATTTGCCCCATGCAAATATTTTCTCCACCATAAATCTTAGAATAATCTTTAGGATTTAATAGCATCATTTATAAAAATGTTTGCAACTGTTTTTATCACTGTTTTATTTTAAAACCTATTAAACGCACCTTTTTAGCCTCTATTATTTTGTTTCTAAAATGGTTTTCATAGAGAAATTTATTGTAGATATTTTTAATATGACTTTAGGTATTTAACAGAGTAGGTGAACATTTTAGTAGAGTCTTTTGTGCTCTGTTTTCATTGCGTTGCTTATTATTATCGTCTATTCCGCGATTATAGATTGCGCCGTAGACGAAGAAGTTGGACCCGAAGACCTCGAAGACCCCGGAGACTTTGTTGAGCCAGGCAAGCAGCCCTTTGACCATATCAAGAAACTGTTTTAACTTGCATCTCATATAGCACTTTATTTCCGGCATTATCGATCATATGATGTGGTGGTTTCCCCTTCGGTGGGATGCCTCCGGTGCTTTCCATTGATACTTGCATCGAGCACGACCCTACCACCTTATGAGGGTTGTGCGGGTGGGAGTAGATAGGTTGCTAGTAGATGCTACGCAAGTAGGATGGGACTTATGCATGGTGATACCGAAAGGTGTGTGTTTTCAATACTCTTTCGAAAACCCCGTCGGGTGTCACTAATGCCCGAGGGAGATGATGATGAGTTGGGTGACCACTTGAGAAAGAAGTGGTGTACCGGAACAAATGGGTGTGTGTTTTCGAAAACGGATTAGATTTAAGGTCTGCTAACCGTCCCAACATTACATGCGCGACCACGATACCCCTTATGGGACGAGGCTTTGTTGATTACCTTGGTGGGTACTAGCAAGGAGCCCGCATTACTAGTGGCGGGAGTGGCGTGGTCACTCTCAATATGGGGTCGTACCGGATGTATGATCATGCGTTGTCTTTATAGGCACCGGGCACACCGTTGGTCCCCTCATGGATTGTACGGTTTGAGCAAGGCTCGTGTGATGTACGTCATGAGGGTTGGGTACCAATCGAGTGGACTCTTTGTTTAGTATCGCCAGGGGAAAGGCATTGTTCGGGTGCTTACCTCAGGTATGTATATACCACGAGCCGCGAATGACACGGAAGTTCCCCGAGTCTTGTGGGTAAAGTGTGCAACCTCTGCAGAGTGTAAAACTATTCGAATAGCCGCGTCCGCAGTCATGGACAGTTGGAGGTCCTTCTTAGACTACGTCCGAATGTTTTCGTGAAATATTGGTGTGATTATGGGTGTGTTAGTGACAAGAGGTCACCTGAGTCATGTCCGATGACTTGGCATGAGAAATGAACTAAGTTCGATGACTTGGCGTGAACATGATGTGTTCAATTGATACCGTGATGGTATCGACAATGTGTTATCATGAATATTTGGTTAGTTGTTGATGCATACTTACTATTACTTGATCATGTCGCTTGCATACAAAATCAGCTTTCCGCAAATTACCTATAGTGCTATATCATGCACCATTATTGCCTCGTTCCACTCTTGGGTTGCTTGCGAGTACATTCAAAGTACTCATTGGCTTGCCACTGGTTATTTAATTGGCCAGGCATGGAAGAACAGGAATATGTCGAAGATTTCATTGGAGACGAACATGCGGACTAGGACGCTTCCCAATTAGAGTGCCTGTAGGTTAAGGCAGATGGCATGGGTTCACGCTTTCGACGAAGATTTCCGCTGCTTGTTCTAGACTTAGTGTTTGGCCCGAGTGGCCCTATCCTTGTAAGACTGAGACCTTCGTGGTCATCATTCGTGTAAGACGTTAATTGTGGATGTAAGACTCTTTTATTCAGCTTCTGTGTGTTCAGTGAGCATTGATCTCTGGGATCACTGTACACGTGCATTCGGTGATCTCGACTTATGAGTCGGGGTCCCCATAGAGCTGGCATCAGAGCCATCCTGACTGTAGGAAGCCCTTAGTTAGCATGGACGTTAGTAGGATTAAAGCCATTTTCAAAACTACACCTAGCTTTGGAACTTAGGAATTCTGCACTATTTATCTCTCCTATGCTTCACACAACACTTTGCTGACTCTCCTCTTTTCAAACCTTTGTAGATGGCCGTCGTACCTGAAGCCTTGCTGACATCCGGCTTTCCCTTACTCCTTGGGGATAGCCTGGAGAAGTGCCAGTTTCGCCAACCACTCATTTTCCTCTACCACGAGCACTAGGTCGATGCCGTTACGAAGGAGTACCACGTGGATGTGGTCGTGAAGGCAAACGACTCCCCGACCAGTTGGTTCTTTGAAGGACCACAGATGGAGACTATGATACTTGCCGTCGAGACAGCTGCACGCAAGGCACTCCTACACCTTCGAGACATCATTCCAGAGATGGCTGATGAACCAGCTACTCGCTACCGTCCCTTCACGAAGGATGACTTGGGCGAGAGTTGGACGCTGATTCTGGCCAAGGAGGATGGTGCATCACTCCGGTTCCAGACCTACTTCAGTCTCTCCGCTGATAGTCTGGTTCACAACTTGGTGAAGGAATCCGTGAAGCTCCGTGAGGAATTTCACCACACCCGAGGGCAACTTCGACAAGCCAAGACCAAGCCAGACAAGATCAAGAAGGATGGAGCCCCCGAGGGACGACCAGCTGTCGCTTATCGAGGAGGAGTACCCCCCGCCAGTGATGCACCTGCACGTAGTCGTCGCATGAGTGCGAAGGAGTACCGTAAGCACTTCACCGACCCACGCATAAGGCGTCGTCGGGATGGGCCTCCTCGTTCCCCGACCCCGTCGACCGGGAACGATGCTCGTTCTGAGGTTGAGCCAGAGGAAGACCCAGAGGAGCGTGACTACGAGACCGAGCACTCCACCACCTGAATCCGAGAACCCCTAGGGTAGGATCAGACATGTATCCCTCATGCGTAGTTGAGTCCGTGTAATGGTTCATATGAAACCATGTGTGCTTGTTGTTTGTTTTGTTGTTTGTGTGTTCCGATGCAAGTCGCGCTTTTGCCTTAGGCAACATGTAAGCTACTACATCGTCTATCTTAATATATGTTGTGGGTCTTTTGACCTTCGTTTCTCCACACTTGCACTTGACCGACCCCCTTAGGCGCGCTTTGTCGATTCGCTTATCCTCTTGTCGACCCTAGTTGTTTGGCTTGGCTGCTCCAAACAGGATGGTGACTGCTACCCGCAACAGCTCCTTCACCAACCCCGAGGCCGGCAGCACGAACCAGCAACAGGGAGCTGGTGGGGCTGCTCACGCTGGAGGACACCAGGAGCAGCCACAAGGCGACATTCCCCCGCCACCACCTCCGCCAGAGAACATGACCATAGCTTAGTTTCTCCAAGTTCTCCGGGAGGAGCGCCAGACCAACAATGCTGCTCTCCAGCAGATGGCCCAGGCTCTCGTGAACAACCAGCAGCAGGGTAGGAACGGCAATGGCCGCTCCACGCTGTCTGAGTTCATGAGAAACTCGCCCCCGACCTTCACTGAGACTGCTGAGCCGTTGGATGCTGATGACTGGATCCGCACCATCGAGGACCTCCTTGCCCTGGTCAACTGCAATGAGGATTGTGAGAAGGTGCTTTATGCCTCTCACTGCCTCGGAGGTACCGCCCGAGCATGGTGGGATGGATTCAAGGTCATGCAGGGAGAGCATGTGATCACGTGGAATGACTTCAAGGAAGGATTCCGCACTACCCATATTCCATCTGGGATCATGGCTATCAAGAAGAGAGAGTTCCGAGTGCTGAAGCAAGGAAGTGGCTCTGTCAAGGAGTACCTGCAGAAGTTCAACCTGCTGTCAAGGTATGCACCTGAAGACGTCAGCACGGAGGCTGCCAAGAAGGAACGCTTCATGGAAGGACTTCAGCAAATTCTGCAGTATCAGCTCATCATCTGTGACTGCCGCACCTTCTTTGATCTGGTAAACAAAGCCCTCATGTTGGAAGACAAGCGTCATGCCATCGACGACACTCGCAAGTTTGCGATGATCAGCAAAGGAAGCTCAAGCAACCAGAAGCCTCGCCCATGGCAGCCAGCTCCAGCCAAGCCAACCTATCAGCCACAGCAGGCTAGACCTCCTGCGCCTCATCCGAGCTACCAGCCTTAGCAGTATGCCAATCCCATGCCAACCTACAACTACAACCCCAATAACAACAATGGTGGCAGGATCCTCAACAACAACCCTGGGCAAGTCACCTGCTTTGGATGTGGTCAGTCTGGACACATCTCTAGGCTTTGTCCCAATAGGAAGCCTGATGCACTACGCCCCAATGCGCCAGCTCAAGGACAAGCCCGAGGAGCACCGCCAAGGAACCCAGCTCCCCGCAACCAGCCTAACAATGGCAAGGGTCGTGTGAATCACGTCACCGTAGAGGAAGCCCAGGAAGACCCGGACGTCATACTGGGTACGTTCCTCGTCAACTCAACCCCAACAACAGTATTGTTTGATTGTGGAGCTTCGCATTCTTTTGTCACCCAAAAGTTTGCACTAGAGAGTGGCATGGAACCTACACCCTTGGGTAGTCGTATGCTGATACAAACCCCCGGTTCAGTTATGAAGTCTGGGTTAGGGTGTAAGGGTGTGAAGATTGACATCAACGGGGTAGACTTCCTAGCAGACCTTATAGTTCTGGATTCACCCGGCTTGGATGTTATCCTTGGCATGAACTGGTTGACTAAGCACCAAGGCTTACTAGATTGTGCCAAGAGGATTGTTACCATGACCAACAACCAAGGAGTGGAAGTCAAGTATGTCCCCAACCCTGTCTCCACGCAAGTCCCTCAGGTTAACTGCCTGTCGGGAGTTGAGTTGGATCAAGTGCCAGTAGTATGTAAATACCCGGATGTGTTTCCTGATGAGCTGCCCGGAATGCCTCCTGACCGCGACATTGAGTTCATCATTGAGCTTATGCCCGGATCAAGGCTCATCTATAAGAAGGCCTATAGGATGGGATCCGAAGAGTTGGTAGAATTGAAGAAGCAACTAGCAGAGCAGCTCAGGAAAGGATTTATTCACCCTAGTGCCTCTCCTTGGGGATCACCTGTTCTATTTGTGTCAAAGAGAGATGGCACCATTAGACCTTGTGTAGATTACCGTTCTCTCAATGAGGTCACAATAAAGAACAAGTATCCACTCCCCAAGTTCGAAGACTTGTTTGATCAGTTGAACGGAGCCAAGGTGTTCTCCAAGATTGATCTCAGGTCTGGGTACTATCAGCTGAAGATCAGACCCCCAGATATCCCAAAGATGGCATTTGTAACCCGATATGGCCTGTATGAGTACACGGTCATGTCGTTCGGATTGACGAATGCCCCGGCCTACTTCATGTACCTCATGAATAAAGTCTTCATGGAATACTTGGACAAGTTCGTTGTTGTCTTCATTGATGACATCCTTGTCTTCTCCAAGTCTGAAGAGGAGCATGAAGAGCACTTGAGGTTGGTCCTAGAGAAGCTTCGAGAGCACCAGCTTTATGCCAAGTTCAGCAAGTGTGAATTCTGGCTGCATGAAGTTGGATTCTTGGGTCATATGTTGACTGCAGGGGGATTATCAGTAGACCCTGCCAAGATTGAAGCCGTGACTGAATGGTAGACCCCAACCACAGTGAAGGAAGTCAGGAGCTTTCTCGGACTCGCGAGATATTACCGGAAGTTCGTAGAAGGATTCTCAAGCATCGCCCGACCAATGACCCAGCTCCTGAAGAAGGACAAGAAGTTCAAGTGGACCGCTAAGTGCGAAGAAAGCTTCCAGGAGCTCAAGAAGAGATTGACCACAACCCTTGTTTTGGCCACCCCTGATATTCACAAGGAATTTGTGATTTATTGTGATGCATTAAGAACCGGACTTGGAGGTGTTCTGATGCAAGAAGGCCGAGTCGTAGCATATTTGTCCCGACAGCTACGTCCTCATGAAGAGAACTACGCAACTCACGATCTCGAGTTGGCAACCGTGGTTCATGCCCTGAAGACATGGCGGCATTACATTCTCGGGAAGCGATGTGAGATATTCACTGACCACAAGAGTTTGAAGTATATCTTCACTCAAAGGGAATTGAACATGAGGCAACGAAGATGGTTGGAGGTGATCAAGGACTACGACCTCAGTGTTCAATACCACCCCGGAAAGGCCAATGTGGTAGCTGACGCCTTAAGAAGAAAGGCTTGCTCCTTGAATGCTATGATTAAGGAAAGGCTACCTGCTTTGTATGATGAGCTTGAGAGCTTCGGCTTGGGACTGGTCGCACCAGGATTTCTCGCCAACCTCGAAGCGAAGCCTACCTTGATGGACGATATCAAAGAAGCCTAGAAGGGACACGAGAGCATTGAAGGCATTAAGAGGAAGATCAAGGCCGGCAAGGCCCCAGGATTCTCAGAGGATGAACAAGGAGTCATGTGGTTTGGGAACCGTATTTGCGTACCCAACAAAGAGGAGCTCAAGAACTTGATCTTACAAGAAGCTCATAGCACTCCCTACTCCATCCATCCTAGAGGAACCAAGATGTATCAAGACCTCAAGGCAAGATTCTGGTGGCATGGCATGAAGCGGGAAATACGCACGTTCGTGGCTAAGTGTGACGTATGCCAGAGGGTCAAGGCTGAGCGTCAGCGACCCGCTGGACTACTGCAGCCCCTTAAAGTGCCTGAATGGAAGTGGGATAAAATCGGGATGGACTTCATCACCGGTTTACCAAGGTCAAGCAAGGGATGTGATTCCATTTGGGGCATTGTCGACCACCTGACCAAGGTCACCCATTTTGTTCCCGTCAAGACCACCTATGATGGCAACAAGTTAGCCAACCTCTACATAGAGCAGATCGTGAGTCTTCATGGAGTACCAAAGGAGATTGTGTCAGACCGAGGGACCCAGTTCACCTCAAGGTTCTGGAAGAAGTTTCAAGAAGCTATGGGAACCAAGCTCTCCTTCAGCACTGCTTTTCACCCCCAGACCGGTGGGCAAACGGAACGAGTAAACCAGATACTCGAAGACATGCTCCGCGCTTGTGTTCTGGCATATGGAGCCAAATGGGAAGATTGCTTACCGTTCGCCGAGTTCTCCTACAACAACAGCTATCAGTCAAGCCTTCAGATGGCACCATTTGAGGTGTTGTATGGACGCAAGTGCCGTACTCCCCTCAACTGGTCGGAGACCAGAGAAGGATTAATATTTGGACCAGATATCCTCCGCGAAGCCGAAGAGCAAGTTCAACTCGTTCGTGAGTGCCTCAAGACCGCTAAGTCAAGACAGAGAGCCACGCCGACTCTCACCGCCGAGAACTGAACCTCAACGTTGGAGATTATGTCTACCTCCGTGTCACGCCTCAAGGGAACCAAGCGTTTTCACGTCAAAGGACCAAGCGTTTTCACGTCAAAGGAAAGCTCGCGCCAAGGTATATCGGACCCTTCAGGATCACTGCAAGATGAGGAGAAGTTGCTTATCAGCTAGAGCTACCTTCTGAGCTGTCGGATGTGCACAACGTCTTCCACGTGTCACAACTCTGGAAGTGTCTGCAAGTTTCCGACCGCCCCGACCTCTACAAAGACATCGACCATCAGGCCATCGACCTTCAGCCAGATCTCACTTATCGTGAGAGGCCTGTCCGCATTTTGGATGAAGCTGAGCGCTGCACCCGAAGCTGCACCATCAAGTACTTCAAGGTCCAGTGGAGCAACCACACGGAAGCAGAAGCAACATGGGAGCGTGAAGATTATCTCAGATCAGAGTTTCCATATCTTTTTAGCGCTTAGCCTAGGAATCTCGGGGACAAGATTCTTGTAAGGGGGGAAGGTCTGTCACACCCTGTATTTTGGCACATTGTTGTGTTTGGTTTTATAAAAATTTGGAGCCAACTAAAACTTTTTGAGTGCATGCTTGTTTGATGTGATGCTTATTTGAATTGCTTGAGTGTTCAAGTTTGGCACTATTAGGTTCTACTCCACTCCACCTTCATCTTCCTTGATCCAAATTCCTTGCCCTATGATCATGCCATGTGAATATAGCTCAAAAATATTTTTATCAAAATTTATTTTCACCAAAAAGGATTTATTCAATTTAAGTTCACTAAAACCCCTGAATTGAGGTTTGAACTACAAGTCCTCAATTTACGTGGATCTTTTCTTCCCAAATGCTTTATTTGAAACCTACCATATATATGACTTCTCAAAACCACCAAATATTATTTTTAAAGATTATTTTCATATTTTATTTAAAGGCTTTTTCTTAAGAACAGAAATGGATTTTCCTAAGGGAAAATTATTTAAATGCTTTGAAAATATTTGGGAAATTTAGAGGGACTCAGTGGACATATATTTTCCATATATATGAGTTTCAACACAAGGGCTTGATCATAACATGGGCAAAACCCCTCAAAACCCTTCCTGATCAGATCAAACTTTTGGAATGTTTCTGCAAGAAATATTCTCAATAAATTCCAAGAAAAATCTAGCAAGTCAACACTATCATAGGTGATGATCTTGCAAAGTTTCATCTCAATCCAAGGTGGTTTGCTTCATCAAACCAACCCAAATCCATTTCTGTCCAGATTCAAATTTTGACAAATTTACATTGTGAAGTGTCTTCCCTTGGCCTAAAACTTTGTGAGCATGCTCTAATGACCAATTAGTGATGATACACTAAGTGGTACATCAAGGCTTAAAGCCTAACCCCTTTGAATCTATAGAAAACAGATTCTGTCTATTTCTAGGTTTTCCCTAAGTCCCATTATGAACTTTCCTCAAACCCTCTCAAACTTGGTGATCTCACTTGCCTTTCATCACCTCTTGACTCTATCAAATATCAAGCTAATCCAGGTTCATTTGATCACCCAAATCAACATCAAACACCTTCTGCCAGAAATGTAAAAATGGCATTTCCACCCTTTCACTTTTTATCCTTGGCCTCCCCTTTTTACCATAGCCTCTCGTAGGTGCCTTGCACCTCTAGTAAAAATCCTGAGCCCTCTGGCCATGGTGAGATGGGGTAAAAAACCCTATTTTCTACTTGACAGCATCCTTTCTGACCTCTCCTCTCCATTTGTTCTAGCCTAGGGCTACCCCATAGACCCCCTAGCCTCTCCTAGCCGTTGGGGCATCTCCTAATGCCTCTGGACACAAGAAGACACGCAGGGGGCTTAAAGAATGCCCCTGCATGCCATAAGGGCGCTCTGGAGCGCGCTACAGTGCGCTCCCGCACTGTAGCCGCCCCTGCCCGGCACTGCCAGGCGGCATTGGGCCGCCCCTGCCTGTCCGTGTGGTCGGCCTCGACGTCTGCAGCCCTGCAGGCGGTCGCCCCC
Organism: Hordeum marinum; assembly: GCA_022496015.1. Classification (NCBI taxonomy): domain Eukaryota; kingdom Viridiplantae; phylum Streptophyta; class Magnoliopsida; order Poales; family Poaceae; genus Hordeum; species Hordeum marinum. The sequence continues at coordinate 183,234,566 of CM039677.1, read as the reverse complement.
TCCTCCCTCTCTCTCCTTCTCCCTCCTCCGCGCGTGCCTGCCACCGCCCGGCTCGGCCAATCCTCGAGCCTGAGCATGTGACCTCCCCTGCCTCCCTCCTCACTTCCCCTGGCCTGGACTAACCCCAGGAATGCCCCCGGCTCCCTCTCTCCCTCTCTCGTGGCCCCTGGCAATGGCCACGTCCCCGCCGACGCACCCGGATCAGGTGGACTCGCCCCCGCCTATATAAAGGGCCCCGAGCCCCTCTCTCCCCTCTAGTCTCAATCTCCTCCCCAGAATCCTCCCCGAACCCCCCCGCCATTTGAGCCTCCCGAGCACCAGTGCTCGAGATCGACCCAGGCCCCGCGCGGCGGACCTCCGTCGATCTCTTGACACAGGCCCGCTCAGGCGCTCCCCTCGCCTCCTTTGGGCCTATAGTCGTCTCCAGGTCATTTCCCCTCTCTCCCCCGCTCGTTTCAAGGCCTGAAACCCCTCTGTCGACCGCCTCCCGAACCTCCCTCTGCCGCGGGTTCTCGCCGCCGGCGACTCCGTACACCTCCGGCCCTCCTTCCACCTCCAGAGGACCGGCGGGTTGACCCTGAGCCCATTCCTGCCTCCAGACCTCCTCGTCGTGCTCCCCTCCGTCGCCGGTAAGCTTCCCCTCCTCCCTGTCGCGAGGAGGAAGAAGGACCCGATAGGTGGGGCCCACCTGTCAGCCTCTCTTTCCCCTCCCGCGCTCTCTCCCCTCTCGTCTGAGCCGCTGGCAGCCAGGCCCCGCGCATCAAATTTGAATCTGACCGCGTGTGCGGCTGGCTGGCTGGCCAGATGGGCCGGCCCAGCTCCTGGCCGCCCCTGGCACAGGATGTGGAGCCCTTTTCCTTTTCTAAATTTTGTGGGATTTGTAAAAATTCCACAGGGCTGAATATTTGCCCCATGCAAATATTTTCTCCACCATAAATCTTAGAATAATCTTTAGGATTTAATAGTATCATTTATAAAAATGTTTGCAAAGGTTTTTATCACTGTTTTATTTTTAAAACCTATTAAACGCACCTTTTTAGCCTCTGTTATTTTGTTTCTAAAATGGTTTTCATAGAGAAATTTATTGTAGATATTTTTAGTATGACTTTAGGTATTTAATAGAGTAGGTGAACATTTTAGTAGAGGCTTTTGTGCTCTGTTTTCTTTGTGTTGCTTATTATTATCGTTTATTCCGCGATTATAGATTGCGCCGTAGACGAAGAAGTTGGACTCGAAGACCCCGGAGACTTTGTTGAGCCTGGCAAGCAGCCCTTTAACCATATCAAGAAATTGTTTTAACTTGCATGTCATATAGCACTTTACTTCCGGCATTATCGATCATATGATGTGGTGGTTTCCCCTTCGGTGGGATGCCTCCGGTTCTTTCCGTTGATACTTGCATCGAGCACGACCCTACCACCTTATGAGGGTTGTGCGGGTGGGAGTAGATAGGTTGCTAGTAGATGCTACGCAAGTAGGATGGGACTTATACATGGTGATACCGAAAGGTGTGTGTTTTCAATACTCTTTCGAAAACCCCGTTGGGTGTCACTAATGCCTGAGGGAGATGATGATGAGTTGGGTGACCACTTGAGAAAGAAGTGTACCAGAACAAATGGGTGTGTGTTTTCGAGAATGGATTAGATTTAAGGTCTGCTGACCGTCCCAACATTACATGCGCAACCACGATACCCCTTATGGGACGGGGCTTTGTTGATTACCTTGGTGGGTACTGGCAAGGAGCCCGCATTACTAGTGGTGGGAGTGGCGTGGTCACCCTCGATACGGGGTCGTACCGGATGTACGATCATGCATTGTCTTTACAGGCACCGGCTCACCGTTGGTCCCCTCATGGATGGTACGGTTTGAGCTAGGCTCGTGTGATGTACGTCATGAGGGCTGGGTACCAATTGAGTGGACTCTTTGTTTAGTATTGCCAGGGGAAAGGCATTGTTCGGGTGCTTACCTCGGGTATGTATATACCGCGAGTCGTGGATGACACAGAAGTTCCCCGAGTCTTGTGGGTAAAGTGTGCAACCTCTGCAGAGTGTAAAACTATTCGAATAGACGCGTCCGTGGTCATGGACAGTTGGAGGTCCTTCTTAGACTATGTCCGAATGTTTTTGTGAAATGTTGGTGTGATTATGGGTGTGTTAGTGACAAGAGGTCATCTGAGTCAAGTCCGATGACTTGGCATGAGAAATGAACTAAGTCCGATGACTTAGCGTGAACATGATGTGTTCAATTGATACCGTGATGGTATCGACAATGTGTTATCATGAATACTTGGTTAGTTGTAGATGCATACTTACTATTACTTGATCATGTCGCTTGCATACAAAATCAGCTTTCCGCAAATTACCAATAGTGCTATATCATGCACCATTATTGCCTCGTTCCACTCTTGGGTTGCTTGCGAGTACATTCAAAGTACTCATTGGCTTGCCACTGGTTATTTAATTGGCCAGGCATGGAAGAACAGGAATATGTCGAAGATTTCATTGGAGACGAACATGCGAACTAGGACGCTTCCCAGTCAGAGTGCCTGTAGGTTAAGGCAGATGGCATGGGTTCACGCTTTCGACGAAGATTTCCGTTGCTTGTTCTAGACTTAGTGTTTGGCCCGAGTGGCCCTATCCTTGTAAGACTGAGACCTTCGTGGTCATCATTTGTGTAAGACGTTAAGTGTGAATGTAAGACTCTTTTATTCAGCTTCTGTGTGTTCAGTGAGCATTGATCTCTGGGATCACTGTACACGTGCATTCGGTGATCTCGACTTATGAGTCGGGGTCCCCACATTATTTCTCCTGTGTAACTTGCCAATACATTCAAAGTATTGACCTATACGGCTACAACGTCTCATGGTGCAGGATTTTCAGACGAAGAGTAAGGTACCGTTAGGGTCGCGAGTCTGTACTCAGCATCGCCAGTGGGCTATGATGGGACTCATTGTTATTTTCTGCTGTTTGATTGAATAAAGATAGCCAAGTGCTATGCAGACTGTTATACTTTATGAATTCTGGATCATACGATGTAATAAATGATGCACTTGTTATTTTGGTATTCATCTATACTGTGTGTGCTAGCGAATCGATCCAGGGACTAGCATAGTAAGCACAAAGACTCAAATCCTTCGAGGTTTGGTCGTTACAATTTTCAAACTTGAGAAAATTAGTTGAACTCGGACATGGAAGAAAAAGTACTGATTTGGTTGTGTATATTTTCATAGAAGTTATATTGTTATGGACCCTCCAACATGTTGTCACGCCCAAGATGCGGTCCTATCCTTATTTTGGGACGAGGGCCTCGACGGGGATAGAAGTGCATCTCGATGCGTTCGCAAGAATGGATATCATTACAAGTACATGTATAGAAGAGATGCGTATATGGAATTGGCTTGCACTCGCCACAAGCTACATCAGAGTCATATCAATACAACAACAAACTCAAACAACATACAAAAGAGTAGGGTCCAACTACAGACTAAATCAAACGATAAATGACATCCACCCTTGCTATCCCAGGCTGCCGCCTACAACCCATCCTAGATTGATGATGAAGAAGAAGAAGAACTCCAAATCAAATCAAGCAACATGCTCACGTCAAATCATTACATTACCTGAACCTGCAACTATTGTTGTAGTAAACTGTGAGCCACAGGGACTCGGCAATCTCATTTCCAAGGGTATCAAGACTATTAAAGCTTAATAGGTGAGGTATGGTTAAGTGGTGAGGCTGCAGCAAGCGACTAAGCATATATTGGAGTGGCTAACTTACGAGTATAGAAAGTAAAGTATGGTGGTCTACGCATAACGGACGTGAAATAGCAATGATCACTAATTGATCCTGAACACCTACTTACGTCAAACATAACCCCACCGTGTTCTCTTTTGGATAAGAACTCACGAGAAGAGACAGTCACGGTTACGCACATAGTTGGTGTATTTTATTAGAGTTTACTTCAAGTTTGCTATGATCAGGTGTTAAACAAAGTATCCAAGTTTGCCAGATAACCACGGGCATGGCTTCTCAAAAATATTTAACCCTGCAGGGGTGCTCCAACTCATCCATCACAAATTAACCACACACACAGCGGGAATAACCTCAACCACGGATCTCGTGATCTTCCTAGGCAATTCCAAAGGAAATATGTCACCTCGGGATAGCCCGAAGAAGATCAGAGTTCCTCACTCAAGACGTTCGAGAAAAGTAAAACAAATCCAGCAAGGCCTCCCGACGTGTCGACGAACCCGGTAAGAGCCGCGTATCTCATTCTCAGGACACGACGGATGAGCAATGGTTACCACGCCAATCAACGAGTTGCCCCGGGCGGTGTTAATAAGCCGCTCTAGGTTGGACCAACTATGACATCCCAAGTGATGTCCCTACCTTTGTTTGGCATGCAACCCATGTATGAACCTTGGTCATGAGATTATTGTATGAGTTGCACCTTATCTCATTGTGTTGTTGCACCCATGCATCATGGCATTCATGCATCATATCATCATGCATCATTCTTTCTTCTTCCCATGCCACCTTCTTGTGTCTGTTTTGATGTGATGGTGTTGAGTGGTTGTTGTGTGGTGTGTGGGATGTTTGTGTGTGTGGTTGGATCCATGTGTGACACCTATTCTTCCCCTCTCTTATTCTTTTCCAACATCACCTATTCTCCCCCTCTCTTCCTATAATTTAAGTCCAGATTTTGGTTGTTGTTTTAAAATATTTAAAAATGTTCAAGAGGTCGCCCTTGCTTTCTAATGAATTGTGTGTGTGGTGCTATTTATGTTCGGGGTTGTTGAGTTTTTGTTTTACTTTAAAAACAGGAGCTGCATTTTATATATTAAATAATTTACATGCTCTATAAATCAACTCAATATTTTATTTAAACAGGTCTCATTATTTCCTCCACCAAAAGTATTTTTGCTTTCTCCAAAACCTTTCTATATGCTGTCGGGGGTTTATTCGTTTGGTTGGGTTTATTAAAATGGGAAAAGGCCTTCTGTTTTATTTCTGTGACCTGAGTGTGTGTGTGTGGGCTTCCGGCCCACGAGGCCCAGCGTCGCTAGCGCTCGTTTGTCCCGGTTCCTCCTTCCTCCTTCGATACATCGTGCATCCATGCTGTGCACGTCAAAAGGTGATGTGATTTGACGGCCTCCGACGCGTCTCCATGGCCTTAAAGCGCACCTAGCCCTAGCCCCGGCTACCCTCTTCCTTTTCCTCCCCTTCCTCCCTCGCGCCGCTGCTCCTCCTCCTTCTTCTTCGTCCATCTTCTTCCCTACTAAGAAGGGTTCAGAGAGGTGTTCAGCAGGTGAAGTGAGCGAGCAGCAGAGGGCCTCGTCGCCGGCGCCTCCCCGTCGTCGTCGTGTCCCCGTCGTCATGTCCAAGGCCGAGCCAAGAGTGCCCGCGTCCCGTTCCCGACGCTAGGGCGCGACAGCACCTCTGGAGCGTCGGCCTCAAGCGCGTCTTCGTGCAGGCATGGAAGCTTTTGCCTCGGACGTCTTCTTCCTCTGCATCGTGATGCCCCCTTCCTCTTTGCTTCCGGTGGCTCCATCACCACTCTAGGTGAGCAGTCGCTCGCGTTGGCGTTCCCCTATTGCTTCTGTGTGTGCGTGCGAGTAGAGCCGCAGATGCCATGAGCTCAGATCCGCCATGGATTCGGGTTCGAGCTCCCATGGGTGCGTGTGTGTGCGGTGCTTGTCCAGTAGAGGCGCTGGTCTCCCCCAGGTCTATTCCCGCTCGAGCTCCCTCCTTTAGTTGTGTATAGTGCTCGCCCCGTTCGTGCCCAGTTCGTGCGCGCCGTGCTCTCGCGCGTCGTCCGTCAGTTGGTAGGTGGTTCGTCAGGTTCAGTTAGCGCGGGGTTCAGTTCAATAGGACTAAGCCCCCCTACTAGTAATGATCGCGTGCGTGGCATAGTGGTGGGAGTGCGCGGGGACGACCGCGAGGTCGCGGCATCGATTCCCGGTTCCACCCCCATTTTTCCTTTTTTTGATTGGCCGGCGCGGTGTGTTGTGTGTGCGGATCCGGTGTGATAACCGGATGCCGTGTGCGGCAGTGTGTGTGCGTGTGTGCAGGATCTGCTGTGGCAGCAGATCCAGTGCGTGTGTTGTGTGTGTGGGCTGAGTGTGTGTGTATGTCTTGCAACACACATGCATGTGTAGGTAGAGTGTGTGTTTAGTGTAGAGTGTATGTATGTGTATGTGGCACCTACATACACTTGAGTGTGGTTGTGTGTGTTTGTGTGTCCTAGTGTGTGTGTGTGTGTATGTTTTGGCATACACACATGCATATCTTGTGTGTGGGTGTGTGGTGCACCCAGCTTGGCACATGTGTGTGTGTGTCCCTTGCACACCCATACATGTGTGTGTGTTCTTGTAGGTGTAGGTTTAGTGTGTGTGTATGTGTGTGACACATACACCGACTTGTGTGAGTGTGGTGTGTGTATATGCCTAAGGCATATACACATGTGTGCTTGTGTGTGGGGTGTGTATGTGCCTTGCACATACACCCAAAATAGGATGTTTGAGTAGGTATTGATGGTTGTGCCTTCTTATATATACATGTATGTGAATGTGTGTGGGCTTGAGAGTAGAGATGCAGGTGTAGGTTTCTTTTATGTGCATAGGAACATGGAATTCCTTCTAGGTAGTTTCATCCTTGAATTTTGATATTATGCCATGTATCATGTCCCTAATATACTAATTACCCATTTCCAACATGCATCTATAGATCCCAAGTCATTTTGGGACCATTTACATCAAGTTTCATTGTGTCATAAGTCAACCATGACTTGTAGGGTAAAATTTCGATCCCCCTTTGCTCCCTTTTGTTCCATGCAAGCATATGTGTATGAGTAATGATTTTGGGGTAGAATCAACCCATGTATGGACCTGTGAAGTCAGATTTGACTTTGGGGCAACTTCACAAAACTGCATTTTTAAGCTGTCATGCCCTTTTCTCTTTTAAATATGAATTAATCTATGCATGCTTTTAAGTTCTTGCCAACATGATTTGTTAGATAAAGTTGTTGGGGATGTCCCGGTATTTTTGTTATTTATGATAAGTCCCTTGGTAAGTGGGAACCATGTTGTTTAGTAAGCTACTTCTTGTTTCTGCCAACCTGCTTGAAAATTGACTTAAGTCTGGGACACTGATGTTATTGTTTTGCCATGTAGAGTTGGATGTGGCTAGTGATATGTTTGAAGTTTGGGCATGCTCAGTGCTAGTCATTTGTAGTAGATATTGCCTTCTACTATCATGTTAATTTTCATGCCAAATGGAGCTCTCTAGCATATTTAACCTGTGCTGTCAACTTGCTACTTTATAATCACAGACTCCAGAAAACTGTAATTCCAAGTCCCAGAGAACTGAGTCATCATGCCAACTTGTTTGCTTCTTGCATATTGATGTGTGCCTGTTCTGCTGATTTCATTGTTGGATAAGTTGATGTGGGTATTGAGTAGATTCTGTCCATGTCTTGTTTGTCGCTGTAGGGTTCCTATAACTCAAGTTGTGGGCTTTTCAAATTGCTATGTTGCTGTTTTGTGGCAGATTGGGTGTTATTTTGTTTTGTGACTTGTGGGAGCTATACTCCATGGAATGGATTGATTCTTGATCCTTGTGATTGTTTTTCCATCACCTATCTAGTGGCTACCTTGGAATGCCAATAATTAGCCCATGAATTGGTGGTCTTGTGTTTTGCCTTCGTACCTTGTCATGAGCGTATCTCGAGAACCGTAGCTCCGTTTCTTGCGATCCTTATATGCATTTCCTTCGATTTTGCATGATGCATCCATATTTCCATGTTCATGCATGTCTAAATAACTTTACATGAGGTTCTGTCCAGATCCATTAATAAACAACTTTGCATGTGAAACATGACTAGTTTTGGATTGCCATGTTAGAAATCTTCATAAGTGGTCATGCATCATATTGATTGTGCATTGCACCTTGGTTTGATGTTTATTGTTGCTGTTTCTCTTGGGTAGACGCGAGTGTTGATACTGAGTACGAGGACCCAAGAGAGTACCACTACGAATATCCCGCTACTTGTTTCGCTGAAGAACCAACATGCAAGATGATCGTACCCGGATCCCAATACTATCTTTGGTTGCTAGTTTCTCGCTCTTATCGTTATAATTGCGCTACCTACCACTTGATATCAGCCCCCCCATGTCGCCATGACAGCCTCTAACCTCCACCTCCTAGCAAACCTTTGATTGGCTAAGTTACCGCTTCTTAGCCCCTCTTATAGTGTTCTTAGTTGCAGGTGCAGGTTGTTCCATGAGATAACATGGATTTGGATATCATAATAAATTTTGTTATTTAATTTAATGCACATATATATCTGGTGTTGGTGGAAGGCTTGGCCTTTTGCTAAGTGATTTGTTCCGCTGTTATCGCCATTAGTTCCTTGTTACCGGTGTTATGTTCTCCATATTTTGCGCTCCTAACACGCTTGGGGTTGTTATGGGGACCCCCTTGTTTATTCGGTTGAGATTAAAACTTGTCTGGCAAGACCCAACATTGGTACTACATTTGCTATAACTATTAAAACTTGCATAGGGCTTTGCAACCCCGTGGATAATTAATCAACCCTGGGCCAGTGCTCCGCATGAGCGTTGGTCCACCCACCTAGCAGTCGGCGATGCCACCTCGGGGCAACTCGAGGCATTTTCAGGCAAGCGTCCACTTTGCATAGATGGATGATGCCCGCTGATAGAGAGCGCATGGCTCTAGTAGCGGACCTGGCTCACTGGGAGGTCTTGCTGGACTTGTTTTACCTTTATCGAGTGTCTTGCGTGTGGAGTCTGACTTTCTTCGGGTTTACTCGAGGTGTTGGCATCCTTGGAATTGCCTATGATGATCGTGAGATCCGCGTTCGAGGCTATTCTCATGGAGTGTGGTTATTTGTGATGGACTAGTTGTAGCACCCCTGCAGGGTTAAAGCTTTCGGAAAGCCATGCCCGCGGTTATGTGGAAACTTGGATATTTGTTTAACACCCGGTTATAGAAAACTTGAAGTGAACTCTAATTAAAATACACCAACTGTGTGAGTAACCGTGATCGTCTTTGCTCGTGAACATGATCCGAGAGAGAACATGGTGGGGTTATGATTGACGTAAGTAAGTGTTCAGGATCTCATAGAGATTATACTAGATTCGATCGTTCTTCGTAGGCCACTCATATTTACTTCATGTTGCGTAAGATAGCCATCATGTATGCTTAGTGCTGCTGCAAACTAAACATCACCCCTTCCATCCTAATGCTTAAATAGTCTTGGTACCCGGGCACATGATAGCTAAGTCCTCTGTGGCTCACAGTTTATTACACAATCCAGGTACATGTTTAGATGAGTTCGTGCAGGATGATCTTACCCAGCTCCAGTGGGAGTATGACGAGGAAAGAGGCAAGATGTATGTGACATATCCGGATGAGTAGAGGTCCTGGTCGTGATCTTTGCGATAGCTTGATAGTATCATTTGCAACTTCTTTTTATCGTTTGATTTCGTCCGTAGTCGGACCCTGTGTTCAACTTGATGTTATGATTTGAGTGACATTGTAAGTTAGCATGTGGCGAGTGTAAGCCAACTTGTATAATCTTCTCATTCAGTATTGTATGTTGTGATGATACTGTTCTTGCTAACGGCAAGATGCACATCTATCCCTTTTGAGGCCCTCGTGCCTTAAATGGATAGGCGCGCATCTTAGGCGTGACAAGTTGGTATCAGAGCCATACGACTATAGGAGCCTTTGCTTGTTTGAACCTGGTCGAGTCGTGTCTAGTAAAAACTATTTTGAGTCTAGTTATATCCGAGAGTAGGATTCTTTTTACTCCTCTTCTATGCTCTGGTGAGGTATCCGACTTAGGAATCTTGATTCTACTCCTCTTCTTGCTCAAAATTTTTTTTAGGATCACGCAGGTATTTTGGAATCTATATGATGCCGATGTGACAGGGTTCTGTCTTGGTACCTCCTATCCGACTTGATTTCTTCCGGGGAGTCGAGCTCCAGGGAATGTTGGCACATCGTTATCATTCAACTTCCGTGATATCTCAAGACGGAGAATGTTCAAAATTACTTCAATACTTATCGTGGTGAGATAAGGTCGGAGTCACCCAGTACTGGGGAGGCGTCCGGGGTACCACCACGGTTTAGTACCATTGTGAGTTCGAGTATTCAAGATTAGACGAATTTGCGAAATGTCTTGAATTATGGCATGGAAGGTTGCGGATGCAGTTGCAGATGATTGCCTAGGGCAGGTTCCTGATTCCGCAACCCGAATCGCATAAACAAGAAAGTTTTCGGAAGTTCATAGGTGGGAAGTCTTGTAGTCATATAGGATCATCTTCTCCAGATGTATTGGGCATGTACATTTGTTCTGAGCGCGTAGCTCAATGCTTTTGTGTTACTGCAAGTGGCTTCTAATTTCTAATGATGTTATCATCACCGAAGAAGCATTCTCACTAATTTTTCAGTAGGAAGGCTATGTTGTTAATTGTTCAATTTCCTTCAAGCATTTGATTCATCTTATCAATGATGTGCTGATGTGTTTTGTCCATCTTCAGGATGGCTCCACCAACTCGCAAAAATCCGGGTCGTGGTGAGGAGCAGACTGATGTTCCACCACCACCCCCGCCACCTCCTCCTCCACCTCCTCCTCCTCCTCCAGAAGCTTGGCAAGCTGTGATGGCCGCGACCAATGCGAACACTCAGATGTTGCTCAGACTGTTGCAAGAGAGAGAGCAGAGTCAACAAGGTTTTCAAGGTAATTTTCAGAATCAGCTTCAGTTTGCGACACTCAATCAGTTCCTTGCCAACCAGCCCAAGACTTTCACCTGTTGTGAGCAGCCTCTAGATGCTGACGATTGGCTTCGTGATATGAGTAAGCATTTTGAGTGCAGCAATGTCAGGCCAGAGGACTTTGTCAGGTTTGCATCATTCCAGCTAAAGGGTCAAGCGGCTGACTGGTGGCAACAGTACAAGGATTCCAGGGGCGATCGTGTTGTTACTTGGGACGATTTCCGTCGTGACTTCAGGGCTCATTACATTCTGACAAGCTTTGTCGAGGAGATGCGTGAGAAGTTCAGGCACCTGAAGCAGGGAAGTAAGTTTGTCTACCAGTACAATGTCAAGTTCCAGAATCTAGCTCGTTATGCCAAGCAAGATGTTCCAGATGATAAAGCTATGATCTATCAGTTCAGAAGTGGTCTCAAGGATGAGCTTCTGCCAGGCCTAGTCCTTCAGGAGCCTCGTGAGTTTGATCAGTTCTATAACATGGCTTTGAAGATTGAAGCAGCTCAGCTCAAGTTGGAGAACTCTAAGAAGCGTTCAAGGGATTCATATTCTTCTTCCAGCTCTCAGATGGTTCCCAAGCAACAGAAGTATTGGGCACCAAATCCTCTTCCGTTTCGTCCTCCTCAGCAGCAGAAGCAGTTCGGTGGTCGTGGTTCTTCCCACCCACCCAACCCAGGTTTCCAGCAGAAGAACCAAGCATCCAAGGGTGTTCTTGTTCCTCCTCTAGGTAATGTTCGTCCGCTTTCTGAGGTGACTTGTCACAAGTGTGGCCAGAAGGGTCACTATGCAAACAAGTGCAACCAGCGGCGTCTTCCACCTCCTCCTCCTGTCAAGCCTCCAGGCAATGCTATGGTGAAGCATAACCCCAAGGCAGCAAGAGTGAATATGGTGAATGCAGCAGAAGCAGAGCAGTCCAATGATGTGATTATGGGTAATCTCTCAGTTAATAATTTTCCTGCAAAAGTGTTATTTGATTCTGGTGCATCACATTCATTCATTTCAAGGCCATTCATAGAGTTGCATGATGTGTGTCCAGTTAATCTATCCAAGCCGTTGTCAATTGTTTCTCCCGGCAAGGTGATGAATTCTCGTTTGGTTGTTCCGGATGTTTCTATCAAAATGGGCAGTTATTCTTTTCTAGCTTCTCCAATTGTTCTCGGCAATTCCGATATTGATCCCATTTTGGGCATGGACTTCCTGGCTATGAATAAGGCTTATATCGATTGTCAAGCAAAAGAAGTCAAGCTGACTCATCCTTCAGAGGACGTGATTATATTCGCGGCTCGCGATGACACAATCCGTCTCTTTGCTCTTAATGAGAAGGGTGAAATCTCGGCGATTTCTCAAATTCCAGTGGTGAATGAGTATGAAGATGTCTTTCCAGAAGAGCTGCCAGGAATGCCTCCGCACCGGCCAGTTGAGTTTGTGATTGATCTCGAGCCTGGAACTGAACAGGTCTGCAAGCGCCCGTATAAACTTGGCCCTGAAGAGCTGAAAGAGTTGAAGAAGCAGCTAGATGAGCAAGAACGTCTGGGTCTGATCAGACCAAGCTCTTCTCCATGGGGTTGTGGTGTTTTGTTTGTCAAGAAGAAGGATGGCACAGATCGTCTTTGTGTAGACTACCGTCCATTGAACAAGAAGACAATCAGAAACAAGTATCCACTCCCTAACGTCAATGAGTTGTTTGAACAACTGAAAGGTGCCAAGGTTTTCTCCAAGTTGGATCTTCGCACGGGTTATCATCAGATTCGCATTCGCGAAGAGGCCATTCCTAAGACCGCTTTTAGGACGAGTTTTGGCTCTTATGAGTACACCATCATGTCGTTTGGTCTTGCTAATGCTCCTCCAACCTTCTCAAGAATGATGAATTTCATCTTTTCTCCTTTCAAGAATGAGTTCGTCTTGGTCTATCTGGATGATATCCTTGTGTTCATGGAGACAGAAGAAGATCATGGAGAGCATCTCCGCCTTGTGCTTGACAAGTTAAGAGAGCATCGGTTCTATGCCAAGTTTTCCAAATGTGAGTTTTGGCTCAATGAAGTGGTGTACCTTGGGCATGTCATCTCTGCCGAGGGAATTAAAGTGCACCCTGAGAAAGTTGAGGCAACCTTGAAGTGGGAGCCTCCTCAGAATGTGGAGCAGCTTCGGAGCTTCCTCGGGCTTGCTAGTTATTGCAGAAGATTTGTGGAGAACTTCTCACAAATTGCTAAGCCTCTGTCAAATATTCTCCAGAAGAGCGTCAAGTATGTTTGGTCTCCTGAGTGTGATGTGGCGTTTAATACACTCAAGCAGAGACTGACTTCAGCTCCAGTTCTTGTTCCTCCTGACCAATCCAAGCCTTTCCAAGTTTTCTGTGATGCTTCTCTCCAAGGTCTTGGTGGTGTTCTCATGCAAGACAAGAAGATTGTGGCCTATACCTCGCGTCAGTTGAAGCCTGCCGAGAAGAACTACCCCACTCATGATCTTGAGTTGGCGGCAGTTGTGCATGCTCTAATGACTTGGAGGCATTTGTTGTTGGGTAGACCAGTTGAGGTGTTCACCGATCACAAGAGCTTGAAGTACATTTTCGCTCAACCCAATCTCAATCTTTGGCAATCTTGTTGGGTGGAAATGCTTGAAGACTTCAACCCAAGCATTGAGTATACTCCGGGGAAAGCAAATGTCATTGCAGACGTGCTCAGTCGTAAGGCGTACTGCAATAGTCTCATTCTGAAGCCTCTTCAACCCGAGCTTCGTGAAGCCTTCTGCAAGATCAACCTTCAGATGATCCCGCAAGGATTTCTTGCCAATCTTCAAGTCTCTCCGACTCTGGAAGATCAGGTTCGCCAAGTGCAGCTTCTTGACGCTATGGTGAAGAAAGTGAAGAAAGGTGTGGCCAAGAGCATTCTGAAGTATAAGTGCTTTCGTATTGATGACAAAGATACCTTGTTCTTTGAGGACCGTCTTGTGGTTCCGAAAGGTGATCTCAGAAAGGTTATCATGGACGAAGCACATAATTATCTGCTATCCATTCATCCAGGCAGTTCCAAGATGTTTCAGGATCTCAAGCAAACCTTCTGGTGGACTTGCATGAAACGTGAAATTGCTCAGTTCGTGAATGAGTGTGATGTTTGTCGCAGAGTGAAGGCGGAACATCAACGTCCAGCAGGTCTTCTGCAGCCTTTGCCTATCGCAGAGTGGAAATTCGATCATGTGGAGATGGATTTCATAACGGGGTTTCCCAAGTCTAAGAGAGGCAACGATGCCATCTTTGTGGTTATCGACAAGCTGTCAAAAGTTGCTCATTTCCTGCCAGTCAAAGAATCTATCTTGGCAGCTTAGCTTGCAGAGTTGTATACGTCAAGGATAGTGTCTTTGCATGGTATTCCTCAGCTCATCTCTTCTGACTGTGGAAGTCTCTTTACTTCCAAGTTTTGGGAATCCTTCCAGAGTGCTATGGGTACCAAGATCCGTTTCAGCACTGCGTTCCATCCGCAGACAAGTGGTCAAGTTGAGAGAGTCAATCAGATCCTTGAAGATATGCTCAGAGCCTGTGTGATTTCGTTCAGTATGAAGTGGGAAGACTGCCTTCCTTATGCTGAATTCTCATACAACAATAGCTGTCAAGCAAGCCCAGGCAAGGCCCCTTTCGAGATTCTCTATGGCAGAAAGTGTCGTACCCCGCTTAACTGCTCCGAGACCGGTGAGCGTCAAATATTGGGCAATGACATGATCACTGAAGCAGAAGAAATGTGCAATGTCATTCATGAGAACCTCAAAGCAGCTCAGTCCCATCAGAAGAGCTATTATGATAGCAAACATCGGGATGTTTCCTTCCAAGTCGATGATCTTGTTTATCTCAGAGTCTCTCCCATGAAAGGCACTCAGCGGTTTGGAATTAAAGGGAAGCTAGCTCCTCGTTTTGTTGGTCCTTTCAAAGTTGTTGGCAAGAGAGGTGGTCTTGCATATCAACTTGAGCTTCCTCCAAATTTCACGAATTTGCATGATGTCTTCCATGTTTCTCAACTCCGGAGATGTTTCAAGACTCCTGAGTGGACCATTGACCTCCAAGATAACGATCTTCAAGAAGATATCTCTTATCGTGAGCACCCAGTTGCAATTCTTGAAGAAACTTAGCGTAAGACTCGCAACAAGTCTATCAAGTTCCTCAAGGTGAAGTGGTCTCATCGTTCCGATAAAGAAGCTACTTGGGAACGCGAGGACCTTCTCCGTTCCGAATTTCCGGACTTCTTTCGTTCCTAGATCTCGGGTCAAGATCCTCTTGTAGTGTGGGAGAGTTGTGAATCCCCAAGTGATGTCCCTACCTTTTTTTGGCATGCAACCCATGTATGAACCTTGGTCATGAGATTAATGTATGAGTTGCACCTTGTCTCATTGTGTTGTTGCACCCATGCATCATGACATTCATGCATCATATCATCATGCATCATTCTTTCTTCTTCCCATGCCACCTTCTTGTGTCTGTTTTGATGTGATGGTGTTGAGTGGATTGTTGTGTGGTGTGTGGGATGTTTGTGTGTGCGGTTGGATCCATGTGTGACACCTATTCTTCCCCTCTCTTATTCTTTTCCAACATCACCTATTCTCTCCCTCTCTTCCTATTATTGAAGTCCAGATTTTAGTTGTTGTTTTAAAATATTTAAAAATGTTCAAGAGTTGGCCCTTGCTTTCTAGTGAATTGTGTGTGTGGTTCTATTTATGTTTGGGGTTGTTGAGTTTTTGTTTTACTTTAAAAACAGGAGCTGCATTTTATATATTAAATAATTTACATGCTCTATAAATCAACTCAATATTTTGTTTAAACAAGCCTCATTATTTCCTCCACTAAAAGTATTTTTGCTTTCTCCAAAACCTTTCTATATGTTGTGGGGGGTTTATTCTTTTGGTTGGGTTTATTAAAAAAGGGAAAAGGACTTCTGTTTTATTTCTGTGACTTGAGTGTGTGTGTGTGGGCTTCCGGCCCACGAGGCCCAGCGTTGCTAGCGCTCGTCTGTCCCGGTTCCTCCTTCCTCCTTCAGTACGGCGTGCATCCGTGTTGTCCACGTCAAAAGGTGGCATGATTTGGCGGCCTCCGACGCGTCTCCATGGCCTTAAAGCGCGCCTAGCCCTAGCCCCGTCTACCCTCTTACTTTTCCTCCCCTTCCTCCCTCGCGCCGCTGCTCCTCCCCCTTCTTCTTCCTCCATCTTCTTCCCTGCTAAGAAGGGTTCAGAGAGGTGTTCAGCAGGTGCAGTGAGCGAGCAGCAGAGGGCCTCGTCGCTGGCGCCTCCCCATCGTCGTCGTGTCCCCGTCGTCATGTCCAAGGACGAGCCAGGGGTGCCCGCGTCCCGCTCTCGACGCTAGGGGCACGATAGCACCTCTAGAGCGGCGGCCTCGAGCGCGTCTTCGTGCAGGCGCAGAAGCTTCTTCCTCAGATGTTTTCTTCCCCTGCATCGCGATGCCCCCTTCCTCTTCGCTTCCCGTGGCTCCATCACCTCTCTAGGTGAGCAGTCGCTCGCGTTGGCGTTCCCCTGTTGCTTCTGTGCATGCGTGAGAGTAGAGCCGTAGGTGCCGTGAGCTCAGATCCGCCATGGATTCGGGTTCGAGCTCCCATGGGTGCGTGTGTGTGCGGTGCTTGTCTAGTAGAGGCGTTGGTCTCCCCCAGGTCTATTCCCGCTCGAGCTCCCTCCTTTTGTTGCGTGTAGTGCTCACCCCGTTCGTGCCTAGTTTGTGCGCACCGTGCTCTCGCGCGTCGTCTGTCAGTTAGCAGGCAGTTCATCAGGTTCAGTTAGCGCGGGGGTCAGTTCAATAGGACTAATCCCCCCTACTAGTAACGATCGCGTGCGCGGCGTAGTGGTGGGAGTGCACGGGGACGACCACGAGGTCGCGGGATCGATTCCCGGTTCCACCCCGGTTCCACCCCCCTTTTTTTCTTTTTTTTATTGGCCAACGCGGTGTGTTGTGTGTGCGGATCCAGTGTGAGAACCGGATCCCGTGTGCGGCTGGGTGTGTGCGTGTGTGCAGGATCTGCTGTGGTAGCAGATCCAATGCTTGTGCTGTGTGTGTGGGCTGAGTGTGTGTGTATGTCTTGCAACACACATGCATGTGTAGGTAGAGTGTGTGTTTAGTGTAGAGTGTATGTATGTGTATGTGGCACCTACATACACTTGTGAGTGTGGTTGTGTGTGTTTGTGTGTCCTAGTGTGTGTGTGTGTATGTTTTGGCATACACACATGCATATCTTGTGTGTGGGTGTGTGGTGCACCCTGCTTGGCACATGTGTGTGTGTTCCTTGCGCACCCATACATGTGTGTGTGTTCTTGTAGGTGTAGGTTTAGTGTGTGTGTATGTGTGTGACACATACACCGACTTGTTTGAGTGTGGTGTGTGTGTATATGCCTAAGGCATATACACATGTGTGCTTGTGTGGGGTGTGTATGTGCCTTGCACATACACCCAAACTAGGATGTTTTAGTAGGTATTGATGGTTGTGCCTTCTTATATATACATGTATGTGAATGTGTGTGGGCTTGAGAGTAGAGATGCAGGTGTAGGTTTCTTTTATGTGCATAGGAACATGGAATTCCTTCTAGGTAGTTTCATCCTTGCATTTTGATATTATGCCATGTATCATGTCCCTAATATACTAATTACCCATTTCCAACATGCATCTACAGAGCCCAAGTCATTTTGGGACCATTTACATCAAGTTTCATTGTGGTTGTAGGGTTTCTGTAGCTCAAGTTGTGGGCTTTTCAAATTGCTATGTTGCTATTTTGTGGCAGATTGGGTGTTATTTTGTTTTGTGACTTGTGGGAGCTATACTCGATGGAATGGATTGATTCTTGATCCTATTGTGATTGTTTTCCATGACCTATCCAGTGGATACCTTGGAATGCCAATAATTAGCCCAGGTATTGGTGGTCTTGTGTTTTGCCTCCGTACCTTGTCGTGAGCGTATCTCGAGAATCGTAGCTCCGTTTCTTGCGATCCTTATATGCATGTCCATCGATTTTGCATGATGCATCCATATTTACATGTTCATGCATGTATAAATAACTTTACATGAGGTTCTGTCCAGATCCATTAATAAACAACTTTGCATGTGAAACATGACTAGTTTTGGATTGCCATGTTAGAAATCTTCATAAGTGGTCATGCATCATTTTCATTATGCATTGCACCTTGGTTGGATGTTTATTTGTGCTGTTTCTCTTGGGTAGACTCGAGTGTTGATACTGAGTACGAGGACCCAGGAGAGTACCACTACAAGGATCCCGCTACTTGTTTCGCTGAAGAACCAACATGCAAGATGATCGTACCCGGATCCCAATACTATCTTTTCTTGCTAGTTTCTCGCTCTTATCGTTATAATTGCGCTACCTACCACTTGATATCAGCCCCCCCCCATGTCACCATGACAGCCTCTAACCTCCACCTCCTAGCAAACCTTTGATTGGCTAAGTTACCGCTGCTCAGCCCCTCTTATAGTGTTCTTAGTTGCAGGTGCAGGTTGTTCCATGAGATAACATGGATTTAGATATCATAATAAATTCTGTTATTTAATTTAATGCACATATATATCTGGTGTTGGTGGGAGGCTTGTCCTTTTGCTATGTGATTTGTTCCGCTGTTACCGCCATTAGTTCCTTGTTACCGGTGTTATGTTCTCCATATTTTGCGCTCCTAACACGCTTGGGGTTGTTATGGGGACCCCCTTGTTTATTCGGTTGAGATTAAAACTTGTCTGGCAAAACCCAACATTGGTACTACATTTGCTATAACTAATAAAACTTGCATAGGGCTTTGCAACACAGTGGATAATTAATCAACCCCGGGCTAGTGCTCCGCATGAGCGTCGGTCCACCCACCTAGAAGTTGGCGGTGCCACCTCGGGGCAACTCGAGGCATTGTCAGGAAACCGTCCACTTTGCATAGATGGATGATGCCCATTGATAGAGAGCGCACGGCTTAGAAGCGGACCTGGCTCACCGGGAGGTCTTGCTGGACTTGTTTTACCTTTATCGAGTGTCTTGCGTGTGGAGTCTGACTTTCTTCGGGTTTACTCGAGGTGTTGGCATCCTTGGAATTGCCTATGATGATCGCGACATCCGCGTTCGAGGCTATTCTCATGGAGTGTGGTTATTTGTGATGGACTAGTTGGAGCACCCCTGCAGGGTTAAATCTTTCAGAAAGTCGTGCCCGCGGTTATGTGGCAACTTGGATATTTGTTTAACACTAGGTTATAGAAAACTTGAAGTGAACTATAATTAAAATACACCAACTGTGTGAGTAACCGTGATCGTCTCTGCTCGTGAACATGATCCGAGGGAGAACACGGTGGGGTTATGATTGACGTAAGTAAGTGTTCAGGATCTCATAGAGATTATACTAGATTCGATCGTTCTTCGTAGGCCACTCATATTTACTTCATGTTGCGTAAGATAGCCATCATGTATGCTTAGTGCTGCTGCAAACTAAACATCACCCCTTCCATCCTAACGCTTAAATAGTCTTGGTACCTGGGCACATGATAGCTGAGTCCTTTGTGGCTCACAGTTTACTACACAATCCAGGTACAGGTTCAGATGAGTTCGTGCAGGATGATCTTACCCAGCTCCAGTGGGAGTATGACGAGGAAAGAGGCAGGATGTATGCGACATATCCGGATGAGTAGAGGTCCTAGTCGTGATCTTTGGGATAGCTTGATAGTATCATTTGCAACTTCTTTTTATCATTTGATTTCGTCCGTAATCGGACCCTGTGTTCAACTTGATGTTATGATTTGAGTGTCATTGTAAGTTAGCATGTGGCGAGTGTAAGCCAACTTGTATAATCTTCTCATTCAGTATTGTATGTTGTGATGATACTATTCTTGATAGCGGCAAGATGCGCATCTATCCCTTGCGAGGCCCTCGTGCCTTAAATGGATAGGCGCGCATCTTGGGCGTGACAAGTTGGTATCAGAGCCATCCGACCATAGGAGCCTTTGCTTGTTCGAACTTGGCTAAGTCGTCTAGTAAAAACTATTTTGAGTCTAGTTATATCGGAGAGAAGGATTCTTTTTACTCCTCTTCTATGCTCTGGTGAGGTATCCGACTTAGGAATCTTGATTCTACTCCTCTTCTTGCTCAAAAAATTGTTTTCGATCACGCGGGTATTTTGGAATCTATATGATGCCGATGTGACAGGGTTCTGTCTTGGTGCCTCCTGTCTGACTTGATTTCTTCCGGGGACTCAAGCTCCAGGGAATGACATTCACAACAATCAAATACTACACATTAAGTGAAGCTCAATATGCAACGAGTTGCATGTTGACGAAACTCCACATTCGAATTATTTAGTTTGCTCCCATTAGGTACACGACAATATTAAATGTTGTTAAACATGGCAAGAGGTGAATCATAAGTAAACTATCTATCTAGGCAACTTAAATGAGGCCGGAAACAACTTATAGCATTTCCGAAATGACCTCATATGTTAATTTCGAAATTGGTTCAGATCTGAACTAATGACATTTTATATTTGTTAAAAAACCGAATAAAGTATACCATATGATTCTACACGTCATTCTAGTCTATTTACATATATAGAACATCTCAAACGGAGCTACGGTCTAAAAGATATGAACAACACAAGATGCACATGTCATGAATGCAAGTGCATGGAAAATACAATCACAAACATTTCAAATCATGAATGCAGCAAGTTATTATGAAACTACGTGAGATTCTAATCAAGTTTCATATGCAACATGTTCAAAACGGAGCTACGGTTCAACCACAAACACCAAAACAAGTTTTACTTGAAATCTGCCCAAAACAGCAAGATAGCATTTTGCACACATGAAAACAACAAGTTACACTATTCTAAAGCGCACAAACTAAACATGGGGCAGTAGTATATAATACACACTTAATTTTATCTTCACATATCACATTCAAAACATGCATGGATCACTTGGTAGGAAGCTCACAAGATGCCTGTTGACAACAGTTTCAGACTTAGTGAAAATACCAGTTTTTGACAGTGGCAGTTTTTATCACGAAGGCATATTGACAGCAGTAAAACTATATGCTACAGATCATATTATGGCATGAAACTTAACATCATATTAAATAACAACATCAACTACAAATAACTCCATTACACCTACCACAAAAGGGTTCTAGATCACTAGCAAATCGCATGGCAAGACAGCAACAAAATATAACAGATTACAGACTTGGAAATATTTTAGCATCTCAAAACAGCAGAATTTTATAGCATGTTGACAACAAGAAAGTAACACATAAACATGCATTTCTACGGCAAGCAAAATGTCCATGGGCTAGGACACGTATCAAAAGGCATTTCTCATGTTGAAAATTAATTCATATCATGCACGGATTAAATCACATGAAAATGACAAAAGGGCATCACGGCATAAATGACATGCACACAAAATGCTCAAATGGCAAAACAAAATGCACAGATAATTCCAATGGATTTTTCTACCCCGAAAACATATATAATATGCATATGTTCATGTAGAAAATTAATCACACTTAATTATGCAAGAATGGCCTAATCATCTTATAGCAAGTAATTTGTGCAAAAAAAAACGCAAACATGATGCCAACATTTTTATCATGCATGAAAATGCGATGCCGATGAAATGAACATTTTTAATATGTGATTTTGATTAATTTTGATGCACGGTTAAATAAATATGATAATGCAATAATATGACAATTATGCAAAATGACATGTTAATTAATTTTGGCATCGATGCAAATGGCATATTAATAATCTACATTTAATTCTAAGCATATTTCATGTATAAAACATTTTTATACGATGCACGGATAATTATATATAGACGTTTTAAAATCGCATCGGGCTTTCACACAAAATAATAAAAAACGCAGGGGGCTGGGCTCACCATGGGCCCGACCCATTCGGTTGGGGATCTGAGGGGAGGCTGGCTGGGCCTGGCGATGCTGGGCCGCGGGGGGAGGCGCTGGCCCACGCGGGGCTGGCGCTCGGTCAACGAGGCGAGCAGCCTCGTCCCAGCTCGAGCCCGAGCAGGACAACGGCGGCGGCGCTCAACGGCAAGGCAGGGCGGCGTCTGGGCGAGGCCGGAGGCGGGGATGTCTGGGATCGGCGTATCTGGTCGTGGGGGACCTGTTCCCAGCGGCGAGAGGCCCAAGCGGCGAGGGGCAGGGCGGCGGTTGGGGCTGCCATGGCGCTACCTGCAAGAGGAAGAGGGAGCAGGTGAGTGGGAGGAGGAGAGCAGAAGGAGGAAAGGGAAGGAGGGGAGAGGGTCCGACCAGGTCCGGTCCCTAGTCGCCGGCGGCGGCAGCGAGGCCGGCCGGTGCGGAACCACGGCGAGGAGTTGCGGCTCGGGAGAGCACGAGCTCCGGCAGCCATGGGAGGCATGGGAGGAGCTCGGGGACGGGCCCAGATGGGCTTCCCCAGGTTCAGATGGGCTTGGGCGGGCCTAACGGCTGGAGGAGGGAGAAGCTAGGGTTTGGCATGGGATTCGAGGGGGATTAGGGTTGGCTGCCCAATTAGGAAGGGGAGGGGACTATATACAGGTCTCGGGGCTAGGGATGACGATCTTTGTCCGTTTTCGGACCGCCGGATGTCGATTCGACAGTCCGGAAGCGGAGGGGGCTACGGTGAATATGCAGATGGACTAGGGGGGATGAGAGGGAAGTGCGGCCCTTGACATGAAGGTTTTAAAACACCGACAAACGTTCGATAAACCGATGACCACACTGCTACGACTGACCGACGGGGCATCAAATGATCTCGGAACGCGACGAAATTCGACGGGCGGTCTACCTATGATATAACAAGACCGCATGCCAAGTTTCATCTCAATCCAAGAATATTTTAGCGCGCTTTAAAAATGGTTTTATTTAAAGACACGTCGGGCGCGTGCATGTGTGGTTGGTCTCAATGGGCAACGGCAAGAAGAGAGAGAACCGACAACTACGAATGAATGCAAGCTTTCAAAAATGGGTGACGATGCAATGGAGATGACGCGAATGATGCGATGATGAATGCAACAACCAGACGAACACAGACGAGAATGAAAATAAAAGGGGAATCTTCTAGAATCTTCTGGAGCATCGGTCCTGGGTTGTCACACATGTGGTGCTTGTTTAGAACCTTTTTCTAGCCAAACACTCATACTAAGTAGAGATACTACCTGTGCATCCAAATACTAGAGCCAAGTTTATTCCATGAGGGTGCACCATACCTACCTATATATGTTATTTCACTACCACTCCAAGTAAATTTGCATGTGCCATGTCTAAAATTTCAAATGAACATCTGTTTCATGTGCCTGGACCGCTCATGGAGCGATAGGGGGCAGTCAGTATCTTCCATGTTAAGTGGGCTATTCTCATGATGAGTGTTTATTCACTTGTCCTTGCACGAGAGGGGAGGTAATAGGGATTCCCAGTCCCAAAATAAAAGAAAGCAAATAATTAAACAAAACTCCCGCAAGAATGTTGTTGGTATGGATGAACTCATGGATTTGGCTAGCCGTGGAGTGTGTATGTTGGTGGAGAGGGAGGAAACCTTTAATTTTACCGCTTGGGAACCACCGCTAATGTGTTTAACATGGAAGATATTGATAACTCTGGGTTGTAACACTGAAATGAAGGTGCATCTCATAAAATTATATTTATCTCTGTTTTAAACAATGACCTCTCGTGCATATGCAAATCCCTGCTTCCCTGTATGAAGGGACAATCTATTTACTTTCATGTTATTTACTTTTCAACTCCCTGTTCCAACCTCCATCTATTAGTTGGCAAGCATAATGTGGTAGGGAAATATCTAGGCACATATGGCCTGTCAAATATATTTGATCATGACTTATTATTGTTGACAATTATCTTTACGATAAGTATGTTGGGAGGTGAAACATTAAGACCCTATCTTTCTATGTGTTCGATGGATGCCATTTGTTCTAAAAATATGCTTTGTGTACTAGCAATCATAGAAGACTATATGATGATTGAGTATGTGGAGATCTTACTTACACTTAGTTGAGAATAAGTTTAATTTCAATTGTTTGGTGACTAAGAACATAGGTTGTTAACTCTCAAAAGAATTCATTGTTTGAACCATAACATGTGAATTGGTTGCTACTTTATCATGATGAGTTTAATGAGAAAGAGTTGTTGTTATGATGCTAGGAAAAGTGATTGAAATTATCATTGTCCAAACTTATGCACTATCTAGCATTCACCCTTCATAAATTATTTCTTTTATCATTTACCTACTCGAGGACGAGTAGCAATTAAGCTTGGGGATGCTGATATGTCTCCAACGTATTGATAATTTATGAAGTATCCATGCCATATTCACCTCTGTTTACAATACTTTTATATGGTTTTGATGCACTTTATCTGGTTTATTTAGAACTAACCCGAACTAACGTTGTTTTCAACAAAACTACCGTGGTGTTGCTTTTTGTGCAGAAAATGGAAGTTCTCAGAATCGCCCGAAACTTTTTGACGGTTTTTTTGGAATAAAAGAGGCATTCGACGCTTCGTGGGAGGGCCAGAAGAGTCACGAGGTGGCCACCCTCCACCAGGGCGCTCCAGGCCCCCAAACCGTGCCCAGGTGGAGGGTGCCCACCTGGTGGCCCATCTCCACGTGAAACCAATGCCAAAAATTCCTATAAATATAGAAACCATCAGAAATGACAATAGACTTCTCGTTCCGCTGCCGCAAGGACTGTGTATCGATGAAAAACCAATTTCAAGAGAAAATGGTACCCTGCCGGAGAGGGTACATAATCTTTAGTGGCCATCTTCATCATCCCGGTGGACTCTATGACGAGGAGGGAGTAGTCAACCCTCAGGGCTGACGTTTTGTACCAGTAGCTATGTGTTTAATCTCTCTCTCTCTCTCTCTTGTGTTCTTGAGATGGCACGATCTTGATGTATCAGAGGCTTTGTTAATATAGTTGGATCACATGGTGTTTTCCCCTCTCTATCTTGTTGTGATGAGTTGAGTTTTCCCTTTGAGATTTCGCTATGTTGGATTTAATATTGGATACCCATGGTGACAATCGGTGTTCTATTGATTCACTTGATCTATGTATTGGCACTCAACTTATGGATTCCCAAGGTGACATTGGGGTAATCTATGCATAGGGGTTAATACACGTTCTTGCCCTAGCTTCTCCGGTAGAAATCTTGGGGCAATCTTTGAGGTTATTTGGGTTGGATTGAGTATTCTGAATATGAAATTGTTTTATGTGTATCGTATAATTAACTCATGGATACTTGTGGTGACACTAGAGTATCTAGGTGACATTAGAGTTGGTTGTTGCGTATCATATGGTGTTATTCTAGTACGAACTCTTAGATAGATCGATCAGAAAGCGTAACTTGGTTATTTCGGTATGAACTATTGGATAGACCAATCGGAAAGGATATATTTAAGGTGTTTTCATACCCTACAAACTGTCATGGGGGACGAACACCTATGCGATCGGGAGGACCCCTTTCGGTTCGGCAGGGAGATGGATATGCGCGAAGAGCAGGTCGAACGAGCAGCGCGGGGGGTCTTTACCCAGGTTTGGGACGCTGTGAAGCGTAAAACCCTACTCCTACTTTGTGTATTATGGGTGTTCTTGGGTTCTAGCCACAGATAGAAGATTGGTCAAAAGATCCTCTAGTATAACGCCCTGGGCCTCCTTTTATATAACTAAGGGGATCCCAATAGCGGCATACAGTACATACACGAGGTGTACAGTGCTATAGTGTTATCATACCTAACACTAATGGTGTAAGACAGGCACATTTAACGCTTCGTCACGTGCCTCTGACCGTCTATGGGACGGGACAGGACCCCATCCCATCACCACCGCTTAGCCTCCTCCATCACTGGCGCCTCGACACGTGCCCAAGTTGGGCGACACCTGGCCTCTACGCTGGTAGGATCTTGTCGAGGCTTCGCCTTGCCGGGGGTTTGAAGGCCATCCGCCATGGTCTTGCCCAAGGTCTAGCCTTCGGTCTTGATCTCGATTGTTTGTTTGGATGTTCTCTTGATTTCCCTGCATCTGCATCTAGCAGCCCCCTATCGGGCCTTGCCTGCTGGAGTGGCTACTACTGCTCGTGCATGAGTAACGGGCACTGGAGAACCCAAAACTCTAGTGCACCGACAGGAGCCCCCGGGCCTCGGCCACACATGGTGCGAGGCGTTGTTGGGCTAGGCCCAAACCGTGCACGGGCACGCATGGCAGGAGTCTGTGGTTGCAATCATTCCGCTTACTTTGCCCCCACGATGTTCACAAGGTGCGCATCATGGGATTCATGCGCGGAGCGATTGTAAATTGCGATGCATTTGCAACGGCATTTCGCACGGTTAGTAAAGAGACAGCCTCGCATCTTCCCCATAATAGAGAACCCTCAGAGGCTATTGCCCATTTAATCTCTTCTCTTTCCAATCCAGAACCTCCGTCTTCTTCTTCCTCCAGCCCAAACCAGAGTCATCCCTACTCATCCCCCGCCCCTAAATTTTCTTCGTCCTTAGCTTCCGCTCCCATAGCCACCATGCCGCCCAAGTTGAGCAAGGGCAAGGGAGCAAAGACCACCGTCACGGAGAAGGATCTGGTGAAGATGTGGAAGGAGCACATCGTCTTCCCCCCGGAGCTCCATGTGAAAGCGCTAAAGAGGCGGTACCAGAGCCTATGGGAGAAGGGCATGAAAGCCCATGCCACCACTCGCATGAGCCCAGGTTCTTATGAGGGCAGTCCGGATAAATACCCTTTCTTCGTCGATTATTTTTACTACGGACTCTGTCCCTCATTTTCCGCTTTCTTCAATGACATCATGTACACGTATGGCTTCTGTCTTCTAGATTTCATGCCGAATGTCGTAACATGTATGTCAGTCTTTGCCCATCTCTGCGAGAACTTCGTCGAAGTAGCCCCTAACACGGCCCTCTTCCGCCACTTCTTCATCCCCCGTATCCAGGGAGGAGACGCCCTTCCTGGCTCCATCAGTTGGATCCCGAGGGTAGGGACCAAGGAAGTATACCCAGACGGGGCCCTCCATGACAAGTGGGACAAATGGCAGGCAAGATGGTGTTGGATTCAGCAGGATGATCCCCCATCCTTCTGCTCGCCCCGAGAGGTGAAGATGGCACGCAACACCGACTGGAGCGACCTCGATCCTCAAGACGAGAAGCTCTCGATCGCAATCAACATAATCCTCTGGCTCAAGACCGCCGGGCTCACCATAGAGATGATCGGGGCCGACTTTCTTCATCGGCGCATGTTTGGCATGGAGACGGATATGCGTGAAGAGCAGGTCAAACGAGCAGCACAAGGGATTTTTACCCAGGTTCAGGCCGCTGAGAAGCGTAAAACCCTACTCCTGCTTTGTGTATTATGGGTGTTCTTGGGTTCTAGCCACGGGAGCGTTGTGTGGGCGATCGAACACATCTGCTACGCGTGCGAGCTAGAAAATTGGTCAAAAGATCCTCTATTGGAATGCCTTGGGCCTCCTTTTATATGACTAAGGGGATCCCAACAGTGGCATACAGTATATACACAAGGTGTACATTGCTATAGTGTTATCGTACCTAACACTCATGGTGTAAGACAGGCATATTTAATGCTCCGTCAGTTGCCTCTGACCGTCTATGGGACGGGATAGGACCCAGTCCCATTGGCACTGCTTAGCCTCCTCCATCGTTGGCGCCTCGACACGTGCCCAGGTTGGGCAACACCTGGCCTCTGTGCTATCGGGATCTTGCCGGGGCTTCGCCTTGCTGGGGGTTTGTAGGCCATCCCGGCACGGTCTTTCCAGGGGTCTAGCCTTCAGTCTTGATCTTAATTTTTTGTTTGGATGTTCTCTTGATTTCCCTGCATCTGCATCTAGGAGCCCCCTGTCGGGCCTTTCCTGCCGGAGTGGCTACTACTTCCGTGCACGAGTAAGGGGCACTTGAGAACCCAAAACTCTAGTGCACCGACAGGGAGATGTCATGGGGGACGAACACCTATGCGATCAGGAGGACCCCTTTCCCTTCATCAGGGAGACGGATATGCGCGAAGAGCAGGTCGAACGAGCAGCACGGGGGATTTTTTACCCAGGTTCGTGCCGCTGAGAAACGTGCAACCCTACTCCTGCTTTGTGTATTATGGGTGTTCTTGGGTTCTAGCCACATGAGTGTTGTGTGGGCGACCCAACATAGCCGCTATGCGTGCGAGCTAGAAGATTGGTCAACAGATCCCCTACTATAACACCCTGGGCCTCCTTTTATATGACTAAGGGGATCCCAACAGCGGCATACAGTACGTACACGAGGTGTACAGTGCTACAGTGTTATAATACCTAACACTGACGGTGTAAGACAGGCGCATTTAATGCTCCGTCACGTGCCTCTGGCCGTCTATGGGAAGGGACAGGACCCCGTCCCATCGGCACCGCTTAGCCTCCTCCATCGCTGGCACCTTGACACGTACCGAGGTTGGGAGATACATGGCCTCTGCGTTGGTGGGATCTAGCCGGGGCTTCGCCCTGTCGGGGGTTTGAAGGCCATCCCGACACAGTCTTGCCGGGGGTCTAGCCTTCGGTCTTGATCTCCATTTTTTGTTTGGATGTTCTCTTGATTTCCCCGTATCTGCATCTAGCAGCCCCCTATTAGGCCTTGCCTACCGGAGTGGCTACTATTGCCTGTGCACGAGTAAGGGGCACTGGAGAACCCCATAACTCTCATGCATCGATAGGACCCCCAGGCCTAGGCCAGACATGGTGCGAGGCGTTGTTGGGCTAGACCCAAACAGTGCACGGGCACGCGTGGTAGGAGCCTACAGTTGCAATCATTCCGCTTACTGCGCCTCCCACGACGTGCACAAGGTGCGCATCATGGTATACTTGTGCAGAGTGGTAGTTATTATTTAAATTGCCGCGTCAGGATATTTCCGCCACATGCGCCGCATGCATAGCGGGGAGTCGGCAACAGGCGCCCATGACTTGAAGTCCTGGCCGTGGCAGAAACTTCAGTGCCATGGATTGGACCAACGAGGCGGTTGTTTTTCGCCCCTTGATCGTGGGCGATGCTATTGGAGGAGGTGGGCGATGACTCTTGGAGCAGGGGAGAGCCAGCCCCCGTGCTTCCCCCTATAAATTGAGGGGTAGAAAGGGCGATGCTCATCCATCCTTCCTTCCTCATTGAGTGCGAACCTCTAGAGCTCGCCTCCCATCTCTTCCAAACCTTGAATAGTGCCCGCCCTTAGCTATGAATAGGGGGCGAGGGCGGCCACCGTCCTCTTCATCAAGAAGGAGTTTTCGTCGAGATCATGCCACTGCTTCCACCACAGAGCTGGAGGGAGACCCGGGTGCACGTGGCGGGAGAAGCACGAGGGGCCGTGGTCGCCGTGGAGGCCGAGGCCGGGGAAGGCAGAGTGTTGTTCGTCCTCTGCCTCCAACGCTAGGTCTCTTCCTCGAAGAGACCCACGCCGAGCAAACGGCATTGGAGTTCGTCCTCAAACTACGTGGTCCCCTTCAGAGCCATTTGCGCCTCCCTCACCCTTTTTCCAGGGCGATGGAGACCGATAAGCTGCTTGTTTTGTGGTTGCGGGTGCATGGCTGCTGCAATGGCGCCATGCGGGTGGACGTTGAGTATCAGGAGAGCCGCGTCATGTTCTTCAGGCATGGCTGGCAAACCTTTGCCCACGCCCACAACCTCCAGGATGGGCACGTCCTTTGCTTCAAAATGACGGAGGCCGATCTGCTCTCCGTCAAGATTTATGGGCACTCACGCATCCGTCTCAGCTGCTGCAAAGAGGGCTCGGGCAGAGCCAAAGGTTCCTCCTCGAGCGACAGTGATGAGGAGGATAGTGGTGAAAACGACGATGATGAGTCCGGTATTCAGGCCGTCAAGTCGGAATACGTGGACCTGGACTCGGACTGACCGTCGGACGCACCATCACCGTCAGCCTCATGCCTCTCCCTCTCCCGACAATATGATCCCGCCGGGGGTCCTTGTCCCGGGAGTTGCCTCATCTTCCAGCTGGATCTTCCGGCAGGCCCGTCGACTTCGGATTCCGTGGTCCCCCTTCTCATCAGTGCAGTGCCAGTCTTGTCCTCCATGCAATGCTGGCCCAGGAGGGGCCAGGCTCTCGTCGGAGGCCCCTTCCTATCTTTTTCTTCTTCTAATCCGCCGCCTCCTCCTATCTTTTTCTTCTTATAATCTCTGCTAGGGGGGAAAGTCAAATAACGATGTAATTAGGAAGAGGCGACATCTCATGTAAATTTCACCCTATTTGAATGACCGTGTATTATTCTCCTTGTTAGATTCCTCTTTGCATGGTGCTTTCCCTACACTTTTTCGGAAAAAATCTTGCCGACATGCATAGCCCTACCGTGAGCGCTTCGAGGAGCGGGTCCTTAGCAGCCTGCTGGCGGTGCTACTGTCGGCAACATACCTTGACGTTCTTGGCATGGCCACTTAAGCTGTTGAGTGGACTAGAAACAGAGTAAGGGCGCGATCACAACCACTTGAGCCTTTGAGCGGACTCGAAACAAAGCAAGGGTGCGAGCGCAACCACTTAAGTCGTTGAGTGAACTCGAAATAGAGCAAGGGCATCGTCGATCATGGCAAGGTTCCTTAGCGTGCTGGTTTTCCATACAAAAGTCAAAATTTTCCAAGGAAATTCATAGAAAAAATTCACTTAGGGGTTAGCAACTTATCTTCCCGTCATGGTACTTTTCCCAGTCCTTCCCGCAAGATGCCAATTTTGGACGTCACTGGTGTCCATACCATCTCATCCCCCCAGCAAACTTACACGCGAGAGAACCTTCTGTCTTTTAAGAAAAATAAAGAAGAGAAAATAGAGATGTGGAACCTTGACAATCTGTTAGTACTTGCTGGGAATAGGCGTAATGCATCATCTTGGATATGCATGCAAACAAGTGGACATGGAAATTGACAAGAGTTGCAGTACGCTCGGTCTTATTCAGCTATGCACAGGGTCTGCGCCTAGCTTTGTACAACGTATCACATGCCTTGCTGGGGGGCCCGACAATTGTGCCTTATGGGTAGAACTTACGAAGATGCTGGATATTCTAGGAGTTGCTCACTGGAATGCCATCTTCGGTCTCCAGGCGGACTGCGCCAGGCCTGGTGACTCATACTACCCGACAAGGGCCTTCCCACTTTGGCGTCAACTTGTTGGAATTCTTGGTCTACTGAACGTGCCGAAGAACAAGGTCCCCTTCCTCAAGGCTTCGGGCACAAACCTAGCGGCTATGAAGCTACGCAAAGCTTGATGGTAGCATGGAACTCCAACAGCAGCGCAACGACGGTCTTCCTCAAGGAGCGTCGCGTCATCTTGTCGCAACTACTCTTGCTCAAGCTCATCATAAGAGAACACTCGAGGTGAACTTTATATGAGTTCCATGGGAAGAATTGCTTCTGCCCCGTACACTAGGGAGAAGGGTGTTTGGCCGGTGGCTCGATTTGGCGTTGTTCTCATCGACCAAAGAACCGTCGACAATTCACCAATCTAGCGCCTTCTGCACTTTTGCAGCTTGTCCAAATTTCTCATTTTAAGCCCTCGCAACACTTTAGGATTTGCCCTTTCCGTTTGGCCGTTGCTCTTTGGGTGAGCGATAGAAGCAAAAAAAATTGTTGCCAAGGTCCTGGACATACTGCATGAAGGTGCGGCTTGTGAAGTGCGTGCCGTTGTCAGTGATGATCCTGTTGGGGACACCAAAGCGGCAGACTAGTCCTTTGAAGAACTTGACAGCTGACTGTGCTGTCACCTTTCTCACTGCCTCCACTTCTGGCCACTTCGTGAACTTGTCGATTACAATGTACAAGTACTCAAAGCCCCCGGTAGCACAAGGAAAGGGGCCCAAGATGTCGAGCTCCCAGACCGAAAATTGCTAGCAGAGAGGGATTGTTTGAAGAGCTTGAGCTAGTTGATCTAGCTTCTTTGAATGGAACTGGCATGCTTCACACTTGGTTACTAGCGCAGTTGCATCCTGGAGGGTGGTGGGCCAGAAGAAACATTGAGGGAATGATTTGCCGACCAATGCTCTTGACCCTATGTGGGAGACACATATGCCTCCATCTATCTCTACCAACAGCTCCAGTCCATCCTCCCGAGGAAGGCACCTCAATTTCACACGGTTTAGTCTCTTTCTGTACAGGAAATCGTCCACAAACTGGTACATACTGGACTGACGGGCTACTTTCTTCGCTTCGTCCTGTTCCTCAGGGAGTTCTCCTGTTTGGTGTGCCGGCCGTCCCCGGCATGCTGACAAACAGGTCCTCGCCAGCTTTGAGGTATTTGCTCGTAGAGGGGCTTTGGATGTGGACGACTGGTCCTCGATAGCCACCTCATCGGCAAGCTGGGACTCCATGGCCGACGTACCGCTTGGCGCTCCTGTGGCGGGTACGCCGTCAGTGTGGCCACCAGGCTCCTTACCGGCCTCCCTTGACAGGTTCCTCGACGGTGTTCTCCTACGCGTTCCTGGCGGCTTTGTTAGCAGCAACCCTAGAGGCCTTAGTGGTGGCATCTCTGGCGGTCTCCTCAATGACGGCATGCACATCCAGCTGTTCCATGGGAAGGGGATCTGGGAGCCGGGGATGAGAAAACAATATGAGAGCCAGGTTGAAGTTCAAGAAGACAAAAAAAGAGAAGAAGGAAAGAATGCATATACGTGAAGATGGATTATCAAATACTCTGTAGCAAGAGGTTCACCTGCGCTGGGCTGATGAGAGGAAGTTTCCTCTCCCCTGGCAGCATTGGTCGCCGGCGCGGAGGTGTCAGCACCTGTTTCCGCCAACCTCTCCCCAGCAAGGGCATGCTCGTTCGCGAGAGACTCGCTGGGGACCCGTCTTAGGGCGGCGTAACCAACAGAGATGATGCGTCTGGGGTGGCCTCCGATGGCATTCCTTGCTGTTGCCTCCCTTCTACAATTCTGACGATGTCAGCAGTGATGATAATCATTCTGATGCTCGCCAGTGGGAAATAAGTAAATGGGCTCACGCTGGGGGCTGCTCGACAGACATTATGAGGCTGCGCCCCGGTCGGAATGACAAGCTGACGGCGATGAAGCAGGGGCTCTTTGCCTAAAACTGTTCAAGTCTGACGTGATCCATAAGTTGCTAGCCGGCATGATTCCTCTGTGCAACAACTCTGCCTTGGCCTCAATCCTCGCCATGATTCCAACATGCAAAGCTCACGGCCCTGACGGAAATTGGGAAGTGCCATCTACGGAGCAGGCACAGGAGTTCTTCGACGACTTGTCGGAGAAAGATGTACGGGCGGATACACAACTCGTCTGCCCTACCACCGAGGAGGAGACGACGTACATTTCCATCAGGTTGGAGGAGGCACATCTTGCCGAAGAGGCCAGCAGCGTTGGCTTCGTGGAGGGGGAAACCAGCGAAGGGGAAACGGGGACGAAGGAACAGCTTGTCAGGCAGGGCGAAGTCGCTGGGGGACAAAGCAGCTCTGCCCCCGGGGAGCCGTACGAGGATTCCCCAGCTCTTGTGGAGAGGAAGAGGTGTGTCCTTCGGAAAGCCTCTTCTAGCGTGTCTATGGCCCAGGCTTCCTCGAGTGACATAGCCCCCGACGAGGCGGCGGCCAGTGAGGCTGCACAGCGGCAAGAATCCCAACAGCGACCCTCCGCTTCTTTCTCCGCCAAGTGATCCAGGACCACCCCTTCACCTCCCTATACGGACATCGCGGCCCGGGTGCATTTCGACCTCTCTGCCTTCAGATCGGAAGAATAAGAGTAAGGGCCCCTTCACACTTTTTATCCTCCGGGTTCATTTGGTTTGCTTGTCTGACATTGGCTTGTTCCCGCAAGGACACGGAAATGTTGGCGCATAGGATGGCGAAGAGGGAGAGCACCTCCACGGGCGATGAGCAGCCACCGAGCATCGCAGGTGTGCCAGAGTTGATCAACATCAGCCCGGAGCCCAGTCCTCCGTGCAGTCTCCCGAGCAGTCCCCAGCGTGAGCCCATTACTCATTCCCCACTGGCGAGCATCGAAATGATTATCTTCACTACTGACATCGTCGGGATTGTAGAAAGAAGGCGACAGTAAGGAACGCCATCGGAGGCCGCCCAGACACATTGTCTCTATTGGTTATGCCGCCCGGAGACAGGTCCCCGCCAAGGGCTCTCGTGAACGAGCGTGCCCTTGCTGGGGAGAGGTCAGCAGAAGCAACCACTGGCACCTCCTCGCCGGCGACCGATGCTGCCGGCGGAGAGGAAACTTCCTCTCATCAGCCCAGCGTAGGTGAACCTCTTGCCGCAGAGTATTTCATAATCCATCTTCACGTATATGCATTCTTTCCTTCTTCACTTTTTTGTCTTCTTGAAATTCAACTTGGCTCTCATATCATTTTCTCATCCCCATCTCCCAGATCCCTTTCCCATGGAACAGATGGATGTGGATGCCATCATTGAGGAGACCGCCAGAGATGCCACCGTTGAGGCTGCCAGGGTTGCTACTGGCGAAGCCGCCAAGGGAGCGCAGGAGAACACCGTCGAGGAACCTACCGGGGAGGCTGGCAAGGAGTCCAGTGGGCACACTGATGGTGTCCCCGCCGCAGGAGTGCTAGGCGCTATGTCGGCCACTAAGCCCCCGCTTGCTAGTGAGGCGGCTGTCGAGGACCAGCTGTCCACATTCGAAGCCCCTCTGCAAGCAAATACCTCAAAGCTGGCAAAGACCTGTTTGTCAGCATGCCGGGGACGGCCAGCACCCAGACGCCAACTGAAGGAGCGATATTTGATGGGGAAGTCACCACTACCGTCGGTCCCGAAGTTGTTGGCAAACTGAGCGTCGACGACCAATCCAAGGAAGAACTGCACATCCAAGCCATGGGAAATAACTTCCAAAGGCTCCAGGTGCTCCACCATGCCCAAAAAGAGAGGCTAGAAGCCAAGGAGGCAGTCGTGCAGGCGGCGGAGGCAGATTTCCAGGGGCGGTTGGAGGAGACGCAAGCCTGGTTCGCCTAAGCCTACAAGGAGCTGAAAACCAGCGAGGAGCTGTTGAGCGAACACTGAAATACGCTCCTTATGAAGCAGTCCAACGTCGAGAGAGCACAAGAAGAGGCTTCAAAACTGTCCAACGTGGTGAACACCCTTCTGAAGGAACGCTGTGTCGGGCTCGAAGCTTATGAAGAAGATCCCACCACTCGTGAGAAGGCGCTTGCCGACAAGGTCCACCTTAAAGATGAAGAGATCGAAAAGCTTGTCGTGCAGCAGACTCTGGAGCTGGAGCTGGCACACAAGGGATCCCAAGATGCCTTGGTTGCTGATCATGCTGGCAAGCTGAAGGAAGCAGTCGATGCTGCCAAAGCCGCAGAAGCCGCCAGGAACGAGCTAGTTGATAGGGTGAAAGGGCTGGAGGAGGACCTTGAAAACCTCAGCAAGGAGATATCAACGCTCGAGACCAACAAATAGAAAGCCTTCATTGGCCTGGCAGAGATACAAGTCGACATGTCCGAGAAGAGCAAGCAAATCGCCTCTGCCAAGGACGCCATTGTTGATCGGGAGCTGAAGCTATCCATGTTGAGCGCATCCCTCGCGAATAGCAAGGCCCGTGAGAAGTCCTTGATCAGGGACCTTCGGTAAGAGAACGAACTGCTCAAGAGCGCCTCCGGCGCCCATAACAACTTTGTGAAGGGCGTGGAGATCTGGACCGAGCGCCTCGTCGACGTGGCGGAGAGGCTCGATGCACAGATGTCTACCTTGGGCCTGCGGAACTTCAACTTATCTTTTGACGGTGTGGTGTCTATGAGCGCTCGGCTGACCATGTTCTTTAACGATGTCATCGAGGCCTTGAAGGAGCTTCACTCTGATCGGGCAGCTCGATTGGCCAACGAATCCCACAAGATCTGCCAGGCCATCCTCCTCAAGGTGCTCGTCAAAGTGGCGTACAAGAACCCTGACATGGCATCAACTTCGCCAATGTCCTCGACCGTCTGCCAAAACATGTGGACGTCAAGGCGCTCGAGGAACTCATCACGCCCATCATCGACAAGGTGAACCACATCAAGCGGGTTGAGGGCCAGTGCCGGGACTAGCCGTGCCGTTTCTTTGCGTCGCCATCGTTTCATGTACAAGACAATTATATCTTAAGTTAGCACCGTGGGAACTTTGATGTAATATGACTATTTTTGTTTGAATGAATGCATATTATTCTCCTTGTTAGATTCCTCTTTTCATGGTGTTTTCCCTATGCTTTTTCGGAAAAAATCTTGTGTGTAGCCCTATCACGGGTGATTCAAGGAGCGGGTCCTTAGTAGCCTGCTGGCAGTGATCTACCAGCAAGATACCTTGACGTTCTTGGCGTGGCCACTTAAGCTGTTGAATGGACTCGAAACAGAGTAAGGCCGCGAGCATAGCCACTTGAGTCGTTGAGCGGACTCGAAACAGAGCAAGGGAGCGAGCGCAGCCACTTAAGCCGTTGAGTGGACTCGAAACAAAGCAAGGGCGCCAATAATCAAGGCAAGGTTCCTTAGCGTGCAGGTTTTCCATACAAAAGTCGAAATCGTCCAAGGAAAATGACTTCACAAAAAAATTCACTTAGTGTTTAGCAACTTATCTTCTCGTCATGGTACTTTTTCCGCTCCTTCCCGCATGATTCCAACTTTGGACGTTGCCCGTTTGGTGTCCATACCATCTCACCCTCCCGGCAAACTTGCACGCGAGAGAACCTTCTATCTTTTAAGAAAAGGAAAGAAGATAAAATAGAGATGTGGAACCTTGATGGTCCGTTAGTACTTGCCGGGAATAGGTGTAATGCAACATCTTGGCTAAGCATGCAAAAAAAGTAGACATGGAAATTGGCAAGAGTTGCAGAACGCTCGGTATTATTCAGCTATGCATAGGGTTTGTGCCTGGCTTTGTACAAAGGATCACATGCCTTGTCGACAATACTCCTACAAAAGGTGGTTGTCGGGGGGGCCGGCAACCGCGCCTTATGGGTAGAACTTACGAAGATGCTCGATATTCCAGGAGTTGCTCACTGGAATGCCATCTTCAGTCTCCGGGCGGACTGTGCCAGGCCTGGTGACTTGTACTACCCGATAAGGGCCTTCCCACTTTGGCGTCAACTTGTTGGAATTCTTGGCCGACTGAACACGCCGAAGAACAAGGTCACCTTCCTCAAAGCTTCGGGCACGAACCTTGCATCTATGGTAGCGGCCCAAAGCTTTCAGGTAGCATGCAACTCTCACAGCAGCCCGAAGACGGTCTTCCTCAAGGAGCATCGCGTCATCTTGTCACAACTGCTCTTGCTCAAGCTCATCATAAGCGACCACTCCAGGTGACCCGTATATGAGTTCTGAGGGGAGAACTGCTTCTGCCCCATACACTAGGGAGAAGGGTGTTTAGCCGGTGGCTCGATTTGGCGTCGATCTGATCGACCAAAGAACCGTTGGCAGTTCATCAATCCAGGGCCTTCCACACTTTTGTAGATTATCGAAAGTTCTCGTTTTAAGCCCTCGCAGCACTTCAGCATTCGCCCTTTCCGCTTGGTCATTGCTCCTTGGGTGAGCGATACAAGCAAAACAGATTTTGCTACCAAGGTCCTGGACATACTGCATGAAGGTGCGGCTTGTGAAGTGCGTGTCGTTGTCAGTGATGATTCTGTTGGGGACACCAAAGCGGCAGACTAGTCCTTTGAAGAACTTGGCGGATGATTGTGTTGTCACCTTTCTCACTGCCTCCACTTCCGGCCACTTCGTGAACTTGTTTATTACAACGTACAAGTACTTAAAGCCCCCGATAGCACGGGGAAAGGGGCCCAAGATGTGGACCCCCCGAACCGAAAATGGTCAGGAGAGAGGGATTGTTTGAAGATCTTTAGCTGGTTGATGTATCTTGTTTGAATGGAACTGGCATGGTTCACACTTGGATACTAGTGCAGTTGCATCCTGTAGGGCGATGGGCCAGAACAAATCTTGCCGGAATGCTTTGCCGACCAGTACTCTTGACCCTATGTGGGAGCCACATATGCCTCCATGTATCTCTGCCAACAGCTCCAGTCCATCCTCCCGAGGAATGCACTTCAACTTCACACCATTTGGTCTCTTTTTGTATGACACATCGTCCACAAACTGGTACATACTGGACTGACGGGCTACTTTCTCCGCTTCCTCCTGTTCCTCAGGGAGTTCTCCTGTTTGGCGGAACTCAACAATGTGTTGCGCCCATGCCAGATACTGGGGCTCGACGGCAAGGACTAAAGGCATGTCTTCTGCCGCGGGAGCGTTTGTCTCTTAGGCGAAGACCTGAGGTCCCGCTGGAGCCTGTTGCTCCCTAGCAAGGTTGGCGTCGTTCCCGGCAACTTCCTCATCGGCGGCTTTTGGGAGCTCTGTAGGGAAGTACTGGCCGGAATTCAACTTTCTTCTTTTATCTTGCTTTCTTGACGATGCCATGGATGGCTGAGTTAGCTTGAGCACAAAAGTTCCTGGTCCCACAGGTAACTTGAGGGCAGCGCGGTTCGACAGCTCGTCGGCAATGCTGTTCTCCGCACGAGGAATGTTCTCTGTTTGCAAGTTGTCGAAGCACTCCTCCAACTTTCTCACTTCATCCACTTAAGCTTCCATCAACGGGCTCTAATAGTCCTTGTTGACTTGCTTGATGACAAGCTGTGAATCACCTCTGACGTTGAGCTTCTTGATTTCGAGGTCTGCCACGATCCTGAGACCGGCGAGCAGTCCTTCATACTCTGTCGTATTGTTTGTTGATCTTTCCTGGAGAAAGTGCATCTGAATTACGTACTTGAGGTGCTCTCTCGTGGGCACGATAAGCAGCACGCCAACACCGGCCCCTTGCATGGAGAAAGACCCATCAAAATACATGACCCATTCTTGCTCAATTTCCTTGCCAGATAAGAGATGTCTCCTAGACCTCTTCATCTGGCGTTGGACTCCATTCTGCAATAAATTTTGCCAAGGCTCTGCTCTTGATAGTTTGTCGGGACCTCGATCCTAAGTCATATGATTCCAAACTGTAACAAGTCACATCACTTTGCGGCCTCACGCACGGTAACCCCACGGCTGCAGCCTTACCTTGGCCAGGACCATTTGCGTCTTTTGGCTCACGTATGTGAACATGTCGCTGGCAATCACACAACAAAGAACCCGGGCCGACATGACTAGTCATAGAACCCAAGTGGCACATCCGTACGGAAACAGGCATACATAACCCAGCAATGTAGGTGTCGGCCTCAAGCATGTGTAGACGAGTCATAGCAAGCTACAAGGACTCCATTACGTTGTGAGACACGAATGTCATCACTGCACGTAGACGAGTCGTAGCAGGCTACGGGGACTCCATTACACTGCGAGACATTTCCCCGAAGGGATAGACACAGCAGCAAAGAAGGATACATGCCAGTCAATCAATGTGTCCGGAGCAGTAGCAAGCTACCATGGCTCGGTGGAAGCACAAAGAGGTAGTTTCCCGTAAAGAGTACTACTAAAGGCACACGACTAGGTGTCGGATCCCATACATATCGTTGCACGTCACACGTACGCACGACATGCCCGATATGCATAGATACAACTATGGCATCACAACATAACAATACAATAACATGACTTTTATTTAAGAGGCTCAGACGAGCCTTGCATAATATGTTTTTACAGATAGGGGTCACATGACCCGGCACTCAAGTCATACAAACAAATTCATACAAGCCAGCTGAAACTTAAGCTGTCTGAGGACAGACGGCGAAATATAAAAGAGGCACACGACCTGACTATCTACAGCCCACCACACGAGCAAGATCGTAGCTAGGACACCAGCTATTCGGCATCGTCCACGTCTAGATAGAACCCACCTGATGGGTCCTGGTTCTCTTCTGCAACATTAATTAAGCAAGGCTGAGTACAATCGTACTGAGCAAGTCTTTAAAACAGACATAGTCTATTTATGCTCATGTATCAATAAAGGGGGTGGTGGAGTTCATGCAGAATGCCAGCTTTGACTCATGGACAACCTACACTACTCAGTTTTAAACTCTTTGTTACAATTTTAGTTATCGCACACGAGTCCACTAGCTCGATCACAATACACCACCATGGATTCACCTTCGCCTACCGGAAGAGTGCCATCCACGGTACTCACACTTGTCTCGGTATTTTTAGGAGTATCCATTTGATTATCTATGAACAACATAAGTTCCCCAAGTAGTCCATATCCGAGGACGCGGCTATTCGAATAGTTTCATACCCTCCATGGGTGTAGTTCTTCACACACGCTCTTGCCACTTATCGCTGCGTGCCATAAACCATGCACCTCGGCAACCTTCAAGCGGATGCCCAGCGAGGGAGTCGGCCACGACCGTCAATCACATAAGACCTCTAGTCCAGGCTATCGCCTATTTGAGACTGAACCCACACAGAAGACCGGCCAAAGTATCCGCTACGGTCCCAAACGATGTGCGCAGGGTTCCCAAGCCCACCATTCGGGTGACCCTTGGTACACCGTGCCACTGCCAACCACGTCGTAACCCACCCGAGGGTCAGCGCTACGCACGGCCTCCAGCATGCTATAAACGCAAGAAACTACTTGCAATACCTAGACCAAGGACTAAGCGAATGATAAGTCGAGCGGGGTCATATTTCAGGGCCCATCATGTGGTAGTAACTAGTCTTGGATCACAAACATGGAACCCAGTTCCTATGAACGGTCCCAATGAGACAAACCACTATGTACTCCTACATAGCCTCTCATTGCTACCTTTACCAAATCGAATTCATTATGAGCTCATCACATCGGACAACACCATTTCACTCCGGTTCATCACCCAGATGAAACAGACCTGACACAACTCTAGGCATAGCAAGCATGGCAGGCAAAGTAAACTAAGCACATCATGGCACAAGCATCTACCAGGTATGCTAGGTTGCAAGGTTTAGCTATTTACTATGACAAGATCAGGTCATGCATAAGAATAGGATCATGTACCGTGTATGACTGACGTGTGATCGTTTGTCCTAATGCAATAAATGAGAGCAGGAGCGAGAGAGTGGGATATTATCGAAATGATCAATGGGGTTGCTTGCCTTGCTGAGAAGCGGAGGGGTTCTCTCCTTTGTCGGGATACGGGGTAGTATCTTCCGGATTAGGACCTACCGCAATGCAGATAAAAGCACTCAATACAAGCAAATGCAACAATATGATGCATGATCATGGCATAGTAATATTCATGGGTGAGCTAATGTAGCTAGTGATCATGTCAATTTTAAAACAGATTTGAATATGGGTTCAAAGTTGTTCTCATTTCAACTTCCTTATATTAACCTAATGATAATTGTCCATGTTCACTTAGTTATGTTTCTCTAACATGCATGATAATAGCACCATTGGATTCATTGGATTTTTCTGATCAATTTTCATATATAAATTATTTTCATCTGACTTACAGATTATTTTATATGATTTTTCAAAGTTTTAAACATTTTCTGGAATTATTTTTAAACTAGAAATTGTTTTATTGCATCAACATGAAGTCATGATGACGTCAGCTGGTCAGCTGACCAGGCCAGAGTCAAACCTGACATGTGGGGTCCACATGTCAGTGTCTGGTTTAACTTAATTAACTAATTAAAACTAATTCTGATTAATTAACAGATCTGGCCCACATGTCAGTGACTAATTAACTTAATTAGTTAGATTAATTAACTTATTACTAATCTGTGATTAGACAGAGGCTGACCCCACCTGTCTGTGACCCAGGGGGTCAAACCCCGTGGTCAAACAGGCTAGGGTCACCGGCGACGAGCCGCCGGCGACACCAGACACGGCGGAGGGGATCGGAATCCCCTCTCCGATGACCAAACAGCTGGCAGATGGGCTCAAAATGACGCCCACGCACACGCCCATCCATCTGGACACACCCCCGAGGCTGAGGTGGCCGAAAATGGCGCCGGCATTGAGGGCAGCGGCGACTGGAGCTCGGGCGGGCATGGGCTCGTCGAGCCGGAGCTCGAACGGGGCAGCTGAGGCCTCCAGAGGCTACCTGGGAGCCTCCTGAGCACGACCGCGTGCTCAGAAGCAAGCTTGGGTCGCCACAACGGCGACCACGACCTCGCCGGCGGCGGGAAGCTTTCGGGCTCAAGGGGGATCGGCACTACGGAGCTCTATCCAAGGGGGGAAAATGGGGAAAAGGACCAGGGGCTCACGGCGAGTGCAGCGGCGTCGCAAATGAGCTCGGGGAGGACCTGGAACGACGGCGGCCTTCGAATTCCCTTCCGGTGACCCGAGGAGGAAGATGATGGCCCGACGGTGACAGGAGCCTTCCGGCGATGCGTGGCTCGGCTAGGAGGAAGAGGAGGTTCGAGCAGAGCTTTTGGCTGGCTCGGACGGGCTCGGGGGCGGCTAGAACGGCGGCACGACGGCAAGGAGCTGCGCGGCCATGGCGGGTCCGAGGGGGAGAATGCGCATGAGAGGGAGAGAGCTCACGGGAGGGAGAGAGGAGAAGGAGCATGGCGGCGAGGTGCTTCGCGCTGGCACACTCCCAGCCCTCCAGCAAGGAGCCAGGCAGGGAGGAGGTGGCCGGCGCGCGGCGACCACATGCCCGTCGTCCTCCTGGCCATAGGTGGGAGATGACCGGTTCGCCCCTGTGGGCTAGGCCGGCTTCTCTCCCCTGGCCCAGGTAGGGTTTCTTTTTTTGTTCTGTTTTCTGTTTTCTAACTTTTCTTTATTTTGTTTACAGGTCCAAATGATTTTATAAAATATCCCATATATTTTCTAAAATCAAGTTTGAATATTTCAGACTTATCTGAGAAGTTTCAAGCTATTTTGAAAACAAGTATAATGATAATGATTTATTTATCAATTTCAGAGACTTAAACCATTAATTTGAATTATTTGAAATGTTCAAATAATTAGAATGGTCCCTGGTATATCCATGTCCTTAATTATTAGACATAGGGAACATTTTTGATGGGCATTTTGGATTTGTTGAAATTTCACTAAACTTGAATTTCTTTAATTCATTAAGTGCTTGGGGTTTCTTTTCTTTCTCCCCATTTCACATTGATGCAATGATAATGATGATGATGCAAACACAATGCTATCCTAGGACACTTTCTAGGGTTGTGACATAGTTGAAGTACTTTCAAACTTGAGACCAAATTCGACAACTCCAAAGCCCACTGCACAATCCTGCTAGTGGCATCTGGATTCCGCAGAATCCGTTCTAGCAGAAAGCAAGTGACGACAGTGATCTCATGTGCTTGGAAGTAGTGGCACAACTTCCTCGAGGCCATAAGGAGGCCAAATTTATTGCAGAGTATCTTGACCTAGCTCCCTGCAAGAGGTAACTAACAAAATAAACTGGGCGCTGCGCCATCTTCTTCTCCTATGTTGTTTCGTTTGTCTGTGCTGACCTTGCCTCGCTGGCATCAGGACCTGCTGAGGGAGTTCCTGGCTCGTCGCTTGGAGGTCTTGCATCTACCATCTCTTCTTCGTCAGCTTCCCTCTGTGCCACCAACGCAACGCTAACCACTTGATTCGTCGTCGCTAGGTATAGCACCAATGTTTCTTGTAGTCTAGGTGCGACTAGTGTTGGTGGAGAGGAGAGGTACTTCTTCAAATCCTGCAAGGCCGCCTCTGCTTCCAGAGTCCATTTCACCAGACCTGCCTTCTTCAAGATTTTGAAGAACGATAGGGCACGCTCAGCGGATTTTGAGGTGAACCTGCTTAGAGCTGCAATGCAACCAGCAAGACAGCACGCATCCTTGAAGCGCGTTGGTGCTTCAATCTGCTCAATTGCCTTGATTTTGTCAGGGTTTCCTTCAATCCCATGCTGAGACACAAAGAAACCGAGAAGCTTGCTAGACGGAACATCAAACACACACTTCTTGGGATCGAGTTTTAAGTTGATCTTGCGTAGATTTGCAAACATCTCTTTGAGGTCTTGTATAAGTGTTGCCTTGTACTTGGTTTTAACCACCATGTCATCCATATTAGCTTCCATATTCCTATGCAGCTGGGGTTCAAAACCAATCTGGATTGCTCTTGCAAATGTTGAACCAACACTTTCGCATGATGCAGTACGTACCACATGGGGTGATAAATGCGGTCTTCTCTTCGGCTTCCTTTGACATGAAGATCTAATGGTACCCTGATTATGCATCGAGGAATGATAGCAAGTCATAGTCGGCAATGGAGTCCACAATCTGGCCGATGCACGGCAAGGGAAAGGGATCTTTTGGACAAGCTTTATTGAGATTGGTATAGTCAATACACAGCCTCCATTTCCCATTCGCCTTGCGCACTACGACGGGATTGGCCAACCATGTTGGGTGGAGCACCTCTTTGAGCGGACCTGTTGCTTACAATTTTCTAATTTCCTCGTCAATGAATTCTTGTCTCTCCAAGGCTTGCTTCCTCACTTTCTGCTTGACGGGCCGCGCATGAGGACAGACAGCAAGATGGTGCTCAATTACTTGCCTGGGAACACCGGGGACATCAGACGGTTGCCATGCAAACACATCGACATTTGCCCGCAGGAAGGTAATGAGCGCAGTTTCCTATTTTTCATTGAGGGTGGAAGATATGGTGAAAGTTCCCCCGTGCCATCCTCCTTGACGGGCACCTTTTTGGTCTCCGGTGTAGCTGCCTTGGACTTCTTGTTCTTGC
Source organism: Hordeum marinum (assembly GCA_022496015.1). Classification (NCBI taxonomy): domain Eukaryota; kingdom Viridiplantae; phylum Streptophyta; class Magnoliopsida; order Poales; family Poaceae; genus Hordeum; species Hordeum marinum. The sequence goes on along the minus strand of CM039677.1, from coordinate 183,190,143 downwards.
CAATGGAGCTCTCTGGCACATCGTCAATGGGAGCGCAGCACTCCGAGGAGGTGTGCTTGCCGAAATGTGCGCTAGAGGCCTTGATGGTCTTCTTTCCCCCAAGAGCTTCAGCGGCAGGAATAAGTGCCTTGGCGACATGTGCTGCAACTGCCTCCCGGTAGAGTTGGTCGGCGCAGATGATTGCACCTTGGCCAGTGCTGGGCGGCCAAGGATACCGTTGTATGGCAATGAGATCTTGGCGACGTCAAAGACGATGTTCTCTATTCTGAAATCTATGTCACTACCAAATGTTACCGGCAGTGTGATTTTGCCCTTCGGCCAAGTCCTCCCTGAATTGGTCCCGTAGAATGTGTTTGTCGGCTCAAGATCTTCAACAGGAATTTGTAGCCTCAGGATGACATCTGGCAAGATTAGGTTCAGGCTGGCCCCATTGTCGACTAGCATTTTCATCACCTTAAGGTTGCGAATTATTGGTGAACCCAACAATGGCAGACATCCTCAGGACTATTGGACCACTTTAGAGGTTTCTGGGCACTGACAGACGGCTCCGCCACATTAACCTCGTGCGCACACTGTTTGAGTTGGCGGTCATAGAAATGCGACGATGCACCTCCCTCGATGCACATCATCTTTGTAGCCTTCTAGAATTCATGCTTGCTAGACTCGTCGTCCTCTTCGTTGCAATCATCATCCCCTCCTTCTTCATCGCAGCCTCGAGCAGGCCTCTCCTTCTGTTGCTTGGCTTTCCCATAGTGACCTCCTCGGCTGCATGTTTCTTGCCGGACCCTTGTACACCGTTTTGGGCTTTCTCCTTATCTCATCTTACGTACTCAACCTTCTGCTTCTCCATGAGCTGCTCGACCTGTCGGCAGTTTTGAAGGTCGTGGCCCTTGGTGCGATGGATCTTGCAGTACTGCTTGTCGGAGCCTTCCGTCTTGTCGGCGGCCACCAAGGCTTGGCACGAGGTGCACACGACAACATCCTTGTTGGGACTGTCAACCTTAGTTTTCTTGGTGGCGTCGATGTTGCGAGATCTCTCAACGGCAAGCACGGTCTTACTCTTGCACTTCTTGTTCCATCGTCGGTTCTTCTTTGCCGGGGCGGTGTGGTCTTCATCATCAGAGTTGACTCCAACGCCAGCTTCTTCACCGAGGAGTCTCCTCTCTTCTTCGGCTCGGGCACATCTATCAGCCAGAGCATAGAGCTCGGCAACATCTCTGACCTTGTTCATCGCTAGCTCTTCGCACATCCTACGGTTGCGCACATTCTAGTGGAATGCGCTAATAACAGCTGCAGGATGAATGTACAGGATGTTGTGATGCACACGGCTGAACCGTTGAATGTACTTGCGCAAGGTCTCTCCATCTTTCAGGGAATGATGTGCAAGTCACTTTCTTGACCAGGAGCTTGGTGGCCTCCGGTAAAGGCACCATAAAACTCATGGCACTGGTATTCCTAGGAGGTGATGGAATTCTCCTGCAGGTGCATCAACCACGAATTGACGGTGGGCTTGAGTACCAACAGGAAGTAGCTGCCGAGTATCTTGTCGTTGCAATCCCCAACAGCCTGCACCGCAATGGTGTAGATACTCAAGAACTCCGACGAATGAGTCTTGCTATCATATTTCTCCAGGAACTTTGGCTTGAACGTTGGGAGTTGGGCCACTGGACTCACCATAGCTAACGAGTAAACACTGGACAACCCACCTCGTAAGGTAGGCTAACAGGATACCCTGGCACGGATTTGTCTACAGTGGGTTCCCACACTTATCAGATTGATGGCGTGCTTCCCGCCACTGCTCGATTGTAGTTCAAGCATCTTCTTTGCTTCGCTCCTGAAGAACTTGACGCTAATCACGGCGAGTCCGTGGATCGGACGACACCGTCGAGTAACCGTCACAAGCGTTGGTCGAACGAATCGGTGACCGGTGTTGTTGCTATGGAGGAGAGTGCATCGTGGTCGCACTGCCTCCGGCCTTCTTACCACTGGCGCGAGCTGGCTCGGCAGATCAAAACTTATCAGCGAGGCTGAGGAGGCACTAAATAGTGGCTCTCCATTCGTCGAGCTTCTCCGCAGCAGGAGAAAAGTTGAGGAGCAGTTGCGCCCGTGCCATTGCTTCTTCCGACGTGGTCGGTAGCAAGCTACATGAAGAACGCGAGGTGTTCTGAATCCTAACCATGTTAGAAGGAGCTCCGTTGCGGTCCCACGATTGCATGCCACTCCCACTAGCATGTTGGCATGCATGTCGGTCCCGCGCATCTTGGGAGCAATGCGCAGGAGCTTTTCCGTAGGGACGTTGTGTAACAGCCCGGGACCGACGCTCCAAAAGATTCCCCTTTTATTTCCATTCTCGTCTGTATTTCATTTGGTTTTTGCATTCATCATTGCATCATTTGCATCATCTGCATAGCATCATCACTCGTTTTCGAAAACTTGCATCCGTGAGTAACTGCCGGTTCTCTCCATTTGTGCCGTCAACCTTTTGAGACCAACCACACACGCACGCGCACGCAGCATCGTCAAAAAACCGTTTTTATAGCGCATGAAAAATATTCTCTGATTGGGTCGAAATCTTGCGTGCGGTCTTATTATAGCGTAGGTAGATTGCCTGCCAAATTTCGTCGCATTCCGAGCTCGTTTGGTACCCGAACGGTCAACCGTAGTACTATGGTCATCGATTAATTTATCAGTCGTTTTGGTGTTTTAAAACCTCGTGTCACGGGTCGCAAATCTCCCTCTCATCTCCACCTAGCCCATCTACACAGCCCAACACCAACCCACCTAACCTACCCCGCGACCGGACCCGTCCGATTGCAATCGGAGGGTCCAAAAATGGGCTAAACCCCCCTAACCTAGCCCTCCTTCCCTATTTAATCCCCATCCCTGCCTAATCTAGAAAACCCTAGCCTCCCTCGAATTCCGCGCGCAGCCACTGCCCAGCCTCCACCCGTGCCTCCTCTCTCCCCGCAGTCGCCAGCAGCCTCCCTCCAGCTGCTGGGCCTGCCGAAGCCCATCTGGAGGCCCGCCCGGGCTCGGATCTCCACCGTTGAACACGATCTCGAATCCCATGGCGGCCGTGCCTGAGGTCCATCCCGTAGTGCGCCCCTGCGCCTCCAAGCCGACGACCTAGCCGGCGAGCCACCGGAACGGCTCCAGGCCACCGCCCATCGCCAGACCTCGCCTCGCCAGAGCCCCATGTTGGCCAGAGCTTTGCTGCCGCCTCGCATGGTGCCGCCAACCTTGTCTTCAACCGTCGATGGACCACGAGCTCATGAGCCCCCGTGCCGCCCGATCCTATCCTCGTCGGGTCCGGCCTCCCCAGCCGCACTACCACCGGATCTGGACGGTCTCGTGCCACCGCCCTCGTCGGAGCCCTGCCAGCCGCCGGCGCCGCCCCGACACCCTCGATCCAGGCAGGAGCGGGAGTGGGACGAGGGGATCGAGCGCCTCCCCATCCACCGCCCCGACCTGCAACCGTTTGGGCCCAAGGCCCACTAAGGTGAGCTCCCCAGCCCGAGCTATTCGACGCCTTGAGCGCCGTTAAGTTACTGTGCGCCCATGTATCCAGTTTGGGCCTGTCCAGATTTGGCCCAAGGCATATATTTTTTCTGTCCCGCGAATTTGTCTAATTTCCAGGATTTTCAGAATTGCAGATAAACCCCCTAACTTCATGCATTAATAACTTTTCAACCGTGCATCGGATAAAAAATAATATATATATGAAACTTGACTAGAATTTTATGTAGTTTCACAATATCCAACTTTCACATATGATAAAAAATGTTTAACCGTGCTGTTTGCATTGATTTGCGTAATTGCCATATGAAAATGATTTGTTTCATAACTACTAAACCGTAGCTCCGATAAAATTGTTCCACATATGTAACTTGACTAGAAAAATGTGTAGAATATGATGGCACACTTTATATTACTGTTTAAAAAATATAAAACATGTTTTGTACAGATCTAGACCAAATTCATAATATGCATATGGGGTTGTTTCGGAAATGCTATATTCTGCTTCCGGCCCCATTTAAAATGCCTAGATGATATAGTTGTTCATGCTTCACCTCTTGCCATGATAAACAACATTAACCACTTTTATCATAATATGGAGAGTTATTATTTTGTTATATGTATGTTGTCCCTCTCCATTTAAAATTGCTTAATTCCATCTTTGCCTTATGCCATGACCATCCATGTTAAAAACATTTAACATTGACGAGTACCTAACGAAAGTGAACTAAATAATTAAAATGTGGAGTTTCGTCAATATGCAACTCGTTGTTGCATATTGAGCTTCACTTTAGTGTGTAGTAGTTGTTTGGTGTGATTTGCCATGCCTTGCATATCTAACCGGACATGCATCATATTTGTTTGTGTATCATGTCATGCATATGTTGTGGTGTAATGTGTGTTGATTGTTGTTTCGGATTGTTCCTTCTCGATAGAGTTCCGAAAGCGTTCAGAGGTTGAGGATTCGTTCAACTATGTTGGCCCGTCTTCTTCATGGAATCGTTCTTCTCCCAGGCGGGATCTCAAGCAAGAGGACACATTTCCCTGGATACCACTACTATCATTGCTATGCTAGTTGTCTCGCTTTTATTGTTATGTCACGCTACCTACCACTTGTTTGTCAAGCCTCCCAACATTGCCATGAAAGCCTCTAACACCTCCACATCCCAGCAAACCTTTGTTTGGCTATGTTACCGCCTACTCAGCCCTTCTTATAGTGTTTCTAGCTGCAGGTGCAATTGCTTCCATGTGTCAACATGGAAATTCTTTTGTTATATCACAATATTGCTGCTATTTAATTTAATGCACATATATACTTGGTAAAGGTGGAAGGCTTGGCCTTTTGCTCGGGGTTTTGTTCCACTCTTGCCACCCTAGTTACTTGTGAACCGGTGTTATGTTACAAAATTGAGCGCTCATAACATGCTTGGGGTTGTTATGGGGACCCCCTTGATTTTTGTTTTAGGATAAAGCTTGTCTGGCAAGGCCCAACATTGGTACTACATTTGCCTAATAACTAATAAAATTCCATAGGGACCTGCCGGCACCCGCGCATCTTAATCAACAACCTGGGCCAGTGCTCCTCATGAGTGTTGGTCAAAAACAGAGCCACTTGCGGGGCCACCTCGGGGCAACTCGAGGGAATTCTATTAGGTAGCCATACGTAGTGTTCATCCGGTCGTGTCCTGAGAACGAGATATGTGGCTCTTATCGGGTTCGTCAACACATCGGCCGGCCTTGCTGGATTTGTTTTACCTTTCTCGAACATCTTGAGTGAGGAATTCCGATTTTTCTTTGGGCTATCTCGAGGTGGCGGATTTCCTGTGGAATTCCCTAGGAAGATCACGCGATCTATGGTCGAGGTTATTCCCGCTGCGTGTGGTTAATTTGTGATGGTTGAGTTGGAGCACCCCTGTAGGGTTAAATCTTTCGGAAAGCCATGCCCGCGATTATGTGGCAAAACTTGGATACTTTGTTTGACACCCGGTCATACCAAACTTGAAGTAAAATCTAATAAAAACCACCAATTGTGTGCATAACCGTGACTGTCTCTTCTCGTGAGTCCTTATCCGAGAGAGAACATGGTGGGGTTATGTTTGACGTAAGTAGGTGTTCAGGATCAGTTAGTGATCATTACTAGTTCGCGTCCGTTATGCGTAGACCACCATATTTTACTTTCGGTATTCGTGGGTTATCCACTCAAATAAATGCATAGTTGCTTGCTGCAGCCTCACCACTTAACCATACCTCACCCATTAAGCTTTAATAGTCTTGATACACTTGGAAATGAGATTGTTGAGTCCCTGTGGCTCACAGATTACTACAACAATAGTTGGAGGTACAGGCAATGCGATGATTTGACGTGAGCGCGATGCTTGTTTGATTTGGAGTTCTTCTTCTTCTTCTTCTTCATCAATCTAGGATGGGTTCCAGGTGGCAGCCTGGGATAGCAAGGATGGATGTCATTTTGTCATTTGATTTCGTCCGTAGTCAGACCCTGCTCTTATGTATGATGTTTGAGTATGTTGTTATATTGATGTGATCTTGATGTAGCTTGTGGCGAGTGTAAGCCAATTCCATATACTCATCTCTTTTGTACTTGTACTTGTAATGATATCCATTCTTGCAACATGACGAGATGCGCTTATATCCCTGTCGAGGCCCTCGTGCCAAAATAAGTATAGGAACACATTTTGGGCGTGAGAAGTTGGGAACCACCGATGCCACGGTGCTGCTCTTCGCGCGAGTCCTAATAAGGTCGCGGCGTACTCGCTAGCATGGGCGTCTTAGAGGGTGCCCATATATCATTGGAGTTCACCATACCGCCCGCAGGCAGTATAGCTCCGTCCTGAGACCCAGCGGCACGGGGGTTACCGCTGCCGTCGTGAGCGTCTCCGCTGTTGGTGTCGCCACTTCCTCTGCCTTGATCACCGGAGCGCCGTGTGAGCGCAGGGTCTCCGCTCCCTCCACCCACGTCCACTCCATCGCCCGCTTGGGCGGCTCCGGGCGAAGCGGGCGTGGAGGGTTACACCACTGTGCAACCCTTCTTCTTGGGAGCCATGGAAATGGATATGATGAAGGTAGTGACGCGCGGATCATTGGACCAGGTATACACAACCAATCCCCCCTACCTGGCGCGCCAGAGATGTCATCGGGGCGAACACCTATGGGATCAGGAGGACCCCTTTCGGTTCGGCAGGGAGACGAATATGCGCGAAGAGCGGGTCGAACAAGCAGGGCGGGGAATTTTTACCCAGGTTCGGGCTGTTGAGAAGCGTAAAACCCTACTCCTACTTTGTATATTATGGGTGTTCTTGGTTTCTAGCCACAGGAGCACTATGTGGGTGAACGAACAGAACTGCTACACGTGCGATCTAGAATATTGGTCAAAAGATCCTCTACTGTAACACCCTGGGCCTCCTTTTATATGACTAAGGGGATCCCAACAACGGCATGCAGTACGTACATGAGGTGTACAGTGCTACAGTGTTATCATACCTAACACTAACGGTGTAAGACAAATGCATTTAATGCTCCGTCAGATGCCTCTGACCATCTACGGGACGGGACAGGACCCTGTCCCATCGGCACCACTTAGCCTCCTCCATCATTGGCGCCTCAACACGTGCCTAGGTTGGGCGACACCTGGCCTCTGCACTGGCAGGATCTTGTCGGGGCTTCGCCTTGCCGGGGGTTTGAAGGCCATCCCGGCACGGTCTTGCCAGGGGACTAGTCTTCAGTCTTGATCTCGATTGTTTGTGTGGATGTTCTCTGGATTTCCATGCAGCTGCATCTAGCAGCCCCCAGTCGGTCCTTGCCTACAGGAGTGGCTACTACTGCCCATGGACGAGTAAGGGGCACTGGAGAACCCAAAACTCTAGTGCACCAACACAAACAATTTCTTCTTATGCTCTCCACTAGATAAGAACTTTGGAGTGATTATATGTTGCATGTTGAGGGATGGTTATGTGATCCAATTATATTAGCATTGTTGAGAGATTGCACTAGCAAAAGTATGGACCGTAGGCCTTATTTTCAAGCATTGCAATACCGTTTGTGCTCACTTTTGTCACTTGATACCTTGTTGTTTTTATATTTTTGTATTAAAAAAATTAATATCTACTATCATTACTATACTTGTATCACCGTCTCTTCGCTGAACTAGTGCACCTATACAATTTGCCATTGTATTAGGTGTGTTGGGACACTAGAGATTTATTGTGTTCGATTGCACAGTTGTTTGAGAGAGACCATCATCATCCTATACCTTCCACGGATTGATATACCTTAGGTCATCCACTTGAGGGATAATTGCTATTGTCCTACAAAACTCTGCGCTTGGAGGTCCAACACGAGTCTGCAATAATAAAGTTGCGTAGTAGACATCAGACCCATCCTTGCAAATGGTGTGACATCACACTAACATCGCACGCGTTCTTCTGTGGCTCACCGTTTATGATGTGCACCAAATCACAAACAATTCACGATTATGAAGCGTGTATGATAAGGGGCATAAAATCACAAACACTTATATTGGACGAACTGTTGGTGATATTTAACAAAGACTATAATTTAACTGTCGTACAAGTATTGGATAGGTTTAAGAAACGTTGCACTCATGTCCGATAGGATAAGTGTCACACATGCTATTTTGTGGTCCAACGTTTGCAATGCATACTACGTCGCAAACATTTCATCATTATAAACTGTGTGCGACAGAGATTGTATCACCAACATTCCATTCGGTTGCACCATTTGTTGTATTATCTGAAACCACACACGGTTCGCAAAAGACAACTGTGTGCATGGTCGCACACATTTTCTATCTGTGGAACGTGTCGGATCTTGAGGTATATCACAAACATTCAGACTTGCAAACCGTGTGTGGCGTAATGACCCATAGAGAATTTTTTATTTTAATCGCTACAATTTAAAATTGTACATAATCTGAATTTTAAAGGTGGGAATAGCCTTTTACATATACATAGATAGGTTCATCAACCAATGCATTATTCCATTCACAGGTACATACACTCAAGAATTACATCAACGAAAGAATTACATAAGCACCAAATAAAGAATGATGAATGATGGTTGAATACTTGTATTAAAGACGACAAAGAAAGAGGCAAACTATATTCTGATTGTTGTAAAAGGTGAAGCAGAATACCTGTAGTGTGCCCTCCTCCATGTCGTATGCACACATGACTCTAGCCAAAACCCTTGTGATCGTCGACCGCCCACCCTTGAATATCTTCATGACTTCCATATAGTCATTCTAGTTTGGTAGAAATACATGTACATTTGCATGTCCAACAATCATGTAGTTTGAGAGGTGATCTTGGGTAGACTGCGTTGGGAACCACTGCAAAGGAAAAACATATAGAGATTGTCATCTAACAACTCATTAGGTGCAGTAAAAAGGGTGCATAGTTTTGAGTTAATGTACTTCATATCACTGTTGTCTTGGATAAACTATAAGTAAATAGTTTAATTGCCACATTTTTACACATTGTACTAGCAATATTTATTAGTTACCTCACGTGATGCTCTCTCCGTCCCACTATATAAGATCTAGTTGCGTCCAACGCATAAACATATTGGATGTATTAGCGTCTTACATTATGGGGCGGAGGGATTATAACATGGGAAACAAATATAGCCATGTGAACCAAAAACCATTAAAATAGGCATATGCTCACTAGATCAGGCTTAGCAACAATCAAATAAAATCATTCACAATGGTTTTGTTGAATTTTCATAGAACAAAGCTTGTACTTAAACATCAAATTGTATAATTGAAGATCATAGAGTGAAAAAAACAGGTAGTATATAACTAAATAAACAAGGCATACTACAGTAACCAAATAGTCATTCATATCAGTATTGTTGAAATTTCATAGAACGTAACATGTGCTTAAACATAAAATTTTATGATTGAACATCACATTGTTAGAAAACCGAAATAAACTGGGGCTTGTTAACTACACTAGCTTTAACAGGAACCAATTGTACGATTGAACAACCAAACCTAGCAATTGAAGCTAGACATATGTTCACTAAAAACAACCAAAAATAGCTAAACAAGGTATATGCTCACTACAGGCAACCAGACATAGGCGTTTGTGAAATTGAATTGAAGAATTCATACTCGAGCGCAGGGCGCACTTGTCGACGACAAGTTGTTGTCATTAATGAGACCTGACTTGGTAGCTGACGATGCCAAAACATCGCCATAGAGCGCGACTTCCATGAATGACAAAAGGGTCACATTGGCAACGAAGGAAAATTCTTGACAACAAAACAGAGTAGATCAGATGTATATTACAAACAACCAAGCATAGGTATATGCTAACCACAGACAACCAAACATAGGGAGTGAAATTGAACTGAACAATTCATACTCCAGCATATGAAATTTCACTTTTGAACATTATAATTCATACTCCAGCATAGCACACTCCTCACAGCAAAGCAGAATAGATCGGGGGCATACTACAAACAACCAAATTTAGCAATTGAAACTAGACAAATCATAACCACAAACCACCAAAAAACCTTTAAAGGAAGCATATGCTCACTACAACAGACTTAACAGCAATCAAACAACCATTCATATTAGTATTGTTGAAATTGCATAGAAGATAGAATGCACCATGTGCTTAAACATCAAATTCTATGATTCAACGTCACATTGTGAGAAAACTGAAATAAACAGGGGCATGTTAAATACACCAGCTTTAACGGGAACCAACTCTATGCTTGAACAACCAAATCTAGCAATGAAACTAGACATATGTTCACTACAAACAACCACATATCACGCTAAACAAGGTATATGCTCACTATGAACAACCAAACGCATCAGCACTGAAATTGAACTGAACAATTCATACTCCGGCATATCAAAATGCACTTTTGAACAATTCATACCCCTTGGAAGAGCCTGGAGTGGGGGTGCGCACCGTGAGCTCCCTGTTGTGTCAGCTTATCTCCTTGCCTTTGGAAGAGCATGCCTGCAGGATGACTTCCCTGATGTCGTGGATGGGCTATTTTCCCTTGGAAGAGACAGATAGGGTGTCTTGTCGTCGTCGTCAATGAGGTCTGACTTGGTAGTTGATGATGCCGAGCCATCGCCATATATATAGAATGCGACCTTCGGTAATGAGAAAAGGGTCTCAATGGTGATGAAGGCAAAATCCTGATAGCGAAGCAGAGTTGATCAGCGCAGGGGCCATGGAGGACATTCAAGGAGGTTGAACCATAAGGGGAGGGGTGATATACTTAACATTTGTCATAGCCCGCGTCTGGGGGCCTCGGCGACCACCTCGCTGTCGTCTAGCGAACAGGCCTCGATATACCTATTTTTGGCCATTACCTCCTCCAACTCCCCAGGAAGCATAGCCGGGATCAGGCAGCGACACTTTGGAGTGTGGGTGAGGATGGGGATGGGGATCTGCAGGGAAGAGGGTGCTTTGCAAGTCGACACTATGGGGTCGACCAAAGTTGTGCGTGCATTATTCGACATGGAGGAGCACAACTGTCGATTGCACGGACGACTCTAGTCCAACCCCCTTGTGATGGATCTTCGTGAGGACTTCGAGATAGTCATGAGAAGGCCTATAGAGGATGACGGTGGAGTCAGGGGTGGCAGCGGCGGGCTAGCTATGGTTCGAGCTAGGGAGAGGAGTGGTGCGAGCGGGAGCGGAGGTTTTCCTTTAATGAAGTTATCTGAGTAGAGGTTTTGTGGTGGGGAGGGGGTAGGTGGTGTTTGAGGAAATGTCACGCGGCTACTAAATTTTTTACCAAGCGGGAATGCCGGGGCTACTGAAAATTTAGATTAAGGGATTGAAGCGGCACGGCCACGGCGGGAGCAACAAACATCGCACACAGCAGAAACATAATAAGTGTGTGCTATCAAATAGGAAAAACACGCGAAACCGCCATTTTTCAAATGGATCAAGGTGGTAGATATTTTTACGAGGGAAGTCTCGTGGAACCCAATCGTGTCCGGCGCCCACCAGTGGATCGTGCTGATGTGGCAGCGGCGGATGGAATGGTTTCTGTTGAGTGTGCAATTGCAAATGGTTGTTACACTTGAATCGTCTGCTATTTGCTCCTGGAATAATAATATAAAGGAGCATTTTGTCAAACAAATGTGCGAAGGGATCAAAACAAATACACGCATGCGTTGTCTCAGAAAAACATACACACATGCATGTGGAAATAAATATGTATGCACAGGGTGGTTTGACCGTTCAAAATACCCAATGCGCAACTTTGATGTGGCACATGTCTCCTCTATCGACACATCGTGTAGGTGGATGGGGAATCGTAGCCACGAATACATGCCCAAACAGGTCTTGTGTATCACTCATGTATTAACATGAAAATGAAACATATACATCAATCTAGCATGGTCGAACCACCCCATCTCTTTTCCGATAAAAGGTGGACTATGTCCCATGCGCCTCGAAAAACGGACATCCTGACCAAAAAATTAACACTTTTGGTCAAACCTCTCCCATTGTTGATCAAAAGGATGGACATCCACTGAGCCCCGTGAATGGGTGTGGCGCCGATGTTTAACCACGCGGTGGAGTGTAGAAGACAGCCATCACCTATTGGTGGTGCAAACATGTGTACGGAAATGTTGTGTTTTGTTTGAATTCATTAATATATGCCTCATGTGCAACTTTGATGCGCCACATGCTTTGAAATGGGAAAGTCCCCCCCCCCCCGAGCGAGTGTTCATGACGCGTACAACTAGTATGTTGAGTGTCCATGGGAGCTATTCACTCATTCATAGGCGTGTGCCAGACTCGGCTAAGGAAACTCAAATGACCTATATAATGTATACCATAACACAAAACAATTGAAGATTCCACCATGGTAACCTCTCTCCTTGTCAGCCAATGTGATGGACATCCACGTGGGCCCAGGAATTGACTTTCCAACGACAAACACACGAAGGAGTATCCAAAGACAATCATTGTCTAAAAGTGGATCAAACATATGCATGGAATTGTTGTGTGATGGTTACATACCTAGCACACAAACTTTAGCGTTAAACACCTTCCTCGGGAATCTTAAAGTCCACACGGAAAAAGCGAGGTTCACGACGCTTAGTATATATATACCCCCCCTCCCCCACTCGATCCGATAGGAGAGACATTCATGCGTACAGTACACGCATTCAAATTATACCATGTAATCTCACACCCTTGGACTACCGCAAACATAGACCAAAAAAGTATCCACAATAATTAACCTCTCATTGCGGTACAAAAGTACGTGTGGCCACAGATAGGAGTGATACTAATAACTATGTGAGGGGGGCGGTGTCCGAGGGCAACCACTGCCTCCATGTTGCCCTAACATATGTACGAAGGTGTTGTGTGATGTTTTGAATACCCAATGCACACCTTTCATGTGGCACCTTCGCAAATCAGAAAAAATGGAGGTTCACAACTTGTACAATGAGCATGTGCATGCACACACGCGCCGAAACTTTTGTCCGTAATCTCACCATGATATTCGCCAAAACACAGACTAAGATAAATCCACCTTTGATCAAACCCCTCTCGGGCGCGCCATCCAAGGTGATAGACGACGCGGGGCAACGAATGGGTGTGTCGGTGGTAACCACATGAGTGAGTGTACGAGGATCACCTCCATATGCATGAGACACAAACATATGCATGAAAAGGTCATGATCGAGATGCTTTAAATATATACCCAATGCACGACTTTTGACGTGGCATGTGAGCCTCACCTGAAGTTGTCAATGGTTAAAACTGTTACCCGCATCCCCATGGGTGTTTACTATATTAGGGCACGGAGAAGTGCCAGCTTGAATTCCCATGGGCAAGATGGTGGGTCAAATACCTTACCTAGCGTGCAGGACGGGGATGGGGATGGGATATACATAGAATTACCCGCCTTAACCATGAATTACTTACATGTGGGCTCTGAAATTAGTAGACCCCACGTAATTTGCAACCTCGGTCACCCAAATTTCCACAGATCCCACCCATATGGCCAAAATATCCCTAAGAAATCCCAAACTTAGCCACAACACAATGTTTATTTGTGTTGGAGTAATGTTTTTTTACTGAAATGCTATTGAATGTTGTTCTTAAATGCATGTTGGGTTTCCCCACGGGGATAAAGAAGTGGCAATGGGGATGGGGAACTTTTTATCCCCGCCCATGGGTACGGAGACGGTGACGGGAATGGGAGGGCGATGATCTGTACGAGGATGGGAAACATTTTATCTTTGCGCACGGGTACAGAGAGGTGACAGGAATGGGAGGGCGCTGATGGGGACGGGGATGGGACTCCAATATACCTGCCCAAGTAACCGGACAACCCCACATGGTGGCGCACATACGAGGCATATTGTGTGCCAGACCCCACACCCCACTTGTCCCACCACACCACCATCGCTTTGAGGCATGCATATCAAACTTTTTTATATAGTGCAGATGTGAGAATAGGAGTGTACTCTTAAAATTCAATTCTTAAAGAACATTAATACATTATATACATCAAATTGATTCCTTAGGTATTTAATTTGTAAAATTCAAATTTTAACTATATGCACGCGCGGTTGTGCGCCTGAATGGATTAAAATTCATTTTTTTGTGTTGGGTGCATGTTTAGTCCCCATGGAAGGAAAAAACAATAAATTTTGAACATCTCGGGGCCGCAACATTGACTCTTGGCTATCAGTTTGCAGCAAACATCCAACTAAGTTAGAATTCATGACACATTGACATCATTCCATGATATGGAACTTATAGGTCGTGGTAAATAATCGTCCAATTTGAGAGAAGTTTTCATCTAAGATTCTTGCAAACGGTGGCTTATTAATTAATGCAACACAGAACCGTCACGTTTACATCACAAACGGTTTATTAATACAAAGTGTTTTTATTTACTTCGCGTATTAGCGTTGGATAAAGTCAATCTTTGTAAACTTTCACCAAATTTAGAAAAAATGTTAACGTTTACAATTAAAAATTATTACCATTAGATTCTTTATTGAATGTACTTTCAATCATATATATTTTTCATGGTAATTATTTCTATTTCTTTCTTTAAAGTTGGTAAAACTGTATCAAGCGTGATCCTTGCACGTAGATATGATTTGACGGGACGCATTCTAGAAGAAGGTCGCCTCACAGGCTGAGCGGGATGCGTGTGAGAAGGTTTGTGAATTGACGGGAGGCATGTTCGCTAAGAAGTTTTAGGAGACGTGCCGTTAGACGTGTGAATTGATAGTCTGCAGGCCAGCAGTGGGGCGCGCATGCGCCTCACCAGGAGGTGATCTGTCCCTTTAAACCGCCGCCCGCCTGCCTCTCATGTCCCAACTCCCATTTATTAAGCGTGTCCGAGTCGTTAGTTTTAACATTCTTGCTACACACAATCCTCTCACCCCCCCTTGCATCCTCGCCGTCATTCTCAATCGTCATCGACGGCCTCCCTGCACCATGGGAGGGAGTAACCACGTCGTTGCCGGCAAAGCACCCGAGCATAGCATGAAGGTGGCCACATATATTGCCATCATTGGAGATGATGTATCACACGGACAATAGTGCAGCCTTGACGTTCTTGTCGCCGTCGTGCTTCCCCAGCCGGAGCCGATGGTCCACAACGAGTCCAACGGACATCTAGCAACGACAACAACTCGGATAGAGAACTGGTTGGTCATATATACCCATGTTTGGTAAATACATAAGATAGTCCGATTGGCTTGCTACCAAAACATGGCATGCCAACTTTTGACATCAAATCAGTTAGCTTTGATTTAGGGTTCACGTTGTTGCATGATATAGTATGTTTCATTAACTTTGCCTTGCGAATTCACATTATAAAATATACGGACGTCACATTTTTACTATGTATAGGTGCTATCTGACGATGTGGACATTGAGGATGAAGACATCCAGGAGAGGTTCAAGAGGCAAATGCTTAGAGAGCTAACGGCTAGAATGTACAACAAGCGTGTCAGGAAGAATGTGGTCTATGGATGCCCTTTCTGCAACCATAATATTAACAACACGTACTCGAGTGTTCTGGCACAGGCAAGAGGACGAGTCATTAGCTCCTTCAAGTAGAAGTATTCTAGCAGGATAACGCACGCCCAGCTCCTAGAGAATCTTAACCATCGAGCATGAATATGAGATGTTGGATTGAATGTTTCGAGAAAAAATGTTGGATTGAATCTATCTAGTTTGTGTGTATTATATCTATGCTTGTGTATTACGTTTTTTTTCCTGAGATTGAAACTGTGCGACGACTCTCATTAAGCGGTATCTCCATCACACTAGTGTCCTAGTTTACTTGAGAGTAATATTTATATAGGATTTATTACACATGGTTGGATCAAATAAACTGTTTCCTCTGAAGCACATTATTCTAGGACAGAATCCCTCAGCACCACTTGAAAAAAAACTCAACACCCACACGTCACAAAACCCTCGCTTTATCCCCTCCCCCTCCCCTCCCAACCTCAGTAGCACCTACACTAACACTAGTACTCGAGGACTCTCCATGCATGTCACCTCCTATCCACACAGCAACCACTTAGCTCGATGCTTGTCGCCGCCGCCGGCTGCCACAAAACGCCAACGCATATCTCCACTGATGATTGTCGCGGCCTATGGACACTGACTTTCTCAACGCTGCTCGCTATCCACCCAGCTCGCCTGATTGGGGAATGTTCGGTACTGGTCCCCCCCATGAAGAACCAGGTAACTAATCTACTGAAATATTTCCGCTCATCTCTTATCCCAATACTTCGGCAATTTTAATCACCTGTCCAAAATCGTCGTGGATTCATGTTTCTTCTAGCTGATTTGAGGGTTTCATTCATAGAGTGTACAGTGCAAGGACACATCAGGGCTATGCAGACTCGGCCAAAAAAACCGAGGAGTTCCATCTCACCGTACCAGACGACTTCACGGAGCGCATGGTATGTTCAATCTCACACTTCTTGGGTTGACATGCATGGCCTATTCTTTTTCTGAACCTGTACTATAGATTGCTACATTTGGATAAAAGGTGCCACATGCAGCATTTACGTCAAATGTGATTTCTCCTTCTTTTTATCCTTCTGCTTATATATTAGGCAAATTGATGTGGTATTGTTCTTTCGTTTACTCTCATATATATTTGCACGACATCATGGTTACATTATTTGTTTACTTGTAATTTCCCCCCCTTTCAAATCAACTCATGTGCATGATGTTCTTTTAACTACTACTCTCATCCTATAACGTTACCCTATTCTATAACAATGTTATCACTTCCTGCAGTACATCCCTTATGTTGCAACGACAACTATAGCGCTAAATCTTGGCCTTTACATAACTGAAGACTCCAGGGATGTCATATTGAGCACAAACCATGTATTTACAATCGTTCTTTCTATAAAAATTTATGAAGATTGTCACTCCTTTTTTGAGGAAGGCCTTTGGGGAGAAATTTCTAACTTTTTTATGTACTGAAAGCTGGCATTAAAATTATGCTGCACCTAAAAGAGCCTTACCATATGATAGCTAACTTCCCCGACGACATTCTCCGTGAATTCTATGTTGGAAGTAAGTGTTCTTTGTAGTATCGCATGTTGACTTGCGTAGCAATATCAATGTAACTGTGTAGTATTTCAGCAACCAATTGGGATTTCATTTTCTTAATCTATTAAAAATGTTCCTACCTAGTAAGTAGTAACTTGTAATGACCAATGCACTATTCTTCTACCCTGATCTAGCTACATAAGCACTATCCTCCCACTACTCCACTGTTGACAGAAAGATACACCGGCAGCCATTCTCCGGACGGGGATGTCGAGGTTTCCAACAAGCGGAGGCGGGCTGAGCCAGAAACACAAGCACCTTCGATAGGCGTAGACTTCATCAGCAGCCTCCCCAATATGTTGAGAGTCATCATCTTCCTCCTCCCTATCGAATATGGTGTGCGCACAACTGTCCTCTCTCAGCGGTGGCGCCCCCTATGGTGTTGCGCCCCTCTTGACATCATCAGCGAGCACATGCTTTGTACTGGCTATCGCAAACGCTTGGATGCATTATCCCAGATCCTCGGCACACACTATGGCCTGATCAAAGGCCTTACCATGCGCAAGTTTCGTTCCAATGGCAAGGACCGAGCCAAGCTTGACGAGTGGGTCTTATTGCCAGGCCTAGATCATCTTGAGGAGCTCCATTTTAATGTGTGTCATATGCGACCGCTGCCACTCTCCACATTGTGCCTCATGCCACCACTGCACTTTGCAAGGTTCTAGAACTGCCATTTCCCCTAGCTTAACACCAATCCCGCTCTTTTGCTACCTCGACCAAAGCACCTTGAGCTCATCGCCGTCTGCATCCCCAACGAAGACATGGAGCTCCTGCTCTGTGGATGTACTGTGCTCGAGTACCTTCATATTCAAGCGATCAATGGGTTGAGTAGCCTCCACATCACCTCCATGAGTCTCCGGGCAATTTTTGTGTATTGCTGGTGTTGAAACAGGAGATCACACAAGGTGAATCACCAAATGGTCATTTTGGACGTGCATTTACTTGAGAGATTGCATGTTGTTGATCAACAAGGTCCAACAAGAATGAGGGTCATTCATGCGCCGAAAATGACAATGTTTGGCTACTCGCCCATCAACTTATCTGAACTTGTTTTTGGATCCATAACCGTCTAGGTACAACAATCTCCCTCTTCTCATTCTTGCATTAACATTTTTTCTCTGTATTAAAGATGTATGTTCATCTTTCATCCAGAAAATCATATCGACAAGCTTGACCCCATATCTACACAGAGTGAAGGTCTTAGCAGTACAATCTAACGGCCCCGACCTAGACCAAATTGTCAGATTGCTGAGATGCTTTCCGTGCCTGAAGAAGCTATATGTCGAGGTGATGCCCTTTCATGTTAAAGTTTAACCACAAGGGAGTTGACATTTTGAAACCTTGCAAATCGTAAGAGGTCCGTTGCATGTCCAAGCACTAATACATTCTCTTCTTTCGCAGATATGGCTAAGCCCGGTAGTGGATAATGTGATACAATATGACAATCCATTGAATGCCTCGATGTCCATCTCTCATAAATTACTTTGAAATCCTATCGAGGGACCTTACCAGAGATTATATTCGCCAGGTTCTTTGTTGTGAGAGAAAGTGTGCTAAAGATAATGAGATTTTCCCTACATTTATTGCACAAAAAAGAATGGTTTGATGATCAGCTCCGGCGACTAGGATAGACTGGAAAACTCTGTGCAGAAGCTCAATTTCGTTTTGTAACTTCATTTGACAGACTATTCGGAAGTCCTAATGCCAATCCCATAAATGACATGTCGGGGGAGTAACCCTTTGCAAAAATACTGAAGTTGCAAAACTCGTGGTAATATTAGTATGAACCTATCATATATCTTCATGTTTAGCTGATCAGTGTGGGCGTCTATAGCTGCATGACAAAGTTTCTGCATAAGCTGAATTTCATTTCTATTGTCGGTTTGAACCTTGTAATCTTTGAATTTGAGCCTTGTAATTCTGGAATTTGAACCTTTGTACTATTTCTGTCATTTCTGATACAACCATGCAAATGACATCTTATGAGGGAGACTCTTATTTTGGTAGTACTATCTTTTCCTTAGTGTGCAATGGCCGATTAATATCTGGACATCAATATGCAATTGACGATTAATATGCTGTAGTGGCTGACGACGATGAGCGCCAGTTCACCATGCATGCTATAGTGGACACCAAACATCCGATCTGGGTGGAGAACTCCAACGTCATGGACCTGTTACTTGATGAGGAGAAGTACAGAGTGGTCTGGTTCGACCTCGTGTCCCACCGCGTTCTCTTCTGTCATGTCCTTGCGCATGCTCTACTCTCATGCCCCTATGCGTGCTCTGCTCTCGTGCCCCTCCGCGCGCGCTCTGCCAGCGGTTGGGGCCAGCCCACGATCATGTTCTGGGCTCCATATGCATGTGGTTGCTCCATGTGCATCACCCCATGCAGTTACATGCTCCACGACTGAATCACGCGCTGCAAAAACTACCATCCGGACGTTCCGGTTTTCTAGGATTTCCGACCCCCATTTATACCCATGGCCATTACCCATAGTCTCTTCATGCTTTCGATCGCACCCCACAACACAATAAGCACACCCTCGACTACGCATACAGAGAGGATGTCCAGCAGCGCTCCAATGGAGTTTCTCGTGCATCATGTGGAGACCCACATGAGGAAGATGGACCTCACGGTGGTGTACAACAATGACCCGGGCATGGTGGAGGACTCCATCGAAACCATGGAGCGGCTGCTTGATGTGGATGACAAGTACAAAGTGGTCGGTTTCGACCTCGCTTACACCGACGGTCAAGCCAGGCATGATCAGAAGGTTGTCGTCGCCTAGTTGTGCATGGGCCATCACGTCCTCCTCTACCACTACCGCATGTCCACAGTGCCTTGTGATTGTTTCACCAGGTTTGTCCACAACCTCGACTACTGGTTTGCTATGATGGACAATGCCAACAATCCAAAGGTTCTCAAGACTTCGGGCTTGGCCTACCAGAAGCTTGTTGACATATGCAGCCACTACAGGGTCTGGGGCATGAATAAGAACATGGACTCCCATGTTGACCTGGTCGAGGCCATCATCGACCCCTACTATGCTGACATTAAGGGTGAGTGCAACAAGAACAAGCATGTTTAGCACAGGGCCTGGGTGAACAAACTGGATGGATATCACCTCCATATCGCGGCCAAGGAAGCGTACACATGCTACGAGATGTTTAGGCGGGTCGTTGACATGAGGAAGTGCCTCCTACCCAAAGACAATGAGGGATCGAGCCACAAGCAGAGTTTTGGTGGCAAGCGTCAGAAGAATTAGATGATTTGATGATCGTTTCTCAAGTCTTAATTTCTCCTACTCCCTCTATGCAGAAATATTCGTACTTTTAGAGGGATAAGTTTATTATGCATGTAATAGTTTATTAAGGTGTGTGCCAATCTTATGTGTGTATTGTTTGCTTAATTTGGTTACACAATCATGTTCTTGTAAACAGAGCATAGATGTTTGTGGGACGATTGAGAAAATCACATCGCATACGTAATAAACAACAAAATCCGTCGGTGATGATTTTATCAATCCCTGACAGTTCTTTATCTGGAACCGTTTGCCCAGTACATATCTGAGTGGCCTGTGTACATCACACACATCTTGATCTGAGAAACTGTTTGTGTTAGTTTTTCTTATCGCACATAGTTCATCCCGGTGGCCTGTATGTCGTCTATCCCACACGTGATCATCGGGACAATCGTTTGTGTTCTGCCTGATCAGCACAAACATTTTATCGGGTTGAACTATATGTCGTACATCGCACACACTTGTATTTTTATAATCGTTTGTGTTATATTATCCAATCGCAAACAATTTATCTAGGCAAACTGTTTGCCAAACATCGCACACGCAACTATTTTTTAGATCGTATTTGATGGATACGCCATCGCACATAGTTTACTTCATTAACGACAGAGCTATAACTATATCGTTTGCGATTTGGTCATCACACATAGTTTTGTCGAAGGGTCTTTGAGTGATGTGTCGTCTTTGGACCATTCTGTAGTAGTGTATTTGACTCTGTTGAACCTTTTGGTCTCCTGTGTTCTGAGGCCATGTCTGTACATGCTAGGCTCGTCAAGTTTAACCCAAGTATTCTGCATGTGCAAAACTGGCTTACACCCGTTGTATGCGAACGAAGAGTATATCACACCCATTCATCAGGAGGTTCTTCAAAACTATGAATTTTTGCAATCGTTCACACTTGGGGAGGACACAATTTTATCTTGAAATTTAGTGAGGGATCATCTTATAATGCTATAATCGTCCCAAGAAAAATAAGATGTATAAAAGATAAACATCACATGCAAATCAAATAAGTGACATGATATGGCCATCAACGTCTTGTGCTTTCGATCTCCATCTTCAAGGCACCGACATGATCTCCATCATCACTGGTATGACACCATGATCTCCATCACCGTGTTGTCATGTGGTTATCACACACACTCTTGCTTCTACAACTATTGCTAACTCATAGTAATAAAGTAAAGCAAATGGAATAAAATAAATTAATCCCAACCCTATGGCTCTTGTCGGTTGCCGTACTCATCAACATTTAAGTCATGATAACTATTACAAAACATGATCATCTCATACATCACATATATCATATCACATTTTGTCCATATCACATCACAACATACCCTGCAAAAACAAGTTAGACGTCCTCTACTTTGTTGTTGCAAGTTTTACCTGTCTGCTATGGGCAACTAGCAAGAACCATTCTTACCTATGCAAAGCCACAATGGTGGTAATCAAGTTTCCGTTTAACCTTCTATAAGGACCACGTTTTTCTAATCTGATTCAATTAAACCGGGAGAGACAGACACCCGGAACCACCTTTATGCAAACAAGTTGCATGTTAGCCGGTGGAAACGATCTCTTGGGTGAGGACAAGTAAGGTTTGTCCAAGCCGCTTCATCTAAAAATACTACCGGATCAAAATAAGACTAAGGAGGTAAGCAATATGAACATAATCGCCCACAAACACTTTATGTTCTACTCGTGCATATAAACTACGCATAGACCTAACCTTGATACCACTGTTGGGGAACGTTGTTTAGGAAACAAAAAAAATTCCTACACACACGCAAGATCTATCCATGGAGATGCATAACTACGAGAGGGGGAGTGTATCTACATGCCCTTGTAGATCGCTAAGCGGAAGCATTAAAAACATGCATGGTTGTTGTAGTCGTGCGTCTTCACGATCCAATCGCGATCCGTCCTGATCAAGCGCCGAATGGACAACACCTCCGCATTCAACACACGTGCGGCTTGATGATATCTCCGCATCTTTGATCTAGAAAGCAAGGGAAGAGTAGTAGATGGGTGTAACATCCCAAAATTCCATTTTGGAATGTTATGAATATAGCTATGCATCTATTATCATCATTGCTTGATTGTATGAACTAGTTGAAATGCCTCTTCTGGTTTTCAGAAAGTCCCCTTCTACTTTTCCCTATGTTGCTTCCTCTATTTAAAATTTTTGGTTAAAAGTTCAAATAAGAGAGGAGGAACATGACACTCCACACCAGGGTCTAATTGGTGAATTATTTGAACAAAAATAACCAGGAGTTATTTTGAAAATATTTGCAAAAAGGGTTTAAAAACAATTAGGACATTTCTGAAATAATATTTTTTTCAAAGTGTTCAAATGACAGAATAGAAATGTTCATTAAATAGCATTTATTATTCTGTTAATTTTGATATATAATACCCCTATATTTACAAACGATTTGAATGCTTTAAAAGCTTTTGAATGTCTCCGGAAATTATTAAAAAGAAACGGTAACCGTTTCCGGTATTAAACGGGCCGGCCCACCGGCTTTAAAAGCCGAAACCGTTACCGGTCGGCCGACCGAGCGCAGTAATGCTCCCGCTCTCTCACTGACACCGGGTCCCACCCCGTCCGA
The DNA here is from genome assembly GCA_022496015.1 of Hordeum marinum. Lineage (NCBI taxonomy): Eukaryota > Viridiplantae > Streptophyta > Magnoliopsida > Poales > Poaceae > Hordeum > Hordeum marinum. Next base: position 183,167,068 of record CM039677.1, on the reverse strand, counting down.
CCGTTGCCCCGGAACGGTCATCGTCTTCACTCCCCGCGCTCGCCGGATCCGACGCCGGCCGTTACTCCCCCTCACCGGATCTCTCCCCTCTCTCCTCCCCGCACCCCCCCGAGCGCCTATATAAGAGCCCCACGGCCCCGCATCCATTCCCCCCCCGAGCCCCCTTCTCTCTCTCGCCGAGACGCCGTCGATTGCTCGTCGGAGTTCCACCACCACCGGAAGTCGCCGTCGATCGTAGCCACCACCTCCGACCATCATTCGCCACGCCGTCGCCACCAATCGCCTCCGGAGGACCGTCCCCGTCGCCAGGACCACTTCCCCGTCCTCCCCGACCACCGGAACACCTCGCCGTCGCAATCGCCGCTACCGGACTCGCCGGAGTACCCCGACGCCGGCAACCTCCCTCCGTAAGCCCCCTCGACCGTCCGATCCAAATCCCACGGTCCAGATTAGAACGAACTTAAGTCCGAACCGTTTTCTTCTACCGAACGGTCGCCCGCTCTAATTCACCTACCGAACGCCCCCCTTAGCCAATCGGATCGCGCCACGTAGCCCCCTGACCGACGCAAACTTTTTTTCATTTTCTGTTTTGTTTTAATTAACAGAATGTTTTCCAATTTTGTTTTGCTTATATCTTTTAATCTGTTTAGAGTTTTGAGTTGATTCTTTTTGCAATAGCTCACAATTTTCATGTAGTTTCACCCTGTACTTTTAAATTTCAAATTTGAACTATGAAATTTGAATTGAATCAAATTTGCTTAAAATCTTCAAATCTGAATAACTAGAGTTTGAAAATAGATTTTGATATGAATCTTTTTGCTACTGTTTGGTATTAGTTAGGACTATCTTCAGGTATAGTTTGAGGATTTTCATGATATATTTGATTACTGTTTTACCCAAAAAACAGAATCTGCTTATTATTATAATATAGTTTTATAAACTTAATTTTGATTAGTTTGATTTAGAATTTGGTTTTATTTGTTTATTAGGTTCTGTTAGTAAACATTTAGTGTTTTCACTTACTGTTAATAAAAATATAAATTTGCCTAGTTTAATTTTATTTAACATAGGAATCAAAATTTCTTTTCAATTAGGCTTAATTTGACTAAAACAACTAACTAGTAATAGTTTGTTTTCAAACAAAGTTTTCTATATTTTGTTTCTGTTTTCTAAGACAGATTTAATAGTAAATTATTATTTTTCTGTCAAGAACATGTTTTGTTAACAAATTATAAGTTTAGTTTTACATTCTTTTGTTAATATAACTATAGTTGATTCATATAGTGTTTATCAAAACTTGTATAAACTTCACTAAACTTTTCCCAACAAGCTTAAATTGATTATTCTGTTTATTAATAAAATATTCTATTGTTTTCCTTGTTGTCAACAATTGTTTTGCTAATTCAAAATAGTTTTATTATGTAGTAGTGTTTTCATCATCCCCTTTGGAAAAAACAAAACTTTGTGTGTTTTACTTGCTAGAGACTTTTGTGCATTGTTTGCCTTGTTTGTTTAGTACTTCTTTGCTGAATGTTATGAGTACTTATTTTGGTTGTATGCTTATTTAAGTGCATTGTTTGTTTCGTTAGATTATCCGGAGTGCGAAACTTGTTACCTAGAGTTACTCAAGTACGAAGATCATCAATCAGGCAAGTCACTTTGATCATGTTTTACCCATGTTTTATATGCATTAGTTCTACCATCTCCCCAGTTGCATGCAAGATAGGTTAGTTGGAAACTTGGTTACATAGTAGTAGTATCATGTGGTAGATACCCCTCTCAACCCCTTTGACAACATTGGCCCCGGGAAACGTTGTTTTACCTTTTGCTATGCTATTAGTAGACGGGGTTGGTTGTGTGATTCATGAGAGTTGAGAGAGTTAATAATTTCAAGACCTACATAATGATCAAGATTTCAATACTCCAAGTTTTCAACATACCTCTGGGTGGATGATGGTTGAACGGCGCCCTGGAGAAACCAGTGGTTAGCCTAGGTGATGCTGGAGGTGGCCAGTATTCACGCGGAAAGGTCCACCCAGGCACAAAGGGATGGATGGGTGCTTCAAGACCCAAGGCTTACCTGCACAGCCACAAGTCATTATGGGCTCTGGCTTGGTTGGATATCGTGGTGACCCTGGACAGGCGGTGCTACGAGAGGTAGAAGAACGGTAGGAAAGGATGGGCATCGTCAGAGTCGCAGGGAAACCCTTTGGAAGACCATGTTTTGGTCATCCGTTTCTCAAACACCCTGAAGTGCGAGAAATCAAACGGAGGCGACCAAATCTTGTGGGGAACGTGTGCAAAAACTCTGCAGAGTACTTAAACCTAATCGATTAGCCGTGTCCACGGTTATGGACGACTTGAGCCAAAGGGATTGGAACTTCCGGAACTCTCAACACAAATAATATGATGATGTGGGAATTTAATAATTTTGGGTATGAGAATTGGTTGATGGAACCATCTCATTAATCAACCAACTTAGTAATGCTTTGCTTAGCCCTTTTTCTAGATGTAGGAAAAATTGGCTTTACGCAAAACTTACCACCCCACCTGCCATATAAGCATATAGACTAGCTGATTATTTTCACCCCTCTCTTGTGACTTTGCCGGCATACTCCATATGCTGACCTACACGGCTGCAACGTATCATGTTGCAGAGTATTTTTCCGACCAGGAGTGAGGACACGTTCTATGCTCAGTGAGATGCCCTTGGAGTCGGATGGACTCATCTACCTTCGACGCTTCCGCAAGATTTAGATATTCTCATGAGTTGGCCTTTGGCCACTTTATTGTAATTTTTATCGTAATAAAGAACTCGATATGAGATTTCGATTAATATAATGCTGTGTGATTTACCTTTGATATATACATTGATGTACCGTGTGTGTACCAGCATGATCTTGGGATGGTACGGAAACACCGGAGACTTGACCTTCCAGGTCGGGTCGTTACAGAAATGGTATCAGAGCACACGCTGACCGTAGGACGTAACCTCTAGGATTGGAAAGCCTTAGGATTGTTTCTCTTTGTCTTTAAATATCTTATACTCTCATCTATTCGTTTCTGACTCCTCTCCGATTATTTCAAAATTTATAGATGGCCACCTTCATCCCAGTGTTGATCACAGAGTTTTGCCAGCCTGACGCAACGATGCCCTTTGGTAAGGAGCTGATGAGGATCGTCAAGGACATAAGGATTGCTTTGCCGAGCATCACCGGGATTCCTATCATGTCATTTCCCCAAGATGGACGCTACAGGATCGAGGTGCATATTCCAGGGAAGACCTTTGGGAATCGGAAGGAACCCATAGATCTCAAGTTCGTGGCACCCAGTTGGATACTTGGAAGAGACATGGCCATTCATCGTGCCCTTGGACGTATCCAGGAGGAATACAGAGGTGGAACCATTTCACCAGGACTCAGCATGGTTTGCCGCAGAGATGCCCATGGCAACATCATCACCAATCCCACTGCAGACACCAATATCTCCTATATCCAGACCTTGGAGACTCACATCAGGACTCTGGAGCTTCGAGTTCGTGCTGACACGAAGACTATCAAGAATCTGATGAATCGTGAGCTGGACCTTGAAGCTGATCTGCGAGAGGCCAACTATGAACACGAGCATGAAGTGAAGGACTTCTTAGAGAGGATTGATGAGCAGAATGCACGCATCGCCACTCTGGAGGAGCATCTAGACATGGGAGAAAACCTTCACCCCGAAGGAGACATGGCACCCTTCATCAGCGACGATGAAGACTATGAGGAAAGCACCACCGGAGGACCTACGACTATGCACTTTTGAGGAGAACATTAGTTATGCCCTCCAATGTATCTTTATTTTAGTCGTTAAAGCGTAGGTCGATGTTTAGTTGTCTGAGATTTGTATTTTCCGATGTTTGACATTGATTGAATAAATGAATGAGTGTTTCGTGTGATATGTTTGTTGCATTGCATATGGGTAGTGAATTTCTTCCAGACCCTAGTTCTATTCTAATTCTCATCCCTCTGAAAACAGCAAGATGCCTCCACGACGTGAGACCGATTTCACTTTTCCACCGGAACTCACCCAACTCCTTCAGCAACAGAATGCACTGATGCAACTATTGATTCAGAATCAGACCAACAACCAGAACAACAACAACAACCACCATCCACCCCAGACTGACAATCTCACCCGTTTTCTGAGGTTGAACCCTCCAACTTTCTCCAGCAGCACTGAGCCCATTGTGGCAGATGACTGGCTCCGCAAGATGGAGAGAGAACTTGTCACCGCTGGATGCACTGACGCTGAGAAAGTGCGATTTGCCGCACATCAACTGGAAGGACCAGCAGCATCATGGTGGGAGAATTATACCACCACTTATCCTATTGCAGATGTGACTTGGGAGCAGTTCAAGCTTGCTTTCCGCACCGCTCATGTTTCAGCTGGAGCCATGAGTTTAAAGAAGCGCGAGTTTCGCAACTTGCGCCAGGGTAATCGTTCCGTGGCCCAATATGTGGACGACTTCAACACATTGTCACGTTATGCCCCAGGAGATGTGGCCGATGATGCGGCCAAGCAAGAAAAGTTTCTGGAAGGACTCAATGATGAGTTGAGCATACAGCTGGTAGTGGCTAATTTCAACAACTACCAAGAGCTGGTGGATAAGGCACTTATTCTGGAAGGTAAACAGCAGCAGATTGAGAACCGCAAGCGGAAGTACACTCAGGGGAAGTTCAACTCTGGAGCTCATCAGAAGCCTCGTTACTCCCCGTACTCCGGGAATACCGGATCAGGAAATGGTAAGTTTGGAAAGCACACTCATACTGTGCACAACCATGGAGGTCACCATCATGGAGGAAATGGGAATAACCGTCTCAACCATGGTAACTTCAAGAGTGACAATGGGAATGGGAACAACAACCAGCACCGTCAAGTTCCTGCTCAGAAGGATCTGAGTCACATTACCTGTTTCAAGTGCCAGAAGACAGGGCACTATGCTACTGAGTGTCCCCAGAGTAAGCAAGGCACTGGAAACGGCACTAACAACGGCAACTCCACAGCCAAGAAGCCCAATCCGTTTCCCCGTGCTCACGTGAATCACATCAACGTGGAAGAAGTCTATGATCAGCCCGAGACTGTGGTTGGTAAGTTTTTATTGCATTCACGTCCTGTTACAGTACTTTTTGATTCGGGTGCAACTCATTCATTCATATCAAGGGTAGTTGTGGATAAGTATGGTTTGCCCACCAAAACCCTTAGTCAGCCAATTCAGGTTAGTTCTCCAGGAGGTATGATGATGGCAGGGATAGGATGCCATGCCTTGAAACTCAATATAGGGAACCATGTTTTTTCCACCGACCTCATCGTCTTAGAGTCACACGGATTGGATGTAATCCTAGGCATGGATTGGATGACCAAGTATGAAGGAAATCTTGATTGCCCTAGCAAGTCTGTTTCACTCACCACCCCGGAGAACAAGAGGATTAAGTATGTATCCCGACGCACACGTATGAGTGCTCGGTTAAATTCTCTCACAGGAGTTGTTCAGGAGGAAGTACCTGTGGTAAAAGAATTTCCAGATGTATTTCCGGAAGAATTACCAGGAATGCCACCAGATAGGGAGATTGAGTTCTTAATAGAGCTACAGCCAGGGACAGCCCCAATTTCCAAGAGACCCTATCGGATGCCCGCAAATGATCTGTTGGAAATCAAGAAGCAAATTAAGGAGTTATTGGACAAAGGTTATATTCGCCCAAGTTCTTCACCTTGGGGAGCCCCAGTTCTTTTGGTGGAGAAGAAGGATAAATCTTTGAGAATGGTAGTGGACTATCGTGCCTTGAACGAGGTGACTATCAAGAACAAGTACCCTCTACCGATGATTAATGATTTGTTTGATCAGCTCGTAGGAGCCAAAGTATTCTCCAAGATCGATCTTCGATCAGGGTATCACCAGTTGAAAATTCGTGAACAGGATATACCCAAAACAGCTTTCACCACGAGGTATGGCTTGTATGAGTATACGGTCATGTCTTTTGGATTGACTAATGCTCCTGCCTACTTCATGAATTTGATGAACAAAGTATTCATGGAATACCTAGACAAGTTTGTTGTGGTGTTCATCGATGACATTCTGATATTCTCCAAGAACGAGGAAGAGCATAAGCAACATTTGCGTTTAGTTCTGGAAAAGCTAAGAGAGCATCAGTTATATGCCAAGTTCAGCAAATGTGAATTTTGGTTGACGGAAGTCGGATTCCTGGGACATGTTATTTCCGGAGAAGGAATAGCCGTAGACCCCGCTAAGGTTGAAGCCGTCACCGAGTGGAAGTCACCCACCTCAGTTAAGGAGATCCGCAGTTTCCTTGGACTTGCTGGATATTACCGGAGGTTCATTGAAAATTTCTCCAAGGTTGCCAAGCCCATGACAGAGTTGTTGAAGAAAGAATCCAAGTATGTTTGGACTGTGGAATGTGAAGCCAGTTTCCGGGAGTTGAAGGAACGTTTGGTCACAGCCCCAGTGTTGATCTTGCCCGATATTCGGAAGGATTTCCAGGTTTATTGTGATGCTTCACGTCAAGGACTTGGAGGAGTACTTATGCAGGATGGAAAAGTTGTAGCCTATGCTTCCAGACAGCTACGACCTCATGAGTTGAATTATGCCACGCATGACTTGGAGCTAGCAGCCGTAGTGCACGCACTCAAGACTTGGAGACATTTCCTTATCGGAAATAGTTGTGATGTTTACACCGACCATAAGAGCCTGAAGTATATCTTCACGCAGAAAGAGTTGAACCTCAGACAGAGGAGATGGTTAGAGTTAATCAAGGACTATGACATGAGATTACACTACCATCCAGGTAAGGCTAATGTTGTAGCCGATGCCTTGAGTCGGAAAACTTATGTGAACACACTCACAGCTGGAGGATTACCTCAAGAGTTAGTCGATGATCTCAGAGAGCTCAAGCTAGAGATAGTTCCAAGAGGATATGTTGCTACACTGGAAATTCAGTCCACCTTGACCGAAAGAATTCGAGAAGCCCAGAAATCGGACAAGGAGATAGCTGAGATTAAACAGAGAATGAAAGATGGTAAAGCTAAAGGTTTTCGTGAGGATGAACACGGAACTTTGTGGTTTGAGAACCGAATCTATGTGCCCAATGAACCAGAGCTCAGGAAGTTGATACTTCAGGAAGCCCACGATTCACCTTACTCGATACACCCAGGCAATACCAAGATGTATCTGGATTTAAAGGAAAGTTATTGGTGGACAGGTATGAAGAAAGATATTGCAGAGCATGTTGCGATATGTGATGTTTGTCAGCGAGTAAAGGCAGAACATCAGAAACCAGCAGGGTTACTCCAACCTTTGCCGATACCCGAGTGGAAATGGGAAAAACTTGGTATGGATTTCATCACAGGATTGCCCAGGACCCGTTCAGGTTATGATTCCATCTGGGTAGTGGTAGATCGCTTGACCAAGGTAGCACACTTCATTCCAGTAAAGACCACCTATACCAGTGCTAAGCTAGCCAAGATATACATGACCAGGATCGTATGTCTGCATGGAGTTCCGAGGAGTATAGTGTCAGATAGAGGAACACAATTCACTTCAAAGTTTTGGCATCAGTTACATGAGACTTTGGGTACGAGACTGGAGTTTAGTACAGCTTTTCATCCGCAGACAGATGGCCAGACTGAGAGAGTCAATCAGATTCTGGAAGACATGTTGAGAGCTTGTGCGCTAGATTATGGATCTAGTTGGGACGAAAACTTGCCTTACGCAGAATTCTCATACAACAACAGTTATCAGACCAGTCTAAAGATGGCCCCTTTCGAAGCTTTATACGGAAGAAGATGTAGAACACCACTGACGTGGGATGGTGTTGGAGACCGACAACTTTTTGGTCCCGACCTTATCCGAGATTCTGAAGAGAAAGTCAAGTTGATACGTGACAGACTCAAAATAGCTCAATCTCGACAGAAGAGCTATGCTGACAACAAGCGCAAGGAAGTGACGTATGAAGTGGGAGACCGAGCATATCTTCGTGTGTCCCCGCTTCGAGGAACCAAGAGATTTGGTGTTAAAGGAAAATTAGCACCCAGATTCATAGGCCCCTACAAAATTCTTGAACGTAGAGGTGAAGTTGCATACAAACTGGAATTGCCGGAAGGATTATCCGAAGTTCATGATGTGTTCCATGTTTCCCAGCTGAAGAAATGTCATGCTGAGATGGTTGACATCCCTTTGCGAGACACCGTGCCCCTAGAGGCCATACAGCTTGAAAGTGATCTGACTTATGAGGAGAAGCCTGTCAAGATCCTCGAGACATCCAACAGAGTTACCCGCAGCAAGATTATCAAGTTCTGCAAAGTTTTGTGGAGTCACCATACTGAGGAAGAAGCCACCTGGGAACGCGAAGAAGATCTTCGTAGAGACCATCCGCACCTATTTTCTAGCCAACCCGAATCTCGAGGGCGAGATTCATCTTAAGGTGGGTAGGTTTGTAACATCCCAAAATTCCATTTTGGAATGTTATGAATATAGCTATGCATCTATTATCATCATTGCTTGATTGTATGAACTAGTTGAAATGCCTCTTCTGGTTTTCAGAAAGTCCCCTTCTACTTTTCCCTATGTTGCTTCCTCTATTTAAAATTTTTGGTTAAAAGTTCAAATAAGAGAGGAGGAACATGACACTCCACACCAGGGTCTAATTGGTGAATTATTTGAACAAAAATAACCAGGAGTTATTTTGAAAATATTTGCAAAAAGGGTTTAAAAACAATTAGGACATTTCTGAAATAATATTTTTTTCAAAGTGTTCAAATGACAGAATAGAAATGTTCATTAAATAGCATTTATTATTCTGTTAATTTTGATATATAATACCCCTATATTTACAAACGATTTGAATGCTTTAAAAGCTTTTGAATGTCTCCGGAAATTATTAAAAAGAAACGGTAACCGTTTCCGGTATTAAACGGGCCGGCCCACCGGCTTTAAAAGCCGAAACCGTTACCGGTCGGCCGACCGAGCGCAGTAATGCTCCCGCTCTCTCACTGACACCGGGTCCCACCCCGTCCGACCGTTGCCCCGGAACGGTCATCGTCTTCACTCCCCGCGCTCGCCGGATCCGACGCCGGCCGTTACTCCCCCTCACCGGATCTCTCCCCTCTCTCCTCCCCGCACCCCCCCGAGCGCCTATATAAGAGCCCCACGGCCCCGCATCCATTCCCCCCCCGAGCCCCCTTCTCTCTCTCGCCGAGACGCCGTCGATTGCTCGTCGGAGTTCCACCACCACCGGAAGTCGCCGTCGATCGTAGCCACCACCTCCGACCATCATTCGCCACGCCGTCGCCACCAATCGCCTCCGGAGGACCGTCCCCGTCGCCAGGACCACTTCCCCGTCCTCCCCGACCACCGGAACACCTCGCCGTCGCAATCGCCGCTACCGGACTCGCCGGAGTACCCCGACGCCGGCAACCTCCCTCCGTAAGCCCCCTCGACCGTCCGATCCAAATCCCACGGTCCAGATTAGAACGAACTTAAGTCCGAACCGTTTTCTTCTACCGAACGGTCGCCCGCTCTAATTCACCTACCGAACGCCCCCCTTAGCCAATCGGATCGCGCCACGTAGCCCCCTGACCGACGCAAACTTTTTTTCATTTTCTGTTTTGTTTTAATTAACAGAATGTTTTCCAATTTTGTTTTGCTTATATCTTTTAATCTGTTTAGAGTTTTGAGTTGATTCTTTTTGCAATAGCTCACAATTTTCATGTAGTTTCACCCTGTACTTTTAAATTTCAAATTTGAACTATGAAATTTGAATTGAATCAAATTTGCTTAAAATCTTCAAATCTGAATAACTAGAGTTTGAAAATAGATTTTGATATGAATCTTTTTGCTACTGTTTGGTATTAGTTAGGACTATCTTCAGGTATAGTTTGAGGATTTTCATGATATATTTGATTACTGTTTTACCCAAAAAACAGAATCTGCTTATTATTATAATATAGTTTTATAAACTTAATTTTGATTAGTTTGATTTAGAATTTGGTTTTATTTGTTTATTAGGTTCTGTTAGTAAACATTTAGTGTTTTCACTTACTGTTAATAAAAATATAAATTTGCCTAGTTTAATTTTATTTAACATAGGAATCAAAATTTCTTTTCAATTAGGCTTAATTTGACTAAAACAACTAACTAGTAATAGTTTGTTTTCAAACAAAGTTTTCTATATTTTGTTTCTGTTTTCTAAGACAGATTTAATAGTAAATTATTATTTTTCTGTCAAGAACATGTTTTGTTAACAAATTATAAGTTTAGTTTTACATTCTTTTGTTAATATAACTATAGTTGATTCATATAGTGTTTATCAAAACTTGTATAAACTTCACTAAACTTTTCCCAACAAGCTTAAATTGATTATTCTGTTTATTAATAAAATATTCTATTGTTTTCCTTGTTGTCAACAATTGTTTTGCTAATTCAAAATAGTTTTATTATGTAGTAGTGTTTTCATCATCCCCTTTGGAAAAAACAAAACTTTGTGTGTTTTACTTGCTAGAGACTTTTGTGCATTGTTTGCCTTGTTTGTTTAGTACTTCTTTGCTGAATGTTATGAGTACTTATTTTGGTTGTATGCTTATTTAAGTGCATTGTTTGTTTCGTTAGATTATCCGGAGTGCGAAACTTGTTACCTAGAGTTACTCAAGTACGAAGATCATCAATCAGGCAAGTCACTTTGATCATGTTTTACCCATGTTTTATATGCATTAGTTCTACCATCTCCCCAGTTGCATGCAAGATAGGTTAGTTGGAAACTTGGTTACATAGTAGTAGTATCATGTGGTAGATACCCCTCTCAACCCCTTTGACAACATTGGCCCCGGGAAACGTTGTTTTACCTTTTGCTATGCTATTAGTAGACGGGGTTGGTTGTGTGATTCATGAGAGTTGAGAGAGTTAATAATTTCAAGACCTACATAATGATCAAGATTTCAATACTCCAAGTTTTCAACATACCTCTGGGTGGATGATGGTTGAACGGCGCCCTGGAGAAACCAGTGGTTAGCCTAGGTGATGCTGGAGGTGGCCAGTATTCACGCGGAAAGGTCCACCCAGGCACAAAGGGATGGATGGGTGCTTCAAGACCCAAGGCTTACCTGCACAGCCACAAGTCATTATGGGCTCTGGCTTGGTTGGATATCGTGGTGACCCTGGACAGGCGGTGCTACGAGAGGTAGAAGAACGGTAGGAAAGGATGGGCATCGTCAGAGTCGCAGGGAAACCCTTTGGAAGACCATGTTTTGGTCATCCGTTTCTCAAACACCCTGAAGTGCGAGAAATCAAACGGAGGCGACCAAATCTTGTGGGGAACGTGTGCAAAAACTCTGCAGAGTACTTAAACCTAATCGATTAGCCGTGTCCACGGTTATGGACGACTTGAGCCAAAGGGATTGGAACTTCCGGAACTCTCAACACAAATAATATGATGATGTGGGAATTTAATAATTTTGGGTATGAGAATTGGTTGATGGAACCATCTCATTAATCAACCAACTTAGTAATGCTTTGCTTAGCCCTTTTTCTAGATGTAGGAAAAATTGGCTTTACGCAAAACTTACCACCCCACCTGCCATATAAGCATATAGACTAGCTGATTATTTTCACCCCTCTCTTGTGACTTTGCCGGCATACTCCATATGCTGACCTACACGGCTGCAACGTATCATGTTGCAGAGTATTTTTCCGACCAGGAGTGAGGACACGTTCTATGCTCAGTGAGATGCCCTTGGAGTCGGATGGACTCATCTACCTTCGACGCTTCCGCAAGATTTAGATATTCTCATGAGTTGGCCTTTGGCCACTTTATTGTAATTTTTATCGTAATAAAGAACTCGATATGAGATTTCGATTAATATAATGCTGTGTGATTTACCTTTGATATATACATTGATGTACCGTGTGTGTACCAGCATGATCTTGGGATGGTACGGAAACACCGGAGACTTGACCTTCCAGGTCGGGTCGTTACAATGGGTTATCAACCAACACGAAGGCGTGGTGGAGGTGGTAGTGGAACTAGTTCAGAAGGGCTTCACCAAGCGCTACTAGAACAAGGATGGAGGAGCTATGGGTAATGGGGATAGAGGGGCTCCAAGGGCTTGGTGTGTCCCCTTGGGGCGCCCCTCCCCTCTATTTATAGGTGGAGGTGCATGGTGGAAAGCCTCTCCAAGCCCTAGGGGTGCAGCCAAGGGGGAGGAGGTGGAATCCTAGCCCCCCTCCTTCACGTCCATACAAAGGAGGACTTTCCACCATTCCAACTCCATGGACCTTGAGGGACTTGTGCGCCTAGCCCAATAAGGCCACAGCACCTCCCGTCATCCCATGCCGAACCTTGGGATGTTGTGGAACCCTTGGTGGACTTCCGGACTCCTCTAGAAGTTTATGGAACCTCCTGGAAGCTTCCCAATACAATACCGGAAAAAAAATCGGGAACCCTGAAAACAACTTTCCATATATAAATCTTTATCTTCGTACCATTTCATAGCTCCTCATCATGTCTGGTATCTCATCCAAGACTCTGAACAACATTCTTCCACCAATAGACATAACACAATAATACTATATTGTCATCGAACGTTAAGCGTGCGGACCCTATGGGTTCGAGAATCATGTAGACATGACCGTGACACCTCTACGGTCAATAACCAATAGCGGGACCTGTATGCCCATATTGGTTCCTACATATTCCATTAGGATCTTCATTGCTCGGACCATGATGCCAAGGATTCAATCAATCCCATATGGAGTTCTCATTGTCTATCTGTACGTTACTTACCCGAGATTCGATCGTCGGTGTCTCCATACCTAGTTCAGTATCATTGCTGGCAAGTCTCTTTACTTGTTCTGTAGTACAAGATGCCATGACTAACTCCTTAGTCACATTGATTGAAAGCTTCTTGTGATGTTGTATTACCGAGAGGGCCCAAAGATACATCTTCGTCAAACGAAGTGACAAATCCCAGTATCGATCCATGTCAATCCAACCAACACCTTTGGAGATACCTGTAGAGCACCTTTATGATCACCCAGTTACGAAGTAACATGTGGTACACACAAGGAATTCCTCCAGTGTTAGCGAGTTGTATGATCTCATGGTCTTTGGAATAGATACTTGACATGAAGAATGCAGTAGCAATAAACTAAGTGATACGATCAAATGCTATGCTTACGGTTGGCTCTTGTCCATCACATCATTCTCCTAATTATTTGTCTCATTATTAAATGAAAACTCATGTCTATGGTTAGGAAACCTTAACCATCTTTGATCAACGAGGTCTAGTAGAGGCTCACTAGGGACACGGTATTGTTTATGCATCCACACTTGTATTTAAGTTTCTTGTCAATACAATTCTAGCATTGATAATAAATGATTACCATGAATAAGGAAATATGATAATAAAAAATTATTATTGCCTCTAGGGCATATTGTAAATAGTTTTCGTAGAGGGAAACGAAAGCGGCTAGGAACGAAATGACATTGGGAGGGAGATGAGTGAGTTGAGACCCGAAGAAATCTAGGAACACTCGGAAAAAGGGTGTGGAGGCAAAGAAAAACCTCTCTCGATGTGTGTCACCAGGAGCACGTGCTCACCCTCGTACAATGACGGCTCTAGCTCACCCGCCTCTGTCAGCCTCCAACTCTCGGTGCCCATGAGCCCCTGGTTCTCCAACTCGAGCAAAGAGTCCACATGGCCCGTGACGGGGTCCAGTCGCCCTGGAGCCAACCTATCGAACCGCCGGTGCTCGAAGACGACCCCCTCGATGCCTCTTCTCCCAATCGAGCTTTGTGGCGGTTCCTTCATCATCTCTTCAGGGAGGACCAGGGCTAGGAGGTGGATTGCGAAGTGGAAGGCGCGGTGGTCTAGGAGGGAATGGCGGAGGATAAAGCGACGAGAGAAAGGAGATATGGTGTGATTTCAGTCGTATGGTTTCCACATATTTATACCTCAAAAATCCCATAGGAATATCAATCTAGTGCGATTTCAGTCACAGGGTTTCCACATATTTATACCTCGACAAAATCCGTAGGAAGATCTCTCACTATCGAGTGCAAATCGGACGCAATTGTCGCGCAAAGTAAATCACGTACGTGGCGGATTCCGCAATTGAAACCGAGGCTTTGCGCCCCACTTTCCCCACTAATCCACTCTACAACCGCTTCCGCATGCATGTCATGCATTCGAATCCATGAGATTTTAGCTCTAGATCAACTCGATTGATTGTTTGTCCTTCACCGTTTAGGGAAAACGCCCCAGTATGGCTGAGTGCCTTAAAAGGAGGTCTCCGAACACTCAGACATTTAAAATCCTCCGACTGAAGCCGTCTTTAGGATTGCAATGGGACGAACTCGATGCTCCTCTAATGGTTGACTTGGCGTTTGAGGGGTCACTAGAAGTGTGTGTCTAGAGGGGGCGATAGACTACTAGCACAAATTAAAACCTACCCTATTTCCAAAGTTAATGGTTGGCATATTTTAGCAATTATAGCAAGTATAGCACACCCTACACATGCAAGTCAACAAGTATGGTAGTGGAAAGTAAATACATTGCACATGGAAGTAAGGAGTTGCGATAGGAAGATCAAACACATGAGGGACACGAAGAATTTTCCCGTGGTTCCGATAGGTAGTGCTATCATATGTCCATGTTTATGGAGACTTCAACCCATGGAGGGTAATGGTTGCGAGAGTCCACAGAGGGATCTATCCACGGAAGGTTCCACGAAGAAGCAACCTTGTCTATTACATGATGGCCTACGTTTACGGAGGACTAGCCTTACTCGGGTTAGATCTTCATGAAGTAGTCAATCTCCTTGACTTTACAAACTTCTTGGTTCAACTCCACAACACGAAGAAGGAGGCTCCCAAGCGACACCTCACCAATCTAGGATCACCACCCTCCAAAAGGTAATAGGCTCGATAATGATGATGAACTCCTTGCTCTTGTGCTTCAGGTTGATAGACTCCTCAACACTGAATCACTCTCTCACAGATTTGTCTTTGGTGGAAGAGATTGATTGGGTGGAAAGCAACTTGGGGAGGCTAGAGATCAAGATTCATATGGTTGGAGCGGAATGGCTTTATCTCAACACATGAGAAGGTGGCTCTCTCTAAGAAAAGTAGATGGGATAAGTGGGGAACTATCCCGAGTGCTTCTCTTTCGAGTTAGTGGTGGTGGAGGGGTATATACAGACATCTCCAAAAATCCAACTGTTACACCTTAGGTTACCAACTCGGTGATGTGGAAGTATAAAACTTGGTGGTACCAAGTTGCTCCAACGGCAGCAACTTTTGAATCTCGGTGAGACTGATATATAAGTCTCGGCAGTATCGAAAATGTGACCAACGGTCAGATTGTAAAACTCGGTGGCACCAATCCAAAATCTTAGAAATTCCGATTTTAAGGAAAGAGGCAAAAGAATGTTGGCAAGTTAAACTCTGTGGTACCGATGCAGAATCGGTTGTACCGAAGACTTAGGGTTTGGCTAGGATCTGCTTGAGGTGAAAATTGGTAGGGCCGAGTGGGAAGAAATGGTGGCACCAATTTTGCAAGATAGGCTTTGACAGATTTTTGTGGAAGAGCATGCGGGTGTTTTGGTGACTATCACTTGTGCATGTGGAGCATTTTGTTCACCAACAATACCTCACCCCCTTTTAATAGTATTTGCTTTCCTATAGACTCAAAGTGATTTCTCACAAAGTAAAATGTAGAGTCTTCTTGCTTGAAGTTTTTCCAATCCTATTCCTTCTCCTTCTTATTCTTGTTGATGCTCCTCACAATCCTTAGCCAACACTCTCTGTGGACTTTATCTGAAATACACTAGATAAAAGTATTAGTCCAAGAGATAATGTATGTTGTCATGAATTATCAAAATCACCAAGGGAGCGTATTGTGCTTTCAATCTCCCCCTTTTTGGTAATTTATGACTACATACAATAAAAGCTTCAATTTAAGATATGCAGAAATATGTGAAGACTTTGAAGGATACATGACTAATACAAGCTCTAAATGTAGATATTAAGAGTTGTTAGGGATGAGAAAAGTCTAAAACTGATAAGAGTCAAATTTAAATAGATTCATTTTTCTCTCTTCTCCTCAAGAAGTGTTTTTGAGATAAGAGATCCTTGAACTTTCTCCCTCTTTATCTTGTTAAGTTTACACTTCTTCTTTTCATGATTATCTCTCCCCCTCAAGCATGAATGCTTAGATATTTCTCACCTTTAGTATTATATATCCTCCTTTGGTATTATCTCCCCCTCTACTATAAGCTTTGAAGATTTGGTATTTCTCCACCTTTGGCATCAATTTACAAGAAGGGTCACACAAGGGGTTAGATAAAAGGAATCATTAAGTGGGAAGGGATCCTAGAGATTAAGGGTTAATGAGAGCATTTGAGCAAGGGTTCCTTGAAGACAGTTTTGTCCCCATTAAGATCTGGAAACTTTTAAGATTTCCCCCCTTGGATGTAGGGATCCTTGAAAATTTGAGATTATAACTCTTGATGTTTCTCCCCCTGCATCATTGGGATCATTGATCTGACCATAAGACCAAGATAGACAAAATGCGTAGAGGTTTAAACAGGTCGGTGACTCTAAGACAAAAGGTGTCGGCAGCACCGATATGTGATTTTGCAGTTTGACTGCAATATCGGTGAGACCAAGTTTTTGGGATTGGAGACTCTGAGATAGAAAACAGAAACTTGTCAAAATGATTTTTGGCTATTTTGTCAAATGCAGTTTTTCAGAAGGTCTCAAAAGAGTCACAAAGATTTGCAATGAATTTTCAAAAAGATCTGCAATGATTTTCAAAAAGATTTGCAATGAATTTTCAGAAAGATTTGGAATGAATTTTCAGAAAGATTTGCAATGAATTTCCAGAAATATTTGCAATGAATTTTCATCTAGGTTAGAGTTGAATGGAAATGGCAATGAGTAATTAAACGGAAATTCTTTATTCAATTCTTATTACTAGATGATGGGCGGTGACTAGGTCACCTATATTAGAGTATATTGACTTAAGGAATCAAGGAGGAATAGTTGATCATAGGTCGTACTCATCATTGAGCTCGAAATGGGGTTACCATTTTTGGTTAAGCATTTTAATGTCTTCATCACTTGAGTTGCTTTATCCCATGACTTGGAGTAAAGTTATATCAATGATATGCATACATACCTTTGAGTGATGTTGAATACATGGCTTGTAGGTGAAATTGATGAGGATGCTCGAGGTTGATGAAGTTAATCTCTAGTTGGGAGCAATCCTCCTTGTTTTGGTTCACTTATCACCTACATAGGTTAGTTATGCAAGGAAGAACATGATATATTCAGGAGATTCGGAAGAGAAAGTCAAGTTGATTCGTGACACACTCAAGATAGCTCAGTCTCGACAGAAGAGTTACGCTGACAGCAAACGTAAAGAAGTGACGTATGAAGTGGGAGACCCAGCTTCGAGGAATCAAGAGGTTTGGTGTTAAAGGAAAATTAGCACCCAGATTCATAGGCCCCTACAAAATTCTTGAACGTAGAGGCGAAGTTGCATACAAACTGGAATTGCCGGAAGGATTATCCGAAGTTCATAATGTGTTCCACGTGTCCCAGCTGAAGAAATGTCATGCTGAGATGGCTGATATCCCTTTGAGAGATACAGTGCCCCTAGAGGCCATACAACTTGACAATGATCTGACCTACAAGGAGAAGCCTGTCAGAATCCTCGAGACTGCCAACACAGTTACCCGCAGCAAGATCATCAAGTTCTGTAAGGTTTTGTGGAGCCATCACACCGAGGAAGAAACCACCTAGGAACGCGAAGAAGATCTTCGTAGAGACCACCCGCACCTATTTTCTAGCCAACCCGAATCTCGAGGGCGAGATTCATCTTAAAGTGGGTAGGTTTGTAACATCCCAAAATTTCATTTTGGAATGTTATGAAATATAGCTATGCATTCATCTGCATCATGGCTTGAATACATGTATTGTTGAAATGCCCTTTCTAAACTTCTGAAAGCCCTTTCTATTTTTCCCTAAGTTGCTTTCACCTATTTGAAATTTTGGTTAAAAAGTTCAAATAAGAGAGGAGGAACATGACACTCCACACCAGGGACTAATTGGTGATATATTTGAACAATAATAACCAGGGGTTATTTTGAAAATATTTGCAAAAAGGGTTTAAAAAACAATTAGGCAATTTCTGAAAATATTATTTTTTGTAAATTGTTCAAATGACAGAATAGAAATGTTCATTAAATAGAATTTATTATTCTGTTAATTTTGATATATAATACCCCTATATTTACAAACGATTTGAATGCTTTAAATGTTTTTGAAACGCTCTGGTAAATTATTAAAAGGAAACGGTACCAGTTACTGTAATAAACGGGCCGGCCCAACGGCTTTAAAAGCCGAGACCGTTACCGGTCCGCCGACCGACGCGCATTCACTTCTCTCTCTCTCACTGACACTAGACCCCACCCCCGACCGACCGTTAGCCTCGCTCGGTCGTCACTCAACTCCCTCCCGCGACGCCGGACCGCCGGCAGTTACTCGCCCCCTCCCGGATCTCTCTCCTCTCTCCTCCCCCGCACCCACTGAGCACCCTATAAGTACCTGCCAGCCCCGCCTTTCATTTTCCCCCCAAACCCCCTCTGTCCCTCGCCGAGGCGCTGCCCAATTGCTAGCCGGAGTAGCCACCCCACCGAAGCTCCCGTCGACCGTAGCCGTCGATTCCGACCACCGTTCCACCCACACGTGCCACCAGTCGACTCCGGAGACCCGTCGCCGTCGCTCGGACCACTTCGCTGCCTTCCTCGACCACCGGAGCACCAACACCGGCAACGTCGCCATTTCGGACTCGCCGGAGGACCCTCGCCGGCGACCTTTTTCACTGTGAGCTCTCTCCTCCCTTCGATCTAAATCCAACGGCCATGATTAGAACCACTAAAATCCCGAACCGGTATCCTCTACCGACCGGTCGCCCGCCCGCAAACTCCCACGCGCACACCCTAGCCACCAATCGGACAGCGCCACGTAGCCCCCCCTGGCCGTTGCAAGTCAGGTTTCTTTTCAGTTTTGTTTTAATTAACAGAATGGTTTCAAATTTTGTTTTGCTTATATCTTTTAATCTATTTAATGTTTTGAGTTGATTCTTTTTGCAATAGATCACATTTTTCATGTAGTTTCACCCTGTACTTTTAAATTTCAAATTTGAGCTATAAAATTTGAATTGAATCAACTTTGCTCAGAATCTTCAAATCTGAATAACTAGAGTTTGAAAATAGATTTTGATATGAATCTTTTTGCTACTGTTTGATATTGGTTAGGACTATCATCATGTTTAGTTTGAGGATTTTTAGGATGATTTTGAATAGTGTTCTAGCTATAAACAGAATCTGCCTAGTATTACAATATAGTTTTATTTACTTAGTTTTAGTTAGTTCAATTTAGATTTAGTTTTAATTTGTCTAGTAGGTTCTGTTGTTTATACATTTAGTGTTTTACTTATTGTTAATAAAAATATAAAAATTGTTTAGTTTATTTCTTTGTTAATGTAGGAATCACAACTTCTTTTCAAATAGGTTTATTTTGATTAAAACAACTAGTTATTAATAGTTTTGCTTTCAAACAAAGTTTTATATAATTTAATTTTGTTTTCTAAAACAAGTTTATTTTTAAATTCTTTTCTATTAAGAACATGTTTTACTAATAAATAATAAGTTTGGTTTTGCTCTCTTGTTAGTAAAACTATAATTGTTCCATTTATTGCTTATCAAAACTTTTACAAACTTTACAAAAGTTTTCCCAAAAAACTTAAATTGATTTTCTTCTGTTTATTAATAAAAATATTTTATTGTTCCTTGCTGTCAACAATTGTTTTTTTTTACAAAATAGTTTCATTATGTTAGTAGTGTTTTATCACTCATCTTTTTAGTAAACAAAACTTTGTGTGTTTTTTCTTACTTATGATTTGTACATTGTTTTTGTCTTGATTGTTTGCTAATTCTTGGTTGATGTTTGTGAGTTACAATATTTTGTTGTATGCTTATTGAGTGCTTGTTTGCTTCGTTAGATTATCCGGAGTGCGAAGCTTGTTACTTAGAGTCCCACGAGTACGAAGATCATCAACCAGGCAAGTCACTTTGATCATGTTTACCCATGTTTTATATGCATTAGTTCTACCATCTCCCCAAATTGCATGCAAGATAGGTTAGTTGGAAACTTGGTTACATTGTAGTAGTATCATGTGGTAGGTACCCCCTCAAACTCTTTGACACATTGGCCCCGGGAAACGTTGTTTTACTTTTTGCTATGCTATTAGTAGACGGGGTTGGTTGTGTGATTCATGAGAGTTGAGAGAGTTAATAATTTCAAGACCTACATAATGATCAAGATTTAAGACTCCGAGTTTTCAACATACCTCTGGGTGGATGATGGTTGAATGGCACCCTGGAGAAACCAGTGGATTTGCCTAGGTGATGCTGGAGATGGCCAGTATTCACGCGGAAAGGTCCACCCAGGCACAAAGAGATGGATGGGTGCTTCAAGACCCAAGGCTTACCTGCACAGCCACAAGTCATTATGGGCTCTGGCTTGGTTGGATATCGTGGTGACCCTGGACAGGCGGTGCTACGAGATGTAGAAGAACGGTAGGAAAGGATGGGCACCGACAGAGTCGCAGGGAAACCCTTTGGAAGACCATGTTTTGGTCATCCGTTTCTCAAACACCCTGAAGTGCGAGAAATCAAATGGAGGCGACCAAATCTTGTGGGGAACGTGTGCAAAACTCTGCAGAGTACTCAAACCTAATCGATTAGCCGTGTCCACGGTCATGGACGACTTGAGCCAAAGGTACTGAAACTTCCGGAACTCTCAACACAATTAATATGATGATGTGGGTATTAACAATTTGGGTATGAGAATTGGTTGGTGGAACCATATCATTAATCAACCAACTTAGTAATATTTTTGCTTATCCCTCGCTTGATGTAGGAAAAAATTGGCTTTACGCAAAAACTTACCACCCCCTGCCATATATGCATATAGACTAGATGATTATCTTTTCACCCCTCTCTTGTGACTTTGCCGGCATATTCCATATGCTGACCTACATGGCTGCAACGTATCATGTTGCAGAGTACTTTTCCGACCAGGAGTGAGGACACGTTCTATGCTCAGTGAGATGCCCTTGGAGTCAGATGGACTCATCTACCTTCGACGCTTCCGCAAGATTTAGATATTCTCATGAGTTGGCTTTTAGCCACTTTATTGTAATTTTTATTGTAATAAAGGACTCGAAATGAGATTTCGATTAATATATTTGCTGTGTGATTTCCCTTTGATATATACATTGATGTACCGTGTGTGTACCGGCATGATCTTGGGATGGTACGGAAACACCAGAGACTTGACCTTTCAGGTCGGGTCGCTACAATTAATCCGTTGTAAGTTCTTTGTCTAATCTTGCGTTCAGTTCTCTCAGTGGCTGTAACCTTTGGGTTCTGACTTTCGTGCTTTTCAGGGCCCAAGCCAAGTGTGAAAATACCAACAAGTCCTCCCCTGGCCTTGCTGCCCCAGAGCTGGAGCATGTCCAGCCGGATGAGTCACGGCCGGCTGTGGATCCCCCCCGCAACATCTCAGGAGCCGGCTGATGATGTCACCCCAAAGAGCCTGCCAAGGGACCCTTCCAGGCCGCCGAGCCCTGTCCAAGTGGCCAAGGACACCACCGCTCTGGACGTTGTGGTTACTCGCACTGGCTTTCACTCTCCCCCGGCTCATGTGCTGACCAAGCATAAAGAATCGGCTGAAGCTTCAAGGAAATTGGAGTTTGAACCCTCTGCTCTATAGAAGTTGACAACCGAGGACCTTCATGCTAGCTATATGAACCGGCTATCCACAAGCCGGGATCTGGAGCTCCAACTAGTTAACCTCATGAAGAAGACATATGAGGTATTCCTTTCTTCTCCTTATATCCTGACGTAGCCCCCAAGGGCTAGCTTAATCTTTCCAAAGGTTGAGTCGGGACTTTTCATAATCCTACTTTAGAAAATCCAGTTTACAGCCCCCAAGGGCCGGCTTAATCTTTCCAAAGGTTGAGTCAGGACTTTTCATAATCCTCCTTTAGAAAATCCAGTTTGCAGCCCCATGGGCTGGCTTAATCTTTCCAAATGTTGAGTCGGGACTTTTCATGTCGAACCTTTGAAAATAGACATTAGCCCCCAAGGGTTATGCATATTGCTTCATCTGTTTGAGACTTTCCCGTTTATTCTATGCTTTGATATGTCACAGGTAACTTTAACTGAAGCCGGTTCACAATTGGCCGACTTAAAAGCCGGTTTGGCTAGTCAACAAGCTACCTGGAACGCTGCAGATGAAAAATTCTGGCTCCTATCCGAGGAGTTGGTTAAGATCAAGGCCGACTTCACGGCTTTCAAGGAGTCTGCCGGTTCTAAGAAGGCTACTTTGACTAAGCGGGCGGATGATGCAGATTAGCGGCTGATGATCGTATCTGATGAGCTTCAATCTTTAAAATGCCACATCGCCAAAATGACAGTCGCCCTCTTTGGTGACTTTTTGACCACTTTCACTCAATTTGCATTTAAATGCTTGTGCTGGCGACTTATCATGAAACCTCCGACTTACGCAGGTCCCAGGAGCCGCCAACTAGCTTCTGATAGTCTGCTACCTCTGAAAGCCATCTATACTCTGACGGAGCAACTCTACCGCGGTGCAATGTTCACCATCAAAGCCATGCAGTACAAAGATAAGATCCCTTCAACTCTCAAAGGGGTGTTGGAACTTTTTTCAACTATGTCGAAGCAAATCGCCGAACTGAAGAAATCAACCGCCCGACAAGTTGCAATTGCAGGCATCAGCCGGGCTTTGGCTTTCGCTCCGGAACTTACTCTGGCTGACATGATGGATGGGTTTCCCTCTAAGAATGATGACGGCTCTGAATTCATGGAAGCTGATTACACCCAGTGTATGAAGGACTCCAGGACTCTGGCCTCCATCTTAGCAGAAGAGGTTGACTTGGCAACTTATCATGCGGCTTACGGTGCCGACCAAAAGAGGATTCGTCGCCCGCTTTATGAGTGTAAAGACTTGACACCCGCCCGTAGTAAGAACCTTTTTGCCTCTGAACTTGACCTGTCCCCTTTCTTTGGAGAAGGAAGTTTTTCAGCTCTAACCGACTGCAACTGGGATTTGGACAATCTCCAGATCAAGGCAACCGAAGAACCGGAGTAGGATGACCCGCCAGCCAGCTGATCATGTGTAGAAATTTTGTAATAGCCGGCTCTCTGTGACCCGCCGTATAGTGTCACAATATTTGATCGATATTCTGGGCTCCTTAGAGGGCATTTGTAACAGATTAACCGTAACTTCTGCTCTTGCTGAACTTGTGCCGTCATGTTTATGCGAAAAAGTCCGGCTTTAAATCTGCCATCTTCCTTGTCCTTCCCTATTGTATGCGTTTTTCCGATTCCTCGTAGCTTATGTCCTTGTATACGTACGCACACTTTTACACCTTTGGGAGGACGGCTTAAAAGTGCAACCTGAAGATGTCGTATCTTCCCGGCGTGTGGACAGGAAACTTTTGCTTGGATCGAGAATCAGCCGAGAGGTTTGAATAAGCCTCACTCAGAGGGTAGGAAGCCCCCTGTATAACCGTGGCTAATCATGTTAGCCGCAGATGGCACAAAGTCGGCCGATAAGGTATTAGAAGCGATACCCGTAGGTAAGAAGCCACCTTCAGCAATATGGCGTGAACGCCGGTTCATAGGGTTAGATAAGCTACACCCGTAGGTGGGAAGCCCCCTTGAACAACCATGCCTAATCGTGTTAGCCGGAAATGGCATAAAGCCGGCCGATAAGGTGTTAGAAGCGATACCCGAAGGTAACAAGCCACCCTCAGCAGTATGGCACGAACGTCGGCTGATAGGGTGTTAGATACCCTTCGGTAAGAAACCCCCTACAACCGCGGCTAATCGTGTTAGCCAGAAGATGGAATAAAGTCGGCCGATAGGGTGTTAGAAGCGATACCCGTCGGTAAGAAGCCCCCTTCAGCAATATGGCGTAAACGCCGGTCAATAAGGTGTTAGAAGCAATACCCGCAGGTAAGAAGCCACCCTCAACCACGGATAATCATGTTCGCCGGAAATTTGGCATAAAGCCGGTCAATAAGGTGTTACAAGCGATACCCGAAGGTAAGAAGCTGCCCTCCATCGCGGCTTATCGTGTTAGCCGGAGATTTAGCATAAAGCCAACCGAGAAGGCATTAAAAGCAATACCCGAAGGTAAGAAGTCGCCCTCCGCCGCGGCTAATCGTGTTAGCTGGAGGTTTGGCAAAAAGCCGAACGATAAGGCATTAGAAGCGATACCCGAAGGTAAGAAGCCGCCCTCCACCGCGGCTAATCGTGTTAGCCGGAGATTTGGCATAAAGCCGGCCGATAAGGCACTAGAACCGATACCCGAAGGTAAGAAGCCGCCCTCCACCATGGCTAATCGTGTTAGCCAGAGATTTGGCATAAAGCCGGCCGATAAGGCATTAGAAGCGATACCCGAAGGTAAGAAGCCGCCCTCCGCCACGGCTAATCATGTTAGCCGGAGATTTGGCATAAAGCCGGCCAATAAGGCATTAGAAGCGATACCCGAAGGTAAGAAGCCGCCCTCAGCAGTCACAGTTGATATATCAACTGAAATGTTTGTGAACTCTTTCTTGTATGAGCGAAGTGTGCAATAGCAGAGGCCCCGTCTTGTAGGGATGCTACTTTATATATAAATATGATATGTACAATGATAGTGTACAATGGTGAGTCTCAACACCTTTAAGTGTAATAAGGCCGGAGATGCGCTATGTTCCATGGCCGGCGGGTCTCCTGACCCGCCATTTCTGAGTCGTCCCGGATATCAATGAGATAGTATGACCCATTGTTGAGATTTTTGCTAACCACGAAAGGTCCTTCCCAAGGGGGAGATAACATATGCATATTTGTTTGGTCTTGAATCAGACGGAGCACTAAGTCACCCTCCTGGAACGTCCGGGTCTTGACCCTACGGCTATGATAGCGGCGTAGGTCTTGTTGATAAATCGCCGACCGGGCAGTCACTAGCTCTCGTGCCTCTTCCAAAGCGTCCAATGCATCTTGACGTGCCGTCTCATTCTCAACATAAGCCGTCACTCGTGGCGAGTCATGCCGGATATCACTTGGTAACACCACCTCGGCACCGTACACCATAAAGAAATGTATATAGCCTGTAGATCCGTTGGGGGTGGTTCTGATGCTCCATAAGACGGAAGGCAACTCTTCTACCCCAAACCCGGGCGTTCGTTGCATAGGAACCATAAGTCATGGCTTGATGCCCCTTAAAATTTCTTGATTGGCACGTTCCTCCTGACCATTGGACTATGGATGCGTGACCGCTGAAACATCATGCCGGATGTGCTCCTCGTCGCAGAACTTTTTCACAACCCCCTTCGACAAATTTGTGCCATTATCAGTGATGATGCTGTGGGGGTAACCAAAATGGTAAATCAACTTTTTAACAAATTGGACCGCCGTAGCCGCGTCACACTTGCTGATCGGCTCCGCCTCTACCCATTTGGTGAATTTATCAACCGCCACCAAGAGGTGTATTTTCTTATCCTTGGACCTCTTGAACGGTCCCACCATGTCAAGCCCCCAGACCGCAAATGGCCAAGTGATTGGTATCATCCTCAATTCTTGAGCCGGAACATGAGCACACCGGCCAAACTTTTGACAGCCGTCGCACTTGCGGACCAGGTCCTCTACATCTTTGTGAGCCGTCAACCATAAAAAAACCGTGCCGGAAGGCTGTGGCCACTAAAGATTTTGAGCCGGCATGGTTTCCACTGTCTCCAACATGAATTTCATTCAATATTTGCTGGCCCTCTTCTGGTGAGACACAACATTGAAAAACTCCAGTCATGCTGCATTTGTGCAACTCACCATTAACCATTGTCATGGATTTAGAACGCCGGGTGATCTGTCTGGCCAGGTTTTCGTCATCAGGTAACTCGCCCCGAGTCAAATAGGCCAGGTAGGGCATAGTCCAATATGGGATAGCATGTAGAGCCGCCACTAAGTCCCCCTCCGGGTCAGGAACAACCAAATCCTCTTCCAAAGGTGTCTTAACAGTCGGATGGTGTAAGACGTCTAGGAAAACATTGGGTGGCACCGGCTTTCTTTGAGAACCTAACCGTGACAGTGCATCCACCGCCTCATTCTGGCAACAATCAATGTGATCCACCTGATATCCTTTGAAGTGACCAGCAATAACATCAACCGCCTGACGGTAAGCCGCCATCCGCAGGTCTTTGGAATCCCAAGTGCCCGAAACTTGCTGAGCCACCAGATCTGAGTCGCCCAAACAACATACCCAGCTTAAATTCATCTCCTTGGCCACTCTGAGACCATGAAGCAGAGCCTCGTACTCAGCCACATTTTTAGTGCAAGGGAACATCAACCAGAGCACTTAACAAAACTTATCACCTTTGGGAGATGTCAAAACAACTCCTGCCCCTGAACCTTCCAACTGCTTGGACCCGTCAAAGTGTATAGTCCAGTATGTTTCATCCGGCTTTTCCTCAGGGGTTTGACATTCCGTCCTATCATTTATAAAATACACAAGAGCTTGGGACTTGATGGCCGTACGAGGCACATATTTTAGATTGAGAGATCCCAACTCCAATGCCCACTTAGCAATCCTTCCAGTGGATTCTCTGTTCTAGATTATGTCCCCCAATGGAGCAGAACTAACCATGGTTATCTGTGCCCTAAAAAATAGTGCTTTAATTTGAGGCTGGCCATGAAAACCCCATATACCAGCTTCTGCCAATACGGATACCTTTGCTTGGACTCCGTCAGGACCTCACTGATATAATAAACCGGCCTTTGAACCGGATACTCCTTCCCAGATTCCTTGCGCTCGACCACAATTGCAGCGCTTATTTCCCGATTATTAGCCACCACGTATAGAAGTAACGGTTTTTTCTTAGCCGGAGCAGCCAGCACCGGCGGCTCAGTCAGCTGTTTTTTGAGCACTTCAAGTGCTTCAGCCGCCGCCTTGCTCCAGACGAATTTGTCCGTCTTCTTCATCATCTATAAAGGAATAGCCTTCTCTCCAAGGCGGCTTATGAAACGGCTCAACGCGGCGATCCGCCCCGCCAAGCGCTGGACATTGTTAATATAGGTCGGCTCTGCCAGAGAAGTGATAGACTTGATTTTATCCGGTTTAGCCTCAATGCCACGTTCAGAAACCAGAAAACCCGGGAGCTTCCCAGCCAGAACACCAAAGACACATTTAGTCGGGTTAAGCATCATCTTATAGACCCGGAGATTATCAAAGGTTTCCCTTAAGTCGCCCAAAAGGGTCTCCTTCTTCCTAGATTTGATCATGATGTCATCTACGTAAGCATGGACGTTGCGGCCAATCTGACTGTGAAGGCAGTTCTGCACACATCGCTGATAAGTCGCCTGGGCACTCTTGAGCTCGAAAGGCATAGATACATAATAGAAAGCCCCAAAAGGTGTAATAAAAGCCATCTTCTCCTGGTCTTTAACCGCCATCTTGATCTGATGATAGCCTGACTAAGCGTCTAGGAAACACAAACTTTCACAACCCGCCGTAGCATCAATGATTTGATCAATATGAGGGAGGGCAAACGGATCAGACGGGCAAGCCTTGTTAAGGTTCGTGTAGTCCACACACATACGCCACATGCCGTTCTTCTTGAGCACCAGCACCGGGTTAGCCAACTACTCCGAGTGAAAAACCTCAACAATGAAACCCGCTGCTAAGAGCCGGGAAAATTCTTCCCCAATGGCCTTGCGTCTCCTCGGCTTAAACTTCGGATCCACCTTAAGGTTGTGCTCAGCGAACTCTCTCGGTACACCTGGCATGTCAGGAGGTTTCCATGCGAAGATGTCCCGATTCTCACGGATGAATTCGATGAGCGCGCTTTCCTATTTGGGATCCATGTGAGCTCCAATGATGAACTGTTTGGATGAGTCGCCCGGAGTGAAATCTATCACCTTGCATGCATCCGAGTGAGCTTGGCTCAACTTTGAAGCATCAATGATGTTCAACTCACTCCTCAAGTGACAAAACACTTTTCATCAAGCGGCTTAGTAAAGATATTGGCAAATTGCTTGTTAGTTCGAACATGCTTAATATTTATATCTCCTTTGGCAACATGATCACGAACAAAATGTTGTCGAACTTGAATATGCTTAGTTCGAGAATGTTGCATAGGATTATGACCGATCTTAATAGAACTTTCATTGCCACAGAGTAATGGAACAATTTTCACATGGACTCCATAATCCTTAAGCGTTTGTGTCATCCATAGCAATTGCGCACAACATGATCCGGCGACAATATACTCAGATTCCGTGGTAGATAGTGATACCGAGTTTTGTTTCTTGGAGGACCAAGACACATGAGATCTACCAAGAAATTGACATGTACCCGAGGTGGATTTTCTATCAACCTTCTCACCGGAATAGTACGAATCGAAGTATCCAGCAAGACTAAAGGAAGATCCCTTGGGATACCAAATGCCAAAGTTTGGTGTATGTATCAAATATGTCACAATACATTTCACGGCCAAAAGATGACATTCTTTAGGTGCAGCTTAATATCAGGCACACATGCCCACACTTAGCATAATATCGGGACAGGAGGCACATAGATATAGCAATGAACCAATCATTGATCGATAAACCTTTTGATCAATCGGTTTGTCCTCCTTAGTGAGATCAACATGTCCACTAGTAGGCATGGGAGTTTTCATACCTTTGCACTCTAGCATGTTGAACTTCTTGATCAAGTCCGTGGTGTACTTAGTTTGAGAGATAAACGACATTCTCTCGTTTGCTTGATTTATAGACCAAGGAAGAATTTCAGCTCACACATCATAAACATCTCATATTTCTCTGACAGCAACTTCCAAATTTCTCACTAAACTATGGGTTAGTAGATCCAAAAATGATATCATCCACATAAATTTGGTACAAAAATATTTCACCATTAACTCTCTTTGTGAATAAGGTTGCATCAAATTTACCAATTTCAAAACCTTTTTCAATAAGAAACTTCGTTAGGCATTTATACCAAGCACGAGGAGCTTGCTTAAGACCATATAAAGCTTTGCGAAGTTTGTAGACATGGTTAGGTTTCCTAGGATTCACAAATAAGGGAGGTTGTTTAAAAAAGACTTCCTCCTCTATTTCTCCATTTAAAAAAACATTTTTATATCCATTTGGTAAAGAGTAATATTATGGTGATTTGCGTAAGCAAGTAGAATTCGAATAGATTCAAGTCTACCAACGGGGGCATAGGTCTCACTGTAATCCATACCATCAACTTGCATATATCCTTAGGCTATGATACGCGCCTTGTTACATACAACTTGATCGTCTTCATATTGCTTGTTCCGAAACACCCATTTTGTATCGATGATGTTGTGCTCGTCCTTGGGCTTCTCCATGAGTGTCCACACTGCATTCCTCTCGAAGTTGTGAAGCTCTTCATGCATAGCATTCACCTAATCCGGGTCATCAAGTGCTTTTTCAACCTTCAAGGGTTCAATTCTAGAGATGAAAGAATAATGCTCGCAAAAATTAGCTAAGTGACTTTTAGAGCGAGTGATTCTCCCGGTTTGTATATCACCAAAGATTTGGTTTAGAGGATGCTTCTTGGTCACTCTTGCTCGAACTCGGGGTAGATTTGGCTTGTTGGATGGTGGAGCTTCTTCTTCATCATCTCCTTCATCTTCGTTGTTGTCGAAGGTGTTGTCCCCTTGAGGTGGTGGTGAAGGAGGTTGTGGTGGATCTACATGGTGTACTTCCTCCTCCTCTTCATCTTGTCGTGTACCACTGGTGGATGCTTCCATGTCATTTTGTTGGTAGACTTGATGCGAAGTAGGAGCTTCCACTTAGGTTGATGAAGTACTTTCCTTCCCCTCCTTGGGACGAATCTTGCCGACGGACAAGTCTTGGTTAGATTCCAAAGGATCCTTATCTCCTACATCATTTGGCAATTGTTTGACTTGCGAACCTTTAGATTCATCAAACGTCACATCTGCATTCTCTTCAACTTTTAGAGGGAAGTTGTTGTAGACACGGTATGTGTGAGAGTTCGATCCATAACCAAGTAGGAAACCTTCATGAAATTTAGGAGCAAATTTAGTACGACAATGCTTATCAGGAATGTAGCACTTAGAGCCGAATACCCGAAAGTATCCAACTTGGCGTTTATTACCGGTGAGTAGCTTGTATGCCATTTTACCGAGAAGTTTGTGCAAGTAGAGTCGGTTTGTGGCATGACACGCTGTTTCCACGGGTTCTGCCCAAAAGTGTCTTGGCGTCTTGTATTCGTCAAGCATTGTTCTTTCAATATCAATGATAGTTCGGTTCTTCCTCTCAACAACTCCATTTTGTTGAGGCGAGTACGTAGCGGAGAACTCATGTAAAATACCTTATTCGTAGAGAAAGGTATCCACATGGGTGTTCTTGAACTTCGATCTGTTATCGCTCCGAACCTTCTTGATCTTCACTTCAAACTGATTTTGCGCTTTGCGAGCAAAGTTCTTGAAGATCTTTTGTACCTGTGACTTATCATCAAGAAAGAATACCCATGTAAATCTGGAAAAATCATCAACTATAACTAGACCATAGGTATTTCCACCGAGGCTCTTGTAAGCATTGGGACCAAAAAGATCCATATGAAGTAACTCGAGTTGTCTCCTAGTAGTCATGATTTTCTTGACTGGATGACTTCCACCTACTTGCTTTCCATCTTGACAAGATCTACAAAGCCTATCTTTGTCAAAGATAACATCTTTAATAGCAAGAATGTGAACTCCCTTGATAAGCTTATCTAAATTGCGCATGCCTACATGTCCTAGCATTCTATGCCATAGCCAATCTTTAGATGATTTTGCAATAAGACAACTGTGAGGTTGGGCCTTCTTAGTGAAATCGACTATGTATAGATCACCTCTACGAATACCGATAAAGACGATGCTATGATTTTCATGACGAAACACTTGGCAATCTACCTTAATAAATGGCACATTGAAACCGAAGTCTACTAGTCTAGATACAAAAAGAATATTGCAGCCAAAGGATTCAACAAGCATGAAATTTTGAATAGAACTATCATGAGATATGGCCATCTTACCAAGACCAAGAACCTTACCCTTGGAGTTGTCTCCAAAGGTCACATACCTTCGAGGTCCTTGATTAGGTGTGATCTCTTGGAACATGTATTTATCTCTATTCATATGATCGGTGCATCCACTATCGAGAATCCACTCTTTTCCACCGGACATGTAATCCTTGAAGTTTGCCATGAGACTTAGGCACTTCATTGTCTTGGAACATTCGATTTCAAACATCTCATCATCATCATAGTATCCATGTTCCTCACTCTCATCTTTGGGTAGGATCCACTCGTCATAGAAACCAAGAGATTCGTTAGAATTTTGACCAAGACAATGTTCAAACTTATGTATGTGATTGGCTTCTACAACAATGTTGCTAATAGTAGTGACATCTCCTTTAGGACGCATAAGATCACGAAGCTCAAATAAGCATTTATCAAAGTATGGATTACTAGGCTTCATTCCATGAAAACCAATGGTCTTATGAAGAATTTCATCAAGATTATTTACTGAATAATTTGTATATCGTTTCTCCAAATAAATCCATAAAGTATAAGAACATTCAAAATTCTTCATTTGATTAAGCACAAAGCTTGGCAAACCTCTAATGATAAGATTGACAGTTATAAGGTTACCAAGCATGTCAATTTCCTCTTCATGTGTGGGATGTAAGGGATCAATGGGGAACACATAGGGATTTTCAATATACTTGCTCAAATGGAATTTGGCAAATAGACTATAGTACTCCTCTTAGCATATTTCCATTGACTATAGTACTCCTGATGAGGAATATCCACTCTACAACTCAAACTCTCCAAACTAGACACATCCATCTTCCTCAAAGGTGATTAAACCAAGGTTATGGAGACCTTGCTATGATACCAATTGAGGGGTCAATAGAAGTTTGTCTCTAGAGGGGGGATAGACTACTAGCACAAATGAAAATCTACCCTATTTCCAAAGTTAATGGTTGGCAGATTTTAGCAATTATAACAAGTCTAGCACACCCTACACATGCAAGTCAACAAGTATGGCAGCAGAGAGTAAAGACATTGCACATGGAAGTAAGGAGTTGAGGTAGGTAGATAAAACGTATGAGGGACACATAGATTTTTCCCGTGGTTCTGATAGGTGGTGCTATCGTACGTCCACGTTTATGGAGAATTCAACCCATGGAGGGTAATGGTCGTGAGAGTCCATGAAGGACTCTACCGATGGAGGGTTCCACGAATAAGCAACCTTGTCTATTCCATGATGGCCTACGTCCACTGACGACTAGCCTTACTTGGGGTAGATCTTCACAAAGTAGGCAATCTCCTTTCCTTTACAAAATTCTTGGTTCAACTCCACAACATGAAGTAGGAGGCTCCCAAGCGACACCTAACCAATCTAGGAGGCACCACCTTCCAAAGGGTAATAGGCTTGATAATGATGATGAACCCCTTGCTCTTGTGCTTCAAGATTATAGACTCCCCAACACTCAATCACTCTGTCACAGATTTGGCTTTGGTGGAAGAGATTGATTGAGTGGAAAGCAACTTCGGGAGGCTAGAGATCAAGATTCATATGGTTGGAGTGGAATGGCTTGATTTCAACACATGAGTAAGTGGCTCTCTCTCAGAACATCATATGGGATAAGTGGGGAACTATTGTGAGTGCTTTTGTTTCGAGCGAGTGGTGGTAGAGGTATATATATAGGCATCTCCAAAAATCTAACCGTTACACCTTAAGTTACCAACTCGGTGACAACGAAGTATAAAACTTGGTGGTACCTAGTTGCTCCAAAGGAAGCAACTTTTGAATCTCGGTGAGACTGATATATAAGTCTCGGCAGTACCGAAAAGGGGACCAATTGTCAGATTGCAAACTCGGTCGTGCCAATCCAAAATCTCGGAAATTCCAATTTTAAGGAAAGAGGCAACAGAATGTTGGCAACCTAAACTTGGTGGCATCGATGCAGAATCAGTTGTATCGAATATTTAGGGTTTGGCTGGGATCTATCTGAGGTGAAAATCGGTAGGGCCGAGTGGGAAGAAATGGTGGCATCGATTTCGCATGATAGGCTTTGATAGACTTTAGTCGAAGAGCTTGTGGGTGTTTTTGGTGACTGTCACTTGTGCACGTGGAGCATTTTGTTCACCAACAATACCTCACCCCCTTTTAATAGTATTGGCTTTCCTATAGACTCAAAGTAATTTCTCACAAAGTAAAATGTAGAGTCTTCTTGCTTGAAGTTTTGCCAATCCTATTCCTTCTCACAATCCTTAGCCAACACTCTCTGTGGACTATATCTGAAATAGAATAGAAAAAAGTATTAGCCCAAGAGACAATTTAAGTTGTCATGAATTATCAAAACCACCAAGGGAGCATATTATGCTTTCAATGTACCATAAATTTGGGCTCAAAGACAACTGATACAGGAGTTCCCCTAGGATCCAGAGCGGACCTGTCCTCACCCATGTAATGAAACTCAACGGGTCCAGGCAAACTCTATATAAGCTACCTTCGAGCTCCTATACAAGGGTTGAACATTCTCTTGTAATCACACCCCACTGAGAAAACACAAGCCTCCGAGCATGATACGTAGGGTTGTTACCTCTCCGAGAGGGGCTCAAACTCATGAAATCTGAGTGTTATACTTGCTCCATATCCAGGCTCCACCCCTCGTTTATACCCTAGAACTCATTGTCATGATCATTGCCTCAAACTTAATATTATGATCATCTTCGAAATACTAAGCCGGCATAACATCTTGAATCGTCTAGAGCTACTCCTACAAATGATGATAATATAAATGCGGTCTCTCATGGTGCTCCGAGCCAGTTCTATGATTTTGGCAGTGACTCTGTTTAACTCCTCGCTGCAGACACCGAGGGGCATGGAGCCCACCTTGGAACTTCCAGCTAACTCCATGTTACGTGGTTGTATTGAAGTATCTCCGCGGATGCATCAGCAGGATTCCTTGTTGCCTACCACCCCATGAACTCCAATCATGTCACAGCCATCGTCTCCTACATGGTCAGTTGCATCTCAAGCTGTTGCCCACACGTCAATACAGGCCACCAGCAGCCCGGTGGAGCGATCACTCATGTCTTCGGAGCAAGTTGTAGGCGGAGGCTTAGGTGGAGGACACCCGACCCTCGATTCTGGAGGAGCCAACCTTGTGTATGCAGCCATGGGTTGTTGCACCAGTGGCTCATATGGTGGCGAACCGCCACCTGGCCCAAGAGGAGCCGGCTTCAGAGGTGCACCCACATGCTGTCGCGCGGATGGCTAACGACATGTTGACCGTGTTGGATGCTCACGGGTTAGGACAAGATGGCCCGCCTTTGGATATGCAGCCAAGTCTCATTGAGCCGTTGTGATGAGGACATCCGTACTAATGCTACACCCACAACTCCGATTGCTATACATACAGGACCAATTCACTACTAGGAAAAGGGCTATAGCTAATATAGACATTAGTGGCGCACTATGTATGTTGTGCGCCACTGCTATATAGTAGTGGCGCACTAGATACTGGTGCGCCATTAATGGCCATATTACTAATGGTGCACCTGGTGTGTGGTGCGCCATTACTAGTTGTGTCCTGGCCCGAGACCCCTCCCCAGACTTAGCAGTGGCGCACCAGGTGAAAGTGCGTCATTACTAGTTTTAACTATTAGTGGCGCACCACACATACGGTGCACCACTACTAACAATTTTTTTTCAATTTTTTCAAAACTAGTAATGGCGCACCATGCACCAGCTGCGCCATTAGTAACCCTGGTTACCAATGGCGCATTCTTAGGAGGTGCGCCATTAGTACCTGAGAGCAGCTAGATATTTAATTTTTTACAGCCACCTACCACACTCACTTTCCCCACTTCATTCTCTCCACCTCTAGCTACCAAGCTTGGTCTCGGCTGCCTCCTCCTCCTCACCTCATTTGCACCATAAATTCACCCAAATTAAGTGGTTAAATTTCCTTTTTTTGATAGGTAAGTAAGGGGAAAGCTTTCTTTATGTTGTAGATCTACTTTTTCTCCCTCCAACATACACACTTTTTATGGCCTAGATCTACGTATGTTTGTGGTGCGCCATTGTTTGTGGTGATGACCCTCCCCTAAATGTTGCCAATATTCTGCCGGAATGTTGATTCATTTCCGTTTCGGCGAGAATTTGGCACTATGCATTCTTTTTGGTCCTATTTTTAGGCAAAGTCATGCCAAAAAAAAATTGGTTCTAAAATATCGTTTTGCTCTACCCCGCAGGTGACCATGGTCCGCACGATGACCGAAGGCATCGTGAATAGGTTTTTGAGCTCTACGAAGGCCAAGATGCTTCAAAAGAACGAGACGGAGATAAGATGTCCGTGTCGAAGATGCAAGCTGAAGAGCCTTATGGACCCGGATTCCAGACAGGTGCGGGACCACCTGCTCGTGCGTGGTTTCATGGATGGCTATCGGTGGCAA
The DNA here is from genome assembly GCA_022496015.1 of Hordeum marinum. Taxonomy (NCBI): domain Eukaryota; kingdom Viridiplantae; phylum Streptophyta; class Magnoliopsida; order Poales; family Poaceae; genus Hordeum; species Hordeum marinum. The sequence goes on along the minus strand of CM039677.1, from coordinate 183,131,381 downwards.
GGTGATGAAGATGATTATGAAGTCATCCATGGGGTCCGGGCAACAAATAAGGAAGGGCAGCAAGACAATAGCGGCGAGGGCGGGCAAAAAGACGAAGAATCTCCAGGACATGATCACGAAGTAGATGAAGGACACAGTCATCATGTAGAAGATGCCGGACATGATGATGAGGAAGATCAAGATGAAGGGCATGATCATGAAGATGAAGATGCCGGAGCAGACGACGATGGACCATCGATGGGCTGGGTGCACACCCTCATATTCAAGAGCTGCTTCTCAAGCAGACCGGTAACACAAGAGCTGCCACCCGAGAGAAAGCCAAGCTGGATCAACTGGAGATAGACGCGGTTACTCCATTGTATGAATGATGCAGGCCCGAGGATACCCACCTGAAAGTAACTCTCATGGCTCTAGAGATGAAGGTAAAACACAAAATGACTGACACATGCTTCTACGAGAACATGTCATTCTGGCATGAACGTCTTCCCAAGGGGAACAAGTGACCGACCAGTTTGGAGGAGGCGTAGAAAATCGTGTGTCCTCTGGATTTACCGCACGTGAAATACCATGTGTGCATGAATGATTGCATCATTTATCGGTACGAGCACATGGAGTCTACCATATGTCCGGTGTGCGGCGTCACTCAATACAAGAAGAGGAAGAAAGCTCCTCGAAAAGTGGTGTGGTACTTTCCGATCACTCCTCGTCTGCAGCGGTATTTTGCAGACCCTAAGCTAGCAAATCTCCTGCGTTGGCACGCGGATAGGGAGGAGGAGAAGCGAGAAGATGACGGAAATGATCCGGAGATAAATAAAAAAGACAAGATGCTGAGTTACCCTGAGGATGCGAACTAGTGGCAAGCGTTGAACTTCGAACACCCAGAATTTGGGGACGATCCAAGGAACATCGTGCTGGACGCGAACACCGATGGAGTCAATCCGTTTGGCAGCCAAAGAAGCACACATAGCACCTAGCCTGTGTTTGTGTGGATGTACAACCTTCCCCCCTGGATGTGCATGAAGAGGAAGTACATTCACATGAGTATGCTAATTGAAGGGCTGAAACAACCAAGGACCGACATCAATCTGTATCTGGGGCTGCTAAAAGAGGAGCTAGACACGCTATGGAAAACGCCAGCCAATACGTGGGACGCCGCAGCGAAACAATATTTCCCTATGAGAGCCGCACTGCTCACGACGGTGCACGACTTTCTCGGTTACGGATATGTCGCGGGGCAGGTGGTCCACGGATTTAGTGCATGCATCAGGTGCATGGATGACACAACCTATCGCCAGCTAGATAGAGATCCCGGGTCTTCGAAAACCGTGTTCATGGGACATCGAAGGTGGCTTCGCGACGATGACGCATGGAGAAAACGCAAGGATCTATTCGATGGTGAAACCGAACCCCAAAGACCCCCACGTACGAGGAGCGGCGAGGAAATAGATGAGCTGTTGAAAAATTGGAAAGAGTGCCCACCGCCGGGAAAGAAGCGAAAGGCGCCAGAGCTGCTGCTAAAGGTATGGAAAACGAGGTCTGTTTTCTGGGACTTGCCGTACTGGAAGATCCTCCGTGTGCCTCATAGCCTTGATGTCATGCATATCACAAAGAACGTGTGCGAGAGTCTGCTTGGTACCCTCCTCAACATGCCAGAGAGGACCAAAGATGGGCCGAAAGCAAGGGTAGACTTGCAATCAATGGGCATCAGGGATGAGCTTCACGCAAAACGCCCTAATGATGATGATGATGATGATGAGGCAAAGGACACGGAAAGTCATCGCAACAAAGGCAAAAAGGCTAACAAGATCGAATATGAATGCCCTCCCGCGTGCTTCACTCTAAGTTAGAAGGAGATCGAGCAGTTTTTCACCTACCTCCTAGGAGTAAAACTTCCTTACGGTTACGCGGCAAAGATAAGCAGATACCTAGACTCAGCGAAGCAGAAGTTCAGCGGGATGAAGTCTCACGACTGTCACGTGGTGATGACACAGATACTTCCAGTGGCAATCCATGGGATCATGGACGTGCACGTCCGTGAAACACTATTTGGCCTATGCAACTTTTTCGACGTCATCTCTAAGAAGTCGGTTGGCGTGAAGCAACTCAGAAGGCTATAAGAAGAGATCGTGGTGATACTATTCGAGCTTGAGATGTACTTCCCGCCCGCATTCTTCGACGTTATGGTGCATCTGCTGGTCCATATCATGGAGGATATCATCCAACTCGGGCCGACGTTCCTGCATAGCATGATGCCGTCCGAAAGGATCAATGGTGTCATCAAAGGATACATTCGCAACAGGGCATGTCCAGATGGAAGCATAGCCAAGGGCTTTCTGACCGAAGAGTGCATCTCCTTCTGCACTTCGTGGACGGCGAGTTGATCGATCTCGCCAAGGCCAAAATCGTTGAACCGGGCAACCGCGTGTTCCACGGTAATCCGATGCCACCCACCGTGTATAGGGTTCAACTGGTTCGGGTGCTGCGGGGTTCCGACGACTTGTTACCTCCGTATCGACCCCCTGGGGTCGACGAAGATGATGTGATGACCCTCAGCGCCTGCTTAAACTGGTCCATGCTTTGGCCGAAGAGCCAGATTCGTTTGGGGGTGGGGGACACCACCCCACAGACAACACCGCCAGTCGTGCCGGCGCCAAGCCATGGCAAGACCGCTGCAACGCTACCGCCGTCAGCTGATCTGGACATGCATATGGCAGAGGATCCGAACGACGACGATGGTACATTTTCCAACATAGATAAGTACATTAACGAAGATGGGTACGGTGACGAATTCTTGGGGCCTCTTTCTCAAGAACCCAACCCTGCAAAAGACGATCGGGATCTAGCTGGTACCGCGGAGAAACCCAATTGCAACAAGCGTCGTCTGTTCAGTTCTCAGGAGACGCCTCCAGCTGCCGCCTTCACCGAGACTCAAACTGCCGAGGTGCGAAATATTATCAGCCGCAACACACTCAAGAAGGTGGTCTCTGAGCATAACTCGATCCCATTACAGCAGAAGAAGCAGAAGGCACGGAAAATAAAAAATAACGAGGGCGCGAGCCAGCCAGCACCGAGTACGATCCGTGCTCAGGACGGGCCACCAATACCTAAGGATATCTCGAGGAGGGTGCATGTGGTGGGTAGGCCGATGCTACCGACTAATCTGCTCAATGCTGCAACCGGTGCTATGCGGAGTCTACATGACGGTGTTCTTACTATGGAGAAGCGGCGTCTCACCGAGAATGATGTGGCATACCCGGTTTTCGTGGCCAAGGTGCCAGAGGGCAAGGGCTCCTTCGAGAGCATCGTCGGGCGTATGATCGTCCTGCGGTTTGATGACATCTTCACTATGTTTAACCTTTATCCGCTGCACTACACCTTCGTTCGGCTATTTTCGCTCAATATGGAGATGCAGATCATTAGAGACAAGACCCCAGACATCGTGATAGTCGACCCCTTCTACATGCGTGCCAAGATCTTGGGCAGCGCTGGGGACCGGCAAGTCGCGAGTTCATACCTCGAAGGCGGCATTCTGGCAAACCCAGATAAGGATAACTTCCTCGTGCCTTACTTTCCCGAGTAAGTCATCCCCTCATCGCCCCGTAACATATGATTTCTTAGATTTCGATTGTTCTTTTTTTCTAACATTTCGTGTTTTGTGCAGTGACACACATTGCACACTCATCCTCTTAAGCCCGAAATATTCCATGGCCACGTATTTCGACTCGGACCGTCAGTCAAAGAAAGACTACACAAATATCAAGAAAGTTCTTGATGATGCTCTCCCTGGCTACGCCAAATCTGGAGGCACCTTCAGGAGGTCAATTTATAGGTACGGCAAGCACGTGTTCACCCACGTAACGACGTTCCCCTGCGTCAAGCAGCCGCCTGGCGGTCAGCAGGATGCCTACTACGCCCTCCATCACATGCGGGCGATCGTACGGGACCTTCATCACCTTATGCTACCAAGTAATCTCAAAGATTGGGCCGCACGCTTGTCGGAAATCCAGGACGCCGACATCAGACAAGAATTCTGCCACATCCAGTCGGATATTGCGGAAATCATCTATCAAGATGTCCTTCGTACCTCGGGGCAGTTCTACCTCAAATATCAACCGTCCAACAGTGAAATAGAAACAATGCTACAAAAGCAGGCTGACAACGAGTGCACATTCATGGCCATAACGAAAGACGGCGGCTTCATCCACGCTCCGGTCCCTAAGCCGAGTCGAAAGTATTGATGTTATGTAGTTCTGGAAGAAGAGTTTAGCTCATGTTGTAATTAAACTTTAATGAACTTGTATGTCTCTTTAGTTTGGATAGTCATTCAACTTATATGTAATCGATGCTATTTATTAGTAAGACCATGAATCGTGCTATTAATGTGTTGTTTTTCTCTTCGATCCTTTTGTTGCATACTTATATATTGCTTATATATTATCTATGAATTGCTACTAACATTTTGTTTGTCTAGTGCATAGAGATGTCGTCGTATGTCGTGTACAAGGGTAAGGTTGCCGGAGTCTACGACGACTAGGAGGAGTGTCGGAGACAGGTTCCCCGTTTCAGCGGTAACAGTTACAAAGGGTACACCACTAGGGCGGAGGCAGAAGCTAGATACGCGCGCTATCTAGCGGGAGAGAGGAGGGAGCGGAGGAGGAACCGGATGAAGACCAGTTTCATCGCGATGATGCTCATCGTGACCGCAGCTCTCTTCTATGTGATGGTAGTTTAGATGATCGATATCGACTTTGTAATGTGACGGTAAACTTGGCTAATACGATGAACTTTGCTAATGTCTCGAGACCTAAACTTGGCTAATGTTTGAACTTTGTTCGCTATTTCGAATATGGAGACTAATATGATGAATTCTATTGTGTGATGTTTATATTTTGTGTTGTACCATATTTTGTAACCTGTGCAAATACTAGAAAAGCAAAAAATAATAATTCCTAATATTCATAGTAGTGGCACACCATATTGAGCATTAGTGGCGCACCAGGGCAAAATACCAGTGGCGCATTATGGGGCATAGTAATGGAGCACGTGGGGGCATAGGTGGAGGCAATTATGGCCCCCTAGGAGACATATTAATGGCGCACTATTGGACATAGTAATGGCGCACTCTATGGTGCGCCACTATTATCTGGGATACTAATGGCGCACCAGAGGTGCGCCATTACTATTTGTTACTAGTGGCGTGTTAATAGTGGCGCACCCATAGTGCGCCATTAATATTAAAAACGGGTGCGCCACTAACAGCCTATTTTGTAGTACTGATTACTATAGCTCGTGCACGTCAATTGAATTACCAGGTACTTTCGTTTCTTGCAAATCCTTCTAATGTCCATGAACATATGATGCTGCCTAAATTAGATAATTTTATTTTACTTATGAATGAAGGACCTGGCATGGAGAAGAAGGAGGACCATTGGAGCGGGATCAAGCATGGAGAAGAAGGTGCGCGCACGAAAAAGAACACCGGAGCTTCCAGTCATGATTTTCACACTTTGAATCCACCATAATGAGAGCAAGAAGCCTTGGACGAAATATGCATGATGCCACTTTATAAAATTAGTCCCTAGGCTAATATAGGTGCTACGCCACCTTATTGTTGGGCCAGGACCATGTAATTTCAAAATACCATATTATAGGCTATTTTTAGAGTCTGTATGTATGGGGAAACTGAGTTAGTGTCGGTTTCAGACCCCTCATCCAAGGGCCCACGAAATTCCCCTCTATTCCCCCATATATACAGGCCTTAGGGCATCATTTTATGTTTGGGTTTTGTTTAGATTACAAGTTTGCCATAGCTGCAACTTCGCGTTCTTCATTTGTGTTCCATGACCAGACAAAGGCATCACAGAACCCCACTTCATCAATAAAGCTTTCCTCTTATATTCGCAATATCCAGATTGCAATCTTAGTTTCTTGCTTGTTCTTCGTTTGCGTGTAGGAAATAGACCCTCGTGATCAGGTTGATCGTGCTCCGGCGTGGTTAATAACCTCTCGGAGTTGGTTTAGCGATTGCTAAGGCGAGACGTCATCACACGTTCGTAGTCGCATCGTCAAAGTCTACTCCACCAAAAATGATAGCCACCATCTCATTGAAAGACAGGGACAACTTCGCCTCTATCAAATGGTAACAGATTTCTAGGTTGCTTGGTGAGATTTTACCAGTTTTAGTAGTTTACATCGCATCTATTCTTCATACCTTTAGTCCACAAAAAAGCCACAAAAAATTAGGGTTAGATCATCATATCCGAACCAAACTGAGCCTTTGCATAGTCTTTTCAGTATTTTGCTTTGTTGAATTTGCGGTTACATCATCGTGTCGAGTTGCTGGTCTTAGTGTCTAGTCCTTTAGAGTTTTGAGTTCTATTCACAGGTTGTCACGCCGCCACCGCATCATCTTGGTAGTTGCCATATACGACCACCACCATCACCGCTGCCATATATCACCACCCACCATCACTATCCATTGGTGTCCATATATACCACCACAAATCCGCCACCAATCTGAGTCCATCTCGTTTTAGGTTTAGTTTCGAGATCCTTTTGATTTCGGATTCGCGTTTTGCTACCTCCGTAGGTTTCGGAAAAAAAGAGACTGGCACGCTTTGCAGAGCATGTTTTGGCCCAAAAAAATTCGGCCGAAAATATTTTTCCCTATCTTGATTCTAGGTTCTCCAGAGCGTTTTGAGACACTTGCCATCATAGTGGTTTTTGTCGAAATGTTTGGTCGTCGCAGCCCCAGAATTGCTCCAGAAAAAAATAGTCCAAAAAATTTTGTTCCCATCTTGCTTATACGACATGGGAAGAGTTTTGAGATACTCACCATTGTAGTGATTTTTTGAGCAAAAAAATAGGCGCCGAAAAAAATTCGGAGTGTGCCCTTCCCTTGATTACGTGTAGCGTCGTGATTTTGTTGGTGTTTTACGCTCGCATCTCTAGCACTGTCTAGCCTAGGACTAGCATAGCACCATCATTGAGCGTTTATTCAACCTTGCATATCTGAATTGATTATTGCTAACCCTTTGTGCTACCATATTATAAGCCATCCCAGCTCCACGTACATCTAAGTCGTGTGTTTGACACCACCTGGCAATCGCTCTATCCATGCTTTGAGAGTTTTGACTACAATGGTTGCCGATCACCGCCTGCTGCTGGGTAGGAACTAGTAAGAATTTGAGATTCGCTTCAAGGATTTGTCACACACCACCACCACCACCACTACCACGTCCCAGTAGTCTGTAGGTTTCATATTCTTGTGTGTTTCCTATTTCTGCTAACCATGCCATGATCACACGACGACGGGATCGACTGGGAGAGCATGACCAACAAAGCGCTTTATGCTAAATTTCAGCAAATGATGGCTGACCAGGTACAAGACTTCGTGACCAACTTTGGAGAGGCCATGGAGAAGCTAGATGGTTTGGAGAAGAAGTTTGATACCAAGATGGACGCCATGTTCAATGAGGTGCTTGCCCGTCTACCACCACCAGCTGCAGCTCCTATCCTTTTGAATGGCGAGCACGACGTGTGCCTCTCGGCCAAGCCCAACATACTGGTACTGCTGATACTGCTGCTACTTATGTGGCTCCTGCTGCTACTGTCGTTGAGTAGGTTGCAGATTATGATGGTGATTATGATGATGATGGAGAGGTTGCTCTAGATCAGCCTTAGGGGAAACCACCACCATACGCACCAGGTCGACCACATGGCTACAACCGTAATGGTAGGGCTGCACCACCCCCTTAGGTATGGGATCATGACCATCTCCCTACACTTAAATTGAATACTCCGACGTTTGAGGGTAGATATGTTCCTGATATATATCTTATGTGGGAGTTAGAAACAGAACAACGTTTTACATGCTTACAATTTCCTGAGGATAGACGTGTTGCTGCTGCTGTTTGTTCATTCACTAGTTTTGCCTGTATTTGGTGGTCAGAACATTGTAATACACCATGCTAATATTCCAACTACTTGGGCTGCTTTGAAAACTGCTATGCATAATCGTTGGGTGCCACCTTATTATCAACGTGAATTGCTTCAAAATTTGTAGCGTTTAAGACAAGGAAAAAATTCTGTAGAAGAATATTATCAGGAATTACAAACTGGCATGATTAGATATGGTATTGTTGCAGAGAATGAAGCTATCCTTGCATGTTTTATGGGTGGATTAAATAGAGAGATTCAGACTATTCTAGAGTATAAGGAGTATAACACTATTACTCGTTTATTTCATATTGCTTGCAAAGCTGAACGTGAAGTGTAGGATCGACGGGCAATGGCGAGAACTACTTTTTCTGCAGGTCGCACTTCACCATGGACGCCACGTACCTCCTCTACTTCCGCATGTCCTACTGCAACACCACCTACTTCAACCTCCAACTCCAATCGTGATACCAGGAAACAGTCTCCTACTCCACCTTCTGCGAAGAGCACATCTTCTGGGCCTACACAGAGCTCTTGTTCATCTATTGCATCCACAGGGCAAACACATGAGGTTATATGCCGTCGTTGCAAGGGTGGAGATCACTTTGCGACAGAATGCCCTTCCATGTGTGTAATGATTGTTACTGAGGATGGTGGATATGTGTCCACTAGTGATTATGATGAGGAGACTTTGGCTCTCATTGCAAGTGAAGAACACGGTGGCGAGGATGCAGAACCAAAGACACACTACATGCCTGCTGATTACACTGACAGGTATGAAAGTTTAGTTGCTCAACGTGTTCTCAGTGTGCAGGTTACACAGGCTGAGCAAACTAAGAGGCACAACTTGTTCCACACAAAGGGAGTTGTGAAGGAGTGTTCTGTTCGCGTCATCATCGACGGAGGGGATTGCAATAACTTGGCTAGCATGGAGATGGTGGAGAAGTTGTCTCTAACCACCAGACCACATCCTCATCCTTATTACATCCAATGGTTCAACAATAGTGGCAAGGTTAAGGTAACACGTACTGTTGTGGTTTTGTCATGGCAGATGTCCGGGTAAACGGACTTCGGTTCGAGGCCATTGCTAACTTGATGGACTCAAAGGGGTTGATGGGGACGAAAGACACAGATTTACCCAGGTTCGGCCCCTCAACTCGAGGTAATAGCCTACGTCCTGCTTGTTTTTGTATTGCTTGATGTAGCTTGACCTAGTATTCGACAACCACATCTCTAAGTCACCCCGGGTCTGCCTTTATATAGGAGGTCTAGACCACGGGTCATGCAATTGATAACCGACTCTCATTGTCTATCCAAGTCTTCCTCTATCTTCTTGTCCAAGTTGTCCCTGGGAGGCTTACACACCCGGGTCTTCTGGGCCACTGTCCGTCCCACCTTATGAGCCGCCAAGCTTCCTGGGCTCTAGGACCATCTGCTCATCTTGGGCTAGTGTATGAGCCGCCAAGCATAACCGGAGCCCTTAGGGCGGTCATACCGCGGGGTTATATCCCCAACATTAGGCCCCAGGTTGATTTGAGCTTGCTCACTTCACCCTCTTGTCTTGCTCTTTTGGCGAGTCGCCCGGAATGACCCGCCATGACGTCACGTTGACCCTGTAGAAAAGATTCGCTGACGTACTCACCAAATCTTCGCATTAAGTGACCATCCCGAAAATCGAGGCGTCCGCCTCGGACGAAACGTTTCCGTCGCCTAGATTTTCGCGCTCATTCTACCTTCTCCTTTTAAATAGGACAGCCCCAGGCGGTTTATTACTTCTATTGCTCACTTCCTCATCTTCCTCCTCTTGATGCAACCGCTTCCATCACTTCCAGCTCCGGCGCCGCCTCCGCTCCGTCGACGACAGGCCGCTGCATCAGCCTGTGCGAACCAGAGTTTCATCCGCGTTTCACTGCGCCGTCGCCAGTAAGCCCGTGCTTCTCCTTAGATCCATTACCGCACAGGTAGGGTTTGTAGAAAGCCCGTCGCCTTCGCGCAGGTTCTTCCGACGCCGTTGCTCGGGGTCCTCCAACGTCGGCCGCACCCTTGACACTCATCCCGGCCACGCCGCCGCGCACGGGGCAGTCGTGCACAATGCACGGGCCCATCGCAGCTCCTTCTTACCGTTTCAGTTTTCCTCTACTTCGCCTGTTCTTTGCTAGGTATAAAAATAGGAACCTTTTTCCTGCTTTTGTAGATCCATAAATATAGCGGTAGTTTGTGAAATCTGTTTTCCAGGACTTAGCCAAAATTTCCCCCCTTGTTTGCTAGGTTGACCCGCTACACTGCGTCGGCTCTCATCAGCCGGAGTATAGCATCTTATACGTAGAATCTTTAAGCTCGTATGTCGCCATAGATTTTAGTCTCCTCTTGACTCGCCGTGTTTTAATTTTCACAATCTTTGAACCGGCAGAATGTCTTGTGCCTCGAACTCCTGTAACTGGGTTGGGTCGTGCGTTACGGAAGAGTTTTTGATGGACTTTGTTCATGCTGGCACTCTCCCTTCCAAAGATGCCATCCACTAGCGGGTCCCGGGTGATGAACTGATACCCATTCCCCAAGAAGGAGAGGTGGTCGTTTTCTCAGACCATATTGAGCGGGGTTTCGTGCCTCCCGGCTCTAAATTCTTCCGCGATGTCCTTCATCTTTACAAACTCCATCCTCAAGACCTCGCCCCCAATTCCGTCTCAAACATCTACAACTTTCAAGTATTGTGTGAAGTGTATCTGCAAGCCAAGCCATCGGTAGGCCTGTTCCGGGAGTTCTTCTATGCCAACTGTCAAACTAAAGTGAAGGCTGGTCCGAGTCTCGAGCTGGGCGGAATTTCTATCTAGAGGCGTCGGGACATCATCTTTCCGGCTATGCAGATGCCGAGTCACCCAAAGGACTGGAATAAAACGTGGTTCTATTGCAAAGATACTTCTCCAGAGGGTGAACGTCCACTGCCAGGTTACCGTCCTTCCCGGATCAAGACAACTTAAGAGCTTCCTGGCCGGCTGTCAGCTTCAAAGCGCACAAGATACGAGCCGGCTCATGCCAAGATTAGGGCCCTCATGGCCAACGGCTTAACCGGACTGGACCTGATCTGCTGCTGGATCTCTTGGCGGATCATGCTATTAAGCCACAGAAGCCGCCTTATGTGCGAGTACAAGGGCAAATACGACAGCTCACTCTGCTTCAGCCGGTCAACCTTGACAAAAGACGACATGACCACTGTTATTAGGAGTCTCGTTCATGAGACATCCGGAGCATGTAGCGCTATCGGGTTGATCCCCTTTAGTGCCCTTAATCCGGCCCCAGATGTAAGACGATTTCTTCCCATCCGTCTCTTGGACCTTACTTGTACCTTGCTGATCTACTGCCCTTAACCGGCTTATTCTTTCAGGCCGACTCTGACTTGTGGAAGAAGGAGTACATCCCTCCCTTAAAGAAGACCAAGAAGAAGGCCCCGGCTAAGAAGGCCAAGAAGGACGCCCCGCAAAAGGGATGGTTTGAACCGCCACAATCATCCGGATCAGAGGTAAAATTTTAGCTGTTTTCTGAGACTTTGTCTTCTCATTTCACTAACACCTGTTTTACTCACAGGATGATGTGGAGACCAGCCGCGCCAACGCCCTTGAGGTAATCTACGTTTCTTCCGGCTCAGAATATTTTGTCCCCCGAAAGCCGCGGTGGGTTATTGGAAAAGTTCCTCTCTCTCATCCTCTTGCTTATCTGGACCCTCAATTCTTTTAAAAAGCAACAACAAGCTGATCATCGTCAGACCCGGAGCGCCGACTCTATGAATGTCGTGTCAGGTTTACCGAACTCCCCGGCTCCAAAGAAGCGCCCTGCAGAGGTATGTATCTCTTGTTTGACTGGTTTGCTTTGCCATTTCAATATTGTCTTATCTTTTCTCAACTATCTCTCAGAGGTCACCTTCCTTTGGCGACTCTACGGCGACCGCCCTGCCGCCTCCTAAGATCAATCCGCTGTAAGTATTTCCTTTAACCGTGCATTTCTGTTCCCTTGGCAGCTGTAATCCTTGGGTTCTGATGTTCGTGCTCTCCAAGGCTCAAGCGAAGCATCGAAAGACGAGCAAGTCCTCCCCTAGCCCTGTAGCCCAAGAGCCGGAGCATGAACAACTGGACGAGTCACGACTGGATGTGGATCCGCCAGCCACATCTACTAGGCCGACTTTTGAAGATATCATCCCAGAGAGCCCTCCAAGGGATCCTTCGAAGCCACAAAGTCCAGCCCAGATGACCAAGAACGCTACCACTCCAGACGTCGTGATCACCGGCTCTGGCTTCCAGTCTCCCCCGGCTCACGTGCTGACCAAACATAAAGAGTCGGCTGAAGCCTCGAAGAAATTGGAGTTTGAATCTTCTGCCTTGGAGAAGATGACAGCCGAAGAGCTTCACGCCGGTTATGTGAACCGGCTTTCCACCAGTCGGGATCCGGAGTTTCGATTGGTCAGTCTGATGAAGAAAAATATGAGGTACTCCTTTTCCTGTTATAACCTTCCTTAGCCCCCAGGGGCCGGCTCAATCTAGTCCAAAGTTGAGCCGGGTCTTTCATGATCTTCCTTGTAGAAAAACCAAATCAGTAGCCCCCAAGGGCCGGCTCAATCTAGTCCAAAGTTGAGCCGGGTCTTTTAGTGCCAAAACGTCTGAAAATAGACATTAGCCCCCAAGTGTCATACATATTGCTGGCGATCTGTTTGGAGACTTGCCTACTGATGCTATGCTTTGACATGCCACAGGAAACTTTAGCTGAAGCCGGGTCGCAGTTGACGGATCTGAAAACCAATCTGGCGGCTAAACAAACGGCTCGAAGTGCCACAGATGATAAGTGTCGGCTCCTCTCTGAGGACTTGGCTACAATCAAGGCCGACTTCGTCGCCTTTAAAGAGTCAACCGAGTCTGAGAAGGCCTCCTTGACCAAGCGGGTGGATGACGCCGATCAACGACTGATAGTTGTATCAAATGAACTCCAAGCCATGAAGCGTCATATTACCAGAATGACAGCCGCCCTCTTTGGTAAGTTTCTGATAACTTGTGCTTCAATGGTCATATAATACTTGTACTGGCGACTCACCATGAAATTTCCGACTTATGCAGGCCCTAGGAGCCGGCAACTGGCTTCTGACAGTCTGTTGTCGTTGAAGGCTATCTATACCCTGACGGAGCAGCTGTACTGCGGCGCAATGTGCACTATTAAAGCCATGCAATACAAAGACAAGATTTCGGCGAATCTCAAGGGCGTCTTGGAGCTCTTGTCCACCATGCCCAAGCAGATTGCCGAGTTAAAGAAATCAGCCGCCCGCCAAGGGGCGATTGCGGGCATCAGCCGGGCCTTGGCTTTCTCTTCGGAGCTGACGTCAGCCGAGATGATGGATGGATTCCCTTAAAAGAAAGACCATGGCTCTGAGCTCACCGATACTGACTACAGCCGGTGCGTGAAGGATTCCAGAGTGCTAGCTTCCCTCTTAGCGGAGGAAGCTGATCTGACGACCTACCAGGCGGCTTATGGCCGTGACCAAAAGAGAATCCGCGGCCCACTTTACGAGTGCAAGGACTTAATGTTGGGGAACGTCGCATGGGAAACAAAATTTTCCTACGCACACACAAGATCTATCCATGGTGATGAGCATCTACGAGAGGGAGAGTGGATCTACGTACCCTTGTAGATCGCTAAGCAGGAAGTGTTAAGAAACACGGTTGGTGTAGTCGAACGTCTTTGCGATCCAAATCGCCGAGCGTCCCACGATCTCATCACGATCCGTCCCGCGATCCAATCACGATCTGTCCCGCGAACTCATCACGATCCGTCCCGCGATCTCATCACGATCCATCCCGCAAACTCATCACGATCTGTCCCGCGAACTCATCACGATCCGTCTCGCGATCTTGATCATGGTCCTTCCGATCTAGCGCCAAACAGACAGCACCTCCACGTTCAACACACGTACAGCTTGATGACGATCTCCGCCGGCTTGATCCATCAAGAGGGAGCGGATAGGAAGAAGAGTTCTCCGGCAGCGTGATGGCGCTCCGGTGATGGTGGTGGAGCTATTCTGGCAGGGCTTCGCCTAAGCACTGCAGAAAACCGATCTAAAGAAGAAACTATGCACTAGAGGAACGGGTAGCACGTGGCTGAAAATTCTATGCCAAAACCCTAAAATCCTCTAGTATATATAGGAGGAGAGGAGGAGGAGTCTTGGATGCCAAAGAGGCAGCCCTTGGGTCGGCCGAACCTAGTGGGATTGGAGGATTCCTCCTCCAATCCTAATAGGACTAGGACTCCTCCTTATTTTTGCCTTTTTTGCCTTTTTCCACCTTTTTCTCTTTAGGCTTTTCTTCCCAGTCGCATGGGCCTTGTGTGGGACTTCCACAAGCCCACAAAGGGCTGGTATTTACTCTCCCACAGCCCATGTACCCTCTTGGGTCGAAATACCCCTCCCGATGGTCTCCCGGTACACTACAGGCACTCCCGATACACTACCGATGAGCCCGAAACTTTTACGGCGGCCAAAATAGGACTTCCTATATATCAATATTTACCTCCGGACCATTCCGGAGATCCTCGTGACATCCGGGATCTCATCCGGGACTCCGAACAACCTTCGGTCACCACCATGCATAACTCTATACTACCGAAACGTCACTGAACCTTAACTGTGCAGACCCAGCGGGTTCGAGAACTATGTAGACATGACCGAGACACCTCTACGGTAAATAACACATAGCGGGACATGGATGCCCATATTGGTTCCTACATATTCTACGAAGATCTTTATCGGTCAAACCTCTATGTCAAGGATTCTGTTAATCCCGTATGATGTTCGCTTTGTTCTTCGGTATGTTACTTGCCCGAGATTCGATCGTCGGTATCTCCATACCTAGTTCAACCTCATTACCGGCAAGTCTCTTTACTTGTTCCGTAATACAAGATCCTATGTCTAACACTTAGTCACATTGCCTGCAAGGCTTGTTGTGATGTTGTAATACCGAGTGGGCCCTGAGATACCTCTCCATCACACGGAGTAACAAATCCTAGTCTTGATCCATGCCAACTCAATAGACACCCTTGGAGATACCTGTAGAGCACATTTATAGTCACCCAGTTACGTTGCAACGTTTGATACACACAAGGTACTCCTCCGGTGTCAGTGAGTTGCATGGTCTCATGGTCATAGGAACATATACTTGACATGTAGAAAACTGTAGCAATAAACTGACACGATCATATGCTACGTTCGTAGTTTGGGTCTTGTCCATCACATCATTCTCCTAATGATGTGATGCCGCTATCAAATGACATTTCGTGTCCATGACTAGGAAACCATAGCCATCTTTGATCAACGAGCTAGTCTATTAGAGGCATACTATGGACATGGTGTTGTCTATGTATCCACACATGTATCTGAGTTTCCGATTAATACAATTATAGCATGGATAATAAACAATTATCATGAACAAGGAAATATGATAATAACCAATTTATTATTGCCTCTAGGGCATATTTCCAATAGTCTCCCACTTGCACTAGAGTCAATAATCTAGTTCACATCACCATGTGATCCGCATTGTTATGAATCTAACACCCAATGAGTTCTGGGGCTCGATCATGCTTTGCATGTGAGAGAGGTCTTATAGTCAACGGGTCTGCGACATTCAGATCTGAGTGTACTTTGCAAATCTCTATGTCAAACCGTAAACACTGCTACCACACTCCAGTTGGAGCAATTCCAAATGGCTGCTCTACTATACGTATCCGGATTGCTACTAAGAGTCATCCGGATTAGTGTTAAAGCTTGCATCGACGTAACTCTTTACGACGAACCCTTTATCACCTCCATTATCGAGAAACCTTTCCTTAGTTTTTTAGTCACTAAGGATAATATTGACCGCTATCCAGTGATCAACTCCTGGATCACTCTTATACCCCTAGACGGACTCATGGCAAGGCACACACAGGTGCGGTACATAGCATGGCATACTATCCAGAGCCTATGGCTAAGGCATAGGGGACGACATTCGTCCTTACTCTTTCTTCTACCGTTATCGAGCTTTGAGTCTCACTCAACTTCACACCTTACAAATCAGGCGAGAACTCTTTCTCTGACTGATCCATTTTGAACTCTTTCAAAATCTTGTCAAGGTATGTACTCACTGAAAGTCTCATCAAGCATCTTGATATATCTCTATAGATCTTGATGCTCAACAATTAGGTAGCTTTTATCCAGGTCTTCATTTGCAACACTCTTTTCAAACAACCGTTTATGCTTTCCAGAAATTCTACATCATTTTCGATCAACAATATGTCACCCACATATATTTATCAGAAATTCTATAGTGCTCCCACTCACTTTATCGTCAATACAAGTTTCTCATAAACTTTGTATAGACTCAAAAACTTTGATCACCACATCAAAGTGTATCTTCCAACTCCAAGATGCTTGCTTCAGTTCATAGAAGAATCACTGAAGCTTGCACACCTTTTAGCATCCTTAGAACTGACAAAACCTTCTGGTTGTATCACATACAACCTTTCCTCAAGTAAACCGTTAAGGAAACTATGTTTTGATATCCATCTGTGAGATTTCATAATTGAAAAATACAACAACTTCTAACATAATTCCAACAGACTTTAGCATCTCTACGAGTGAGAAAGTCTCATCACAGTCAACTCATTGAACTTGTCGTAAACTTCTTTGCAACAAGTCGAGCTTTAAAAATGGTGGCATTCACCATGAGGGTCTGTCTTCATTTTAAACATCCATTTATACTCAATGACCTGCCGTCCAACGAGCAAGTCTACCAAAGTCTATACTTGGTTTTCATACATGGATCCTTTCTCGGATTTCATGGCCTCTAACCATTTATCAGAATCTGGTCCCATCATTGCTTCTCCACAGCTCATAGGTTCATCGTTGTCCAACAACATGACCTCCAAGACAGGGTTTTCATACCGCTCAGGAGTAGTACACATCCTTGTCGACCTACGAGGTTCAATAGTAACTTGATCCGAAGCTTGATGATCATCATCATTTACTTCCTCTTCAACTGACGTAGGTTCCACAGAAACATCTTTCTGCGCTACGCTACTCTCTCGTTGAAAAAGAGGTTCAATAACCTCATCAAGTTCTATCTTCCTCCCACTCAATTCTTTCAAGAGAAACTTTTTCGAGAAAGGACCCAGTTTTAGCAACAAACATTTTATGCTTGGATCTGAGATAGAAGGTTCACCCAACTGTTCTTAGGGTATTCTATGAAGATGCATTTTTCTGCTTTGGGTTCGAGCTCATTTGGTGAAAACATTTTACACACAAGCGTTGCAGCCCCAAACATTAAGAAATGACAGCTTAGGTTTCTATCAAACCATAATTCACACGGTGTCATCTCAACGGATTTAGATGGTGCCCCATTTAAAGTGAATGGAGTTGTCTCTAATGCATAACCCCAAAAATTATAGTAACAAAATGATAAGAGACATCATAGCATGCACAATAATAAATAGAGCACGACTATGACGTTCGGACACACCATCACACTATGGTGTTCCAGGTGGCGTGAGTTGTGAAACAATTTTCACATTGTCTAAAGTTGTATGCCAAACTCGCAACTCAGATATTCATCTCGACAATCATATCGTAGACATTTTTATCTTCTTGTCACAATGATGTTAAACTTCACTTTGAATTTTATTGAACCTTTCAAATGATTCAGACTTGTGTTTCATTAAGTAAATATACACTATATCTACTCAAATCATCAGTGAAGGTAAGAAAATAACGATATCCACCGCACGCTATAAGACTCATTGGATTGCATACATCAACATGTACCATTCCCAATAAATCACTTGCCCGCTTCATCAAAATAGAAAACGGGGTCCTTAGTCATCTTGACCAAGAGGCATGGTTCGCATGTCTCAACTGATTCGAAATCGAATGAGTCCAAAGATCCATCAGCATGGAGTTTCTTCATGCGTTTTATACCAATATGACATTTAGCGGCAGTGCCATAAGTATGTGGTACTATCATTATTAACTTTGTATCTTTTGGCATCAATGTTATGAACATGTGTATTACTACGATCAAGATTCAACAAACCATTCTCTCTGGGTGCATGACCATTGAAGGTATTATTCATGTAAACAGAATAACCATTATTCTTTAACTTAAATGAATAACCGTGTTGCAATAAATACGATCTAATCACGTTTATGCTCAACGCAAAACACCAAATCACATTTATTTAGGTTCGTCACTAATCCCGAAGGTAGAGAGAGCGTGCGATGTTGATCACATCAACCTTGGAAACATTTCCAACACACATCGTCACCTCACCCTTAGCTAGTGCTCCGTTTATTCCGTAGCTTTTATTTCGAGTTACTAACATTTAGCAACCGAACCGGTATCCAATTACCAGGTGCTACTAGGAGTACTAGCAAGGTACACATAAATAACACGTATATCAAATATACTTTTGTCGATGTTGCCAGCCTTCTTATCTACCAAGTATCTAGGGTTGTTCCGCTTCAGCGACCGCTCTCCTCATAATCGAAGCACTTAGTCTCGGGTTTGGGTTCAACTTTGGGTTGCTTCACTGGAGCAGCAACTGACTTGCTATCCATGAAGTTTTCCCTCCTTACTCCTGCCCTTCTCGAAACTAGTGGTTTGACTAACCATCAACACTTGATCCTCCTTCTTGATTTCTACCTTCGCGGTGTCAAACATCGCGAACAGCTCAGGGATCATTATTTCTATCCCTAGCATTTTATAGTTCATCACCAAGTTCTAGTAGCTTAGTGACAGTGACTTGGAGAACTATATCAATCACTATCTCATCTGGAAGATCAACTCCCACTCGATTCAAGTGATTATAGCACCCAGACAATCTGAGCACATGCTCAATGATTGAGCTATTCTCCTTCCTCTTGCAGGCAAAGAATCTTGTTGGAGATCTCATATCTCGCAACACGGGCACGAGCCTGAGATCCTAATTTCAGCTCTTAGAACATCTCATATGTTCCGTGACATTCAAAACGTTTCGGAGCCTCAATTCTAAGCCATAATGCATGACGCACTAAACTATCAAGTAGTCATCAGGACGTGCCTGTCAAATGTTCACAACATCTACAAACGACGTTAGAGGGGTTGGCACACCGAGCGATGCATTAAGGACATAAGCCTTCTATGCAGCAATGAGGACAATCCTCAGATCACGGAGCCAGTCCGCAATATTGCTACCATCAACTTTCAACTCTATTTCTCTAGGAACATATAAAAAATCAAGGGAGCTACAACGCGAGCTAGTAATCTACAACATAATTTTGCAAAGTCACTACTAACTATGTTCATGATAATGAGTTCAGTTAATCATATTACTTAAGAACTCCCACTCAAATTGACATCCCTCCAGTCATTCGAGTGATACATGATCCAAATTCACCAACTCAAGTCCGATCATCATGTGAGTTTAGGTGGTTTCAATGGTGAACATCATCATGCTGGTCATATCTACTATATGACTCATGTTTGACCTTTCGGTCTCTTGTGTTCTGAGGCCATGTCTGTACATGCTAGGCTCGTCAAGTTTAACCCAAGAGTTCTGCATGTGCAACACTGGCTTGCACCCGTTGTATGTGAACGTAGAGTCTATCACACCCGATCATCACATGGTGTCTCAACACGATGAACTTTCGCAACGGTGCACACTCAGGGAGAACACAATTCATCTTGAAATTTAAGTGAGGGATCACCTTATAATGCTACTGTCGTCCTAAGCAAAACAAGGTGCATAAAGGATTAACATCACATGCAAATCATAAGTGACATGATATGGCCATGAACTTGTGCTTTTGATCTCCATCTTGAAAGCACCAGATGATCTCCATCATCACTGGCACAACACCATGATCTCCATCATATTGATCTCCATCAACATGTCGCCATTGGGGTTGTCGCGCCCATCATGCTTGTACTACTATTGCTACCGTTTAGCGATAAAGTAAAGCATTACATAGCGTTAATGATTGACACGCAGGTCATACAATAATTAAAGACAACCCTATGGCTCCTTCCGGTTGCCGTACTCATCGACATGCAAGTCGTGATAATCTATACATCACATGATCATCTCATACATCACATATATCACATCATGTAATTGGCCATATCACATCATAACATACCCTGCAAAAACAAGTTAGACGTCCTCTAATTGTTGTTGCATGTTTTACGTGGCTCCTACGGGTATCTAGCAAGAACAATTCTCATCTACGCAAAAACCACAACGGTGATACAGTAGTTTCTTTTCAACCTTCTCAAGGACCGCCTTTGTCGAATCCGATCAAACTAAAGTGAGAGAAACTGGCACCCGCAAGCCATCTATCCAACAAGTTGCGGTCGAGGGAACCGGTCTCTCGTAAGCGTATGAGCAATGTTGGTCCGAGACGCTTCATCTCACAATACCGCTGAACCAAAATCCGACCAAGGAAGGAAGCAATCTAAGCATCAACGCCCACAAACCTTTTGTGTTCTACTCGAGATCTCATCTACACATAGACCTAGTTCAGATACCACTGTTGGGGAACGTCACATGGGAAACAAAATTTTCCTACGCACACGCAAGATCTATCCATGGTGATGAGCATCTACGAGAGGGAGAGTGGATCTACGTACCCTTGTAGATTGCTAAGCGGGAAGCGTTAAGAAATGCGGTTGGTGTAGTCGAACGTCTTCGCGATCCAAATCACCAAGCGTCCTTTGATCTCATCACGATCCGTCCCGTGATCCAATCACGATCCGTCCCACGAACTCATCACGATCCATCCCGCGATCTCATCACGATCCGTCCCGTGAACTCATCACGATCCGTCCCGTGAACTCATCATGATCCGTACCGCGAACTCATCACGATCTGTCTCGCGATCTTGATCACGGTCCTTCCAATCTAGCGCCGAACGGACGGCACCTCCGCGTTCAGCACACGTATAGCTTGATGACGATCTCCGCCGTATTGATCCAGAAAGAGGGAGCGGAGAGGAAGAAGAGTTTTCCAGCAGTGTGACGGTGCTCCGACGATGGTGGTGGAGCTATTCTGGCAGGGCTTCGCCGAAGCACTGCAGAAAACCGATCTAGAGGAGAAACTATGCACTAGAGGAACGGGTAGCACGTGGCTGAAAATTCTGCGCCAAAACCCTAAAATCCTCTAGTATATATAGGAGGACAGGAGGAGGAGGCTTGGCTGCCAAAGAGTCAGCCCTGGGGGCGGCCGAACCTAGTGGGATTGGAGGATTCCTCCTCCAATCCTAGTAGGACTAGGACTCCTCCTTATTTTTGCCTTTTTTTGCCTTTTTCCACCTTTTTCTCTTTGGGATTTTCTTCCCAGCCGCATGGGCCTTGTGTGGGACTTCCACCAGCCCACAAAGGTCTGGTATTTACTCTCCCACAGCCCATGTAGCCTCTTGGGTCGAAATACCCCTCCCGATGGTCTCCCGGTACACTACCGGCACTCCCGGCACACTACCGATGAGCCCGAAACTTTTCTGACGACCAAAATAGGACTTCCTATATATCAATCTTTAACTTCGAACCATTCCGGAGCTCATCGTGACGTCCGGGATCTCATCCGGGACTCCGAAAATCCTTCGGTCACCACCATGCATAACTCTATACTACCGAAACGTCATCGAACCTTAAGTGTGCAGGCCCTACGGGTTTGAGAACTATGTAGACATGACCGAGACACCTCTATGGTCAATAACCAATAGCGGGACCTAGATGCCCATATTGGTTCCTACATATTCTACGAAGATCTTTATCGGTCGATCCTCTATGTCAAGGATTCAGTTAATCCCGTATGATGTTCCCTTTGTTCTTCGGTATGTTACTTGCCCGAGATTCGATCATCGGTATCTCCATACCTAGTTCAACCTCGTTACCGGCAAGTCTCTTTACTCGTTCCTTAATACAAGATCCCGTGACTAACACTTAGTCACATTGCTTGCAAGGCTTGTTGTGATGTTGTATTACCGAGTGGGCCCTGAGATACCTCTCTGTCACACTGAGTAACAAATCCTAGTCTTGATCCATGCCAATTCAACAGACACCCTCGGAGATACCTGTAGAGCACATTTTTAGTCACCCAGTTACGTTGCGACGTTTGATACACACAAGGTACTCCTCCGGTATCAGTGAGTTGCATGATCTCATGGTCATAGGAACATATACTTGACATGTAGAAAACAGTAGCAATAAACTGACACGATCATATGCTACGTTCGTAGTTTGCGTCTTGTCCATCACATCATTCTCCTAATGATGTGATCCCGCTATCAAATGACATCTCATGTCCATGACTAGGAAACCATAGCCATCCTTGATCAACGAGCTAGTCTATTAGAGGCACACTAGGGACATGGTGTTGTCTATGTATCCACACATGTATCTGAGTTTCCGATTAATACAATTATAGCATGGATAATAAACGATTATCATGAACAAGTAAATATGATAATAACCAATTTATTATTGCCTCTAGGGCATATTTCCAACACTTAACGCCTGTCCGCAGTAAGGACCTCTTCGCTCCTGACCTTGACCCGTCTCCTTACTTTGAATAAGGCTCTTTTGCGGCTCTCACGAACTGCAACTGGGACTTGGACAATTTCCAGATCGGGGCCACCGAAGAGCCGGAGCAGGATGACCCGGCAGCTAGCTAATCCTTACTTTGAAAACCTTGTAACAGCCGACTCTCCGTGACCCGTCGTGTGGCGTTGAAAAGACTTTTCTAAAATTTTGGGCTCCTCGGGGAGTGTATGTAATAGACTAGATGTCACTTTTGCTTCTGCTGAATCTTGTTCTATTATGCTGTATAAAATGATCCGACTCTTCAACTGTCATTGTCTTTGTATGCTGCTTTGATCCCTTATGCTGCTTTGTCAACATAGAAGACATCGGTGGCCAAGATTAGGTAAGCTACACCCGGAGGTGGTAAGCCCCCTTGGCAATCATGGCTAATCTGGTTAGCCGGGGATGGCATAAAGCCTGGCCGATAAGGCATTAGAAGCTATACCCGAAGGTAAGAAGCCACCCTCCGCCGGTTGTTTAGGGTTAGATAAGCTACACCCGGAGGTGGGAAGCCCCCTTGGCAACCATGGCTAATCTAGTTAGCCGGAGATGGCATAAAGCCTGGCCGATAAGGCATTAGAAGCTATACCCGGAGGTAAGAAGCCGCCCTCCATCGGTTGTTTAGGGTTAGATAAGCTACACCCGGAGGTGGGAAGCCCCCTTGGAAACCATGGCTAATCTGGTTAGCCAGAGATGGCATAAAGCCTGGCCGATAAGGCATTAGAAGCTATACCCGGAGGTAAGAAGCCACCCTCCGCCGATTGTTTAGGGTTAGATAAGCTACACCCGGAGGTGGGAAGCCCCCTTGGCAACCATGGCTAATCTGGTTAGACGAAGATGGCATAAAGCCTGGCCGATAAGGCATTAGAAGCTATACCCGGAGGTAAGAAGCCGCCCTCCACCGGTTGTTTAGGGTTAGATAAGCTACACCCGGAGGTGGGAAGCCCCCTTGGCAACCATGGCTAATCTGTTTAGCCGGAGATGGCATAAAGCCTGGCCGATAAGGCATTAGAAGCTATACCCAGAGGTAAGAAGCCACCCTCCGCCGGTTGTTAGGGTTAGATACCTGTTGGTAAAAAACTTCCTACAACCGTGACTAATCATGTTAGCCGGAGATTTGGCATGAAGCCGGCCGATAGGGTGTTAGAAGCGATACCCGTCGGTAAGAAGCCCCCTTCAGCAATATGGCGTAAACGCCGGCCGATAAAGCATTAAAAGCGATACCCGAAGGTAAGAAGCCGCCCTCCGCCGCAGCTAATCATGTTAGCCAGAGATTTTGGCATAGAACCTGGCCAATAAAGCATTAGAAGCGATACCCGAAGGTAAGAAGCCGCCCACCGCCGCGGCTAATCATGTTAGCCAGAGAATTTGGCATAGAGCTTGGCCGATAAAGCATTAGAAGCAATACTCGAAGGTAAGAAGACGCCCTCCGCCACAGTTGATATATCAACTAGATTTTTTATGAACTCTTCTTGTATGAACAAAGATGTGTGTAACAAAAGAGGTCCCGTCTTGCGGGGATTTTATTTTATTTATATATGGTATGTACAATGATAGTGTACAATGGCGAGTCTCAACGCCCTCATATGTAATACGGCCGTAGATGTGCTATGTTCCATAGCCGGCGGATTTCCTGACCCGCCGGCTCTGAGTCATCCCTGATATCGATGAGATAGTATGACCCATTGTTGATATTTATACTAACCATAAAAGGTCCTTCCCAAGGAGGAGACAACTTATGCATGCCTATCTGGTCTTGAATCAGCCGGAGCACTAAGTTGCCTTCCTGGAACGTCCGGGTCTTGATCCTGCGGCTGTGGTAGCGGCGCAGGTCTTGCTGATAGATCGCCGATCGGGTAGCCGCCAGCTCCCGTGCTTCTTCCAAAGCATCCAACGCGTCTTGACATGCCGTCTCATTATCCGTCTCAACATAAACCGCTACACGTGGCGAATCATGCTGGATGTCACTCGGCAATACTGCCTTGGCACCGTACACCATAAAGAAAGGTGTATAGCCTGTAGATCTGTTGAGGTAGTCCTGACACTCCATAAGACGGAAGGCAATTCTTCTACCCAACACCCGGGCATTCGTTGTAAAGGAATCATAAGCCATGGCTTGACACCCCTTAAAATCTCTTGATTAGCATGCTCCTCCAGACCATTAGAGTGTGGATGCGCAACTCCTAAAACATCCAGCCGGATGTGCTCCTTGTCACAGAACTCTTTCATAGCCCCCTTGGATAGATTTGTGCCATTGTCGGTGATAATGCAGTGATCCACCCATTTGGTGAATTTATCAACCGCCACCAAGAGCTGTGTTTTCTTATCTTTGGATCTTTTGAAAGGTCCTACCATGTCTAGCCCCCAGACTGCAAACGGCCATGTAATTGGTATCATCCTTAACTCTTGAGCCGGAACATGAGCACGTTGGCCAAACTTTTGACAGCCGTCACATTTGCGAACCAAGTCTTCTGCATCCTTGTGAGCCGTCAACCAGAAGAACCCGTGCCGGAAGGCCTTGGCTACCAGCGACCTCGAGCCGGCGTGATGTCCACAATCTCCGGCGTGAATTTCATTTAAGATTTGCTGACCCTCCTTAGGTGAGACACAACATTGAAAAACGCCAGTCATGCTGCATTTGTGCAACTCACCATTAACTATCGTCATTGATTTAGAGCGCCGGGTGATCTGTCTGGCCAGGTCTTCATCCTCAGGTAACTCGCCCCGGGTCAGATAGGCCAGGTAGGGGAAAGTCCAATCTGGGATAGCATGCAAAGCCTCCACTAACTCCCCCTCTGGGTCAGGAATAGCCAAATCCTCTTCCAAAGGTAACTTAACAGTCAGATGATGTAAGACGTCCAGGAATACATTGGGTGGCACCGGCTTTCGTTGGGAGCCTAGCCATGACAGCGCATCTACCGCCTCATTCCTGCGATGATCAATGTGATCCACCTGATATCCTTTGAAGTGGCCGGTAATAATATCAACCGCCTATCGATAAGCCGCCATCCGTGGGTCTTTGGAGTCCCAATTGCCCGAAACCTGCTGAGCCACCAAATTTGAGTCGCCCAAACACCTTACCCGGCTTAAATTCATCTCCTTGGCTAATCTAAGCCCATGAAGCAGAGCCTCATACTCAGCCACATTGTTAGTGCACGGGAACATCAACCGGAGCACATAACAAAACTTATCACCTTTAGGAGACGTCAAAACAACTCCTGCGCCTGATCCTTCTAGCTGCTTGGATCCATCAAAGTGTATGGTCCAGTATGTGTCATCCGGCTTTTCATCGGGAGCTTGACATTCCGTCCAATCATTTATAAAGTCCACAAGAGCTTGGGACTTGATAGCCGTACGAGTCATATATTTTAGACTGAGAGGCCCCAACTCCAATGCCCACTTAGCAACCCTTCCAGTGGCTTCTCTATTCTGGATTATGTCCCCCAACAGAGCAGAACTGACCACAGTTATTTGGTGCCCCAAAAAATAGTGCTTTAGCTTGCAGTTGGCCATAAAGACCCCGTATACTAGCTTCTGCCAATGCGGGTACCTTTTCTTAGACTCTGTGAGGACCTCGCTGATGTAATAAACTAGCCTTTGAACCGGATATTCTTTCCCAAACTCCTTACGCTCGACTACGATTGTGGCGCTTACTGCCCGGTTATTAGCCGCCACATACAGAAGCAACGGCTCCTTCTAGCCGGAGTAGCCAGCACCGGTGGCTCAGTAAGCTGCTTCTTGAGCGCCTCTAATGCTTCACCCGCCGCCATGCTCCAGAAAAAATTGTCCGTCTTCTTCATCATCTGATATAAAGGAATAGCTTTCTCTCCGAGGCGGCTTATGAAACGGCTCAATGCGGCAATCTGCCCTGCCAAGCACTGAACATCATTAATACAGGTTGGCTCAGCCAGAGAAGTGATAGCCTTGATTTTATCCGGGTTAGCTTCAATGCCACGCTCAGAAACCAGAAAACCCAAGAGCTTGCTAGCTGGAACACCAAAGACACACTTGGCCGGGTTAAGCATCATCTTATAGACCCGGAGATTATCAAAGGTCTCCCTTAAGTCGTACAAAAGGGTCTCCTTCTTCCTTGACTTAATTACGATGTCATCCACATACGCATGGACATTACGGCCAATCTGACTGTGAAGACAATTCTGCACACACCGCTGATAGGTTGCCTGGGCACTCTTGAGCCCAAAAGGCATGGATACATAGCAGAAAGCTCCAAAAGGCGTAATGAAAGCCATCTTCTCTTGGTCTTTAACCGCCATCTTGATCTGATGATAGCCTGAATAGGCATCCAAAAAACACAGGCTTTCACATCCTCCTGTAGCATCGATGATTTGATTAATACGGGGAAGAGCAAACGGATCCGTCGGACAGGCTTTGTTAAGGTCCGTGTAGTCTACGCACATACTCCAAGTGCCGTTCTTCTTGAGCACCAGTGCCGGGTTAGCCAACCATTCCGGGTGAAAAACCTCAACAATGAAACCCGTCGCCAAGATCCGAGCAACTTCTTCCCCGATTGCCTTGTGTCTCTCCTCATTGAACCGCCGCAGAAACTATTTAATCGTCTTAAACTTCGGATCCACATTAAGGTTGTGCTCAGCGAACTCTCTTGGTACACCCGGCATGTCAGAAGGTTTCCATGCGAAGATGTCCTGATTCTCACAAATGAATTCGATGAGCACGCTTTCCTATTTGGGATCCATGTGAGCTCCAATGATAAATTGTTTGGAAGAGTTGCCCGGGGTAAAGTCTACCGCTTTAGTATCATCCGCTGAAAACTTGAGGGGCGGCTCAACCTCGGTCGTGGGCTTCTTCAGTGGAGTCATATCCTTCGGGTCAACATTCTCCTTGTAAAATTTAAGCTCCTCCTGAGCGCAACTGGACTCTGCGTAAGCCGCATCTCCTTCCTCACACTCAATGGTCGTCCTCTGGTCACCATGAACAGTAATGGTACCTTTTAAGCCAGGCATCTTGAGATGTAGGTATACATAGCAAGGCCTAGCCATGAATTTTGCATAAGCCGGACGTCCAAACAGTGTGTGGTAAGGACTCTTGATTTTTACCACCTCAAACCACAAGGACTCCACCCTGTAGTTATACTTGTCGCCAAAGGCCACTTCCAAAGAAATCCTGCCCACCGGATACGCCGACTTACCTGGCACCACACCATGAAAAATGGTGGACGAGGGTTTTAAATTCTTGTCTAGCAATTTCATCCGCCGAAAAGTATCGTAGTAGAGGATATTAATACTGCTGCCTCCATCCATTAACACTTTATTCACCATATACCCTCCCACTTGGGGCCACAACCAAAGCCAGCCGCCCTAGGTCATCGATCCGTGGCGGGTGATCCTCCCGGCTCCATGTTATATCATACTCAGACCATCATAAATACTGTGGTAGGGCTGGTGCAACCGCATTGACCGCCCACTTGCTCAACTTCTGATCCCTTTTGTTGAGGCTGGTCGTGAAAACATGATACTAATCGGAGTTGAGCTGCTTTGAGTTACTCTGATAACCAGACTGATTATGATGTTGCTCATTGTTGTTACCAGAATGCTGCTGGTGTCCTCCTTGATTACCTTGACCTGGGTGACCAGACCCAGAGCCGCCGGACCCAAAACCGGCCCCTGACCCGCCGTGTCCAGAGCCGCCCGGCGGGCCATCGTCCTGATTGTTGGGGTGTGTAAAGTGATTCTTAAGTTTCTGCATGAAATGACACTCTCCCCATGTGTGGTCCGCCGGCTTATCGGGATGGTCGTGATCCAGACAAGGACCCTTCAGCGCCTCCTCCAAATTAAAGGCAGGCATGTCCTTATTAAAAGGTGGCCTAAACCTCCTATAGCCCTTGGGGTGATTCTGATTGGTACTTGCGTTGGCCACTAGTTCTGACCCGGCCTCAGGATTCTTACGTTTGCTCTCGCTACCATTGTTTGTCGTACTCTTGCTCTTATTGCCCTTCTTGCCTTGGCCGGCCTTCTCCTCGCCGGAGCTCGGATCCTTCGTATTGTTAGAGTCGGCGTATTTCGTGAGAGCCGTCATGAGCTCACCCATATCTTGACATGTGCGCTTGAGCCGGCCAAGCTTCTACTTTAGCGGGACAAAGTGGCAATTCTTCTCTAAGATGAGTACAGCCTGAGCCGCCGTTATCTGCTCCGAAGAGTGGAAGATGGTCGAGACCCGCCGTACCCAATGATGAGCTGACTCATTCTCCTATTTAACACAGTGATCAAGATCCACGATGGTCATGGGCTGTTTACATGTTCCTTGAAAGTTTTTAATGAATCTGGCTCTCAGCTCTGTCCATGAGTTGGTGGTATTGGGTGGCAATCCCTTTCATCATGTGCGGGTGGGGACTTCAAGCATCATGATGAAGTATTTGGCACAAACTGCCTCACTGACATCCAGCATCTCCATGGCTAGTTCATAACTTTCCACCCAAGCCTTTGGGAGTAAACCAGCGGTGTAATTTGGAACTTTGCGGGGGCCTTTGAAATCCTTTGGCAGCCGCTCACTCCGCAAAGCAGGTGATAAACATGGCACCCCCGGCCCACTCTGGTGGTTCCTCCAACTCCTACTGACACGGATGGCGCGGGCTCCTGGCAAGCCGCCTCGGCTAAAGTTGTCACCTCTTGCTGGCCTCTTGCACGATTTCCGAATGCTTGTGTATCCACAGCCGGCCAATGACCCGTTGGAATCTCTCGGTGCCGGTTCCTGCTGGAACCCGCCGGCGACTCGTAGCACCGGCTAAAACCCTAGCTAGGGAGAGGGGTTGAATGAACACGGCTCCGGCTGTAGGTGTACTTTTCCTGCTGGGCCATCACCGTCTGCAAGTATCCAATTTCGTTTCGCACATCCTCCGCAAAGGGCGCCTCATCCGGAATAGGAATTGTTTCGAGCCGGGTGGCTGCTGCCACCATATTCTCGGTCGGGTTAGAATAATGACCCGCCGGTGTTAGAAAGGCCGCAGGCGAGGCCTGATTTTGCCGGGGCGGTTGAGTCACTAGCCGAGCCGCCGGGCGGCTTCTAGGTGCATCCGCTGTTCGCCCTGTCCCTGGCATGTTGAAGAGGTTTCTTGCCTCATAACGTTCTAGCAAACAGGATTGATGACTCATCCGATGAACGGCGGCTGCCGATTGTTGCTCCAGTCCAAGACGGAAAGCGTCTGTCTTGATGTGTTCTGCCTCTTGCTCCATCTAGGCTTTTAACTCAGCCATCCTTTGCTGCTCTTCCGCCATCCGGTCCTTGATCCTTGCAATCTCCAAGTTCCTATCGGCTTGATTGTCCGGTGTAATGTCAGTAGACATTAGGGCCGCGAGCTCGTCCATCACATCCAAAAGAACTTGAGCCGGCGGCGGCGGGTTATCGCCTGAGGTGGGGGCCCTTGTGGGCGTACTATTCATGCCTGGGACTGACCCTGCCATGAACACGGCAGCATGAACCGGCAGCCCAAGATCGTCCGCCTCAGAGCGGTCCGACTCAGGGCAGAGCTCATCATAGCCCCCGAGCCCGCCGTTGTGAAGCCTGTAGACCGACTCTGTTTCTCCGCTTGAAGATTTGTCCTCTGAGTAAATGAGAGTTTCCTGTGATCCGGAAGCTTCCAGATCCATACCTTGATTAAATCCCACGAAGACGTGCTTCCGGCCCGGGCTAACGCGGGCGAGTTGCACACTACGAGTAGGTTGCCGACGCCGAGCCGGCACGACGAGGTTGGTGCAGACGTCCGGCTTGGGTGTTGCTCCATCAACTTTTTTGATGAACACGTGGATCCCACCGAATGGAACCCGGAAGCCATACTCCATAGAGCCGACATCAAGTCCCCAGCCGGCGTCGTTGATGTAGAGCCGGCCGCGGCGACTCTTGCTCATCCTACCAACCACATATACCTTGAGCCCCGGGAGAGAGCCCTTTGAGAACTCAACACCATCGAGCGCAAGCCCCACGGTGGGCGCCAACTATCGTGGTTTTCTCATAGCAGATATCCGGGTAAACGGACTTTGGTTCGAGGCCATTGCTAACGTGATGGACTCAAAGGGGTTGATGGGGACGAAAGACACGGATTTACCCAGGTTCGGCCCCTCAACTCCAGGTAATAGCCTACGTCCTGCTTGTGTTTGTATTGCTTGATGTATCGATTACAAGGGAGCTGAAGCTTGACCTAGTATTCGACAACCTCATCTCTAAGTCGCCCCGGGTCTGCCTTTATATAGGAGGTCTAGACCATGGGTCATACAATTGATAACCGACTCTCATTGTCTATCCGAGTCTTCCTCTATCTTCTTGTCCAAGTTGTCCCTGGGCGTCTTACACACCCGGGTCTTCTGGGCCACTTTCCGGCCCACCTTATGAGCCGACAAGCTTCCTGGGCTTTAGGACCACCGGCTCACCTTGGGCCAGTGTCCGAGCCGCCAAGCATAACCCGGAGCCCTTAGGGCAGGTCATACCATGGGGTTATATCCCCAACACGTACTGTTCGTGTGCATTTTAGCATTGCTACATATTCTAATTATGTGGATTGTGATGTGGTACCCATGCAAGCTTGTTCTGTTTTACTTGGTAGGCCATGGCAGTTTGATAAACATTCTGTACACCATGGTAGGACAAATCAGTATACTCTTGTTCATAAGGATCAAAATATCACTTTGCTTCCTATGTCTCCTGAACATATTATGAAAGATGACATTGTTAGAGCTAGTAAAGCAAAACAGGAGAAATATAAGAGTCAAAATCAGATTGTAGCACAGGAATTTGAGCAACACCATAAGCATAATAAACCATCACCTAGTGTTGCATCTGAAATAAAATTGAAGAGTGGATGTTTAGTTGCTACTAAATCTGATATTAATGATTTGGATGTTGCTACATCTGTTTGCTATGCTTTTTTATGCAAAGAGGTATTATTTTCATTCGAGTACATGCCTCCCTCTTTGCCTCCTGTTGTCATTAACATTTTGCAGGAGTTTGCTGACGTCAACAAGACGTGCCACCGGAATTACCACCTATTCGCGGGATTGAGCATCTGACTTAATTCCTGGTGCATCCCTACCCAACCGTGCGCCATACCGTACCAGTCCAGAGGAGACAAAGGAGATTATGTGTCAAGTACAGGAGATGCTTGACAAAGGTTATATACGTGAATCCCTTAGTCCTTGTGATGTTCCTATTATTCTAGTGCCTAAAAAGGATGGTACATCGTCCATGTGTGTGGATTGTAGAGGCATTAATAATATTACTATTCGTTATCGTCATCCTATTCCTAGACTGGATATATGCTTGATGAATTAAGTGGTTCTACAATTTTCTCCAAAGTTGATTTGCATAGTGGATACCATCAAATTCGTATGAAATTGGGAGATGAATGGAGAACAGCATTTAAAACTAAGTTTGGATTATATGAGTGGTTAGTCATGCCTTTTGGGTTAGCTAATGCACCTAGCACTTTCATGAGATTAATGAACGAGGTTTTACGTGCTTTTAGTGGACGATTTGTGGTAGTCTATTTTGATGATATATTGATTTTTAGTAGATCTTTGGAGGAACATTTGGAACATTTACGTGCTGTTTTTATTGCTCTATGTGATGCACGTTTGTTCGGTAACCTTGGGAAGTGCACCTTTTGCACCGACCGAGTATCTTTTCTTGGCTATGTTGTTACTCCACAGGGAATTCAAGTTGATAAAGCCAAGATTGAAGCTATTGAGAGTTGGCCGCAGCCCAAAACTGTCACACAAGTGAGGAGTTTTCTTGGCCTTGCTGGTTTCTATAGACGTTTTGTGAGAGATTTCAGCACCATTGCTGCGCCTCTCAATGAGCTTACAAAGAAGGACATGCTTTTTCTTGGGGTACCACACAGGAAGAAGCCTTCATGGTCTTGAAAGATAAGTTAACACATGCTCCTTTACTCCAACTTCCTGATTTTAATAAGACTTTCGAGCTTGAATGTGATGCTAGTGGAATTGGGTTAGGAGGTGTGTTATTACAAGATGGTAGACCTATTGCATACTTTTCTGAAAAATTGAGTGGGCCTACTCTGAATTATTCCACTTATGATAAGGAATTATATGCTCTTGTTTGGACTTTGGAAACATGGCAACATTATTTATGGCCCAAAGAATCTGTTATACATTCTGATCATGAATCCTTGAAACGTATTAAAAGTCAAGCAAAACTGAACCATAGACATGCTAAATGGGTTGAATTCATTAAGAAAATGTTATTGCTAATGCTTTGTCTCGTTGTTATACTATGCTTTCACAACTTGACTTTAAAATATTTGGTTTGGAGACCATCAAAGATCAATATGTGCATGATGCTGAATTTAGAAATGTGTTGCAGAATTGTAAAGAAGGGAGAACATGGAACAAGTTCATTATTAATGATGGATTGGTGTTCTGTGCTAACAAGCTATGCATTCCAGCTAGCTCCGTTCGTCTTTTGTTGTTATAGGAGGCGCACGGAGGAGGATTAATGGGACACTTTGGCATGAAGAATACGGACGACATACTTTCTACACATTTATTTTGGCCAAAGATGAGATGGGATGTTGAGCGTTTTGTTGCTCGTTGCACTACATGTCAAAAGCCTAAGTCACAGCTCAATCACTAGTAGAAAACAGACCTTTCGTCCCTTGCTTTAGTCCCGGTCTGGTCACGAACCGGTACTAAAGATCGTATTAGTGCTGGTTCGTGTCGGCTACAACGGCTAGGAGCAGGGCAACCTTTAGTACCGGCTCGTGAGGGACCTTTAGTACCGGTTCGTCTCACGAGCCGGTACTAAAGGGGGTGTGGCAGGGTTTTGGTCAGACATGGGCCCCGCTTGCACCTTTAGTACCGGCTGGTGTCACCAGCCGGTACTAAAGGGCAACCTTTAGTACCGGCTGGTGACACCAGCCAGTACTAAAGACTTCCTACATATACATCCGTCCGCAGCCGATCGAAAGAGCTCTGTTTTCTCCCCTGTTCTTCTTCTTGCTTGAAGCTCATCCTCCATTTTGCCAAGGATTTATCAAGATTTAAAGGTACCCCATCTATCCAAGTGTTCATAAAGGTTAGCAACTTTGCTCCTTCATCTCTTGCTAGATTAGCTTGTGGTATGCTCAAAGATATGTGATATGTGATTTGTGGGAGTTTATTTGATTTATATCCAATTTGAGCTCAAATTAACTTGTTAGGTTGCATATGTGTAGGTGTGGTTTATTTGGTGTGCCTTCCCATGTTCTTCTTCTTGCTCGAAGCTCATCCTCCATTTTGCCAAGGATTTGTCAAGATTTAAAGGCACCCCATCTATCCAAGTGTTCATAAAGGTTAGCAACTTTGCTCCTTCATCTCTTGCTAGATTAGCTTGTGGTATGCTAAAAGATATGTGATATGTGATTTGTGGGAGTTTATTTGATTTATATCCAATTTGAGCTCAAATTAACTTGTTAGGTTGCATATGCGTAGGTGTGGTTTATTTGGTGTGCCTTCCCACCATCCCCGGCCGTCCTAACCACTGTCCATCGTCCGCACCGTCTCGTTGCGGCACTGGCCACCTTGATGAGCCTCTTGTTCTTCTTAAAATATTTTAAAAAAAATTTACTTGTATGGTTTAGATAGCTGCATGTACAATTTACTTACTTGTATTATTGTTAGTTATTCTATAGTGTAATGGTTATGGTATCCGCCCACGTCGGCCCTCGTCCAGTCTATGATTCAGATGTGGTATGTCGTTAATTATCTTTTATAACTATTTCACACATCATCTAATGTCTATGACAATTAATTATGCCACCAAATTAACGTAGATATTTTTATCTATAGGAAGTAGTTGAACCAGAAATTTCAACCGACTATGCAATTCTGCTCGAGAAATTAACACAAGTTGAAAAAGAAATTGATCATTTGAAAGAAAAATTGAAAAGAACTGAAGATGAGAAGATGGGATTGGAGTTACATGTTGCCGATATCGTCAATGATCACAAGAACAAGATGGTTGGAATGCGCTTGAAGCTTAGAAAGATTAGAAAATATGCCATTGATAAAGAGGCTTGGTATCATTATGTTGTTGGCTCAATTGTTAGTTTAGTTGCGATTATGATCGCATTTGTTGTTGTATTCACATGTTTTAGATAGTTGGTGTTGTTTTATGAGATGTATATGTATGAACTATAAGTATCCATTATTTGCAGTAATAACATTTGGTCACTGCTAGCTCTACTTTTGGTTGTAATGTGATGATGAAGTTGTATTAATTTGGTCACCTAGATGTTGTGTAGTGAACATGAGCCGGCAATGGATGTACGATGACCGACTAAGTCCAGGGTTTCTTAATAGCCTGCATGATTTTATTCATGTGGCTAAGACAAATAAGCAGAATGGTTTCATGTGTTGTCCATGTTGTGACTGTAAGAATGATAGGAATTACTCTAACTCAAAAACCCTTCACTACCACCTGCTGAAGTTCGGTTTCATGTCTGGCTATAGCTGTTGGATCAAGCACAGAGAAAGAGGGGTTATAATGGAAGACAATGAATAAGAAGAGGATGATGACAACTATGCTTTCGCTGATACAACAATGGGGGAAGCTGAAGAAGAGGCATCAATGGGGGAAGCTGAAGAAGAGGCATCAGATGAGCCCGCTGATGATTTGGGTCAGGTCATTGCTGATGCAAAGAGAAACTGTGAAAATGATAAGGAGACGTTAAAGTTGAAACGCATGTTAGAGGATCACAAGAAATTATTGTATCCAAATTGTGAACATGACCAGAAAAAGCTGGGTACCACGCTGGAACTGCTGCAATGGAAGGCGAAGAATGGTGTAACTGACAAGGGATTTCAAGAATTGCTGATAATGATAAAGAAGATTCTTCCAAAGGATAACGAATTGCCTGAAAGTACGTACGAAGCAAAGAAGGTTGTCTGCCCTCTAGGATTAGAGGTGTAGAAGGTACATGCATGCCCTAATGAATGCATCCTCTACCGCGGTGAGGAGTACGAGAATTTGGATGCATGCCCGGTATGCGGTGCACTGTGCTATAAGATCCCCCGCAATGACCCTGGTGATGTGGAGGGCAAACACCACAGGAAGAGGGTTCCTGCCAAGGTGATGTGGTATGCTCCTATAATACCATGGTTGAAACGTTTGTTCCAAAACAAAGAGCATGCCAAGTTGTTGCGATGGCACAAAGAAGAACGTAAGAAAGACGGGATGTTGAGAGCACCCGCTGATGGGTCGCAGTGGAGAAAAATCGAGAGAGAGTTTGAGGACTTTGCAGCTGATGCAACGACCTTATGGTTTGGTCTTAGTACAGACGGCATGAATCCTTTTGGCGAGCAAAGCTCCAGTCACAGCACCTGGCCCGTGACTCTATGTATCTACAACCTTCCTCCTTGGTTGTGCATGAAGCGGAAGTTCATTATGATGCCAGTGCTCATTCAAGGCCCTAAGCAACCCGGCAACAACACTGATGTCTACCTAAGGCCACTAGTTGATGAACTTCTACAGTTGTGGAAAAAACCAGGTGTGCGTGTGTGAGATGCGCACACACAGAAGGAAATTGACCTACGAGCGTTGCTCTTTGTAACCATCAATGATTGGCCTGCTCTTAGTAACCTTTCAGGACATACAAACAAGGGATACAATGCATGCACGCACTGTTTAGATGATACTGAAAGTATATATTTGGATAAATGTAAGAAGAATGTGTACCTGGGACATCGTCGATTTCTACCAATCAAGCATATCTTAAGAAAGGCAGGCAACCATTTCAAAGGCGAGCCAGATAACCGGAAGAAGCCTGGCCTCCGTACTGGTGAATATATATTTGATATGGTCAAGGATTTACAGGTAATCTTTGGAAAGGGTCCTCGCGGATAATCTGTTTCGAATGACGCCAACAGACACGCACCCATGTGGAAGAAGAAATCTATATTTTGGGAACTTGAATATTGGAAAGCCCTAGATGTCCGCAATGCAATCGACGTGATGCATGTGACAAAGAATCTTTGTGTGAACCTGCTAGGCTTCTTGGGCATGTATGGAAAGATAAAAGATACACCGGAGGCACGCGAGGACAAGCAAAGAATTAATGAAAAAGACGGCTTGCCTCCAAAGCAGTATCAAGGTCCTGCCAGCTACGCTCTTACGAAAGAAGAGAAGGAAATCTTTTTTGAATACCTGCTCAGTATCAATGACCCATCTGGCTTCTCGTCGAATATAAAGGGAATAATAAATATGGCAGAGAAAAAATTTCAAAATCTAAAGTCTCATGACTGCCACGTGATTATGACGCAATTACTTCCAGTTGCACTTAGGGGGCTTCTACCGGAAAATGTTCGATTAGCCATTGTGAAGTTGTGCGCATTCCTCAGTGTAATTTCTCAGAAGGTAATCGATCCAGAAATCCTACCAAGGTTACAGAATGACCTGGTCCAATTTCTTGTCAGTTTCGTGTTGGTGTTCCCTCCATCCTTCTTCA
Source organism: Hordeum marinum (assembly GCA_022496015.1). NCBI lineage: Eukaryota > Viridiplantae > Streptophyta > Magnoliopsida > Poales > Poaceae > Hordeum > Hordeum marinum. The sequence goes on along the minus strand of CM039677.1, from coordinate 183,094,355 downwards.
ATATTATGACGCACGTTCTAGTGCACCTAGTCGAAGAGATTAACATTCTGGGTCTTGTATTTCTACACAATATGTTCCCCTTCGAGAGGTTCATGGGAGTCTTAAAGAAATATGTTCATAACCGTGCTAGGCCATAAGGAAGCATCGCCGAGGGATATGGAACAGAGGAGGTTATTGAGTTTTGTGTTGACTTTTTTCCTGACATTAAGCCGATTGGTCTTCCTGAATCGCGGCATGAGGGGAGACTGGGTGGAGAAGGCACATTAGGAAAGAAAGAAGCAATAAATATGGACGGGCATTCTTTCACTCAAGAACACTACACGGTTCTACAAAATTCCACCTTGGTGACTCCATATATGGAGGAACACAAGGATATTGTACGGTCCAAGAACCCGGAGCAGTCTGACCCCTGGATTGAACGTAAACACATGGAGACTTTTGCCAGTTGGTTGCAAACAAAGCTCATCAATGACAACGATGTTCCAGATGAACTGTACTGGTTGGCCAAGACACCAAGTTCGACTGTAACGACTTTCAAAGGGTACGAGATAAATGGGAATACATTTTACACGATCGCCCAAGATAAGAACACAAACCAAAACAGTGGTGTCCGCTATGATGCAACCAACTTTGAAGACACATATTATGGTTACATAGAGGAGATATGGGAACTTGACTATGGACCTGATCTTAAGGTCCCTTTGTTTTGGTGCAAATGGGTCAAATATACTGGAGGCGGGGTACAGGTAGACCCGTAGTACGGAATGACAACAGTGGATCTCAACAATCTTGGATACACAGACGACTCATTCGTCCTAGCCAATGATGTGAAGGACATGTCTAGCAAACCGAGGAGAAAAAAAGATAAGGAAGCGAATACATCATACGATGAGCCAAAGTGCCACATAGTTCTTTCAGGGAAAAGAAACATTGTGGGAGTGGAGGACAAGACAGACATGTCCGAAGATTATGAAAAGTTTCATGAAATCCCTCCCTTCAGAGTGAAGACTGACCCAAGCATCCTGTTAAATGATGAAGATTATCCATGGTTACGGCACAATCATAAGAAAGGGACCAACACGCAGAAAAAGTCTTACACCGCGAGATCCCACTCTGGGATGTGACCGGCTTCACCGTCATCACTTTGTATATATTTATGTGAAGGACATGCATGCATTTCCTAGCTAGCATGGTATATCTTTGTAACAATTTGTACACGAAGTGCATCCAGTTTTTGCCGTAACCCTCTCAACTCTCTAGAAGTTGCTATGTGGGTGAAATTATGATGTCATGCCAAGTTACAACCTTTTCAGAGTTCATTTGTACTGCTTTTCAAATTCAGGGTCATTTAGCTCAAAATAAATCATTAAATGCATGAAAAATATCAAATGAAGTCAGAAAGGGTTGAAAATTGATGATGTGCCTTTGAATGGTTCATATTGAACACACAAAAAGTATGGAGTTAAAATAAGTTATTAAAAATGAAATCCCTTTGTAATAGATGAGTTTTTGTCCGAAACCCTCATACTTCTTATGAGATTGTCCAATTTGTACACGAAGTGCATCCAGTTTTTGCCGTAACCCGCTCAACTCTCTAGAAGTTGCTATGTCGGTGAAATTATGATGTCATGCCAAATTATGATGCCACGCACCGGTACTAAAGGTCCACCGCCCCCGCGCTCTGTTGGAAGGACCTTTAGTACCGGTGCGTGGCCAGCACCGGTACTAAAGACCCTTTAGTACCGGTGCGTGCCACACACCGGTACTACGGTCTGTCTGGTATAAAAGGAGGAGTTCGTCGTCCCGGGACGAGCAACGCACCGGGAGAGCTCAAATTGCGCCGCCAGGCTGCCGAAATCGCCATTGTCGTCGCCCTCGCCGCCGTCGCCCTTGCCGCCATCGCCCTCACCACCGTCGCTCTCGCTGTCGTCGCCCTCGCCGCCGTCGCACCACCACCGCGCCATTGCCGTCGCCCTCACCATCGCCGTCGTCGCACCACCACCGCCGTCGCCCTCGCCGCCGTCGCCCTCGTCGCCCTCGCCCTTGCCGCCATCGCCCTTGCCGCCGTCGCCCTCGCCGCACCACCATAGCGCCATTGTCGTCGCCCTCACCACCGCCGCCGTCGCACCACCACCGCCGTCGCCCTCGCCGCCGTTGGTCGCGCCACCGTCGCCCTCACCACCGCCGCCCTCGCCCTCGCCACCGTCGCCCTCGCTGCCGTCGCCCTCTCCTACCCGAACGCCGCCCCTCGCCATCGTCGCCCTCACCACCGCGGTCGTCGCCCTCGCGGCCGTCACCCTTGCCGCGGTCGCCCTCGCCTACCCGGACGCCGCCCCTCGTCGCCGGTCCCGTCGCCGCCGGCCCACTCACTCCGGCCGCCGCTACGTGATCCCGTTGCCGCCGCCCCGAGCCCGTCGCCGACGCCACCTCCGGGTCAGGAGGCTAGGTGAGATCCCTCTCCCCGACGATCACCCCGATGATTGTCGGACTAGTGTGTAGATGCTAGGGTATCTAGGGTCCCTCGACGTCGAACCCCGACACCCCGACACGACACCCCCGACACCCGACCCCGACCACGACACAACACCCCTATTTAGTTAGTTAGTTAGTTAGGTTGTCAGGTTATTAGGATATGTGTTAGTTTATGTTTAGTTTAGGTTTAATTTAGTTTATGTTTAGTTTAGTTTTAGGTTTAATTTAGTTTGGATCCTATTGCGTGTGTGACTTTTGGTCTTTCATCGATCCTAATTTAGTTTAGGGTTTCATGTGTGTTCTTGATGGAGGAATCCCGACTGTTGTCGTGGGGGGTGCTTCCTATTTCTCCTCTTCTTTGCGATATACTCATCGATATATTGTGCAAGAAGAGGAGAGGGGAAGTGCCCATCACCGCCGGTCGAACCTATTACTGCGAGAGAGTGTCCACCAACATATATACACCACCGTATCAATGTGAGAGAGTGCGCACCAACACACCATGAGATATGTGAGAGTTATTTAAGGAAAGTCTTGACAGACCGATAGTCACACACGCATTAGGATCCAAAGCGTGCCATAATTCTTGATTTTGCTCGATGCTAAGTGTTAATTTTGCTAAGTGTTAATTTTTAAGTGTTAATTTTGCTAAGTTTTATTTAATTTTTATTCGTAATTAAGTATTTCTTCTCGACGTCGACGATGCCGATCCCGCATCCTCGTCGTCGAGTTGCCGGAGGAGGTCACTTGCTTGAGCCGAGGGGCCCTGTCAGGGACTGGGCTCCGCCGGGCTGGTACTGGGAGGTGCTGCCTTTCGGGCGGCGCAGCTTGGTGAGGAGCCAGCCCGTCGTCGACCCGGAGGTTCTGTGGTGGCGGCCGCATGGGCCACAGATGATCGAGAGGCTTGAGTCCCCCGCGGAGGTGGTACAGTACCATGTCACCAAGGAGAACGAGCATGTCCGACGCTACATGGCAGCTTTGGAAGCCAGGTCCGACAATACCTGGCAGATTCTTCAGGGATCTCACAGGAGCTATGTTCCTGTGATGGTTCCTTCTCTTTGGGTGTCCACCGCCTGCCCCGATATCCACGGGGCACTAGGGTTCTAGATAGATCGATATATTAGCTAGCTACTATTATGATGTATTATTATGATGTATTAGCTAGATCGATGGAGATTAGCCGATGTATTGAAAATTATCCAAGATTATGCAGATGAGATCTTTTCTAAGAACTATACTATATATGTATTCGATGATGCATTATTAATTAACTATCAGTTATTTTTCTTCTTGAATGCATGCTAATTTAAATACTAATTTTTTTTATCTATATTATTATGGACTAGTTATTAAGCTATGGACAATACCGGTAGAGCTCATGAAGAGGACATCTTCGACATGATACGCTCCTCCGAAAACCCAGCGGGACCTTCGAGGTGAATCACATGATCATGATGATGGCTCACAATATCTGAACGATCAAGGTGATGGATGTGAGACCGAGGAAGAACAACTTATGTTCCAAAATCCGGAACAACCAACAATGTTCGGCGAGGTATATACACATCCATTAGCCTCTGGTGATCATTACATGTGTATTAATTGATTTGTATATATATATATTAACAAATCTTTCTTATTTTAATTATCAGCCCTCCGGATCGAGCCAATCTAGTAGAAATGTACGAGGCGCTGCCAAAATATTTGACGGCAACGTAAAGCTCAATCTTGATGCTTTCAAACATAATGGCGAACCGAATCACCATGAAGCCAATGCCAAGACATTTGTGCGTCAATGCGGAGTGGTTGTTAGGGACGGAGTCCCGATCACAATGCATGAATGGATTCAGCCAAAGGAACCAAAACCAAGAGTGAATTATGTCGATACAAGAATTAAAGATGCCCTTTGGCGAGAGCTCATGGAGCATTTCACCCTACCAGATTCTCTCTTGGAGCGTCAAAGGAACAAAGTCAAGGAGTTTGCTCTCCATAAGATGGCCGGCACGTTCCAGACTTGGAAGAAAAGATTATGGACCGAGTACAACACTAGAGGCAAGAAGGCGCACGAATTCAAAGGAATATACGAGAAGGTAAGGGATCACTGGGACGCATTTATTGAGTACAAGACATCGATAGCTGCTATGGAGAAGTCGGCAAAGAATAAGATAAATGCTGAGAGAAAAAAGTATCACCATAAACTAGGGATAGCTAGATACAAGTCAGCCATTCCTAAGTGGGATGCATTACAGAATAAGATGCTTGCTAAAGGGATCACTCCAGTAACCTTCAACTGGCCCAAGAGGTGCAGGAAATGGTTTTTTGCGCATGGGGGAAAGTTGGACCCAGCCACAGGGAAGATTATTGCACTGGCCAGTCTGAAGCATGCATCAGATGAGTTGATTCAAGCAATAAAAGATGCCCAAGAAGGACGGTTTCACCCCGATAGAGAGAACGACGAGCTTATACGCGCCCTCGGGAATGCCGAACACGGAGGACGAACACGAGGCATGGACGTTGTTCCATGGTACGAGGGGTTTGCGAGATGGCAGGACAGTTATAAAAGCCATTCGAGAAAAAAGAAGGTGGAAGCAGACCGACTTTCGAAGTTGGAACAGAAGTACGAGCAGCAGCAGCTGCAGATACAGGTACTGACCCAGCAAAGGGAAACTCCGCAGCAGGAGGCAGGGGAAGAACCCGTCCCATCTACAATGCAGAAAAGTAGCGTGGGTTCCACAGGGGCACCGCTGGGTCACACCCCCGTGGATGATATCACCGAGAAGACATCTTGTGAGCTAATCCAGAAAATGAAGAACATACCCGTGCGGGTCGCGACGGGCTATGCTTTACCAAAGACACCTGATGTTCTCTGGCATTGCAATCCGGTTCCAGCTAGGTATGCTCATGTCGCGGTGGACGCAATAGAGCCGGGATATGATGAACTATTGCTTGACATCCCTGGAGGTGAGGGGGAGTCCACATTGGCAGAAGCCGGTCGTGGTCTCATTCTATGGAGTAAGGACTGCATCGTCTTTCCACACTCGGCGCTAAGGCCACCGGCTCCTCCGAGTATCGATGTCCAGCGCGAGGGATCCCAGCCAGAGGCATCGCAGCGCCAGCAGTCCTCCCCACCTCGCCAGCAGTCCTCCCCACCTCGCCAGCAGTCACCTCGGCATCAGTCACCTCGCCAGCAGTCCTCCCCACCTCGAGCTCCCCCACAGTCATCCCAACCTCGAGAGGCGTCCCACCTCGCCAGCAGTCCTCCCCACCTCGCCATGAGCAGTCCTCCCAACCTCGGGACGGAGCACGACGCGAGTCCATATCATCATCGATATCGATCTCTGCCACGTGAGCCGACTCCACCCCGGCAGTGGTCCCGCCAGCAGGGCTCCCAAAAGAGGAAGGCCACCAGCAGTCCTCTTCGAAAGAAAGCAAAGAAGAAACCTGAGCCTCCAGCCAAAAGGAAGCTGCCTTATGACATGACACCGGAGGAAAATAAAATTGAATGCGATCTCGAAGTGAAAGCCTTTTTTGCGAAGAAGACCGTGCCGCCAAAGGAGGTAATACCCAAGGAAGTCCAAGAGCACTTTATGGAACACTTTATTGATCGACCCCTGGCATATGTCGAGCGTATGCCGACAGACTATGAGCGACAGATTCAGAAGGCAAGTGAGCAGAGAAGTCGGCCCCGCCCAAGGAAGAAGTCGGGAAGTACAGCATCAACTAGCGAGAAAACAGTTCCCCAGCTCGGAGAACAATCCAAGCAATCGATCTCTCTGCTCAAGGTGAGTACCAATCCAAGCAAGCAACCGATCCAACCAGTCGACGAGCAAGGCAACCCAATCGACCTCAAAGTACTAAAGGCTGCAGGTCTCACTCTTGACCAAATCCTTGGCACCGAGGAAATCCGCGGGTACGATGCAACTAAGTACGCAATGCAATATGCCGTCGGAAAACCACTTGTCACACCCGAGCAGTACAAGGAACTACCAACTGCTGATTGGTACATGCATGAAGCAAAGCGAGGGGAGACGGCGATCATGGTCAAAGTAAGGAAAGAGCATTACATCAATGCATGTGACATATGTATTGAATTCTCAGAACTTTTCCAGTTATACCACATGGACTCTATCGACAAAACTCTAATCAGTTGCTATTGTCTGTAAGTGATTTATATCTTTATTAATTTAAGTCTCTAGCTAAGATATCATTCATTGGCTTATCCTCACTATATATGTTCTTTTCTATGCTATTATGCAGATTGAAGATGTGGGAATTGAAACAAGAGGGAATCGATGACATTGGGTTCATCGACCCAAGTACCGTTAATGGTCATGTGGTAAAACATTATGCCAAGGACACGGAAGATCTCTTGGAAAATTTTCTAGAGGCAATAATGAATACCAACAAATCTACTATAATATTTCCTTACAACATGGGGTGAGTGTTTACTCTCTTGTATACCACAAATTCTATTTTTGCTTACTAGCTCGCTGTCAAGTGTAGTTGATGAGTTATATGCACATGTCTGCTTAATTATATAAACTTCTACACAGAGACCACTATATCCTCCTATATATTATCCTCGCGGATGGACTTGTTCAAGTGTACGACTCACTAGATACACCAGAACAATCATACCTAGACTTGTATTTTATGATAGAACGATAATTTCAATCTTTATCGACCTTGCTTTCTTTCATTATTTCCTGGTATCAAAAGTAATTATAATAACTCTTTCGTTCTTTTTCTTTGTCGGGTAGTATTTGGAAAAAAGATGATAGAAAAAAACCATCACGATCGTCAATGGAAACCGAAGCTGAAGTGGAAAAAGATGCAGGTAATTAAGAAGTACTACTAGGTCCGCTCATCTCATTAATTCTATTTTCAATACCATTATCATGCTCGATTATTAATTATCTTATTCAATTCTATTCTTTTGCAAAGTGCGCGAAGCAGCCATAGGGGACAAATTTATGTGGATATTTCCTCTGCGAGAACATTTGCATCTAGACCAAAAGTCATATACGTCGCAGAGCAGCACGTGAAAGACAACTCCAGGTTTGGCAGATGATGTCGAAGCTCTCACCCGAGAAATGCTTTGTAGCACTTCAAGAGGAATTTGTGGCATTTCTTCTTCAACATGTCATTCATGTAAACGGAGAGCACTATATCCTTACCGCCACCTCAATAATGCCAGCAAATCAGTAGTAGAGAACTGAGATTTCATCCGGAGCACTAGCTAGATAGTCCCGGCCGGGTTTTGGGCCTTAAGTTAATTATAAGTCCCGAATTTATATGGATGTGTAATTCCATTTGTATATATATATACTAAGTATGAGATATTGTATATTATATTACATATATATATGCATGAACTTGTGTACTGTTTACAGTATGTAGCACCGTAAAATAAATTTGAAATGAATGGAAAACACAAAAAATAGAGAGGAAAATTAAAACCTAACTAAAAGCTAAAACAAAAAAACAGAAGACTTAGTACCGGTTGGTATCACCAACCGGTATTAAAGGTCTTCCACCACCAGTCCACGCAGGCAGCCACGTGGAGGGCCTTTAGTACCGGTTCGTGGTCCAACCGATACTAAAGGTCTGGACCTTTAGTCCCGACCCGTTAGTACCGGTTGGGGAACCAGTACTAAAGGTCCATCCGGCTCGGGACTATAGGCCTATTCTGCACTAGTGAATCCTCATGGTTTACATATGCCTTTGCCTCTACCTAGTGTTCCTTGGGAGGATATATCTATGGACTTTGTTTTAGGTTTACCTCGAACAAAGAAGGGGAGGGATAGCATATTTGTTGTCGTGGATAGATTTTCCAAAATGGCACACTTTATACCATGTCATAAAAGTGATGATGCTACTCATGTTGCTGATTTGTTCTTTTGTGAAATTATTCGGTTGCATGGTGTGCCAAATACAATTGTTTCAAATCATGATGCTAAATTTCTTAGCCACTTTTGGAGATGTTTATGGGCTAAGTTGGGGACTAAACTACTTTTTAGTACTACATGTCATCCCCAAACTGATGGCCAAACTGAAGTAGTCAATAGATCATTGTCTACTATGCTTAGGGCTGTTTTGAAGAATAACCTGAAAATGTGGGAAGAATGCTTATCTCATATTGAATTTGCTTATAATCGTTCGCTACATTCTACCACTAAGATGTGCCCTTTTGAAGTTGTGTATGGTTTCTTACCTCATGCACCTATTGATTTGTTGCCTCTTCCATCTTCGGAGAAGGTTAATTTTGATGCTAAAGAACGTGCTGAATTGATATTAAAGATGCATGAGTTAACGAAGGAAAACATTGAGCGTATGAATGCTAAATACAAAATTGCTGGAGATAAGGGTAGAAAACATGTTGTCTTTGCACCTGGAGATCTTGTTTGGTTACATTTGCATAAGGATAGATTTCCTGATTTGCGCAAGTCAAAGCTAATGCCACGTGCTGATGGTCCTTTTAAGGTGTTAGAGAAAATAAATGATAATGCATATAAACTTGAGCTACCTCAGAGTTTGGGGTTAGCCCCACTTTTAACATTGCATATTTGAAGCCTTATTTGGGTGAGGAAGATGAGCTTCCGTCGAGGATGACTTCAGTTCAAGAAGGGGAGGATGATGAGGACATCCCTACTAATGCTACACCCACAACTCCGACTGCTATACATATAGGACCAATTACTAGAGCTCGTGCACGTCAATTGAATTACCAGGTACTTTCATTTCTTGCAAATCCTTGTAATGTTCATGAACATATGATGCTGCCTAAATTAGATACTTTTGTTTTACTTATGAATGAAGGACCTGGCATGGACAAGAAGGATGACCATTGGAGCGGGATCAAGGATGGAGAAGAAGGTGCGCCCGCGGGAAAGAACAATGGAGCTTCTAGTGATGATTTTCGCACTTTGAAGCCACCATAATGGGAGCAAGAAGTGTTGGAAGAAATATGCATGATGCCACTTTATAAAATTCGTCCCTAGGCTAATATAGGTGCTGCTCCACCTTATTGTTGGGCCGGGCCCATGTAATTTCGAAATACCATATTATAGGCTGTTTTATAGTCCATATGGATGGGGAAACTGAGTTAGGGTCGGTTTCGGACCCCTCATCCAAGGGGCCACGAAATTCCCCTCTATTCCCCCATATATACAGCCCTTAGGGTGTCGTTTTAGGTTTGGGTTTTGTTTAGATTACAAGTTCGCCATATATGCAACTTCGCGTTCTTCGTTTGTGTTCCACGACCAGACAAAGGCATCACAGAACCCCACTTCATCAATAAAGCTTTCCTCTTATATTCGCAATATCCAAATTGCAATCTTAGTTTCTTTCTTGTTCTTCATTTGCATGCAGGAAATAGACCATCGTGGTCAGATTGATCGTGCTCCGGCATGGTCAATAACCTCTCAGAGTTGGTTTAGCGATTGCTAAGGCGCGATGTCATCACACGTTCATAGTCGGATCGTCAAAGTCTACTCCACCAAAAATGATAGCCACCATCTCAGTGAAAGACAGGGACAACTTCACCTCTATCACGTTGGCCATGTCGCTCAAGCCAACGGTCGATACTGTTGGGGAGGTGGTTGCTACTCCATCATCATCCCCACGCACGACAGCAGAGCCAGCGCTAGGACTTCCTCTGGGGGTGATAACTACACGCCAAAGTTGTAGGCATATCGTTGCCGACGACAGTACTATGGACACAAATGAGGACTCCTTGGCCAAGGTTGTGCGGCGTAAAGCAACATAGAACTTTGACAACCAAGATATTACATCATCATCCAAATCCTTTTTAGCTTTTTCCAATACATCCATTGTTCCTAAGTTGAATAATGTAGGTGTTAGTATAGCAAAGAATGAGAATGATATTTCTATTTTGACTAACACTTTGAAACATCTGGAATATGACTGAGTAAATGTTACACCACGTGTTTCTAGGAAGTCTTATGCCTATCATACTGATGAGCAAGAGTTGCATGCCACATCAGATGGTCAGCTAATCTCTCATTTAGTACGAATTGTTTTAGACATAGGCCTAGATGAACCCGCGCTTAGCTCATTAATTGAGCTTACATAATCTAGACGTAAATCAAAGACCACATGCTCGAAAAAAGATAGTAATTCCCATAAGAGGGCGGAATGTTCTAAATATCCTATTGTTTCATCACGAATGAAATGTTTTGAATAGTAGAGGTCATCGTGATTTCGCTAAATATTTATTCATTGTGCAATGTAATAGGGAATACAGTTTAGATTTTCTCGCTATCTCTGAAACAAGGAGACGTGATTTCTTAGTAACTCTGCTTAACCCTCTTCCTGACGAGATAGACTTTACTTGTCTTTCATGATCTCCTAGAAGTCATTTTGGGGGCATTTTACTTGGTGTAAATACACGGACTATTGGTTTTTGGCTAGTTCAGATGGGGAGTTTCACGTTAAACTCCATATTCACAACAAGGCTGACAACTTCACACGGACCCTAGTCGTCGTGTATGGGGCGGCCCAGGCTGAGTTCAACGATGATTTTGTCTATGAATTGGTTAATGCCTGCCCCATTCTTATAGGTGGGGATTTTAATTTGCTTAGATTTCCAAATGAGAAAAGCCATGGTAGGTTTGGTAATCATTGGCCTTTACTTTTCAATGGTTGTCATCGATAGTATCCATCTGTGAGAGGTTTCCATGATTGAAAGACAATCCACTTGGGAAAACAGTCTTCCGAAACAGACATATGAGAAACTAGATCGTGTTTCAACGGATACCGACTGGGAATCGAAATTTCCCATGGTGTATGTTCATGCTCTACCTTGTATTGAGGCTATATTAGACCATGCAGCCATTCTCCTAAATACTGGTTTGTCACAACCACAACATAGATGCAAGTTCAAGTCTGAATTTTCTGGTTGCTTTGGGATTGCTTGCATGATATGGTAAAGGAGGTGTGGGAGAAACCATTGGTCGGGCATACCCCAATCCACAAATGGTATAACAAATTGCCTGCATTATGCAAATTCCTTGGTGGTTGGGATAGGCATATGGTGGGTATCCTCAAAAGGGAGAAGCTTCCTCTTTCATCTATCATTAATGAATTAGAAGGTTTGGCAGAGGTTAGACCTCTATCTGAACATGAAATTGAGATCAAGAATCATTCGAATGCACATATAGCTACATGATGCATGAAGAGGAACTCAAATGGTACCAACATTCTAACCCTCAATTTTTCCTAAAAGGTGATTCAAATACTACATATTTTCATGGAGTCGCCAATGGCAGACACCAGAAGAAAATTATACATTCCCTACAACAGGATGATGGCACGATTGAGGGGCATGAGCAACTTAGATGCTATATCACTAATTAATATAAAAATTTCTTTGGACCCCTAGATGAAGGGAACTTCTTGATGGATGATTCCCAAACAGATGACACCCCCGGGTCTCTGATGAGGAAAAAGACCTTCTAACGACCCCATACTCCGAGAAGGAAGTTAGAAAGGCAGTTTTCCTAATGGAACACAACAAAGCCCTGGGTCCAGATGGTTTTCTCGTTGAGTTCTATCCGAACTTTTGGGAAGTCATCGAACCGGATCTCCTGCTTTTGTTTAGCGACCTAAAATTTGGCCAACAAGAATTGTTTCCCTTAAACTTCGGCGAGATTATTCTATTACCTAAGGTTAATGAGGCTGAAAGGATACAACAGTATTGACCTATTTTCCTCCTCAATGTTAGTTTTAAAACATTCATGAAGGTTGTGACTATAAGGCTAAATTTGGTTACTGAACATGTGGTTCGTCCATCACATATTACTTTTATGCAAGTCGGGCACTATTGGGAAACTTAGTAGAAAACAAGAAAATCACCCTACGTTCAACCAGGAACACTACGAAGATACAATGAATGGTTGGGATCATATTGTTAACAACTTCGAGCTGTAGCGGAAGAAGATGAGTCGGTGTAGATCCTTGATGAAGTCCCTCGGACCCTATATGAATGATCACATGAACTGCCCACCAATGATCCCTTGAATCAAAGACCCAAAGAACAACCTCTCTACTTGGTTGCGAGTGTACGACCTTCACGACCCGTTTGCATGCGCTTCGCCACCCAGAGCTCAACGTCGTTGAAGATTTAGATAGGGAGAGAACCAAACTAGGCTTCAATTATGAGTATTAGAGGATCTAGGTCTAGCTCTAATTGACCAACTAGGATCAACTAGAACTAGAACCAGAGGACTAGAGGAGACTTCAAAAGTTGTGCATAAAAGGTTGCAAAATCTCTCGTATATATAGGTGGGAGAGGGAGGAGGGGATTCCACCAAGGAGGGAAGGTTTCCCTCCGGTGCGCCAAACATAGGGGGAGAGGACACCCTCCCTAGTCCAATCCAGCCTCCCCTTGTGGTCCAAGTTTCCTTCCATTTCTTATCCATTTAAGGCTCATTGATATTAAATTTAACGTCTCCAGGAACATTTTCTACCTCTATATTATTTATCGATAGTACCCAGTTGATAACCCACAAGTATAGGGGATCAATTGTAGCCTTTCTCGATAAGTAAGAGTGTCAAACCCAATGAGGAGCTAAAGGTAGAACAAATATTCCCTCAAGCTCTATCGACCACTGATACAACTCTACGCACGCTTAACGTTCACTTTACCTAGAACAAGTATGAAACTAGAACTACTTTGTAGGTGTGACGGGATAGCTTTGCAAGATAATAAATAGCATGTAAATAAAAACTAGGACTGCTAAGATAAAGTAACAATTAAGTTAATTTAACGAATGTGGAAAAGTAGTGGTAGGAGTTGCGGAATTGTCCCTAGGCAATCGATAACTAGACCGGTCATCATTATTGCAATTTTATATGAGGGAGAGGCATAAGCTAACATACTTTCTCTACTTGGATCATATGCACTTATGATTGGAACTATAGCAAGCATCCGCAACTACTAAAGTTCATTAAGGTAAAATCCAACCATAGCATTATAAGGTATCAAGTCCTCTTTACTCCCATATGCAACAACCCGCCTACTCGGGTTTATGCTTCTATCACTCAAGCAACCCACCATAGGCACATCATGAACACATTGCAACACCCTACAGCGAGGATCCCTCCTGTTTGCGCGACACGGAGAGCACCATAGGATAGCACCAATAATAAAACATGCAACTCAAACAAATCATGATCATCAATCAACCCATATGATAACAAAAATCTACTCAGACATCATAGCAAGGCAACACATCATTGGATAATAATATAAAGCATCATGTTTAAGTAGAGGGTACAGCGGTTGCGGGAGAGTGGACCGCTGTAGATAGATGGGGGAAGGTGATGGAGGTGTTGGTGAAGATGACAGAGTTGTTGGAGTAGATCATCGTCACGATGATGGCTCCGGTGGCGTTCTGGCGCCATCAGGAGAGAGGGGGAGAGAGCCCCCCTCCTTATTCATCTTCCTTGACCATTGTCCTATATGGGAGAAGGGTTTCCCCTCTGGTCCATGGACTCCATGGCGGCGGAGGGGCGAGAGCCCCTCCGAGATTGGATCTCTCTCTTTGTTACCTTCTATTTCTGTGCTCCCAGATTCTGGCCTTTCACCATTTCTTAAATATGCAGAGATCCTTAAATCCGATTGGGTTGAAATTTTGAGGGGATCTTTACCAAAAAAATTAGCTTTATTGGGGCCAAAGGACAGCTCCACCCGACCTAAGGTTTGTCCACAAGCCTGTCAGGCGTCGCCAGGGGGTGGGTCGCGCCTAGCAGGCTTGCCACCTCCTCGGGCATCGTCAAACGTTGATTATTTTTCCCAAAAATCACATATATTCCAAAAAAAACTTCGGAAGTTTTTATCGCGTCTGGACTTCGTTTGATATGGATTTTCTGCAAAACAAAAAAACATGCAACAAACATGAATTGGCACTGGGCACTGGATCAATATGTTAGTCCCAAAAATAGTATAAAAAGTTGTCAAAAGTATATGAAAGTTGTAGAATATTGGCATGAAACAATAAAAATATTGTAAATACGACTGAGACGTATCAGCATCCCCAAGATTAATTCTCGTTCATCCTCAAGTCGGTAAATGATAAAAAAGATATTTTTGAAGTGGAATGCTACCTAGCATAATCTAGTTCATATAATCTAATCATCGCATGAATATTAAGACACGAGTGATTCAAAGCAATAGTCTACCATTTGACATTAAGACAATAATACTTCAAGAATACTAATAAAGCAATTGTATCTCTTCAAAATATAATGGCAAAAGAAAGTTATCCCTACAATATCATATAGTCTGGCTATGCTCCATCTTCCCCACACAAAGTATTTATATCAAGCACAATCCCGATGAAAAGTCAAGCAATTGTTTCACACCTTTTATGTTCTCAAACTTTTTCAACTCTCATGCAATACATGAGCGTGAGCCATGGATATAACACTATAAGTGGAATAGAATATGGTGGAGGTTGTGAAGAAAAAGGATAAGATAGTCTCACATAAACTAGGCATATCAACGGGCTATGGAGATGCCCATCAATAGATATTAATGTGAGTGAGTAGGGATTTCCATGCAACGGATGCACTAGAGCTATAAGTGTATGAAAACTCAAAAAGAAACTAAGTGGGTGTGCAGCCAACTTGCTTGTTCATGAAGACCTAGGGCAACTTGAGGAAGCCCATCATTGGAATATACAAGCCAAGTTATATAATGAAAAATTCCCACTAGTATATGAAAGTGACCAAATAGGAGACTCTCTATCATGAAGATCATGGTGCTACTTTGAAGCACAAGTGTGGAAAAAGAATAGTAGCATTGTCCCTTCTCTATTTTCTCTCTTTTTTATTTATTTATTTTATTATTTTTGGTGGGCATCTAAGGCCTTTTTTTTATTTGGGCTTCACTGGCCTCTTTTATTTTTCATAAATTCTGGAGTCTCATCCCAACTTTTGAGGGAATCATAGCTTCCATCATCCTTTCCTCACATGGAACAATGCTCTAATAATGATGGTCCTCACACTTTTATTTACTTACAACTCAAGAATTACAACTCAATATCTGGAACAAAATATGACTCTATGTGAATGCCTCCGGTGGTGTACTGGGATATGCAATGATCTAGCATAGCAATTGACATAAAAACGGACAAGCCATGAAAACGTCATGCTATAGATCTTACGATCATGCAAAGCAATATGAAAATGATGGTGCGTGTCATAATAAATGAAACAGTGGAAGTTGCATGGCAATATATCTCGGGATGTCTATGGAAATGCCATAATAGGTAGGTATGGTGGCTGTTTTGAGGGAGGATATATCGTGGGTTTAATGCACCGGCGAAAGTTGCGTGGTACTAGAAAGGCTATCAAAGGTGGAAGGGTGAGAGTGCGTATAATCCATGGACTCACATTAGTCATAAAGAACTCACATACTTATTGCAAAAGTCTATTAGTCATCAAAGCAAAGTATTAGACGCACGCTCCTAGGGGAGAGGTTGGTAGGAGTTAACCATCGCACGCTCCCGACCCTCACACAAAGGTTGACAATCAATAAACAAATCATGCTCCGACTTCCTTACATAACGGTTCACCATACGTGCATGCTACAGGAATTACAAACCTTTACACAAGTATTTCTACAAATCTACAATTACTCACTAGCATAACTCTAATATCACCATCTTTATATCGCAAAACGATTGCAAGGAATCAAACACATCATATTCAGTGATCTACAAGTTTTATGTAGGATTTTATGTCTAACCATGTGAATGACCAACTCTTGTTAACTCTCATGAGAGTTTAATTATTTCTAAAAAATATATTCCCATGCTCTAACAAATATAAGTGAAACAAAAGAGCATTCTACAAATGGCGGTTTTCTATGTGTAGAGAAACAGACAATCCAAACTTCAAATGATATAAGTGAAGCACATGAAGGATTGTATAAAGCCATACTCAAAGAATATAAGTGATGTGCAAAGAGCCTTCCATAAATAAACCAAGGACTTTATCATACCAGCATGGTTCATTATTAAAATAAAAATAAAAATCACATGACGCTCCAAGATTTACGCATATCATGTGATGAATAAAAATATAGCTCCAAGTAAAATTACCGATGGTTGTTAGAACAAAGAGGGGATGCCTTCCGGGGCATCCCCAAGCTTAGTTTCTTGGGAGTCCTTGAATACTACCTTGGGGTGCCTCGGGCATCCCCAATCTTAGTCTCTTTGCACTCCTTATTTCTTCATCCATCGTGATCTCACCCAAAACTTGAAAACTTCAATCACACAAAACTTAACAAAACCCTCGTGAGATACGTTAGTATAATAAAACAAATCACCACTTTAAGTAATGGTGCCAACCAATTCAATTTTTTTTGCATTTTAGCTCCTATAATATAACTTTTCAATGGCTTATACCACCGATACAATCGATAGTTTAATCAAAACAAGCAAACCAATGCATTAAAAGCAGAATCTGTCAAAAATAGGACAGTCTGTAGTAATCTGAACATTCACCATACTTATGTAACTCTCAAAATTCTGAAACATTAGGAAAAAATAAAATATTTGCATAGTAGTACCGTGTAAAAATTTCAGAAATTTTTAACATTCCAGTAAAAATGTAAATTCACGCACTACAGCCAAAGTTTCTGTTTTTGCACTGCACACACCAAACAAGCAATCTAATTATCCTAAAGGCAAATCTTGGCACATTATTTTTATAATACAATGGATTTGAACAAGGGGATAATTATTTCTGTTGAAAAGTTTCTGTAATCAAGATTCACAAAGTTTCCATGGGCATGAACAAAGTTCAAGGCTAGCCCCCACTTCAACGTTGCTCGTCTTTCTCAGTTTCACTTTTATTTTTGAAAAAGTATTAGGTTCCCCTCTTTATTTTATTTTATTTTTTGAAATATATAAAATCACACAACAGAATAAAATGACTCTCTAAAACTTCTGGGTTGTCTCCCTGGCAGCGCTTTCTTTAAAGTCATTAAGCTAGGCATAAAGTGCTCAAGTAATGGATCCACCCGGGCCCCAAAGTATATCAAAGCCAATTTTAAATAGCAATGATTTTTAATTAAGTAGTGAGAACAAAGTGATATAAATCATGTTACAATGAAGTCTTACTCTCTTCCTATGCATTGGCATGTCATACAAGAACAATTCATTTACACCAAGTAAAGGCCAATGCATAGCATACGTAGTTTCTTGCAATTTTATTGTATCGGAAACATTGAGAGGCGGAGATGTAGTACCTCTCTCATAATAATTGCAAGTAGGAGAAGAAAGCAAATGCATATTATATTTATCAATATCATCATGTGCAATAGTAAAAGGCAACCCATCTACATAATCCTTAATAAGTGCAAACTTCTCCAATATAGTGTTGTTGGGAGAATTTAAAAAGATAATAGGACTATCATGTGCGGGTGCAATAGCAACAATTTCACATTTAACATACGGAACTATAGAAAGTTCAACTTCATAAGCATAATTCATATTGGCATCATGGCCACAAGCATAACAAGCATCAAGTTCATCAAAAAGGGATATATCAAACGAATCCAAGGGATCATAACAATTACATAGCATTCATCCTTCGGTAAGCACGAAGGGAAATTAAACAATGTATGAGTTGAAGAGTTACTCTCATTAGAAGGTGGGAACGAGTAGCTAATCCGCTCTTCCTCCTTTTGTTCTTCGCTCTCCTCCTCATCTTTTTCATCTAATGAGCTCACAGTTTCAGCAATTTCTTCTTCCATAGATTCCAGCAAAATATTAGTCTCTCCCAAGGCAGTAGAAATTCTCTCAATAAATTCAATAATATCAGCATTGCAATCATAATTCTCATAGAAATATTTAAGTGTATGGCAAAAAATTCAGATTCGTAAGGAATATCATCATCATACTTTTCAAGCAAAGAAGCAATTTCATAAGCACCTTTAAAAACAAAAATTCTTCTATTCGTTCAACATCATAGTAATCATAAATACCTTTAGCATAATAAGCTAAGGTTTCATTATCATTAAATTTGCATTGAAAGGGAAGATGTCGAGCTTCTATATTAAAGCAACAAGTAAAGTCACATCTCGAGCATGCATCCCAAGCAAACCATTCCAGTATTCTAATTTGATCCCATAAGTGCTTCCCTTTTTGAGATAAGCGATAATACCTAAAGCATTCACGTTGATATAACCTGTATCCCATTATCAAGTTGAACGGGGTTTTCTCAGGATTATCAAAGTAGTGCATAATATCTTTCACATAATGAGCATCGAGGGTTTTAGGAGGTTCCTCATCTCCATTAGTAGAAAGTACACCTAATTTTTTTGGTATTTCGTGTTCTAAATCCATAACTAATGATAGAGAACAACTTAGAAAAGCAAACAAAATCTACTTAGTGATAAAGAAAACAAGCACACACGAGAATATTCACCCCACGCTATTGCTCCCCGGTAACGGCGCGAGAAAAAGGTCTCGATAACCCACAAGTATAGAGGATCAATTTTAGCCTTTCTCGATAAGAAAGAGTGTCAGACCCAATGAGGAGCTAAAGGTAGAAAAAATATTCCCGCAAGTTCTATTGACCACCGATACAACTCTACGCACGCTTAACATTCACTTTACCTAGAACAAGTATGAAACTAGAAGTACTTTGTAGGTGTGACGGGATAGGTTTGCAAGATAATAAAGAGCACGCAAATAAAAACTAGGGGCTGCTAATATAAAGCAAAAATTAAGTTAGTTTAACGAGTGTGGAAAAGTGGTGGTAGGAGTTGTGGAATTGTCTCTAGGCAATCGGTAACTAGACCGGTCATCATTATCTCAATTTTATATGAGGGAGAGGCCTAAGCTAACATACTTTCTCTACTTGGATCATATGCACTTATGATTGGAACTCTAGCAAGCATCCGCAACTACTAAAGATCATTAAGGTAAAACCCAAACATAGCATTATAAGGTACCAAGTCATCTTTACTCCCATATGCAACAACCCGCCTAATCGGGTTTATGCTTTTGTCACTCAAGCAACCCACCATAGGCGAATCATGAACACATTGCAACACCCTACAGCGAGGATCCCTCATGCTTGCACGACACGGAGTGCATCATAGGACAACACAAATAATAAAACATGCAACTCAAACCAATCATGATCATCAATCAACCCATAGGACAACAAAAATCTACTCAGACATCATAGGATGGCAACACATCATTGGATAATAATATGAAGCATGAAGCACCATGTTCAAGTAGAGGGTAAAGTGGGTTGCGGGGGAGTGGACCTCTGTAGATAGATGGGGGAATGTGATGGAGGTGTTGGTGAAGATGGCGGAGTTGTTGGAGTATATCGTCATCATGATGATGGCTCCGGCGACGCTCTGGCGCCACCGGGATAGAGGGGAGAGAGCCCTCTCCTTCTTCTTCTTCCTTAACCTTCCCCCTAGATGGGAGAAGGGTTTCCCCTATGGTCCATGGCCTCCATGGCGGCAGAGGATGACAGCCCCTCTGAGATTGGATCTCTCTTTATTTCCTTCTGTTTCCGCGCTCCCAGATTCTGGCCTTTCACCATTTCTTAAATATCCGGAGATCCGTAGCTCCGGTCGGGCTGAAAATTTGAGGGGATCTTTATCCAAAAATTAGCTTTCTTGCAGCCAAAGGACAGCTCCAACCGACCTAAGGGGTGGCCACAAGCCTGCCAGGCACGGCCAGGGGGGTGGGCCGCTCCTAGCAGACTTGCCACCTCCTCGGGCATTGTCTCGCATTGATTCTTTTTCCCAAAAGTCACATATATTCCAAAAAAAATCTCCGTAAGCTTTTATTGCGTTTGGACTTCGTTTGATATGGATTCCGCGAAACAAAAAAACATGCAACAAACAGGAACTGGCACTGGGCACTGGATCAATATCCTAGTCCCAAAAATAGGATAAAAAGTTGCCAAAAGTATATGAAAGTTGTAGAATATTGGCATGAAACAATCAAAAATTATAGATACGACGGAGACGTATCATCGGTATTGCCCGATTGTCTCTCCAACCCTTCCGATGACCCCGGAACGCTTTTGGATCCTCTCAAAACTATTTCGAATATTAATGAAACAATTTCACAATAATGTTCTCATTACTCTTGCATTACTAACACTTAGAAGATCGTGATTAGCTTCAAGTTGTGACCCCGTAGGTTCAGTATCTCATAGACATGAACGAAACTCCTTCGTTCAATGATCGATAGCGGAACCGTTGGCGTCCATATCGATGCCTATGAGTACAGATATGATATTCAAGTGAACCATTGGTTACCATGTGACATTCCTTTTGCTTCGTGATTGTCACAACCCAAATTTATCCTAAATTTTATGTTGTGAGAATATAGGCATATGCATCCATGATTACTCTGCATATTTGGTTTTGAGACCAACATGGCCAACAATTGGATTGAAACCACCATTTGAATTCAAATGAAAGCCATGGAGGCCTCACCCTAAAAACAATTTTCAAAAAATGCATTAGGGAAGGAAAAAAATTCCTAAGATTATATGCATGCCCTATTTTGTTTGTGCATACCAAAGAAAAACGGAAAAAGAAAATAACAAAGAAAACAAAAAAGGCACCCCAGCCAGCTAGCTAGTCGGGACGCCCTAGCTAGCCAGTCGGCCAAGCCGCGCGCGCCCGCTTTATCTCTCTACCTCTCACTCTTACTGACGTGTGGACCCCATGCGTCAGGTCACCCTTAACGTCCCAAAATTGCCACACGACGAATGCGCCCATGACTCAAGCACATCCGTGCCCACGATCAACCCCACTCGCGCACTCTGGCCATGTCCCATAAATACCCCTCCCCTTGATCTCTCAAACCCCTCTGCTTTCGCTAGCCATCGTTGACAGGCTGCTCCATCATGAGCTCACTAGTAAACGGTCCTATTCCAACTAATACTGATAACCAACCTGGCTCATAGTACCGAAAAGTTAGCAATAACAAAGTTACCAGGAAGAGAAGAGGTATGTTATCACTATGAGGAAGTGTAAGTTACCAGGCCTATAGTACGTTATGATCATACTTGAATATATACTGGAGATTTCACACTTGAAGACATAAAAGGCGATCAAAATTAACAATAGCATCGAGTACAACAAAGAAAACAATAGCGCCCGAGAAAAGCTAGATGGTTCGTTTTTCACATCACAAAAGAGTAAAAAGTCATATTAGATTCATCCATACACACACATAGAAAAAGAAAACATCTAATATAAATAATGAAAGCACATAAACAGATAAATAAGTCTTCAATATATGATGCCATCCATCACTCTTGTTGTGTAGCGAACACACAAAATGTCTTACCAGAGTTGGATGGCAGGGCCCAAGCAACTGGTTCAACGAATACATCTTCATCTCCTCCCTTGGCCTTGGTAATCTTTGTTTCTAGCTACGCAAGCGCAAGGAACGCGACTGAACCAGGAACTGACACCGATGCTTATGGTGCCGGAGGTGTGCTCTGAACTACAGCTACTGCTAGTGGTGTTTCCGCACATGGTGGAGCTACTGCAGGTAATGGTGGTTCTTGAGGCGTCGCAACAAACAAGGAGCCGAGGTCGAGAGAGCATCTATGTGAGGTGAAATCACCAGACGCTCTATATGAAGCATCATCTCCGACAACTTCAGGGGTGAGCTCTGCAGCAGGAATAAGATCACCTTCAACTTGAACATCAGCCCATGCCGCCACAGGGATCTGATCATGGGGAACTTGATTTTGAACATCCACTTGAACATTCGGCGCTTCAGTTGCATCTTGAGCTTGGACAGCATGGGACTGCAACTTCGACAACACTTGGATAAGCACCATAAAAATGCACAACAAAATGTTGTGTTATCAACACAACTGTAGGTAACTTACCAGACCAGTCAATACCGGCAAAAACAATTACCTGAATCTTTTTCAACTACATCAACACCAGTGGATGCGCCCTCAGCAACATTTTCAACAACACTTGGACATGCACCACAGCAATGCACATAAAAATGCTGTGTTATCAAAACAACTGTAGGTAACTTACCAGACCAGTCAATACCGGCAAAAACAATTACCTGAATCTTTTTCAACTACATCAACACCAGTGGATGCGCCCTCGGCAACATTTTCAACAACACTTGGACATGCACCACAGCAATGCACATAAAAATGTTGTGTTATCAACACAACTATAGGTAACTTACCACACCAGTCAAACATAAGTTACTGGCAAAAACAGTTACATGAATCTTTTTCAACTACATCAACACCAGTTACTGCACCTTCGGCAACATTTTCAAGAAGACTTTGACCTGGACCACAACAATGCACATCAAAACTTTGTGTTACCAACACAAAATAGTGCAACTTACCAGGCCAATCAAATATGGGTTACCGTTAGAACGGTTACCTGAATCTCTTTCAACTGCATCGACTCCCACGATAGGGGCACTAACACTTGGGCAACTTCGGTGAACGCTTCCTCAACTAGTTGAGCTGCAGACATATAAAGGTCGTTACATATGTTGTCACCATATGAAAGGGCAAAAGTTACCAGACAAAAAAAGTATGCTATCAACAGAATGTACATCTTCATGCATACGTATGGCTCCACCAGGAATTTGCTTGTCACACACTCGACCTTCAGCAGATCACACATCGAGAAGTGCGATGAAAGACTCTTCATCTTCATGATTAACAACCGCACTGGCGGGTTCTTAAATAACGACAACGAAGCTGGACCGGGGGGTGGGGGTGGGTCGATGGAAGCCGCAATTTCATGCGCCTCATGGAAAACAAAATGCTCACAAGCTGAGCGCCACGTCTCTTGACAGAAGATTCGGTGGCCGCCTCCAATTGCGTGTCTGTCATATCATGCTAGCTAAGGATGCCATCCCCTGAACCACCTAATTCCATCTTGGAAGCCGTGGTAACCATGATCTGGGAATCATTAGATGCTTCATCATCCGGAACGACAGGGGTGACATCAACATCTTTTGCACCACTGTCATGTGGATCAACATTATCATCACTTGAGTGCAGGGCATCTACATCCGCTACCCCGCTGCATGAAGCAACATTGGCTGCCACACTGGCTGCAGAATCAGGAGGGCCTTTTCTATAGTGGTAAACATATCAACATCATCATTGTCAGGTCGTCTTTGTTATTGTCATCCTGGTTCTGATCCTCAGAATCTCACTCGTCAACAATATTTTTATGAGGGCTTTTTGCTCGACGAGTATGGCCTCAACGAGGGGTCCTTGACGTATTGCAGGTACTAGAAGAAAGCACATTAAGGTCATTTTCTAGATGACAAGACACACATGAGCTGCTTTCATCACCCAGCGACATGAAGCCTTGCACAAGCTCGCCAAGAAGGCCCATCATGCAAGATGAAAAACGGCCCACAAGCTTAGTAGCTTTGGCTACTAGAAAAAACAAGCTTTTGCTCCCTGGAAAAAACAAAAAACACATCAAGTTATCAGTGATAATTTTCAGATGAAAAATATGTGAGTTATAATAAAGACACAATGAAACATGGTGTACTGACAAAAGTTACCATGTGGAAACAAAAAAAATACCAGCAAAACTACAACAGAAGTTACCAGGGCTATCAAATTTAGAAGAGTGTAGCGTGAATTACCAGGGTGTACTACCATAAGCTACCATTTGAATGCAATAAAAGTTATCAGCAACCTTACAAAATAAAAGATATTAGGACTAAAAATTTCAAATGAGAGACACATGAGTTACCAGGATGTGCATACATAAGTTACCAGGTGAATGCAACAAAATAACCACACAAATAAGTATAGTTACCAGTATAACAACAAACAATCATAACTAAAAGGGGGTGCTTGAAGACATACCACAACTCATCGCTGCAATTTGTGGCACCATGAACACACATGAATTTTCCAAGGCCTTGTAACCCACCAAATATGCAAAAATCAACACCAATATGTGGTTTCAGCTGGTAAAATGTGAGAAAGCACATGAGCAAGAAAAAAAGATGAAAACAATAATGTTGTTGCAAGAAAGTTGATATAATGAACATTAAAAGGAAACAACACACCGGTAGTCTCCCACAAGAAATTTTGTCTGCCTAGACATCCATACTAAGCACTTCACAAATCACCTTCTCCGTCCAAATATTAATAGCAAAAGGGCCATCAGGAAATATGATACCAAGACCAGTAAGGTCGGTCGCATCAATGTATAGAAGCTGGTAAAAAAGGTCAAAGGAACATGTTACAACAACAATAAAATATAAGAAAAAAATGAACTAACCACATGAAAAAATAAAAATAAAAAGCACTAAGATTGTATAAAAGTAGACAACCCTTAGTAGGCTTTCCCTTTCAGAGTGCCTTGTGGAGCTCATCAATGATAAATTTGGACAGGTTGAGATATTTAACCTTTTCAATGTTTTCTAGATAAAACAAGGTAGAAAGGAAGAATATATTAGCATGGTACACATCAACACAAATTCAACATGGTAACACAAAAAATACAAGTTACCAGGAGGAAATAATAATGGCAATCATGCAGATGTAAAATTTACCAGCACACCATACCACCTAGGGATGATCTTGTTCGAGTTGGTCAATGCAATGACAATATTACCAGCAAGCATAAGCCACATCCGCTGAAATTGGTGTCAAAATTGCCACTTTTCTTGATAAAATCAACGACATCTGTAGTTTTTGACACATATCCAAGTTCACCAAACAACTCAGCTCCTCACTCAATATCAGATTCATCGGGCAGACGGTAAGGAACATCTCACCGCCTCGAGGAACGCCCATGACATGATGTATAGACTCTTCATTTACAAGAATCCTATCACGCACTGGTATGACCACCTCACGGGATTCTGGATCGTATAAACCACCAAGCCACTAACTCAGACAATTGAACAAAGTGTCACACTTTATTTCCCTGAGGCTTTTGAAGTCCATTTCATCAATTGCCTTATTCCTCTTGTCAGACATATCTTTGCATGTGTGTAAAAGAGAGCTAGGGGAAGCCCGGTTTCGAGGTGGAGCACGCTACGACCTCTTCGAAGGACCTTCCTCATGGCCATCCCCATCTCCTTTGAGCTTCCTTGGCATTATGCCCCTGTCACGAACAAAAGAAACAAAAAATTGAGTGACATAAAAAATACAATAAACTTTCAGAATTCAGAATCAACCAACCAAAAGACACAACAAGCATGGTAACATATATGAAATGACAGTGATAACATTTACATAACCGACATGATAACCATATAATTTGACACATACTTTCTAGTTATAGCACTTGTGACTACACATGCATAATAAACATGGTAATTCACGCATAGTGCAAGTGGTACATATACATCAAACATGGTAAACTAGCATATGAAGGTAAGCATAGAGCAAACCTTACACAAAATCTAATGTTATATATGCAAACCAAAACACATCTGAGATGGTATAGCCATGGACTTAAATTTCACATACAAGTTTCAATCACCCCAAAACATGAACAAATTCAAAACAATCTACCTCACAGCCTAGAAATAGACGGGCCAAAGAGAAATCACTTCTCTACAAACACAACAAATACCGACACGCGCATCCGGAATCAAACATAACCGGCATCCCATTGAAAAAACCAAGGTTGAAACTGCAACAATAACCTACATGCGCAACTACGGTCATTCTGACCAAATCGGCATCAAAATTCCTGACGCCTCGATCTACAACACCACGAACCGACCAAATCAAGACTAAAACATAGGGGGATTCGACCATCCCCGCCTCGAACTACAACAATAGTAGACACCAACCAAATAGGCACTAACCCTCAGGGGATTCAACCATCTCCGCTTCAAACTAAACCACCACTAGCGGATGACAAATGCAGAAGAGATGGGGAGAGGGGAAGCGGTTCAACTCACAAGGAAAATGTTCGCCGACCGCCGCACAAGCAACTCTAGAACCCCGCCTCGATTCACCGTGGAAACAGTCCCCTCCCTCCCCCATGACGTCGGCTAGATTCCTGCTCGATGAGAGCGAAGCAGATGAAAATGGAGGAAGAGTTGGGGAGAGGTGAAGCGGATGAGGCCAAATTGGAGCGCGATTACCCGAGCAAATCGGACATGGGAGCATGTGGAATTATTGCGCGACGATGGAATCGGGGAGACAAGAGTGGAGATTGTGTGCAAGCGAGCGACGATTGGGGAGGAAAACGGCGGTGGGCCCACTAGACAGAGACACACAGCTCGAACGGCTACTCCATGCGCGGCGTTTATGAGCAACCAACCACCCGCGACTCGCAAGGGACGCTTGATGGAAATTAGACGAGATCCATTTCGTTCGGACGTGAAGCCAAAATCCTAAACCCTAAAAATAACATGAAAATGTTGACCAAGCATCTGAAAAGTGTTAAATGTGTATAGAAAGAAAGTTTATCGTGTATAAGGAAAATGTATAAAAAATGTGTATAATTTTTTGATCATGTATTATAAAAATGTTAATCAACATTCGAATTTTTTTAACAAAGATTTGTAGAAGGTTGATAAAGCATCTGAGAAATGTTAAATGCGTATAGAAAAATTGTTGACCATGTATTAAAAAACTGGTTATTTTTTTCATTACGTAGATAAAAATGTCAATCAAAAATTGGAAAATAATAATTAAGTATTTGAAAAAGGTTGATAAAGCGTTTGAGAAATGTTAAATATGTATGATAAAAATGTTGACCATGTTATAAAAAAAGGCTGATTTTTTATCACGTAGATAGAAAGATTAATCAAGAATTTCTAAACATGTTGAATAAGTATTTTAAAAATGGTCATCAAGCATTTGAAAAATGTTAAATGTGTGTACAAAATATTGATCATGTATTAAAAAACTGATGATTTTTTATTATGTACATAAAAATGTTAATAAAAGCATCTGACAAGATTAAGTATTTGTAAAATGTATAACAAGCATTTGATGAATGTTAAATGTGTTTAGAAAAAAAATGGACCCTATGATGATGATTTTTTGATAATATATATAAAAAATGTTAATAAAGCATTTGAAAAAATATAAAAAAAATTAGAAAATGTTAATTAAGTATTTGAAAAATGTTAAATGTTTATAGAAAAAAGTTTGAGCTTGTATTGAAAAAATAATAATAATGCATTTAGAATTTTTTTAACAAGTATTCGAAAAAAAATGTCCAAACATGTATAAAAAAATGTTGACCACATATTAAAAATGTTAAATTGATATTTAAAAAAATGTTTGAAATAGCGGAGAAAAAAAAGAATACAAAAAATATTACAACATAAGGACACGATAACGGAGAAGAGAAATAGGAAAGAAACAAAATAAAATAAAATAAAATAAGGGAAAAATTCTCGAAGAAAACGGCTCGAGTTGCCTCAAGTAGGCGGCACCGCCCTTTGTTGTTATCATGAAAGAATGTTGCGCGGAGTAGCTCGCCTAAGACGATAAATAGTCGCAGGAACAAATAGGATGTCCTGTAAAACAACACCATCGAGCTTTATCTAGACAAGAGTAAGTCCGAAACGAGCCCAGGCAGTCCACTGACCACCACGGCATTGACCTTTAGAATGGGTCCAATCCGAAGGGTGACGAGCTCCGTCATCGCCAATGAAAACGAGGTGGGCAAATAAACCTTTTGTATAATTCAATTTTTTGTTGTTCTGCTTTCGCGTATAAACACATGCCTTGCTCAAATGGGCAAAGTAATCAAATCGTACGGTGTAAACGCGTGTGCCCTGTTCTGTTGTGGTTATCAACTGTTTAGAGTATCTTTAAGTGCACCACTTGCTTTTGGTAGAGATCCCAAGTTCAAGGTCTGGGAAACCGCTGCGAGGTGTCTAGTGCCTATCAACTCCGACCGGACCTGGTAAACCTAACCGCGGATCGCTCCTATGTTACTACCAGTCTTGCCGTTATACATCTTACGATTAGAAGAGGAGTGTTCTTTTTTTTCTCTATCACGTGTCAATTCTCGGAAAATTGTTTCAGAAATAAAAGAATCTTGGAGAAATACTTACTACTCGATCGAGAGGGAGTATGGCTTCGATTCCATTGGCCAGTCAATAGTGGCAAACAAGACAACCACATAAACAACATAAATTTCTAAAAATAAAGCAGTGTAGGAGTAGCATTCAGGCTAAGCGATTTGGAATCAAGCAAACTCCACTTGTGAGCACACAAGCTAGATTGGATTCCAGTCAACCAATCAACTCAATTACCAGCTGCCTGCTTAGAAAGTGACAAATATAAAAATATCAACATCGACCACTTTTCCGAGAATCATGTCGTCAACTCATCGGCCTTTGCCTTTTCACAACTACTAATACGTTTCTTCACCAAATTAGATACTGTCAATGCCAAGCATTAGGATTCACCTGGACACTTTCTGTGGTAGCCTCGGAGCGATCTGCAGTTTGGCGGGTATCAAAATCATCAATGACAAATGATATTCAGTGGCATGCGCCTTTTAGAGACGACGTACACATGTTTAATCAACCCTTGACTATTATTTTTCCCTTATCAGCTAGGATATACGGATGAGCTAGACTATATGGCGAAAGCGAAGTAAGACTACATTTTGACTTAATTCAACTCTGAATCTCCATAGCTGGCGAAGATCTCAAGCCTAATTTTGTGCATGCATATCTCTAGTGATATTTCTGTCTCCATTTGGATCAGCTTCTGCATGCATATTTGTATGTATTGTCTAATTCAGTGCCAAATTAATTTATGTTCTCTTTTTCTTTTCAAGAATGCACACAAAAGTTTGTATCTACTACTCCCTCTTCCCTCTGTTCGTAGATGCAAGTCTTTTTAAAGATTTTACTATAGACTACAAACATAGCGAAATGAGTAAATCTACATTCTAAAATATGTCTAGATGCATCTAGATGTAATTTGTATTAAAATTTTAAAAAGACTTATATTTAAGAACGGGGGAAGTATATCACTAAGCTCACTAGGGTAAACCGCTTGGGATTCAATGGAGGCTATGGAATCAATCGATCGCGCCTATTTTGACCCGTTCAACAAATTTACAGTTGGGCAATGTGCATGTGTCTTTCTGTGGGCCCGTATTGCCAGCGACGTGGTGATATAAGGTCGGGCTGTCGGTGTGCGACTGCAAGGCAACCGAGGAGCGGCATGGTGGCTACCGGAGGGGACCAAACGACATGTGTTGGGTGGTGCCTCAACGGGCATGTGTATAGAGGGGAGAGAGTGCTCTGGTGGAGGATTTGTCGTGGCTTGCTGGAGACGGGGAGGAAGGGGTCAACTAAGACTGCTAAGATAAAGTAACAACTAAGTTAGTTTAACGAGTGTGGAAAAGTGGTGGTAGGAGTTGCGGAAATGTCCCTAGGCAATCGATAACTAGACAGGTCATCATTATTGCAATTTTATATGACGGAGAGGCATAAGCTAACATACTTTCTCTACTTGGATCATATGCACTTATGATTGTAACTCTAGCAAGCATCCGCAACTACCAAAGATCATTAAGGTAAAACCCCGCCAAAGCATTATAAGGTATCAAGTCCTCTTTACTCCCATATGCAACAACCCACCTACTTGGGTTTATGTTTATGTCACTCACGCAACCCACCATAGGCAAATCATGAACACATTGCTACACCCTACAGTGAGGATCCCTCACGCTTGCACGACATGGAGGACACCATAGGACAACACCAATAATAAAACATGCAACTCAAACCAATTATTATCATCAATCAACCAATAGGACAACAAAAATCTACTCACGCATCATAGGATGGCACACATCATTGTATAATAATATGAAGCATAAAGCACCATGTTTAAGTAGAGGGTACAGCGGGCTGCGAGAGATTGGACGGCTGTAGATAGATGGGGGAAGGTGATGGAGGTGTTGGTGAAGATGACGGAGTTGTTGGAGTAGATCACCGTCACGATGATGGTCCCGGCAGCGTTCTGGTGCCACCAGGAGAGAGGGGGAGAGAGGCCCCTACTTCTTCTTCTTCCTTGAACTTCCCCCTAGATGGGAGAAGGGTTTCCCATCTGGTCCATGGCCTCCATGGCGGCGGAGGAGCGAGAGCCCCTCCGAGATTGGATCTCTCTCTCTCTCTGTTTCCTTTTGTTTCCGCGTTCTCAGATTCTCGCCTTTCACCGTTTCTTAAATATCCGGAGATCCGTAACTCCGATCGGGCTGAACTTTCGAGGGGATCTTTATCCGAAAATTAGCTTTCTTCCAGACAAAGGACGGCTCCAACCGACCTAAGGGGTGTCCACAAGCCTGCCAGGCGCGGCCAGGGGGGTGGGTCGCGCCTAGCAGGCTTGCCACCTCCTCGGGCATCGTCTCGCATTGATCATTTTCCCAAAAATCACATATATTCCAAAAAATCTCTGTAAGTTTCTATCGCGTTTGGACTTCATTTGGTATGGATATTCTGCGAAACAAAAAATATTCAACAAACAGGAACTGGCACCGGGCACTGGATCAATATGTTAGTCCCAAAAATAGTATAAAAAGTTGCCAAAAGTATATGAAAGTTGTAGAATATTGGCATGAAACAATCAAAAATTATAGATACGACGGATACGTATCAATGACTAAAAGATGGATCGAAACAGCGATGTCCTTTGTGGTCATCGGAGAGGCCTAGATAAATGCAGGGTAGAGATCGTGGGGCTAGTTTGTGAGCTGTGGTGGATGTGATGTTAGGAAAGCATAGGCAACTGAAAACCCAAAGAGAAAGATAGTTGGGATCAGATAGAAAAAGAGATTGAAAGGGTGTATAGCGAGGACATGTTTTGGTGGGGCGGATGTTAAGGAGAAGGGTGGCAGTGCACAGAGCTTTGACCCAAAACGGGAAGGAAGAGATGCTTGGATGAGTAGAGTGCATAGTATATCGTTGATGGAATGAAGAGAGTGCTCTGCCTTCCCATTTTGAGAGGAGGTATAGGGGCAAGAAAATCAGAGAAGAATGCCATGGGAGAGGAAAAAGGTGCGATTGGTGACGTTGTCGCACTCGCGCCCGTTGTCACATTGAATAAAGCAAATCGGTAGGCCAAAGTGTGTTTGGACATAGGTTCGAAAGATGAGAAAAAGTTGATGGACATCAGATTTAGCACGTAGAGGGAACATCTATATATAGTGAGAATAATCATCTAAAATCACAAGATAATACTTATAGCCAGAGACACTAGGAATAGGAGAGGTCTAGAGATCACAATGTAAAATCTCAAAAGGAAAAGTGCTAACAGTAGATGATGTTCCAAAAGGGAGCCGAACATGTTTGCCGCATTGGCATGCCTTACAAAGAGAAGAATTATGTGACACACTAGTGCTAGGAATAGAAAATTCTTGTAGTAGAGATGAGAGCATTGAATTATTGGGGTGACCGAGATGCTGATGCCACAGATCAACTGAAGCAAGCATGGCGCGAGTAGAGGATACAGGCGCGTCGTTAAGTGGATAGAGATCGTCCGTGCTATTGAAGCGAGCGAGAAGTGTCCCCGTTCTCAGATCCTTCATAGATAAACCAAAAGGATCAAATGCTAGAATGACAAGCTTATCGATGATAAATTGGTGAACAGAAATAAGGTTTTTGATTAAAGAAGGAACAACAAGAATATTGTGTAGTTAAAAATTGGCATGGTCTGTTTGTATGGAGGAGTGACCGGTGCAAGAAATGGGAACAAGGGAGTCGTTGCCTATGGTGATGGAAGAATAAGCGGAAGGAAAACAAGCAAACAGAATATCCATATTTGAAGACATATGTGAGGATGCACCGGAATCAAAAATCCAATCCGTACCTTGGTTATTGAGTGTAAAGTTGTTCATGGAGGCGATGAAGGCGGCTTGATCCCAGGATGGCTGTTGATGAGTAGCTGGCGGTGCGGCCGTAGGAGCGTGCGCATACGGCATGAGTGAAGCAGGGCCGTAGGCATAGGGTGCATAGGGTACTGGCAGATAGCCGTGGTATGCTCCTTGGAAGGCCGGGGATGGAGAGGTCGTGGCGGTGTAGACATGAGGCGGTGGCCGCGAACCAAGGAGGCCAAGAGCACCGGTAGCAGGGCGAAGGCCTGGGCTCCAGTTGCCGGTGTACGCAGGAGGAGCACCGTAGGGAGACGACGTAGTCTAGGGCATGGGCCACGCCTAAGCTAGACCAGTCCAGGGATCTTGGTGACGCTGCCAAGACATGAGGGCAGCGGCCGATGGAGGAGCCATCGGAGGTGCAGTCGGTGGTGGTGGAGGAGGCGCCGGTGGTGGTGGAGCAGCAGGTCGGGGATGCGGCGGACGGTAGACAGGGTTTTTGCCCCGATAGTTAGGGCTCAGGCACTAGCCTGGAGGAGCCGAGGGCGTCGGTGGAGGCGGCGCAGATGGTGCAGCGGGCCAGGCCACGTGAAACAGCTGTGGAGGACGCGTCACCTTGCACGCCTGGTTCTGTGCCTCAAGCTGCAAGATGGAGAAGACCTCCGCGAAGGAGGGGTAGGGGCGCAGCATAGGGATGAAGGTGACCTGCTTCTCAAACTTCTCCCCGAGGCCGACGAGTAGAGCGTTGATGAGGATCCGATCGTCAACGTGATCACCGAGCTCACGGAGTTCGTCGGCAATCGCCTTGATGCATTGGCAATAGACGGTGACTGAAGAGTCGCCTTGAATGCTGGTGCGGAGCTCGATATGTAACATGTTAACACGCGCATCGGAGTTGTCCTGGAAGAGCTGTTGAAGAGAGGCCCAAAGTTCGGGGGCGGTGGTGTCATCATTAGAGACGAGGTTGAAGAGCTCGGTGGAGATGCAAGTATATATCCAATGGATGATGGTGAGATCATCCTTGATCCAGAGAGGGTCGGTCAGCCGCGGAGGGGCGACCGGATTGATGTGATGGCAGAGGCCGCAGCGGCCGAGGTGGACATGGAAGAGGTGTCGCCAATGGTAGAAGTTGTGGGCGGCGAGGTCTAGGGTTATCGGGATGAAAGGCGAGACATTAGCGATAGCATCGGCGAGGGAGAGCTGAAGTGGTTGGGGTGGAGTAGGGTTTTGGGTAAGGGTTGAAGAAGGTAGAGGAGCCGCGCCGGCGGTGCGGAATTCGGTGGTGGTGTAGAGCCGCCGCGATGGCAACGAGGGAGGAGTTGGCGGCGAAGCCATGCCGAGGGCGAAAACCTAGGCGTCTGATACCATAAGAATTGATGATAATTTTATATTGATTGATGCCTCAGTGGGCTGTTTATATAAGTACAAAGTCTTGAAGTAGTCTAGAAGAGATAGATTACAATTCAAACTACCAAAAACTAAACCGGCCGAATATACTTTAATAATTATGTTGAAGATTTTGTCGGTTTTTGCGACTGGATACAATGTTGTGGGCGTCTTCTGTGTCATCAAGGCTTGGGTATGCCTGTTTTTTATACCGAAGACCTTCTATCTTCTTGCATGTAACACTTAATTGCAATGACACAATGCACTAATTATCCAATGTCCCGCAGGACCAGTGAACATGGCATACACATGTTTGTGCCTAATTCCAATATGCTCGACCTAGATGAAGTTCCAAAACAAATTTGGCATTTAATTCACAACATAGTTTGCGTTCTTGACCTAGAGGCAACTAAATTGATGAAACTGGCATTGCGTTTACATTTATTAATAGCACATGTTTTTTTCTTTGTTTGCGTATGAATGAATTTCTCATGAAACTTTTTTTCATGTTTTATGTGTTTCACGAAGTTGCTCAACTCACGAGTGACCCACAAATAAGAACATAAACTGATTTTACAATGATAAAAAAACATTCAAGGGTGATAGAACGCGCATTTTTCTTCTAGTCTTATATTAATTGAGGAAGAGGGATAGAACCCTGTCCACCAAATTACAACCCGTGCACAAGCGAACGCAACTCCGTGGTACAAGTGAACTACTCACTACTAACCTTCCTAGACACCTTAACAATAAACTCTCGAAATCGTCTCGGAGTAGCCCCGCTTCCATCCAAGATCGTCACTGTCTGCCTATCTTGTCGATGACCCCATGCACCGGTGGACTAGCTCCATCGTAAACCACCGCATTTTGGTGCTTCAACAATTGCCAGACGATGAGAAGTAGCAAGGTGTACATGTCCTTCATATCGCGATCTTGTGCCATGAGAGATGCACTCCACGGCACTAGCGTGTCATTTGGAAATGGTGTCCAATTGGCGTTGCCCCAAGCATCCAAGATCGAATGTCATATCGATTTCATGAAAACACACGACACCAGGATGTGATCTATTGTTTCCTGCTCCCGATCACAGAAAGGGCATGCTGCCTGATGTGGTAACCCATGCCGACCAAGTCTATCAGAAGTCCAGTACCTATTCTTCATAGAAAGCCAGAGAAAGAATTTACATCATGGCGGAGCTCAGCTTTGCCATATTACGTGGTAGCAAGATCGTGTTCTCGGCCAAACGAATGTCAAGCATAGGCTTAGCCTGTCGTGTATTGCTCTGCGATTCCCAGGCCCATCTCACTCAGTCGTCCACACCTTTCCGAAGCTCAACCGCCAAGAGTATATCCTAGAGTTGACACTATTCATTTATCTCATTGGCATTAAGGTCCGGATGAACATCTTGTGGCCACACTTTATCAAGGGTGATGCCCTGGAAGGCACACACGGTAGAATATCACCTTCGTGTAAGTATCCAATGGTAATCATCCCAACAAAGAGTGAAGGGGAGTATTGATGAGTAATGTTTCTGTCATACACTAATTGTCATAGTTCTTACGTGAAGTAACTCCATGTTAGTCTGCAGAAACTATCAATGTTACAAGAGACAATAAACAAGCGTAGTAAATAATATGAGTCAGTTGCAAAGAGGATAATAGTAACTTTAAGATAAATAACATAATTAAAATAGATCATTTTTTCCTGTAATGAAGAGATTAGGCGCGGAGAGTATTTGGATCATGACATACATAAGGTGTGCCAGTGCGGTGGTAATACCAATTACCATCTATCACGAGTTCAATATTTGATTTCCCTTTTCAATAGGCGAATCACCCTAGAGTTTTGAAACTCCTTCCCACATGATTATATTCCATACAGTGGTCCTGCTTCGCCATTGCCACAACGTTGTCGTCTCCACAATTAAGTTCGTTAAGTCGGAATCATGCATTAAGTTCAATGGATCATCGTTATCTCATATTATCACTACTGCAGGAAGGTCCTAAGACGACACATGTATTGAAAACCCTTCGACCAAAGCGTGTGCGATGCATGAAACATAAACAATATATTTCTAGATCCGTCACCAATAAGACGAACTATGTGCGATGGTTGATCCATCAAATAAGACTTGTGTGTGCGATACGTGGCATACAGTTGATCCTCATGAACTGTCTGTGATTAACCGAAATAATAAATGGTTAACCAAATACATATGTGTGCGATGTATGACATACATTTTACTTGGATAAACTATTCGTGCTGATCCAAAATAACACAAATGATCACCCATAGCATTATGTGTGCAATAGACGGCATATAAGTCACTCGGATGAACTGTTTGCAATGAGATAAATAACAAAAATGATTACCCAGATCAAGATGTGTGCGATAGATGACAGACATGTTGTCCGAACGAAATGTTTGCAATGAGCCAAAATAACACAAACAGTTACACATATCAAGATGTGTGTGATAGACGTCATATAGGTCACACGGATGAACTTTATGCGATGAGCCAAAATAACACAAACGATTCGGCATAACAAGATGTGTGTGATACCATGCAAACACGTCAGTTATCTGAATTGTGTGGGAAGACCGATAATAACACAACCAATTTCTGCTAATAAGTTGTCTGTGGTATGGGAAACGCTTGCTGGTGAACAATTGTCTGTGAATGCTCAAATCATCACCATCGTGTTTCTTGGTTTAATCCTTCGCAATGTGATTTTCTTTATCTGCACAACATCTATGCTCTGTCTAAAGAACAACACTATATATGCTCATAAATACAAGATGCATAACCAAATTAAACATGCAATTACATAACCGACTACACATAACATTTGCACACCTCAATAAGCAATTTACATGCATAATAAACGAGGAGAAACTCCGAAACCGGCACAGTACAACCATTAATGGTGTGCACCAGCTCGTACCTACGAACACATACACCCGTTATAGAAATTAAAGCCGTTATACGCGTGTCCCGGATACACGCCAACACTTTTCGCCTATTCCTCTGCCAGTTTCTTGCCACTAGCGAGTGGCTAGCTCTATATGACCCTTGCGGCAACGCAACGACATGATACGTCTCCATCGTATCTATAATTTCTAAATGTTTCCTACCATTAGTTTACAACTTTTATATACTTTTTACAAGAATTTAAATAATTTTTTGGACTAACATATTGATCCAATGCCAGTTCTTGTTTGTTGCATATTTTTTGTTTTGCATAAAATCCATATCAAAAGAAGTTTAACCGCGACAAAAATTTATGTGAAGTTCATCAATCATGAAAAATCTTTAATGTCATCCTTCATCAGAGTTCGATGCTTGAACATGCAAAATTTGGATCTTATATTACACAATACTCATGGCATGTTCTTTCCTCACTTATTGTCCATCAATCATGATTTCAAGTTTTCTTTTCTCAATCGAGTTTGCTTATGTAGATAATTTCACTAAATGGTTTTCCAAGTTAAAGTGAAACACATCACATAATTATTATTTTTTGAAGTTGGTGATAATATGTATAGTTTGATGAATAATGTCTAGAATCTTTTTATTAGAGTAAATAATGTGTAGAATTTATTACTTCACTCGTTTGTAGTTAATTATTTTGGCATAACACTAGATTGTGACACATAATTATGTACCGCTAGAGACTCATGTTTTCATATATTCAAGATTTTTGTTACGTAACCAATAATTTTAAGATTTTTAATTAAATGATTTCTGATAGTGTACACAAATCTAGTTGTAACTTGTAGCAATGTATTTGGTTGTTGTACATAAAAAATGCATTTGAAATTTTTCATGGAAGGTTCATGCTCATGGAAACAATGTATAAATTTTCATGGAAGGTCCTCGTAAAAATAATCACCCCTTGTATAAATTCATTATATTATAAAAATAATGTGCCAAGATTTACCTTTAGGATGCGTAAATTTCTTGTTTGATATGTGCTTTGCAAAAAGAGAAACCTTTTCTATATTGTTTGACTCTGATATTTCACTAGAATGTATTTTTTTTAAATTTTACACAATATTGTTATGCAACTTTTTTCTTACGTCCTAATTTTTCAGAATTTTCTAAGTTGCAGAAGTGTATGTTTCATTTGCATGTTTACAGATTGTCCTGTTTTTCACAGATTGATGTTATAGTTTCTTTATCTTCTCATGTTTGAATTTTTTGAGCCCCGTTGATTTGGGAGCCATAGAATTATGGTAGCATATAGTGCGAAATTTTGGATTATAATTATTCTATAATGTTATAGTAGGACATGATGGGATTTGATGTTACATGTACTAAACCTTCTAATAATTTTTTTGTTAAGTTTTATGTGGATGAATCGATATGAGAAGAATAAGGAGAGGCAAGAGTTCAAGCTTGGGGATGCCAAAAGGCAACCCAACAAAATAATCAAGGAGACTTGAGCATCTAAGGTTGGGGATGCCACAAAAGGATCCCATCTTTCTTCCTCCACAATTATTGGTAAGTCTCGATTTTTGTTTTCTTCACATGATATGTGTAAATTCTTGGAGTGTCGTGTGCCTTTTATTATTCTTTTAACAATGCACCATGCTGGTATGGGATAGTCCTTGGTTGATTTACAGAATACTCTTTGCACTTCACTTATATCTTTTGAGTATGGATTTATATAATTCTTTGTGTGCTTCACATATATCTTTTGAATATTGGATGCTCGCTTCTCTACTTTGGGAATACCGTTATTCGTAGAATGCTCTTTTTCTCCACTTATATTTATTAGAGTGTGATGCTTTGTAGAAAGAATTAAACTCTCATGCTTCACTTATATCTATTTATAGAGTTAACAGGAACTGGTCATTCACATGGTTAGCCCTAAAATCCTGCATAAATCTTGTAGATTATTGAATATGATATGTTTGATTCCTTGCAATAGTTTTGTGACATTAAGATTTTGACATGTGGGTGCACTAGTGGATGATCATGGTTTAGTAGGAATATTTATGTTAAGGACTATGATCTCGTGTTCATTATATTGTCGGTTATGGCATGCCGGGATGTTGGAGCACTTTTATTCCTCATTGAAATCTTTGTGTTTTTTCGTCGGGCACGCGGGATGATTAACTCCTTCCAACCTCCTCCCTAGGGCTTTAGTGGTACTAGTTTGCTTTGAGAGAGATAACAAAACTTTCATAATAAGTATATGAGTTCTTTATGACTAATGTGACTCCATGAATTATACACACTCCCACCTGTCTACAATTTGGTAGGCTCTTCAGTACCATGCATTGCTCTTTTCTCACCTTGAGAGTTGGCGCAAACTTCGCCGATGCATCCAAACCCCATGATATGATACACTCTGTCACACACAAGGCTCATTATATCTTCCTCAAAACAACCACCATACCTACCTATTATGCCATTGCCATGGCCATTCCGAGATATATTGCCATGCAACTTCCACCATAACATATACATATGACTTGAGCACTCATTGTCATATTGCTTTGCATGATCGTAAGATAGCTAGCATGATATTACAATGGCTTGTCCGTTTTTTTGATATATTTTCTATGCTAGATCATTGCACATCCTGGTACACTATCACATGCATTCATATAGAGTCATCTTGTATAGTTTTTTTATTGAGTTGTAATACCGAGTTGTAAGTAAATAAAAGTGTGATGATCATCATTATTAGAGCATTGTCCCAGTGGACTATGGATGATGGAGTCTATGATTCCCCCACAAGTTGGGATGAGACTCCTATATATATACTTACAACTCGATATATATATAAGATAAAAAGGGGAGGCAAAAAATAGCCTACCTAAAAAAAGAGGGAAAAAGAGAGAAAGGGACAATGTTACTACACATTTACCACACTTGTGCCTCAAAGTGGCACCATGTTCTTCACATAGAGAGTCTCCTTATTTGTCACTTTCATATACTAGTGGGAATTTTTCATTATAGAATTTGACTTTTATATTCCGATGACGGGCTTCCTAAATGCATGAGGTCATCATGAGCAAACAAGTTGGATGCAAGCCCACTTAGTTCCATTTGAGCTTTCATACACTTATAGCTTGATGACCTGCTAGTGAACACGGTTGTTGTAGCACTTTCATGATAACAAAAGTATCGAACCCACATAGAGCATATCGGAAGGAATTACAAACCCTGCAACTACGCTATCACTTACATAGTTACATATGCACCCAAACTGTAGTTTGGAAATAGCCCACTCTAGTAACTTTCAAGGAAGATAAATAAAAGGGATAGTGTTTACTAAACTACGAATAAGAAATAAAAGACATGAAAATAAAGATACTAAACTAAGAGAAGGGGTTCTTGAGTAGTAAACGTTCTCGAGGGAGTTGGGGTCATCACCACAAGTATGATACTAACAACACATGATAAACATGGCCATCTATTTGTATCACTAATCGACTTATATATGATCTCGCATGGGTGGAGCCAATAAAGTACGCACCCCAATCCGGTTATCGCGTACACTCGTGCCACCACCGTGCTTCTCCATTCTGGTAATGACAATGAAGATTATGGGGAGTGGACTCCTCGTGGTCACAGCCTTAAGATCTAGGGTCCTCCACTAATCCCTATTGCAATGATCAAGGACGAAGGGAGAATAGGACTGTCACCACCTATCCTCCACAATGATGCCGCTCACCAACAT
This sequence comes from Hordeum marinum, assembly GCA_022496015.1. NCBI lineage: Eukaryota > Viridiplantae > Streptophyta > Magnoliopsida > Poales > Poaceae > Hordeum > Hordeum marinum. The sequence continues at coordinate 183,053,939 of CM039677.1, read as the reverse complement.
GACTTGCCTCAAGTCCACAAGGGTCTAATGTCGCACGAGCACTCTTCACAACACCATGAGACAATCAATGCAATACATATAAAGAGAATGATCAGATCGCTTATTCATCAAAGTATGAATCATCAAGGGATCATCCAATTCCTCAATAACTAATACACTACTGAAACATCATAGAGGGAGAGATCAAGTTACAAGCCGGCATAAATCCAGTGGAGGAGAGGGGCATGGCAGCGCGGGTGGTGGTGATGATGGCACCACAGACGGTGAAGACCGCACATGCCAGAAGGCTGGTGCACGTGGTGGGAGCACCCCTTGTTCTTCCTCTTGGCTTGTCCCTTCCCTTCTCTATGGAGGTGGTCTTGGACCAACAATAGAGATGGACGACGGATGCATGGATGAATGAATGTGTAGATGACGATAGCTCGGGTTAATGGTGCTTATATGAAGGCCTCCCGGTATCTGCTCTGTTGATGTGGTCATCCAAGGGCTCAAGATGAGCCTTATCTTATCCCAATCCCTTCATTATGAGCGAAGGATCCCATGGGAACAATTGGGGACGAAATAAATGAATAATCCCATCTCGAAAGGCAACTGTCGGAGCTGTGTACATGTCAAATGATCGCTTGGGGTCGCATGAAAGGTTGTCTTCTGTTGTGTATTCCTCCAATAAAATGGCCGCCATTTCTTCATACAAACTCGGAATTTGAAGTTCTTGGGATCGCTGGATTCGTATGAACAGAGCATATCAATTTATGGTATTAGATATCGATTTGGAAAAATTTGGAAAAATAATTTTTTTTCAGCCTCCGAAATCGCCAAGTTTGTCCCCTGGATGTCTCCGTATTGAACCTATCCTAGATTCTTTCATTGTTCTCGGTCCTAGGTTGCTCCAATACACATGTAGACACAAGAAAATAAATAAATATAATAAAAAGGAATAAAACACTAAATGTGCAATGCTCACAATGATAAGTGCAAAAACCGGTAATCATGCATAATAGACACATATTTGGTTCAATGTGATGTAATATATGATGAGAACATGCAACAAATGATCTCTAAAAATGCGTAAAATATAGAACCATCAACCTCCTCATGCTTAAACCTTTCTCTTCCTCGATTAAGAAGGTTGCGTACCAAAATCTCATCGTTAGCAACTTTCAAGCTTACACTAAACCAAACCCCAAAGGCGATATCCATGTTCATTGTGCAAGCATACAAAAGTTTACTAGAATGGGAGTAATACAAGCTATACCCTTAGTTCCATTGCCATGGATCTTGAGAAAGAGGGAAATATTTTCGTGGAGCTCCTCCCATTGCCAAAGGTTTAGAAGGAAGCTCAATATTATGTTGGGAACAAAGCAATGGCTATCATAAACAAAATAAGTAAAGCATTAGCGATCGCTTCAAAAACACCAGCCCAAGACATACCAGGTACAATACTAAGATTGCCTATGTGCGTTATTCAACCACTCAACTACCTATTTAACAATGAGCGCAAGCCTATGCCTCACACTTAAGGGAAAGATAGAAAATGGTTGGGGTTTTGAGATGTCAGAAACAAACAAAGTATTGCATCACCACTGCTGACCACTTGGCTATGGAGAATGCCTTATGATTGATGTTGACTTAAGGAGTTGTGATCTCCATGCAACTAGGATTCACATAGAGCTATAATATGTGAAAGTTCTCCTATGGACTAAGTGGGGGTGCATCCAACTTGCTTGCTCATGAAGACCTCATGCTTTTGTGAATGCTCGTCATTGGAATAGACAAGCCAAGTTCTATAATGTGAGTTCCCCACAAGTATGAAACATATGAAGATCCTGAAACTTTCTACTTCACAATGCATGAAGTGGAACTACTTGGAAGCACAAGTGTATTCTAAAAAATATAATGGTGTTGCTCCTTCTATCATTATTACTATTTTCATATACTTTTCTTTTTCTTTGTTTCTTTTACTTTTTATTTTATTTTTTGGGGCACCTCTATGGTACATCATTTATTTTGTCTTTCTTTTCTTCTTCTTAGGAGCAACACCTTACAAGGATGAACAATACACTTTACAATGACTCACTTCAACTAATTGTAATCATAACTCAAATGTGACTACATAGAGAAACTCTATATGATGAATGTCTCTGGCAATGTACCACTATGTGCAATGATCTAGATTAGCTTAGACATAAAAATGGATGAGCCATGAAAATATCGAGCAATCCATACTATGATCATGCAAGGCAAATCAAAACATGTCTCTAATCATGTAATGTAATATGATGGTAGTGCATGGTCATATGCTCAAAATTGTCAAGCAAACCATATTATGATCTTGCAAGCCAAGTCTCATTGTGAGAGTGGGCAATGCACGGTACCATAGAGGGTAGTAATAAAATATGAGTGGAAGTGCAAAGGCTTCGAACTTGCTTTAGTCATAAAGAACTCAAACACTACAAAAGAGTATCGTAGTGTCATGTTTCATAAGACTCAAAAGCTAAGTACCCCCAAGGCGATATTTTGGAGGGAATAGACTCTGTTACGCGTCCGGGATCAAACAAAGATGTTGGTTTCATCAGCAAAAAGCCTCTATAATCATTCAATAGCTAATCAAGCCACCACTAGAGTCCCCAACTTATGAAATTAGGTGAAACAAAGGCAACGATTCAAAGTACTCCTTTGTTGGGTTTTTGATAAAAGAACATGGCAATATTTTTCAGAAGATAACAATATTTCCGAAGCTAAGTTAAATAAAGGCAAAGCAAGCATGTCAAAACAGCAGACACACTATTGCATGAAGACCTAATGATAAAGAGCATTGCACCAGACACTACACATGCAAAAGTAACCAGCCCGAGCTTAGAACTTTGTAGTACTAAATAAGGGAAATTAAAAAGTAAAAATAAAATGCAGTTATTAGAATAGAACTTGAGAATTGGTTACCTCACCTATGCTTAGTTAAGTAAAGGGTTAGACACTGTTACCGTTGAGGTGCATATGACCTCTCTTCTAATAGACGTGGACCTTGCTTCATGTGATCTCCATGTCATGGTCCTGTGGCTGCCCTCTGATAGAACCTGCTAAAAACGAAACTAAAAAGAAATAAAAAATTGTGTGTTTTGTGCTTTTTCATTTTTAATGGCACAAAGGATTAACATAGGTAATAAACATATGCCTCAAAACATTGGTTCATCTACCTAAGAACCTCGCTTAAGAAGATAAACTATTTCTAGGAGTAACGGAAGCTCCTAGCTTTGGAATCAAGTGCATGAGAGATAAGATACAAATACGAATGTGCTTCTCATAATTGCCTAATTAAAAAGGGAGATACTCACTACAGGTGAGCAGCTTTAATTTGAGCAAGGTTCGTACTGGAGAATATTACCGGGCACTTGTTGTTGAAGTTCATCATGATGAAGCAACCAAGTGGCTTGTGTGGGTATTCTATACGATTGGCACCATACCATAGATGTCATGACATAAGGTCCAACCCCTGGAAAAATAACAAACGGAAAAAAAATCATCCGTTTGGTATACGAACAAAGTTCGTATACCCAACCGCGCTAAAAAGAAATGAAAGAAAACATACTTTCGAGGGATATTGACTACGCAGTTTTAGAGGTAATTAAAAATTATTAGGAAGCAAATAATCGGTTTAAAAATACCTCGGCGACCTCAGACATTGAAAATAAATTAAATGGAGGTATTTTTGCCCTCATGTGAGTGCGCATATGACCAGGAGTGATCGTATTATACGCCGGCATTCGCTCTGATGATGTACGTCCATCATCCCTCTTTAATACGAGCGCCTGTATGAGCGCAAGCGCTCGCATGGAGCGCCGTATTTAACTCTAGAAATTCTGATTTTCGAGGTCATCCTAGCATACTGGCGCAAGCACTCATATGGTACAATGTCGTTTTCTCTATGAAGGTGCTCTTGTGTGGATGCAAGTCATACGACCGCGCATGAGCGCTACCGCTCGTACGTTTAGCCGCCTTTTGTTCCGGTATTCTTTCTCTCGTGGCCACGAGCTCCACGGGCGTTTGTAAGACCGAGGTGGTAGTATACTGCCGTCTTTACTACTGGAGTTGTAGAACTTGTCCAGAAAATTTGTGCTTCCTCCCCATGTTAGGCCCATAGCAATATTCAATAGATATGATAGGAGGCATGCAACAAAATACAAGATACCGATATGCTATAAATTTTACCAACAAAAACTACGCTAAAACAAACTCAAATAGCAACTAATCAAAATAAAAAAAAGTGCTAATGCAACATGAATGCAATCTAGACTCAAGACTTAAAACTAAGAAATATACCTACTTACTTCTGGGTTACCTCCCAGACAGTGCTTTCTTTATAGCCATATAGCTAGTCTTCGGTGCTCTGATCGTTCATCCATCCGGATCCCAAGGTATGTCAACCCCGAGTGTCAAACCAGACTCCAACCGGGGTTTCGAGAACCTCATAGCAGGGCTGGGTCGGAGCCGTACTGTCTTCCGTTTCATCGACATCATATGTAAATTCATACTCGCTTCTTCAGGAGTACCAGTGCATCCGGTTCAATCGAGATACTTGCACGGTTAGTAGCTGCAAATTGACAATACTTTTATTATTGAGAGGATATGGAGCTATTAGGAAATCATAACCTTCTTATTCTTCGGTGTACATGGGAATGTTAGGATCCAAATTTGCAAGTTCAATATCAACGCTATTATCATCTATCAGGCTTTGCAACTTACTCTCCAACGGAGGTCTATGGAGAGCCTACAGATAATCAGCCCATATATCATCAAGATCAATTTCAGAATATGCAATTGTGGGTTTTTCCAATATTAACAAATCCACAGGTAAAGATTAGTAATCAGGCATCAAGGTGGTTGCATCAACCTGTGATAGCTCTTTTAATGCAAGCAACTCACCCTCCTTTTGTGATATCTCATCCCTAAGACGAATGCCAATTCATGTTTCATCAAAGGAGTCATCGGAGGCACATCGAGAACAACGCAAATATCTAGTTCATCTCTTACAATAAACTTTGAAACATCAGCCCTCACCATATCCTAAAATATGATCGTTTCCCAATTGGCGGTAAATATTCAAGCATCGTTTCAATAGGTTCCATGAATGCACTAATAGAATGTAGATATGATAAATGATCATCGAGCTGGGCATTAATGGGGTCTAGAAATTAACCATCACTACTGCAGGATGGTCCAAAGATGACACATCAATCAGAGACCCTTCGACGAAACTGTGTGCAATGCATGAATCACAAACGGTATAGTTATATCTCTGCCGCCAATAATGAAAATTGCGTGCGATGGCGGATCCATCAAATACGATTCATAAAAAAGTTGTGTATGTGGTTTGTGGCAAACAGTTCATCAATATAAATTGTTTGCGATGGGAAAAAATAATGCAACCAGTTAATAAAATACAAGTGTGTGTGATGTACGACATATAGTTAACCCCGATAAGCTATTTGCGCTAATCCAGCAGAACGCAAACGATTGGCTAGATGATTATGTGTGCAATAGACGACACATAGGTCAGCTGGATGAACTATTTGTGATTACATAAAATAACACAAACGATTACCCAGATCAAGATGTGTGATATAGACGGCAAACACGTTGCCCATATGAACTGTTTGCGATCAGATAAAAAAACACAAACAGTTGCTCAGATCAAGATGTGTGTGATGTATAGCGTACAGGTTACTCTCGGATGTGTTGTGGGCAAACGGTTACCGGTAAAGAAATGTCACTGATTGATGAAATCATCACCGAAGGATTCTGTAGTTTAATCCGTATGCAATGTGATTTTCTCAGTCTGGGGGACAAACATCTATGCTTTGTGTAGAAGAAGATGATTGCATAACTAAATTAAACATCCAAATACATAAGTGACTACACACATAACAGTGGCACACCTCAATAGACAATTACACACAGAACAACATGATTGCATAATCTAATTGAGCATCCAGATACATAAGTGACTACACACATAACATTGGCGCACACCTCAATAAACTATTGCATGCATAATAAACTTAGCCTACTAAAACTATAAATATTTTAGCATAGAGTGGGTATGGGAAATGATCATCAAATCATCTACTTTTTGGGATGCTTGTCGCCACCGCTCTTCTTGTGGCTCAATCCCTCGACGTCTTCAGGTAAGAGGCACTTCCTCATGTCAACGTTCTGCCTGAACATCCCGTAGCATGTGTACGCTTCCTTGGCCACGGTCTTGAGCTGATGTTCGTCCAGTCTCTTCACCCAGGCCTTGTGCCAGACAGGCTTGTTCTTGTCGGACTCAGCCTTCATGTCTCGGTAGTCAGGGTCGATGATGGCCTCAGCCAGGTCAACATGGGAGTCCATGTCCTTCTTGCTGCCCCAGACATTGTACTAGTAGTGGATGTCAACAAGCTTCTGGCAGGCCAAGCCCGAAGTCTTGAGCACCCTTGGATCGTTGGTGGTGTCCACCATAGCGAACCTGTAGTCGGGGATTTTGACAACCTAGTGAAACACTTGTAAGGCACCATGGATAGGCAGTAGTGGTAGAGGAGGATGTGATGGCGCACGCACAACTGGGCAGCGATAACCTTCTCATCATGCTCGGCATGACTGCCGGTGTAAGCGAGGTTGAAGCCAACCACTTTGTACTTGTCATCCACAGCAAGCAACCACTCCATAGTGCTTATAGAGGCATCCACCATGATCAGGTCGTTGGTGTAAACCATCGTGAGATCCATCTTCCTCATGTGGGTCTCCACATGATGCATGTCAAACTCCATTGGAGAGTCGCTGGATATCCTCTTTGTATGCATCATCGAGGGTGTGCTTATTATGATGTGGGGCGTGATCGAAAGTGTGAAGAGACTATGGTTAATGGCCGCAGGTATAAAGGGGGGCCGGACATCCTGGAAAACCGACATGCCCGGATGGCAGTTTTTGCAGCGCGTGATTCAGTCATGGATCATGCAGCTGCATGGGGCAACACGTGTGGCGCAACCACATGAATATGGAGCCCTGAACGTGATCGTGGGCCGGCCCCAATCACTGGTAGAGCGTGGGGGAGAGAGTAGAGCATGCGGAGGGACACGAGAGCAGAGCGCCCAGAGGGACGTGAGGTCGAACCCGACTACTTTGTATTTGTCTGCGTCAAGCAACATGTCCATAACGTTGATGGAGTTATCCACACAGATCGGATGGTTGGTGTACACCACTGAGAGCTCTATGAACCTTCTGTTCATGTCTACTACGGCATGCATGGTGAAATGGCACTCGTCGTCGGTAGGCGCTAGGAACGCCATTGGAGCCACGCAGGATACCTTGGGTCATGGTTGTGCTTTTTAAGGTCCAAATATTAGTCGTCAATTGCATATAAAGTCCGTATATTAATCGTCCATTGCATATCGAGGAAAAAAATACTACCAAAATACGAGTCTGATACGATGACATTTGAATGATTGTATCACAAATGACAAAGATATTACAAAGGTTCAAATTCTAGGATTACAAGGCCCAAATTCAAAGATTAACCGATATTAGAAATGAAATTTAGCTAATGTAGAAACTTTTCATGCAACTCTAGATGCCCACACTGATCGGCTAAACATGAACATATGAGAGGTTCATACTAATATTACAACTAGTTTGGCAACTTGAATATTTCTGCAAAGGGATCCGCCACTGGACATGTCATGTTGGGCTTTACATAAGGACTTCTGAATAGTCTGTTAACTGAAGTTACAAAATGAAATTGAACTTCTGAGGAGCCTTTTCCATTCTGTCATAGTCGCCGGAGCTGATCCGCAAACCATTCAGTTTTGTGCAATAAATGTAAGGAAAATCTCATTATCTTTAGCACACTTGCTCTCACAACAAAGAACCTGATGAATATAATCTTCATTAAGGTCCCTCAATAGGAGTTCAAAGAAACTTGTGAGAGATGGAGATCAAGGCATTCAATGGGATTGTTATATTGTACCACATTATCCACTACCGGACCTAATCGTATATGCAAAAGAAGAGAATGTATTAGTGCTTGTACACACAAGGGACCTCTTCTGATTTGCAGGGTTTCAAATATTGAACTCCCTTGTGGTTAACATTTAACATGAAATGAGCATGACCTCGATATGTAGCTTCTCGAGGCACGACATTTTTTTCATCAATCTGACAACTTGGTCTAGGTCGAGGCCGATGGATTCTAGTGCCAACACCTTCACTGTGCACAGATGCGAGGTCGAGCTTGTCGGAATCATTTTCTGGATGACAGACGAACATACATCTTGAATAGAGAAAAAATGTTAATTTCAAGAAGGAGAAGAAGGTGACTGTTGTACCTGGGCAGCTATGGATCCAATAACAAGTTCAGGGAAGTTGACGGGCGAGTAGCCAACACTATCAACTTCGGTGCATGAATGACCCTGATTCTTGTTGGGCCTTGTTAATCAACTACAAGTAACCTGTCAAGTAAAGGCACGTCCTCAATGAACATTTCGTGATTGACCTTCTGTGATCTATTATTGCAGCACCAGCAATACACACAAATTGTCCATAGACTGATGGAGGCAATGTGGAGGCTACTCAACCCATTGATCGCATGAAGATGAAGGTACCCAAGCGCAGTACAACCTTGGAGCATGCGCTCCATGTCGTCATTGGGGATGCAGACGGTGACAAACTCAAGGTGCTTCAGTCGAGTTAGCAAAATAGTGGGATAGACGTTAATCTGGGGTAAATGGCAGTCATGAATTTGGCGATGTGCAGCGTTGGCGTGAAGCGCAACACGGAGGGTGACAGCGAGCGCATATTTCCATCATTAAAAGTGAGCTCCTCGAGCTGATCTGGGGTGATCGACAAGAACCAATCGTTAAGCTTGGTTCGTCACATGCCGTTGGAATTGAACTTGTCAGTGGTAAGGCCTCTGATTGTGCCACAATGCATGCCGAGGATATGGGACAATGCATTCAAGCATTTGCGATAAAGATTACGGAGCATGTGCTCGTTGATGAGGCCAAGAGGGGCGTAGCGCCATAGGGGGCACCACTGCTACGAGAGGATGGTTTTCTACATGCCATCTTTGATTGAGAGGAGGGAGATGATGACTGTCAACATATCATCAGGGAGGCTGCTGATGAAGTCTAGGCATGCCAAAGGGCTTGCGGTTCTGGCTCGGCCCGCCTCCGCTTGATGGCAACCTCATCCTCCACCTTGGGAGTATCAGTGGCAGTGACATTCTAACATGAGTAGAGAAGTGGGAGGATAGTAATTATGTGGTTAGATCAGGGCATGAGAGTAGTGCATTGGTAATTAGAAGTTACTAGGTAGGAACATATTTAACAGATTCAGAAAATGAAATTCGAATTGGTTTCTAAAATACTACACAATTACTTTTATATTGATACACTAGTCAACATGCAGATACCATAAAGAACACTTACTTCCAACAAAGTCTCGATGGATGATGTCGTCGGGGAAGTTAGCATTTATCATATGACCATGCTCTTTTAGGTGAAGTGTAATTTTTGTGCTAGCTTTTAGTACATAAAACTTAGAAATTAAGGCCTGCTTCAAAATAGGAGTGATAGTCTTCATCAAGTTTTACACAAACAACAATTGTAAATCCATTGTTTGTGCACAATATGATAGCCCTGGAGTCTTCGGTTATGAGAAGGCAAAGATTTAGCACCAAGTTGTTGTTGCAAAGCAAGATATGTACTGCAGGAATTGATGAGATTGTTAAAGAATAGGTTAACATGCTAATATGTGAGTAGTTAAAAGGATAGCACATCAGTTACTATGAAAGGAGAAAATATAAATAAAATGATAGTGTAACCATGATTTTATGCAAATATATATATATATGAGAGTAAACGAAGAGGAAGAAAAAGAAGAAGAAGAAGAAGAAGAAGAAGGAGGAGGAGGAGGAGGAGGAAGAGGAAGAAGAGGAAGAAGAAGAAGAAGAAGAAGAAGAAGAGGAAGAAGAAGAAGAAGAAGAAGAATAAGAATAAGAAGAAGAAAAAGAAGAAGAAGAAGAAGAAGAAGAAGAAGCAGAATAAGAAGAAGAAGAAGAAGAAGAGGTTGTGTGTTCGAGCGAGGGAGGAGTGGGGTGTGTGTGTGTGAAACACCCCCTTTCCCATAGATGCCCGTCCCCGTCCCTACCCCCACTCCAGAGCGTTCCAACCAGCTACGACATCGAGCTCGTCGACAACGTTGGCTTGATGTGGGATATGCCACATGTTAAGTGGCGCTAACTCCACCCCCTCGGGTCCCCCCCCCCCGTGGATCTTCTTCATGGCGCCGCTGATCTACTCTTCTTCATTGTCAAGAATTTGCCTTCATCGCCATCGAGACACTTTTGTCATTTCTTAAGGTCGCATTCCATGGCGGTGTCTCGGCATCATCATATGCCAAGCCAGGCCTCATTGGTGACATCAAGGATGACAAGGGCGCCCTATCCATCTCTTCCAGTAGGAAATAGCCCATCCACGACATCAGGGACGGCACCCTGCAGTCGTGCTCTTCCAAAGGGATGGAGCCAAGTCGTATTCAGTTCAATTTCATGAATGTCGTGTTTAGTTCAATTTCACGAATGCCTATGTTTGGTTATCTGTAGTGAGCATATGCATTATTTAACTCTTTTTGCTTGTTTATAGTGAACATATGTCCAGTTTCAATTGGTAGATTTGGTTTTTCAATCATACAATTGGTTCATGTTAAAGCTGGTGTAGTTAACACACCCTTATTTATTTCATTTTTCTTACGATGTGATGTTCAATCGTACAATTTGATGGTTAAGCACATGGTACGTTCTATGCAGTTTCAACAATACCGATATGAATGGCTATTTGTTTGTTGTTAAGTCTGTTGCAGTGAGCATATGCCTCCTTTAAAGGTTTTGGTTGTTTGTGGTAAGCATTAGTCGAATTTCAATTGCTATATTTGGTCATTGTAGTCTGCCTTTTCTATTTAGTTATTCACAATGTGTACTACAATTTGACCAATACTAGTTCAATGGCCATATTGTTTCCTGGTAAGCCGGGTGTAGGTAATACACCCCCCATTTTTTTCACTTTGTCATGTTCAATTATACAATTTGATGTTTAAGTACAAGCTTTGTTCTATGCAATTTCAACAATACCATTATGAATGACTATATTTGGTTGTTGTTAAGCCTATTGTAGTGAGCATATGCCTATTTGTTATCTTCCGCCCCGTAATATAAGATGTTAATGCATCCAGTATGTTTGTATATTGTATGTAATTAGATCTTAAATAGTGGGACTAAGAGAGTATTGTACTACATGACTGTGCAATTGAAGTTTAGCTTCTCATATTACTTGGTGCTTGTAGGTACATATTTCACTGGTAAAGATCCACGCTTACACCCTTTTTGCGTATGGGGCACTGGTATATGCATGAACCAACATCGTTTGAGGTAATTAATAGGGATTGTTAGTACAATGGGTCAAAATTGGGATATTAAACTATTTATCTACAGTTTGTCGAAGACAAATGTGATCTGCACTTCTGCAGTATATTAAATCAGAACTTTGTAGCCTTTTTACTGCACATAATTAGTTGTTAGATGACAATCTCTATATCTTTTTCCTTTGTAGTGGTTCCCAGCGTAGTTTACTCAAGATCACCTCTCAAACTAAATCATTGTTGGACATGCAAATGTCTACGTATTCCTACCAGACTAAAATAACTATCTTGGCTATATGAAAGGCCTCATGAAGATAATGAAGGATGGGCGGTCGGCCATCACAAGGGGTTTGACTAGAGTCGTGTGTGCATTCAACAATATTGCTCCTCCATGTCAAGTGCACACACAAACCTAGTCCAACCCCTTGTGCCGGCCTGCGAAGTACCCCCTTTACCACAAATCCCCATCCTCATCCCTACCCACTCTAGAGCGTTGCAGCCTAAGCCTAGCTACACTTCTCGGGGAGATCAAGGAGCGGATGGCAAAAAGAGGTATACCGAGGCCTGTTCGGTGGACAAAAGAGATAGTATTGTACTACATCATTGTGCAATTACAATTTAGCTTACATCACATGTCATAGTATTTACATCGATGATCTAGTATTTTACAATACACACCTGCTTAGCTCATGGTTAGCTTACAATACAATCATGCAACAGAAATGATATTCTAGTCTTGTGGCGTCCATCAACTCACATGCAAGAGTTGAGTATATCATTTTATCCCTAATTTGTAAACTTCCCTTCGACATAGTAACATGCAACATGATACGTTACAGCGACAAGTGTCAGTACATTGGATGTATTGGCAAGCTTCACCAGGACAGGCTTGTTGGAACATAAACATGCAAAGTGGCGTGGCTCGTTTTGATATCCGAGTGGAGGTTGTTCCTACACTCGGCATATCAACACTTAGGCGAGCACAAAGCCATTGCTAAGCCCCCGAGTGTGGATCATGTACTCACTTGGAGTAGTTTGTACTTAGGCGAAGACAGGTTCATGGCTAAGCCCCCGAGTGTGGTTTGGGCCCACACTTGGAGTAGTTTTATGCTTAGGCGAAAACAGATATGCAGCTAAGGGTAAAAATGGAGGAAGTTCCCGTGAACAATGATGGTCCTGTCCATCTTGATATCTGAGTGGAGGTTGTTCCAATACTCAGCATATCAACACTTTGGCAAGCACAGATACGCTGCTAAGCCCCCGAGTGTGGATCATGTACTCACTCGGAGTAGTTTTTTACTTAGGCGAAGACATGTTCGCAGCTAAGTCCATCCATACACCTAGTGGGTGTGAGGAAATTTACAAGCATCACTAGGGTGAAAAAATTGAAAAGTTTTGATAAAGTGTAGGAAAAGTAAAGTCTTTTATTCAACACAACCACTCAGCAACTCATTACAGGAATGACACAGTGTTTTCTATTTGAAGTGTAGAATTTGCGGAGCAGATCCGCATTCCATGTACGTGCCTCTTCTACCTCAGTGTTGAAGTTATACAACAGATAATCTCCATTGTTTAGGACTTTGGAGATCGCGAAAGGCCCTTGCCACAAAGGCGCTAGCTTCTACGGTTTTTTTGATATAGTGGGAGGACAAGGTCGCCTTCCTTGAAAGCACGCCCCTTGACATTAGGTCTTGTTGATAAACCACTGATTTGACTAGAGCTAGTTCCCTCTCCTCTTCCAAGAGGTCCAAACCGTCTTGACGTGCTGCTTCTGCTTCGGCTTCACTTTAGAGTTCCACTCGGGGAGCATTATGATGTACGTCATTCGACAAGACGACTTTAGATCTGTATACCATGAAGAACGGAGTGCACTTGGTCAAGCGGTTCGTGGTCATCCGGATAGCCCATAGGACAGACGATACCTCTTCAACCCAGGCTCCTACAGCTAGTCCAGATCCCTCATCAGTCGGGGCTTTAATCCTTGTAGAATTATTCCATTCACTCGCTCCGTTTGCCCATTCCACTATGGGCGAGTCATAGAGGAATAGTTCACCCGAGTGCCTTGGGAGTAACAAAACTCACGGAATTCATCTGAATCGAAATTTTCCCATTGTCAGTGATGATATTATGTGGGACTCCAAATCTGAAGATAATCTGCCGAATGGAACTGACAGCGGTCTTTGCATCCAAGCTTTTGATGGTCTTAGATTCAACCCACTTGGTGAACTTATTAACCGCTACTAGCACGTGGGTATACCCATTCCACCCAGTCCTTAGAGGGCCGACCATATCGAGACCCCACACAACGAACGGCCAGATGAACGGAATGGTATTCAGTGCTGATTGATGCGTGTGCATCTGATTCTTATAGAACTGGCACCCAACACAGAGGTTGACCAAATCCTTTGTTCCCTCATTGGCTTGGGGCCAATAAAAACCTGCACCGAATGCTTTCTCGACTAATGTCCAAGAGGACGCATGATGACCGCAGGTTCCCGAATGAATCTCATGCAGGATCTGCAGTCCTTCGTCTGGGAAACACACTTTTGAGTTACACATGTAGTGCTTTTCTTGTACAACTGTTCTCCCATCACTTAAAAGGACTTTGTCAGCGTTCTGGGAATGGGGGTACCCAGACCTGCATGCCTGCGGCCCAGGGCGTGGCCCACTTCATCAACCAAATGGGACCAGGTGTGACCCCACTCGAGACAAGGCTCTTGCGAGCGCCCTGGCCTCACGAGGAAGAACAGCAAAAAGACCCACGAAGGATGGGCCTGCTCAGGACCCCTCCGGAGCAGCAGAGGTTTCTATGCAAAGCCTGGCCTCGGGAGTCAAGGGTGACGCAAGGAAGGACAAGCGAGCACCAGTGCACCAGGTGGCACAATTTCCCCTTTGGTGCAAAGGGAGCAAGGACGTACGCGGGTTCCCAAAGTGCCCCCAAAGGTTTCCATTCCAGTGAAAGAAGACTACAATCACCCGTCCTACAGGGCGGATGTTATCGCTGAGCCTGTCCCTGCGGCGTCGATAGCTACTTTGCAGGCGAAGACCTCCTTTGGGCAGGGCGAGCACGAACCCCTGCCCCCCTTCAAAATTGGTTGTTGTGGGATCCCTTACCTCCATTGCAATAAGGGAAGAGGACTTGGGCCACCGCTATAAATAGAGGGTAGGCTGCTTCATAGAGGGGGATCCGATCCGAGGGAATCCGAACCCTATCAACTAACTCCACACTCGCCAAACCACTGAGAACCCTCAGGAGGCCCCGAAACTCTATACTTGTTCATCCACCACACCTCCTCAAGAGACAATCCACCAAAGCAGGAGTAGGGTATTACGCTTCGCAGCGGCCCGAACCTGGGTAAACTATCGTGTTCATCTTCTTCCTCGTCATCGTGCTAGTTCTTTGCCGTGTTCATAGAGTAGCGAGCTAGGTTGGGTGAGGCTGCAGTGGATCTTCTCACACACCCCTATGTTCGAATCTTAAGGGTTTTGCGGAGCCCAAAATCCAACATTTGGCGTGCCAGGTAGGGGGGTGTCGGAGTCTCCCTCAAGCCAAGATCTCCTCCCACCTCTCTGCTATGATGATTGACGCTCATTGAGCCTGTGTCCAGCGTTGTTGCCACTCGTGTCGCCTAGATGGCGCCGGTGGGCCGCGCTGGTGCACGCATGTCACCTTTGCTTGTGGCAAACGCCACCATGAGCCCCAATGCCCACGAGCAACAAGATTCCTCCCAGGCGGTCACTTCCTCCCAGGCGGTCACCGCACAGCGCGATGGCCACACCGCCACTCCATCGATCATACCAGCCTCCGGTTCGTCCTCCCATGTTCGGCCAGGGCTGGTGTGCGGCCAGGGCGCGCTCGCCATGGTTAACGAACTGCTTTGCTACCGCCCCACTACCGACCACTACGACGACTAGCTTTAGTGCATCACGGAGCTCGTCAGCGTTGCCAGAGACGCCTCGGCGCTCTCCTACTTGCTTCGACCCCAACTGTCCCTGGCTCACTACCTGGTACAAGACGCGCAACCTCCGCCTCTGTGATGCAATGCTGACCCTGAGCCCAGGTGAGAAGCGTGCCCCCATGGCCGGCCTCGCAAACTGGGGGCGAGGGCGGGAGATGAAGTAAGCTGCCAAGTGGTTCCCCGGCCATGCGCCGGCGCACGTGCATTCCCTGTGCTGCCGACCCAATGCCGCGGTCGCATACCGCTTGAGGCGGCCCCACAGGAGCATCAAGACTAGATCGCCCTCGTGCACATGGCGCCCGTCGAGCCGGTGGGGTGTGTCGCCATCGCCCTGGAGCTCTACCCGACTGCATGGCCATGCAAGTTCAAGGCTGACCTGCCCCCGCGTTACGATGACACCCCAGACCCAGCCGAGTTCCTACAGCTCTACTCACTGAGTATCCGGGCAGTAGGAGGAGACGACAAGGTCATGGCGTGTTGGCTCCCCATGGCACTCAAGGGCGGTGCAGTCTCCTAGCTCTTCAACCTCCCAAAGGCATGCATCACCTCCTAGGAGGGTCTGTGCAAACGCTTCATCGCCAACTTTCAAGGCACCCGCGACCATGCGCCCACCGTGAACGACCTATGGCGTATCAAGCAGCAGGATGGGGAGACCCTGCACAAGTTCGTACAATGCTTCACGACCACACGCCTCAAGATCCCCAAGGCGTCGAACGAGGCCATCATTTCGGCCTTCACCGACGGAGTCACTGACCTCAAAATGAAGGAAGAGCTCGCCATGAATGACGAACTGTGCTCTGCCTTGGAGAAGTTCAACCTGGCGAACATGTGTGCCAAGGCCGAGGAGGGTCGCCTATCACTCGTCGAGCCTCTAGCGGTGGAGCCAGAAGAGAAGAAGACCAAGGCCAAGGAAGCAAAGCGCAAGGCCCCGACAGTGCTTGCGGCCAAACCCGAGGCGAAGTGCAGCCGGGAGAAGAACACCCCCAGGAGGAAGGCCGACCTGCATCTTCCATGGCACTGATACATCTCCAATGTATATACTTTTCCAAACTCTTTTTCCCTTGTTTTGGACTCTAATTTGCATGATTTGAATGGAACTAACCCAGACTGATGCTGTTTTTAGCAGAATTGCCTTGGTGTTATTTTTGTGCAGAAATAAAAGTTCTCAGATTGACCTAAAAATTTATGGAGAATATTTTTTGGAATTAATAAAAAAATTGCCAAAAGAATCAACTGCATGGGGTGTACCATCTGGCCACAAGCCTGGTGGGTGCGCCCACCCCCTAGGGCGCACCGGGCAGGCTTGTGGGCGCCGTGCTGCTCCTCCGACCTTGTTTCCACTTCTATATATTCCTATTCGGGAAAAAAATCAGAGAGAAGAGTTCATCGCGTTTCACGATATGGAGCCACCACCATGTTCTGTTCTTTCTCGGGCGACCTGATCCAGAGTCTGTTTTGGGCTTTGATTACCCTCTTCCTACTATCAAGAAGAAATATGATATACTTATTGTTGGGGAAATGCATATCCCCATTGAGGTAACTTAGTGTTATTCAAAAATTCTTCGGTTTCATGTTATTCGAAAGAAGTCTGTTAATAAGACTTGATCAACCTTATTGATGGATTCCTTTTGATGGGTATGGACGAATTTAGAAAGCACAACTTCCTGTACCTAACTTTTTCTTTCGGTTACCTAGATGAGATTAAGTAAAAATGCTATTATTTTTCGGTTTTTTGAGTTTCATGTGCAATAAAAAAGTGACCTAAAAATAAAAGTTTTTCAAATGTCCTAAAATTGGAGTATGATTTTTGTGGAATATTTAAGAATTTTTGGCACTGAGTATTCATCAGGGGGTTGCACCAGTGGGCCACAAGCCTGCAGGGTGCGCCCACCACCCTGGACGCGCCCTGGTGGCTTGTGGGTCCCATGTGGCCCCCCTCCACTTATTCTAGCACCCATTCACTTCATCTTCCTCCAGAAAAATCCCACCATTGCTCAAACCCGTGTTCTACCTCCTCTTGCTGCCATTTTTGATTTCCTTGCTCAAAGCTCCATTCGCAAAACTTTTTAGGGGATTGCTCATCGGTATGTGACTCCTCCAATGGTCCAATTAGTTTTTGTTCTAGTGACTTATATATTACAAATTTTTGCTGTTGTGGTGATTATGTTTTTGAGCTTGCACATCAAATTTGTACGGTCCCAAGTAGTTTTGATGCATGATATAGTCTCTAGGCACTTGAGGGAGTAGTTGCTATGAGTTTTGTTCACCTTTATTTTTCGTTCACTAAAAATTTCAGAAATTTTTCAGAGAAAGAAAAGATGTTGAGGAGAATGTACCAAGGTGGTTCCTCGAGCAAGAAAACCCCAAGACTCACATTACGTGAGCATGATTTTGAACCACCAAGGGAAGCTCAAGTACTGCATTGTGAATGGCCGTCAGATCAACTCATGGACAATGCCGGATTCAATGAAGAGTTTTATGCGTACATAAGGAATGCTGGCCTTGAGGATTTCATTTTAGATCAATGCAAGCAATATTGTCAACTCACTATTTCTTTCGTGTGGAGGTTTGAAATTTCATCTAGGCGTAATTCTCATTTTGTTCTATTTAATCTTTATGATAAGACCTATACCATGGACCTAGAAGGTTTTAATGATGCATGCGAAATTCCATAGTGGGGTAGTCATAGGAATCCTCATAAAAATAAATATAATGATTTCCTTGCTAGCATCACGATGGGAGAAACTAGAATCATTACACAAGCTACCTTGGGGAACATTCACTTTCCGGCTATACATTATTTTGCTCTCTTCATAGGTAGATGTATTAATGGTAAACATGAGCATAGTCACCTTCTTAAGAGTGATGTAATGGTAGATAGACGATATAACTTGGGGGCTATTATTGCCAAGAGGTTACATCATAATGCTAAGGATGGAGATTTCTTTTGTGGAATTTATGCCACCCGTGTAGCTAAGTATCTTGGGGGTACCCATAAGAGAGAATGATATTGAGTTACCCTTTGATTTTCTTGATTATGAGGCTTTGGTGCGCTACCAGTTTCTTGAAATAAACAAACAATCCCTCCAGTACCGACTAATTTTTGACAAGCAACGTGTTATCCATGTTTTCCTTCCTACTCCTGCCTTCTTTAACTTTCAGGAAAAGCAGAGATATTTTATAACCAGAGAGGAGGCAAACGAGTACGAGCGAAATGCAGAAACCGCTTGTCTTCACGCTGCAGTAGTTCACGCGGTAGCCGCTATAGCCCAGTACAACCCCAACTTTGACTTCGGATATTATCCGGGCCAGCCGTGTCCCTAGACCAACTTAGGCCAAAAGCCTAAGCTTGGGGGAGTATGTATTTCTCACCGACATTACATTCATGTTCACACACTCATTTTAGTGGTCAGTGTTCATACTTTTTCATTGTACTATCCATGGTAGTTTATTTCTTGTTTTGCTTTCTTCTTGTGTGTTTAATTAACTTTGAGGAAAATACAAAAAAATCAGTTCTAGCTTTATTTCCTAGTTGCTTAGTTGTAGTATCAAAGAGAAAACCCAAAAGGACTTCTCGTTCTTCTTTTTGCTTGTTGGGAGCTTTCCCATGTAAATAATTTTGCTTTCTTTTCTTTGGGTCATAAGGAGAAGATCACGATGACATGTTGAGTGGCTCTCATATGCATTATTTTTTATCTTACAAAGAGCCCATATTGCCTTGTCTTCTCCTTTGGTTTATTGTTTTTAGATTCCATCTTAGTCCAATGCACGTGCACTCTTATTATTGTTCACATCGTTCGGTCGTGCAAGTGAAAGAAAATAATGACAATATTTGATGAAAAGATTGAGATGGAGAAAAGCTGGTATGAACTCAACCTATCTTGCTTTTGTAAATATGATTAGCTCATCGTTCCGAATTCAGTACATTATGGGTTGAATGTGTTTGCAATGACAATTAGAGATTATAATCATTCATGCCATGATTAATTAGCTAAGAGTGGATAATGGTTCACCTTGTGTGCTAACATGCGAATTAAAATGGTTGTGATGTAGTATGATAGAATGGTATCCTCCTCTGAATGATCCAAGTGGCTTGACTTGGCACATGTTCACGCATGTAGTTGAGACAAATCAACATAGCCTCGATGATGTTTATGTTCATAGTGAATTATATCCTACTCATTCTTGCATTCAATGTTGATTAATCTCAAAGCATGTTGATGACTATGTCGCTCTCTAGTTGGTCGCTCCCCAGTCTTTTGCTAGCCTTCACTTCTACTAAGCGGGAATACTACTTGTGCATCCATATCAATAAAACCAAAGTTGTTCCATATGAGTCCACCATATCTACCTATATGCGGTATTTACCTACCGTTCCAAGTAAATTTGCATGTGCTAAACTTTAAACCTTCAAATAAACTTTCTGTTTTGTATGCCCAAATCGCTCAAGTGGCGATGGGGGTTGTCAGTATCTTCCATGCTAGGTGGGTTATTATCACGATATGTGTTAATTCACTATCATTCATGAGAAGGTGGCTGGTAATCGGGATGCCCAGTCCCATGCTCGGAATAAAAAGGAAATTATAATTAAACAAAACTCCCCCAAGACTGTGTTTGTATGGACGGTACCCGTGGAGTCGGCCCGCCGTGGAGTGTGACTGATTGGTGGAGGGGGAGTAAAAGCTTTACCATTCTATTTGGGAACCGCCTATAATGTATCTAGCATAGAAGATATTGAAAACCTTTTGGTCATTATGTGAGCAATGAAAGCATACCGCTCCAAAATCATTACTTATCTCTGTTTTAAAATCTCGAGCTCTGGCTCCTGTTCAAATCAATGCTTCCCTCTGCGAAGGGTTTTTCCATTTACTTTATTGTTGAGTCATCATCCTCTTATAAAAAAGTTCCAATTAGAGAGCGCCATCGTCATTTGTATGCCTTGCTATTAATTGATATTGAGTATGAGCATGTCTAGATCTCTCTCACTGTGAATTAAAATGTTTAGTTAGTCCTTGTTCTCCAAAGGTGCTCTACGTTTATGTTTTGCGGTCTCAGAAAGGGCTAGCGAGATACCATTATGTCATATTGTAGCATGATTGTTTTGATAAAATTGTTGTCATCCGGGACTTATTAGTATTGCTCGCTAGTTGATTATGCCATTGATATGAGTAAATGTGAGACCTAAATGTTATTGTGAATGCGATTAGTCTATAATCTTTGCTAAAAATCTGAACATAAGTTAGACATATTTACAACAGCAAGATCAAACAGAGTTTGTAAAAAATTTTGTTTATCACTTTCAGTTTATCAACCGAATTGCTTGAGGAGAAGCAAAGGTTTAAGCTTGGGGGAGTTGATACGTCTCCAATGTATCTACTTTTCCAAACTCTTTTGCCCTTGTTTTGGACTCTTATTTGCATGATTTGAATGGAACTAACCCGGACTGACGTTGTTTTCAGCAGAATTGCCTTGGTGCTATTTTTGTGCAGAAATATAAGTTCTCGGATTGACTAAAAAAATTACGGAGAATATTTTTGTAATTAATAAAAACATTGGCCAAAGAATCAACTGCAGGGGGCCACCACCTGGCCACAAGCCTGGTGGATGCGCACACCCCCTAGGGCATGCCGGGCAGGCTTGTGGGCCCCTTGCTGCTCCTCTGACCTTGTTTCCACTTCTATATATTCCTATTCGGGGAGAAAAAAATCAAAGAGAAGAGTTCATCGCGTTTCACGAAAAAGAGCTGCCGTCACCTCCTGTTCTTCCTCGGGGGACCAGATCTGGAGTCCGTTTTGGGCTCTGAAGAGGGGAAATCGATGCCTTCGTCATCACCAACCATCCTTCATCACCAATTCCATAGTATCCTCTATGTTCTGATATTGATGTTGCTATGACTTTGATATGCTTAATGCTTCTCACTAGGGCCCAAGTGCCATGATATGTGTGTTCTTGATCCTATCTTGCAAGTTGTAGACACCTATTACGAGTTATGATCCGCATCCCCCTGGGTGACAATAACTGGGATTCTTCTGGTGATTACCGTAGTTTGAGGAGTTCATGTATTCACTAAGTGATAATGCTTTGGTCCGGTTCTCTATTAAAAGGAGGCCTTAATATCCCTTAGTTTCCAATAGGACCCCGCCGCCACAGGAGGGTAGGACAAAAGATGTCATGCAAGTTCTATTCCATAAGCATGCATGACTATATATGGAATACATGCCTACATTACATTGATGAATTGGAGCTAGTTCTATGTCACCCTATGTTATAACTGTTGCATGATGAATGCCATTCGACATAATTATCCATCACCGATCCATTTCCTACGAGCTTTCCATATATTCATATTTACTAAGTTACTTTTCCATTGCTACCGTTACAAACACTACAAAACTGCTATTATCACTTTTGCCACTGTTACCATTACTTCCATAATACTTTGCTATTGAATACTTTGCTACAAATATTAAGTCTTTCAGGTGTGGTTGACTTGACAAATCATCTGCCAATACTCGAGAATATTCTTTGGCTCCCCTTGTGTCAAATCAATAAATTTGGGTTGAATATTGTACCCTCAAAAACTGTTGCGATCTCCTATACTTGTGGGTTATAAGGCACCAATAACCACGACACCGCTAACCGCTAGGAACTCTGTCTGATCTGCGCCGAGCACTTCGGCAGGCGCCCCGGTCGAGGTGACCGAGGCTTCGGGCGTGGCGGAGGCCGCGGTGGAGGCCGCTGGGAAAACCAGGAGTCGCGTCAGGGGTGCCGTGACCAGCCTCAGGAGGACTGCTAACGCGATCAAACTCAGGATGACCGCTGGCACGACCCGCCTTGAGAGGACCGCTAGCGCAACGACCCTCCGGAGGGGTCATGACACGGTCCGCCTTGTGAGGCTCACCCACGTGAGGCTGGACTACCTCCGCTGCCTCCGCCACCTAGAAGGAAAGAGGAAGACATGCAGGACGATGGGGCTGGGGGCTTCTAGAAAATAAGGGCGGTGGCCTATATCCTGGGCGGTGCCCAGGCCCCAGCATCAAACCGTGCCTTCAAACAATTCGCACGGGAGGTGAATGCGGCTCTCCCGAAGCCTGAAGCGATGCGCCCCCTCAATTGGTCCCAGACAGCCATCACCTTCGACTCAAGCGATCAGCTCAGATGTTCGTTCTGTTGGAAATATGCCCTAGAGGCAATAAATAAAGTGTTTATTATTATATTTCCTTGTTCATGATAATCGTTTATTATCCATGCTATAATTGTATTGATTGGAAACACATTACATGTGTGGGTAAATAGACAACACTCTGTCCCTAGTGAACTAGCTCGTTGGTCAAGGTTTCCTAGCCATTGACATGTGATGTCATTTGATAACTGGATCACATCATTAGGAGAATGATGTGATGGACAGGACCCAAACTACAAACATAGCATATGATCGTGTCAGTTTATTGCTACTGTTTTCTGCATGTCAAGTATGTGTTCCCTTGACCATGAGATCATGCAACTCACGGACATCGGAAGAGTGCCTGGTGTGTATCAAATGTCGCAACGTAATTGGGTGACTATAAAGGTGCTCTACAGGTATCTCCGAAGGTGTCTGTTGAGTTGTCATGGATCAAGACTGGGATTTGTTACTCCGTGTGATGGAGAGGTATCTCAGGGCCCACTCGGTAATACAACATCACAATGAGCCTTGCAAGCAATGTAACTAAGTGTTAGTTGCGGGATCTTGTATTACGGAATGAGTAAAGAGACTTGCCGGTAATGAGGTTGAACTAGGTATGGAGATACCGACGATCGAATCTCGGGCAAGTAACATACCGAAGAACAAAGGGAACATCATACGGGATTAACTGAATCCTTGACATAGAGGTTCGATCGATAAAGATCTTCGTAGAATATGTAGGAATCAATATGGGCATCCAGGTCCCGCTATTGGTTATTGACTGTAGAGGTGTCTGGGTCATGTCTACATAGTTCTCGAACCCGCAGGGTCTGCACACTTAAGGTTTGGTGACGTTTCGGTAGTATAGAGTTATGTATGGTGGTGACCAAAGGTTTTTCGGAGTCTCAGATAAGATTCCGGACGTCACGAGAAGCTCCGGAATGGTCCGGAGGTAAAGATTCGTATATAGGAAGTCCTGTTTTGGTCACCGGAAAAGTTTCGTGCTCATCGGTAGTGCACCTGGAGTGCCGGTAGTGTACCGGGAGACCTCTGGGAGGGGTATTTCGACCCAAGAGGCTTCACGGGCTGTGGGAGAGTGAATATCAGCCCTTAGTGGGCTGATGGAAACTCCCACACAAGGCCCATCTGGCTGGAGAAGAAAACCCAATAGGAAAAGGTGGAAAAAAGGAAAAAAAGGATGAATCCTAGTCCTACTAGGATTGGAGGAGAGTCCTCCAATCCTAGTTGGTTCGGCCGACTCCTATAGGAGCCTTGGCCCTTGCGCCAGCCTCTCCTCCTATCCTCCTATATATACTGGTGAATTTTAGGGTTTTGCACTAGTTTTTCACAGCCACGTGCTACCCGTTCCTCCAGTGCATAGTTTCTCCTCTAGATCGGATTTCTGCAGTGCTTAGGCGAAGCCCTGCCGGAATAGCTCCACCACCATAGACGGAGTGATGTCACGTTGTCGAAGAACTCTTCTTCCTCTCTACTCCTTCTTGCTAGATGAAGACGGTGGAGATCGTCATCAAGCTGTACATGTGCTGAACGCAGAGGTGCCGTCCGTTCGGCGCTAGATCGGACGGATCATGATCAAGTTCGTAGGACGGATCGTGATCAAGTTTGTGGGACGGATCATGATTGGATCGTGGGACGGATCGTGATTGGATCACGGGACGCACAGTGATTTGGATCGCGAAGACGTTCGACTACACCAACCGCGTTTCTTAACGCTTCCCGCTTAGCGATCTACAAGGGTACGTAGATCCACTCTCCCTCTCGTAGATGCTCATCACCATGGATAGATCTGCGTGTGCATAGGAATTTTTTTGTTTCCCATGCAACATTCCCCAATAGTGGTATCAGAGCTAGGTATATGTGCAGATGAGATCTCGAGTAGAACACAAAAGGTTTGTGGGCGTTGATGCTTGGATTGCTTCCTCCCTTGGTCGGATTTTGGTTCAGCGGTATTGTGAGATGAAGCGGCCCGGACCAACATTACTCGTACGCTTATGAGAGACCGGTTCCCTCGACCGCAACTTGTTGCATAGATGGCTTGCGGGTGCCAGTTTCTCTCACTTTAGTTGGATCGGATTCGAAAAAGGTGGTCCTTGAGAAGGTTGAAAAGCAACTAGTGTATCACTGTTGTGGTTTTTGCGTAGATGAGAATTGTTCTTGCTAGATACCCGTAGCAGCCACGTAACACATGCAACAACAATTAGAGGACGTCTAACTTGTTTTTGCAGGGTATGTCGTGATGTGATATGGCCAATTACATGATGTGATATATGTGATGTATGAGATGATCATGTGATGTATAGATTATCACGACTTGCATGACGATGAGTACGGCAACCGGCAGGAGCCACATGGTTGCCTTTAATTATTGTATGACCTGCGTGTCAATCATTAAGCGCGATGTGATGCTTTACTTTATCGCTAAATGGTAGCAATAGTAGTAGAAGCATGTTGGGCGTGACAACCCCGATGGATGGAGACCAAGATGATGGAGATCATGGTGTCTTGCCGGTGACGATGGAAATCATGCCGGTGCTTTCAAGATGGAGATCAAAAGCACAAGTTCATGGCCATATCATGTCACTTATGATTTGCATGTGATGTTAATCCTTTTATGCACCTTGTTTTGCTTAGGACGACGGTAGCATTATAAGGTGATCCCTCACTTAATTTCAAGATAAATTGTGTTCTCCCCGAGTGTGCACCGTTGCGAAAGTTCGTCGTGTTGAGACACCACGTGATGATCGGGTGTGATAGACTCTACGTTCACACACAACGGGTGCAAGCCAGTGTTGCACGTGCAGAACACTCAGGTTAAACTTGACGAGCCTAGCATGTACAGGCATGGCCTCGGAACACAAGAGACCGAAAGGTTGAACATGAGTCATATAGTAGATATGATCAACATAATGATATTCACCATTGAAGCCACCTCAACTCACGTGATGATCGGACTTGAGTTGGTGGATTTGGATCATGTGACACTCAGATGACCTAAGGGATGTCAATTTGAGTGGGAGCTTTAGTAATTTGATTAACTAAACTCATTATCTTGAACAATAGTCTAAGTAAACTTTGCATATTTATGTTGTAGATCAATGGCTCGCGTAGTAGCACCCCTTAATTTTAATGCGTTCCTAGAGAAAGCTAAGTTGAAAGATGATGGAAGTAACTTTGTTGACTGGGCCCGTAATCTAAGGATTATCCTCACGGCTTCCCAGAAATCATATGTCCTTGATGCACCGCTTGGTGACCAACCAGAAGACATGACCTCCGAAGACGTTAAGAACGCTTGGGAGGCACGTACTGGAGATTATTCAATAGTTCAGTGTGCAATATTGTATGGCTTAGAACTAGGACTTCAAAGACGTTTTGAACGTCATGGAGCATATGATATGTTCCAGGAGTTGAAGTTTATATTTCAGAAGAACGCCCGGATCGAGATGTATGAAACCTCCGATAAGTTCTATGCTTGCAAGATGGAGGAGAACGGGTCTATCAGTGAACATATACTCAGAATGTCTGGGTATTCAACTCGTCTAGCGGAGTTGGGAATTGCCCTTCCGCCAGAGGCGATCACTGACAGAGTTCTTCAATCACTGCCACCTAGTTACAAGAGCTTTGTGATGAACTATAACATGCACGGGATGAACAAGTCAGTCACCGAGTTGTTTGCGATGCTAAAAGTCGCTGAGCCTGAAATCCAGAAAGAACATCAAGTGTTGATGGTCAATAAAACCACTAGTTTCAAGAAAAATGGCAAGGGCAAGAAGGGTAAAACTAAGAAGGATGGCAAAGCAGTTGCTACTCCTGTAAAGAAGCCCAAGCATGGACCCAAGCCAGAAACTGAGTGCTTTCATTGCAAGGTAACTGGTCACTGGAAGCGGAACTGCCCCAAGTACCTGGCTGACAAGAAGGCGGCCAATGACAAACAAGGTATATATGATATACATGTTATTGATGTGTACCTTACTAGCTCTTGTAGTAGTGCCTGGGTATTTGATACCAGTTGGGTTGCTCACATTTGCAACTCAAAGCAGGAACTACGGAATAAATGAAGGCTGGCAAAGGACGAAGTGACGATGCGCGTGGGAAATGGTTCCAAGGTTGATGTGATCACCATCGGCAAGCTCTCTCTTCGATTACCATCGGGATTAGTGATGAACCTGAATAATTGTTATTTAGTGCCTGTGTTAAGCATGAACATTATATCTGGATCTTGTTTATTGCGAGATGGTTGAAACGCATGACGAAGCTCCATGCTGATGGACTTTTGGAGTCACTTGATTTTGAATCACTTCACACATGTGAACCATGCCTCATGGGCAAAATGACTAAAACGCCGTTCTCTGGAACAATGGAATGGGCAAGTGACTTATTGGAAATCATACATACTGATGTGTGCGGTCCAATGAATGTGACAGCGTGTGGTGGATATCATTATTATCTCACCTTCACTGATGACTTAAGTAGATATGGGTATATTTACTTAATGAAACACAAGTCTGAAACATTTCAAAAGTTCAAGCAATTTCAGAGTGAAGTTGAGAACCATCGTAACAAGAAGATTAAGTTCCTGCGATCTAATCGAGGAGATGAATATCTGAGTTATGAGTTTGGCAGTCACTTAAAACAATGTGGAATTGTTTCACAATTGACACCGCCCGGAACACCACAGCGTAATGGTGTGTCCGAACATCGTAATCGAACCTTATTAGATATGGTGCGTTCTATGATGTCTCTTGCCGATTTGCCACTATCATTTTGGGGTTATGCATTAGAGACAGCTGCATTCACTTTAAATAGGGCACCATCAAAATCTATTGAGACGACACCATATGAACTATGGTTTGGCAAGAAGCCAAAGTTGTTGTTTCTTAAAGTTTGGGGATGTGACGCTTATGTCAAAAAGCTTCAGCCTGAAAAACTAGAACCCAAAGCGGAGAAATGCGTCTTCATAGGATACCCGAAAGAGACAGTCGGGTATACCTTCTATCTCAGATCCGAAGGCAAAGTGTTTGTCGCTAAGAACAGAACATTTCTTAAGAAAGAGTTTCTCTCGAAAGAATTGAGTGGGAGGAAAATAGAGCTTGATGAGGTTATTGAACCTTTACTTCAACTAGAAAGTAGCGCAGCGCAGAAAGATGTTTCTGTGGAACCTACAATGGTAGACGAGGAAGTTAATGATGATGATCATGAAGCTTCGGATCAAGCTGCTATTGAACCTCGTAGGTCGACAAGGGCGTGTACTACCCCTGAGTGGTATGGCAACCCTGTCTTGGAGGTCATGTTGTTGGACAAAAATGAACCTACGAGCTATGGAGGAGCAGTGATGGGCCCGGATTTCGAGAAATGGTTAGAGGCCATGAAATCCAAGATGGGATCCATGTATGAAAACAAAGTATGGACTTTGGAAGTATTACCTGAAGGGCGAAAGGCCATTCAGAACAAATGGATCTTTAAGAAGAAGACAGACGCGGACGGTAATGTCACCGTCTATAAAGCTCGACTTGTGGCAAATGGTTTTTCACAAGTTCAAGGAGTTGACTACGATGAGACTTTCTCACCCGTAGCGATGCTTAAGTCTATCAGAATCATGTTAGCAATAGTTGCTTATTTTGACAATGAAATTTGGCAGATGGATGTCAAAAGAGCGTTCCTCAACGGTTTCCTTGAGGAAGAGTTGTATGTGATGCAACCCGAAGGTTTTGTCGATCCAGAGAATGCTGACAAAGTTTGCAAACTCTAGCGATCCATTTATGGACTGGTGCAAGCATCTTGGAGTTGGAATAAGCGCTTTGATGAGGTGATCAAAGCGTTTGAGTTTATACAAGTTTACGGAGAAGCTTGTATTTACAAGAAAGTGAGTGGGAGCTCTATAGCGTTTCTAGTATTATATGTGGATGACATATTGCTGATTGGAAACAATATAGAAATGCTGGAAAGCGTGAAGGAATATTTGAACAAGAGTTTTTCAATGAAGGACCTAGGAGAAGCTACTTTCATATTAGGCATTAAGATCTATAGAGATAGATTGAGACGCTTAATAGCACGTTCACAGAGCACATACCTTGATAAAGTTTTGAAGAAGTTCAAAATGGATCAGTCCAAGAAGGGTTTTTTGCCTGTGTTACAAGGTGTGAAGTTGAGTAAGACTCAATGCCCAGTAACTGCAGGAGATAGAGAAAAGATGAGTGTCATCCCCTATGCTTCGACCATAGGCTCTATCATGTATGCAATGATGTGCACAAGACCCGATGTCAGCCTTGCCATAAGTATGGCTGGAAGGTTTCAAAGTGATCCTGGAATGGGGCACTGGGCAGCGGTCAAGAATATCCTTAAGTACCTAAAAAGGACTAAGGAAATGTTTCTTGTTTATGGAGGTGATGAAGAGCTCGTCGTAAAGGGTTACGTCGATGCAAGCTTTGATGCTGATCCGGACGACTCTAAGTCGCAAACCAGATACGTATTTATTCTCAACGGGGGAGCGGTAAGCTGGTGCAGTTCCAAGCAAAGCGTGGTAGCTGATTCTACGTGCGAAGCGGAGTACATCGCAGCCTCAGAGGCGGCGAAGGAAGCTGTCTGGATGAAGCAGTTCATGACAGATCTTGGAGTAGTGCCGAGTGCACTGAATCCAATGAACCTGTTCTGTGAAAGCACTGGTGTCATTACTCTAGCCAAGGAACCAAGGTTTTACAAGAGGACCAGACACATAAAGAGACGCTTCAACTCCATTCGCGATTACATCGAGGAGAAGGACATCAATATTTGCAAAGTGCACATAGATCTGAATGTTGCAGACCCGTTGACTAAACCTCTTCCAAGGGCTAAACATGATCAACAGCAGAACTGCATGGGTGTTCGATTCATTACAATGTAAATCACATAGTGATGTGAACTAGATTATTGACTCTAGTGTAAGTGGGAGACTGTTGGAAATATGCCCTACAGGCAATAAATCAAGTTTTTATTATTATATTTCCTTGTTCATGATAATCGTTTATTATCCATGCTATAATTGTATTGATTGGAAACACATTACATGTGTGGGTAAATAGACAACACTCTGTCCCTAGTATGCCTCTAGTGAACTAGCTCGTTGGTCAAAGATGGTCAAGGTTTCCTAGCCATTGACATGTGATGTCATTTGACAACGGGATGTGATGGTCAAGGAGAATGATGTGATGGACAAGACCCAAACTACAAACGTAGCATATGATCGTGTCAGTTTATTGCTACTGTTTTCTGCATGTCAAGTATGTGTTCCTATGACCATGAGATCATGCAACTCACGGACATCTGAAGAGTGCCTTGTGTGTATCAAATGTCGCAACGTAATTGGGTGACTATAAAGGTGCTCTACAGGTATCTCCGAAGGTGTCTGTTAAGTTGGCATGGATCAAGACTGGGATTTGGTACTCCGTGTGACAGAGAGGTATCTCAAGGCCCACTCGGTAATACAACATCACAATAAGCCTTGCAAGCAATGTAACTAAGTGTTAGTTGCGGGATCTTGTATTACGGAATGAGTAAAGAGACTTGCCTGTAACGAGGTTGTACTAGGTCTGGAGATACCGACGATCGAATCTCGGGCAAGTAACATACCGAAGAACAAAGGGAACATCATACGGGATTAACTGAATCATTGACATAGAGGTTCGACCGATAAAGATCTTCGTAGAATATGTAGGAACCAATATGGGCATCTAGGTCCCGCTATTGGTTATTGATTATAGAGGTGTCTCGGTCATGTCTACATAGTTCTCGAACCCGCAGGGTCTGCACACTTAAGGTTTGGTGACGTTTCGGTAGTATAGAGTTATGTATGGTGGTGACCGAAGGTTGTTCGGAGTCCTGTATGAGATCCCGGACTTCACGAGGAGCTTCAGAATGGTCCGGAGGTAAAAATTCATATATAGGAAGTCCTGTTTTGGTCACCGGAAAAGTTTCAGGCTCATCGGTAGTGTACCGGGAGACCTCCGGGAGGGGTATTTCGACCCAAGAGGATTCATGGGCCGTGGGAGAGTGAATATCAGCCCTTAGTGGGCTGGTGGAAACTCCCACACAAGTCCCATGTGGCTGGAGAAGAAAACCCAATAGGAAAAGGTGGAAAAAAAGGGAAAAAAGGACGAATCCTAGTCCTACTAGGATTGGAGGAGAGTCCTCCAATCCTAGTTGGTTTGGCCGACTCCTATAGGAGCCTTGGCCCTTGTGCCAGCCTCTCCTCCTCTCCTCCTATATATACTGGTGGATTTTAGGGTTTTGCACTAGTTTTTCACAGCCACATGCTACCCGTTCCTCCAGTGCATAGTTTCTCCTCTAGATCAGATTTCTGCAGTGCTTAGGCGAAGCCCTGCCAGAATAGCTCCACCACCATAGCCGGAGTGTTGTCACGCTGTCGAAGAACTGTACGTGTGCTGAACGTGGAGGTGTCGTCCGTTCGGCGCTAGATCGGAAGGATCGTGATCAAGTTCGTGCGACGGATCGTGATCAAGTTTGCGGGACGGATCGTGATTGGATCGCGGGACGGATCGTGATTGGATCGCGGGACGGATCGTGATTGGATCGCGGGACGCACGGCGATTTGGATCACGAAGACGTTCGACTACACCAATCGCGTTTCTTAACGCTTACCGCTTAGCGATCTACAAGGGTACGTAGATCCACTCTCCCTCTCGTAGATGCTCATCACCATGGATAGATCTGCGTGTGCTTAGGAATTTTTTTGTTTCCCATGCAACGTTCCCCAACACGTTCATGGCCGGCAAGCTCCCCATGTTGTGTACCCCAACCATCAGCAACGTCCTCGTCACCAAGACCCTCATAGACAGTGGGGCGGGGCTCAACATCCTCTCCATCGAGACCTTCGAGACGCTCCAAGTGCCATACGAACAGCTCATGCCAACTAAGCCTTTCTTAGGGGTCACAGACGGGTCCACCGTACCAATCAGGTAGGTGTGTCTGCGTGTCACCTTCGGCTGGCGCAAGAACTACCACACCGAGATCATCGTCTTTGACGTCGCGCACATCCACCTTCCGTACAACGCGATCATTGGGTACCCGGCTCTCGCCAAGTTCATGGCAGTAACCCACCGCGGCTACAACATCCTCAAGATGCCAGGGAGTGGCGGCGTCATCACCATTGCTTCCGATGAGAAGGATTTCGTCTGCACCCTCGAGCGGGCTTACCGCATTGCGGCGGCTGAGTGCTCGGACGACGAGGAAGACACACTGCCTTGTGAGGACCCACGCAAGAAGAAGCAGCAACTCCTCCCCACAGGGCGTCCTGCAACTTCAGCCTCTGCGCTCAAGGATGAGGCCCCGCATCCTATCGCATAGGAAAGCGCGCTCGACGTCGTGCTTGGGCGGGCCCGGCGGCTCCCACCGGGGAAGTTTCTGGCTTGGTCAGTGAGGCAAGGGAGGCACTAGAGCACAACCTGAAGTCACCCTCCGATGCGCGCCAGCTCGAGATGGGATCACGACATGTGGGGCCCAGTTCGCGAGAGTCCGTCCTCGGAGCGATCGAAGAGCTTTGGGGAGCCCAGGCCGTGCGAGGCGGGGACTGCCCTGCACCACCAATCGCAGTCGCCATCATCGGCACGGTCGATCAGCCGCGTGTCTGCATCAACGCGCTCGCGGTCAACAAGGTCGCGGCTCAAGGCCCCTTCAGGCCAGCGCGTGATGATCATGGATGGGTCTACCCGAACACTTATGTCCGCATGCCCTTCGGGATGGCGAACACATGCGTCACCTTCCGGCACCTTCATCGAGACATGCTCGTGCCTTGCCTGGAAGGTTATAGCGAGGAGCTGGAGGAGGTGCTCGGACCAAGTGAAGGTTCCAAGCCTTGGGAGACGACGGACCCGTGAAGGTCGTGCTCGTGGAGGCGGGATATTGGGCAATGACGGTGGCCTCGGCTCTTCAGCGGCATGGCCGCTAGGTGACTTTTTGTTGGTTGTTGCCAGGTAATTTTTTGGTTCACTCTGTCCGAGGGCGCCCACTGGGCCGCATGATCTTCAGGTTATCAGGGCATGCCCCTGCCATCGCTTCGTTTATGCATGTTTCAATAGTTTCTTGTGCATCTATTCTGCGTCCTGACGCTGTACCTTACTTGCATTGTTGGGCGGTTGACCCCCCGCTTGGGGGCTCCGGCCACGGTGCGTCGCCTTAGCATGGAGTCTCGGGAGGCCCCACGGTCTCCCGAGGCAGTAGCTGACAGGGCAGAATAGGGGCTGCTCGAGCGTGAAAGCGGGCTCCTAAGCATCGACCCTCAGGAGCCTTACCGGTCATAAGGCCACTCGCCCCCCTGATGTCGTCCTTGGTTTCCGGTCGGCATTAGGAGTGGCGGGGCCTCACCCCATGAAGTGTGTCCTTGGTTTCTAGTCGTGCCTAACGGTGGTGGGGAAATGTGCTAGACCAGGACCTGTCGACGTAGAGCCACTTGAGTGTCGAAGGGGGCTCTTCAGTGGCCTTACTGGTCGTAAAGCCACTCGCCCCTTGATGCCCTCCTCGGTTTCAGTCGACATCAAGGGTGTCGGGGCCTGACCCCGTAGTTGCATCCTTGGTTTCCTGTTGTATGTTGCGGTCGTTGGGAAATGTGCAGGACCAGGACCTACAGACGTAAAGTGCCAAAAGGACCCTAACCTCCCTCACTCCTGAAGAAGAAGCAAGCAGGGTTTCAAATGGCCCCATCTACAAGAAGATTCAGGCGCAAAACGCCTTTGAGATAGGGACACTCACGAGGCCAAAGTGTCCTCACGACCTCCCAAATACACCTCCCAGTTCTACCGTGCCATCCACCCATTCGAACTCTATGGGTTGTACATGCCCGGGGCCCCCGAGGATGCGGAGGGGTCCCTTCCCACGCAATGTGACAGCCACAGCCCAGCACTGGTGGAGAAGTCAACATGGTCCACCGATGACCATGCCCATGCAATGTGGAAGCCACAGCTCCGTGCTGGCGGTCAACACGGTCCACCAATGAATATGCCCATGCAAGGTGGAAGCCCCACGCCCGGTGCGGGGGGATAAACAACCGAGGGCGCCCTAGCGGCTGCATCAAACCTCAGGAAGGTCCCTGGCGGCCCTTTCTCGTTGCATTCCCAAGGATGCACACGTGAGGGGGCTGCACGGGGCTACTACCTGGCCAAGCCTGGTACACGCCACCTTCCTAGGTCTGCCAAACCTGGTCTTCACGCGCCCATCTCCGAAAAAGCTGCTGAGGAAAGGAATGGGAGCCGCTCGTATGTCAAGTGGGACTCTTGAGCATCGCAACTCATGAGCCTAACTAGACTTGTAGCCCCTCACCCCTTGGATCGTCCTTGGTTTTTGGTCGGCTCTACGGTGGTTGAGGTATGCGCGGGCCAGGCCCTGCCAACGCAGAGCCTAGGGCGCTCAAAAACTGCTCAAAATCCCTAGGGAGGACGCTCAAGCTCGCACGTCAAGGGGTACTCCTGAGCATCGCGACTCAGGAGCGTAACTGGACTCGTAGCCCCTCGCCCCTTGGACCGTCCTTGGTTCTCGATCGGCCCAACAGCGGTTGAGGTATGTGCGGGCCGGGCCCTGCTGACGCAAAGCGTTGAAGGTGTTTGGAAGTTTCAAGTTATTTCAATCCTCACCATGTTACCTTCATGAGGGCTGCTCGCACGTCAAGGGGGACTCATGAGCATCGTGACTCAGGAGCCTAACTGGACCTATAGCCCCTCGTCCCTTGGACTGTCCTTGGTTTCCGATTGTCCCAACGGTGGTTGAGGTATGCGCAGGCTGGGCCCGGCCGATGCAGAGCATCACTGCAAGCAAGAAGGAAACAAGGCAAAGAAAGCAATCATGCAGTCCAACAGTTATTACAAGCATTAGATGTATTCGCAAACACAAATGAGTTTAACTCCTCCATGAGGCACGATGTGCATTGCAGGAAAGGAGCAGGAGGAAGGAATCAGGAGGAACCACCACCACCGTTCGTCCCACCCTCAGGGGACTCGTCGGCATCGCTGGCGTCGTCTTCCCTGTCGCCAACCTCAGCAGCATCCGGAGGCGGAGAAATCGTGACGTGGGTGAACCTCTTCACCAGCGCCTCCACGACGCCCCTCACCATTGCCGCGGTGCCAGTATAGACCACAAGGGCGACCGGAGGATCATAGAGTCAAAGTCAAACCCTGACTCGCAAAGATGAAGATGGTTGAAGACACGCGTCGCGGCTTCATAAAAGAGGTCGCGACACTCACTGTCCAAGACCCTATCCACCTTGACGATGGTGTCCTCTAGAGCCTCGACGAGCTTCGAAGCAAGCACCGCAAAGCCACTCTCCAGAGCGGCCAAAGGCTCCGCGAACCCATCTCGGTAGAGGGCGTGGAGCGCCTTGCGAAGCTAGAGCTCGACAACAGGGAAGGCGCTCAACTCTACGGCCTTTTTCTTCTTGACCATGGTGATAGCTTCCTCCTTGGTGTCAAGAAGGATCTTCCTCGAAGCAATCTCCTTCTCTTACACGTCCAGGCGTGCTCGCTCTACGCCCTGGCGGGTCGCCACCTAAGACAACTTGGTTTCCCGAGTGGCAAGCTTGGCCTCGTGGGCCTCGAGGTCTTCCGTCCGCTGATGAAGTTGCACCGCAAGCTTGGCCTGTTCCTCCTGGAAGGTCTTCAGACGGGCCTACACCTCCTCGCGCGCGGTGTGAGCGGTCGTGGTTTCCTCCTCGCTCTTCACCGCAGCTACCGCAGCCTGACCCCACATCGCCACAGTAGCGGTGTCGGCCCGGAGCCACCCTGAGAGGAGATCCAAGCATCCACCCGCGAGGCGATCACCGGCACTCCCAAAGGCATCACGAACCTGACCCAGAGCAGTGAAGGCCCTGTCCAGGACGTCGTGGACATGCACCGGAGGCATCAAGGTCTCCCGCTGAGGAGTCCCCAGTGCGATCGCCGGGGGCGCCCTTGGGGAAATGACGCCACGAAGGACAGGAGGCTCTGGAGGCCGCTCGGTGACCACACACACAGACGAATCAACAGGCAGCTAGCCCTCAGGGGTTGGCCCTCTAGACGTCGGCATCACCACACCCCCAAGGTGTAGGACTTATCACGTTAACAAGCATCGGGAGCTCATGGGGCTCGGCGATGGGGGCCTGAGGGGTCGCCTCGCGAGCCCTCTCTTCTTCAGTAGCAGGCGGCGGCGTGTTGGCAAGGGCAGGCGGTGCGTTGGGAGTCGCCTTCGGCTTAACACCCGCCTTCTTCTTCCTCATCTTCAACATAGCAACATCCCTGGTTACCAAGCAAGGGGACGTCAGCAGTGCACAAGCCATAGATGTGTGAGCCAAGCCAACTCGGGTCACTTACTCCTCGATGTTAACCCACTTCCTTTTCCTTTCCATCCAGGCTACGATGGGGGCGCCCGAGCTCCCCATGGAGAGGGGGGCCCGTGCGGAGGAGCAGAGTTGCCGACGGTCGAGGTGGCCGCGGAAGAGATTGCCAGGGCCCGTCCTCACCCATGTTGCCAGCGAGTTGCGATTCGAGTGGGGGCGACGCCGACGCCTTGGACGCCTTGCCAGCGGATGCAGAACGCGCTGGAGGAGACTCAACGCCGCGCTTTCCGGGAGTCGACACGCACGCTGACCACGTGGCGCGAGGGGCCGTCGTCATCTTCAAGCTCGCGCGGAAGGGTACCCTGCGACGGGGGGATGCCCCTGTCGGGCCGTCGGCGGCGGTCCTCTCCAATTCTTCCCCGCACGAGGTATTGCTGGAGGACACCACCACCGGACCAGGGCCCTTATTTGGGAAAAGCACCGGCTCATTGAAGACAGGCATCGTGGCAACCAGGTTGGCCCCATTGTAGCAGCAGTACAACGGATCGTGAGCCTCAGGAAGGTTACCGGGGTTACCGCCGAGCAAGGTCGCCATAGCCCTGCTTAGTTCCCCGGGAGATATGCGCACAAGCCAAAGCTTGAGGTTGTCGCCGCTGCCCTGATAGTCCCACAAGGGCCTAGAATGGGCATGAAGGGGTGCCAGTCGCTGCACCAAGAACTCCTTCACTATCATTCCACCAGTCAGCTTCTTGGCGCTGATATCATGGGTGAAGTGCTCCAGAACGGGCTCGACTCGGGGGTCGGAAAGCTTCACGGAGCTCCACGCAGAAGTCTTCTCCGGTAACCCCTTCGGTAGATCCAAACGAGGGTGGTGTCCTTGAGATCCATGAGGACCCAGTAGTGCCTGAAGTTCTCCACCTTCTTCCCGACCTTCAGGAGCATGTTGCTGCTCTAGACCGCGATGAAAGAGACACACGCCGACCATTGGGCGCCGTCATGCAACTGCAAGCTGAAGAAATGACGGAAGAGGGCTACCAAAGGCCACACACCCACGAAGTCCTCGCATTAGAAGGCGAAGACAGATAGGAGCAAGAAGGAATTGGGCCGGAGGTGAAGGGCCTGGATCCCGTAGTGGTCAAGGATGGTGGTGAAGAACGTAGAGAAGGGCGGAACGAGCCCGGTGAAGATGCTATGGAGGAAGAAGGGGTAGACTGCCTTGGACGAGGGACGTTTCGCCGAGGAGCCACCCTAGATAAGGTTCCACCCTTTCTCGTTGGACCCATCTGCCGTGCATGGAAGCACGGCGAAGAGGTCCCCGTCCTTGGCAATGGTAGACCCCAAGAGCACCTGCGAGGTGGGAGCAGAGGCAGAGTCTGCGCCTCTGGCTTCTGCTTGTTGATGGGAGCCATCACAAGGCTAGTGGGGCCGAAGCAACACGGAAGAGAACGGAGGGGCATTGGATCTGGGGAGGCACCTGCTAGAGCGGAAGACCTTGGAAACGAGAGCAGGAGCGCAGGAAGGGAAAGCAATAATGGCCCTACGCTAGAAGTCAGGGTCTTGGCAATTTGAGTAGAGGCCAAAAGGGCAAGGGGCACCCGACATCAAGCCACACAACACGCGCCAAGCCTGGCCCGCATGCGTATGGGCCCCGCAGCGCTCCTGGCCGCCCTCAGTACTCCACCCCGAGGATGGCCCGAGCACACCATGGGCCAAGGGGCTATTGTCGGTGTTCTGGGAACGGAGGTACCTAGACCTGCCTGCCTACGGCCCAGGGCGTGGCCCACTTCATCAACCAAATGGGACCAGGCGTGATCCCACTCGAGACAAGGCCCTCGCGAGCGCCCTGGCCTCGCGAGGAAGAACAGCGAAAAGAGTCACGAAGGATGGGTCTCCTCAGGACCCCTCCGGAGTGGCACAAGTTTCTATGCAAGGCCCAGCCTCAGGAGTCAAGGGTGACGCAAGGAAGGACAGGCGAGTACCAGTGCGCCAGGTGGCACAGTTTCCCCTTTGGTGCAAAGGGAGCAAGAACGTACACTGGTTCCCAAAGCGCCCCCAAAGGTTTCCATTCCGTTGAAAGAAGACCACAACCACCTGTCCCACAGGGCGGATGTCATCGCTGAGCCTGTCCATGCGGCGTCGATAGCTACTTTGCAGGCGAAGACCGCCTTTGGGTAGGGTGAGCATGAACCCCTCTCCCAATTCAAAATTGGCCATTGTGGGATCCCTTCCCGCCATTGCGATAAGGGAAGAGGACCCAGGCCACCACTATAA
The DNA here is from genome assembly GCA_022496015.1 of Hordeum marinum. Classification (NCBI taxonomy): domain Eukaryota; kingdom Viridiplantae; phylum Streptophyta; class Magnoliopsida; order Poales; family Poaceae; genus Hordeum; species Hordeum marinum. Next base: position 183,015,790 of record CM039677.1, on the reverse strand, counting down.
ATAGAGGGTAGGCTGCTTCGTAGAGGGGGATCTGATCTGAGGGAATCCTAACCGTATCAACTAACTCCACACTTGCCAAACCACTGAGAACCCTCAGGAGGCCCTGAAACTCTGTACTTTTTCATCCACCACACCTCCTCGAGAGACAATCCACCAAAGCAGGAGTAGGGTATTACGCTCTGCAGCGGCCCAAACCTGGGTAAACTGTCGTGTTCATCTTCTTCCTCGTCATCGTGCGAGTTCTTTGCCATGTTCATTGAGTAACGAGCTAGGTTGGGTGAGGCTGTAGGGGATCTTCGCACATGCCCCTGTGTTCGAATCTTAAGGGTTTTGCGGAGCCCGAAATCCGATAGACTTAGACCGTCGGATGATCCGCCGGGCTTCCTCTTCATCCTCAAGGAGTTCTCTGTGGAGCAAGTATGAAAAGTATGGTTGGGTCCACTCGGGAGTGATTACTAATATCTCGTGAAAATGTCCACCACGGCTAGAATGTCAACCTCAGTCGGATTGGAAGGTCCGACTGCTTGCGGGGGATCCTCAGTGAATGTATCTTCTTTGTATGAGGGAGAGTTTAGGTGCTCAATGAATATGCCTTTTGGCACGGCTCACCAAGTGGAACCAATCTTTGCTAGGTTGATTGTTGCCTCGGGGTATGTGATGCAGCTCTAAACCCTCAAAGTTCTTCTCTAGTTTCTTGACCGCATTGCAGTACCCAGTCATGGCTGGACTCCAGATATCACATTCTTTCATCACTTGATTGACAACGAGATCTGAATCGTTGAATCTCATCAAATGTCAGATTTTGAGTGAGGTGGCCATTCGGAGCCCGTTCAAGAGGGCTTCATACTCAGCTTCGTGGTTAGACGAATCAAAGTGGATTTGAAGGACATAGCTTAATCGGTCTTCCCTAGGGGAGATGTGAAACACCCCGACACTAGATCCTTGGAGCATCTTGGACCCATCAAAGAACAAGATCAATGTTTGGGGATACTTGGGGATGGTTGTTCTTGTTCAATCCACTCGGCCAAAAATTCCACTAGCACTTGAGACTTGATTGCCTTCTTAGCTTCAAACTTAATCTCCAACGGGACAAGCTCAATCACCCATTTCGCCACTCGGCATGTGGCATCTCTGTTATGCATCCGACAAGGGGCACCAGTGATGACTGTGACCGAGTGCTCTTGAAAGTAATGAGCCACCTTCTTAACAGTGAGGTAAATACCATAGACTGGCTTTTGGTAATGTGGCTACCTATACTTGGAAGGATTCAAGAATTCTAAGATGTAATAGACGGGTCTTTGCACTTTGAATGGTTTTCCCGATTCCTCATGCTCCATAGTAAGGACAGTGCAGACCACTTGGTTGGTAGCCGTGATGTACAAGAGCAAAGGCTCTTGGCTGCTCGAAGCATATAACATCGGTTGGGTGGAAAGCAAGGCCTTGAGCTCTTCGAATATGACTTGCGCTTCACATGTCCATTCAAAGCTGTCAGACTTCTTCATCAATCGATGAAGAGGCAATGCCTTCTCACTGAGTCTAGAGATGAATCTACTCAGGGCTGCAAGGCACCCCGTGAGCTTTTGCGCGTCATCAGATGTATTGGTTTCTTCATTCGGATAATAGCACCGATTTTGTCAGGATTAGTGTCGATTCCCCGTTCGGAAATGAGGAAACCGAGTAGCTTGCCTGATGGCACTCCGCATGTGCATTTTGCAGGATTAAGCTTTATATGAAAGCGTCGCAGGTTCGCAAAGGCTTTGGCGGGGTCTGTTAGGAGGTCAGAACCTTTCCTGGACTTGACCATGATGTGTCCATGTATGCCTCCATGTTCTGACTGATTTGTTTTTGTAAACATTTTTGGATCGTGCGCATAAAGGTCGCCTCGACATTCTTGAGACCGAATGGCATAGTGATGTAGCAAAAACACCCGAATGGGCTGATGAAGGTTGTTTTTATTTCATTCGCACATACATTCATATCTGGTGGTACTCGGAGTACGCATCCAGGAATGACATGCGTTCACATCCGGCAGCAGAGTCTACTATCTGGTCTATACAGGGAAGAGGAAAATGGTCATTCTCGCTGGCCTAATTGAGGTGCTTGAAGTCGATGCACATCCGAAGGGATTTTCCCTTCTTGTGCACCAATACGGGGTTGACTAGCCACTCGGAATGATACACCTCGCGAATAAACTCGATAGCTAGGAGCCAAGTGATTTCTTCACCAATCGCCTTTCATTTCTCGACGGAGAATCGACGCAAGTGCTCTTTGACTGGCTTGATCTTCGGGTTGACTCGGAGTCCATGCTCATCCAGTTCTCTGGGAACCCCCTGCATGTCAAATAGCTTCCATGCGAAGATGTCCTAGTTCTCACGGAGGAACTGGATGAGATCAGCTTCCTATTTATCGCCGAGTGTTATTGAGATGTTTGTTGGAGAGGCACTCGGATCGGTCGGGTGAATGTGAACTTGCTTGGTCTCACCGACCGACTGAAAGCCGATTCCGTAGATGGCCATTTGGACTTGAGCAAATTTGCAGTGTCCACAATATTCTTGTAACCGTCGAGTTCGATTGTGAGTACTTGTCCATTAGCAATCCAAGAGCCCTGCTGGAGGCACTCCTTGGCGATAATCCTATCAACTGCCACTGTAATCACTCCTTTCGGCCCAGGCATCTTAAGTTGAAGGTACACATAACATGGACGGGCCATGAAACATGCATAGGCGGGCTTACCCAGGATGGCGTGATAGGCGATGCGAAAGTCTACCACTTAGATCGTCAGACGCTCCTTTCGAATTTCTTCTGGCTTCCAAACACAACGTCCAAAGCAATTTGACCGAGTGAGTCAGCCTTCTTCACAGGGATGACGCCATGGAAATTCATGTTGCTCTTGCAACATTGAAATGTCCATCGCCCTGAGCGTGTCAACGTAGATTATGTTTAGCCCACTGCCACCATAAGGAGTCTATGCAGTCGGACTCCATTGACAGCTGGGTCAACCACTAGCGCATGGCTATTGGGGTGGCTATATGAGTTTGGTGATCTGACTGGTCAAAGGTGATGGGGGTCTTCGCCCAATTGAAGAACTTGACGACAGTTAGTGTTGCCATGTTGACCTCCTGAATTGTAACCTTCAATCTACTCTTGCTTTCAACATCAGCAAAACTCATAGTGAGGACCTTGTCGACATTCGGATACTCGGGAGCATACTCACCTTCTTTGTTCTCATCCTTCTCACCAGAGGGATCTTTACCCCTCTCTATATTGAGCATTCGGTACTCTCGAGTGGTGTGCTTTGGGTATACCACATTGCATTCCTCGTCTTTTTTGGTATGGACAACACAGGGCTGATCGAATACCTCGGATTTGTACCCGGACTTCTTGTTAGCCCATTGCTTCTTCTTTTTGTTCTGCTTGGGCTTGCCCTGGCCGGGAACCGCTGCAACTTCTGGCTTTCCCGGAGGATCAGCTTTCAGTTTTTGCTTTCTACCGACGTTTCCCCCGACCGAGGGGTGTCACCGGCTCTCCCTTTGCCGTTTCAGAGGAAGCCTTCTTCTTCACCATTAGCATACCGATTGGAGATTTACATGGTCCTACTGAGGGATAGATGCCCTGATCAACCGAACTTCAAGATGAACTCCCAGTACCGAGTGCATGACTTGAAGGCGCGGACGACTTGATTCTCAATAACGTTCCCGACTGTATTGTGCCGCATGGTCCAGCGCTGAATGTACTCTCAAAGAGTTTGATCGCTTTTTAGGACACAGTGTTGTAACTCCGTTAATCCACTGGGACGCTTGTATGTGCCCTCAAACGTATTGATGAACACCTACGCTAGGTCCTCCCAGCAGTAAATGCTGCTATGGGGCAACTTGTTTAGCCAGTCTCATGTAGATCCCTCCAACATGAGAGGAACATGCTTCATCACAATGAAGTCATCGCCGCCACCAATTTGGACGGCCACTCGATAGTCTTCAATCTAGGTTTCCGGCTTGGACTCACCGCTAAAATTCCCGAACCCCATTGCCAACCTGTAGTTGGAGGGAATCTCGGTCTCTCGGATGTACCTACTGAAGAACTCGAGACCTTAAGCCCCCCATCCACTCACCCAATCCCTGATCAGTCTATTCTTCTCCAACACACTCTACGTTATGATGGACATGGCATTGTGCAATGGAGGTCGACGACCACCTTCTTCATAGCCCCTGGGCTAAGTGGGACTCCGATCGCGGTCTTCTTGGTGAGGTGGACCGCTGTCGTAAGGCCGCTTGCCATACGAACCGCCTGTCGAAGGGGGCATCCGACTGATGTCCTGGTCGTCGCGCCAACGTCCCCTATGCAAGAGTCTCAATGGAGGATGAGAATGTTGGTGCTTTTCCACATGCATGCAGGTTGTGCACGGACTGGACTATATTGGCTTGAACGGATTTGACGTGTATGCGCTAGTTTGATTGCGATACCTCTAAATTCTATCTCAGTGCGGTCTTCAGCAGAGTCTAGATCTGCCGAATGCCCTCTCCATGTTGGAAATATGTCCTAGATTCAATAATAAATTAGCTATTATCATATTTCCTTGTTAATGATAATCATTTATTATCCATGCTAGAATTGTATTGATTGGAAACTCATATACATGTGTGGATACATAGACAACACCATGTCCCTAGTATGCCTCTAATAGACTAGCTCGTTGATCAAAGATGGTTAAGGTTTCCTAGCCATGTACATGAGATTTCATTTGATAACGAGATCACATCATTAGGAGAATGATGTGATGGACAAGACCCAAACTATAAACGTAGCATATGATCATGCTAGTTAATACAATTTTCTGCATGTCAAGTATTTATTCCTATGACCATGAGATCATGCAACTCACTGACATTGGAGGATTACCTTGTGTGTATCAAACGTCGCAACGTAACTGGGTGACTATAAACGTGCTCTACAGGTATCTCCGAGGGTGTTTGTTGGGTTGGCATGGCTCAAGACTGGGATTTGTTACTCCGTGTGACGGAGAGGTATCTCAGAGCCCACTCGGTAATACAACATCACAACAAGACTTGCAAGCAAAGTGACTAAAGTGTAAGCCATGGGATCTTCTATTACGAAATGAGTAAAGATACTTGCCGGTAACGAGATTGAACTAGGTGTAGAGGTATCGACGATCGAATCTCGGGCAAGTAACATACCGATGAACAAAGGGAACATCATACAGGATTAACTGAATCCTTGACATAGAGGTTCAACCGATAAATATCTTCGTAGAATATGTAGGAACTAATATGGGCATCCAGGTCCCACTATTGGTAATTGACCGTAGAGGTGTCTCGGTCATGTCTACATAGTTCTCGAATCCGCAGGGTCTGCACACTTAAGGTTCGGTGACGTTTCGGTAGTATAGAGTTATGTATGGTGGTGACCGAAGGTTGTTTGGAGTCTTGGATGAGATCCTGGACATCACGAGGAGCCCCGGAATGGTCCGGAGGTAAATATTGATATATATGAAGTCCTGTTTTGGTCACCGGAAAAGTTTCGGGTTCATCGGTAGTGTACCGGAGTGCCGGGAGGGTGCCGGGGGACCATTGGGAGGGGTGACTCGACCCAAAGGATCTCATGGGCTGTGGGAGGAGTCAAACCATCCCCTAGTGGGCTGGCCGACCCCCCCCCCACTAAGGCCCATGCGGCTAGGGGTGAGAAAACCCAAAGGTGGAAAGGGTTTCCAAGTGGAGAGGAGGAATCCTACTCCTAGTAGGATTGGAGTAGGACTCCTCCACCTCCAATTTTGGCCAACCTTTGAGGGTTTGAGGCTTCCTCCTCCCCTCCCTCCATCCTATATATACTAGAGTATTTAGAGGGAAGAGCTAACCCTAATTGCCACGTGCTCCCTCTACTTCATCTAGATCGGTTTTCTCCTTTACTCTTGTTCGGCGGTGCTTAGGCGAAGCCCTGCCAGGATAGTTCCACCACCAATGCCGCCATGCTTTCACGCTGCCGGAGAACTCATATACCTCTCTGCTCCCTCTTGCTGGATCAAGAAGGCAGAGATCGTCATCGAGCTGTACGTGTGTTGAACGCGGAGGTGCCGTCCGTTCGGCGCTAGATCGGAAGGACCATGATCAGGATCGTGAGACTATTCGTGATCCTACCGCGGGACAGATGATGATGGGATCGTGGGACGAATCATGATTGGATCGCAAAATGGATCATGATGGGATCGCGGGACGCTCGGTGATTTGGATCGGGAAGACGTTTGACTACATCAACCGCGTTTCTTAACACTTCCCGCTTAGCGATCTACAAGGGTATGTACATCTACTCTCCCTCTCGTAGATGCTCATCACCATGGATAGATCTTGCGTGTGCATAGGAATTTTTTGTTTTCCATGCAACGTTCTCCAACAGCGATATCAGAGCTAGGAATATGTGTAGATGAGATCATGAGTAGAACACAAAGGAGTTGTGGGCATTGATGCTTAGATTGCTTCCTCCCTTGGTCGTGTTTTGATTCAGTAGTATTGTGGGATGAAGTGGCCCAGACCAACCTTACTCGTACACTTACGAGAGACCAGTTCCATCTACTAAAGTGTTACTTTGTTGCACAAAGATAGCTGGCGGGTGTCTGTCTCTCCTACTCTAGTTGGATCGGACTCGACAAAGGCAGTCCTTGAGAAGGTTGAATCGCAATGTATCACCATTGTGGTTTAAGAGTAGGTGAGGATTGTTCTTGCTAGATACCCGTAGCATCCACGTAAAACTTGCAACAACAATTAGAGGATGTCTAACTTGTTTTTGCAGGGTATGTTGTGATGTGATATGTCCAATTACATGATGAGATATATGTGATGTATGAGATGACCATGTTTTGTATAGAATATAACGACTTGCATGTCGATGGGTACGGCAACCGGCAGGAGCCATAGGGTTGTGTTTAATTATTTTCGCCACTTTTGCTTTACTTTATCACTATGAGTTAGTAATAGTCGTGGAAGTAACAGTTGGCGTGACAAACTCGATGGCGACACGTTGATGGAGATCATGGTGTCATGCCGGTGACGATGGAGATCATGCCGGTGCTTTTAAGATGAAGATCAAAAGCACAAGTTCGTGGCCATATCATGTCACTTATGATTTGCATGTGATGTTAATCCTTTATGCACCTTGTTTTGATTAGGACGACGGTACCATTCTAAGGTGATCCCTCACTATAATCTCAAGATAAAATTGTGTTCTCCCTGGGTGTGCACTGTTGTGAAAGTTTGTCGTTTCGAGACACCACGTGATGATCGGGTGTGATAGACTCTATGTTCACATACAACGGGTGCAAGCCAGTGTTGCATGTGCAAAACACTCGGGTTAAACTTGACGAGCCTAGCATGTACAGACACGGCCTCAGAACACAAGAGACCAAAAGGTTGAACATGAGTCATATAGTAGATATGATCAACATGAAGATGTTCACCATTGAAACCACCTCAACTCACGGGATGATCGAACTTGAGTTGGTGGATTTGGATCATGTGACAGTCGAATGACCGGAGGGATGTCAATTTGAGCGGGAGTTCTTAAGTAATATGATTAGTTGAACTCATTATCATTAACGTAGTCAGAAGTGTCTTTGCAAATTATGTTGTTGATAGCTCGTGCTGTAGCTCCCCTATTTTATTGATATGTTCCTAGAGAAAAGTAAGTTGAAAGATGATGGTAGCAATAATGCGGACTGGGTCCGTGATCTTAGGATTGTCCTCATTGCTACACAGAAGGCTTATGTCCTTAATGCATCGCTCGGCACACCCCCCCTCAAGCGTTGTATGTAGATGTTGTGAACATTTGACAGGCACATTCTGATAACTACTTGATAGTTTAGTGTGGCATGCATTACGGCTTAGAATTGAGGCTCCAAAGACGTTTTGAACGTCACAGAGCATATGAGATGTTCCGAGAGCTCGAATTGAGATTTCAGGCTCGTGACTGTGTTGAGAGGTGTGAGATCTCCAACAAGATTCTTTACCTACAAGATGAAGGAGAATAGCTCAATAGGTGAGCATGTGCTCAGATTGTCTGGGTACTACAATCGCTTGAATCGAGTGGGATTTGATCTTCCAGATAAGATAGTGATTGATATAGTTCTCCAAGTCACTGTCACTAAGCTACTAGAGCTTCGTCATGAACTATAAAATGCAAGGGGTGGAAATAATGATCCCTGAGCTATTCGCGATGTTTGACACCACGAAGGTAGAAATCAAGAAGGAGCATCAAGTGTTGATGGTTAAGTAAAACCACTAGTTTCAAGAAGGGCAAGGGCAAGAAGGGAAAAACTTCAAGATTGGCAAGCCAGTTGCCGCTCTAGTGAACAAACCCAAGGTTGAACCCGAAACCGAGACTAAGTGCTTCTATTATGAGGAAAATGGTCGCTGAAGCGGAACAACCCTAGATACTTGGTAGATAAGAAGGCTGGCAACATCAATAGATGTATATTTGATATATGTGTTATTGATGTGTACCTTGCTATTACCCCTAGTAGCACCTAGGTATTAGATACCGGTTCGGTTGCTAAATGTTAGTAACTCGAAATAAAAGCTATGGAATAAATGGAGGCTAAGGGTGAGGTGATGATGTGTGTTGGAAGTGTTTTCATGGTTGATGTGATCACCATCGCACGCTCTCTCTACCTTCAGGATTAGTGATGAACCTAAATAAATGTTATTTGGTGTTTACGTTGAGCATGAACGTGATTATATCTTGTTTATTGCAATACGGTTATTCATTCAAGTTAGAGAATAATGGTTATTCTATTTACATGAATAATACCTTCAATGGTCATGCACCCAATGATAATGGTTTATTGAAATCTCGATCGTAGTAAGATACATGTTCATAACATTGATGCCAAAAGATGCAAAGTTAATAATGATAGTACACCACATACTTGTGGCACTGCTGCTAAAGGTCATAATGGTGTAAAGCACATGAAGAAACTCCATGCTGATGGATCTTTGGACTCACTCGATTTTGATCCAGTTGAGACATGCATACCATGCCTCTTAGACAAGATGACCGAGACCCCGTTTTCTGGTATGATGGAGCGGGTAAGTAACTTATTGGAAAGAATACATGTTGATGTATGCGGTCCAATGAGTGTTATAGTGTGCGATGGATATCGTTATTTTTTTACCTTCACTGATGATTTGAGTATATATGAGTATATTTACTTAATGAAACACAAGTCTGAAACGTTTGAAAAGTTCAAACAAATTCATAGTGAAGTTTAAGATCATCATGACAAGAAGATAAAAACGTTTACGATATGATTGTGGAGGTGAATATCTGAGTTACGAGTTTAGTATGCAACTTAAGACAATGTGGAAATTGTTTCACAGTTCACGCCGCCTGGAACACCATAGTGTGATGGTGTGTTCGAACGTCATAGTCGTGCTCTATTGGATATGGTGCGTACTATGATGTCCCTTATCATTTTGCCACTATCGTTTTGAGGTTATGCATTAGAGACAACTACATTCACTTGAAATAGGCAACATCTAAATCCACTGAGATGACACCGTATGAATTATGGTTTGGCAGAAACCTAAGTTGTCATTTCTCAGAGTTTGGGAATGTGACACTTATGTCTGGTGAGCTCGAACCCAAAGCGGAAATGCGCATCTTCATAGGATACCCTAAGGTAACAGTTGGGTATACCTTCTATCTCAGATCCGAGGGCAAAATTGTTTATTGCTAAAAATGGGTCCTTTCTCGAGAAACAGTTTCTCTGAAAAGAATTGAGTGGGCGGAAGATAGAACTTGATGGGATTGTTGAACCTTTACTTTCAACCAAAGAGTAGCGCAACGTAGAAAGATGTTCATGTAGAGACTACATCAGTTGAAGTGGAAGTTAATGATGATGATCATGAAGATTTGGATCATGTTGCTATCAAACCTCGTATGTCGACAAGGGCATGTACTACTCCTGAGTGGTATTGTAACCCTGTCTTGGAGGTCATGTTGTTGGACAACGATGAACCTACGAACTATGGAGAAGAGATGATGGGCCCGGATACCAAGAAATGGTTAGAGGCCATGAAATCCGAGAAAGGATCCATGTGTGAAAACCAAGTATGGACTTTGGTAGACTTGCCCGTTGAACAGCAGGCCGTTGAGTACACATGGACCTTTAAGATGAAGACAGATGCTGATGGTGAATGTCACCATTTATAAAGCTCGACTTGTCGCCAAGTAGTTTCTGCCAAGTTCAAGGAGTTGAGACTTTCTCACCCATAGCGATGCTAAAGTCTATTGAAATTATGTTAGCAGTTGCTGCATTTTTCAATTATGAAATCTGGCAGATGGATGTCAAAACATTGTTTCCTTCACGGTTTACTTGAGGAAAGGTTGTATGTGGTACAATCAGAAGGTTTTGTCAGTCCTAAGGATGCTAAAAGGTGTGTAAGCTCCGGCAATCCTTCTATGGGCTAGAGCAAGCATCTCAGAGTTGGAATATATGCTTTGATGAGGTGATCAAAGTTTTTGAGTTTATACAAAGTTTATGAGAAACTTGTATTTACAAGAAAGTGAGTGGGAGCACTATAGAATTTCTGATAAGTATATGCGGATAACATATTGTTGATCGGAAATGATGTAGAATTTCTGGAAAGCATAAAGGGTTGTGTGATAAGGAGTTTTTCAAAGGAAAACCAGGAATGAAGCTACTTAAATATTGGGAATCTTGGTCTATAGAGGTAGATCAAGACGTATGATAAAACTTTCAATTAGTACATAACTTGACAAGATTTTGAAACAGTTCAAAATGGATCAGTCAAAGAAAGAATTCTTGCCTGATTTGTAAGGTGTGGAGTTGAGTGAGACTCAAACCTCGACCACGACAGAAGAAAGCAAAAAGACGAAGGCCGTCCCCTATGCCAGTAGCCATAGTCTCTATTTGGTATGCCATGTTGTGTACTGCACTTGATGTGTGCCTTGCCCCATGTCTGACAAGGGGGTACAAGAGTGATCCAGGAGTGGATTACTGGACAGCGGTCAAAATTATCCTTAGTAACTAGAGGACTAAGGATATGTTCCACAATAATGGAGGTGATAAAGAGTTTGTCGTAAAGAGTTATGTTGATGCAAGCTTTGATACCAATCCGGATGACTCTGAGTAGCAATCCGGATACGTATAGTGGAGCATCCATTTGGAATAGCTCCAAGTGGAGTGTGGTAGCAGTGTCTACAGTATGACATAGAGATTTGCAAAGTACACACGGATCTGAATGTCGCAGACCCATTGACTAAAACCTCTTTCACATGCAAAACATGATGAACCCCAGAACTCATTGGGTGTGAGATTCATAGTAAATCACATAGCGATGTGAGCTAGATTATTGACTCTAGTGCAAGTGGGAGACTGTTGGAAATATGCTCTAGTGGAAATAATAAATTATTTATTATCATATTTCCTTGTTAATGATAATCGTTTATTATCCATGCTAGAATTGTATTGATTGGAAACACAGATACATGTGTGGATACATAGACAACACCATGTCCCTAGTATGCCTCTAATAGACTAGCTCGTTGATCAAAGATGGTTAAGGTTTCCTAGCCATGGACATGAGATGCCATTTGATAACGGGACCACATCATTAGGAGAATGATGTGATGGACAAGACCCAAACTATAAACATAGCATATGATCGTGTCAGTTAATTGCTACAGATTTCTACATGTCAAGTATCTGTTCCTATGACCATGAGATCATGCAACTCACTGACACCGGAGGAGTACCTTGTGTGTATCAAATTTCACAATGTAACTGGGTGACTATAAAGGTGCTCTATAGGTATCTTTGAGGGTGTCTTTTGGGTTGGCATGGATCAAGACTGGGATTTGTTACTCCGTGTGACGGAGAGGTATCTGAGGGCCCACTCAGTAATACAACATCACAACAATCCTTCCAAGAAAAGTGACTAAATTGTTAGCCACGGGATCTTGTATTACGGAATAGGTAAAGAGAATTGCCGGTAACGATATTGAACTAGGTATAGAGATACCGATGATCGAATCTCGGGCAAGTAACATACCAATGAACAAAGGGAACATCATACAGAATTAACTAAATCCTTGACATAGAGGTTCAACCGATAAATATCTTCGTAGAATATGTTGGAACTAATATGGGCATCCAGGTCTTGCTATTGGTTATTGACTGTAGAGGTGTCTCGGTCATGTCTACATAGTTCTCGAACCCGCAGGGTATGCACACTTAAGGTTCGGTGATGTTTCGGTAGTATAGAGTTATTTATGGTGGTGACCGAAGGTTGTTCGGAGTCCCGGATGAGATCCTGGATGTCACGAGGAGCTCCGGAATGGTCCGGAGGTAAAGATTGATAAATAGGAAATCCTGTTTTGGTAACCGGAAAAGTTTCGGGCTTATCGATAGTGTACCAGGAGTGTTAGGAGCGTGTCGGGGGACTATCGGGAGGGGTGTCTCGACCCAAAGGACCTCATGGGCTGTGGGATGAGTCAAACTAGCCCCTAGTGTGCTGGCCGAACAGCACACTAAGGCCCATGCGGCTAAGGGTGGTAAAAACCCAAAGGTGGAAAGGTGGAAAGGGTTTCCAAGTGGACAGGAGGAATCCTACTCCTAGTAGGATTGGAGTAGGACTCCTCCACCTCCAAATTCGGCCAACCTGTGAGGGTTTGAGGCTGTCTCCTCCCCTCCCTCCCTCCTATATATACTAGAGGATTTAGAGGGAAGAGCTAACCCTAATTGCCACATGCTCCCTCTACTTCATCTATATCGGTTTTCTCCTTTAGTCTAGTTTGGCGGTGCTTAGGCGAAGCCCTGCCAGAATAGTTCCACCACCATCGCCACCACGATATCGTGCTGCCGGAGAACTCATCTATCTCTCCGCTGCCTCTTGCAAGATCAAGAAGTCAGAGATTATCATCGAGTTGTACGTGTGCTGGACGCGGAGGTGTCGTCCGTTCGGCGCTAGATTGGAAGGACCGTGATGAGGATCACGAGACAATTTGTGATTTGATCGCGGGACGTATCGTGATGGGATCGCGGGTCAGATCGTGATGGGATTGTGCTGGGATCATGGGACGCTCGGCTATTTGGACCGCGAAGACATTGGACTACATCAACCGCGTTTCTTAACGCTTCCTGCTTAGCGATCTACAAGGGTATGTGGATCTACTCTTCCTCTCATTGATGCTCATCACCATGGATAAATCTTGCGTGTGCGTAGGAATTTTTTTGTTTCCCATGCAACATTCTCCAACACTCCAGCAACAGAACCATACGACAGAACAGATTCAGTGATCAGAGTGGCCATGGCCAGGTTCTCCACCGGTGTGTGCATCACCGGGATCTTGGGGGTCTGTCATTCGAAAACAACGGATGGAGAATGTGGCTAGAGCTGGGTTGCTCTCTGGAAGCACGGTCGTCGAGTGACCGGTGGAGAGTCTAGAGCCACTCGCGCTCAACCAAAGTGGCTTGGTGCGTGGCCTCCAAGGCTATTTCCTTCGGGGTAGTTCCTGTGATTGGAGTGAGCAGGACTTCGTCGTCTCTCATCCTCCTCTCCTCCCATTGATCCCAAGTGATATGCTGGGGGATGTAGTCGTCGGTGTTGCCATCATTGCAGCCACCATCTCGGCCATGGGAACCACCCGTGGAGTACCCAGGAGGCCCATGGTTGGTGGTGTGAGCCATCAATATCTTTGCAGCGTTTCCGTTGCTATCGCACTCACACCCATTAGATAACTTGTCGCACGATGATGGGAACAAGCTAACGGAGGGCTCGTCTGAATCAACATGGCCACCTGCCCGATCGCAGATTGTCGTGCCACGACGTGCTTGATCCACTGCTACAGCCGCGAGTGTCCAGACCGCTTGCGGTTGTTCGCAACGGGATGGTCGAGTGTGGAGCCATAGGGCTCTGACTGTTGGGTTCTACCGTAGGTGCATTGCATGCGAATTAAAATTTTCCTACGCGCAAAACAACCAAGAATATTCTATGAGGTGGATCATAGATCTTTACCACTAGATGCGTAGTGCCGTGCAGCGAAAGTTGGGGCAGCGCGTTCATGTTGTCCGTCTCCTCCTCGTCCGATCTCCCTCGAACAGCCAGCCAGATCTCCCTCGAACAGCTAGTCATTGGATCCCACGTACAGGTTCACTGGAGCAGCGTAGGTGCATCGCCTCTAACGGTATCGGCGCGTGCAGGAGGAACACCCGTGCGGCGGACTGCTAGGTCTGATCACACGGTCGGCGGCGGCAAGTGGAAGTGGCTAGTTGCAACTCATGCAAAGCCCTAATGACGGTGCCGAAGCGATCAACCGGATGTGTGTGCCGCACCTCCACTATATATAGGCATCCGTCGTGGGCTCAACTCTTTAGCCTCGCACGGATCCTAAAGCCCACGTGTTCCTTCCCTTAAGCGTGCGACCCTTTAGGTTCTCGTCCACTTGGTCGCAAGTCAGATCACATCTGACTCGACCGGTCGGTAGCGGCCTCTAGCAAGACTGCCGATGAAGCTGGTTAGGCAAACTTGTACTTCACACTTATGTTCCCTATGCCACACGATATATGTTGTCGTGCACAAGGCGACATGGTTATCCTTGTTGCAGCACGACCTCTTTCTCGTTCTAGTGAATCCGACCAACACTTCGTATTATCTCATAATCCTCATCACATGGCCATGCTTATCCAGGTTGGATCACCCGAGCGGGACCAGAGTATATCTCTCCTGGTAGGAGGGGCAAATCCCATCTTGCTCGACCATGTCTCGCAGCATGGGTCTGGACAAGCCCGAAACCTACCTTTGTAACTACCCAGTCATGGAGTAGCGTTTGGTCGGCCCAAAGCAAGGTTGTCACCATCCCAAGTACATGCACCAGCTTAGGTCTTAGGATGTAGAACGTATGTTGTACTAGAGACTCACAGATGACCTATCGCTTCGTCTCATAGTTGGGTCTGTCCAACTCAGACCTTATCTCGACTTGGATCCGACTATGTCGAATCCAACCAGACCTTTCTGAGTCCATATTCTTCGGCTAGCATCCAATGCTACATGGTTAGTGAGACCGGACCATCCACCATGTCATATGCTAGTCTAACTGGATGCGTGTCCACACAACCCTTTCAACTAGGGACCATTTAGGACAGTCATCATACAATGGATAGTCTAACAAACAAGTCACATACTTGTTAATACACATCAATGATAATATCCAAGGACTATCTTTATTCAGAAACACATAGGAAATATCATCATACATGATTGCCTCTAGGGCATATCTCCAATAGTCTCTCACTTGCACTAGAGTCAATCAAATAGACATTGAATGCCCATAGCTCTAACGTGTCCCTCATGCTTGGGTTGTGGAAGCGGCTTAGTCAACGTATCTGCAATATTTGCATCTGTATGAATCTTGCACAAATTGGTATCACCTTTCTCTACGAGCTTTCGCATCAAGTGATATTTTCGGTCTATGTGCCTGGTCTTGTGGTGTTGTCTCGGCTCCTTGGCATGTGCGATGGCACCTGAATTATCGCAATAAAGGTCCAATGGTTTTGACCAGCCCGAGAACACACCAACATCTTCCAGGAACTTCCGAATCCAAACACCTTCCTTTGTGGCTTCACCAACCGCAATGTATTCGGCCTCTATTGTGGAGTCGGCCACCGTATCTTGCTTGGAACTCGTCCAGCTCACTGCTCCTCCATTCATGACATCAACGAATCCAGTTTGCGATCGACAATCATTCCTATCGATTTGGAAACTAGCATCAGCATAATCCTTTACGCAGAGCTCCTCCTCACCTCCATAAACTAGGAACATCTCTTTACTCCTTTTCAAGTACTTCAAGATAGTTTTCACTACTACCCAGTGACTCTCACCTCGGTCGGCTTGGTATCTGCTTGTTAAGCTTATTGCGTAGGCAACATCAGGCCGTGTACATAGCATGGACTACATGATGGATCCAATTGCCGAGGCATATGGAATCCTACTCATACGGTTTCACTCGTC
Source organism: Hordeum marinum (assembly GCA_022496015.1). Lineage (NCBI taxonomy): Eukaryota > Viridiplantae > Streptophyta > Magnoliopsida > Poales > Poaceae > Hordeum > Hordeum marinum. The sequence goes on along the minus strand of CM039677.1, from coordinate 182,999,756 downwards.
AGAAGTCGTAGGACTCTGAGTCTTGCTTAGCCTTACACCATGTGAGACGGGCCAGAACCCTTTCTTGGCCGCACTCATGTTGAACCTCTTCAACACTTTCTCTATGTACATGCTCTAGCTTAAGCCCAGTAGCCTCCTCGATCTATCTTTATAGATCTTGATGCCTAAAATGTACACTACCTCTCCAAGGTCTTTCATCGAAAACTTGCCATTCAATGATTCTTTGACTGAGTTCAGCATCCAAACATCATTTCTGATCAGAAGTATGTCATCCACATACAAGATCAAAAATACTACCGAACTCCCACTAGACTTCTTGTATAAACAATAGTCCTCTTCGTTCTTGATGAAACCAAGGTCAACGATGACTTCATCAAAACGAATGTTCCAACTCCGAGCTACTTGCCTCAATCCATAAATGGATCTCTTGAGCTTGCATATTTTACCGGGGTTAGTTGGATTGATAAAACCTTCAGGTTGTATCATGTATACATCCTCTTTTAAATTTCCATGAAGGAAAGCCGTTTTGACATCCATCTGTCATATCTCATAATCGAAATATGCAGCTATAGCGATCCTCATTGACTTTAGCATCGCTACCGGCAAGTAGGTCTCGTCGTAGTCAATTCCTTGAACTTGTCCATAACCTTTAGCGACAAGCCGAGCTTTGTGGATCTGAACGTTTCCATCCACATCGGCTTTCTTCTTAAAGACCCATTTACAACCAATGGCTACTATGCCAGGCAGCGGATGAACCAATTCCCACACTTGATTGTCATCCATAGACTTTAACTCGGATCGCATGGCCTTGATCCATGCCTCGGAATCTAGGCTCACCATCGCTTCCGCATACGTGGCCGGATCATCGCTTTCCAGCAACAATACATTGTGCACTCTGCGCAATCTTTCTGACCTCTGTGGCTCCGGTGCCAACTCCACTACGGGTTCCCTTATCAACTCTGGTATGATCTCATCACCAGCCGAGTCATCCCGAGTGGCTCTCGAATTTCTTCGAGTCGCATCGTTCCCCACTGGCCTCCCGATTGAGAAACTATTTCTCTAGGAAAACCCCGTTCCAAGCAACAAACACGTTGTTCTCTTCTCGGTTGTAGAAGTTGTATCCCAAGATTTCCCTCGGATATCCCACGAATATGCATTTATCTGACTTGGGTGTAAGCTTGTCTGACATGAGTCGCTTGACAAATGCTTCGCAACCCCAAATCTTTATAAAAGATAAACTAGGAGTCTTCCCAGTCCACATCTCATGTGGTGTCTTGTCAACGGATTTTGATGGTACCCTATTAAGTGTGAAAGCTGCAGTTTCTAGAGCGTATCCCCAAAATGACAAGGGTAAATCCGATTTGCTCATCATCGACCGGACCATGTCCAACAAGGTTCGATTTCTCCGTTCTGACACGCCGTTTCTGTGTGGCGTACCCGGAGGTGTGAGTTGAGGTACTATACCTCGGCTTTTCAGATGGTTATCAAACTCCTGGCTCATGTACTCACCTCCATGATCTGATCATAGAAGTTTTATCGTCTTGCCGAGCTAGGTTTCAACCTTGTTCTGAAACTCTTTGAACATTTCAAAAGTTTCCGATTTGTGCCTCATCAAATAGATATATCCATATCTACTCAAGTCGTCGGTAAAAGTCACGAAGAATTGATAGCCACCTCTGGCCATTGTGCTCATTGGACCAAACACATCACTGTGTATATGCTCCAACAGCTTGGACGCCCTCTCGCAACTCTTTGCAAAAGGAGACTTAGTCATCTTGCCTAGCAAGCATGATTCGCATGTCTCGAACGACCCGAAGTTGGACGAAGTTAGGAGTCCATCATCATGGAGCTTCTTCATGCATTTCAGACTAATGTGTCCGAGCCAGCAATGCCAGAAGTATGTCGGATTTATCTCATTAGGCTTATGCCTCTTGAAAGTCACATTATAGACTGGCTCCATTTCTAGATTCAAAATAAATAACCCATCTACAATGGGTGCATAGATGGAACATTCCATTCAAATAAAATGAACAACCATTGTCCATTATATTGAATTCATAACCTTGACTCATCAAGCATGAGGCAGAAACAATGTTCTGACTAAGTGCGGGAATGTAATAACAATTATTCAATTCCAAAATATATCCAAAAGGAAGCTTGAGCTGCATCGTGCCCACCTCCAACGCAGCAACTCTTGCTTTGTTGCTGACCCTGATGTCAATCTCCCCTTGTGCCACATGCCTAGTTCTTACCAGCCCCTGCTTCGAGTTGCAAATATGAACAACCAATCCGGTATCAAATACCCAAGAGATACTAGGTATGTCAGCAAGGTAAATGTCTATAACATATGTAACAAGTGTACCTTTGCCTGAAGAAGCATCTCCGACCTTCTTGCCGTGGTCAGCAAGCCACTTGCTACAGTTCCTCTTCCAGTGACCAGCTTCCTTGCAGTGAAAGAAAATGGTCTTTGAGTTCGGTCCGGACTTTGGCTCAGTGGCGGAGACAACCTTCTCCGTGCCCTTTGCCTTACCCTTTTTCTTGGACCAACTTTTCAATGCAAAGTGTTGAGCAGGTGGTGCCATTGATCTACAACAGAAAATATGCAATCACTAAGTAATGTGTTTATGTAGAGTAATTGAAGCCTTAAATAGAACTACTCCCACTAAAGTCAGCATCCCTCCGCAAACTCTCAGTGATTCAGGACCCATCTAGCGTGAGCGACTAGTGAGCTTTAGCATCACTGCTAGCCAACTTGCCTATTTGGTAAGCAACTCCTTGCTAATCGTATCTCTATACGACTCCTGTCGGTCGGGTAGGTATCTTATACCCCGGCTCCCAACCTTATTTGCCACAAGGCCCAAAACCATTTTTATAGCCTTGTCAATTTAACCTGATGCGGTGTATGTCTATGTCTGACACGAACCCTCCAGTTCAACGACACCTAGTAGAACCTCAATTTTATGAGCCCACCACTAGACGTACTTGACATGCGAAGGTGCAACATCCGTAATGGAAATGTGCTTGATATTAATGAGGGATCTTTCTACCATACTAACATGCATAGAAAAAAGAAGCAATAACAATCACATATAAACATAAATATGTGAAATAGTATGGATCCTTCATGGACATCCTTCCAGGTCGGCTCCAACTCCGATGACCAGGGCGGAACTCCATCTTGTCTGTCTTTCCAGGACGCCAAAGCCTCGAACTTGATCTCTCTCCTCCAACTACTACAACTAGTAATGAATTTAAAGACAATCACAAGTCAACACGCAGGTCGTTATACAATATAATGACAACACTTTGGCTCTTGCCGGATGACAATCATGACACACAGGTCATGTTTAAATTACACGCATGCATCACATACATATGAGCATCACAAGCCATCACTATTCACATCAAACCTGCAAAACAAACTTATGCATATAATCGCATTATACCGGTTTGTATGATCGTGTATGAAATACAAGGTGCTACGCACATGGCGGCCCTACTAGCCGGTTAGCAGGCGGGGTTCGAAGGGGCAGCACCCCTCGCGGGTTCGGACAGCGCCCGATGTTTTTGGAAATCATAGACCACATCTGCACTCCGATCACGTCGAATTTTCTGATCTGACCGATCTCATCGATCATCGCGAACCCGATTCGGATTTACGTTTCATGGTTAACCCCGATGGCAGATACCAACCGGTAGGAAAAGGTTGTGGATGACCTCATCGATTCCGATTGATAGAAAACATAGCCTCAACGATCCTGATGTGTAGTTGATCTCATCAATCGTCCACATAGTCAATCTCATGAACGACGACGAATCTCATCTATCGCCTCCGCATATCAAATATGCATCCGATCTGAATCCAAATCCTATAACAGAGGCTCTGATACCACTGCTGGGTTCTACCATGGGTGCATCACATGCGAATTAAAATTTTCCTACGCGCAGAACATCCAAGAACATGCTATGGAGGTGGATCTCAGACCGTTACCACTAGACACGCAGTGTCGTGCAGCGGACGTTGGGGCAGCGCGTTCATGTGGTTCGTCTCCTCCTCGTCCGTTCTCCCTTGAATAGCTGGCTAGATCTCCCTCAAACAGTCGGTTGCTGGATCCCACGTACAGGTTCGCTGGAGCAGCGAAGGTGCACCGCCTCTAACGATATCTGCGCGTGTAGGAGGAACACCCGTGCGATGGACTGCTAGGTCCGATCACACGGTCGGCGGCGGCAAGTGGAAGTGGCTAGTTGCAACTCATGGAAAGCCCTAATGACGGCGCCAAAGCTATCAACAGGATGGGTGTGCTGCACCTCCACTATCTATAGGCATCCGGTGCAGGCTCTACTCTTGGGCCTGGCACGGATCCTAAAGCCCACATGTTCCTTCCCTTAAGCGCACGACCTGTTAGGTTCTTGTCCACTTGGTCGCGAGTTAGATCACATCTGACTCAGCCGGTCGGTAGCGGCCTCTAGCAAGACGTGTTGACTCCAAATGTCCGATGAAGCTGGTTAGGCGAACTTATACTTCACACTTCTGTTCCCTTTGCACACGATATATGTTGTCATGCACAAGGCGACATGGTCATCCTTGTTGCAGCATGACCTCTTTCTCATTCTGGTGAATCCGACCAACACTTCGGATTATGTCATAATCCTCATCGCATGGCCATGCTTATCCAGGTCGCATCACCCGAGGGGGGCCAGAGTATATCTCTCCTAGTAGGAGGGGCAAATCCCATCTTGCTGGACCATGTCTTGCAGCATGGGTCGGGACAAGCCCGAAACCTTCCTTTGTAACTACCCAGCCACAGAGTAGCGTTTGTTCGGCCCAAAGCAAGTTTGTCACCATACCGAGTACATGCGCCAGCTCAGGTCTTAAGACATAGAACGTATGTTGTACTAGAGACTCACAGATGACCTATCGATGTGTCTCATAGTTGGGTCTGTCCAACTCAGACCTTATCTCGACTCGGATCCGACTATGTCGAATCCGACCAGACCTTTCTAAGTCCATATTATCCGGCTAGCATCCAATGCTACATGGTCAGTGAGACTGGACCATCCACCGTGTCATATGCTAGTCTAACTGGCTGCGTGTCCACACAACCCTTTCAACTAGGGACCATTTAGGACAGTCATCATACAATGCATAGTATCACAAACAAGTCATATACTTGTTAATAAACATCAATGATAATGTCCCAGGAGTATCTTTACTCATAAACACATAGGAAATATCATCATACATGATTGCCTCTAGGGCATATCTCCAACACTGATGGCTACCGAAGTAGAACTCAGTAAGCCGCCGCGTTGAAATGCATCACACCGCATGCAGGGAATGCATCTAGGTCCGACGGCGCCTCATGCAACCATGCCGAATTATCTGCGATGAAGCGGAGGGTACCGAAGAGAATTTCGCTGCCAAGTGCCATTATGATGACTGGAAAAACTAGATCTCCACCTGTGCCGGAGTTTGCTAGACATGCGTCCCCACGGTGGGCACCAACAGTCGTGGGAGTAAGTTTGACAATACTACTAAGGGTATGAATGAGAAGGGGCGAAGCCTAGCTATGGCATAGGTGTAACACTCGTATGTACGAGTTCGATCCCCAGTCGGAAGTGGCAAAGACCCTATGTCTCGAGCCCTGAGGCTTAGTGTTTGCTTATAGGAGGTGTCTGGTTATAGAGGGTTTGGAACCCTTGTCCAGGAGCTCGAGGACGGCTTATGCAGAGTGCGCTAGGACCCTCTGAGCGCCATTACAAGGCAATTAATGACAGTAACTACCGGAGTTACTAGAAAATATTGCTTTGACAAAGGGCGTTATAGGTAACGCCGTATTCATGGCACTTTATGCAACTTAAGTCCTTCGAACGTTGTTGCTCCTGCATCGCCTCTGCTTCTTCTCGTCTGACTGCTACAGCCTGGCTGACTGGCTGACTAGCGCCCGAGTGACCTCCAAAGATCCGAGTGGACCCAGTAGAATCATCCCAATGCTAAAGTATCCCAAAGACTTGCATGATCGTGTGGGACCCCAATTGGGCCCCACATGTGCGGTCTGTGACCCTACCTTAGGTAGGTGACCTCATCAGTCACCATCGGTAGAAAAATATGAAAATATAATCCACTAGAACAAACACTTATTGGAGAATTGGAGGATTCACATATCAGGAAGAAATTCCTTTGAATAATTTTAGAAAAGGAGCTCCGAGTAAGGACATCAAAAATCTCACAAAATGAGTATGAATATGGGAATGGAAGCAAGCATGTTTTTTGGAGGTAGGAGAAGCAGTAGGCAAGTGCGCCAAGGGATTCGGTCCCTGTGAGGCCCACAAGCTCACATGACATGCCTAGGGGGTAGGTGCGCCATGTGAGCTTGTTGCTCACTACTGTAGCCCCCTAGGGTGTTCTTAGTGCCAAATTATAATATATCGAGGAAATAACCATACTAAATATTTAGGATATTATGAGGAATTTTATTTTTGGACATTTGTATTGCATATATATTTCAGGAAACAGGATAAACATGGCATTTTACTTTATTGAAGTTAAAATAATAGAGAGCAGACTATAAATACATAAGATTGTGCTTACTAAATTCATCAACCATATGCTCCTCAAAAAGGATTCATTGACAAGGTTGATCAGGTCTCTTATTAAAAAACCATTTTCAAATAACATAAAACCAAAGAACTTTTGTATCACACTGAGTTACCTCAACAGGGATATGCATTTCCCCAACAATAAGAGTTTGATGTTTCTTTTCGGGAGTTGGACGAGGGAATTCAAATCCTCCAGTAGTAATTGTCATAATTCTTTCAATAGAGTCGATACTATTCATTTGGTTCTATTTCTTCATAAAATATAATGTATGCTCCTTACCATTAACATAAAAAGTGACCTTGTTTTTGTTGCAATCAATGACAACACCTATAGTGTTAAAAAAGGTCTACCAAGGATAACCGACATATTTTCGTTCTCATGCATATCAATAATAACAAAGTCTAATAAGACAGTAACATTAGCAACTGGGAGACTTGTTCTAGTTGACTATGAACCATAGATGAATGTTTACATAAGACTTTAACATCATATGTAACACTCACTCAAGTGTTCAATCATAATAGCGTTACATTTTAGTTGACTACTTATGTATCTATTAAAGCTTTCTTGCTTTATAATAAAGTTGTCAAATTCATCCAAGCACTAACTAGGAGACTTATTATAGGGAATATGACCCTCATAAAATCTATAAAGAGAATTTATCTCTATTACCTATGGCAGGATATCGAGTCCATGTATTTCTTCAATAGGTGGTAAATTCTTAATATCTTCATATTTAATACCTTTCTCTTTCATAGTTTCTTGGCTTCTTGCATATCTTATGGACTGAGGAAAAAATACCTCTTTTCTTTGGAGTAGGCTTAAGTGGTGGTTCGGGAATTGTCCAATCATTGGCATTTCTTAATAAGTTATTAAATAATCCATGAGCATGTTCAATGGCTCATTCCCTGAAAATACAACTAACACAACTATCTAGGCGGTCCCTAGAAGCATCGATTAGTCCACTATAAAAGATATCAAGTATTTTATTCTTCTTAAGAGGATGATTAGACAATGATTTAATAATTAGAGAAGCCTCCCCCAGGCTTGAGGGAGATCTTCTTTCTCAGATTGCACAAAGTTATAAACTTCCTATAAAGAAGCTTATTTCTTATGAGCAGGAAAATATTTTTTAGTAAAATAATATATCATATCCTCGGGCTACTCACACAACCAGGAGCAAGAGTATTAAATATTCTTTATCCCCAGCCTTTAACGAGAAAGGAAGCAACTTAACAATACACTAGTAGCATTTCGTTTCCTATCGAGAAAATATGGTGGCAAGATCATTCAAATTAGTAAGGTGTGGCACAAGAGTTTCACATTCATAACCATGAAAAAAATTGGATTCTACTAAAGTAATCAATACATGATCAACGGAGAATTCATAATCCTTATCAGTAACAAAGATAGGAGAAGTTTCCAACCTAGTATCATATTTCATCACTGCATTCATAGATTTTTCTCTAAGATTACTCAATTTAGATACATTATAATTAAGCACTCTCTAGGCCATTCAGGCCATTAACATTTTAAGCCGCTAGATCCTCGGTTTGGTGCATTTTTGCCCATCAGGTTTGCTGTCAATCGCTCCTAATGAGCCTCAGTTTTTTGTTAACTAGCGATAACTGTTACAGGCCGCTGCTCTGGTCGCATTTTTTCGTGTCTGTGGTAAACTTCGGCCTAATGGGCCTTTGCAACCTTCCGAGCTTGAACCAGCATAAGTACAAGTGCCTCTTTTTTTAAACCCAAAAACACATTGTATCGATCCGCATAGTCTCGTGCCTCCCGTCCCTTCTCCTAACAGCTGTCTCCAGAGGTGACTGATATTGGGCTAGAACAATAGATCCATGGCAATTGCCCTGGTTCGAGCAGCGCCCTACCGGACGACGCAACACGGGTTCAGCTCGATCTAACTCGATCCATTCAGCTGCAAGGCGTGGCAGGATCGTCTGTGGCAGCAAACATGCATGCATCCTTTGAAGTTCTATCGCGAATCCAAGGATGATTGATTGGGAGTTTAATCATCCATTAGTCACAGTCAATGCGCTAGATGTCAATTGTTGCATGTCAGTTACAATCAGTGGTTCTTAATTTTCATAAATTGATGCACGCCCTATATAACCCCAACCTTGCCACTGCTTGTTCCCCACTCTCCCCACTTCTTGAAATCATTCTCCAGCAACCATGGATGATACTTAGGTCTACAATTAGTTCCAATTCTTCCTCGTTCCTTCATTTCCTCTTCCCCCAATTCTTCCTTCATCTATGGATTTTTTCTATCACTCATGTTGTTCTTTGTGCCAATGAAAAGAATGCAAATTGTATACAAGGATGAATTCGAGCAACATACTGCTCTAGGCCAAGCATCACACACTAGTAGAAAACAGGGCTTCGGAGCAGGCCTGAAAAGCCATTAATGCAGGTTCACTCACGAACTGGGACCCATGGCGGCATCAGTCCCAGTTCATGAGGCCAGGGCGTTGACGGGGCCTCGTGGGCCATTGGTCCCGGTTCATCTGACCCCTATGGTCCTGGTTCCAGCCACGAACCGGGACCAATGGTCCTCGCTCCTGGCCCACAATCATTGGCCTCGGTTTGTGGCGGGAACCGAGACCAAATGGGGTCCTTTAGTCCTAGTTCCAGTCACAAACCAGGACCAAAGTTTGGCCTATATATACCCCCCCCGACCAGACCAGTGCACTACTCTGTTTTTTTGGTCGGCCATCTAAGAGCTTTGGGTGCTCTATCTCACCTCCTAAGCACATGAGGTGTTCGATGAAATGCCCAAGCCACACTTAAGCTTTATCCTCTCGAAGCTCCTTGTCCAAGCTCCATTTTCCTCAAGATTTGTCTAGGTTTGGCGGTCTGTCCTGCCCCCCGTCCTCACCGTCGTCAATCGTCTGCTCCCATCTCGGCACCGGCAGCATGGTGGTTAGCCTCTTCTTCATATCTTCTTTCTAAAAGAAAAAGTTCTTACTTGTATTATCTAGATAGATACTTGTGTAATTTTATTACTTTTATTATTGTTTGTTATTATACAATGCGATTGTTTCTGGTATCCGCCTCCGTTGGCCCTCGTCCTATCTATTAATACACTTTATTATATAACGCATGCAGATGAGACGGCAATGGATGTACGATGACCGACGCACCTCTAAGTATATTAAGGGCCTGCATAATTTTCTCGAAGCTGCTGAGGCAAACAAGCAGAATGGTTTTATGCATTGTCCATGTACTGTTCGTGAGAATACAAAGGCTTTCTCCAACTCTAAAACCCTACACTTCCACCTGCTTGAGAAGGGTTTTATGCCACACTATAATGTTTGGACCAAGCACGGAGAAAGAGGGGTTATGATGGAAGACAACGAAGAAGAAGAGGATGATGACAACTATGTGCCTCCTGAATACAGTGATGCTGCAACGGGGGAATATGAAGATCAAGAGGACCCAGACAATGTGCCTGATGATGATCTTCGTCGGGTCATTGTTCATGCAAAGAGACAATGAGAAAGTGAAAAGGAGAAGTTGAAGTTCGATCGCATGTTAGAGGATCACAAAAAAGGGTTGTACCCTAATTGCGAAGATGGAAACACAATTGGAAATCTATATTTTGGGACCTACCCTATTGGAAAGACCTAGAGGTCCGCTTTGCAATTGATGTGATGCACGTGACGAAGAATCTTTGCGTGAACCTGCTAGGATTCTTGGGCGTGTATGGGAAGACAAAAGATACACTAGAGGCGCGAGAGGAACAGCAACATATGCACGGAGAAGACGGCATGGATCCAAAGCAGTTTCAGGGTCATGCCAGCTATGCTCTTACCAAAGAAGAGAAGGAAATCTTCTTCAAATGCCTTCTCAGTATGGAGGTCTCGTCTGGCTTCTCGTCGAACATAAAGGGAATAATAAATATGGTAGAGAAAAAGTTCCTGAACCTAAAGTCTCATGACTGCCACGTGATTATGACGCAACTACTTTCGGTTGCATTGAGGGGCTTCTATCGAAAAACGTTCGATTAGACATTGTGAAGCAATGTGCATTCCTCAATGCAATCTCTCAGAAGGTGATCAATCCAGAAATCCTGCCAAGGTTAAGGAGTGAATTGGTGCAATGTCTTGTTAGTTTTGAGCTAGTGTTCCCACCATCCTTCTTCAATATCATGATGCATGTCATAGTTCATCTAGTCGACGAGATTGTCGTTCTGGCCCTGTATTTCTACACAATATGTTCCCCTCTGAGAGGTTCATGGGAGTCTTAAAGAAATATGTTCGTAACCGCGCTAAGCCAGAAGGAAGCATCTCAATGGGTCATCAAATAGAGGATGTCATTGGGTTCTATGTTGATTTCATTCCTAACCTTAAGAAGATTGGTCTCCCTCAATCACAGTGTGAGGGGAGACTGACTGGAAAAGGCACGCTAGGAGCGGACTCAATAATATGTAGGGACGGGCATTCTCGGTCTCAATCACACTACATAGTTCTATAGAATTCTAGCTTGGTGACCCCGTATGTCGATGAACAAAAGAATATTCTGCGCTCCAAACACCTAGAGTAGTGTGACGACTGCATTACATGTGAACACATCAGGACTTTTGGCAGTTGGTTGCAAAGATGTCTCATGCATGACAACACTATTTTTGATGAGCTATACTCGTTGGCCAGGGGACCATCTTCGACTGTATTGACTTACAAAGGGTATGAGATAAATGGGAATACATTTTACACGATCGCCCAAGATCAAAAGAGCACCAACCAAAACAACGGTGTCTGATTTGATGCATCAACCAAGAGGGGATAGGACACATATTATGGTTGCATAGTGGACATGTGGGAACTAGACTATAGACATGATTTTAAGGTCCCTTTGTTTCAGTGCAAATGGGTCAATCTCTCAGGAGGCGGGATACAGGTAGACCCACAGTACGGAATGACAACAGTGGATCTGAGCAATCTTGGGTACACAGACAAACCATTCGTCCTAGCCAATGATGTGGCGCAGGTTTTTTATGTGAAGGACATGTCTACCAAACCAAGAAAAAGAAAAGATAAGGAAGCGAATACGTCATACGATGGGCCAGAACGCCACATAGTTCTTTTAGGAAAAAGAGACATCGTGGGATTGCAGGGCAAGACAGACATGTCTGAAGATTATGAAAAGTTTCATGAAATTCCTCCCATCAGAGTCAGGGCTCACCCAAGCACCCTGTTAAACGATGAAGATTATCCATGATTACGGTGCAATAAACAAAGGACACAAGCGAAGAAAAAGTGAAGACTTGCTCTCCACAACTATTATGATGATGCCTTTGATCGAGAATATCACTACAGTTACATGAGTTCAAAAAATGAAATCCCTTTGTAACAAATGAGATTTGTACACAAAGTGCATCCAGTTTTTGCCGTAACCCTCTCAATTTTTTAGCACATGCTATGTGGGTGAAATGATGATACCATGCCAACTTTCAACCTTTTCAGAGTTCATTTGTAGTGCTTCTCAATTTCACGGTCATTTAGCTCAAAAAATCAGTAAATGCATGAAAAATACCAAATGAAGCCAGAAAGGTTTAAAAATTGATGATGTGGCTTTGAATGGTGCATTTTGAACACACAGAAAGTCTGGAGTTCAAATAAGTTCAAAAAATGAAATCCCTTTGTAACATATGTGTTTTCGTCCGAAACCCTCATACTTCGAAAGAGATTGCCCGTTTTGTACACGAAGTGCATCCAGTTTTTGCCGTAACCCTCTCAACTTTTTAGCACATGCTATGTGGGTGAAATGATGATACCATGCCAACTTTCAACCTTTTCAGAGTTCATTTGTAGTGCTTTTCAATTTCACGGTCATTTAGCTCAAAAAATCAATAAATGCATGAAAAATACCAAATGAAGCCAGAAAGTGTTGAAAATTGATGATGTGGCTTTTGAATGGTGCATTTTGAACAAATAAAAAGTCTGGAGTTCAAATAAGTTCAAAAAATGAAATTCCTTTGTAATAGATGAGTTTTTGTCCGAAACCCTGATATTTTGAAAGAGATTGTCCGTTTTGTACATGAAGTGGATCCAGTTTTTGCCGTAACCCTCTCAACTTTTTTAGCACATGCTATGTGGGTGAAATGATGATACCATGCCAACTTTGAACCTTTTTAGAGTTCATTTGTAGTGCTTTTCAAATTCAAAGTCATTTAGCTCAAAGAATGAACTAAAAAGCTTTTATAAAACTCTAATAGAAAAAGGAATCAACTAAAAATCTTTTATAAACCTCTAGTATTTTTGAAACTAAAATTATATAAAATTTATGCAACTGAAATTATCAAAGTATATTTTTTTCGAAACATTAATAGCAAAAAGAATTTTCATAAAGGAATTTTTTGTTAGAAACTTTAATAGCAAATAAAATAACCAAATATGTTTTTGATTCAAATGGACATTTAAAATAACCTAAAACTTACCAAATAGCAGGAAAAATAATCACTCAAAAATCTATTTTTCAGTAAAGTTATTCACAAACTAGTGGCTCACACAAATTTCAAAAAATTCAAATTTAAACTATTCAAATTTGAAAACTAATGGCACTAACAGAAAGTTTATAATTTTTGTGACCTAAAAGCAAAAAAGAATCACTAAAAAACAGTAAATAAGAACAAAATAAAATAAATAAAGCAAAAAAAACAAAAAATGATTTTTTATTAAAAAAATCCACCTACTGGCCACTACGGCATGAATACGACTAGAAACCCAACCAATTTGTTGGGCCAGGATTCAGGCCCGCAGAAGGCCCAGTAGGCCCACAGGCAGTGACAGTTTAGGCCCGAAAGCTTGCAGTTGGGAGGAGCTCGGGAGGGTGTGCACAGCAGTGCTTATAAACCACTCCCGAGCTCCCTCGACTAGCAAGGTGGGACTAAAGATTTGGCCCCGGGAGCACCACCCTTTGGTCCCGGTTTGTGGCACAAACCGGGACCAATGCCCCTTTCGTCCCGGTTGGTGCCACCAACCGGGACCAAAGGTCCCTGTTTTCCGCCCTTTGGGATGCCGAAAACTGACCTTCGGTCCTGCTTTGTGGCACCAACCGGGACCAAAGGTCCCTATTTCCCGCCCTTTGGGCTGCCGAAAACTGATCTTTGGTCCCGGTTGGTGGCACCAACTGGTACTAAAGGGGGGCATTGGTCCCGGTTTGTGCCACCAACCGGGACCAATAGCCTGGCAATATAAGCCAACACTTATGAAATTCTTTGCTCTCTCCTCATCCTCTCCGCCAGGCTGCCCCGACGTAGTCGTTGCGCGCCTACACCGCCGTCGCCACCACCGTTGTCGTCGTTGTCGCCATCACCGTTGTCGTTGTTGTCGCCGTCGCCGCCGCCGCCCTTGAGCCAATGCGATGTTGCTCCTCCCAAGCCCTTGTTGTGCCCCTGCCTCGCCGTTGCCGCGCCCTTACCCCACCGTCACCGTCACCGTCCTCGTCGCCGCCCCCGAGCCCGCTCTCCCTCCTCCCCGAGCCCTCGCCGCACCCGCGGTGAGCCACCGCAGCCCCGACCAACTTTACTTTTTTATCTTATATTTTTGTTGTTCATATATGTAGATGTATATATATGTGTAGATGTATGTATATTAATTAGTTGTCCTACGAAAATTAGGAGTCCTAGGAAAAATTAGTTAATTAGGAGTCCTAGGAGATTAGTTGATTTTGTTTATGATGCTTTTTATGTTTTAGTTAATTATTAGGAGTCCTAGGAAAAATTAGTAAGTTTATGTTAGATTACAAAAAAATTCTTGGGTTTTGGAAAAATTAGTGATTAGACGATAAGAAAACATTCTCATAGGAATTTGTCTCGACATCGACGATGCCTGGCCCGCATCCTTGTCGTCGGTGGTCCGTGAGAGCCTGCTTGATAGGCGTCATGTCCGGGACTAGGCTCCGTCGGGCTGGCACTGGGAGGTGGTATCTTCCGGGACTCGAAGCTTGGTGAGGAATCCGGGTCTCGTCGTTGACCCGGAGCCTCTTTGGTGGCGATCACGTGGGCCACTTTCGATGCAGAGGGAGTGGGCCCCCATGGAGGTGGTACGTCGTTGTGTCAAGGAGGAGGACGAGCACGCTTGTCGCTACATGGCGGCATTGGACGGCAGGTTCAACAATACCTTGCAGATTCTTTAGGGATCTCACCCGAGTTATGATCCCATGATGGTTCCTTATCTTTGGGTGTCCACCACCCGCGACTCAGGAACCGCTAGTGACTTAGATTATTCGATAGTATTCGATCTGTATTAGTGATCTTATATGATAATATTCGAGATGTATTAGTTAATATGTGATGATTCATTAATTACTGGATTATTCGAGATGATGTATTAGTGATATTATATTCAAGTTCATTATAAATGTATTAGTGATATTTTATCGGTATAATGCGTGTGTGACTTTCGGTTGTCGTTGCTCCTTGTGTGACTTTCATGTGTGTTCTCGATGGAGGAATCCCGACTGTTGTCGTGGGGGTGCCTCTTCTTTCTTCTCTTCTTTGCGATATACTCGTTGGTATAATGCGCAAGAAGAGAAGAGGAGGGGAGTCCATCACCGGCGGTCAAACTATTACTGTGAGAGAGTGCCCACCAACATATATACACCACCGTATTAGTGTGAGAGAGTGCGCACCAACACACCATGAGATATGGGAGTTATTTAAGGAAAGCCTCGACGGACCAAAAGTCACACAGGCATTGGGATGCAAAGCGTGCCATAGTTCTTGAATTATGAACACATGAAATGTTGTCATCATCATACGACGATAGGATACAAGCGTGTGAATTTTGCGGTGAAGATAAGGGTCTTTGTGACCAGCCTGGGCCGCGAGACGGCAGGTTCTTCACCATGAAGCTTTACGAGGACTTTGATATTTCTACGGTATGCAGTGATGACAACTGTTTTTTCGTAATTAAGCATGACTTCTGTTTCTTTCCTTCAACACGTAATTTATGTTTTATACAATTCGACTAGTTCATCCCCTGTCATGCAAGACGGTATTTCTTAGAGAGGCTCGGTTTCGAAGACCACGAGAGTTTCGAGACGGGGACAGCCAACTTGAGGAGTAAACATGGTTACACATTTCTTGTGAAAGTAATGAAAGCACCTAATAACATGGAATTAGGGTGCTCAAATTGGGAAGCTCTTTGCAAGGCATATGGATTTCAGGAGGATATGGAAATAACCTTCGATCTTCGTCCTAAAGGTCATATTGAAGGAAACATCGACATTTGGATGGATGTCGATATGATTCCTGTTTTACCTCCATATGAGTTTGTCAACCATGCATATTTGCCAAGTAATTTGCATTCTATATATATATAAATATTTGGTGTTCATCCGTACTAAATTTTTAATTTTTAATTTACAGCTTATTTCGTTTTTCGAGTGAAATACAGAACATAATCGACACGACACACTACACTTATGGATCACATCTAACTTGGGAGGATAAGGATGATCTTATCTACTTTGTTATTGGTGTCATAGCTGGTAGGGACGTCTTCCCGTATAATTTGGGAACTGACCCAAATTATACATTGTACATGACACTAGTGCATAGGTTGAGGGCAGATGACATTCGCCGAAATATCTTGGTAAGATTTGCTAATTAAGTACACTAGTACTATTGCGTAAATGGTATTGATTACATTGCTAACTAGGCTACTGTTATGTTCTTCAATAGAAATTGCCATATAAAGTTGTGCCACCGTTGATGCAACCCGAAGGTAATATGACAATAAAAAGCCTCTTCCATCCCGAGTTATCTTTTGCATACTCGACTGAGCGCAAACCACCAAGAAGGCTCCAAATTGAAGCATGGGGACAAATAAAGAAGGATCGCAAGCCACAAGTTGGAGACCGTTGGATCTCTTTGCTTCATCATGGAGACATAGGTGTTATTCTTTTTTATGTCATTTTACCTAGGAGGGAGGAGTAGATCCTATGAGGGAGGACTATGTCATTTTATCTTGTTTTTTTATGAGACTTTAACTTTGTATGATTAAGATGATGACGATGAGTTGTTAGATCTTGTGTAATTAATGGTTTCCTTCATTTGCCTATTAGCTACCGTCGAGTTCTCTCTATATGTACAGAGCGTCGACCAAGCACGGAGAAAGAGAGGTCACTTTTCTCTATTAGTTAACTAACACAATATGAAACCCCTAAATTAACCATCCAAAAATCCCTAACCCCCCCCTTTCAAAAAAACCCAGCTCCTGCCAGATGCTGACGCGTGGAATCCTTTTGGTCTTGGTTGGTGTTACCAACCGGGACTAAAGGTCCTCCTGCCTGGCCTCCCTGCAGATGCCACGTGGAGCCCCCTCTGTCCCGGTTCGTAAGCGAACCGGGACTAAAGGTTTGGGGCTTTAGTCCCGACCTTTTAGTCCTGGTTCCAAAACCGGGGCTAATGGACCTCTGAAACCGGGACAAATGGGTTGTTTTCTAGTAGCGACACCAAGTAAGTCATCGTGGCAAGTTACCAAGGTGTGTACTTTTTCTTTACAAATATAAAAAAATCAATTTATTTATCTAATGTATAATTGCACTGTTCATGATTGTCACACTATAGCCAACTCAATCTTCGGCGTCCCTGTAGATGGCAGCAATGTAATCACTCAAAAATACAACTAAATATTTTCACATGTCCTTGCTCAAGTTGTACTACAATAACCTATCAGTGTATTTATTTGATAGACAAACACGAGTAGCAAAAAGAAAGAATTGAGTAAAAGGACACAGACAACATTGATGGAAATGATAACAGTGGAGTGCAGATGTTTCCTATACTTGATGCAACGGTACAACCATTTGTTATACCCTTCACTAAAAATATGTACTTCATTATAACCGTGCTTTTTTTAATAACTAAAGGAACACATAGCATTATCTTCTCCCAAGGAACAAGAAGCACCATCTTCTAACATTGGTACTGCAACAAAAAAAAGATTCATGAGTGCTAGCAAGTCCTACAAAGGGTCTAACGACAACTTAGAACCTAATATTTCTTCATGTCCGCCTAATAATTATTTACAAACTGGATTGTAGAGATGGAACTGAAGCAAACAAATCGCCTTCAGCAAAGAAGAAGATGCACTAATCCTAAAAAGAGCTTGGATCAGCATTTGAAGTGCTAATAAAAAAATGCGTCATTCTGCATACATACATCTTTTTAATGATTTAGTTTCCATTAATAAATATATTTCCTACCTCTAAATAATGTTTGTTTCGATAGCTCTAGTGTCTATTCCTCTAAGAAAATGAAGTGATTTAATATTCTACTATTATGCCAAGAATGTTTAACTCTCCATGCTATATTATTTCAAATTGTATTACCATAACAAAACACACCTTTTTAGTTTCCAGTTAAACTTTGTCCTCACATGAGAAGAAGCTCACATCTAACTTGATCATCTTAGTGTCTAGAAATTCATATATAAAATCAGAATTCTTACCCTGAACTCAGCAGTACAAGATGCACACATGTAGTGTCCACAACGCAAAAAATTACAACATGGAGCATCTTCTTGCTCACCTATATCATCGTTTCTCTTCTTTTTGGGGCAAACGAACGTGACGTCGCAGTAAATGCAGACAAGTTTTTTTGTTAGTAATAAAAATATTATTTACTAATAAGTTATATAGATACAAGGTGCAAAATGATAACTGGATACTTATAAATGCTTGAATGACACACCAATTAAACACCATATAATGACCATTAGGCTAACCTCTCACACACCATTCTTAAGTATAGAACATCGTACAAGGTAAAATCCAAGACAAATTCATCAACAAGATGTCTATGTACATTCTTATCTTCGTATATCTATATCATTGACTAACATTAGACCACAACAATAGAGGGGCGCAGCAACACGCGCCGGCATGATCCAGTAATTTCTTAAGGTGATCCCTATGCTCACAAGCAAGAAATTCCTTCGAAATCTCCTCCTTAATGACATAACCCTCGGGTACGTCAAGCATTTTAGTTCTAGTAGGAGTGTTAGGTGTAATAGGTGATTGAGTACTTTCATCAGTTTCATCCTTTTCAAATTCTCTAGCTTTAGCAATATGTGTACCAAGTAATTCACCAAGTGGCATAGTAGTATTATCAAACATAGTAGTAGCATCATCATAAATATCATCCATAGCAGGAGTAGTGTCTATTACTTGTGACATATCAGTTTGAATAGCAGGTAGTGGTGTCGCAAGTTGACTTAAAATAGAAGGTGAATAAAGTGGAGATCTAGTTGGTCGTTCCTTACCTCCCCTCTTATTAGAAGGCATAATCTTAGTTATGGAGTCCTTTAGTTTGTTCATAGTAATCAGCAGATATATAATTCCCAAGTAGAATTAATAAATAAAGCTATACTCCCGGACAGCAGCGCCAGTAAAAGGTCTTAATAACCCAAATATATAGGGGATTACGACAATCTTTTAGGGCAGTATTTCACCCAATTTATTGATTCGACACAAGGGGATCCAAAGAATATTATAATCCTTTGTAGTTGAGTTGTCAATTCAACTATACCGGAAAGTTCTCAACAGCAAAGTGTTTAATAGCAAAGTAGTTTGATAGTTTTGATAGTATGATAATAGTAGTAACAGTAATAGTAGCAGTTTTGTAGTGATTGTAACAGCAGTAGAACGTAAGTAACTTAGTGATACGTCTTCGACGTATCTATAATTTTGATTATTTCATGTTATTATATTATCAATCTAGGATACTTTATATGCAATTATATGCTATTTTATATCATTTTTTGGCCTAGCCTATTGTTGTAAATATGCCCTAGAGGCAATAATAAAATGGTTATTATTATATTTCCTTGTTCATGATAATCGTTTATTATCCATGTTATAATTGTATTGATTCGAAACTCATATACATGTGTGGGTACATAGACAACACTATGTCCCTAGGGAGCCTCTCATGGATTAGCTCTTTGATGAAAGATGGCCGAGGTTTCCTATCCATAGACATGAGTTATCATTTGATAACGGGATCACATCATTGGGAGAATGATGTGATGGACAAGACCCAAAACTATGAATGTAGCATCTGATCGTGTAAGCTTACTGCTATTGGTTTCTGCATGTCAAGTATATGTTCTTATGACCATGAGATCATGCAAATCACTGACACCGGAGGAGTACCTTGTGTGTATCAAACGTGATGACGTAACGGTGTGACTATAAAGGTGCTCTAGAGGTATCTCCAAGGGTGTTTGTTGGATTGGCATGGATCAATACTGGGATTTGTTACTCCGTGTAACAGAGAAGTATCCGAGGGCCCACTCGGTAATACAACATCACAATGAGTTTGCAAGCAAAGTGACTAAAGAGTTACCCACGGGATCTTGTATTACGGAACGAGTAAGTAGACTTCCGGTAACGAGATTGAACTAGGTATGGAGATACCGACGATCGAATCTTGGTCAAGTAACATACCAATGAACAAAGGGAACTGCATATGAGATTAACTGAATCCTTGACATACAGTTTAAACCGATAAAAATCTTCATAGAATATGTAGGAACCAATATGGCATCCAGGTCCCGCTATTGGTTATTGATTGTATAGGTGTCTCGGTCATGTCTATATAGTTCTTGGACCCGCAGGATGAACACACTTAACATTTGGTGACAATATATGTATAGTTGAGTTATTATGTTGGTGACTTAAGGTTGTTTGGAGTTTCGGATAAGATCACAGACATGACGAGGAGCTCCGGAATAGTCCGGAGGTAAAGATTGATCTATGGGATAATAGTGTTTGTTCTCCGGAAGGGTTATGGAATTCACCGGAAGGGGTTTCGGATGTTTCCCGAAATGTTCAGGTATGAGAATACTTTATGTGGGCCAAGGGGTAAAGCCCACAAGTCTTTAGGAAGGTGCAAATCTTGTCTTGCGAAGTCCACGGGCCGGACGCCAGGGACCCTGGAGTTTAGTCCTAGAATCCGAGGAGGACTCTTGCCTTGCATGCCAAACCGACTTTGAGGAGTCTCTTTCTCCAACAAATGACCCCAGGGCTCAACATATAAATAGACGGGCAGGGCTTGCACCCGAAACACATCAAGATTTCCTCAAGTTGTGTGCCAGCAACCTCGCCCCCTCTAGTTTATCCTCCTTCATAGTCTCCGTTGTGCTTGGCGAAGCCCTGCAGAGATTGTTCTTCGCCACCACCGTCACCACGTCGTCATGCTTCCGAAACTCATCCACTACTTCACCCCTCTTGCTGGATCAAGAAGGTGAGGTCGTCATCAAGCTGTACATGTGTTGAATGCGAAGGTGTCGTCCGTTCGGCACTAGATCATGATTGGATCGCGGGACGGCTCGCGATTTGGATCGCGAAGATGTTTGACTACATCAACCGCGTTTCTTAATGCTTCTACCTAGCAATCTACAAGGGTATGTGGATCCGATCTCTCCTCTTGTAGATGTTCATCTCCTAGATTGATCTTGGTGAAGCGTAGGTATTTTTTGTTTCCCATGCACTGTTCCCAAATAGTGGTATCAGAGCTAGGTCTATGCGTAGATGACATCATGAGTAGAACACAAATGAGTTTGTGGGTGTTGATATTCAAATTGCTTCCTTCCTTGGTATTTTATTGATTCGTGGTATTGTGGGATGAAGCGGCTCGGACTAACCTTACTCGTCCACGTACGAGAGACCGATTCCATCAACTAACATGTGACTTTGTTGCATAAGATGGCTGGCGAGTGTTTGTCTCTCCCACCTTAGTTGAATCAGATTCGACAAAGGTAGTCCTTGTAGAAGGTTAAATAGCAACTTGTATATAACTATTGTGGTTTTGCGTAGGTAAGAATCGTTCTTGCTAGATACCCATAGCAGCCACGTAAAACATGCAACAACAAATTAGAGGACGTCAAACTTGTTTTTGCAGGGTATGTTGTGATATTATATGGCCAAAATCATGATGAAATATATGTGATGTATGAGATGATCATGTTTTTTAATAGTTTATATCGACTTGCATGTCGATGCATATGGCAACCGGCAGGAGCCATAGAGTTGTCTTTAATTATTGTGTGACCTGCGTGTCAATCTTTAAGCATTGTGTAATGCTTTAATTTATCACTAAGCAGTACCAATAGTTGTAGAAGCATGGTTGGCATGACAACCCCGATGGCAACACGATGATGGAGATCATGGTGTGGTGCCGTTAATGATGGAGATCATGTCGGTGCTTTAGAGATGGAGATCAAAACCACAAGTTCATGGCTATATCAGGTCACTTATGATTGCATGTGATTTTAATCCTTTTATGCATCTTATTTTTCTTAGGACGACGGTAGCATTATAACGCGATCCCTCACTAAAATTTCAAGATAAAATTGTGTACTCCCCGAGTGTGCACTGTTGCAAAAGCTCGTCGTTTCAAAGCACCACATGATGATCGGGTGTGATAGACTCTACATTCGCATACAACGGGTGCAAGCTAGTTTTGCACATGCGGAACACTCGGGTTAAACTTGATGATCCTAGCATCTTCAGACATGGACTCGGAACACAAGAAACGGAAAGGTCGAACATGAGTCATATAGTAGATATGATCAACATGGAGAAGTTCAGCACTGAAGCCACCTCATCTCACATGATGATCAGACTTGGGTTGGTGGATTTGGATCAAGTTTCACTCAGATGACCGGGGGGATGTCAATTTGAGTGCGAGTTTTTAAGTAATATGATTAACTAAACTCATTATCTTGAACAATAGTCTAAGTTGTATTTGCAAATTTATGTTGTAGATCAATGGCTCGCGCAGTAGTTCACCTTAATTTGAAATTATCCTCATGGCTTCCCAAAAGTATTATGTCCTTGATGCACTGCTCGGTGACCCACCCGCTCTAGTGTCGTGCAGACGTTGTGAACGCCTGGCAGTCATGTTTGGATGATTACTCAATATTTCAGTGTGCTGTGGTGTATGGCTTAGAAACGAGACTTCAAAGGCATTTTGAATGTCATGGCGCATATGAGATGTTCCAGGAGGTGAAGTTCATTTTTTGAAAAGAATGCTGGATCGAGAGGTATGAGACCTCTGATAAGTTCTATGATTGCAAGAGGGAGGAGAACGGGTCTACCAATGACCACATACTAAAATTGTCTGGGTGTTCCAACCGTTTAGTTGAATTGGGGATGCCCCTCCCGCTAGAGGCGATCACTGACAAAGTTCTTCAATCACTATCACCTAGATACAAAAGCTTCGTGTCGAACTATAACATGCAAGGGATGAACAAGTCAGTTGCCGAGCTGTTTGCGATGCTGAAAGTCACTAAGTCTAAAATCCAAAAGGAGCATCAAGTGTTGATGGTCCATAAAACCACTAGTTTCAAGAAGAATGGCAAGGGCAAGAAGGGTAACTCCAAGAAGAGTGCCAAAGCAGTTGCCCCTCCCGTGAAGAAACCCAAGACTAGACCCAAGCCAAAAACTGAGTGTTTTCATTGCAAGGGAACTAGCCACTGGAAACGGAATTGCCCTAAGTATCTGGATGACAAGAAGGCGACCAACACCAAACAAGGTATATATGATATACATGTTATTGATGTGTACCTTACCAACTCTCATTGTAGTTCCTGGGTATTTGATAATGGTTCAGTTGCTCACATTTTTGCAACTCAAAGCAGGAACTACATAATAGATGGAGGTAGGCAAAGTACAAAGTGATGATGCGCATGGGAAATGGTTCCAAGGTTGATGTGATCACTGTTGGGACGCTTGCTCTTCAATTACCATCGGGATTAGTGATGAACCTGAATAATTGTTATTTAGTGTCTGCTTTGAGCATGAACATTATATCTAGATCTTATTTAATGCGAGACAATTACTCATTTAAATCAGAGAATAATGGTTGCTCTATTTATATGAGTAATATCTTTTATGGTCATGCACCCAATGTGAGGGGTTTATTATTGTTGAATCTTGATAGTGATGATACACATTTTCATAACATTGATGCCAAAAGATGTAGAGTTGATAATGATAGTACCACTTTCTTGTGGCACTGCCGCTTAGGTCATATTGGTGTAAAACACATGAAGAACCTCCATGCTAATGGACTTTTGGAGTCACTTGATTTTGAATCACTTGACACATGTGAACCATGCCTCATGGGAAAGATGACTAAGACCCCGTTCTCGGGAACAATGGAACGGGCAAGTGACTTGTTAGAAATCATACATATTGATGTGTGTGGTCTGATGAGCATTGAGGCACGCGATGGATATCGTACTTGCTCACCTTCACCGATGACTTAAGTAGATATGGGTATATTTACATAATGAAACACAAGTTTGAAACATTTGAAAAGTTCAAGCAGTTGAGTGAAGTTGAGCATCATCTTAACAAGAAGATTAAATTCCTACGATCAGATCAAGGAGGAGAATATCTGAGTTATGAGTTTGCCAATCACTTAAGATAACGTGGAATTGTTTCATGTTGACGCCACCTGGAACACCACAACGTAATGGTGTGTTCGAACATCTAATCGAACCTTATTAGATATGGTGCGGTCTATGATGTCTCTTGCCGATTTGCCACTATGTTTTGGGTTTATGCGTTAGAGACAGCTGCATTCACTTTAAATAGGGCACCATCTAAATCAATTGAGACGACTTCGTATGAACTGTGGTTTGGCAAGAAACCAAAGTTGTCATTTCTTAAAGTTTGGGGATGCGATGTTTATGTCAAAAAGCTTCATCCTGAAAAGCTAGAACCTAAGGCGGAGAAATGCGTCTTCATGGGATACCCAAAAGTGACGGTTGAGTATACCATCTATCTCAGATCCGAAGGCAAAGTGTTTGTCGCTAAGAACGGGTCATTTCTCGAGAAAGAGTTTCTCTCATAAGAATTGAGTGGGAGGAAGATAAAACTTGATGAGGTGGTTGAATCTTTACTTCAACCGGAGAGTAGCGCATCACAGAAAGATGTTTCTATAGAGCCTACATCAGTTGAAGAGGAAGCTGATGATGGTGATCAGGAAGCTTCGGATCAAGTTACTATAAAACCTCGTAGGTCGACAAGGACACATACTGCTCCCGAGTGCTACGGTAACCCTATCTTAGAGGTCATGTAGTTGGACGATGATGAACCTACGTGCTATGGAGAAGCGATGGTGGGCCTGGATTTCGACAAATGGTTAGAGGCCATGAAATCCAAGATGGGATCCATGTATGAAAACAAAGTATGGACTTTGGAAGTGTTACCTGAATGGTGAAATGCCATTCAGAATAAATGGATCTTTAAGAAGAAGGCAGACGCGAATAGTAATGTCACCGTCTATAAAGCTCGACTTGTGGCAAAAGGTTTTTCACAAGTTCAAGGAGTTGACTACGATCAGACTTTCTCACACTTAGCAATTCTTAAGTCCTTCATAATCACGTTAGAAATAGCTGCATTTTTTCGACTACGAAATTTGGCAAATGGATGTCAAAACAACATTCCTTAACGGTTTCCTTAAGGAAGAGTTGTATATGATACAACTAGAAGGTTTTGTCGATCCAGAGAATGCTGACAAAGTTTGCAAACTCCAGCGATCTATTTATGGACAGGTGCAAGCATCTCGGAGTTGGAATCTTCGCTTTGATGAGGTGAACAAAGTGTTCGAGTTTATACAAGTTTATGGAGAAGCTTGTATTTACAAGAAAGTGAGTGGGAGCTCTACAGCATTTCTAAATATTATATGTGGATGACATATTGCTGATTGGAAACAATATATAATTTTTTGAAAGCGTGAAGGAATATTTGGACAAGAGTTTTTCAATGAAGGACCTAGGAGAAGCTGCTTTCATATTAGGCATCAAGATCTATAGAGATAGATCGAGACATTTAATAGGACTTTCAGAGAGCACATACCTTGACAAAGTTTTGAAGAAGTTCAATGGATCAGTCCAAGAAAGGGTTATTTCCTGTATTGCAAGGTGTGAAGTTGAGTAAGACTTAATGCCCAGTGACTATAGAGGATAGAGAAAAGATGAGTGTCATCCCCTATGCTTCCGCCATAGGCTCTATCATGTACGCAATGATGTGCTCAAGACCAGAAGTCAGCCTTGCCATAAGTATGGCTACAAGGTTTCAAAGTGATCTAGGATTGGAACGCTAGACGACGGTCAATAATATCCTTAAGTACCTGAAAAGGACTAAGGAAATTTGTATCGTTTATGGAGGTGATCAAGAGCTCGTCGTAAAGGGTTCCATCGATCCAAGCTTTGACACTGATCCGAATGAATCTTAGTCTCAAACCGGATACGTATATATTCTTAATGGGGGAGTGGTAAGCTCGTGCAGTTCCGAGCAAAGCGTGGTAGCTGATTCTACATGTGAAGCAGAGTACATACCTGCCTCGAACGTAGCAAAGGAATGTGCCTGGATGAAGGAGTTCATGATAGATCTTGGAGTAGTGCCCACTGCACTAGAACCAATGATTATGTTCTGTGACAACACTGGTGCCATTGCTCTGGCCAAGGAACCAAGGTTTCACAAGAGGACTAGACACATAAAAGAGATGCTTCAATTCCATCTGTGATTACATCAAGGAGGACGACATAAATATTTGCAAAGTACACACGGATCTGAATGCTACACACAGGTTGGCTAAACCTCTTCCATGGACTAAACATGATCAACACCAGAACTGTATGGGTGTTAGATTAATTACAATGTAAATCACATAGCGATGTGAGCTAGATTATTGACTCTAGTGCAAGTGGGAGACTGTTGAAAATATTCCGTGGAGGCAATAATAAAATGGTTATTATTATATTTCCTTTTTCATGATAATCGTTTATTATCCATGCTATAATTGTATTGATTGGAAACTCATATACATGTGTGGGTACATAGACAACACTGTGTCCCTAGTGAGCCTCTAATGGACTAGCTCATTGATCAAAGATGGTCAAGGTTTCCTGGTCATAGACATGAGTTGTCATTTAATAACGAGATCATATCATTGGGAGAATTATGTGATGGACAAGACCCAAAACTATGAACGTAGCATATGATCGTGTCAGTTTATTGCTATTGTTTTCTGCATGTCAAGTATATGTTCCTATGACCATGAGATCATGAAACTCACGGACACCAAAGGAGTACCTTGTGTGTATAAAATGTCGCAAGTAACTAGGTGACTATAAAGGTTCTCTACAGGTATCTCCAAGGGTGTCTTTTGGGTTGGCATGGATCAAGACTGGGATTTGTTACTCCGTGTGATTGAGATGTATCCCAAGGACCATTCGGTAATACAACATCATAATGATCTTGCAAGCAAATTGACAAAAGATTTAGCCATGGGATCTTGTATTACGGAACGAGTAAAGAGACTTGTCGGTAACGAGATTGAACTAGGTATGGAGATACCGACGATCGAATCTTGGGCAAGTAACATAATGATGAACAAAGGGAACTGCGTACGGGATTAACTGAATCCTTGACATAGAGGTTCACCAATAAATATCTTCTTAGAATATGTTGGAACCAATATGGGCATCCAGGTCCCGCTATTGGTTATTGACCATAGAGGTGTCTCGATCATATCTGCACAGTTCTCGAACCCGCAGGGTATACACACTTAATGTTTGGTGACTATATAAGTATAGTTGAGTTATTATGTTGGTGACCGAAGGTTGTTCGGAGTTCTGGATAAGATCACAGACATGACGAGGAGCTCCGGAATAGTCCGGAGGTAAAGATTTATATGTGGGATAATAATGTTTGGTCTTTGGAAGGGTTCCGGAATTCATCGGAAGGGGTTTCGAATGTTTCCCGAAATGTTCGGGTACGAGACCACTTTATTTGGGCCAAGGGGTAAAGACCATGAGGCTTTAGGAAGGTGCAAAAGGAGTTTTGCGAAGGCTAGGGGCCAGACGCCAAGGACCCTGGCGTCTGGTCCTGGAGTCCGAGGAGGACTCTTGCCTTGCGTGCCAAACCGACTTTGAGGAGTCTATTTCTCCAAGAAATGACTCTAGGGCTCAACATATAAATAGAGGGGTAGGGCTAGCACCCGGAACACATCAAGATTTCCCCAAGCCATGTGCCGGCAACCTTGCCCCTCTAGTTTATCCTCCGTCATAGTTTCTGCTGTGCTTGGCGAAGCCCTATGGAGATTGTTCTTCACCACCACCGTCACCACACCGTCATGCTGCCGGAACTCATCTACTACTTCGCTTCTCTTGCTGGATCAAGAAGGAGAGGATGTCATCAATATGTACGTGTGTTGAATGTGGAGGTGTCATCCGTTCGGCACTAGATCATCATTGGATCGCGGGACGGCATGCAATTTTTATCATGAAGATGTTTGACTACATCAACCGCGTTTCTTAACACTTTCGCTTAGCGATGTTCAAGGGTATGTGGATCCAATCTCTCCTCTCGTAGATGTTCATCTCCTAGATTGATCTTGGTAAAGCGCATGATTTTTTTTGTTTCCCATGCAAAGTTCCCCAAGACCTATTAACTCAGTGCACAGTGCGACTTTATGTTTTTTGCCTGTTTTTGAACTTTTTAGAAAATCAACATCAAGCGGAGTATAAATTGGATAAAAATTTACATGAGTTATTTTTGGACTAGAAGAGAACGAGGAAGCTTCGGGAGGATGCCAGAAAACCCACGTCGTAGCCACAGGCCACATGGACGCGCCATGGGGGTAGGGCAAGCCCTCATGGCCTGTTGGACCCTCGTGGCTCCTCCTGACCTAATTCCACTTCTATATATTCACAATTACCCCGAAACTAATAGATAACCACCCGAAACATTTTTCCGCCGCCGCAAGTCTCTGTTCTTCCACGATCCCATCTCGAGGCCTTCTCCAATACACTGTCGAAGGGGGAATCCATCACGGAGACCATCTTCAACAACCTTTCTACCTCCTTGATGATGTGTGAGTAGTTCACCATAGACCTACGGGTCCATAGCTAGTAGGCAGATGGCTTCTTATCTCTCTTTTATCTTCAATACAAAGTTCATCGCGATTCTCGCATTGATCTATCCGATGTAATCTTTTGCGGTGTGTTTGTTGGGATCCGATGAATTGTCGGTTTATGATAAGATTATTGATGAAAAGTAATTGTGTTTTCTCTGAATTATATTATGCATTATTGTTATAGCTTTGTAAGCCTCTCTAATCTATCGTTTTAGTTTGGCCAACTAGATTGATTTATCTTCAATGTGTGGTGTGCATTATAGTGGATTCAATCTTGCGGTGCTCTATATCCAAGTGACAGAAGTGGAAAAGACACGTATTGTATTGTTGCTACTAGGAATAAAATGACGGGGTTTGAACATATTTCTTGTGCTTAGTTTGTCTACATCATGCCATCTTGCTTAAAGCAGTACTCTGTTTGCATAAACATAATACCATAAATGCATGCAGGTAGTAGTAGTAGTAGTAGTAGTAGTAGTAGTAGTAGTAGTAGACGGCATGATGTAGACAAAGGTCAATTGGTGGAGTAGTAGTAGTAGTAGTAGTAGATGCATAATTGTTTTGTTCTACTTGTGATGAACGTGATTTCTATATACATGATCATTACCATGAATACAAAATCAACTAACTGATTTTCTATCAATTGCCCAATAGTAATTTGTCACCTTATGCTACTTTTGAGAATGAAGCCTCTATTGAACACTATGCCCCCCGGGTCTACTTAATCATATTTGCTAAAAAACTAAAACTACCTTGCTGCAATTTATTTATTTTTATTTTATTATACTTTTATCATTAGTTATCTACCACTATCAGAAGTAATCCTTGCAAGTAACGAGTTCAAGGGGCTTGGCAACCCCCTTGCCCGTGTTGGGTGCAAGTGTTTGGTTTTGTGTGTGCAGGTACCGCTTGAAAGATGAGTTGTCATGATTCTCCTACTGGTTCGATAACCTTGGTTCTCACTGACAGAAATAATTATCGCTACTATATTGCTTCGCCCTTCCTCTTCGGGGAAGAACCCAAGGCAACTCACAAGTAGCACTTAGCAAAGACAATATGAGCAAAGCTAGGCATGGAGTATCGATGGATATTTGTATGAAATCAATCATATAATAGTCACAACCTAAAGCGACACATAACTAGCTCCAATTCCTCAATCATATGTAGGCATGTATTCTGCATATAGTTATACATGCTTATAATAAGAACTTGCATAACATCTTTTGTCCAAACCTCCCATGGTAGTGGTGTCGTAATGGAAATCTAAGATTAATTAAGGCCTCCTTTTAATAGAGAACTATAAGAAAGCATTAACACATAGTGAATACATGAACTCCTCATACTACGGTCATCACCGGAAAGGATCCCAATTTTTTTCACCTTGGGGTATGTGGATCATAACACATAGTAGGTGCATATAACTTGCAAGATAGGATCCAAAACACTCTTATATTGATGGAAACATAATCAGTTCAGATCTGAAATGATGGCACTCGTTCCCTGGTGACAAGCAGTAAGCATAGCAAGTCATAGCAACATCAATCTCATAACATAGTGGATACTAGGGATCAAGCCCTAACCTATGGACTCGATTACATGATCAATTACATCCATCTCCATCTACCTCCAGTATGCCTACGAAGAAACTACTCACTCATACCGACTCTATATCACTGAATATGATGAAACTTTCTCCTCTATTTTTTCACCATAATGCGGAATTTATATGACGATAGGTAGGGCAAACAAAATCTCCAGGTGTCTATAAGCTTAGGTGACACACCCTAGTGGGGACGCCACCTGAGATTGTGGCTTTCCGATGGCCCCCCTCTAGTAGATATTTTTGCAATTATTTTTATTAATTCCAGAAAAAATCTCCATTCATTTTTAGCCAATTCCGAGAACTTCTATTTCTACCCAAAAATAACGCCAAGGTAGTTCTTCTGAAAATAGCGTTAGTCCGGGTTCAAATCATGCAAAATAACGCTAATGAGTTCTGGCTTTGTGTCACTTGAGTACTTCTCGACGTCGTGGATGATGAAAGGTTGGTGAAGGGATGGGCTATTACTTCTTGCCCAAAGCACGTCGACACGATGCTTGATGTGAGTGAGGTGAATCACGAGGGAGGAGCCCCCAGGTGTAGTCCATGCATTTATACTACTCATGCATATGTGTCATGCTGGTGGTTTGATTGTTCTGTTGGTATTGGACTCATTGGTGGTAAGGTTGCCTGTTGTTGTAGAGAGACGGCTGATATGGGCTGCCGTAGGTTCGTGGCGCGATAGCTGGTGTAGCCTCTGGTCGTTAAACAAACTCTTGAGGTCACTCGCGGGCAGGGTGGTTGACGGCAAATAGGGCACTGTCTATGCCCGTGAGCCTATCCCTTGGAAATATGCCCTAGATGCAATAATAAATTAGTTATTATCATATTTCCTTGTTCATGATAATCGTTTATTATCCATGCTATAATTGTATTGATCGGAGACTTAAATGCATGTGTGGATACATAGACAAAACCATGTCCCTAGTATGCCTCTAATGGACTAGCTCGTTGATCAAAGGATGGTTAAGGTTTCCTAGCCATGGACATGAGATGTCATTTGATAACGGGATCACATCATTAGGAGAATGATGTGATGGATAAGACCCAAACTACAAACATAGCATATGATCGTGTCAGTTTATTGCTACTGTTTTCTGCATGTCAAGTATATGTTCCTATGACCATGAGATCATGCAACTCACAGATATCGGAGGAGTGCCTTGTGTGTATCAAACGTCACAACGTAACTGGGTGACTATAAAGGTGCTCTACAGGTATCTCCGATGGTGTCTGTTGAGTTGGCATGGATCGAGACTGGGATTTGTTACTCCGTGTGACGGAGAGGTATCTCAGGGCCCACTCGGTAATACAACATCACAATGAGCCTTGCAAGCAATGTGACTAATTGTTAGTTGCGGGATCTTGTATTATGGAACGAGTAAAGAGACTTGCCGGTAACGAGGTTGAACTAGGTATGGAGATACCGACGATCGAATCTCGGGCAAGTAACATACCGAAGAACAAAGGGAACGTTATACGGGATTAACTGAATCCTTGACATAGAGGTTCGACCGATAAAGATCTTCGTAGAATATGTAGGAACCAATGTGGACGTCCAAGTCCCGCCATTGGTTATTTACTGTAGAGGTGTCTCGGTCATGTCTACATAGTTCTCGAACCCGCAGGGTCTGCACACTTAAGGTTCGGTGACGTTTCGGTAGTGTAGAGTTATGTATGGTGGTGACCGAAGGTTGTTCGGAGTCCCGGATGAGATCCCGGACGTCACGAGGAGCTCCAGAATGGTCCGGAGGTAAAGATTCATATATAGGAAGTCCCAGTTTGGTTTCTGGAAAAGTTTCGGGCTCATCGGTAGTGTACCGGGAGTATCGGTAGTGTACCGGGAGTGCCGGTAGTGTACCGGGGGACCTCCGGGAGGGGTATTTCGACCCCAAGAGGTCCATGGGCTGTGGGAGAATAATAACCAGCCCTTAGTGGTCTGGGAAAACAGCCACAAAGGCCCATGGCGCAGGAGAGAAAGTCCTAAAGCAAAAAGTGGAAAATCAGCCAATAGGAGGCAATCCTACTCCAACTAGGATTGGAGGTGAAGTAGGATTGCTCCCACCTCCTATTTCGGCCGACCCAAAGGCCTTGTCTGCCTCTCCTCTCCTCTCCTCCTATATATACTAGTGGATTGGGTGGTTTTTGGACAGAATTTCCGGCCACGTGCTACCCGTTCCACCGGTGCATAGTTTCTCCTCTAGATCGGTTTTCTGCAGCGCTTAGGCGAAGCCCTGCCAGAATTGCTCCACCACCATCACCGGAGCGCCGTCACGCTTCCGGTGAACTCTCTCTCCTCTCCACCTCCTCTTGCTGGATCAAGACGGTGGAGATCGTCATCAAGCTGCACGTGTGCTGAACGCGGAGGTGCCGTCCGTTCGGCGCTAGATCGGAAGGACCGTGATCGAGATCGCGAGACGGTTCGTGATGTGATCACGGAACGGATCGTGATGAGTTCGCGGGATAGATCGTGATCAAGATCGTGAGATGGATCATGATGAGATCGCGGGACGGATCGTGATGAGTTCACGGGACGGATCGTGATTGGATCGCGGGACGGATCGTGATGAGATCGCGGGACGTTCGGCGATTTGGATCGCGAAGATGTTCGACTACACCAACCGCGTTTCTTAACGCTTCCCGCTTAGCGATCTACAAGGGTATGTAGATCCACTCTCCCTCTCGTAGATGCTCATCACCATGGATAGGTTTGCGTGTGCGTAGGAAAAAATTTGTTTCCCATGCGACGTTCCCCAACAGGTGAAGGGATGGGCTATTACTTCTTGCCCAAAGCATGTCGACACGATGCTTGATGTGAGTGAGGTGAATCACGAGGGAGGAGCCCCCAGGTGTAGTCCATGCATTTATACTACTCATGCATATGTGTCATGCTGGTGGTTTGATTGTTCTGTTGGTATTGGACTCATTGGTGGTAAGGTTGCCTGTTGTTGTAGAGAGACGGCTGATATGGGCTGCCGTAGGTTCGTGGCGCGATAGCTGGTGTAGCCTCTGGTCGTTAAACAAACTCTTGAGGTCACTCGCGGGCAGGGTGGTTGACGGCAAATAGGGCACTGTCTATGCCCGTGAGCCTATCCCTTGAGCGAGGGATGTTTTCCTAGGTCTCCACTATTCTATGCAATGCATGGGTGATGTTAGCCAGGAGATTGGGATCTCCTGGCGTGGCTTGGAGCCAGTTTGCTAGGGCTATTGTTGCTTGGAGGCCGCTGACTGGAGTTGCTGGTTGTGTGGCCTCGGTGACTGGTTTGTTGAACCCTAGGCCCACTCTGCGTCCACGGTTGACGAGGTCGTTGATGAGCTTTCATGGTCGTTGGTGGACGCGGCATAGACGCTCATGTGTTGCCATCTTGTTCCAATGTGCCTCGCATGCTGAGGCCTTGAGCGGTCTTTGCCGGAGTGCGAGTTGCGCATTCAGTTGAGATACGCAGATGGCTTACGGTATCCTCGATGCCGAATAGGTGCTGGTGATGGGTGTTGTGAGGTAGTTCAGGGTGTATTCTGTCACGTGTGGTAGTGTGGATGTCATGTTCCGTAGAGCTGCGACAGTTGTGGGGAATCCCGATGGTGAACTTGATGGGATGCATGTGTCGACCTCTTACTAGGGTGTTGCTATGGGTCAGTGGGATCTGCCTCATGGCGGCCACCGGGTCTGCTGTGGGCAGGCGTGAGGTGACTGTCCCTGTTGTGGTTGTCGTCTACAGCGCGCTCGTGGTTGGTTAAGTCATCATGACCTGATGGAGAAAAATTGCATGTGGGGCCTCTGATTGAGATGTCCCATGGTTGGTGGTGTTGCCGGTCTCTGAGCTCAAGGGCGATTCAGATTCTTCGGAGAGGTCGGAGTAGGTTACTTCACGGACGGGCTGATGGCCGACAATTACGTCCATGTTCGTGAGGCAGAGTAGTCATGCATCGCCTTCTTCATTGTGTGGGGCCGAGGTGATGATGAGGGTGGTGTTGTCCAGAGCGTTGAGGTCAGTAACGAAGAAATATTCTGGCATATGGGTGAGGCGGCAACTTCAACAGACCATCACGACCAACTAGATGGTTCTTGCGGGCTCCTCCGGATGCATGGAACCAGGCTGGTTCATGGATCCCGTTGGCCCAAAAGCCGGTGTACACCTGCTTGATCGGGTGTAATCGCCGCTAGTCCTTTAGGAGACCATGGAGTGAGGGCGCGAACCAACGGGTTGATGTCACCCCGGCCTGCCCCATTAGCGATGAATGTGAGGGAGCCAAAGGTTAGGCTCTTTCCCGGTGGGAGGCCGCCGGAAGCAGAAAAGATCCGACCCAAGGTCGGTCTCCAATCGGTTGCCCGTGTCTGGTGCGCAACTAACGGTGCAAAATACTATGAGATCCCTTGATAGGGGTCCAAGCATAACTGGAAGTCATGGATCAGAGGTCGCATAAGGGGTTTATCCAGGTTCAGTCCTTAGGAGAGTAATACCCCATGTCCTGCTAGTTTTTGTTATTCATGGTGGAGGGTTACCTCGTGCGAGGGGTTACAATGGTTTGTGAAATTGCTACCGAGAGTCTACCTATCTAATAATAGATCATTATGAGGACTCTATACATCCATTTATGTAGGCATTATAGGTCTAGGGTTTACATGATGGTATATGCGATCTAGGGTGTTGCCGCCCCTCTAATCTAGGAGGGTACGAAGGTCATCTCCCCCTCCTAGGATTACCTTCACGCCTTTGGCATGGTCGGTCCCTTGTAGCTAATGAGGCCAGAGCCACTAGTGTTAGCCACCCCTGGTAGAGGGCCCCATCACATGTACTTAGCACGACTAAAGCGACCAAGTGAGAAAAACTAGTGAAGTTGCAAGCACCCGATTGAGGCCCTTGGAGAGTTTGATAAAAATAGCTTTTCCAAAACTCCAAATTGAAGAGACAACACCCAGATGCTATTGGGCCCATTCATACGACTTTAATGAGCCCAAGAACTCTGAAATCAGAGTTTGTGTGGAGAAATGGCGACCAAAATATGAAACACCATGCACGGGTTCCCAAGGAGAAGGCGGTGCGTGCTAAGAGCATCCTATGTTCATATCGATACTCATAATGCCTAATCCCGGTGGTCGATTTGGCTATCATTTTCGTAATTCTTCACCAATTTTGTTCCTGTTTGTTCCTATGAGTTCCTTGGACATCAATGAAGATACTGGGAGAGGTTGGGACTGCTCTAGATTACTCTCTTCAATGGGGAGGAGGAGGATTCACGTAGGAAACTCATGTAGGCTGGCTATATGTACCACATCAATCCTAGTCACTGCTCTTTCTCTCCCACATGTCATGACATATCCATCTTCAATAGCAACACTTCGAATGACTAAGGTCATCTCTGCCATAGAGAAATGGATAAGATAAGGAAGAAGGAAGAGGGAGTATCCACCAATGCCCCGCACCAGTTGGAGGCCAGTTCCATCTCCACCGGCGTCCCCATGTCCGTCCCTTCCCAAACATAATATTGGCTTGTAACTTGTCTTTCAAGGTATGTCAGAATCAAGATTCTATTGTATGATTATATGACTTTACGATCGAAACTGACTCTTGTGATTCTACGATTCTGGTTAGTAAAATCTACGTTTCTACGATTCTAGTTGTGAAGATTCTACGAATTGTAATCCTACCATCGCGACTTCGATCTGATCCAGAATCACGTTTCTGATAATGTTCTTGTTCTTTACCCTTTATGTTAATCATGTACTCCCTCCGTCCGAAATTACTTGTTGCATAAATGGATAAAGATGGATGTAAATTACTTGTCGCACAAATGGATAAAAATGGATGTATCTAGAACTAAAATACATCTAGATACATCCATTCCTATGATAAGTTTTTTCGGACGAAGGGAGTACATGTTTTTGTAATTTCCCTAATCTTCGGGAATATGGATGAACTCTAGTACTTTAATGAAATGAATGCCAATGATATTCAATCTATAAAATTTGGTTTTGTTGATATTCTTGATGATATTGTGCGGATGTTGACTCCTCGGTATTAGCCCTTTGGGACTTAAAGGACGTTACTATGTTTGTGAAGTTGGGATGAGAAGACACTATGGTGACACAAGTTATCTCCCTCCTCCTTACCTTTGATAGGGGGGGAGGTAATGGAGACCCCTATCCTTATGCCACGTCCATGGGGAGACCCTTCATCGTTGGTTTCACCCAGGTGGGGGAGGGAAGGTGGTGACGTGTGTGATATGGAGTTGCGGTTGTATGTACATGTCTTTCCACACAATACACTATAACATGGATTATGTATCAGATAAGGTTGTGAATACACACGACCTTCCTCGATGCATACACATATAAATGGTGATGAATGTGAAGCACCAGAACACATTTATTACTCAAAGACCGTCTCGTTATTTACTCCTTTTACCTTCTTATTTATAGTTAGTTAATTTCTTGTTCATTGTTTTTAGCAATATATAAAGTTGATTATCTAAATTACGGTTTGAGAGAAAACATAGATGCGAACGTGACAACATAATTATGGGGTAGGTAATCGCCTTCTGTTGGCCTTTTTGTGTTCAATGAAAAGGCAACAACTAACCATATACATTTGCATGATATCATGATGTCATGTTGATGTCATGCATTCAAGGCAACCCAAAATGCTTACGACCACAAGCCAAATCTATCGATGTAGCGTTGTGTAGGAAAACTCCCCACAAAGTATTTGTTCTGTAAATTTTTTGGATAAAAGAAAATTCGATTTGATATACATGTATGAAAAGCCCATCTTTTCGAGAGAGATTTGGGGCTCCGTTGAAAATGCTACAAATTGCCTATATGTAGACCTTCATACTCTTCAACACCTTAGCCCATATGAGTTTTGAGAGGCCAATGGCGAGATGAGGTGAGAAGCTAAACTAAAGATCAACCATCGAGCAACCCCCTCGCCCTGGTTGCCACCCTAGTTTGACCCTTTTTGAAGCCCATCACCACCTTTGAACGACTTTCCAGCATCTTCATACCTTTCAACTCCCCGTCGCATGTCTCTATCCATTCTCTCCGAGCCAAACCAGCTCCCTCCCCAACCGCACTATACTACTACAACTAGCTGGTACTGCTACTCTAATACTTTTCCCTCCACTCACGTCCACACATGCATGCATACACATTTGCACTGCCACCCCCGATCGATCCGATCGTATATATAATACCCATGGATCGGACGTCTACGACGGCAGTGACAACGAACCATCATCGACCATCGACGTCGGGAGGCAATGGAGGACACCGCCGTGGAGATCTCTCGACTTGCTGCTGCGGAAACATGATGGACACGCTCTTCGTGCTTGGCCAGGAATCCCGGCTGCGCATCCTCCAGCAAGCGGCGTCGCGCGTCCCCGCCTGCGCCTACCTCTGCGTCTGGGCGCCGATCCCGGCCGGCGGCCACCATCCTTCTCCTCCTTTCACCGCCGCCAACAGGTAATTAAGCATGCGCGTCCTTGATTTCAACTACGAGT
This sequence comes from Hordeum marinum, assembly GCA_022496015.1. Taxonomy (NCBI): domain Eukaryota; kingdom Viridiplantae; phylum Streptophyta; class Magnoliopsida; order Poales; family Poaceae; genus Hordeum; species Hordeum marinum. The sequence goes on along the minus strand of CM039677.1, from coordinate 182,962,097 downwards.
AGTTACTAGTAGATGCGTCGGATGGGTCGTCTCTTACATGCAACGCCTGAATGCACGCAATGCAACCATGAGCAGAGCTCACCGCCAGCTGCTGTGCCTGGACGCATGGCTCCGCGATGGCGGCACCGGTGACGTCGACCGCGCGCGCGCTCTCTTCGACGCATACCGGGGTTCGCTCTGCGCGGCCGTAAGCGGGTGCGTGCCAGGGTGGGCTTACGAGGACGGCAGGGCGTACATGGAGCTGTCGGAACACGACCTGGCGGCCTCGGCGTCGTCGCCCGTGCAGCTGCAGTTCTACCGGGAAGCTGGCATTAAGGTTTGCCTGACTCGTAATTAATCTCGCTTGAGCGTCGCATGTATGCATTTGAACGACACTGAGCATTGCATATGCTTATGCGCGCGGTAGGTGGCGGCCTTCATGGGATGCGAAAGCGGCGAGATCGAGGTCGGCATGTCGACGCGGGCGGGACAGATGAACCTTCAGGCAGGCCTCGATCAGATCTTCTCGGAGGATTTCTTCCAGCAGTCGCTGCTTGAGGAACTGCTCCAGCTCCCGCCGACGCGGCCATCGTCGTCCACCTCCTCTCTGCCGTCCATCTCCGTGGGCAGCCCGGCAGACGGCTCGACATCGCTGCTGCGCACGATGGCCATGTCGTCGTCCACAACGACGTCTCCCCGAGAACTAACGGCGGCACCTCTTCTCCACCCGACCCGTCCGCCGCATCTTGTGCCATTTAGCCGGCACGGCCCTGCCCAAGTTCACGGCCACGTCCACTTCCCGAGCCCCGAGGCCGACGACGTCACGATGGCGCAGGCCATGCTCGCGGTCATCTCCGCCTCCTCCACCTCCTCGCCGGCTATGCCTACTACGTCCACGCCTCCCCTGGGGTACCGTCGCGCGAATCGGTCGCCGCACCGTGGCTCGACGACGACGGCATTCCGGGTGTACAACGCGGCGCTGGCGCCAAGGGCGCCGCGGCGGACGTCGGACGTGCCTGGGCAGCGGATGATCAAGATGGGCATCTCTATCCTGAGGAGGATGCAAAGGCTCAACGACAACGCCCAGGAGCGCACAACGGGGGCGACGACGCAGCGGTGGCAGGATGAGGACGAGGATGCCGCGGCGCCCCCAGCCCCGACGAGCAGCCAGCTGCACCATATGATATCGGAGCGGAGGCGGCGGGAGAGGCTCAACGAGAGCTTCGAGGCGCTGAGAGGGCTGCTTCCTCCCGGATCAAAGGTACGTGATGACATGATTCCCTTATATTGTAGATTGCACATATTCATCATGAATTAATACTCCTATATGCTTTTGCATATATATTTTTAGATGATGCTTTTGCATAGTTTATTAGCACATTGCGCATTCTACTCTGTTTGTTTTCTTTCTTTCTAATATATACGTATATACGTTAATGTACTTTGTACATTCTCTTTCTGCAGAAAGACAAAGCTACTGTCCTCGCCAACACTCTGGACTACATGAACATTCTTACAGCCCAGCTTTCCGAGCTCGAAGCCAGGAACCGAAGCCTCGAGACGGCGGCGCAGATCCAGCAACATCAACGCATCACCAACGGCAACTCCAGGGATAGACCAGACCAAGCAGCCCTTCAAGTAGGCGGCTCGTCAAAGAAGGTACGAGTTGATGTGGTCACTGGCAGCGCCGGCGCATCAACATCGTCCTCGTCGTTCTCGACGGCGCAGTGCCGCGAGGTGACCATAAGGGTGGCGGCTGCAGGCGACCTGTCGGATCTAGTGGCCCGCGTGCTGGCGCTGCTCAAGGACACGGCGGGCCACCGTTTCTCGGTGGTCGCCGTCGACGCCAGGCAACCGCAGGGTAGCAGCGATGGCGGCATTGCTCAGGCGAGCTTGACACTCCGAGCAACGGTACGCGCCATACGTACGTCACGATGATTTTCTTTATTATAAATTGCCGCGGTTAGGAGTACGCCGTGCACGTGAGATTTGGTGGGTTCAGAGCCAGGTCAAAGTCAAAGGGATTAGCTCGTGAGTATTTCGCCGACGGCGACCTGCAGGCGAAAACTCAGCGAGAAAACTTGACCGCCTTCTCCTACTTTTTTTCTCTTCCAGTCCGGGTCCCTTCTCGTCCTGTTCCTTTCAGTTTCAGAGAAGCTTCATCCGCCATTAATACGTCGATATACATATCCCTTTCATGCTCTAAATTTGCTCCCCACCACAAGAAAATATAGAAAGACAACGATAACCGAGTCGTTTCAATTGCTAGGACTGACTTTGGTCGGAAACAATGCTTTGCTTGGCCAGAATACCTACTAATACCGTCCGCACAAACCGCCCTGTCCAATCTCGCTGTTCTTCAGATTTTACTTCAAGAATTGACCAATAGGGATGGGATAGAAAAAGGTTTACTGCAAGAACTGGCGAAATTTCGAATTGAAATGTCAGGCGTAATAAATATATATGTTTTTTGTAAAAAAGTTTACGAATAATAGTGGGCATGACCTAATTCTTGCATGGATTTTTTTATCTCGGTAGTCATTTTTTGTACGTTCAGAATCGTGTATGATTTGTTTTGTATAATAAACCGCTCTGATTGCAGGACTGCCTTTAAATGTTTCTTTAGCTAGAAATGCAAAACACGTATAGACCCGAGATGTATTCTTCTTTGCCTCTCTAGCTCACACGTGTTGCATGTACGATGTCCGAGATTAATAACCGGTGGAATTGACTGTCTGTGAATCTTGTAGGCTGCCGGCGAATTCGACGAGGAGGCGTTGAGGGAAGCGGTGCTGAAGGCTGTCGTTGGCCTGGCAACACCGCCGTCGTCCGACGAACTTTGACCCGCCCACGGTCCGCATCGGGCCGGGCAGTCGCTCGTGCCAGTTTGCGAGACGGGGACCAAGTCGACGCCGCAGTATGCTCAAAACTGGACTGCAGATTATGGGCACACGGCCACGGCGTTTCGATTCCTGTAACCTGCGCTCGTGGAGTATATTCTGCATTTTTGCTGGATTGGAGACAGAGTAGCTCGATTAGGCCTTGCTTGCTTAAGAGCATCTACATCCGGTAAATTCGGCCTCAAATCCCCCACGTACGCGCCTCACGCGAGTCCACGGCCACTGACATGACACGTCTTAAATTATGTCTTTCACATTCTTATTTTTTATATCGGACAACTAATATACATATTAACTATGTAACGTGAAGATAAAGTACGTATATCATCATCGGAATTATGAAACTGAGCTAGATATGCACGTTTTGATCACCAAAAGATCAAAAAGGATCTTCAAAACCTAGTCAAAGTTTACATATTTCACATACGACGGGCATGTTTTAACTCCAAAAGTTGGATCTGCCCTGGGTGAGGTGGTTCCTCCAGCATCATTCGATGAACTTCTCCATCTCTCCCGCTGACCCCTCCTTCCTCTGGAAATTGTTAACAGCCATATTAAAAAACTTTTCTCTATCTCCTTTGTTCTAGTGAACAGTGGCACTTTTACCTTCTTCTCGTTTGACACTTGGTTAACTAATACTCCGCTTGCCTAGAAGTTCCCCAACCTCTTCTCCCACACAACCCATCCTCGTGCCTTGGTCTCTCATGTTGTTCATGATGGCTTACGTGCTACCCGCGGAATCGCCTAATCCATGTGGCGTCTGTGGAGCTTGTTGTCGTTCTTTCTTTGTTGCAGAATGTCGTCTCCAGGGATGCCCCTGACGACCGGTTCCTCACGCACGGTGAGCCGTTCTAGGCTAGGTCCGTCTACTCGCTGCCTTCCCCCGCCGTTCAGGTTGATGCTCATGTTGTACGCTTTTGGGGCTGCAAGGCGCCCAACAAGGTGAAATTTTTGGCTGGCCGCTTTTTCGTGACCGGCTCAACACGAAGGCGAACCTCCATCATAAGAATATTGCTGATGACTCCCTCTGCCCAAGATGCAATCACCATCTCAAGGACGCCACCCACCTTGCCCACTCTTGTCCTAGAGCGATCCAGGTGTGGCACCTTCTCGACATCCAACCGCCTACCAAGATCGACCTTGTTTGGGATACTGACACTCCGGATGGCCTCGACATCAACATCTGGCCCATGGTAGCCCTCGGCATCCTCTGGAAGCTCTCGTACTCTTGTAATGCCCGGTGTTCCGCTCTGAGACCCACTTTGCGCTCAATACTATGAGGAATGTAGTTTCAGATCTTACTCTTTGGATCTTTAGGTTTAAAGACCACGATAGAGGGGAGGCGGACATGTCATGGTGCCTATACTTCTCCTCCCGCTATAATCCATAATGTAGCACTGACTTCGGGCCTTTATGAGTAACTAGTAAGATGCCCGTGTTTCACTACAGAAGGAATGTTCAGTTTAACAGTGTGTGCACATGCCAATTTAAATTGTGTTGTGTTATTTGCAATTGTGTCGTGCTATTTCCCACCACGTGTAAAAACAAGAACAACACATTTCCTTGGCATGTTTGATGCAGAAAATGTTACCTTGCTTTATGTAAAGATTTTTGACATGTAGCCGTAAAGGATTATCTGCTCGTCGCCTTCCTTGCAGCAAGCAAGCAAGGAGGCTAGCGGTGTTTCCATGCCAAACGTGGTCATCACCTTCACTTCTCTTGTGAAGTCACTTTTGCATTTCCATTAGAGAGTGAATTCCATAAGAATCTTCAAGTAATCGTTCTCCCATCAGGTAATTGTCCCAAGTGATTATAAAATTATTAAGCTATTGATTAGCATATATCTCTAAAGAGAGCTCATCAAACTATGGCATACCCGAAGTTGATCAAACAAGCAAATCACATATGCAATATTGGGGATCAAATATATGTGAGCGCACCTCTAGGCGGACGGAATTGCAGGCATAACATAGCATCAGTTGTGTGACAATCGTCATCGAGGAAGACTCAGCTGCACCGGGGGGTGCTGTTCCCGTGTGATTGCGCTGCCACTAGCACGAAATGGCGAATCCCTGGAAGCCGAGAAATGAGGTGGCGCGGGATCTGTAACATGTACAATTCAGAGCCTGAAGTGTTCGTCGTAATAAATACAGTACTAAAGTATAATCCCCGTCTGCACTACAGAGCATGTCGCTCTTGTTAGTGAGCGCACAAGGGACGCGACTAGTGGAAGGCAGATGCTAGCGTACATATTGGCACCGTCATTGGGCATGCTGCGCTAGCAGAGAGCGAATTGTAGCGCCTGCAGCTCATTGACCTTGGCAGAGGTAGCCTGGAAGTCTTACCGGCGGCCTGGCGGGGAGCCCTCTCTGACGGCCTGGAAGGCAAGATCTACGAGAGATATTGGGTAAGATCAAAGACAGATCCAATTTACCGATACCATAACTGCAAGTACGGTTGAACAAGAGGCGGAACTCTCGCCTGAACTCTTATGGTCGCTAGGGCAGAGTGGAGGATCCTACGACGAAGAATTTGGGAGCGAACCGCGAAGACTCGTTTTCTTTAAAACTCGTTCTCGAATACGCGTTTGTTTCAGGAGAGAAGGTGAAACCTCCAGAGTATTCGTGTTCTGATTCTGAGGCCTTCCACAAAATTCTATTGAAAGCACGGGGTGTCTTCACTAAAGCTCAAGTCAAGTAGCTCGGGTCATTCCCATAGATTTCACATCTGACGGTGCAGATGGCACAAAGGCAGGCACACCATCACCACCAACTGTCATTTTTATAGGAGTAGAGATATATTCAGGTGAGGATTTTCTCCCCCATTGATTGTTCAGAAAAAGCGGACAAGTTTTAACTATAGTACCAAATAACTACAAATTATACGACGAAGATGGCCGAGATTCACCATTTCCTCGCCGAGCCTTTGCCCTTCTGGTCACCGGTGCAACTGTAGGCGCCCGCGGCTGGTGGAGAATCTTGGTCATCGTAGGAGGAGGTCCAACTGTTGTCCTCGCCATCGTTGGAGTCACAGTCGGAGACGACGACTAGGCCCTTCATCCGAGGGACCGCCCTATCCTGCTCCCGCTTCAATTTGGCGAAAGAGCCGCCTACGTTGTTGCCTCCTTCGCCTCGCACTCCTACTTCTCAATAGCAAGCCAGAGCGCCTTCACATCCTTCTGACGTATGCGGTGAGTATCCGTCTCCGCCGCTGTGAGGGACCGGAGGTAGAACCATGCGAGGAGCCGCTCGTCCTCGTCGGGCTCTGCCCTCATCTCATGGACACGGCACGCAGACTGCTGCATCGCGTCCCTCGTCCTTGCCCATTGCCTCTAGCAGCGGGTGGGCACGTCTCGGATTCTGGAGTGCGCATGCAGGCAGACAACATGAGCGATAGCGTCCACAGCAGACGATGGGGGAGGGAGATGGCGTGAGTGCGGTGCATACTAGCATTGTCCTGGCAGAGCTGCACGCGGGCCTTGAGGGTCCAGCTCTAGCGCCCATGATGTGCCGGCGCGGGAGCTACAGTGACATTGCATATCCAGAGCTACAGCTGGTTTTCACCTTGGAATGCTCCAAGGCAATGTAGAGGGCATGCTCCTCCTCATAGTCGAGTTGGAGCCGGCGTGTCTGCCGGAGCTGCACATTGTATTGGATTTGTATTGGATTAGAATCGGAGAGGGAAAGGAGAGGATGGAGCGAGAGAAGACAGTGAGAGTGAGCTAGCATTCAGAGCGAGGCGTCGGATTGGAGTTTTTGTGGGACAACGGTGGGGTCAGTGGTGGGCCGGGCTAATAACCCACAAGTATAGGGGATCGCAATAGTTTTCGAGGGTAGAGTGTTCAACCCAAATTTATTGATTTGACACAAGGGGAGCCAAAGAATATTCTCGAGTATTTGCAGCTGAGTTGTCAATTCAACCACACCTGAAATACTTAATATCTGTAGCAAAGTATTCAGTAGCAAAGTAGTATGGAAGTAATGGTAACGGTAGCAAAAGTAACATTAGTAGTTTTGTAGTAATTGTAACAGTAGCAACAGAGAAGTAACTTAGCAAGGATCAATATGTGGAAAGCTCGTAGGCAATGGATCGGTGATGGATAATTATGTTGGATGTCATTCATCATGCAATAGTTATAACATAGGGTGACACAGAACTAGCTCCAATTCATCAATGTAATGTAGGCATGTATTCCATATATAGTCATACGTACTTATGGAAAAGAACTTGCATGACATCTTTTGTCCTACCCTCCCATGGCAGCGGGGTCCTAATGGAAACTAAGGGATATTAAGGCCCCTTTTAATAGAGAACCAGGCCAAAGCATTAGCACTTAGTGAATACATGGACTCGTCAAACTACGGTAATCACCGGAAAGAATCCCAGTTATTGTCACCCTAGGGGATGCGGATCATAACTCGTAATAGGTGTCTACAACTTGCAAGATACGATCAAGAACACATATATATTCATGAAAACATAATAGGTTCGGATCTGAAATCATGGCATTCGGGCCCTAGTGACAAGCATTAAGCATAGCAAAGTCATAGCAACATCAATCTGAGAACATAATGGATACCATGGATCAAACCCTAACCAAACTAACTCGATTACATGATAAATCTCATCCAACCCATCACCGTCCAGCAAGCCTACGATGGGATTACTCATGAACGGCGGAGAGCATCATGGGATTAGTGATGAAGGATGGTTGGTGATGACGATGGCGTCGATTTCCCCTCTCTAGAGCCCAAAACGAACTCCAGATCTAGTCTCCCGAGGAAGAACAGGAGGTGGCGGCGGCTCCGTATTGTGAAACGCGATGAACTCTTCTCTCTGATTTTTTTCTCCGCGAATAGGGTTATATGGAGCTGAAGAGGAGGTCGTAGGAGCCACGAGGGCCCCACAAGCCTGCTAGGTGTGGCCAGGGGGTGGCTGTGCCTAGCAGGCTTGTGGCCTGCAAGTGGGACCCCTCTAGTTACTTCTTGTGCCAGTAATTTTTATTAAATCTAGAAATATTCTCCTTAAATTTTCAGGACGATCCGAGAACTTTTATTTCTGCACAAAAATAACACCAAGGCAATTCTGCTGAAAACAGTGTCACTCCGGGTTAGTTCCATTCAAATCATGCAAATTAGAGTCCAAAACAAGGGCAAAAGAGTTTGGAAAAGTAGATACGTTGGAGACGTATCAACTCCCCCAAGCTTAACCCATTGCTTGTCCTCAAGAAATTCCGTTGATAAACTGAAAGTTATAAAGAAAAACTTTTACAAACTCTGTTTGATCTTGTTGTTGTAAATACGTCTTACTGATGTTCAGATTTTGAGCAAAGATCATGGACTAAGCACGTTCACAATAACATTTAGGTCTTACATTACTCATATCAATGACATAATCAACTAACGAGCAATAATAATAACTCTCGTATGACAACACTTTTTTAAAACAATCATGATACAGTATGACAAAATGGTATCTCGCTAGCCCTTTCTAAGACCGCAAAACATAAATGCAGAGCACCTCTAAAGAACAAGGACTGACTAGACATTGTAATTCACGGTGAAAGAGATCCAATCATGCTCATACTAAATATTAATTAATAGCAAAGCATACAAATGCCGGTGGTACTCTCTAACTGGTGCCTTTTATAAGAAGATGATGACTCAACAATAAAGTAAATGGAAAGGCCCTTCGCATAGGGAAGCATTAATTTGTAGAGGTGCCAGAGCTCGATTTTTAAAATATTGGGGTCTCACGCAACCCCCAGCTCCAGAACGAATACCAAATTCACATGATTAATTATAACAAGACTTATCCCATGTCGCCAGGAACAAACGTAACTACTCACAAAGCATATTCATGTTCATAATCAGAGGAGTATTTATTATCATTAAGGATCTCAACATATGATCTTCTACAAAGTAAACCAACTAGCATCAACTACAAGGAGTAATCAACACTACTAGCAACCCACATGTACCAATCTAAGGTTTTGATACAAAGATCAGATACAAGAGATGAACTATGGTTTGGAGAGGAGGTGGTGCTAGTGAAGTTGTTGATGGAGATTGACCCCCTCTCGGTGAGAGGATCGTTGGTGATGACGATGGATTCGATTTACCCCTTCGGGAGGGAAGTTTCCCCGGCAAAACAGCTCCGCCCGAGCCCTAGATTGGTTTTGCCCAATTTTCGCCTCGAGACAGCAACGCTTCGTCTCAAAAGCTATCTTATGATTTTTTCCAGGTCAAAACCCTTCATATAGCAGAAGATGGGCTCCGGAGGGCTTCTAGGGGGCCCACAAGCCACAGGGGCACGACCAGGGGGTAGGGTGTGCCCCCCAAGCATGATGCAAAATGGACGTATCAACTCCACCAAGCTTAGACCTCGCTTGTCCTCATGCGAAAGCCGAGATCGATAAATATGTCCACAAGTTTAGAGATAGAGGTGTCGAGAAAATAAAATACGGACATGAGATCATCATGATCATCTTAAGAACAACAATACATATTGATATATAATTTCTTATACTAGAGTAACAATTCATTCACAAGGTAAAGTATGAACCAAGAACTCTATTGAGAACCAACAAACTATGCTCTCAATCATTGAAGCAATTGCAATTTATCATAACATCGGAAAGAGTCAATATAAGAGATTATAAAGCAAATCCACATACTCAATCATATTTTAGTCTTTCATAATTGCTAACACTCACGCGGTACTCATGAGGTCAAAGCTTCAATTGGACACAGAGAAAGAGAGGGGCTTATAGTTTCGCCTACCAACTATTTACCTCAAGGGTAATGTCAACAGAAATAACTCATGATCACCCACATCCGAGTGGATATATGTGTCTAGATCATTCCCCAACACATGACGCTTGCCAAGAGAGAAATGCAAAATATAGGAAGTGGTGAAGATTACCATGACTCTTGCATAAAGGTAAGTACTAGAAAGTAAAAGTAACAGTTAGGCCCTCCGTAGAGGTAAGCAGAGGTTGTCATGTGCTTTTTGTTTTTGGATGTGCAAACCCTTAATGCAAAGGAACATCGCGTTGTAGTTCCCTTTGTGATAGCAACCTTTATTATGCAGTCCGTTGCTTTTATTTCTTTACCATCACAAGTTCGTATAACGCTTATTTTCCCTTACAATAAAAGATCATACATATTTAGGAGCAATTTTTATTGCTTTTTCATCGATTACAACTTACTTGAAGGATCTTACTCAATCCATAGGTAGGTATGGTGGACTCTCATGGCAAAACTGGGTTGAGAATGTTTGGATGCACAAGTAATATCTCTACTTGGTGCGGAAGTTTTGGATGATATGGGGTGGAAGCAAGCGTCACATGTTAAAGGATCTATAACTGACGAGGATACATACCTAGGGTAGGGTCCTAGGCAAGGCCCACATACGCTACCTAAGGACACCACATGGGAGGACTCGAAGATCAAGCATGAACTTCCGAGTGGATCCCTGGAGACGTTCAAAGTCACTCGACAGCAATCCACTCGGAGACTCCCGCTCTCACTCGGCAGTCATGTGTCACTCGGAAGACCTCGCTTTCACTCGACGCCAGAAGACCAGGAGCCATCATCAAGGGCCCAATGGGCAGACGCTGGTTCAATGGTCATTATTAGCTTTTATTACGTACGTTACCTGTAACGACAGACTATAAACCCCACGACCAGGCCCTTAGATGCGGGATAATTATTAGGGGCAGTGAACTCTATATAAGCCACCCTCCCCTCCTACACAAGGGTTCGCAACCATTGTAATCTCAACATTCCACATGACATAAAGCTCCCGAGCACTGAGACGTAGGGCAGTTACCTCCATGAGAGGGGCTTGAACTCATACACCTGTGTGTACACCCTCGTCGTAGCTAGGACTCTGCCCTCTCCCTTCATACCCCTACCATCTACTGTCAGGCTCGTTCCCACGATAGTTGGCGCCCACCATGGGGCAGGCGTCTAAGCGACTTCCGGCGAGGTTGCGAATTTCATCCTTCGACATGTCTTCCGGCGGTGTTTTTGCTCTAGGCCACGAGATCCGTTTTGGAGCGCTCACCTTCATCGCTGACGATTCGGCATGGCTCCAGGAAGCGCCTCTCGATGTCAAGGCGCTCCTGGTCCGCGGGGCCGCGCACTTCCGCGCGAGTCCCTATGACGTGTTGCTGTGACAACCGTCGACCCCCTACACGTCGGCTCCTCTCACCGTTCACGGTCGCCAGATCCTCTTAGCTCCCAAAGGATTGTTGCAGGCTCCGGTGATGCTACAGAGCCACTGCTCGACAGTTCTCTAAGGAACTTCCTCGGGATGCGTCCTTGTCGAGTCCATAGGGCCTGCGTAGTGCCACATGGTGTGGTCTCTAGCTTGGAGTGGCTGAATACGTCGACCGAGAAACATCTCCAACAGGTCCATGCCAGTCACTCCACCCCGGATCAGCTGCACCACCACTTCAACCAAGATACCTACTTGGACGTGCTCCTCTTTAGTCACCTTCAGAGACTTGGGGACAGCTGGACGGTCGGGTGTATATGGGGGAAGGCCAATCGACATATTGGGCGATGATGCATCCTTGCAGTAGAACCAGGTCGACTGCCAACCTCTGACAGACTCAGGAAAGGTCATGGCAGGGAAGGAGCTACGAGCTCTTTTCTGAACATCTAAACCTCCGCACAGCTGGAGTACGTGAGTCTTCCCATCAGCGGGGAGGGCTTTCTTCACGGTCTGGGATCTGACCATGAAGAGATGTTTGAACAATCCCCAATGGGGAGAGCAGCCTAGGAAACATTCGCACAAAGTGACGAATGCAGACAGATAGGCGATAGTATTTGGTGAGAGGTGGTGTAGTTGGGCACCGAAAAAAATTCAGAAATCCCCTAAAGAACGGGTGGGGCGACAGAGAAAAACCTCGCTCGACGTGGGAGAGAAGGAGGACCCTCTCCCCGTCGCGTGGCTGCGGCTCGCGCTCCTCCCCCGGCAGCCTCCAGGCGCCGTCCGCCATGAGCCCGTCGGGGACGAGGCCCTCCATGTCCTCGCGGGTGACGACAGAGGGGAGAAAATCCCCCTACATCCAACCCACCAGCACGGTGAATCGGGCGGTCAAGGGCTTCTTGCCCTTGAGCTTCGCCGCGCCCTTCTTCGCTCACTCCATCTTCTCCATCGTGTTCTTCATATTCATCATGGCGGCTCTCGTCGAGGGAGATCGGAGTGGGGTGCTGGGAGCAGAGGAGGCGGAGGAAAAGAGAGAAAGAACTGGCGGAGCTACTATGCAAACTACAGCGTAGAAAGCTTTATACACTGCCAAGTGTCTCACTAACCAGTGGACCTGCGAGGTTACCGTGCACGCCAACCGCTGATGACGCTCAGTACATGGTGATACGGCCGGCGAGAAGATCAAGGCGTCATGCCTTCACTTGCCCCGATCGTGGCATAATCATCGCGCGGGTGCGCGCGCTTCCCAAATTTTCGTATCCCAGAAAATCCGGGTCTGCCAGACAGAACCATCACCTCCCAATATACTGTCAGCTCACTCGGACCAAAACAAATGATGAACATCCACTCGGACACCTTTAAGGCTGAATGGATCCGGGCGAGCAGAGAAGAATTCAATCGACGCAAGTTTCGTTGAAGCCCCGAATGTCATTTGGAAGATTCTGTGTGTCGATCCTGGATGAACACTAACGATCAGAGTTCAATCAACGCAAGTTCCATGGAAATCCCAAATATCATTCAGAGGATCTCATGCACTAACTCAAGGTCTACGTTGATACCTCCTTCCACCACTCAAACCCCGATCCATTTGGGGGCTAATGATGAGGATACGTACCTAGGGTAGGGTCCTAGGCAAGGCCCACATACCCTACCTAAGGACACCACATGGGAGGACTTGATGATCAAGTATGAACTTCCGAGTGGATCCCTGGAGACGTTCAAAGTCACTCGACAGTAATCCACTCGGAGACTCCCGCTCTCACTCGGCAGTCGCGTGTCACTCGGAAGACCTCGCTTTCACTCGACGCCAGAAGACCAGGAGCCATCATCAAGAGCCCAACGGGCAGACGCTGGTTCAATGGTCATTAGTAGCTTTTATTACGTACGTTACCTCTAACGGCAGACTTTAAACCCCACGACCAGGCCCTTAGATGCGGGATAATTATGAGGGGCAGCGAACTCTATATAAGCCGCCCCTCCCCTCCTGCACAAGGGTTCGCAACCATTGTAATCTCAAAATTCCACATGACATAAAGCTCCCGAGCACTGAGACGTAGGGCTGTTACCTCCACGAGAGGGATCTGAACTCATACATCTGTGTGTACACCCTCGCCGTAGCTAGGACTCTGCCCTCTCCCTTCGTACCCCTACCATCTACTGTCAGGCTCGTTCCAACGACAGTTGGCGCCCACCGTGGGGTAGGCGTCTAAGCGACTTCCGGCGAGGTTGCGATTTTCATCCTTCGGTATATCTTCCAGCGGTGTTTTTGCTCTAGGCCACGAGATCCATTTCAGAGCGCCCACCTTCATCACCGACGATTCGACAAGGCTCCACGAAGCGCCTCTCGATGTCAAGGCACTCCCGGTCCGCGGGGCTACGCACTTCCGCGTGAGTCCCTGTGGCGTGTTGCTGCGACAACCATTGACCCCCTACGCATCGGCTCCTCTCATCGTTCACGGTCGCAAGCGGTCCAGCCGCTCATGACTCCAGTGGTGGGTCGAACACGCGGCGACCTATCAAACTTCTCCGCAGGTTGCAGCGCTCGAGTCCGCCGAGTCCCTTCATGGTGTGTTTGAGTCGGATTCTGATCCGTTCAACGTGCCTTCCGAGTGCGAAAGCTGCGATCCTGCAGCGGAGGTCTTGATGGCGGGCTCTCATCAGAGTTCACCGCCTGGCTTCGGCCGTGTCAACGCGAGGCTGGAGGTCCGTCGAAAGAGCAGCCGCTTCACAGTGAGGAGGTCATTCGTACCCCCATCATCGGCGCAACTGCTGAGGCCCAAGCTTTGAAGGCCGCGCGCATTCGTCTGGAAGAGCTCCAAACAGAGATTGACGAGTGTGCTTGCCAGCGCCCTCCGCACCCCAGTCGACGTCATCGACAACTGTTTCCGACTGGATCTCACGATGGTGTTGAGGTATACCGAACTCCTATGCTAAATGTTGTTGCTACTGCTAGGATAGCGGATTCCATTCAGCCGTCCTGATCAGAGGCTGGTAGAGGGCTGTTACAGATCAGAGCGTTGTTGGATGCAACACAACGTCAGAATTCAGCAGCTTCTCAGTCCCGTAACAGGATATACAATAATTCACCCAAGGTAGAGACCGTTCAGTCGGCACACAGCCCTAGATCGCGCTTGCGCCGTCGAGGCGGCGGTTTTCGTGAAGGGCAAGACAGAGATCAGCATCACCGCGAAGACCACCATCGAGTGCCCACTCCTCCGTGGGGTGGTCCGTACGCACCCCGGCGCCAGGACGACAGACGCTCCTTCGGCGATGAGCGGGACACGGACTTTGATGCCCGCGCCTACCTTGTGGAGAAGCGGATCGACAAGAGTAGAGCCTACAGATAAGGACACAACAGAGATGTTCTGAGTGGAAGCTCAGCTGTGGTGTCTAGTCCTGAGTGTTTCAGCAGGGCTATACGTTCTACAGAGATCCCCCCAAACTTCAGGATGGCGGCGGGAATCGGAATGTTTTCTGGTGAAACAAAGCCAGAGACTTGGTTAGATGATTATTGAGTGGCTGTACAGATTGGCGGCGAAAATGACAATGTCGCAATGAAGCACCTGCCCCTCATGTTGGATGGTTCAGCTCGAGCTTGGTTGAATCGTTTGGCTCCTTCCAGCATACATTGTTGGGAAGATCTTACCCGAGTGTTTGTCCGGACCTGTGAGGGCACTTGCAAGCGCCTGGCAGGTCTGGTCGACTTACAACACTGCATCCAAAAGCCCAATGAAACCTTAAGGGATTATATTCAGCGATGGTCCACCCTACATCATACGGTGGAAAATGTGTCGGAACACCAGGCTATTTGTGCCATCAAGGCCGGTGTGAGATACAGGGAGATGTACCTGAAGTTTGGACGCACCGGTGAAATTTCACTCAGCAAGATGATGGAAATTCCCACTCGCTACGCTAATGGAGAGGAAGAGGACCGCCTCCATAGCGGCAAAGGAAAAACAGTCGCCAACGAGTCAGGCGGCGGCAACAATCGGAAATAGAAGCGGAAGGCTGAATACCCGGCTCCGGCAGAGGCAGCAGCACTGGCGACTCAGTCGAAGAACAAGGGCAAAGCCAAGGCTCAGTATGCCCCCAAGAAGGGGAAGGGTCAGCCAGGAACTGAGATCTTGGACCAGCCGTGTGTAATTCACACGAGGAAAGATGCAGAAGGCAACCTGATTTTGCCCAAGCACACAACTCGACAGTGTCGAACCCTTATCCAGCAATTCAAGGGAGACTAGTCGAGTGCGAAATCTCCTGAAAAGGAAGATGAAGACGAGGAAAAGGAAACATTCCCGGATGTCACTGCTACACTAGTGATTTTTGCTGATGTCGAGAGCAAGAGTCGTCTGAAAGTCATCAATAGGGAAATCAACATGGCTGTGCCAGACACCCCCACCTACCTCAAATGGTCTCAATATGCTATCACATTCGACAAGACAGACCATCCTGCTCATGTGGCCACTCCCGGTCGACAGGCTCCGGTAGTTAATCCGGTGGTGCAGGGGACTCGACTCAGAAAGGTCCTCATGGACGGCGGCAGCGGCGTGAACATTCTGTATGCGGATACCTTGAAAGGGATGGGCATTCCGATGTCCCGTCTGAGCGAGAGCAGCATGCAGTTTCACAGGGTCGTCCCAGGAAAGAAGGCCAAGTCACTCGGCCAGATAGCATTGGATGTGGCATTCGGAGATAGCAAAAATTTCTAAAAAGAAAAGTTGACATTTGAAGTCGTGGATTTCAAGAGTGCTTACCATGCCATCTTTGGTCGACCCGCTTATGCACGTTTCATGGCCCGACCATGTTACGTGTATCTCAAGTTGAAAATGCCAGGCCTTAAGGGCGTGATCACGGTCACTGGCAACCGACAGCGGGCCAAAGAGTGTCTCTAGCAAGGATCCAAGATCGCCGATCAACACATGGCCATGGTCGAGCTGGAGGAGTACAAGAAAACTGCTGATCTTGCTGATTTGGTCCGCGCAAAAAAGCCGGCTTCCGAGTGGGCATTTTAGTCGGCAGGGGAAGTGAAGAAGGTGCACGTCCACCCGACAGATCCAACTGCTGCCTCGAAAAATATCTCAACAACACTCGACAGTAAATAGGAAGCCGAACTCATCCAGTTCCTCCGTGAGAACTGGGATATCTTTGCATGGAAGCCTGCTGACATGTCGGGGATTCCCAGGGAGCTGGCTGAGCATCGTCTGCGAGTGGATCCAAAAGCCAAGCCCGTCAGGGAGCCTTTGCATCGATCAGCGGCGGAGAAGCACAAGGCAATCGGTGAAGAAGTGGCTCGTCTCTTGCAAGCCAAGTTCATTTGGGAGATTTACCACTCCGAGTGGCTCTCGAATGTTGTGATGGTGCCAAAGAAAGATAAGTCGTTGCGCATGTGCATTGACTTCAAACATCTCAATAAGGTGTGCCCAGAAGACCATTTTCCGCTCCCCCGCATAGATCAAATTGTTGGTTCGATAGCGGGGTGTGAGCGTTTATCATTTTTTGATGCTTATTCTGGGTACCATCAGATACATCTGTATGGCCCGGACGAAATAAAGACATCCTTCATCACCCCTTTCGGGTGTTTTTGCTACATCACCATGCCTTTTGGTTTTAAGAATGCCGACGCTACTTTTATGCGCATGATTCAGAAATGCTTATTCGACCAGATCCGTCGGAATGTCGAGGCATACATGGATGATATAGTAGTCTAGTCCCGCAAAGGTTCCGCCTGCTGGCTGATTTGGTCGAGATATTCGCCAATCTGAGGCGATTCAACATAAAGCTGAATCCGGCCAAATGTAAATTCGGTGTCCCTGGCGGCAAGTTGCTCGGTTTTCTTGTTTCCGAGCGAGGAATTGATGTTAATCCTAAGAAGATCAGCGCCATTACCCGTATGAAGACTCCCGTGCGAGTGCACGACGTTCAGAAGCTCACAGGTTGCTTGGCAGCATTGAGTCGATTCATTTCTCGTCTTGGTGAGAAGGCTCTGCCCTTATATTAGTTGATGAAGAAGTCTGACACATTCGACTGGACTCCCAAAGCTGAAGCAGCGTTTGTTGAGATCAAAGCCCTCCTCTCCACCCAGCCGGTGCTTGCCGCTCTTGCCAGCAAAGAGCCCTTGCTCCTGTACATCACGGCCACAAATCAGGTCGTCAGTACAGTGCTGACTGTCGAGCGAGAAGAGGAGGGTAAAGCCTATAAGTTCCAGTGGACAGTTTATTATGTCTCGGAAGTATTGTCCCCCTCAAAGAAAAGATATCCACACTATCAGAAGCTGGTGTATGGTATTTACCTGTCAGCGAAGAAGGTGGCGCATTATTTCCAAGACCATTCGATCTCGGTCGTCAGTGATGCTCCTTTATCCGAGATTTTCAATAATCGCGACGCATCAGGTCGAGTGGCTAAATGGGCAATTGATCTTGGGCACTTTGACATCAGATTCAAGGCCAAGAAAGCAATCAAATCCCAAGCATTGGCAGATTTCATGGCCGAGTGGATTGAACAGCAACAACCTATCCAAGTTCACTCGGTGCATTGGACAATGTTCTTCGACGGCTCCAAAATGTTGAATGGTTCCGGTGCTGGTGTTGTTTTGATATCCCCCAGAGGCGACAAGCTCAGCTATGTGTTGCAGATTCATTTTGATTCCTCCAACAATGAGGCAGAGTATGAAGCACTTTTGTATGGGTTACGCATGTCTATCTCTCTCGGCGTCAAACGCCTAATGGTTTATGGTGACTCAGATTTGGTGGTGAATCAAGTGATGAAAGAATGGGATGTTAGAAACCCCGCTATGACCAGATACTGCAACGCAGTCCAGAAGTTGGAGAAGAAATTTGAAGGCCTGGAACTTCACCATGTTTCCCGACTGAAAAATCAAGCGACCGATGAGCTGTCCGAGATTGGCTCCACTCGACGGCCTATCCCTAGCGGGGTTTTCCTGGAGCATTTTCACACTCCTTCGATTCAAGAGGATCCCTTCACCAAAGAGCCCCCACAAGCTTTGAGCTCCTCTGACTCGACTGAAGTCGATGTTCCTGCTGTGATTGACCTGGTCATGGAGATGCTAGTTATCATTCCCGACTGGACTGTGCCATACATTGCCTATATCCTCAGACAAGAGCTCCCTGAAGATGAAGCAGAGGCTCGACAAATTGTGCGCAGGTCCAAGGCCTTTACTGTGATGGGAGATCAGCTATTCAGAGAGAGTGTGACTGGTGTCACCCAGTGCTGCATTTCCCTCGAGGAAGGTCGGATGATTCTAGACGAAATCCACTCGGGAACTTGCGGCCACCATGCGTCTTAAAGGGCAATCGTCGCTAAAGCATACCGAGCTGGTTTTTACTAGCCACGAGCTAATGAGATGGCTAAGGACATCGTTAATCACTTCGAGGGCTGCCAGTTCTATGCAAATCTGTCACACAAGCCAACGTCTACTCTAAAGACAATTCCTCTCACCTGGCCGTTTGCGGTTTGGGGACTCGACATGGTTGGTCCCTTCCGACCCGGAAAAGGAGGATTCACCCAACTGTTGGTAGCAGTCGACAAATTCACCAAGTGGATTGAGGCCAAGCCCATCAAGAAGCTGAATTCCCGCACGACGGTCACATTCATGAGGGAGATCATTATCCGTTACGGCATTCCGCACAACATCATCACGGACAATGGCACTAATTTTGACTCAGAAGAATTCAGGAGATTCTGTAACTCCCAAGGCACTCGAGTGGATTATGCTTCCGTCACACATCCTCAAACCAATGGGCAAGTTGAGCGGGCTAATGGTCTCATTCTGCAAGGTCTGAAGCCTCATCTCATGCGTGATTTGGATCATGCCGCTGGTGCGTGGGTAACTGAGCTGCCGTCTGTTTTGTGGGGATTGAAGACAACGCCTAATCGGTCGACTAGACGAACTCCTTTCTTCCTTGCCTATGGCAGTGAAGCCATGTTGCCGAGTGACTTGGCCCACAATTCTCCTCGAGTGGAGCTACATTTTGGGGCTGAAGCTGAATAGGACAGGATGGGGTAGATCTTCTGGAGGAGGAGCGTGAGATGGCTCTGATCCGTACCATTGCCTATCAGCAAGACCTATGGCACTTCCATGCAAGGAATGTCAAAAGTCGAGCATTCCATGAGGGAGATTTGGTGCTCCGAGTGAATCAACACTGACCTCACCAGCTTGCTCCTGCATGGGAAGGCCCTTTTGTCGTCACTAAGGTGATAAACAATGGAGCCTATCACTTTATAATCTCATGAAATAGATAGATGAGCCACGAGCCTGGAATGTAGATCTGCTCTGGCGTTTTTACACTTGAGACAAGAGTTTTCTGATTTAATAAGAGTACTTCATCAATGCAATTCACGTTTTTGTGATATATACTTCGTTGATTCCAACCGTGCAGTTACATTCTTGGGGATACTCCGAGTGATGGGCAATCTTCACACTCGGGGGCTTAGCTGCGAAACATGTTTCACCTAAGTTAAAAACCCTGTCGGGTGGATAGCAGTCCATTCACTCGACGACCTATGTGCGAATCCGTCTTCGCTTGGGTTCGAAAATACTCCGAGTGATGAGAAATCCTCACACTCGGGGGCTTAGCTGCAAAACATGGTTCGCCTAAGTTAAAAACCTCGTCGAGTGGATAGTAATCCATTCACTCGACAACTTAGTTGCAAATCGACATTCACCTAAGATCGAAAATACTTCGAGTGGTGAGCAATCCTCACACTCGGGGGCTTAGCTGCAAAACATGTTTCGCCTAAGTTAAAAACCCTGTCGGGTGGATAGTAGTCCATTCACTCGACGACCTATTTGCGAATCCGTCTTTGCTTGGGTTCAAAATAATAATATTCCGAGTGATGAGCAATCCTCACACTCAGAGGCTTAGACGCGAAACACGTTTTCGCCTAAGTTAAAAACCTCATTGAGTGGATGGTAATCCATTCACTTGACAACTTAGATGCGAATCGACATTCGCCTAAGTTCAAAAAAATATTCGAGTGATGAGCAATCCTCACACTCAGGGGCTTAGCCACGAAACACGTTTTCGCCTAAGTTAAAAACCTCGTCGAGTGGATGGTAATCCATTCACTCGACAACTTAGATGCGAATCGACATTCGCCTAAGTTCAAAAAATATTCCGAGTGATGAGCAATCCTCACACTTAGGGGCTTAGCCGCGAAACACGTTTTTTCCTAAGTTAAAAACCTCGTCGAGTGGACGGTAATCCATTGACTCGACAACTTAGATGCGAATCGACGTTCGCCTAAGTTCAAAAATACTCCGAGTGATGAGCAATCCTCACACTCGGGGGGCTTAGTTGCGAAACACGTTTTGCCTAAGTTAAAAACCTCGTCGAGTAGATGGTAATCCATTCACTCGACAACTTAGATGCGAATCGACATTCGCCTAAGTTCAAAAATACTCCGAGTGATGAGCAATCCTCACACTCGGGGGGCTTAGCTGCGAAACACGTTTCGCCTAAGTTAAAAACCTCGTCGAGTGGATGGTAATCCATTCACTCGACAACTTAGATGCGAATCGTCATCCGCCTAAGTTCAAAAAATATTCCGAGTGATGAGCAATCCTCACACTCAGGGGCTTAGCCGCGAAACATGTTTCGCCTAAGTTAAAAACCTCGTCAAGTCCATGGTAATCCATTCACTCGACAACTTAGATGCGAATCAACATTCGCCTAAGTTCAAAAATGTTCTGAGTGATGAGCAATCCTCACACTCGGAAGCTTAGCTGCGAACATGCTTCGCCTAAGTAAAAAACAAACTCAGTCAAACAGACGATTGAAAGCCAAATACGAACAAAATCCAAAGGGTAAACAACGGATAAACATTTCGTACGAAAGCAAATGTGCTCAGGCCTAAGGAACGAAGTTTTAAAGGACACAAATCTACTCGGCATACCGAGGCAAATTTAACCGTTTCTTCCAAAGACAAGTTTTTCAAACGGGAGACAGACTGGCGGGCTCGAGGAAAGTGTCCAGGTCGATGCCGTCGGTGATTCTGGTGGCCGCTTCGATGAAGGTCTCCATGAAGTCCTCGAACCGGAGTTTCTTCGTGTTGACCACCCGGAGCTCCTTCAGCCTCTCCTCCCTCACGTCCATACAATGGACCCTGACGAGTGACAACACCATGTCATCCCCGCAGCGAGCAGAAGATTTCTTCCAAGCCTGCACTCGACTGGGAAGTTCATTCAGGCAAACCATTATAGAGTTGAGGTCGACCTGAAGAGTGTCCTCAGGCCATAGCTCCTTGTCGATTCTCTCCATGGCAGATTTCAGTGAGGCAATATAGGCTTGGACGCCTTGGAGTCGGAAGTTGAGTCGCAACATGTTCATCGCCACTGCATCAACAACTGGTGACTTGGTGGGATCCAGATTGGGCTCAACCTCCTCTATCTCCTTCTCAAAGTCTTGGCAGAATTCTGTTGAAGAATGGGGAATGGGAGGAGAATAGGTGAACTGCGACCCTCAAAGATTTTACAAAGCTCAGTCGACAAGAAACACTCACCGTCGAGCAGAATATACATCTTCCTCGAGAATTCGCCCAGATGCTTCTCTAGACCATTACCCCTCTTGGTTAATTGTTCGGCCTTCTTGACAAGATTTGCATGCTCCTGCTTCAGTTTGGCGTTCTCATCCTCCAGTTTCTTGGCAGTCACCAGCTTCCGATCCGCAGCTTCAGTCTTCTCCATGGCTGCTCATTAAGCGTCAGCAAGCGCCTTGTACTTCTCCTCCAACGCCTTCTTCATAGAATCTAAAGAAACAACATTGTTGAGTCGCGCTCGGAGTCGACGGTTTTCATTGTGTACGTCTGTTCGAGTGAGAGCACTCGGTTCAAAACATGAAGAGTGAAGGGGAGAATGCAGAAAGTCAGCAGTAATTACCTCCCAAGGTCTTCATCTCAGCACGCACTCGCTCCAGGGCATTGTTGGCGACTGCCAGATCCACCTGCAACTGGTTTCTCTCATCCTCCACGTCCTTGTATTGCGTCCCAAGTTCGCAAGTCGTCTGGAACCAACAAAATATAGGAATTCAATCGACAAATGGTTCCTGGATAGTCGACTAAGTTATGAACACTGGCAAATGATTATCTTGCAACCTTGGAACAACCCAAGAAGAATTCAAGCAAAAAGTCCACTCGACATGTCGAGTGGCCCTGGCGCTCCACGCGCCATAAGCAAATTTAAAGCTGTCTCTATTAAGACCCGTGCCGATGCAAGCATTTGACAGCAGTCTCGAGGACTAAACCCAGTGGGTGCACTAAGAGTGCCCCCACTGAGACGGTTAACTCTCGATCTGTCGAGTAACTCGTCAGAAAATACACTCAACAAGGTCAGCCCTGTCGTAACACTCGACCCGTCGAGTGACGCACCCCCTACTCTATGAAGTGCAGTCTATCCTTATGCAGCACCATATCATGGTTTGCCAATAATATCCATGAAACCTGCAATGTAGCTACGGAATGGTGTGATTCAAAGGCAAAATGTATCCTGTATACAATAAACTCTAAGACCCCTGCCGATGCAAGCACTTGACAGTGGTCTCGAGGACTACACCTAGTGGGTGCGCTAAGAGCGCCCCCACCGAGACGGTTAATTCTACTCCACATGTCGAGCGGACCTCGTACCACGCGTACTATCAATCCCAATCCTACTCGACTATGATCCGATCTATTCAAGTGGAGAAAGCTCAAACATTCTATAGCAATCACCCAACGGGTGTACAACAGCCAAGAGAAGACAGGAATTCAATCGACAATGGACTTACAATCGAACTTACTTGGACATTGGTGTGGAGGGCTGCGCTGACGTCAAAAGCTAGTTTGCTAGCCTCGTACGCCTCCTTGGTCCTCAGCATGAGCTGCTCCGCCTGAATCATGGCTTCCTTTGCAGCTCCGGTCTGATCTTCCGGGGTGCAATGCAGAGAGAAGGCCGTCACAGGTGGGGTCGACGTGGTCAAAGGAGCAGCTAAGACAGTCTGAGGGGGCCCAGTTGGAGTCGACACCACAACGGTCGAGACGGCTGGAGGAGCATGTGATAGAGGTGCTGCAGATTCAGCCCTAGGTTGCGTCGAGCCACCTCCCCCCTGGGAAGACTCCGTAGTCGAACGCTGAAGCGCTTGCGCCGATGCCGCTCCTCGGATGCGAGTGTGCGAAGTGTCCAGTCACTCCTCGTCGTCCTCCACCTGAATGACCTCTACATCGACAATCGCGAGTGTTAACATCTGCATGTGTCGAGTCCCATTCGGACGAACCAACAACTATCTAACCTCTATGAGAAGTGGCCACATCAGCAGTGTCGACATCCATTGCCTCCCCTCCATCTCGATGAGGCGAAGACACAGATGTAGCAGCTTTGACGGATTGAATGAAATTTGGTCAGATACAACTCCAGACTTCAGTCGACAGAACAAATACGGAAATAAACACTTACATGGAGACGACAGGCACTGCCATCCTCATGTGAGGCAAAGCCTTGTGAGGCTTGCTGATGGCTTTCTTGGGCTACTTGGCCAGTTTTTCGCTCAGCTCAGCGGTCGAAGGGCGGCTCCGTTTCAAGTTCCTCTCACTAGGGCCCGAAGCCCTGTCCTCAACGGTTGATGGATCTTGGCGTGACTTGGTGCGGCATTCGCGTCGGGGAGGTGACTCGACTTCTTCCTCCTCGCTGGAGTCCTTGTATTCTTCCTCGGTGTCAGAAGAACCATCGCCGTCCACACTGCCGCCCTCGCTCACCACGCCATCTTCAACATGGTTCCCGTTGGGAACGGGCGGGTGCATGTGCGTCCATTCCTCCATGATTCAAGCAAAGAAATCAGTTCAATATATCACTCGACAGTACTATATCAGTCGACATCGCACAACTCATCAGGTTCTTTGGCGGGTTTTCGGCCGAGTATGGCCAGATCCTCTTGGCTCCCAAAGGATTGTCGCAGGCTCCGGTGATGCTACGGAGCCACTGCTCGACAATTTTCTAAGGAACTTCCTCGGGATGCGTCCTTGTTGAGTCCTCAGGGCCCGCGTAGTGCCACATGGTGTGGTCTCTGGATTGGAGCGGCTGAATACGTCGATCGAGAAACATCTCCAATAGGTCCATGGCAGTCACTCCACCCTAGATCAACTGCACCACCACTTCAACCAAGATGCCTACTTGGACGTGCTCCTCTTCAGTCACCTTCAGAGACTTGGGGACAGCTGGATGGTCGGGTGTATATGGGGGAAGGCCAGTCGACATATTGGGGGATGCTGCATCCTTTCAGTAGAACCAGGTCGACTACCAACCTCTGACAGACTCAGGAAAGGTCATGGTAGGGAAGGAGCTACGAGCTCTTTTCTAAACTCCTAAACCTCCGCACAGTTGGAGTACGTGAGTCTTACCATTAGCGGGGAGGGCTTTCTTCATGTCTGGGATCTGACCGTGAAGAGATGTTTGAACAATCCCCAAACGGGAGAGTAGCCCAGGAAACATTCACACAAAGTGACGAATGTAGACAGATAGGCAATAGTATTTGGCAAGAGGTGGTGCAGTTGGGCACCAAAAAAATTCTGAAAGCCCCTAAAGAATGGGTGGGCGGCAGAGAAAAACCTCGCTCGACGTGGGAGAGAAGGAGGACCCGCTCCCCGTCGTGAGGCTCCGGCTCGCGCTCCTCCCCCGGCAGCCTCCAAGCGCCGTCCGCCACAAGCCCGTCGGAGACGAGGCCCTTCATGTCCTCCCGGGTGATGGTAGAGGGGAGAAAATCCCCCTGCATCCAACCCGCCGGCGCGGTGAATCGGGCGGTCGAGGGCTTCTTGCCCTTGAGCTTCGCCGCCCACTTCTTCGCTCGCTCCATCTTCTCCGTCGTGTTCTTCATCTTCGTCGCGGCGGCCCTCGTCGAGGGAGATCGGAGTGGGGTGCTGGGAGCAGAGGAGGCGGAGGAAAAGAGAGAAAGAACTGGCAGAGGTACTGTGCAAACTACAGCACAGAAAGCTTTATATGCTACCGAGTGTCTCACTGACCAGTGGACCTGCGAGGTTACCGTGCACGCCAACCGTTGACGGCGCTGGGTACATGGCGATACGATCGGCGAGAAGATCGAGGCATCACGCCTCCACTTGCCCCGATCGTGGCGTAATCATCGCGCGGGCGCGCGCGCTTCCCAAATTTTTGTATCCCAGAAAATCCAGGTCTGTCAGACTGACCCGTCACCTCCCAAGATATTGTCAGCTCAGTCGGACCAAATCAAATGCTAAACATCCACTCGGACACCTTTAAGGCTGAATGGATCCAGGCGAGCAGAGAAGAATTCAATCGATGCAAGTTTCGTTGAAGCCCCGAATGTCATTCGGAAGATTCTGCGTGTCGACCCTGGATGAACACTAACGATCAGAGTTCAATCGATGCAAGTTCGATGGAAATCTCAAATATCATTCGGAGGATCTAATGCACTAACTCAAGGTCTACGTGGATACCGCCTTCCACCACTCAAACCCCAATCCATTCGGGGGCTAATGACGAGGATACGTACCTAGGGTAGGGTCCTAGGCAAGGCCCACATACCCTACCTAAGGACACCACATGGGAGGACTTGAAGATCAAGAATGAACTTCCGAGTGGATCCCTGGAGACGTTCAAAGTCACTCGACAGTAATCCACTCGGAGTCTCCCCTCTCACTCGGCAGTCGCGTGTCACTTGGAAGACCTCGCTTTCACTCGATGCCAGAAGACCAGGAGCCATCATCAAGAGCCCAACGGGCAGACGTTGGTTCTATGGTCATTACTAGCTTTTATTACGTACGTTACCTGTAACGGCAGACTTTAAACCCCATGACCAGGCCCTTAGATGCGGGATAATTATGAGGGGCAGTGAACTCTATATAAGCCGCCCCTCCCCTCCTGCACAAGGGTTCGCAACCATTGTAATATCAACATTCCACACGACATAAAGCTCCCGAGCACTAAGACGTAGGGATGTTACCTCCACGAGAGGGGCCTGAACTCATACATCTGTGTGTACACCCTCACCGTAGCTAGGACTCTGCCCTCTCCCTTCGTACCCCTACCATCTACTGTCAGGCTCGTTCCCACGACAATTACCATATAATTTCTATTCAGGAAAAGGCAAACACAACCAATTATGTTGTCTTTCTTGTCCAACATCAACTTTTTTAGCATATAATATTTCAACGAGTGCTCAGAATCATAAAAGATGTCCAAGATAATATATTTATATGTGAACCTCTCCTTCTTTATTACTTCCTTTTAATTGCAAAAATGACAAATCGCTATGTTTGTCAACTCTCAACAAATTTCAATCGACATACTTCTTATATGTGAAGTCATCATTCCCCATAAGATCATCATATATACTCTTTGCTTTTATTATATACTTCTTTTATTTCTTTTTCTAAAGATCAGAACAGCAAGGAAAGCCATCAAACAAAAATTATTTTTTATTATATAACTCTCGGACTAGCTTACATATGGGGAACATAAAGCAAAACTCAAAGCTAGATCATACTAAAAACTTTATTCTACTAGATCAAGATATAACCAAAAGGATCAAACTAGGAAAAACGATAAAAGTAAAAGATGTGATGGTGATGCGATACTTGGGCACCTCTACCAAGCTTGGCACAAGCCAAGGGGAGTGCACATACCGAGGTGTTTAGTTATCTTTCTTCGGAGGTGGTGATGTTATATTCTTGGCGATGATGCCCCTCAGAATGCGATTCTCCTCCTCAAGCTTGTTATTTTGCCATCTAAGATCCATCATTTCCATGCGAAGCTTCCCATTGATAGTTAGAGCTCCCATCATCCATGTATGTTTCATTGGTTCGGGGGAAGAGGCAACACTCTTTTTAATATTTCATAAGTAAGTAATTTAGCATTGGGAGGGATGACCGAATTCGAAATTGCTGAGCTCTGAAGTTCCTCCAGCATGACTCCAGGTTGTAGACGAGAGGTAACTTCTTGGTGTTCCTCCATGGCATCCAGCCTTTTCAAGTCGGCCTCCATCTCTTCCTCTATGCCCTTCCCGAAGTGGTTGGCTTAGCTATATGCTCCAGTCCCTGGTGTCGGGTGAGAGACACATATCTCCCCGACCGACTCTTGCTAAGACATCTTGCTCTAAATCTGCTGCAGAAACAACTCAAAACAAAAATGGGAGGTATTGTCGTGATATGTAGGTCCAAACCTTCAGGAGATTATATAATGAATGTTTAACGACCTAAAGGAGTATTTTGCAAGAGAATGAAGTCCGGAGGGTGCACGGGGTGGCCACAAGCCACAGGGGCATGCCCAGGGGGGTAGGGCGCGCCCTCCTGGCTTGTCGCCTCCTCGTGCACTTTTCGGAGTACTTTAAATTTTCCTAATTTATTAAATATTCCAAAACGGAGAAAAATGTTATTGGAAAAGTTCTGGAGTGGGTTTGCTTACCGTACCACATACCTATTCCTTTTTGGAGTCTAGAACATTCTGGTGGGTCTCCCTAATGTACTCCTCCGGAGTTATGGTATTGATAATATTGATTTCACCATTTACGGGGGTACCTGAGATATAATGTTTGATTCTTTGCCCGTTTACCTCCTTTGGGTTAGTGCCTTCGGCGTTGTTGATCTTGATGTCACCGAAACGATATACTTCCTCGACAATGTAAGGCCCTTCCTATTTAGAGAGCAGTTTTCCTACAAAAAATCTTAAACAAGAATTGTATAGCAAGACATGGTCACCTACATTGATTTCACGCTTCTGTATCCTTTTATCATGCCATCTCTTAACCTTTTCTTGAAACAACTTGGCATTCTCATAGGCATGGGTTCTCCATTCATCAAGTGAGCTAATGTCAAATAACCTCTTCTCACCAGCAAGTTTGAAATCATAGTTGAGCTCTTTAAATGCCCAATAAGCTTTATGTTCTAGTTCTAGAGGTAAGTGACAAGGTTTACCATAAATCATTTTATACTGAGACATACCCATAGGGTTTTTGTAAGCAGTTCTATAAGCCCATAATGCATCATCAAGTTTATTAGATCAATTCTTTCTAGATCTATTAACAGTCTTTTACAAGATCGATTTAATTTCTCTATTGCTTAATTCTACTTGACTACTATACTGAGGATGATATGGAGATGCAATTCTCTGATTAACATCATACTTAGCGAGCAATTTACGGAAAGCACCATGAATAAAGTGTGAACCACCATCCGTCATTAAATATCATGGAACTCCAAATCTAGGGAAAACAATTTTTTAAGCATTTTAATAGAAGTGTTATGATCAGCACTACTAGTTGGAATAGCTTCTACCCACTTAGTAACATAATCATCAGCAACTCGAATATGAGTATACCCGTTGGACTTTGGAAAAGGTCCCATATAATCAAAACCCCAAAAGTCAAAAGGTTCAATAACAAGTGAGTAATTCATAGGCATTTCCTGATGTCTACTAATATTACCAATTCTTTGAAATTCATCACAAGACAAGACAAACTTACGAGCATCCTTGAAGAGAGTAGGTCAATAAAAAATCAGATTGTAATACCTTGTGTGCAGTTCTATCTGTAGCGTGGTGTCCCTCGTAGGCCTCGGAATGACACTTGTGTAGGATCTATTCCTGTTCATACTCAGGTACACAACGTCTAATAACACCATCTACCCCTTCTATATAAAGCTGTGGATCATCCCAAAAGTAATGTCTTAAATCATAGAAGAACTTTTTCTTTTGTTGGTATGTGAAACTAGGCGGTATAAATTTAGCAACAATGTAATTAGCATAATCAGCATACCATGGAGCATTGCCCAAAGCATTTATAACAGATAATTGTTCATCAGGAAAGCTATCATCAATAGGTAGTGGGTCATCAAGAACATTGTCTAACCTAGACAAGTTATCTGCTACGGGCTTCTCAGCACCCTTTTTAACAATAATATGCAAATCAAATTCTTGTAGAAGAAGAACCCATCTAATAAATCTTGTTTTAGCATATTTCTTTTCCATAAGATATATAATAAGAGCATGATCAGTGTGAACATTTACTTTGGAATCAACAATATAAGGTCTAAACTTGTCACAAGGAAACACAACTGCTAAAAATTCCTTTTTAGTGGTAGCATAGTGTGATAGCCTAGCTTATTAGGGTTGATAGACTACTCATATCAATAAGGAATTCCTTCTTTTCCGGGAGCCCATTCAAACAGAACTCTTAGGTTAAGCGTGCTTGGTTTGGATTAGTTCTAGGATGGGAGACCGACTGGGAAGTTGGTCCCGGGTGCACATGAGTGAGGACAAAGTGCACAGAAAAGACTAGTATTGATCTGTGAG
Source organism: Hordeum marinum (assembly GCA_022496015.1). Lineage (NCBI taxonomy): Eukaryota > Viridiplantae > Streptophyta > Magnoliopsida > Poales > Poaceae > Hordeum > Hordeum marinum. Next base: position 182,932,697 of record CM039677.1, on the reverse strand, counting down.
GCCAGTCTAGATCCTGCCAGGAGTAACGACTACCGACGGGTGTGTCCGGGGCATTACACATAGTTTCTTTGAGCACCATGTAGAGTTTTACTAGCATAATGGATAAGATTTAATTTCTTATCAACTCTTTCTCCTAGAATATCATCAACAACATAATCACTAGCATCACACATAATTTCAAAGGGTAGGTTCTAGTCAGGTGGTTGAACAACAGGTGCAGAAATCAAGGCTTTCTTAAGAATTTCAAATGCTTCTACACAATAATCATCAAAAACAAAAGGAACATCTTTTTGCATGAGATTAGTGAGAGGACGAGAAATTTTAGAGAAGTCTTTAATAAATCTCCTATAGAAACCAACATGACCAAGGAAACTTCTTATACCTCTGATATCCGTGGGACATGGCATTTTTTCTATAGCATCTACTTTAGCTTTATCCACCTCAATACCTCTTTCGAAGATTTTGTGTCCTAAGACAGTGCCCTCATTAACCATAAAGTGGCACGTCTCCCAATTCAAGACAAGATTAGTTTCGTCACATCTCTGCAAAACTCGATCAAGGTTGCTCAAGCAATCTTCAAAAAAGTCCGTAAACGGAGAAATCATTCATGAAAACCTCAACAATCTTTTCACAAAAGTCAGAGAATATAGCAGTCATACATCTTTCAAATGTAGAAGGTGTATTGCATAAACCAAAAGGAATACATCCATAAGCAAAGGTACCGAAAGGGCAAGTAAAAGTTGTGTTTTCTTGATCCTCTTTTGACACATGTCTTTGAGAGAAACCAGAATGACCTTCTAGAAAGCAGAAGTGTGTGTGTTTAGATAGTCTTTCTAGCATTTGATCAATAAAACGTAGAGGGTAATGAGCTTTCCTAGTAGGTTTATTTAATTTCCTAAAATCAATTACCATTCTATATCCTGTAAGAATTCTTTGTGGGATCAATTCATTTTTATCATTAGGAACAACAGTAATACCTCCCTTCTTAGGGACACAATGAACAAGACTAACCCATCTACTCTCAGCAATAGGAGAAATTATACCTGCCTCCAGAAGCTTTAATATTTCATTTCTTACCACTTCTTTCATTTCAAGATTTAACCGTCGTTGGTGATCAACAACTGGTTTAGCATCAGGTTCCATATTAATTTTATGCTGACATAGAGTGGGACTAACGCCCTTAAGATCATCAAGAGTATATCCAATAGCAGCACGGTGCTTCTTCAGAGTTTTCAATAATCTCTTTTTTTCATGCTCTGAAAGGTTAGCACTAATAATAACAGGATATATCTTTTCATCAAGATAAGCATATTTCAGAGTATCCAGTAATTGTTTAAGCTCAAACACGGGATCACCCCTTGGGTGGAGGAGGATCCCCAAGTATTTCAACCGACAAGTTGTGTAAATAGGATGTTGATCAAAGAAAATCATATCTATTTCATTCATATGCATACTGTTTTCATGGTCTAGCAAATTTTGTTCTAAGGGATCAGTAGGAGGCACAACAATAGAAGAAACACCGATAATTTCATCCTCACTAGGCAATTCTTTATCATGGGATTGTCTATGAAATTTAGAGAAATTAAACTCATGGGACACATCCCAAAAACTCACCGTACCAGTTTCTTTCTCCCAATCTATCTGTCGGTGCACTAGAGTTTTGGGTTCTCCAGTGCCCCTTACTCATGCACAGACAGTAGTAGCCACTCCGGCGACAAGGCCCGACAGGGGGTTGCTAGATGCAGATGCGGGGAAATCAAGAGAACATCCCAACAAACAATCGAGATCAAGACCAAAGGCTAATCTCCCAGCAAGACCGTGCCGGGATAGCCTCCAAACCCCTGGCAAGGCAAAGCCCCGGCAAGATCTCACTAGCATAGAGGCCAGGTGTCGCCCCACCTGGGCACGTGTCGAAGTGCCGGCGATGGAGGAGGCTAAGGGGTGCCGATGGTACGGAGTCCTGTCCTGTCCCATAAATGGTGAGGAGCACCTGATGAAGCATTAAATGCGCTTGTATTGCACCGTCAGTGTTAGGTATGATAACACTATAGCACTATACACCTCGTGTACGTACTGTACGCCGCTATTGGGGTCCCCTTAGTCATATAAAAGTAGGCCGAGGGCATTACAGTGGGGGGTCTTTAGGATCTTTTGACCAATCTTGTAGCTCGCACGCGTAGCAGTGGTGCTTGATCGCCCACACAGCGCTCCTATTGCTAGAACCCAAGAACACCCATAATACACAAAGCAAGAGCAGGGTTTTACGCTTCTCAGCAGCCCGAACCTAGGTAAAATCTCCCGTGTTGTTCGTTCGACCTGCTCTTTGCGCATATCCGTCTCCCTGCTGAACTGAAAGGGGTCCTCTCGATCCGATAGGTGTTCGTCCCCCACGAAATCTCTGGCCCGCCAGGTAGGGGCCGTTGGTTGCGTAAACCTGGTCCAACGATCAGCGCGTCAGTTCCTTCATCATATCGATTGCCATGGCTCCCAAGAAGAAGGGTTTCACGGAGGTGGAACCCTCCACGTCTGCTGCGCCCGTAGGCGCCCAAGCGGGTGATGGAGTGGGCACGGGCGGAGGAAGCGGAGATCCTATGCCCATGCGGCGCTCCGATGATCAAGGCCAAGGAAGTGGCGGCGCCCGCGGCGGAGATGCCCATGGCGGCGGCGGTAACCCACACGCCGATGGGTCTGAGGACGGAGCTATAATGCGTGTGGGTGGTACGATGAACTCCAGGGACGGAAGGGCACCGTCCAAAACACCCACACTGGCACGTATGCCACGACCTTCTTAGGACGCACACGAAGAGCAGCGCCGTGGCATCGGTGGTTCCGAACGTCCCCACGAAAAAGCTCCTGCGCATTGCTCCCAAGATGCACGAGATGAGCATGCACGCCAACATGCTAGTGGTTGTGGAGTGCGATTGCGGGACTGTGACAGAGCTCTTTCTAACACGGTTAGGAGTGAGAGCACCTCGTGTTCTTTGCGCCATTCGCTGCAGACCAGGTCGGAAGAAGCAATGGCGCATGCACAACTACTCCTGAAATTCCCTCCTCCTATGGAGAAGCTCGACGAATGGAGAGCCACTATTCAGAGCCTCCTCAGCCTTGCCGATAAGTTTCGGTCCATCGAGCCGGTTCGTGCCAGTGGCGAGAAGGCCAGAGGCGGTGCGACCACGGTGCACTCGCCTCCATCGCAACAACACCGGTCGCTCACTCGTCGGACCGACGCTTGTGACGGCTACTTGACAGTGTTGTCTTATCCACAGACTTGCCGCGATCAGCGTCAAGTTCTTTGGAAGCAAGGCAAAGAAGACGCTCGGACTACAATTGAGTCATGGAAAGAAGCTGGCCATCAATCTGATAAGCGTGCGGGACCCACTATAGATAAATCCGCACCAGGTTATCCTGTTAGCCTACCTTACGAGATGGGTTGTCCAGTGTTTACGCGGGAGCCGCGGCGAGTCCGGTGGCCCAGCTCCCGAACGTTCAAGCCAGAGGTCATGGAGAATATGACGGCAAGACTCACCCATCGGAGTTCTTGAGCATCTACACCATTGCGGTGGAGGTTGCCGGGGCTCGCGATGACAAGATACTCGCCAACTACTTCCCGTTGGTACTCAAGCCCAACGTAAGGTCATGGTTGATGCACCTGCCAGAGAATTCCATCACCTCCTGGGCAGACCAGTGCCATGAGTTTGTTGGTGCCTTTACCGGAGGCCACCAAGATCCTAGTCAAGAAAGTGACTTGCACATCATTCCCTAGAAAGAAGGCGAGACCTTGCACAAGTACAATCAAAGGTTCATTAGCGTGCATCACAACATCCCGAACGTTCATCCTGCCGCTTTTATTAGCGCGTTCCACCAGAATGTGCGCAACCGTTGGATGCGCGAAGTGCTGGTGATGAACAAGGTCAGAGATGTTGCTGAGCTCTATGCTCTGGCTGATAGATGTGCCCGAGCCGAAGAAGGGAGGAAACTCTCCGGCGAAGAAGCTGGCGCTAGATTCAACTCTGATGATGAAGACGACACCACCCTGGCAAAGAAAAACCGACGATGGAACAAGAAACACAAGAGTAAGACCATGCTCAGCGTTGAGGGATCCGACAATGTCGATGCTGCCAAGAAAACTAAGGTTGACAGTCCCGACAAGGAGGTTGCCGGGTGCACCTCGTGTCAAGCCTTGGCGGTCACTGACAAGACGGAAGGCTCTGACAAGCAGTATTGGAAGATCTATCGCACCAAGGGCCATGACCTCCAAAACTACCGACAGGTCGAGCAACTCATCGAGAAGTAGAAGGCTGAGTACGTAAGACAACATAAGGAGAAAGCCCAAAACGATGCAGAAGGGTCCGGCAAGAAACACGATGACCAAGGAGGTCACCACGACAAAGCCAAGCAACAGAAGGAGAGGCCTGGTTGAGGCCGCGACAAAGAAGGAGGGGATGACGATTGCAACGAAGAGGATAACGAGTCCAGTGAGCATGAGCTCCATAAGGCTACAGAGATGATGTGCATCGAGGGAGGTGCCTCGTCGCACTCCTATCACCGCTGACTTAAACAGTGGGCGCGGGAGGTTAATGTGGCAGAGCCGTCTGTTGGTGCTCAGAAATCTCTAAAGTGGTCCAACACTCCTATCATTTTTATGCCGAGGATCACCCTGATCATGCAACCGTCATCGGGTGTCTGCCATTGTTGGATTCGCCGACAGTTCACAACATCAAGGTGACGAAAATGCTAGTCGACAGTGGGGCCAGTCTGAACCTAATCTCGCCTGATGTCATCCAAAGGCTGCAAATTCCTGATGAAGATCTCGAGCCAACAGGCATGTTCCAAGGGATCAATTCAGGGAGGACTCAGCCGAAGGGAAAAGTCACACTGTCGGTAACATTTGGTAGTGACATAAATTTCAGAACAGAGAAGATCGTCTTTGATGTCTCCAAGATCTCATTGCCATACAATGGTATCCTTGGCAGCCCAGCGCTGGCCAAGTTCATGGCAGCCACCCACTTCGCTTACAATGTGCTGAAGATGTCTGGGCCAATGAGTGTCATCACGATCAACTCTGACAAGAAAGGTGCACTCATCTGCGCCGACCAACTCTACCGGGAGGTAGTTGCAGCACCTGCCGCCAAGGCACTTGCTCCTGCCGCTGAAGCTCCGGAAGGGAAGAAGACCGGCAAGGCCTCTGGCATGCATTCTGACAAGCGCACCTCCTCGGAGTGCTGCGCTCCCGTTGACGATGTGCCAGAGAGCTCCATCGGAAAGAACAAGAAGTCCAAAGCAGCTCCACCGAAGACCAAAAAGGTGCCCGTCAAGGAGGATGGCATGGGGGGAACTTTCACCATAAGTTCCACCCTAGGTGACAAATAGGAAAGCGCGCTCATTGCCTTCCTGTGGGCGAATGTCGATGTGTTTGCATGGCAACCATCTGACGTCCCTGGTGTTCCGAGGGAGGAAATTGAGCACCATCTTGCCGTCTATCCTCATGGGAGGCCCGTCAAGTAGAAAGTGAGGAAGCAAGCCTTGGAGAGACAAGAATTCATTGCCGAGGAAATTAGAAAACTGGAAGCGACATGTCCGGTCAGAGGGGTGCTCTATCCAACATGGTTGGCCAATCCCGTCGTAGTTCACAAGGCGAATGGGAAATGGAGGCTGTGTATTGACTATACAAATCTCAGTAAAGACTATCCAAAAGACCCCTTTCCCTTGCTGCGCATCGAACATATTATGGACTCCATTGCCGACTGTGACTTGCTGTCATTCCTCGATGCGTACTCAGGGTACCATCAGATCTTCATGTCGAAGGAAGACAAAGAGAAGACCGCATTTATCACCCCATGTGGTACATACTGCTTCATGTGAATGCCTTTTGGGTTGAAAAGTGCTGGTTCAACATTTGCAAGATCAGTCCAGATTGGTTTTGAACCCCAGCTGCATAGGATTATGGAAGCTTATATGGATGACATAGTGGTTAAAGCCAAGGACAAGGCAACACTCATACAAGACCTGGAAGAGACGTTTGCAAATATGCGCAAGATCAACCTAAAGCTCAATCCCGAGAAGTGTGTGTTTGGCGTTTCATCCGACAAGCTTCTCGGGTTCTTTGTGTCTCAGCGTGGGATTGAAACAAACCCTAACAAGATCAAGGCGATTGAGCAGATTAAAGCACCAAAGCACGTCAAGGATGTACGCCCTCTTGCCGGATGCATCGCAGCTCTAAGCATGTTCATCTCAAAATACGCTGACCATGCCCTACCGTTCTTCAAAATCTTGAAGAAGTCAGGTCCGATGAAATGGACTCCGGAAGCGGAGGGAGCGCTATAGGATTTGAAGAAGTACCTCTCCTCTCCGCCAACACTGGTCGCACCTAGGCCACAAGAACCGTTGCTGCTATACCTAGCGGCGACGAATCAAGTGGTTAGTGCTGCGCTAGTGGCACAGAGGGAAGTTGATGAAGAAGCGACAATAGAGGCGAGACCGCCAAGCGACGAGCCACGTGGTGCTAGAAGGAGGGCTCGAACCTCCATCAGTAACTCCCCCGATAGGTCCTGATGCCGACAAGGCCGGGTCAGTACACATAAACGAAGCAGCGCAGGAGAAGAAGATAGCGCGGCGCCCAATTTATTTTGTCAGTTCCCTCTTTCAAGGAGCCAGGTTAGGATATTCTGGTGTGCAAAAACTACTTTTCGGTCTCCTTATGTCCTCGAGGAAGCTGCACCAGTACTTCCAAGCACATGAGATCACCGTCGTCACTTGCTTTCCACTGTAAAGGATTTTGCGGAATCCAGATGCCACCGGCAGGATTGTGGTGTGGTATTTGGAGTTGTCGAGGTTTGGTCTCAAGTTTGAAAGTACTTCAACTATCCAGAGTAGAGCCCTGGCAGAATTCATTGCAGAATGGACTCCAATGTCACACGAAGAGGTCCAAGAAACATCTTTTCTTGGCAAGAAAACTAAGCAAGAATGGGTCATGTATTTTGATGGGGCTTTCTCCCTGCAAGGGGCCAGTGCCGGCGTGCTACTTGTCGGACCAACCAAAGAGAACCTCAAGTACGTAATCCAGATGCACTTTCCCCGGGAGAGATCAACAAACAATACGACGGAGTATGAAGGACTGCTTGTCGGTCTCAGGATCGTGGCAGACCTTGCAATCAAGAACCTCATCGTCAGAGGTGATTCACAACTTGTCGTCAAGCAAGTAAACAAGGATTATCAGAGCCCATTGATGGAAGCTTACGTGGATGAAGTGAGAAAGCTGGAGGAGCGCTTCGATGACCTACATACAGAGCATGTTCCTCGTGCAGAGAACAACATTGCCGATGAGCTGTCGAAGCGTGCTGCCCTCAAGTTACCTGTGGGACCTGGAACTTTTGTGCTCAACCTAACTCAGCCATCCGTAGCATAGTCAACAAAGCAAGATAAGAGAAGAAAGTTGAATTCCGTACAATACTTCCCCACAGAGCTCCCAGGAGCCGCTGGTGTGGAAGTTGCTGGGAATGACGCCAAGCTTACCGGGGAGCAGCAGGCTCCGGCAATACCTTAGGTCTTCGCCATAGAGACAAACGATCCCGTGGTAGAAGACATGCCTTTAGTCCTTGTCGTCGAGCCCCAGGCTCCGGCGTGGGCACAACACATTGTTTAGTTCCTCCAAACAGGAGAACTCCCTAAGGAACAGGAGGAAGCGAAGAAAGTAGCCCGCCAGTCTAGTATGTACCAGTTTGTGGATGATGTCTTGTACAGAAAGAGAACAAATGGTGTGAAATTGAAGTGCATTCCTCGGGAGGATGGACTCAAGCTGTTGGCAGAGATACATGGAGACATATGTGGCTCCCACATAGGGTCAAGAGCACTGGTCGGCAAAGCATTCCGGCAAGGTTTCTTCTGGCCCACTGCCCTCCAGGATCCAACTTCTCTAGTAACCAAGTGTGAAGCATGTCAGTTCCATTCAAAGAGACTACATCAACCAGCTCAAGCTCTTCAAACAATCCCTCTCTCTTGCCCATTTTTGGTCTTGGGGCTCGATATCTTGGGCCCCTTCCCCCGTGCTATCGGGGGCTTTGAGTATTTGTATGTTGCAATCGACAAGTTTTCATGAAGTGGCCAGAAGTGGAGGCAGTGAGAAAGGTGACAACACAGTCAGCCGTCAAGTTCCTCAAAGGACTAGTATGCCACTTTGGTGTTCCTAACAGGATCATCACTGACAATGACACAGAGTTCATAAGTCGCACCTTCATGCAGTATGTCCATGACCTTGGCAGAAAAAACTGTTTTGCTTCTGTCGCTCACCCAAGGAGCCACGCCCAAGTAGAAAGTATGAATGTTGAAGTGCTGCAAGGGATTAAAACGAGAACTTTTGACAAGCTTCATAAGTGCAGAAGGTGCTGGATTGATGAACTGCCGACGGTTCTTTGGTCGATCAGAACGACACCAAATCGAGCCACCGGCCGGACACCCTTCTCCCTGGTGTACATGGCAGAAGCAGTTCTCCCCATGGAACTCAGATACGGGTCACCTCGAGTGCTCGCTTATGATGAGCTTGAGCAAGAGCAGTTGCGACAAGATGACGCAATGCTCCTTGAGGAAGACCGTCTTCGGGCTGCTATGAGAGTTGCATGCTACCAACAAGCTTTGTGTCGCTATCATAGCCGCAAGGTTCGTGCCCGAAGCCTTGAGGAAGGCGACCTTATTCTTCAGCGCGTTCAATCAGCCAAGAATTCCAACAAGTTGATGCCGAAGTGGGAAGGCCCTTATTGGGTAGTACGAGTCACCAAGTCTGGCGCAGTCCGCCTGGAGACCAAAGATGGCATTCCGGTGAGCAACTCCTAGAATATTGAGCATCTTCGTAAGTTCTAACCATAAGGCGCGGTTGCCTCCCACCCGGCAACCACCTTTTGTACAAGTCTTGCCGGCAAGGCATGTCATCCTTTGTACAATGCCAGGCGCAGACGTATGCATAGCCGAATAAGATCAAGCGTTCTGCAACCCTTGTCGATTTCCATGTCTACTTGTTTTGCATGTTTATCCGAGATATTGCATTACGCCTATTCCCGACAAGTACTAACGGACCATCAAGGTTGCACATCTCTATTTTCTCTTCTTTCTTTTTCTTGAAAGACAAAATGTTCTCTCGCATGCAAGTTTGTCGGGGTGGATGAGATGGTATGGACACCAAATAGGCAACGTCCAAAATTGGCATGTTGCGGGAAGGAGTGGAAAAAGTACCGCGACGGGAAGATAAGTTGCTAAACCCTAAGTGAATTTTTTCTATGAAGTTATTTTCCTTGGACGATTTCGACTTTCGTATGGGAAACATGCATGCTAAGGAACCTTGCCGTGACCGACGACGCCCTTGCTTTGTTTCGATTCCGCTCAACGCCTCAAGTGGCTGTGCTCGCGCCCTTACTTTGTTTCGAGTCCGCTCAACAGCTTATGTGGCCACACCAAGAACGTCAAGGTATCTTGCCGGCAGTAGCACCGCCAGCAGGCTGCTAAGGACCCGCTCCTCAAAGCGCTCGCGATAGGGCTACGCATGCCGACAAGTTTTTTCCAAAAAAGCGTAGGGAAGGCACCATGCAAAGATGAAATTAACAAGGAGAATAATACACGGTCATTCAAATAGGGTGAAATTTACATGAGATATCGCCTCTTCCTAAGTACATCTTTATTTGACTTTCCCCCCTAGGGGAGATTATAAGAAGAAAAGGATAGGAGGAGGCAGATTACAAGGAGAAAAATATAGCAAGGGGCCTCTGACGAGAGCTTGGCCCTCCTAGGCCAGCATTGCGCAGAGGAGAAGACCAATACTACGCAGACGAGAAGGGGGACCCCAGAAGCTGAAGTCCACGGGCCTGCCGGAAGATCCAGCTGGAAGATGAGCCAACACCCAGGACAAGGACCCCCTGACAAGATCGTCTTGCCGGGAGGGGGAGAGGCGTGAGGCTGGCGATGATGGTGTGGCTGACGGTCAGTCAGAGTCCAGGTCATCGTAGTCCGACTTGACGGCCTGGAGCTCGGACTCATCGTCGCTTTCGCCGACACCATCCTCCTTGTTGCTGTCGCTCGAGGAGGAACTTTTAGCTCCGCTCGAGCTCTCTTCGCAGCAGTTGAGACAGACGCCTAAGTGCCCATAAATCTTGACGGAGAGCAGATCGGCCTCCGTCATTTTTAAGAGAAGGACGTGCCCATCTTGGAGGTTGTGGGTGTGGGCAAAAGTTTTCTAGCCACGCCTGAAGAACATGACGTGGCTCTCTAGATACTCGACATCCACCCGCATGGCGCCATTGTAGCAGCCATGCGCCCGCAACCACAAAATGGCCGGCTTGGTGGTCTCCATCGCCCTAGCGAAAGGGTGAGGAAGGCGCAAATGGTCTCGAAGGGGACATCGCAGTTTGAGGACGAACTCCAACATTGCCCCCTCGGCGTGGGTCTCTTCGAGGAAGAGGCCTGGAGTCGAAGGGAGAGGTGGAACAGCACTCCTCCTCCCTCGGCCTCGGCCTCCACACAGACCACGACCCCTCGCGCCTCTCCCGCCACGTGCACGCGGGTCACCCTCCACCTCTACGGAGGAAGCGGTGGCATGATCCCGACGAGAATTACTCCATGGTGCAGAGGACGGTGGCCTCCCTCGCCCCCTATTCATAGCGAAGGGTGGGCACCACTCAAGGTTGAGAAGAGGTGGAAGGGAGAGCTCTGGAGGTTCACGCTCAAAGGGGAAGGAAGGATGGATGAGCATCGCCCTTGCTACCCCTCAATTTATAGGGGGAAACGCGGGGGCTGGCTCTCCCCTGCTCCAAGAGTCGCCGCCCACCTCCTCCAATAGCACCACCCACGATCACGGGGCAAACAACAACTGCCCCGTTGCCCCAATCCATGGCGCTTAAGTTTCTGCCACGGCCAGGACTTTAAGTCACGGGCGCCCGTTGCCGGCTCCCCGCTATGCATGCGGCATGCGTGGCGGAAATGACCTAACACAACAATTTAAATAATTGCTACCGCTCCGCACATGAATCCAACGACACGCACCTCAAGAACATCGTGGGGAGGCGCAGTAAGCGGAATGATTGCAACCGCAGGCTCCAGCCACGCATGCCCGTGCATTGTTTGGGCCTAGTCGCAGGCCCCGGGCAAGACCGTGCTAGGATGGCCTCCAAACCCCCGGCAAGGTGAAGCCCTGGCAAGATCCCGCCAGTGCAGAGGCTAGGTGTCACCCCACCTTGGCACGTGTCGAAGCGCCGAAAATGGAGGAGGCTAAGCGGTGCCGATGGGACGGGGTCCCGTCCCATCCCATAGACGGTTAGGGACACCTGATGGAGCATTAAATGTGCTTGTCTTGCACCGTCAGTTTTAGGTATGATAACACTATAGCACTGTACACCTCGTGTATGTACTGTACGCTGCTGTTGGGATCCCCTTAGTCATATAAAAGGAGGCCCAGGGCGTTACAGTGGCGGATCTTTAGGATCTTTTGACCAATCTTCTAGCTCGCACGCGTAGCAGCAGTCCTCGATCGCCCATGCATCACTCCTGTGGCTAGAACCCAAGAACACCCATAATACACAAAGCGGGATTAGGGTTTTACGCTTCTCAGCGGCCTGAACCTGGGTAAAATCCCCTGCGTTGCTTTTTTGACCTGCTCTTCGCGCATATTCGTCTCCCTGCCAAACCGAAAGGAGTCCTCTCGATCCCATAGGTGTTCGTCCCCCACGACACTATCTTAACATTAACAGTATTCAAGAAAGTCCTACATAATATAATGGAACAAAATTCATCTTGCAGGGAACCAAGAACAACAAAATCAGTAGGATATTTTATTTTCCCACACAAGACTTCAACATCTCTAACAATCCCATCTAGTGCTATAGTATCTCTATTAGCAAGCTTAATGGTAACATCAATGTCTTCTAATTCCGCTGGTGCATTATCATTCATAATTTCTTGATATACGGTTAATGTTAAGATAGCCATCACATAGGCCATGATAACAGTGATCTCCTATTTTAACAGAAACAACAGTCACGTGAACTATAGGTCTATGTTTATCTTTAGTATCAGGTCTAGCAATTCTAGCAGCTTCATCACAGAAATGAATAAGATGCCCATCAATATTATCAACCAAGAGATCTTTAACCGTAGCAATACTAGGTTTAACTTTAATTTGTTTAGGGGGTGTAGGTGTTCTAACATAGATCTTACGAACCACAGTTAAACTTTTAGCATGTTCCTTTATTCTAACAAGGAAAGGTGGTTTCTCAATATAAGCAGCATTAATAACAGGATCATCATTATAAGTAATATTTCTTCTTCAACTTTAATAGGTTCAATTAGTTTCACTTCAATGGGAGGATGATATTTAAACCACTACTCCTTAGGGAGATCAACATGACTAGCAAATGATTTGCAGAAAGAAGCTACTACCTCAGAGTCAAGTCCATATTTAGTGCTAAATTCACGAAAAGCATCGGTGTCTTAAAGGATTTAACACAATCAAACTTAAGGTTTATACCTGACTCCTTACCTTCATCGAGTTCCCAATATTCAGAGTTGCATTTAATTCTTTCCAATAAATCCCATTTGAATTCAGTATCTTTCTTCATAAAGGAACTAGTACAAGAAGTATCGAGCATGGATTGATCATTACGAGAAAGCCGAGCATAAAAATTCTGAATAATAGTTTCTCTTGAGAGCTCATGATTGGGGCATGAATATAACATTGACTTAATCCTCCCCCAAGCTTGAGCGATACTTTATCCTTCACGAGGCAAAAAATTACAAATATAATTCCGATCACGATGAACTAGATGCATGGGATAAAACTTTTGATGAAATTCCAATTTCAATCGGTTGTAGTTCCATGATCCAATATCATCACATGGCCAATACCATGTCAATTCCTTCTCCGTCAAAGATAAAGAAAAGACCTTCTTCTTGACATCATCCTCGGGCAAACCTGCAAGCTTAAATAATCCACAAGCTTCATCCACATAGATTAGATGCAAATCAGGATGTAGTGTTCCATCTCCTGCATAAGGATTAGCTAGCAGTTTCTCTATCGTACTCGAAGTAATTTCATAATAAATATTTTCAGTAGGTTCAGTAGGTTGAGGAGGAACTCTTTGTGCTTCCAGTCGAGGTGAAGATACCCCAAACATGCCCCTCAAAGGATTATTTTCCATAGTAACAAGTGATAGTCAGTTTCAGCACACTATATAAACTTTTTCCTTACCAAATTCCACTCACCAAAGGCGCTTCACTCACCAAAGAGTCTTGATGACCCACAAGTATAGGGGATATATCGTAGTCCTTTATATAAGTAAGAGTGTTGAACCCAACGAGGAGCATCAGGAAATGACAAGCGGTTTTCAGTAAGGTATTCTCTGCAAGCATTGAAATTATCGGTAACAGATAGTTTTGTGATAAGATAATTCGTAACGGGTAGCAAGTAATAAATGTAGCAAAGGTGCAGAAAGGTAGACCAATCCTTTTGGTAGCAAAGGACAATCCTGGACAAACTCTTATATAAAGAAAAGTGCTCCCTAGGGCACATGGGAATTTATGTCAAGCTAGTTTTCATCATGCTCATATGTTTTGCGTTCGTTACTTTGAAAATTTGATATGTGGGTGGACCAGTACTCGGGTGCTTACCTTACTTCAACAAGCATCCCACTTATCATTAACCTCTGTCGCAAGCATCCACAACTACTAAAAAAGAATTAAGACAAATTTAACCATAGCATGAAACATATGGATCCAAATCAACCCCTTACGAAGCAACGCATAAACTGGAGTTTAAGCTTGTGTCACTCTAGCAACCCATCATCTACTTATTACTTCCCAATGCCTTCCCCTAGGCCCAAATAATGGTGAAGTGTTATGTAGTCGAAGTTCACATAACTCCACTAGAGGAGAGACAACATACATCTCATCAAAATATCGAACGAATACCAAATTCACATGATTACATATAACAAGACTTATCCCATGTCCTCGGGAACAAACATAACTACTCACAAAGAATATTCATGTTCATAATCAGAGGAGTATTAATTATCATTAAGGATCTTAACATATGATCTTCCACCAATTAAACCAACTAGCATCAACTACAAGGAGTATTCAACACTACTAGCAACCCATAGGTACCAATCTGAGGTTATGAGACAAAGATCGAATACAAGAGATGAACTAGGGTTTGGAGAGGAGATGGTGCTGGCGAACATATTGATGGAGATTGAGCCCTCTTGATGAGAGTATCAGTGGTGATGACAATGGCTTTGATTTCCCTCTCCGAGAGGGAAGTTTCCCCGACAGAACAGCTCCGCCGGAGCCCTAGATTGATTCTGCCCAAGTTCCACCTCGAGACGGCGACGCTTCATCCCGAAAGCTCTCTTATGATTTTTCCAGGTCAAAACCCTTCATATAGAAGAAGATGGGCGCCGGAGGGCTTCTAGGGGGCACACAAGCCACTATGACGCGCGGCTAGGGGGGTAGGGCGCGTCCCCAGGCTTGTGACCTCCTGGTGGGTCCCCTCTGGTATTTCTTTAGCCCAGTATTTTTTATATATTCCAAAATAATTCTCCGTAATTTGTCAGTACTTTTGGAGTTGTGCAGAATAGTTCTCTCATATTTGCCCCTTTTCCAGTCCAGAATTCCAATTTCCCGCATTCTCCCTCTTCATGTAAACCTTGTAAAATAAGAGAGAAAAGGCATAAGTATTGTACCATAATGTGTAATAACAGCCCGTAATGTAATAAATATCAATATAAAAGCATCATGCAAAATGGACATATCACACATCTACGGTAAGTATTTCCCTCAGGTAAGAAACCAAGGTATCAATCCGTGAAGGAAGACCAAGCAATCGACACCTGCACACAAAGAACAAATACTTGCAACCCAACGTGCAAGAGAGGTTGTCAAGCTCTCAACGATAATAAGTTAGATTAGATTGTAGTAGGTTGGGCAAATAATCTCAAAAGAACGTAAAATAAAATAAGTAAACAAAAAGTGTAGCTAGGTATTTTTTGGGGTTTTGGATTTATAGATCTGAAAACAAAAGCGGCAAAAAGATAGATCGGAAAGCAATATGTTGGGAAAGTAGACCCGAAGGCCATAGGTTTCACTAGTGGCTTCTCTCATGAGTATAGTACACGGTGAGTGAACAAATTACTGTTGGGCAATTGATAGAAGATCAAATAATCATGACGATATCCAAGGCAATGATCATTATATAGGCATCATGTCCAAAATAGGTAGTCTGAAACGATTCTGCATCTACGACTATTACTCCACACATCGACCACTATCCAACACACATCTAGTGTATTAAGTTCATAGAAAAATGGAGTCATGCAATCAGATCGGTGACATGATGCACGCAAGATCTATTCATGTAGGAATAGACCCCATCTTGTTATCCTTAATGGAAACGATAGATGTGTGCCTTGCTGCCCCTTCTATCGACTGGGAAAGGACACCGCAAGATCAAACCCATCAAAAAGCACCTCTTCCTATGGAAAGAAAAATCGATCTAGTTTTCCTAACTAAACCAAAGATTTGAAGAAGAAATATTAGGCTATAAGTAATCATGCAAATAAGAGATCAAAGAAGACTCAAATAATATTCATGGATAGAAACTGATCATGAACTCAAAGTTCATCGGATCCCAACAAACACACCGCAAAAAGTCATTACATCAAATAGATCTATAAGAAACCATTGTATTGAGAATCAAAAGAGAGAGTGGAAGCCATCTAGCTACTTCCTATGGACCCATAGGTCTATGGTGGAGTACTCATGCACCATCGGAGAGGCACCCATGAAGACGATTCACCCCTCCGTGATGGTGTTAGATTGGATCTCGCGGTTATGGAACTTGCGGCGGCTGGAATTGTGTTTCTTCGACTCCCCTAGGATTTTCTGAATATTTTGGTATTTATAGTGCTAATAGGCGGTGGGGAGGCATCGCGAGGTGGGCACAACCCACCAGGGTATGCCTGGGGCCTCTGGCGGCCCCTGGTATCTTGTGCTCACCTAGTCCCTCCTCTTTGGCACTTATTTTGCCCACTGGATGTATTTTGGCCCCAAAAAAATCTCCAAAAAGTTTCACTGTGTTTGGGCTTTGTTTGGCACTGAGTTTCTATGAAGTAAAAAACAAGCAAAAAACATCAACTGGCACTTGGCACTATGTCAATAAGTTAGTCCCAAAAAATGAGATAAAGTTGCTATAAATGATTATAAAACATCCAAGATTGATAATATAACAGCATGTAACAATAAAAAATTATAGATACGTTTGAGACGTATCAGCATCCCCAAGCTTAATTCCTACTTGTCCTCGAGTAGGTAAATCATAAAAACAGAATTTTTGATGTGGAATGTTGCCTAACATGTTCATCACATATTATTTTCTTTTGTAGCATGTACATTTGGACTTTGAGATGGTTCAAAGAAATAGATTAGTTTTGACAAAGAGACTTTAATACTCAAGCATATCAACAAGCAACCAGGTCTTTCAAAATATCAACACTAAAGCAAGTTATCCCTAGCCCATCATGTTCAATCATTGAACCATTTATGAAACACACTCAAATATTAGCTACACCTAATGCTCAAGTATGATCATAGTGCCCCCTAGTTGGTGCTTTATAAGAGAAGATGAGACTCAAGTAAAAATAGAAATTTCATAAAGTAAATAGATATGCCCTTCGCAGAGGGAAGTAGGGATTTGTAGAGGTGCCAGAGCTCAACGTTTAAATTGATAGAGAAAAATATTTTGGGTGTCATGCTTTTCCTATCAACGAAAATGACCGAGAGCTTTCAATACCTTTCCATGCTAGATATATCATAAGTGGTTTCCAAACAAAAAATAAAGTTTATTCCTTTTTCCACCATTCTTTCACTTTCCATGGCTAGCCGAATCCACGGTTGCCTTCCATACCAACACTTTCCAAGGAATTTATTATTTGATAACATAAAGTAATTTTTTTTATTTTGGTACTGGGCATCCCTATTACCGCCATACTCTCGTGCAATGAAAAGTGAATAAGCACTCATCTTGAGAATAACACATGTAGCATGGAAAAACACCAGTCACCCCCTTCCGCTTCATGAGCGGTACGAGCACACAAAAAGGAAAATTCATTTTGAAAATTAGAGATGGTACATACAAATTTGCTTGGAATGGCATGGAAATACCATATATAGGTAGGTATCGTGGACTCATATGGCAAAACCGGGTTAAGGATTTTAGATGCAAAAGCAGTATTTCCACTTAGTACAAGTGAAGGCTAGCGAATAGATTGAGAAGCAACCAACCAAGAAACAAAATTACATAAGAGAGCATTAAGGATAACTAACACCGAATAATTCACCATAAGTAGGATGTAATTTCATTTCACAACTATTGACTTTCGTGCTTGCATCAAAAATCACAAACCTTAACATCAATATTCTTACAAAGCATAATTACTCACCAACAAAACTCACATATTACTATCATCATATCTCAAAACTATTACAAATAATCAAGTTTAATTTGTCCAATGATCTTCATTAAAGTTTTTATTATATCCCTCTTGAACATCTATCACTTTGGGACTAGTTTCATATATTGCCATTGCTTTTTGGCAAGCTCACATAAATTGAAGTGAAGATCATGAGCATAAAAATTTCATCTCTCAAAATAATATAAGTGAAGCATGAGAGGATTTCTTCAAAATTTACTAACTCTCAAATTAATCTAAGTTAAGCATGAGAGCATTCTTCAAACATGTAAAAGCATGTCGTGTTCAAAAATATATAAGTGAAGCAGTAGAGGAATTCCGTAGCTCATTTTAATAAGTGAAGCATATAGAGCAATTCTACCAAAGCATAGCATAATTTTGGATGTCTCAAATAGGTCTGTCCAGCAAGGATAAAAATAAAATAAAGCAAAGTCTCATATAATTCAAGACGCTCCAAGCAAAACTCATGATATGTGACGAATAAAAATGTAGCTCCAAGTAAAATACTGATGGTTGTTAGAAGAAAGAGGGGATGCCATCTAGGGAATCCCCAAGCTTAGTTGCTTGTTCCTCTTTGGGTATTATCTTGGGGTGCCATGGGAATCGCCAAGCTTAGGATCTTCTTACTCCTTAATCCTTCGTCCATCGTGATCTCACCCAAAACTTGAAAACTTCAATCACACAAAACATAACAAAATCTTTGTGAGATCCGTTAGTATAATAACACAAATTACAACTACAAGTACTGCTGCAAACCCATTCATATTTTATAATTTCTTTATATCTACTGTATTCTAACTTTACCATGACTTATACCCCCCCGATACACACCATAGATTCATCAAATAAGCACACAATGCAACGAAAACAGAATGTGACTCAAACAGAATAGCATGTAGTAATCTATACTCTAACCATACTTATCTAACTCTAAAAATTCTAAAACATAAGTAAAAAAGTAAATAATTTGCATATCAATATAGTGTTAACATTTCAGCTCATTATCGTGCTCCAGTAAAAAATGATAATTCGCGCACTCGAGTCAATGTTTCTGTTTCAGGTTCAGCATTGTTTCTACTCATCTTATGAATCATCCTAAAGGTTCTACTTGGCACAAACACTAAATAAAAAATAAAAATAAAATACATAGTAGTAATTGTGCAAACACTCAAAAACATAAGGGAGAAGATAAGATAAATTTTATTCATTGGGTTGCATCTAAACGATTTTAACTCTTGAGCATGTTATGCAAAAGTTGGATGCTATTGAAAGAAAATGCTCACTAAAGAAAATATTGATAAATTAGATAAAAGGATGTATAACCTTGCTAATAAAATTGGTTCAAAAGTGGGAGATGCTCTTAAAAAGTTAAAGGAAAAAGAACCCGAAGTAAACAAATGAATAGAAGAGAGTCCCGCTAGAATTGACAAGTTGGAAGAAATCTTTAGTAATTAAGTTTAGCTTTTTCTACCGTTAAGATTACTGAAAAAACTCCTATTAGTAAAGATTACAAATATACACATGTTCCTAAGAACATGGGTGACACTTCTAGTAGAAATAATGAGGATCTTAAAATGATTAGCATTCACCCCAATTTTTGGAAATTTATTTAATGTGAACCCACTAAATTTCCAATAGCATTAAAAGCATCCCAGGTGGGGCACATAAATAAATTCCCACCGGTAATTGTATCAAGGACAAATCTATACCAAGTGGTGATGCCCACATAAAAACTACGAAGAATAAAAAGTGTAGATTCCTTACGAATAGATCTATTATTAGCATTGTAAATCCTATACCAAGCATCTTCAAGATTCTCTCCGCCCATTTGTTTAAAGCTAAGAACCTCATTATCTGGGGTACACGCAATAATGGAAGAACTATCCATAGTGAAAAGATAGATAACCAAGAGATTTGGCGAGAAAAGGGCAAACAAAAACGAGGGCAAATAAAACGGCAAATTTTGTGAAGTGGGGGAGAGGAAAATGAGAGGCAAATGGCAAATAACGTAAATTGCAAGGAGACGACATTTGTGATTAGGAATCTGAGTGATGTTGATGATGTCTCCCCTATGCCAGAGATTGGCACGGTGAAGAGATCGCTTCTGCCCTGGAACGGCGCCACAAATTCCTCTGACGTGGCTTGAGACTGCGTCGGTATTTCCCCAAAGAGGAAGAGATGATGCAACACAGCTACGGTAAGTATTTCGCTCAGTTAAAAAACCAAGGTATCAATCCGTGGAGGAAGACCAGACAACTATGTAAACGACATGTGCACACAAAGAACAAATATTTGCAACCCGACGCGTAAGAGAGGTTGTCAAGCTCTCAATGATAATAAGATAGATTAGATTGTAGTAGGTTGGGAAAATAGATCTCACAAGAACACAAAATAAAAGAAGTAAACAAAAAATGCAGCAAGGTATTTTTGGGTTTTTGGATTTATAGATCTGAAAACAAAAGCGGAAAAAGATAGATCGGAAAGCAATATGTTGGAAAACTAGACCCGCGGGGCGTAGGTTTCACTAGCGGCTTCTCGCATGAGTATAGCCCACGGTGAGTGAACAAATTACTGTTGGGCAATTGATAGAAGATCAAATAATCATGAAGGTATCCAAGGCAATGATCATTATATAGGCATCACGTCAAAGATAAGTAGACCGAAATGATTCTGCATATACTACTATTATTCCACACATCGTCCGCTATCCAGCATGCCTCTAGTGTATTAAGTTCATGGAAAAATAGAGTAATGTAATAAGAAGGGTGACATGACATAGACAAGATCTATTCATGTGGGAATAGGCCCCATCGTGCTATCCTTAATGGCAACGATACATGCATGTCTTGCTGCTCCTTCTGTCACTTGGAAAGGACACCGAAAGATCGAACCCATCACAAAGCACCTCTTCCCATGGCAAGATAAATCGATATAGTTGGCCTAACTAAACCAAAGATTTGAAGAATAAATACGAGGCTATAAGTAATCATGCAAATAATAGATCATCGAAGACTCAAATAATATTCATGGATAGAAATTGATCATGAACTCAAAATTCATCGGATCTCGATAAACACACCGCAAAAAGTCATTACATCAAATAGATCTCCAAGAGACCATTGTATTGCGAATCAAAAGAGAGACAGATAAACACACCGCAAAAAGTCATTACATAAAATACGTCTATGGTGGACTACTCACGGATCACGGGAGAGGCACCCATGAACACGATGCACCCCTTTGTGATGGTGTTAGATTGGATCTCGCGGTTCTGGAAGTAGCGGTGGCTGGAATTGTGTTTCGTCAACTGCCCTAGTTTTTTGAATATTTGGGTATTTATAGAGATGATATGAAGTGGAGAGGTGTCCCGAGGTGGGGACAACCCACCAGGGCGCGCCTGGGGTCTCTAGCGTGCTCTGGTGTCTTGTTCTCACCCTGGCCCTCCTCTCTGGCACTTCTTTGGCCATTGGATGTCTTCTGCCCCCCCCCCAAAAAAAACTCCAAAAAGTCTCATGATGTTTCGTATTCGTTTGGTATTGATTTTCTACGAAGTAAAAAAACAAGTAAAAAACAGCAACTGGCACTTGGTACTACGTCAATAGGTGAGAAGGGGAGGGGGTTTTGTGTGGACGGGGGGGGGGGAGGTTTGTGGATGTGTCGCCGCTGTTGGATGTTTTAGTAGTAATGGTGTGGGTGGAGATTGTGGTGCACGAGGGATGGCGACGGTTCAAATGCCTCGACAACTAACATTTTACTATAGGGTCTATGCGGCGGACAAGGGAGGATGTCATGGAGTTGAAATACCGCTTCCACTTGAATTTTGCTAAAGGAACAGAGCAGAGCGGGAGCAACGAAGATCGCACACGGTCCAAACATAAGAAAGCGTGTACGTTGTAACGAAATGTCGTTCCATGAAACCACAAATTTTTGCATCGCTCAACGCGGTTAGCTCCTTCTAAGATTTCTCAAGGCGGGTTCATCTCACACGGTTCATCCTCAATTTCTGTCGCAGACGTGAAATTCATGCTAAATTTCCACATGCCCACAAATAGGTGACACAAACATTTGGCCAATTTTCTTTGCAAAATGCCTTATTTTATAGCAGATTAGTTGACATTAGTTCATATGCTCAGTAATTTACCAACAACTCATCAATTTACATGAAATTGAATTGCACAAAATATTCACTACGCCATGGATGCATACAAATGTCGTGCCTCCACCGTCTTCATGACCTTCCTCGGCTCAGAACAAGTATTTAGAGGAGCTTGTCAAGTCGATGAGCTCCACTGGTTCCACGATGGAGACCGGCAAGGCTACCTCAGCCTGAGCGACCACGACACCTCTTGCCAGGTCTGACCCTATCGATGAAGGTGTCGTGGTATCCACGTGGGCCATCGGGATACAGACGGGCACCGCCCCTTGCGAGAGCCGTGCCTCTGGTTTCCATGCCCACTGTTGCTAGAGTTACTGCCGCAGTTGCAAGGCCTGCACTGGCCTCCAACGCGGCTAAGAGGCATGCGGCAACCTGCACCGCCACCTTCTGGTCCTGATCCCTCCTATTTTTTGCATCTGCATCTAAGTTCCACTTCCTCCTCGCACTGTCCCACCGTTTCTGCTACTTCAGATCCCTAGCCACGTTGTGGATGGCATTCGCAGATGTGATAGACTATTCCACACTGACACTATGACGACGCTCGTCCTTGTCGTACAGGAACACATCCAGGACCGATTCCTGGACGGATAGAGCGATGTCCATCTACATCCGACGCTGAAACTCGGGGTCGGCATCGTAGTCACCGGCCGTGGTTGACGACTATTGACCGTTGACCGATATGGAGAACAGCATGTCGGAATCCTCTATCTCGTCAGCGGCGGCCGTGCCAGCTGGTTGTTTGCCGTTGCCCACCATGGAGGCGAATGCTGGAATCCTCTATCACATCGTCGTCCAACACTATAAGGACGATGCCATTCACATCTCCATGGTGGAGCACCGGTTCCATTCGGTGTGTGTGGTGGTGGTGGCGAGCTATTGGCAGAAAAATTAGCTGTTAGCCACCATTGGCAAGATCTTTTATAGGTCGCTAATGGGTTTGAGTTTTTACTCTGGACATTACCCCTTTGCATAGGCTAACGCTTGCGGTTGCCACCACTATGCAAGGCCGAATTTGGAGTGTACGAGCATCACACACGGTTAGAGTAGCACACTCGTGCCTGTTGGGGATACAATCACATACGGTTGTTTCATCACATTCATTTTCTATTGTACATAATACTCACTCCATCCCAAAATAAGTGTCTTAAACTTAGTACAACTTTGTACTAGAGGTAGTATAAAGTTGAGACAGTTATTTTGGGATGCAGGGAGTAGCATCTTTGGGGTAAATGACAAAAAACGCAAGAGAGGGTCAAAACATAACCATGCCCGCTAGTGGCCCAAATATATACTCCCTTTGTTCCTAAATATAAGTATTTTTAGATATTCCAATATTAACTATATATGTACGGAGTAAAATAAGTGAATCTACGCTCTAAAGTACGTATATATGACAAATACTCTACATATATAGTCCGTACTGGAATCTCTAAAAATACGGGCATCACCAGATATATAGTCTATACTATATATGTACTGGAATATCTAATCTACGGGAAAATACATGACAAATACTATACAAAAAATTTCAATGTCCTCAACAACAGTAAGGGACCAGCCTATGTGGATACTACGTTTGTGCACACATGATGAACCTATGCGGACATGTTGAATGTGGTATCAATGCTGCCAAGATAGAACCAGTAAGCTTGTTTCTTAATTACTATATTCCACTCCAAATGTATGTCCCATTTTGATCTAAAAGTCATGTAGTTGATCTTCGGACCAATGAACTCTAAACTGCTCGCCGCAGATGAATTGTTGTCTCTTAGGAAATTTATCACCACCTTCTTTGTGAAACACTATATCATGCCAACTAAGATCATCTCTAGCAGAGCCCGTATATAGCCGCGACCCTCAAAATAACCGCAAAAATATGGGTTGGCGCGGAATATCCTGCCCGACAAGACACCGCAAACATGTCTAACCCGTATTTTTTTTGCGGGGCACGGCAAAAGATCTCCCCCAAGCTTTAGATTCACGGGGTGGGAGGCCGAACTGAGCTCGACCCCTATCTGCAGCGATATTTGGTGCAGCTCCCCACCCGGTTAAAAAGATCTC
The DNA here is from genome assembly GCA_022496015.1 of Hordeum marinum. Taxonomy (NCBI): domain Eukaryota; kingdom Viridiplantae; phylum Streptophyta; class Magnoliopsida; order Poales; family Poaceae; genus Hordeum; species Hordeum marinum. The sequence continues at coordinate 182,908,979 of CM039677.1, read as the reverse complement.
CCCCAACATTTCCGCGTGGATTTTCCAGCTCCCCACCCCTCTGCCACCATTACCCCCGACACTGCCCGCTCTGGTGCATCTTCCCTGGCAGTTCTTCGCCGCCATGGATGACTCCCTGCCATACCCCATCACTGTCGAGGTCGCACACGCACAATCCCCTCCGATAGATCTCGTGTCCGGCCATGTTGGCCCCATCGTCACCAAAGGCACCATTGTGCTTGCTCGCAAGCGGTAGGGCAACGTGGTCGTGCAGGGTGGGAATCTGGTTGGCCCCGCCGGGAAGGCGTGCGCTCCGGGGGCAAACGTCGTTGCGTGATCCCGGCCAGTGACGGAGAAGGTCGGCAAGGTCTTGGGTGTAGATCAGAAGAGGATTCCGTCTAGAAAGAGGATTCTAACTCCTTCATCCACTCCCTCTGCCCCGACAAGAGGTTCCCTGGCGATGTCGTTCAACGGTGCTTCTTCCCCCGCTAGCGAGGTGTGTGACGAAATGGCTGGAAGGTATGCCTCTTTGGTCCCTTCAATTTTCTTTGCTTTTCACCATTGTTGTAGCCCGTGACTTGTTGTCACTCACTATAGTTGTGGTTCGAACAATGGCACTACCAAGTTCGTGAACTTGTTGGACACCAACACCGTTGACATTGATCAAGCCCTGTTCGCTACATTCGATTACAATGAAACGGAGGGCGGCGTAGATGATCACGGTGGTGAAGAAGAACTGGCCGAGGTAGATGAGGAGGAGTATGAGCAAGTGCAAGCAAAAAATCCAGAGATCAAAGAACTACATGATCTTGGAAGATCAAATCTTGATCAAGGCTTGGGGTGCGGTTTCTCTTGATGCTTGCACGAGTACGTCTCAAACCGCCAAGAGGTATTGGAAAAGGATCAAAGATCAATACTTCCCCATGATGACAAAGTATCCTAATAGGAATCCACTCACCTTTTGGTCACTCCAAGGGCGTTGGGATGTGATCAAGACGATTTGCAACCATTGGGCATCTTGCTTGGAACAAGTATGCAATGCACCTCCAAGCGGAACCATGGAATCTGACTATGTGAGTTCATTTTCATGTCCCAAGTTGTGCACATTATATTGCATCAAAGAATGGCATGATGGAGTTGGAACCGCAATGACATGGATGACCTCACCATAAAATGGCATGATATGGCAAGAAGAGATATCTTGAAGAGGAGATTGCTTGCGTCGGCTAGTACGTGTTGCAGTGCCGGAGATGTTTTCTCAACGGGGTTTGGAACCAATGTCTCTGATGCGTTCAGTGCACCAGCTGATGATTTCGGTGCCGGAGTTGGAACAAGTGTTGAAGGTGGACTCGGTGGTTGCGATGACCTTGATGGACTCGGTGGCATGGAGTTAACATCGACCAAGATGATGCCGGAATTGGTCGTCACTTTTGCAAGACGCCCTTTTGTGTTTGTCCTACAAAACTAAGCTTTTATTTGTGTGTGAATTGTGTTCTATTGTTTGGATTTGAACTTATTTGTCGGAATCAATGTCAAATTCGATAATTGGGCGTCTTCGGGTTGGGGGTCAACGCAACGACACCCGAGCAGACCCCACGTAGCCGACCCGTAAAGAGCATATTCATCGAATATCCTTTTTACGGGTCCGTTTTGCGGGGTCTGAGTCTGACCTCGCCCGCGCTAGCCCGCATATACCCTTTTCCGTGAACTGCAAAAGGCTTATGAGGGTTGGCGTTTTACGGGGTCTGCTAGAGTTTCTCTAAAGACGTTGTTGATTTTAGGATTCATACCCCCCAATAATAACTATGCATTCATAGTGTTATCACCTAAACATATACACACGAATGAATTGTTTTTCATGTGATCATGTCTACGTATTCAGTACACTATATGAATATGTACTACATACGTCGGTCTTACAGCTGTAGAATTCAGCTAGCATTTTCTCAATTGCATATTGTCAAGAATTATGATGAATGTTCTTCATGCGGACATTATTCGTTCAATTGCATCTTATGGCAAATTATGATGAATGTTCTTCATGTGAACACAATTTGTCGATCGCATATTTTGGAGAATTTTTTATTCGTAGGGTGATTCAAATGCGATATTTTACAATAACCTGGCCATATCAACACACACAGTTCAAGCAACTAAGTGTGTGCGATCCAGAATAGAAAGCACACACAACTCATAGAGCAACCGCCTGTGATCTACAGTAAAAGCACACACAACTCATAGCGCAACCACCTGTGATCTATAGAAAAACACACACAACACATAGCACAACCGCCTATGATCTACAAGAAAAGCACGCGAGATATAAACGGAAACATTGGTGATGCATAAGAAATCGGAAACGATTTGCTCCTCAATCGTTTGTGATAGAACCTTATCTCACACGTGAGCCAATAGGAAACCATGTCTGAAGCAAAGACAATCACACGCGTATTTTTTGGGAAACGTGTCCGATGATATCATGCACGGCAGAGGTTGCGAGGGAAATCTTGTGTGCGATGATGAAGATATCACACACAGTTTATAGCCTGGCCCATGTGGACTAGTTAACGTTTCACAAACGTAAAAGGTCAAGCATCGTTTGTTTTTATTGAGCAATTAGGCACGTTTGGATCATGATAGATGTGTGTGATTGATCCCAAATCCCACATGTACACCCAAAATATAGTGTGTGCGATGTGTTCCTGCACTCCATGGGATTACTTTTGCAGATCGTTTGTGTTTGTTGGTCACCATCGCCGACGGGGTTTCCGTGTCGTGTGGGATGGACCCCCCATATCTCCCACACATGCAAGGCGATAGTTTAAAACGATATCGTGGAAAGGGGTTAAAAACCGTTTGTATAGCACATCATTGCACCAATGTTGGGAGGGGGTGGCGCCCAACCTACCAGGGGCTGGTGTGCCCCTTTCTTAACCCATAAGGCCCTTCGGGGCAGGTGGGCCCCCGAAATCCTTTCCGGCATACCCGAAGAAATTCATAAAAACCCGGAACCTTTCCAGAACTCGAATATCAACTTTCCATATATAAATATTAACCTCCGGACCATTCTAGAGCTCCTCGTCATTTCTGGGATCTCCATGTATTTCAGATAATAGTCCACGGGAAAAATACTTGCATATCCTATTGAGTTTGATCTTCCTATCCCATCTCTTTAATTACATGTGCAATGCCTTTACTTTCCGCTGCCATACTTGTAGACATGCATGTGTAGGGCTATTAGACTCGCTAAAATAGTTAAAATCTGCCAACCAATTAACTTGGGAAAAAGTTAGGTTTTAAATTCCTACTAGTAGTCTATTCATCCCCCCTTTAGACACTCTTCTATCGATCCTACAAGTGGTATCAGAGCCTTGGTCTCTATTGCTTCGGTTTAATCACCGTGGAGGAAGATGGATGTGTCTAGAGTAGAGAGTTTGAGTTGTAGAGTGCCCATTCTTGATGAAGAGTACTATAGTCAATGGAAGAATGCCATGATTGATCTATTTGATAAATTCCATTTGACAAAATATACTGAAAACCCCTATGTGCTCCCTATTGATGAATTGCGTCCCACACACGAAGAGGAAATTAACATGCTTGGTAACCTAAGAACTGTCAATCTTATTGTTAGAGGTTTACCAAGATTCGTGCTTTCTCAATTGAAGAACTTTGCATGTGCCTATACCTTGTTGACTGATTTAGAGAAACGATATCCAAATCTTTCATTAGGAAATGTTGATGAAATTCTTCATAAAACTCTTGCTTTTCACAAAATGAAGCCTAGTGATTCAAACTTTGATAAATGCATATTTGAGCTTCGTGATCTTATACGTGCTAAAGGAGATTTCACCACTATCAACAACATTATCTTTGAAGCCATTCACATTCATAAACTTGAACATTGTCATGATCACTATTCTAACGAATCTCTTGTTCTTTATGACGAGGATTTCCCACTTGATGATGACAATGTGGAACATGGCTACTATGAATAATCTGAGTCTTTTGGTAAACTTTAAGGATTACATGTCTAGAGGAAAAGAGTGGATTCTCGACAACGGATGTACGGATCATATGACTGGTGATAAAGACATGTTTCAAGAAATCACGCCTAATCAAGGTCCTCGACAGTACGTGACCTTTGGAGACAACTCTAAGGGTAAGGTACTTGGCCTTGGCAAGGTGCCCATATCCCATGACAGCTCTATTCAAAATGTTATGCTTGTTGAATCCCTTGGCTACAAACTTCTTTCCGTATCTAGACTTGCCGACTTCGGTTTCAACGTGTTATTCACGAAAGTAGATTGCCAAGTGTTTCGTCAAGATAATCATAAAATGGTCTTTACCGGTTTCCGTGGAGGTGATCTATACATTGTTGATTTCACTAAAAGATCCAAGCCTCGCACTTGTTTAACTGCAAAATCTCCTAAAGGTTGGCTTTGGCATAGAAGACTTGGACATGTAGGCATGCGCAATGTAGATAAGCTAATCAAATATGATCATATACTTGGTGTTAAAGATGTTATCTTTGAAAAAGATAGACTTTGGAGTGCTTGTCAAGCTGGAAAGCAAGTAGGTGGAAGTCATACCGTTAAGAATATCATGACTACTAGGAGACCACTCGAGTTACTTCACATGGATCTTTTAGGTCCCAATCATTACAAGAGTCTCGATGGAAATTCCTATGGTCTGGTTATAGTTGATGATTTTTCCAAATTTATTTGGGTATTATTTCTTGATGATAAGTCACAGGTTCAAAAGATCTTCAAGAACTTCGCTCGCAAAGCGCAAAATCAGTTCGAAGTGAAGATCAAGAAGGTTCGGAGCGATAATGGATCGGAGTTCAAGAACACCCATGTAGATACCTTTCTTGACAAAGAAGGCCTCTCACATGAGTTCTCAGCTACGTACACACCTCAACAAAATGGAGTTGTTGAGAGGAAGAACCAGACACTCATTGAGATGGCAAGAACGATGCTTGACGAATACAAGACGCCAATACACTTTTGGGCAGAAGTCGTTGAAACAACATGTCATGCCACAAACTGACTTTACTTGCACAAGCTTCTTGGTAAAATGGCATACGAGCTACTCATCGGTAACAAACCTCAATTCGAATACTTTCAGTATTTGGCTCAAAGTGCTACATTCTTGATAAGCATCATCGTACTAAGTTTGCTCCTAAATCTCATGAAGGATTCCTACTTGGTTATGGATCGAACTCTCACACTTACTGTGTCTATAAAAACTTCACTCGAAAAGTTGAAGATACGGTAGATGAAGTTTGATGAATCTAATGGTTCGCAAGTCAAACAATTGCCAAATGATGTAGGTGGTAAGGATCCTTCGAAAGCCATTCTAGATCTACCCATCGGCAAGATTCGTCCCATGGAGGTGAAGGAAATTACTTCATCAACTCAAGTGGAAGCCCCCACTTCACGTCATGGTGAATCTCAACTCGACATGGAGGCATCCATGAGCGGTACACGACAAGAGGATGAAGAAGAGGAAGTGCATGATGAAGATCCACCACAACCACCTTCACCACCACCTCAAGGGAACGACACCTTCAACAACAACGAAGATGAACGAGATGATGATGAAGAAGAAGAAGCTCCACCATCCAACAATCGGAAGCTGACCCGACTTCGAGCTCAAGTGACCAAGAACCATCCCCTAAACCAAATATTTGGTGATATACAAACACGGAGAATCACACGCTCTAAAACCTTTCTAGCCAACTTTTGTGAGCATTATTCTTTCATATATAGCATTGATACTTTGAAGGTAGAACAAGCTCTTTAAGACACGGATTGGGTGAACGCTATGCATGAAGAACTTCACAACTTCGAAAGGAACGAAGTGTGGACACTCGTGGAGAAGCCCGAAGATGAACACAACATCATCGGAACCAAATGGGTGTTTCGGAACAAACAAGATGAAGACGGTCAAGTCGTGTGCAACAAGGCTCGTCTCATAGCTCAAGGATATATGCAAGTCGAAGGTATGGACTACAGTGAGACTTATGCCCCCATCACTAGACTTCAAGCTATCCGTATTCTTCTTGCTTATGCTAATCACCATGATATCATGCTTTATGAAATGGACATCAAAAGTTAATTTTTAAATGGTGAAATTCAAGAAGAAGTTTATGTTAAGCAACTACCTGGTTTTGTGAATCCTAAGAAACCTAATCATGTTTACAAGTTTCGTAAAGCTCTTTATGGTCTTAAGCAAGCTCCTCGTGCTTGGTATAAATGTTTAACGAAGTTTCTCATCGAAAAAGGTTTTGAAATTGGTAAATTGATGCAACCTTGTTCACTAAGAGAGTTCATGGATAATTATTTGTGTGCCAAATCTATGTGGATGATATTATCTTTGGTTCCACTAACCCTCAATTTAGTGAAAGATTGGAAGGTTGATGTCCGAGAAGTATGAGATGTCTATGATGTGTGAGCTGAAATTATTTCTTGGATTGCAAATCAAGCAATCAAGAGAAGGAACTTTCATATCTCAAACTAAGTATACCAAGGACTTGATCAAGAAATTCAACATGCAAGATTGCAAAGGTATGAAAACTCCTATGCCCACTAGTGGACATGTGGACCTTACCAGGGAGGATGAACCAGTTGATCAAAAGGTTTATCGATCTATGATTGGTTCGTTGTTATATCTATGTGCATCTTGTCCTGATATTATGTTTAGTTTTTGCATGTGTGCTAGATATCAAGCTGCACCTAAAGAGTGTCATGTTTTGGCTGTGAAACGTATTGTGAGGTACTTGATACAAACACCATACTTTGGCATTTGGTATCCCAAGGGATCTTCTTTTAATCTTGTTGGCTATTCCGATTCGGACTATGCTGGTGACAAGGTTGATAGAAAATCCACCTTAGGTACTTGTCAATTTTTAGGTAGATCTCTTGTGTCTTGGTCCTCCAAGAAACAAAACTCGGTATCTCTATCTACTGCCAAAGCTAAGTATATTACTGCTGGATCTTGTTGTGAGCAATTACTATGGATGACACAAACGCTTAAGGATGATGGAATTTATGTTAAAATGTCCATTACTTTGTGACAATGAAAGTGCTATTAAAATTGGACATAATCCTGTGCAACATTCTTGAACCAAGCATATTCAAGTTCGACATCATTTCATTCATGATCATGTTGCCAAAGGAGATATCAATCTTAAGCATGTTCGTACTAACAAGCAATTGGCCGATATCTTCACCAAGCCACTTGACGAGAAAACATTTTGTCATTTGAGGAGTGAGTTGAACATCGTTGATGCTCCAAACTTGAGATAAACTCCCTCGGTTGCAAGCAAGGGTATGAGATTTCTTGTTATATCCATATTCCCGTAACTCATTATCATATGCCATGGAATTCTATGCTCCCTTGCATTGCATCTAACCTTTTGCAGGTACTTGGAAGAACTTCATACCACAAGATTGCCATAAACACCAATCATAAGCAATCTTGTCATTACCAAGTGTCCATAACCCCTCTTGATGATGGAAGGAAGAAGTCAACAAAAACATATCCTTGACATATACCTGATGTTAGTTGCAAAATATTAAGTAGTATCATGTCGATTGGATATATCCATTGTTGTTCCTTGCATGAGCAAACTTTGTAGGTGACTAGTGTACTAGAACGAGAAGGATTGTTCCAAATTCAAGATGATCTTCATCAATCTGAAGCATCCTTAACAAGTTCACCTACGAGCAACGTCATCAACATCACTCAAAGGTATGTACTCATATCCTTGAAAAGGCTTTACTCCAAGTCACGGGCTAAAGTAACTCAAGTGATATGAAGACATCAAAATGCTTAATCATAAAATGGTAACCCCATTTTGAGCTTAAACGATGAGTATGACCTATGATCAAGTATTCTTGCTTGGATCCTAAGTCAATATACTCTAATATAGGTGACCTAGTCACCGCCAATCATTTAGTTAAGAATCTTGCATGGTTTGATCTCTATTTGCATGATCTCTCGTAACCACTCAAATCTTATCTATTTGATGTCCTTCGTAAAACTTTCACATTTTTCTTTTTGAAACTATTTCGTTTGTCTCTGTGAAAACAGAAACTTGGTCTCTCATTCGGAGTCACCGATATAAATAACTCGGTTCTACCGAATTTGCAGATGAGCTACACTACACAATCTCGGTACCATCGATTTATTTATCCCAGAGTCATCGATTTTCTTTGCTTTCGTAATGTGTGTTTCTTTAATGTTGTTTATTTGTTTTTGTTCTTGTGATATTCGTGTTCCTTTGATGACCCCTTCATTAAAAAACCTATATATAGATATTTAGGGGGAGAAGAACAAACAACACTTCGGGGGAGAAATTCTTTATTCAAGGATACCTAGCTCCAAGGAGAAGAAAACAAATATTTTCCAAAGGGAGAGAAGTTACATTCAATGATTCCCTTAGTCTTTTAATGAACCCTACATTCAATGACCCTTGTTCTCTAGGATCCCTTCCTTGTCAATGATCCCTGTCACTACTCCCAAGTTTAACCTTTTTGGTATTTTATGCCAAAGGGGGATAATATCAAAGCTTCGTGCTAAAGGGAGAGTTACATGCTTACGCAAAGGGGGAGATATGGCTTAGGGGGGAGGAAAATATCAAAAGTTCAGACTTATATAAACAAGGGGAGAATAACAATGTAGGGGGAGAAAACTACTTTTGGAGAATAGTCTCAAGTGAACAAAGGATTCCTTTTCTCACCCTATCCAATCCCAATATCTACATGCTAAGATTCAGGGGGAGACGATGTACTACCATTTTCATATCTAAGGGGAGAAAAGATATAATAGATTAATGCTAAAGGTGGAGACATATCAATCTTAATGATTATCATATTTTATATGTTCTCCATATCTTGGTATTCATTGAGTTCTATTGCTTTTGTTTAGTAGAATACTCTTGTGTTTCCTAACATTGTTTTCTCAAGTGTGTCTCTACTACTAGAATGCTCAAGAACTCAAGGTAAGTATATGCATCATATCTTTGATCAACATGATCTCTTGCTTCTTGCAAATATTGTTTTCAAGAGTGAAGTCTTGATCAAGGATATAAATTTCATTCACATATATTGATGCATATAGCCAATATACACAATTGTTTTGGTATTTCGTGTTCCATATCCATAACTAAAGATAGAGAACAACATAGAACTGCAAATAAAATATATTTAGTGATAAAGCAAACAAGCACACATGAGAATATTCACCCCACGCTATTGCTCCCCGGTAACGGCGCTAGAAAATGGTCTTGATAACCCACAAGTATAGGGGATCAGTTGTAGCCTTTCTCGATAAGTAAGAGGGTCGAACCCAACGAGGAGCTAAAGGTAGAAAAACTATTCCCTCAAGTTCTATCGACCACCGATACAACTCTACGCATGCTTAACGTTCGCTTTACCTAGAACAAGTATGAAACTAGAAGTACTTTGTAGGTGTGATATGATAGGTTTGCAAGATAACAAAGAGCATGAAAATAGAAACTAGGGGATTCTTAGATAAAGAAACAACTAAGTTAGTTTAACGAGTGTGGAAAAGTGGTGGTAGGAATTGCGGAATTGTCCCTAGGAAATCGATAACTTGACCGGTAATCATTATTGCAATTTTATATGAGGGAGAGGCATAAGGTAACATACTTTCTCTACTTGGATCATATGCACTTATGATTGGAACTCTAGCAAGCATCCACAAATACTAAAGATCATTAAGGTAAAACCCAAGAATAGCATTATAAGGTATCAAGTCCTCTTTATTTCCATACGCAAACAACCTACTTACTCGGGTCTATGTTTCTATCACTCACGCCACCCACCATAAGCGAATCGTAAGCATATTGCAAACCCTACAGCGGGGATCCCTCATGCTTGCGCGACATAGAGATCACCAATAATAAAACATGCAACTCAAACCAATCATGATTATCAATCAACCAACTAGACAAAATAGATCTACTTAGATATCATAGGATGACAACACATCATTAGATAATAATATGAAGCATAAAACACCATATTAAAGTAGAGGGTACAATAGGTTGCGGGAGAGTGGACCGCTGTAGATAGATGGGGGAAGGTGATGGAGGTGATGATGAAGATGACAGAGTTGTTGGAGTAGATCGCCGTCACGATGATGGCCCCGACAGTGTTCCAGCGCCATCGGGAGAGACAGGGAGAGCCCCCCTCCATCTTCTTCTTCTTCCTTGACCTTCCCCCTAGATGGGAAAAGGGTTTCCCCTCTGGTCCATGGCCTCCATGGCAGCGGAGGGGCAAGAGCCCCTCCGAGATTGGATCTCCCTCTCTCTCTCTCTCCCTGTTTCCTTCTGTTTCTGCACTCCTAGATTCTGGCATTTCACTTTTTGAAAGAACAACATGCTCCCTTCGTGGTTTTGATAAGTCATGACAACATACATTGTCTCTTGGACTAACACCTCTATCTAGTGTATTTCAGATAATAGTCCATGGAGAGTTGAGTTGGCAAAAGGATTGAGGAGATTGTGGAATTACCCCAAGATTCAAGGAAACAGGTGGGCCAAGCTTCATGCAAGAGGACTATACATTTTACATTTGTGAGAAAACACTTTGAGTCCATAGGAAAGCCAATACTATTAAAAGGGGGTAAGGTTTTGTTGGTGAACGAAATTCTCAAACGTGCACAAGTGATAGTCACCAAAAACATCCACAAGCTCTCCCACCAAAGTCTGTCTCTAGCCAAAGATGCACAATCGGTGCAACCAACATTCTTATCCCGGTGCCACCGATTCCAAACCCTAGATAGACTCAGCCAAACCCTAGCCACTTCGATGCAACCGATTCCAGACCGGTGCCACCGAGTTTAGGTTGCCAACTTTCTGTTACGCAAATTCACATTTGCGGTCCCATCGAGAATGTTGGGTTGGCGTCACCAAGATTGGAAATATGATCATTGGTCACCTTATCAGTGCAACCAAAAATCCTATATCGGTCTCATCGAGATTCAAAAGTTGCCACCTTTTGTTCACTTCGGTACCACCGAGATTAACACATCGGTGTCACCAAGTTTGACTTATTGTGTGTAACTGTTGGATTTTTGGGGATGACTATATATACCCCTTCACCACCACCCACTCAAAAGAGAAGCACTCAGAATTATTCCATGTCTATCCTACTCAGTTTTCTGAGAGAGAACCACCTACCCTTGTGTTGAGGTCAAGATCTTCCACTCCAACCATATGGATCTTGATTTCTAGCCTCCCCAAGTTGCTTTCCACCAATCCCAACTCTTCTACCAAGCCAAATCTGTGAGAGAGTGTTTGTGTGTTGAGGAGTCTTATCATCTTTAAGCACAAGAGCAAGGAGTTCATCGTCATTACTGAGCCTATTACCTTTTGGAGGGTGGTGCCTCCTAGATTGGTTAGGTGTTGCTTGGGAGCCTCCTACTTCATGTTGTGGATTGAACCAACAAGTTTGTAAGGGCAAGGAGATCGCCTACTTCATGAAGATCTACCCATAGTGAGGCTAGTCCTTCGTGGACGGAAGCCGTATGGAATAGTCAAGGTTGCTACTTCGTGGACCATGATGGGTGGAGCCCTGATGTCTAGTACACAACTTTCTTCTTGTAGACTCGTGTTGGGCCTCCAAGTGCAGAGTTTTGTAGGACAATGGCAATTTTCCCTCAAGTGGATGACCTAAGGTTTATAAATCCACGGGAGGTGTCAGATGAACGTGGTCTCTCTGAAACAACCCTGCAATCAAATAGGAATAAGTCTCTTGTGTCCCCAACACACCCAATAGAATGGCATATTGTATAGGTGCACTAGTTCGGCGAGGAGATGGTGATACAAGTGTAATATGGATGGTAGATATAGGTTTTTGTAATCTGAAAATATAAAAACAGCAAGGTAACTAGTAACAAAAGTGAGCACAAATGGTATTGCAATGCTTACAAACAAGGCCTAGGGTTCATACTTTCACTAGTGCAAGTTCTCTCAACAATACTAACATAGTTGAATCATATGTAAATCCCTCACATGCGACAAAGAGTTCACTCCAAAGTTACAAATAGCGGAGAACAAACGTAGAAATTATTGTAGGGTATGAAATCACCTCAAAGTTATCTTTTCTGATCAATCTTATGAGCTATCCCTATAAGTGTCACGAAGAGCCTTAGAGTTCGTACTAAGATAACACCTTAAGATACAAATCAACCAAAACCCTAATGTCACCTAGATACTCCAATGTCACCACAAGTACCCGTGGGCTTGATTATACGATATGCATCACGTAATTTCAGATTCATTAATCCAACACAAAGAACTTCAAAGAGTGCCCCAAAGTTTCTACCGGAACGTCAAGATAAGAATGTGTGCCAACCCCTATGCATAGATTCCCAAGGTCACGGAACCCGCAAGTTGATCACCAAAACATACATCAAGTATATCAATAGAACATACCATTGTACCACATATATCCCATCGCAAGACATACATCAAGTGTTCTCAAATCCTTAAAGACTCAATCCGATAAGTAAACTTCAAAGGGAAAACTCTATTCATCACAACTAGATAAAGAGGGGAAACACTCCATATGATTCATCTATATTAATAAAGCTCGCGGTACATCAAGATCATGTAATCTCAAGGACACGAGAGAGAGAGATCAAACACATAGCTACTGGTACATACCCTCAGCCTTGAGTGTGAACTACTCCCTCCTTGTCATGGAGAGCGTCGATGATGAAGATGGCCTCCGGTGATGGTTTCCCCCTCCGGCAGGGTGCCGGAACGGGCTCCCGATTGGTTTTCCATGGCTTTGGAGGTTTGCAGCGGCGGAACTCCCGACCTAGGTTTTGCGTTGGGGTTTCTGGAATATTTGACGATTTATAGAGCTGAGAGGGAGGTCGGTGGACTCCCGAGGGGCCCACAAGCCTGGTGGCCGCGGCCAGGGGGGTGGCCGTGCCCCTGAGGCTTGTGGCCTCCTCGGGAACCTTATGGACCAACAATGATGCTTCGTAGGTCTCTTCTGGTCCAAAAAAATCACCATAAAGTTTTATTCCGTTTGGACTCCGTTTGATATTCCTTTTGTGTAAAACTCAAAAACAAGGAAAAGACAGGAACTGGCACTGAGCTCTAGGTTAATAGGTTAGTCCCAAAACAATATAAAGTTGTGGTAAAATGATTGTAAAACATCCAAGAATGATAATATAGCAGCATGAAACAAGCAAAAAATATAGGTACGTTGGAGACGTATCGGCATCCCCAAGCTTAACTCCTGCTCGTCCTCGAGTAGGTAAATTATAAAAACAGAATTTTTGATGTGGAATGATGCCTAACATATTTTTCCATGTAATATTCTTTATTGTGGCATGAATATTCAGATCCATAAGATTCAAAACAATAGTCTAATATTGACATAAAAATAGCAATACTTCTAGCACACCAACAAGGTAGTCGTGTCCTTTTGAAATTGCACGGCCTTAGAAAGTTATCCCTACAAAATCATATGGTCTGGCTATGCCCCATATTCCCCACACAAAGTTTCTAAATCATGCACAACCCCGATGAACAAGTCAAGCAATTGTTCCACACTTTTGGTGTTCTTAAACTTTTTCAAATCTCACGCAATACATGAGCGTGATCCATGGATATAGCATTATAGGTGGAATAGAATATGGAGGAGGTGTAAGGAGAAAAAGGATAAGATAGTCTCAAATCGACTAGGCGTATCAACGGGCTGTGGAGACGCCCATCAATAGATACCAATGTGAGTGAGTAGGGATTTCCATGCAACAAATGAACTTAGAGCTATAAGTGTATGAAAGCTCAAAGAAGAAAACTAAGTGGTCGTGCATACTGAATATCCACTAGTTATATGAAAGTGACAAAAATAGGAGACTCTCTATCATGAAGATCATGGTGCTACTATGAAGCACAAGTGTAGAAAAAGGTAGTAGCAATTGTCCCTTCTCTCTTTCTCTCATTTTTTCTCATTTTTTCCTTTTTTATATTTTTTGGTGGGCTTGTTTGGCCAATTTTATTCTTTTGGGCTTGCCTGGCCTCTTTTATTTTTTGTAAAGTCTGGATGCTCATCCCAACTTGTGAGGGAGTCATGGCTTCCATCATCCTTTTGTCTCACGGGACAATGCTCTATTAGTGAAAAATCATCACACTTTTATTTACTTATAACTCGAAAGAAAAAGAAATTACAACTCGATTCCTATGTCAAAATATGACTCTATATGCAATATGAAGTGATGATGCAAGTCATAAAAAAACTACATGGTGGAAGTTGCATGGCAATATATCTCGGAATGGCTATGGAAATGCCATAATAGGTAGGTATGGTGGCTGTTTTGAGGAATATATGGTGGCTGTTTTGAGTAAGGAGGGTTTGGTGTACCGGCGAAAGTTGCGCGGTACTAGAGAGGCTAGCAAAGATGGAAGGGTGAGAGTGCATATAATCCATGGACTCATCATTAGTCACAAAGAACCCACATAATTATTGCAAAAGTCTATTAGTTATCAAACAAAGCATTATATGCATGATCCTAGGGGAGAGGTTGGTAGGAGTTAACCATCGTGCACTTCCGACCCTCACACAAAGGACTACAATCATTAAACAAATCATGCTCCGACTTCATTACATAACGGTACACCATACGTGCATGCTATGGGAATCACAAGCTTTAACACAAGTATCTCTTCCAATTCACAACTACTCACTAGCATGACTCTCGTATTACCATATCTATTATCTCAAAACTATATTCAAGGAATCAAACTTCTTATAGTTTTTAATGCACTTAATATGAAAGCTTTATTATATCCCTCTTGGATGCCCATTATGTTAGGACTAAAATCATAACCTAAACAAATTACCATTCTATTTTAAGAAACTCTCAAAATAATATAAGTGAGGTATGAGAGTTCAAAAATTTCTATAAAATATAACACCACCATGCTCTTAAAAGATATAAGTGAAGCACTAGAGCAACATTGCCTAGCTCAAAATATATAAGTGAAGCACATAAGCAAATGACAAGCTTCTCTCAAAGGATATGAGTAGTCAAACAATTAAGGAGATATGGGAGGCCTCTCTCTCCCTCAATAAATATTTTAAGATCTTAAATACTTTATTCAACATCAAGCAAAAGAAAAAATAGCACTCCAAGAATAGCACGCATCATGTGAACGAATAAAAATTTGGGCTCAACATAGGCTAACCGATAATTGTTGATGAATAGAGGTGGGACGCGTAGCATACCCAAGATTAGATGCTTGAGAGTTCTTAAAATATTTACTTGGGGTGCCTTGGGCATCCCCAGGCTTGAGCTATTGTATCTCATTCAATCCTCACATATCCCGATTTCACCTATTCTCAAAAACTTCATCGACACAAAACTCAAAAAGAACTCATGAGATAGGTTAGTACACATAATAATAAATCAAATCTTTATGTACTAGAAAGACAAGTTTCATAATAATTTTCAAACATTAGGTACTGTATACTATCATTTCCACAATTTATATCTACCAATATAGGATATGGAAACTATAGCATAAGTAGATAACAAAACTATGACAGCAATCTGTCCAAACAGACAGTCTGTAGGAACTTATGAAAACAGTGTACTTATGTAACTCAAACCATTATGAAAATTTAGTACATGATATAAATGTTATATGACAACAATTTGCAAAAAATTCAGAAACTTTCCACATTCCAGTAAAATATCAAAATTCAAACACTACAGCAGAAGTTTCTGTTTTTACCTAGCACATATCAAAACATGCAATGCAAGCATCCTAAAGGAAATTCTTGGAAATTTTTATTGAAAAACAATATTATAAATATCACCTAACATAGGACAAAAAAATAAAATGATGATCCAAGCAAAACACATATTATGTGACGAATAAAAATATAGCTCTAAGTAAGATATACCGATAGTGTTGAAGACGAAAGAGGGGATTCCTTCCGGGGCATCCCCAAGCTTACATGCTTGGGTCTTACTTTAATATTACCTTGGGGGTGGCTTGGGAATCCCCAATATTAGGTTCTTTTCACTCCTTATTCTTCTCATATCGGTGTCTCACCCAAAACTTGAAAACTTCAATCACACAAAACTTAACGGAACTTTGTGAGAAGGGTTAATGTAGTAAAGATAAATTATTAACTTTGGTACTGTCAAGACAAGATTCATAATTGTTCCCACATGATACCTACTGTATTACATCATTCACACGATTTATATTACTCAATATAAGCAATAGGAGCACTTGAAACAAGCAAACTATGCATGCAAAACAGAATCTGTCAAAAACAGAACAGTCTGTAAATATCCGAATGATCACCAAAGTTCCCCGGCTCTAAAACTTCTGAAACAATAGGAAAACTCTAGTAATTTGAATATAAATCTTTTCTAAAAATTTCAGTATTTTTTGACGCTCTAGTAAAATCAGATAATTCATATACTGGATGCAAAACTTTCTGTTTTTGCACATAATCAAACAAGGAATCATCCACACTATCCCAAAGGCTTTACTTGGAACTTTATTGAAATAAAATACACAAAATATGATTAGTACAGTAGCTTAATCATGTTAACACATGAAAACTTAAGGTAAAAGTGTTGGGTTGTCTCCCAACAAGCTCTTTTCTTTAATGCCTTTTAGCTAGGCATGATGATTTCAATGATGCTCACATAGGAATTGTAATTGAAACATGCAAAAGAGCATGATTAATATCATGACAATCACAATTAAGTCTAACCCACTTCTTATGCGTAGGGATTTTTTGAACAAACAACTTATGGGAGCAAGAATCATCTAGTATAGGAAGGGAAAACAAGCATATCTTCAAGAATTTGAACACATAGAGAGGAAACTTGATATTATTGCAATTCCTATAAGCATATGTTCCTCCCTCATAATAATATTCAGTAGCATAATGAAGGAATTAAACAATATAACCAGCACATAAAGAATTCTTTTCATGATCTACAAGCATAGAAATTTTACTACTCTCCTCATAAGCAATTTTCTTGTCATTCAAAATAGTGGGAGCAAACTCAACAAACTAACTATGATGACATACTTGATTGACATAACCACTTTGAATATTAAAATCATGATGAAAAGTTTCATGGTTACCATTACTCTTTATATAATATGTGTCATCACAATAATCATCATAGATAGGAGGCATGTCATAATCATAATAGTTTTGCTCATCAAAACTTAGGGGGCTAAAAATATCATCTTCATCAAACATAGCATCCCCAAGCTTGTGGCTTTGCATATCATTAGCATCATAAATATGCAGAGAATTCATACCAACAATATCACTATCATGATCATCACTCAAATATTTAGTGCCAAACGTTTTAATAATTTCTTCTTCTAACACTTGAGCACAATTTACCTTTCCATCATTTTCAGGAATTACATTAAAAAGATGAAGCATATGAGGCAACCACAATTCCATTTTTTTCTAGTTTTATTTTATAATACCCAAATAGTGAAAAACAAGAAACTAAAAGATTTGATTTCAAGATCTAAAGATATACCTTCAAGCACTCACCTCCCTGGCAACGACGCTAGAAAAGAGCTTGATGTCTAATACACAACCTTCTTCTTGTAGACTCGTGTTGGGCCTCCAAGCGCAGAGTTTTGTAGGACAATGGAAATTTTCCCTCAAGTGGATGACCTAAGGTTTATCAGTGCGCGGCAGGTGTAGGATGAAGTTGGTCTCTCTCAGACAACCCTGCAATCAAATAGCAAAGAGTCTCTTGTGTCCCCAACACACCCAATACAATGGTAAATTGTATAGGTGCACTAGTTCGGCGAACATGTGTAATATGGATGGTAGATATAGGTTTTTGTAATCTGAAAATATAAAAACACCAAGGTAACTAGTAACAAAAATGAGCACAAATGGTATTGCAATGCTTACAAACAAGGCCTAGGGTTCATACTTTCACTAGTGCAAGTTCTCTCAACAATACTAACATAGTTGAATCATATGTAAATCCCTCACATGCAACAAAGAGTTCACTCCAAAGTTACAAATAGCGGAGAAAAAACATAGAAATTATTGTAGGGCATGAAACCACCTCAAAGTTATCTTTTCTGATCAATCTTATGAGCTATCCCTATAAGTGTCATGAAGAGCCCTAGAGTTCCTACTAAGATAACACCTTAAGATACGCATCAACCAAAACCCTAATGTCACCTAGATACTCGAGTGTCACCACAAGTACATGTGGTCTTGATTTTATGATATGCATCACATAATTTAAGATTCATTAATCCAACACAAAGGACTTCAAAGAGTGCCCCAAAGTTTCTACCGGAACGTCAAGATAAGAACGTGTGCCAACCCCTATGCATAGTCTCCCAAGGTCATGGAACCCGCAAGTTGATCACGAAACCATACAAAAAGTAGATAAATAGAACATCCCAGTGTCACCACAGATATCCCATCGCAAGACATACATCAAGTGTGCTAAAATCCTTAAAGACTCAATCCAATAAGTAAACTTCAAAGGGAAAACTCTATTCACCACAACTAGATAAAGAGGGGAAACACTCCATATGATTCATCCATATTAATAAAGCTCACGGTACATCAGGATCGTGTCATCTCAAGAACACGAGAGAGAGAGAGAGATCAAACAAATAGCTACCGGTACATACCCTCACCCCCGAGGGTGAACTACTCCCTCCTCGTCATGGAGAGCGTTGGGATGATGAAGATCGCCTCCGGTGATGGTTTCCCCCTCTGCACGGTGCCGAAACGGGATCCCAATTGGTTTTTCATGGCTCTGGAGGTTTGCGGCAGTGGTACTCCCGATCTATGTTCTGCGTTGGGGTTTCTGGAATATTTGATGATTTATAGAGCTGAGAGGGAGGTTGGTGGACTCCTGAGGGGCCCACAAGCCTGGTGGCCATGCCCAGGGGGGTGGTCGTGCCCCCATTTCTTGTGACCTCCTCGGGAAGCTTCTATCTCAACAATGATGCTCCATAGGTCTCTTCTGATCCAAAAAAGGCACCGGAAAGTTTTATTGCGTTTGGACTCTGTTTGATATTCCTTTTCTATAAAACTCAAAAACAAGGAAAAAACAGGAACTGGCACTGGTCTCTAAGTTAGTAGGTTAGTCCCAAAAATAATATAATGTTGTGGTAAAATGATTGTAAAACATCCAAGAATGATAATATAGCAACATGAAACAAGCAAAAATTATAGATACGTTGGAGACGTATCAAGCCCTCTGTGGACTCTTGCGACCGTTACCCTTTGTGGGTTGAAGACTTCATAAACGTGGAAGTACGATAGCACCACCTATCGGAACCACGGGAAAATCCTTGCGTCTCCTATTGTGTTTGATCTTCCTATCCCATCTCTTTACTTATGTGTGCAATGTCTTTACTTTCTGCTTCCATACTTGTAGACATGCATGTGTAGGGCTGTTAGACTTACTAGACTTGCTAAAATAATTAAAATCTGCCATCCAATTAACTTGGGAAAAGGTTAGGTTTTAAATTCCTACTAGTACTCTATTCGCGCCCCCTCTAGACACTCTTCTATAGATCCTACACCGTTTCTTAAATATCCGAAGATCCGTAACTCCGACCAGGATGAAATTTTGAGGGGATTTTCCTTATAAAAATATCTTTTTGCGGCCGAAGGAAAGCTCCAACTGACATAAGGGGTAGCTACAAGCCCTCAGGGTGCACCCTACCACTCAGGGCGCGCCTGGCAGGCTTGTGGGCCCCTTGGGCACCGCCTTCTGTTGATTCCACTTCCCAAAATTCACATATATTCTAAAAAAAATCTCCATAAGTTTTTATCTCGTTTGGACTTTGTTTGATATGGATTTTCTGCGAAACAAAAAACATGCAACAAATAGGAACTGACACTGGGCACTGGATCAATATGTTAGTCCCAAAAATAGTATAAAAAGTTGCCAAAAGTATATGAAAGTTGTAGAATATTGGCATGAAACAATCAAAAATTATAGATACGACGGAGACATATCACTTCTCATCAACATCCGTATTAGGGCCGAAGTAAATACTAACTTTGTTTCGCTCATCATCTCCTAAGAACTTGCACAATATGTATCAAGAATATTTTGAAGTGTCAATGCATTCCTCCGAGCCGCTTCCATAAGTATTAGGGAGTCATCCGTGAACTGAATGTAATACCACATTGCAAGGACTAACTGGCCTATATAGCAAGATCATTTCACGATTTTATACCTTTGGAATGAACACAATCATGATACGGTTCCATCCTTTCGGGATACTTTGAGTGTTCACCCATTCAATAATTTTGCGAGTTAATTCATCACCCAACATCCTCCAAAAAGCATTTTAGAAAGCTGCATGGATGCCATCCGACCTTGGTGCCTTCATATCTCAATTTGTAACAATGCTTTCGTGACTTCTTCCATCGTGAAAGTAGCTTGAAGTCTACTGCTAATTTCATTTTCACTCTTATATTAACATTGTTCCTCAATGCTTCAATCTACAACTTCTAAGGTAAAGATCCCTAGGAAATAGAGTTTTATAAGGTTACTCACAAACCAGATCCTTCCACTGAGTTACATCATCATCAATACGATACTTGATAGTATTCTGTTCATTTTTGCGCTAGCAATATTGTATAAAAATTGTATTGATTTCACCATGTCGAAGCCAAGTAACCCTACCAAGCTAGAGGTACACTACTATAGGAAGGTCCTAAGATGACACATCAATTAGAGACCCTTCAACCAAACTATGTGTGATGTATCAATCGCTAATGGTATAGTTCTAGCTCCGTCGCCAATAACGCAAATTGTGTGCGATGGAGGATCCATCATATACGATTCAGAAAAGACTTACGTGTGTGATAAGTGCCATACAGTTGTTCCATATGAACTGTTTGTGATTAGTTGAAATAACACAAAGGGATATAGAGAACTAGATGTGTGCAGTAGAGGGCACATAGTTCATTATGAAAAATTGTGCGCAATGATACAATAGAACACAAATAATTGGGTATGACAAGATGTGTGTGATAGATAGCAAACAAGTGAGTAACCACAATCCTGTGCGAACACCACAAATAACATAGACGATTGCTGCTAATAACTTGTGTGTGTTGTGGGAAAACGCTTTTTGGTACACAATTGTTAGCAATTGATGAAATCATCACACACGGGTTTTGTACTTTAGTCTATGTTTACTGTGATTTTCTCAATCTTCACAACATCTCCGCTATGTCTACAAAACAACATATATACTTCTAAGAACATGATTGCATAACCAAAAAGAATACAAATCCATTTCAAATATTGTATCACAAATACTAGAAAACATTAGAAGGTTCAAATTCCACCATTACAAGGCCCAAATTCAAAAATAAAAAGGTTCAAATCGATATTAGAAATCAAATCCACACATCCCGCTGAGCTTGTTGCATAAGAATTTCTTGCTCCTCTATCCCATCTTGTCATCGCCTTGCTGCCCGAGGATTCCACTACTTGCTTCGGCACCGCACATGCGTTTCTTTTGGCCATGCGTCGGCTCAGGCGTCGGTGAGCCCATTATCGCGCGCAACCAGGCAGGTTCCTGCGCACATCCGTGCAAGCTTCCCGCTTGGATCATCGAAATCACCCCAAAAAACATCCTTATTAGGATTCCTTCTTTCCTAAGTTTTCCAATGATTGTGTTACCCAAATAGGCCACCATTTGCCTCCACTTCACCATCGGGTTCCCGCCACAAGCGAATGAGCATAAGAGCTGGTGCGTGACACATGCATATGCACACCTAGTGTAGCCTAGCCCATCTACCAAGCATGCCAACCCAACAAAGCACTGCCTACACCATCACCTCCTCGATGAGAAAAATGATCTACTGCAGGCGCAGTGACTTGTCAAGGCCAAGGGCATACCCCGTAACGCACCAGACAGTGGTGTGCTTCACATCATTGCCAGGGTTGAGCAGACTCTTGGCGCAGGGCGTGGCAGTACCGCCGAGTAACATAGCCACCTTAACGCCAAGAGGCCTTAGCACATCACGGAAGAAGATCATCAGTGGTGCTCCGTAGAGCAAAACATGCTTGTCTACATAGAGAGGGCATGTCACGCCACATAGCAAGACCAATGTTGGGTCGCAGAGCAAGAGGCACGAATTGCGATAGAGCAAGAGCGGTTCCCTCCCCACTTACCTGCCGTCCCACCCGACATGACATTGCAGATGTGTCCACGTCACGTCAGTAGCCCGATTTCTCGCCATGAAAGGGCAGCAATCCTCTGCGCCGTACTTGCACCAGAGCCCGTCCAAACCGTACTTGCAACGGACGCCGACCGCATCATTCGCATGGGTCACGCCATTCGCCTTGTCCACTGCCCCCTCGATGCCAACGGGTTGGTCGGTAGGCTCGAGCCCCTCCTTGGCCGAGGTGTCTAGATGGTAGTAGTAGAAGAAAACGACCGTCACATCCTCAAGATGGTAATCTCCGATGAAATAGCCAGCTTGGATATCAAGATCACAATCATCTGTACCACGAGCGTGTCTACCGCATGGACGAACGCATGAACGTGTTCGGGCAGATCCAAGAGCTTTCATAGATTAGGGTGATAGTTATGGATGCGTTTTATTTTGTTGAATCGTTTTGATGTCAATGACAATGTTGGCACAACAATCATAATATAGATATGTTTCAATGTGTGAATGATTTGTGTTCTATTGTTATGTTTCAATGTGTGTATTAGCTAGAGCCAGAAATGAGTACGAAAACAGATAGAGATGTGAAACTGATAATATATATTAATTGTTCAATATCTCAATGCATACATCGTACATATATCATCACATATACATGATGATTGTACTTAACTAATACGTACAATGAAGAAAAACTAAACTAGCAATAACCCCTCCTTGAGCGGGAATCAGTAAACTGACAACCTCTTGTTAGTAGCTCAATAGTGAATGGAAGCTCCCCAACATAGAGGGACTTTGCCGCCTCCGCCACCTCGGAGCACTCGACATGCTGATCAGGTTCTTGCTAGTGGAGGTGCCTGACCATGCAAAACATTTCACTCGGTGCCCACCGGAACTCTTTGGTGGTGGCACGCTCGAGACTATCGGCCCATGCCCATGCAATGGTGAGGTGCCTAGTGCCTCTGGCTTTCATTGTGTGGTACCAATCGTCTTCGTACACCCCCCGCCCCCCCGCTCGTTGATGCTGCCAAAGCTCCAGTTCCTCGTTTTCCAGTGAGGCACTAAGGGCATTCCAGGCCGCGAAGTGCCTGGCGTGCTCCTCTGCCCGCTCATTTTTGAACGCCACGTGCCTGGCTCTCTCAGTCGGTGGCAGCGCCTTCCACAAAGCTAGATTGTTCTGGTCCCAAAACTAATCTTCAATCAGTGGGTCTAGCGTGACCTCGTCTGGGGGCATGTAGGGGTCCTCCTTGTTGCTCTGTGCCTTGTCCTTGTGGGGTGGCGCCTCCTCCTCTGCTTGTGGACAGACCAACTGCACCATGGCAGAGTTTTGTGCGAGGGGTGGGGGAGAGAGAGAGGAGAGAATGCAGGTAGGATGATGTCTCAGCGGGAAGCATTTATAGGCGACTAGAATCTTGAATGACGCCAACAGTAAAACGAGGAGGGGGAGGGTGGATATTGCAATGAACGCGTCGTCGTTGGATTTCCATGGCCTCGGTTGCAAATGATTGCTAAGTCAAGAGTCGTGTGTGACTTAGGATCACCAATGATTCCCAATGCATGGCCACTTGGGATTAATAGCCCACGAAATTAGGCTTGCAAAACTCGAAACGCGAAATGGAGTGCCAATCATATGTGACTCGATTGTCTTACCAAATATTTTAATTTTCTATCCAAATGTAGTGGCATGCCATGTCATCTTGGTGACATGTATGTTAGATCATTTTCAATTATCTCAAATTTAAAAAACCTAGATTATTAATATGATTTTTGTGTTACAGAGGCAAGTAGTACATAAATATGATTTTCCAACCAGTTTTTACTTTATCTTGCATGTTCATGAATTTCAATTTTGAAGTATGGCCATTAAATGGGTATAAACTAACTTATTGTGTAAAAATTGCCAACTTAACTCCAATTTCTTTCAAATTTTAGGCCGTCGGTCGAATTCGTGCATTCTAACGATGAAAAAAACTAGGCCTAGTGAGGTAGCAACTAGCGGATCATCACCAAACTTGCCCCATGTTCCCTCTCGGAACCACGAGCCTTCGTGTGAAGCTCTGGTTTTTGAGAGGTATGTGTGAAATCTTATCTCGACGAGCAAATACTTTAACCAAGACATCTTGGCCCCCATGTCGGGAAATCATGCAGATTTTCATGTACTTTAGAGCATTTTTTGCACTTTTTGAATTTGAAAACCTAGATTCTCAATGCTTGTGTCAATGTCGTTACTCAAGATGTTTGGAATTCCTTCAAATTTATTGCATGGGGCATAAATACGGAAGAAATTAGTACAAGTATGATTTTTTTCTAACCGTTTTTTGCTTTATCTTGCATCTTCATGTGATTCAGCTTTGAATTATGATCATTAAAAGTCGTGAAACTAACATAATGTCTAAAAATGCCAACTGAATCCTGATACATGTCCAACGTATATATAATTTTTTATTGTTCCATGCTGATATATATTATTCTAGGATACTTTTTGGGCATTGATTTACCAATTTAAAATACTTTTAGCACTAAACTATTGTCCCACTGCCGAGTGTGAGTTGCTGTTTTCTGCGTGTTTTTGACTTCTCAGGTTTACAACACCAAATGAAGTCCAATTTTTAGGAAACTTTTTGATGATTTTGCTGGACCAAAAGAAGGCCCAGAAGCTTCGGGAGGAGGCCGGGAGCCGCACGAGGGCCCCACAAGCGAATAGGGCGCGCCCCACAGGGGGGGCTAATGGCTTGTGCCTCGCTCAGGCTTCTCCCGACACCCCTCTATGGACTATAAATTCTCAAATATTCCCAAAACCCTAAGAGAGCTTCGGAAACACTTTTTCCGCTGTCGTAAGTGTCTTTTTCGTCTGGAGCCCCTCTATAGCTCCGTTACGGCACCCTGCCGGAGGGGAGATCGATCACGGATGGCCTCTTCATCAACCTTGCTGCCCTCATGATGATGTGTGAGGAGTTCAACACAGGCCTATGGGTCCGTAGGTAGTAACGAGATGGCAATATCTTCCTATGTTGATCTTCAATACAACGTTCATCGTATCTTTACCTTGACCTATCCGATGTAATCCCTTTGTATGGTGTGTTCGTTGGGATCCGATGAATTCTGAGTTTGTAGCACAGTGGCTTGTAGATTTTATAGAAATAATATGCTAGCATTCTTCACTTATATTTTTTTTAGAGCTGAATAAATAGTGACGGTAATTTGCATGGGTCATAAGACTAGTCCAAAAATAATAGGTATTCAAGGAGAGATAATCAAATCCATCATGTAGAACATACAGAGAAATTTTGTGTTAATGACATTAATGTGGTAACATGAAAAGGTGTGAGTACACACATATTGCTTCATAGAAGTGTTGCGATTAAGAGGTGTTAACTTGTTATTCATCTAAAAATTAAAGAGGCATGATCATGATGTGCGAGTATTTCTATTCCTCGTTGAAATCCTAGTATTGTTTCGAGTTGGGTGCACGCGATGGTTAACTTCTAGCAACCTCCTCCCTTGGGGCATGCAAAGAGTACATTGATTTGTGATAATCTAATAAAACTTTGCAATAAGTATACGAGTTCTTTATGACTAATGTGACACCATGAACATACGCATCTCGACCTTCTCATATTTTCTAGCCTCTTTGGTACTGTGCATAGCTCATTCTCACCTCGAGGATCGATGCTACTTTCACTGGTGCATACAAAACCCATGACATGATACTGTCTGTTGCACATAAGCCTTATTATATCTTCTGCAAAACAGCCACGATACCTACCTATTATGGCATTTCCATAGCCATTCCGAGATATATTGCCATGCAAATTCCATCATCACTTAACATGACTAGTTCATTCATCATCATATTGCTTTGCATGATCATATAGAGCTGACATAATATTTGTGGCAAAGCCACCTTTCATCATGTTTTTTATACATGTCACGCTAGATCATTGCACATCGTGGTACACTGCTAGAGGCATTCGTATAGAGTCATATCTTTCTACCAGTTGAGTTGTAAGTAAATAAAAGTATGAAGATCATCCATATTAGAGCATTGTCCAAGTGAGGAAAGGATGATGGAGACTAAGATTCCCCCACAAGTTGGGATGAGACTCCAGACGAAAAATAAAATAAAAATGGGGGAGCCAAACGAGCCCACCATATAAAATAATATGAATGGGGGAGGAAAAAAAGAGAGAAAAGCCCACAATGAAAATAATAATAATAAAAAATATAAATGAGAGAAAAGGAGAGAAGGGACATTTCTACTATCCTTTACCACAGTTGTGCCTGAAAGTGGCACGATGTTATTCATATAGAGAGTGTCCTGTTTTGTCACTTCCATATGCTAATGTGAATTACCATTTCATAATATACTTGGCTTGTATATTCCGATGACGGGCTGCCTCAAATGCCTAAGGTCTTCATGAGCAAGCAAGTTGGGTGCACACCCACTTAGCTTCAATTGAAATTTCATACACTTATAGCTCTAGTGCATCATTTGCATGGAATTCCCTACTCCTTGCATTGATAGCTATAGTTGAGCATCTCCATAGCTCGTTGGTATGCCTAGTTTATGGGAGACTATCTTCTCCACTCTTTACCCCTATAATATTTACCATCATATTCTATTCCATCTATATGCTATGTCCAATGGTTCACACTCATGTATTATGTGAAGAATAAAAAGTTCATGCATATTTAAAAGGTGCGATCCAATTATATGACTTGGACACCGTGGTGCTTAACATTTTTATTGATGTGATGAAGACGGAGTCATTCCTTATGAATATAATAAGATGAATGCGAGTAAACATTCTTTTAGGATCGTACACTTTGAAAATCAATGATTTTGTTTCTTATACTTATAAATTTTACTATGTTGTTATTTGTTAATTCATCATTTCTCAATGAGCATACATACACAAGATTACATAATGGGTAGCATGTCAAACAAAAAATTCTATTTTTATGATTTACCTACTCGAGGGCAGGCAAGAATTAAGCTTGGGAATGCTGATACGTCTCCAACGTATCTATAATTTTTTATTGTTCCATGCTGATATATTATCATTCTAGGATACTATTAGGGCATTTGTTTACCAACTTATAATATTTTTGAGCACTAAACTGTCGACCCAGTGCCTAGTGCCAGTTGCTATTTTATGCATGTTTTTGACTTTTCAGGTTTACAGTATCAAACAATGTCCAATTGCAAGGAAAAAATTGATGGTTTTTTTGACCAAAAGAAGACCTGGAAGCTTCGAGAGGAGGCCGGGTGCCACGGGTCCCATGCCGCAGGGGGGATGATGGCTTGTGCCTCCCTCGAGCTTCTCCCAACATCCTTTATGGCCTATAAATTCTCATATATTTAGAAAACCTTAAGAGAGCTTCCAAAGCACTTTTTTCGCTGTTGCAAGTCTCTGTTCCAACCGGAGCCCTTCTATAGCTCCGTTTAGGCACCCAGTCGGAGATGAGATGAGTCAAGGAGGGCCTCTTCATCAACCTTGCTGCCCTCATGATGATGTGTGAGTAGTTCACCCAGGCCTATGGGTCCATAGGTAGTAACAAGATGGAAATCTCTCTCTCTCTCTCTTGATCTTCAATACAATGTTCATCGCATCTTTGCCTTGATCTATCCGACGTAATCCCTTTGTATGGTGTGTAACTTGAGATATGATGAATTCTGAGTTTATGTACAAATTATTCATGAAAAGTATTTGAGTCAAACCTAAATACTAAGCTTCTTATTTTCATGATCATCATAGCTTCATAATGCTCTCCAGTCTATTGAGATAGTTTGGCCAACTAGATTTATATGTCTTTGGTGGGAGTGGTGCGTTGTAGTAGGTTCAACCTGGAGAGTTTCTATATCCAAGTGACAGAAGGGGACAAGTTGCATCTTTGTGTTGCTGCTAATAAGTATAAACCGATGGGGTTTATTCATATTGATTAAGTTTACTTTGTCTAGATCATGTCACCATCGCATTACTCTATTTTACTTAATAGTCTAGATGCATGCTGGATAATGGTTCATGAGTGGAGTAATAGTAATAGGTGTCAGTGTCAAAACCGGCGGATCTCAGGTAGTGGGTCCCAAACTATGAGACTAGGATCGACAATAATAGGAGACGAAGGGGACACGAGTTTACCCAGGATCGGGCCCTCCTATGGATGTAATACCCTATGTCCTGCTTGATTGTACTGATGGTGTAAGGGGTTATAGAGTTGATCTACCTCGAGATCGTATGTCTAACCCTAGATGAGTTGTCCTCTCTATACCCTAAAACTCTCTGGGTTATATAGATGCCGAGGATGCCTAGGGTTTACATATGGTCGGTTACATGCCAAAGAGATAAACTTGCCTAACTATTACATCAGACATGGAGCACAAGCCGTATTTCCCGAAGCTTCTATTCCGGAGATTGGGCCTTCATATCCTTTAGTATTCGGTAAGTAGCCCTCATAGTCTGGCCCATAACAAAAAGTCGGCTATCCGAGGACCCCCTAATCCAAGAGTCCCTCAGTAGCCCCCGAACTTGCCTCCAACGCCAAGGGTCTTCAGCCCCGACTGCTTCACGAACAGAGTCTTTGGCTTGCGAGGTGAGTTCCTTCCTGCTGAATCATAGTTCAGCCTCCGATGACAAGTAGTTTCCCGCGTAATGGCATGTCTGAATACTGTAAATTGATTGGCTTTGAAGCCCAAACATCAGGGGATAAACAACGGCCCTCTGAAGACCTGTCTAATGAAAGGTTATGGCCCACCATGACTGCCAGACCAGCTGCATAGACTCAATTCGTAGTTTGAGGACGTTTCAATCATCACGATTTATCAATATATCGATCGTGTCCCGTTTTATATGGGATATACTTAACCACGTGCACGCAACGGCTCGCGCATCTTCGGAAGTGGAGGGATTCACAGTGCGGCGAGGGGAATCCACATCGGCGGGCCTCATAAAAAGAGAAGGAAAACCCCAACGACTTTTTCACGCTCTTCACTCGACTTCTCCACCTCCCATTCCCTTGCGCCTCCAGAGCACAGATCTAGGTCTCTCCGCCCCACCTTCTAGCTCAGCAATGACGGGTTCCAGTGTCTAGTGGGAAACTTCCACGATCACCAACAAGGACATACTTGACCTCAAGAAGGCCGGTTACCTCCCCGCCAACATCCCTCACCGCACGACGGAGGAGGGCCAAGTGATCCCCACCCGCAAGCTAGGCGAGAGGGTGGTGTTCATCCCCCGCATCATCAGGGGGTTGAGCTTCCCACTCCACCCCTTCATCAGGGGGTTAATGTTCTTCTACGGCCACGGATTCCATGACCTCCTACCAAACTCCATCATGCACATTTCGGCGTTCATCCTCGTCTGTGAGGCCTTCCTGCGCGTCGAGCCGCAGTTCGGTCTCTGGCTACAGGTCTTCAATATCAAACCCAAGTGTGTCGGCGGCAAGCACACAGACTGCAGTGGGGAAGTCATCGGCAAGCTCGCCCGCGATGGGTGGCCGTCGAGCACCTTCATCGGCACCATCAAGGGATGGAAAAAGGAGTGGTTCTATGTCACCGAACCATGAGAAGAGGGCCAGCTCACCACCACCACATTCAGATCCGGTCCCCCCACCAGACTGGCTTCATGGCCCGAAAAGGGCCTGGTCTAGGGCTCGGTCAAGGAGGTGACCGATCTGCAAAAGCGCCTCCACTCCCTGGTCGAGGAGGGCATCAAGCTTGCCGATGTGGTCCAGGTGATGCTCCAAAGACGCATCCTCCCCTGCGAACATCGGGACACTCCCCTGTGGGCTCGAGAACTCGAAGCCGACCCCAGAGTCCGGAACATCTTCCGCACCACGAGGGAGAAGCCGTGGAAGGCTCTCTTCAAATCGCTGAAGAGCTGGCCATACGAGGAGGAGGACAAGGGTCTGCACGCTGCCAAGCTTGATTCCGAGGTATGATATTCTCTAGCTTGGTCGGCTTTATTATATAGAGAATCTCTATATCCTCTTATCTGATCTGTTCTGCCAGAGATGGCATAAGAAGGCCATCAACATCAATAGTCTTACTCCTCAACCCGAAGACGAGAGGACCGGGCTATTAGCCAAGGTGCTCGTGGAGAAGCCTTAAGAGGCTCCCACTAAGAAAGAGAAGAAGAAGAAACCAGGCCAGGTTGGCCTTCGCATCAAGGACCAGCCTGACGCTACATCCGAAGACACCCTCGCCTCCACAAATCAGGAGGAGGCTAAAGAGGAGTAAGAAGAGGAGGAGGAGGTCGAGAGCGAGGGGGAGTCAACTCCCCATGAGCCAAGAAGAGAGCGGCGTCTTCGAACGCCCCGAGGCAGATAGCTTCTCCTGCCCTGAAGAGGGCGCGACAGGCGTGGGTGGTTCTGTCTGAAGACAGCTCGGACTCGAGCTCCGCTTCCGAAGACCCCGGGGAGGTTCCACGAAGGAGCCTAAGGGTCAAGCCCCCTCCATCCAGGTTAGGATCCGAAGACCCTCCTTCCAATAACTAGTATATTCAGAGTTTGCTAGATGCAGGTTATTGGTCCTACAGCCCCCCGCGCATTGTCCCCACCAAGGTAGTATCTGATGGGGAGACCCCGCCCGCCGAACTAGTAGAGAGAGGGGATGCCTCGCTCCCCACCACTCCAAGCACCACAAAGGATGCCATGGAGGTGTCGTCCCAGCCTACTCCAATGGAGGCGGACACAGGGGCGAGGGAGATAGCACTGTGGCCGAGGCTAACGCTTTGGCCACCGAAGACCAGGGTACAAAGACCCGCCCGGACATCAAGGAGGCCGGACGAGCGGGAAATCAGTCGCCTCCAAGGACATCTCTGGAGCGCACTATACCTCCGGAGGCACCGATCCAATCCCTAGTGGGTGATCAGGAAATCCGATCATCCCCGGCACCGCCGACCTGCAGGTGGTCGGCCATGAAGGAGGCTCTATCGAGCGCCTCCATCCCCGAGGATCACCGCACCCTTATGGGTGCGGTACTACAAAGCATCCAGTCCATTGACAATGGACTCAAGGAGGCCTTCAAAGGTCTCCTTGTGGGCTTTTAAGTAAGTCACCCAGTATTTTTAAAAAGATTTTCATTTATCTATATTGTATACATGACAGCCCCTGAGCCCTAGGTGAGGTGAACAAGCTCACCTAGGGGTCACATCTGAATCTGATAACGCACTAGAAGCACTATAAGTGTTCAGCATGCTAGAATAATTGATGTATGATTGGATTATCTATGATTCGGGAAGTGAGTGCCGATGTGATATATGAATTGTGTGTGGAATGTTGGCTTCGTCTTCAACGGCGGCCAAAACTGGTGACGAGCTGGATGAGCTACATCGGAAGCTCAAGCGCTTCGAGGATGAAGTGGAAGCCCTCAACAAGAGGTTCGACGAGGTATAGGGTAAGTACGGACTTAAATCTGAATACTTTCCCCCGAACACTGTCAATACAGGTTCCTTTTATATAATGTTTTATCATTTTGCAGCCTTGTCGAAAGAGAGGGAAAAGCTCAAGGCCAAGCTTGAACGTGCCAAGCACGAAGCGGCTGTTGAGAAGGCGGCGGCCAAAGAAGTGGCCATCGCACTCTCCACCCTATGAGCCACTAGCGATAAGCATCAGGCTCGTGTGGTGGAGATACACGATGATCTCAAAGACGCCATCAAAAAGTGCGAGGCCTTGGACCAAAGGAATAAGGCGGGCTCGGTCGAACAGTCCACCATGAAAGCCGACCTCCAGAAGGAGCGGATGGATAGGCGGTTCTACGAGGAGCAAGTGTGCCAGGCCAAGGAAATAGTCGATGGTAAGTCATACTCATTAAAGTGCGTATTCTAGGATAGCAGATTCGAATCGCTAACCCGGATGTGGCGATCCTCAGGCGCATCCACCAATCTCCAGAAGAGCGTGGCGGACGCCAATCAGCTGTTCGCTTTGCGGGGAGAGGAAGAGGAAGCTCGGATGTTCTGGGCACAGTTTGGAGCCCCCGAGCGTTCTGCTCTTCTGGTGGAGCAGACGAAACAGGTGATGGATCTGCACCAGATGGCAGAGCTGGCCATGAAGGACCTCTTCATCCGTTTATGGCCTCGAGAGCCACTACGAGGCAACTACTTCGGCCTGGTGTAGAGACTGATTGCTGCTACGCCCCGCCTTGACACCGTCAAGCGCTCCTCCTACATCAAACGAGTCCGGATGGCCCTTTCCAATGCCAAGATGCATTGGCCTGGGCTCAATCCGATGAAGGTCATCACCGACCCAGCACCACCTGATAAGGAGCACCGATGCCCCGAGCTATACTTCGATGGAGTGATGGAGAGTGCTCGGGTGATAGCGTCACAGTGTTCGGGTGAAAACATATTTGAATGAGCTTGTAACATGTCCGAACACTCATGATAACTTTTAATGACATTAGAATACCCTCTTATATGGTTTTGCATTCCTTTATAACTCCTATGTGGTTGCTTAATACTGAAAGATGCGAGTCGTGGCTTCAACCCCCACGTAGATACTACATGGGGTGTCTATGCCCATGCACTGTGTACCTTGACCGTATTATCGGAACACAAAATTGGTGTAGTGTGGCAGACTAGGCAATCAGACGATAGTGCTTTATTTCTTTCACTTAACCAAAGGTGTGCGAAAAGGACTACGGGAAGCGTATGATTAGCCACCGGGGTGTTTGCGATGTTCGGACGAACTGAGGCCGAAGCCAACATCATAATGTTTGCACAAAGGGCAAGTTCCTCGTATAACACGAAATAACCGCTTACGAGGATTGAAGTATAATACTTCTAGCTTGGGGTTCACAGATCAGATCGTGCATACTATGACAGTCCGTTTTCGGCTTTCTCCCCTGAGGTGCTTGATCGGACTATCCTAAAGCACAATCGCAGGGGTGCTCCCTTTTCCCTTTTAGCCGAATGAGCGAAACATAAAGGGGCAAGCAAAAGAGCCGGGCAACCCAACTTAATGACCAAAGACATAGTTTGGAACCGATGCATATAAAGTGAACGCGAAGACGCCGAACACGCGATAGTTAAGGCGGTTTGTGTTTGAAATCGAGCCCCTAGTCTATTAGGCGGTTATCTCGAGCATACCAAACAGGTTCGGGATAAGAGGGAGAAAAAGGAAAAAGTATGCACCAAAACAGTACAAATGAGGCGTACTTGCGCCACGCAATTTGCATTTCCTCAACAACTCTTATACCTCAGATTGCCGAAGCAACTGTTTACAGGTATGCGAAGGAAAATAATAAATAAAATTGTACAGGAGTTGTTGTACCAGGGGTCTTCAATTGGTGACCTGACGTCCTCGATATGCCCCTTGCTAGTTGTCTCCTGCTCTTGGATGCACCTTGATGGGTGTTAGTGCGGGCGGATCTTGCCAACAAAATCTTGAGAGGCTGTAGTATTATAGGTGAGCTTTAAGCCTTAGGAAAGCTCTTTTAGGAGCGCCTGCATCTTGTCCGAAGACATATTGGTGGTAGTAGGTCAGGGCAGCCGAACACCCACCTTTATTTCCCCACCGTTTCCCACGGAATTTTAAGTGTGAAGTTGTGCCTCCTCGGCACATACTTTGTTGGTCCAGAAATTGTGCGGTGGGGGGCGAGTCCCTATAGAGGGGAAGAAGAAGGATCCGAGTTTTCGGTCTGAAGCCGAACTTGCTTCCCAGCTTTATGTGCCTTTATGGCGGATATCGGAACTTGCCGTTCTTCTTTATAGCTGAATTCGGTTGCTAGGGATAGTGCATGTTCCTCAGTTCTAAGGGAGCGCTCGGTGTTGCCGTTGACAATAATGACCCCCTTGGAGCCTGGCCTATTGAGCTTGAGGTATGCGCGGTGTGGGACCATGTTGAATCGAGCGAATGCTGTCCGTCCAAGCAGCGCGTGATAGCCGCTGTGGAAGGGCACGATGTGTAAGATCAAGTCTTTGCTGCGAAAGTTATCGGGTGATCCAAAAACAACTTCCAGAGTTACAAAGCCCGTGCATCGGGCCTCAACTCTCGGGATCAATCCTTTGAAGGTAGTGCTGCTGGGTTTGATCCTTGACGGATCTATGGCCATCGTTTTCACCGTATCCGACTAAATTAGATTAAGGCTACTTCCTCTGTCCATTAGGACTTTGGTGAGGTGATACCCATCTATAATGGGGTCTAGGACGAGGGCCGCTGAACCCCCATGATGGATACTTGTCGGATGATCACGCGGATGAAAGGTGATCGGGTATGCCGACCATGGGTTGTACTTCGGGGCTACAGGTTTCATCGCGTAGACTTCCCGGAGAGCGTGCTTCCTCTCCTTCTTCGGTATGTGGGTGGCGTAAATCATGTTCACCGTTTTGACTTTGGGAGGGAATTTCTTCTGTCCTCCACCAATTGGAACCCGAGGCTCATCTTCATCCTCGCCGCGAGAGCTTTTGCCTTGGTCTTCGGGTGGTATCTTGCCAGCCTGTTAAACACCCAGCAGTTGTATTGTGTGTCATTGGCGGGCTTTTCCGAAGTCCCATGGATTTGGCAGGGCCTTTCCATGATCTTCTCAAGCTGAGTGGGTCCATTGCGATTTCCTTTCGGGGGCTTCTTCCACTGCCCAGGTCGAGAGTTGTGGAATCCGATGTTAACATCTTTCTCATCAGCATCACTATTATTGTGCCGACGCTTGTTCTTATTGCGCTTTGGCTTTGAGTTGCCATCCTGGGCTTCAGGTGCCACTAGAGCTTAAGAATTGTGGCTGCGGCTTGCCAGCCAGTTATCTTCACCCGTGCAAAAGCGGGTCATGAGGGAGGTAAGGGCAGACATAGTTCGAGGCTTGTCCTGGCCTAGCTGGCTGGCCAACCACTCGTCTCGAATATTGTGTTGGAAGGAGGCTATGGCCTCGGTGTCTGAATAGTTGACGATTTGGTTCTTCTTAGTCAAGAACCGATTCCAGAACTGCCGAGCAGACTCCCCGGGCTTCTGGACGACGTTGTTGAGATCAGAAGAGTCCAGTGGGTCGACATAGGTTCCCTGGAAGTTAGAGCGGAACGCATCTTCTAGGTCTTCCCAGCATCCAACGGAGTTTTCAGGGAAGCTGTTTAGCCTGTGCCGAGCTGGCCCCTTAATCTTAAGAGGGAGGTTTTTGATGGCATGGAGATCGTTTCCTCGAGCCCTGTGGATATGAAGGAGGAAATCCTCAATACAAATAGTTGGGTCCGTGGTCCCATCATACTATTCTATATTCACGGGTTTAAACCCCTCGGGGTACTGATGCCACATTACCTCATCTGTGAAGCACAGGGGGTGAGCGGTGCCTTTGACCCGTGCTATGTCGCGCCTGTATTCGGCGTCTGTATGGGTCCGGTTGCATTCCCGAACTCTGTTATTTTGGTCAAACCATGGTTTGTATTCGCCACGTCTATCAGGCGCGTAGTCCCTGGATCCATAGATGGATCTAGTACGGCTTGCTCTATGATCCAGGTCATCTCACAGGTCGAACCTGTCATTGGGCTCTAATGGATCCTTGCCTCATCTTCGGGGTACTGCCGGTATGTAACCGGCGTCGTTGGCCGTCCTGTCTCGACCATGAGGGGGCAGGTCCGGCTTGTCGTATGGAGTTCGGTTTGGAGATGGAGTATCAGTAAGTTCGTCGTGGAATTGTGGCAGCAACCTTCTCGGAGGGTAGCTTTTGGGCTGGTTTGACAGACTAGTGTTGTATACTTCCTCTGCTGAGAGGACTTTCATCCATCCATCATTGAGGTCGGCCTTTTCGGCTTTGAGTTGCCGTTCCTTGGCCTTTAGGCTGCGAGCCGTTGCAATGAGCCGCTACCTTATTTATTCCTGATCTTCAAGGTTGTTAGGAATGTATAGGTCTTCGGCTTCCGGTATATCTTCCTCCTCGATAGGGTGAAGGTAATCATCGCCTTCGGGGTCATTAACGGCATCGGGGTCGTTTTGATCCTTAGGTGCTACTTCTCAAGCATGTGTTGGTTTCCGTGAAGAGGAAGGGGTGATACAGCAAAGTATATAAGTATTTCCCTCAGTTGTTGAGAACCAAGGTATCAATATAGTAGGAGATACAAGCAAGTCCCCAATAGGTGTACCTACACAAAGAATGAAACTCTTGCACCCAACACTATAAAGGGGTTGTCAAACCCTTCACGATTACTTGCAAGGATGAGATCTGATAGAGATAGATTGCTTGAACGGAAAGTAAAACAAAAGGTAAAAATAATTCAGCAAAGTATTTTTTGGTATTTTTGGTTTTAGATCTAAAAGTATAAGATGGAAAATAGACCCGGGGGCCATAGGTTTCACTAGAGGCTTCTCCCATGATGCAACTATTACGGTGAGTGAACAAATTATTGTCGAGCAATTGATAGAAAAGCGAATAATTATGAAGATATCCACGGCAATGATTATGCATATAGGCATCACGTCCGTGTCAAGTAGACCGAAACGATTCTGCATCTACTACTATTACTTCACACATCGACCGACGCCTGCCTGCACCTAGAGTATTAAGTTCATGAAGAACAGAGTAACGCATTAGGTAAGATGACATGATGTAGAGGGATAAACTCAAGCAATATGACGAAAATCCCATCTTGTTATCCTTGATGGAAACAATACAATATGTGCCGCGCTACCCCTACTTTGTCACTGGGTGAGGAGACCACAAGATTGAACCCAAAACTAAGCACTTCTCCCATTGCAAGAATTACCAATCTAGTTGGCCAAACCAAACCAATAACTCGAAGAGACTTGCAAAGATATGAAATCGTGCATATAAGAATTCAGAAAAGACTCAAATAATATTCATGGATAATGTGAATATAAACCCACCATTCATTGGATCTCGACAAACACACCACAAAAGAGTATTACATCAGATAGATCTCCATGAAGATCATGGAGAAAGTGGTATTGAAGAGCAAAGAGAGAGAAGAAGCCATCTAGCTACTAGATGTGGACCCATAGGTCTATGGTGAACTACTCACGCATTATCGGAGGGGCAATGGAGTTGATGTAGATGCCCTCCCTGATCGAATCTCCCTCCGGCAGATTACCGTAAAAGGCTCTAAGATTGGATCTCTTTAGAATGGAGGCTTCTGGTGGCGGAAAAGTGTTTTCATGTCTTAGTCTAATATATAGGGAATATTTGGGAATTTATAGGCCGAAGATTAGGGTTAGGAGGGCTATCGTGGGCCCACAAGCCTACAGGGCATGCCCTACCCCCCTGGGCGCGCCCCTAGGGCTTGTGGCCCCACGGTGGCTCTCCTGCCTTCGTCTCCAAGCTTGGTGGTTTCCTTCTGGTATAGAAAACTCATTCCGAAGGTTTTATTCCATTTGGACTCCGTTTAATATTCCTTATCTGCAATTCTCAAAAACAAGGAAAAACAGAAAATGGCACTAGGCTCTAGATTAATAGGTTAGTCCCAAACATAATATAAAATAGCATATTAATGCATATAAAACATCCAAAATAGATAATATAATAGCATGGAACAATAAAAAATTATAGATATGTTGGAGACGTATCAGCATCCCCAAGCTTAATTCATGCTCGTCCTCGAGTAGGTAAATGATAAAAACAGAATTTTTGATGTGGAATGCTACCTAACATATTTATCCATGTAATATTATTTATTGTGGCATGAATATTCAGATCCATAAGATTCATAACAATTTTCTAATATTGAAATAAAAACAGTAATACTTCGAGAACACCAACAAGGCAGTCGTGTCATTTCGAAATAACATGGCCTTAGAAAGTAATCCCTACAAAATCATATGGTCTTGCTATGCTCCATCTTCCCCACACAAAGTATCTAAATTATGCACAACCCTGATGAACAAGTCAAGCAATTGTTTCACACTTTTTGTGTTCTCAAACCTTTTCAACTCTCACGCAATACATGAGCATGAGCCATGGATATAGCACTATAGGTGGAATACAATATGGAGGAGGTGCAAGGATAAAGGGAGAAGATAGTCTCACATCAACTAGGCATATCAACGGGCTATGGAGATGACCATCAATAGATATCAATGTGAGTGAGTAGGGATTGCCATGCAACAAATGCACTTAGATCTATAAGCGTATGAAACCTCAAAACGAAAACTAAGTGTCCGTGCAAGATGAATATCCACTAGTTATATGAAATTGACAAAATAGGAGACTCTCTATCATGAAGATCATGGTGCTACTTTGAAGCACAAGTGTGGAAAAAGATAGTAGCAATTGTCCCTTCTCTCTTTCTCTCATATTTTTATATATTTTTTGGGTGGGCATCTTTCGCCTCTTTTATTTTTTTTGTTTGGGCTTCGTTGGCCTCTTTTATTTTTTGTAAAGTCCGAATACTCACCCCAACTTGTGAGGGGGTCATGGGTTCCATCATCCTTTTCTCTCACGGGGCAATGCTCTATTAATGAAAAATCATCACACTTTTATTTACTTATAACTAAAAAAGAAAATTACAACTCGATACCTATGACAAAGTATGACTCTATATGCAAGATGAAAGTGATGTTGCATGTCATGAAAATCTACATGGTGGAAGTTGCATGGCAATATATCTCGGAGTGGCTATGGAAATACCATAATAGGTAGGTATGGTGTTGTTTTTAGGAATATTTGGTGGTTGTTTTGAGGAAGGAGGGTTTGATGTACCGGCGAAAGTTGTGCGGTACTAGAGAGGCTAGCAAAGATGGAAGGGTGAGAGTGCGTATAATCCATGGACTCAACATTAGTCATAAAGAACTCACATACTTATTGCAAAAGTCTATTAGTTATCAAACAAAGTATTAGATGCATGCTCCTAGGGGATTGGTTGGTAGGAGTTAACCATCGCGCGCTCCCGACCCTCACACAAAGGTTGACATTCATTAAAGAAATCATTCTCCGACTTCGTTACATAACGGTTCACCATACGTGCATGATACGAGAATCACAAACTTTAACACAAGTATCTCTTCCAATTCACAACTACTCACTAGCATGACTCTCATATTACCATCTCTTTTATCTCAAAACTATATGCAAGGAATCAAACTTCTCATAGTATTCAATGCACCTAACATGAAAGTTTGTATTATATCCCTCTTGGATGCCCATTATATTAGGACTAAATTCGTAACCAAAACAAATTACCATGCTGTTTTAAGAAACTCTCAAAATAATATAAGTGAGGTGCGAGAGTTCAATGATTTCTGTAAAATATAACACCACCATGCTCTAAAAACATATAAGTGAAGCACTAGAGAAACATTGCCTAGCTCAAAAGATATAAGTGAAGCAGATAGAGTATTCTAATAAATTCACGTTTCAGCGTGTCTCTCTCAAAAGATGTGTGCAGCAAGGATGATTGTGAAAACTAAAAATCAAAGACTCATATCATACAAGATGATCCAAGAAAAACACATATAATGTGGTGAATAGAAATATAGCCTCAAGTGAATTTACTGATGGATTGAAGGCGAAAGAGGCGATGCCTTCCAGTGCATCCCCAAGCTTAGGCTTTTTGGTATCCTTGAATATGGCTTGGGGTTCCTTGGGCATCCCCAAGCTTAGTCTCTTGCCACCCCAAGCTTAGGCTTTTTGGTATCCTTGAATATGGCTTGGGGTTCCTTTGGCATCCCCAAGGTTAGGCTCTTGCCACTCTTTATTCCATAGTCTATCAAATCTTCACCCAAAACATGAAAACTTCACAACACAAAACTGAACAGAAAACTCATGAGATCCGTTAGTATAAGAAAAATAAATAACCACTTTAGGTACTGTTGTGAAATCATTCTTTATTTATATTTGTGTAATACCTACTGTATTCTAATTTTCCCATGTCTAATACCCCCTGATACGACCCATAGATACATCAAAATAAGCAAACAACACAAAGAAAACAGAATCTATCAAAAACAGAACAGTCTGTAGCAATCTGTAAACTTCGAATACTTATAAAACTCGAAAAATTCGGAACAATTACTAAAACGAAGGAAATTTGTATATCAATCTTGTGGAAAATTTTGAGTTCAATTCAATGCTCTGAATTTTTTAGAAATTTCCTGGACTGAGCCCAAAAGTTTTTGTTTTTCAGCAAGATTAAATCAACAAGTACCATAGATCACCCCAAAGGTTTTACTTGGCTCAAACAGTAACTAAAACACCAAAACACAATTACTACATAAGTAATAATGTGCAAAACACACCAAAACAGAAGCAAAAAACAGAAAGCAAAATAAAATTGGGTTGCCTCCCAACAAGCGCTATTGTTTAACACCCCTAGCTAGGAAAAACGCAATAGATCTAGGTATTTTCATCTTTGGTATGCAATACATAAGTCGCTCTCATGATAGATTCATAAGGTAATTTTATTTTCTTTCTAGGAAAGTTTTCCATGTCTTTCCTTAATGGAAATTGGAATCTAGTATTCCCTTCCTTCATATCAATAATTGCACCAATCATTCTAAGGAGAGGTCTACCAAGAATAATAGGACATGTAGGATTGCACTCTATATCAAGAACAATGAAATCTACAGGCACATAATTCCTATTTGCAACAATAAGAACATCATTAATCCTTCCCATAGGTTTGTTTATTGTGGAATCCGCCAGATGCAAATTTAAGGAACAATCATCAAACTCACGGAAAACTAGCACATCACATAAAGTTTTTGGAATCGTGGAAAGGCTAGCATCCAAATCACACAAAGCATGGAACTCATAATCATTAATGTTAATCTTAATAGTAGGTTGCCACTCAGCATATAGCTTTCTAAGTATACAAACTTCCAACTCAAGTTTTTCTTCAAAAGATTTCATCATAGCATCAACAATATGTTTAGTAAAAGCTTTGTTTTGATTATA
This sequence comes from Hordeum marinum, assembly GCA_022496015.1. Classification (NCBI taxonomy): domain Eukaryota; kingdom Viridiplantae; phylum Streptophyta; class Magnoliopsida; order Poales; family Poaceae; genus Hordeum; species Hordeum marinum. Next base: position 182,867,942 of record CM039677.1, on the reverse strand, counting down.
AGCACGCGGAGAGTTCAACATGGATTGCAACAAGGAAATACATTCAATCAAAGATCAGCTTTCGTGATTAAAGTCCTTCAAATCCAAAAGAGTGGGTTCATTGCTATTTAAAGTTTTGACCTCTTCAATCCCACTTTTATTAACAAGATCTATAAACTCCGAATCATCGGGACTCCTCTTAACTAAAGTTGACTCATCTCCAGTCCCATCTTTATCAAGATTAACATTCAAAAACAAAGATTCAATAGGAGTCACATCAATCACTTTAAGATCTTCATCAATATTATCACGAGAACACAGTTTTTCAATCCATTCACGCTTAGCACGTATTCTAGTGGTTCTTTCCTTACACTCGTCAATAGAAATTCTCATAGCTTTTGAATATTCATTAATATCGTGCTTGTGTGGAATAGATATAATTTTTAAAGAATCAATCTCAAGAGAAATTCTATCAACGTTCCAAGCCAAATCATCAATCTTGATTAATTTTTCTTCAATCATAGCATTGAAACCTTTTTGCATAGTAATGAATTCTTTAATATTATTCTTAAGATGAGAGGGCATCTTATTATAATTTCCATAAGAATTGCTGTAGGAATTACCATAATTTTTAGAGGAATTACTAGGAAACAACCTAGCATTGAAATTACCTCTATAAGCGTTATTACCAAAAAAAATCCTACCAACAAAACTCACATCCATAGATTCATTATTATTTCCAATCAAAGAAGACAAAGGAATATCATTAGGATCAATAGGAGCACTATTACTAGCAAACAATTTCATCAATTCATCCATCTTTTCACTCAAAGTATTAATCTCTTCAATAGCATGCACTTTTTTACTAGTAGGAGATCTTTTGGTGTGCCATTGAGAGTAATTTGCCATAATATTATCTAGGAGTTTAGTAGCTTCTCCTAATGTGATTTCCACAAAAGTACCATCCGCGGCGGAATCTAAGAGATTCCTAGAAGCAAAATACAATCTAGCATAGAAAATTTGTATAATTATCCATAAACTCGAACCATGCGCGGGGCAATTCCTAATCATAAGTTTCATCCTTTCCCAAGATTGTGCAACATGCTCATGATAAAGTTGCTTAAAGTTCATTATATCATTCCTAAGGGAGATGATTTTAGCGGGCAGAAAGTACTTGGAAATAAAAGCATCTTTACACTTATTCCATGCATCAATACTATTTTTAGGCAAAGATGAAAACCAAGTTTTAGCATGATCTCGTAGGGACAATGGGAATAGCTTCAATTTAACAATTCATTATCCACATCTTTCTTCTTTTGCATATCACACAACTCCACGAAAGTATTTAGATGGGATGCGGTATCTTCATTAGCAAGGCCAGAAAATTGTTCTTTCATAAAAAGATTGAGCAAAGCAACATTAGTTTCATAAGATTCTGCACTAGTGGCGGGAGCAATCGGAGTACTAATAAAATCATTATTATTAGTATTGGAAAAATCACACAACTTTGTATTCTCTTGAGTCATTGTGACAAAGCAAGCAATCTAGCACAAAATAAAGCAAAAAAGAAAACAAAAAGACGAACGAAAAAGGGCGAATAAAAAGGCAAATCTTTTTGGTATTTTCTGAAAATCATTTTAGAAGTGGGGGAGAGGAAAACGAGAAGAAAATGGAAAATAATGTAAATGCAAGATATGAGTTTGTGATAGGTACTTGGTAGGCTTCATGTAGATCGGCAACGGCGCCAGAAATCGGCAAGTTGACGGGAGAGTTCTTATCCTGACTTGCTTTGTATCTCCCCGGCAATGATGCTAGAAATCCTTCTTGCTACTTCTCGAGCATGCGTTGGTTTCCGTGAAGATGAACGGGTGATGAAGAAAAGTAGATAAGTATTTCCCTCAGTTGTTGACAACCAAGGTATCAATCTAGTAGGAGATACAAGCAAGTTCCCAATAGGTGTACCTATGCAAAGAATCAAACTCTTGCACCCAACGCTATAAAGGGGTTGTTAATCCTTTCACGATTACTTGCAAGGATGAGATCTGATAGAGATAGATTACTTGAACAGAAAGTAAAACAAAAGGTAAAAACAATGCAACAAAGTATTTTTTGGTATTTTTTGTTTTAGATCTGAAAGTATAAGATGGAAAATAGACCTGGGGGCCATATGTGTCACTAGAGGCTTCTCTCATGATGGCAAGTATTACGGTGGGTGAACAAATTACTGTCGAGCAATTGACAGAAAAGAGAATAATTATGACGATATCCAAGGCAATGATTATGCATATAGGAATCACTTCTGTGTCAAGTACACCAAAACAATTCTGCATCTACTACTATTACTCCACACATCGATCGACTCCTGCCTGCATCTAGAGGGATAAACTCAAGCAATATGATGAAAACCCCATCTCGTTATCCTTGATAACAATAATACAATACGTGCCTCACTACCCCTACTTTGTCACTAGGTGAGGACACCGAAAGATTGAACCCAAAACTAAGCACTTCTCCCACTGCAAGAATTACCAATCTAGTTGGCCAAACCAAACCAATAACTCAAAGTGACTTGCAAAGATATGAAATCATGCATATAAGAATTCAGAAAGGACTCAAATAATATTCATGGATAATCTGAATATAAACCCACAATTCATCGGATCTCGACAAACACACCGCACAAGAGTATTACATCGAATAGATCTCCATGAAGATCATGGAGAACATGGTATTGAAGAGCAAAGACAGAGAAGAAGCCATCTAGCTACTAGCTATGGACCCGAAGGTCTGTGCTGAACTACTCACGCATCATTAGAGGGGCAACGGAGTTGATGTAGATGCCCTCCGTGATCGAATCCCCCTCCGACAGATTACCGGAAAAGGCTCCAAGATTGGATCTCTCGGGAACGGAGGCTTCTGGCGGCGGAAAAGTGTTTTTGTGTCTCATTCTAATATATAGGGAATATTTGGGAATTTATAAGCCGAAGATTAGGGTTAGGAGGGCTGCCATGGGACCACAAGCCTGCAGGGCACAGCCTACCCCCCTGGGCGTGTCCCTAGGGCTTGTGGCCCCATGGTGGCTCTCCTGCCTTGGTCTCCAAGCTTAGTGGTTTCCTTCCGGTCCAGAAAAAAATCATTCCAAAGGTTTTATTCCATTTGGACTCCGTTTAATATTCCTTATCTGCAATTCTCAAAAACAAGGGGAAAACAGAAACTGGCACTACGCTCTAGATTAATAGGTTAGCCTCAATAATAATATAAAATAGCATATTAATGCATATAAAGCATCCACAACAGATAATATAATAGCATGGAACAGTCAAAAATTATAGATACGTTGGATACATATCACAGGCTCTTCCAGACACTCAAACGGGTGCTTAGGGATATCGGGATTGTCATGATCGGCGGGGGCATTACCTTCCCTGTTGTTTATAATAGCTCTTCTTCCCTTTTTTTTCTTTTGGGCCGTTTATGCGATTTTTGGCGCCTTGATGGCGCATCGCCCGATTTGTCACCGTCGTTGTGAGGTGTGTTGTCGCCGTTGGTGGAAGGAGTACCACCACGTAGACATCACATGTAGAAGTGGCGGTCCAATTTTCAGTGTTAACAAGAGTGGGAGCACGGTCCTCTTCATCCATGTATTCTGCCTCCTCGGAGGCATAGTCTAGCACGTCGATTAAATCTTCGACGATGGCTATCAAGTGGTTGGTCGGTGGGTCGAAAAATCCGTCCCTGCCCGCACTGTAACTGGGCCGGGCGTAGATCGGGGTTGGATCATTGGTGATCGTCATCAAGGAGAATTGCTACAAGGCCTTGTCGACCGCTGAGGGCCGGAACAGATCCAGATGTTAGGAACTCGTGGGGTTAACCCCCATGAAGTCCACCCACGAGGAATGTTCGGAAGGAACATGTGTACGGTCGTATGGCTCGATGGCCAGACCAGGATGAGAAATCGGACTGCCTCCATGGGTGACCTCATTGGTATGTCCGAAGAAGGGCCTCGAGGTCAAGGCCTCAGATTCCTCGGGGGCTACAAGCAAAGCTGTGAACTCGATTAGAGACGAGTCACCCCGAGAGTCGATTGAGAACTCTAAGTTTCTGAATCTGAACTCTTGATCAGGGGAAAATCTCTCAACATGGCCTAGATGGCAGGTGGAATCAGCATGCAGCACAACACTGCCGAAGCGGAACATCTGTTCGGGGACTAAAACATCCATGTTGCAGACCTCTTCGTTGATGACTAGGCGAGGTGTCGATTCCATCTCTCTCATAGAGGAACTCTTAATGAAAGCACCAATGTCGGTGTCAAAACCGACGGATCTCGGGTAGGGGGTCCCGAACTGTGAGACTAGGATCGACGGTAACAGGAGACTAAGGGGACACGAGTTTACCCAGGTTTGGGCCCTCCTATGGAGGTAATACCTGTCGGGACCCCGATCCTAAGTCATATGATTCCATACTGTAACAAGCCACATCACTTTGCGGCCTCACGCACGGTACTCCACGGCTGCCACCTTACCTTGGCCGGGACCGTTTGCGTCTTTCGGCTCACGTATGTGAACATGTCGCTGGCAATCACACAACAAAGAACCCGGGCCGACATGACTAGTCATAGAACCCAAGTGGCACATCCGTACGGAAACAGGCATACATAACCCAGCAATGCAGGTGTCGGTCTCAAGCGTGTGTAGACGAGTCATAGCAAGCTACAAGGACTCCATTACATCGCGAGACACGAATGTCATCACTGCACGTAGACAAGTCGTAGCAGGCTACGTGGACTCCATTACACCGCGAGACATTTCCCCGAAGGGACAGACACAACAGCAAAGAAGGATACATGCCGGTCAATCAATGTGTCCGGAGCAGTAGCAAGCTACCATGGCTCGGTGGAAGCAGAAAGAGGCAGTTTCCCGTAAAGAGTACTACTAAAGGCACACGACTAGGTGTCGGATCCCATACATACCGTTGCACGTCACACGTACGCACGACATGCCCGATATGCATAGATACAACCATGGCATCACAACATAACCATACAATAACATGACTTTTATTTAAGAGGCTCAGACGAGCCTTGCATAATATGTTCATACAGACAGGGGTCACATGACCCGGCACTCAAGTCATACAAACATAGTCATACAAGCCAGCCGAAACTAAAGCTGTCTGGGTAAAGACGGCAAAATATAAAAGAGGCACATGGACTGACTATCTACAGCCCACCACACGGGCAAGATCGTAGCTGGGACACCAGCTATTCGGCATCGCCGACGTCTAGATAGAACCCACCTGATGGGTCCTGGTTTTCTTCTACAACATTAATTAAGCAAGGGTGAGTACAATCGTACTCGGCAAGTCTTTAAAACAGACCTAGTCTATTTATGCTCATGTGTCAACAAGGGGGTGGTGGAGTTTATGCAGAAAGCTAGCTTTGATTCATGGCTAACCTACACTACTCAGTTTTAAACTCTTTGTTACAATTTTATTTATCACACACGAGTCCACTAGCTCCATCACAATACACCACCATGGACTCACCTTCCCCTTCCGGAAGAGTGCCATCCACAGTACTCACACTTGTCTTGAGATTTTTAGAGGTATCCATTTGGTTATCTATGAACAGCATAAGTTCTCCAAGTAGTCCATATCCGAGGACGCGGCTATTCGAATAGTTCCATAACCCTATAGGGGTGTACTTCTTCACACACGCTCTCGCCACTTATCGCTGTGTGCCATAAACCATGCACCTCGGCAACCTTCAAGCGAATGCCCAGCGAGGGAGTCGGCCATGACCGTCAATCACGTAAGACCTCTAGTCTAGGCTACTGCCTATTTGAGACTGACCTGCACGGAAATCCGGCCAAAGTTTCCTCTACGGTCCCAAACGATGTGCGCAGGGTTCCCAAGCCCACCATTCGGTTGACCCTTGGTACACCGTGCCACTGCCTACCGCGTCATAACCCACCCCGAGGGTCAGCGCTATGCACGGCCTCCAGCATGCTATAAACACCAGAAACTACTTGCAATACCTGGACCAAGGACTAAGCGACTGAAAAGTCGAGAGGGTCAGTTAAGTATCCCAACGTGTGGTAGTATCTAGTCTTGGATCACAAACACGGAACCCAGTTCCTAAGAACGGTCCCAATGAGACAACCCACTATGTACTCCTACATAGCCTCTCATCTCTACCTTTACCAAATCGTATTCATTATAAGCTCATCACATCGGACAACACTGTTTCACTTAGTTCATCACCCAGATGAATCCGACTTGACACAACTCTAAGCATAGCAAGCATAGCAGGCAAAGTAAGCTAAGCGCATCATGGCACAAGCATCTACCAGGTATGCTAGGTTGCAAGGTTTAGCTATTTACTGTGACAAGATCAGGTCATGCATAAGAATAGGATCATCTACCGTGTATAACTGACATGTGATCGTTTGTCCTAATGCAATAAATGAGAGCAAGAGCGAGAGAGTGGGATGTTATCGGAATGATCAATGGGGTTGCTTGCCTTGCTGGGTTGCGGAAGAGTTCTCGCCTTCGTCAGGGTACGGAGTGGTATCCTCCGGATTAGAGCCTACCACAACGCAGACAAACATTCAATACAAACATATGCAACAATATGATGCATGAACATGGCATAATGATGTGCATGGATGAGCTAATGTAGCTACTGGTCATGTCAATTTGAAATGTATTTGAATATAGGTTCAAAGTTGTTCTCATTTCACATTCTATATATTGACCTAATGCTAAGATGTCCATGTTCACCTATTTATGTTGCTCTATCATACATCAGAGTAGCACCATTGGACTCATTGGATTTTTCTGATAAATTTTCATATATAAATTATTTTCATCTGACTTACAGATTAATTTATATGATTTTTCAAAGTTTTAAATAATTTCTGGAATTATTTTTAAAAAAGAAATTGACTTATGACATCAGCCTGACGTCATCCTGACGTTAGCTGGTCAACAGACCGCTCCAGGTCAAAACTGACCAGTGGGGCCCTCATGTCAGCGTCAGTAGGCTAATCCCCGCGCTAACTGAGGTTTGACCCAGCGATGGGGCCCACTGTCAGTGGATGGGCTAAGCTAATCAAGGTGATTAGCGACTAAGTGGCCGGCCATGTCGGCACTAGCTGGAGGGTGGTCGCCGGCGACCATCCGACGCGGCGGAGGCTCGCCGAAAGCCACTGGAGGGGTCGAATCGACGTGGGGAAGGCACTGGAACAAAGGCCGTGCTCGACCGCGTCGATTGGGCTGGTCAGGGGGGACCGGTGATCACCGGAGGCTCGCCGGGGAGCACTTGCACGGCGGCACCCGATCGGCCACTATGGCAAGGAGCGCCAGGGAGCACAGGGAAGCTAGGGAAGAGACGTAGGAGGACGGGGTGCTCACTGGGAAGTTGCAGGGGGGCTCGGAAGGCTTGGGGACGACCGGCGATGGCAAGAACGGCGACGAACTCCCACGGTTCCTGAGGTTGAAGACGGACGTGGCAGCAGCCTTGGGGGCCTCTCGGGTCTTTCTTGGCGCCACAGGGAGGACGAGGGCGTCGCGGCGGGTCTACCGGTGGGCTCAGAGGGGAGAGGGGTGGCCAGAACGGCGGCTACATCGAGCGGCAGCAATGGCGGCGCTCGGCAGAGGAGGAGAGAATGAGAGGAGAGGGGGCAAATGGAGCGGGGAGGGAGCCAGCTCATCCCTTGCGAGCCTTCTCGCTTGCCAGTGTGGCGAGGGGGCGGCCAGGCAGGCAGGTGGCGTGGCGCCACCGCCGCGGGCGCTGTCCCCTGCTTCTCCTCTGCCTTCTGGCAGGAGGAAGAAGATGGGGCTGCCCCTGGTGGGCTGGGCCTCCTGGTGGGCCGGGGCCAGGTAAGCCCTGTCCTTTTCCTTTTTTTTGTTATATTTCTGTTTTTTGTTTTTTTTTTCTTCTAGCACTTGTTTATTTCTTGAAGGTCCAAAATACCCTTCAAATAATTCTAAAACTTTTATAGATTTAAGTTTGAATATTTCAAACGTGTATCAAAAGTTTCAGATTATTTTGAAAGCAGTGATAATGATAATGTTTTTATTTGTCATTTTCAGAGACATAATTCATTAATTTAAAATATTTCCAATGTTCAAATAATTGAAATGGTCCCTGGTATATCCATGCCTTTAATTATCAGACATAGGGAACATTTTTTATGGGCATTTTGGATTTGTTGAAATTTCATTTGTTTGGAATTCCTTTAATTCATAAAATGCTTAGGGTTTATTTCTTTCTCCCCATTTCATATTGATGCAATGATGATGATGATGATGCAAACACAATGCTAGCGTAGACACTTGCTAGGGTTGTGACAATACCCTACGCCCTTGTTGATTGTATTGATTGTGTAAGGGGTTACAGAGTTGATCTACCTCGAGATCGTATGTCTAAGCCTAGATGAGTTGTCCTCTCTATACCCTAAAACCCTCTGGCTTATATAGATGCCGAGGATGCCCTAGGGTTTACACATGGTCGGTTACATGCCAAAGAGATAAACTTGCCTAACTATTACATCGGACGTGGAGCACAAGCTGTATTTCCCGAAGCTTCTATTCCGGAGATTGGGCCTTCAAATCCTTCGGTGTTCGGTAAGTAGCCCTCATAGTCCGGCCCATAACAATAGGACGGCTATCAGAGGACCCCCTAATCCAGGACTCCCGCAATAGGTGCAGGCAGGAGTCGGCCTATTTGTTTATAGACGTGATACTGATATACACATGATCATTTCCGTGAAAATCGCATAACTATTCACTTTTCCATCAATTGCCCAACATTAATTTCTCTTCCCACCATATGCTATTTATACAAGAGATGCCACTAGAGAACTCTATGGCTCTCGGGTCTATTCAATTATGTATATTCACGAATGCTATTACTACCTTTATATTATTTATTTGCTTTTATTTATTTTGCAATTTACAATTATTGACACAACTCACTTGCTTGCAAATAACGAGATCAAGGGGATTGACAACCCTCTTGCTGACGTTGGGTGCAAGTTGTTTGTTCTTTTGTGTGCAGTCGCTGAAGACGGTTGAGAATTGGTATTCCTATTGGTTCGACAAACCTTGGTTTCGTAACTGAGGGAAATACTTACCCATATTATGTTGTGATAACTCGTTCCTCTTCATGGAAAACCCAACGCAGTTCACAAGTATCAAACCCTAGAAACTTTAAAAATTTAGGATGTTAGTCGTATTCGTGCATTGTAACGATGAAAAATCTCTAGTATGAATGAGACATCGACTGGTGATTCTTCACCAAACATGTCCTCACGTTCCCTCTTGGAACCACAAGCCTTGTTGTGATGTTCCAGTTTGTGACAGGTATGTGTCAAAGCTTATATCGAACAAGCCAATATTCTAAACACGACATCTTGGCGCCATGTTGGGAAATCATGCAGATTTTTCATGTACCTCAGAGCATTTTTTTCTTTTTGGTATTTAAAAACATAGATTCTCAATTCTTATCTTCAAGCCATTACTCAAGATGTTTAGAATTCCTTCAAATTTATTGCATGGGGCATAAATACGGAAGCAAGTAATACACAACTAAGATTTTTTTCAGCAATTTTTGCTTCATCTTTCATGTTCATGTGTTTCAATTTTGAATTATGGCCATTCAATTTCTAGAAACTAACTTAATTCATAAAAAGTCCAATTCAACCTAGGAAATTTTCAAATTTTAGGATGTCAATCGTATTCGTGCATTGTAAAGATGAAAAAAATTAGGCCGAATGAGGCAGCGATTGGTGCTTCATCACCAAACATGGCCCCATGATCCCTCTTGGAACCACGAGCCTTCATGTGATCCTCCATTTTGTGAGAGGTATGTGTCAAACCTTATCTCTAAAAGCCAATATTTAACCATGACATCTTGGACCCATGTCAGGAAATCATGCAGATTTTCATGTACTTGGGAGCCTTTTTTCATTTTTGAATTGAAAAACCTAGATTCTCAATGCTTGTGTCCAAGGCGTTACTCAATATGTTTGAAATTCCTTCAAATTTATTGCATGGGTCATAAATACAGAAGAAAGTAGTACATACATATGATTTTTTCTAGCAGTTTTTGCTTCATCTTGCATGTTCATGTGCTTAAGTTTTGAATTATGGTCATTGAATTTGTAGAAAGTAACTTAATGTATAAAAATTCCAATTGAACCCCAAATTTTTTCAAATTTTAGGATGCCGATCCTATTCGTGCATTGTAACAATAAAAATAGGCCGAATGAGGCTGCGACTAGCGGTTCGACACCAAACAAGTCCCCACGTTCCCTCTCAAAACTACGAGCCTTCATGTGATGCTACGATTTGTCAGAGGTATGTGTCAAAGCTTATCTCGAATAAGCCAATACTTTAACCATGACATCTTGGCCCCATGTCAGGACATCATGTAGATTTTCATGCACTTTAGAGCATTTTTTATTTTTTTTGGAATTAAAAAAAAACTAAATTTTCAATGCTTGTGTCCAAGCTGTTATTCAAGATGTTTGGAATTCCCTCTAATTTATTGCATGGGGCATAAATACCAAAGCAAGTAGTACACAAATACATTTTTTCAAGCAATTTTGTCTTCATGTTGCATGTCCATGTGTCTCCATTTGAATTATGGCCATTGAATTTCTAGAAACTAACTTAATATATAAAAACGCCAATTGAACCCCGATTTTTTTCAAGTTTTAGGATGTCGGTCGTATTGGTGCATTGTAACGATTAAAAAAACTAGGCGAAATGAGGCAGCGGTTGGCGGCTTGTCATCAAACAAGGCCCCACATTTCCTCTTGGAACCACGAGCCTTTGCCGGACGCTCCATTTTGTGAGAGGCATGTGACAAAGCTTATCTTGAACAAACCAATACTTTAACCCGACATCTTGGCCCCATGTCGGCAAATAATGCAGATTTGCTTGTACTTCAGAGCATTTTTTCTTCATTTTTTCAATTTAAAAACCTGGATTTTCAATGCTTGTGTCCAAATGATTACTCAAGATATTTGGAATTCCTTCAAATTTATTGTGCAGGGCATAAATATGGTCGAAAGGAGACACATATGATTTTTCCAACCAGTTTTGGCTTCATCTTGGTGTTCTTGTTTTCTAAGTGGGCATTTCATACATAGAAACCCACTTAATGTCTTAATAGGCCAAATGAAGACTGGAAATTTTCAAATCTTAGCATGACGGTTGTATTCATGTATTGTAATGGTAGGGATCTACTTCTCACAATTAAAACAATATCTCTTACTGTTGTAACCCAAAATAGTTTTACAATTCAATTGAAAAAGTGAATTGCAAACACACGGTTCTATGTAGGAACTGTTTGTGATGAAAATTCACGGATCTATTTATGTCTTAGGAGGAAAGCTTCACTGGCTTCGTCTAGCTCGGATTCCCTTCACCCTCGATCCCCATTCCCCAACAAACTCTGTTTTGCAAAGAATGATGCCATGGAGATGCTTCGTGAGTACGCGTACGACTGCCGCCTCTTCCCCGAGCCCTCCCACCTTCGCCGAGAGCGTGCCCGCCTCCGCCGAGAGCATAGTCGCATCCGCCTTTAGCATGGCAACATCCACCGAAAGGGCCTTTGCCCAGGCCGGCAGGGTGTCTACAGCTACGGAGACAGCCTACCGTGCCACGAAGGTTGCCCAGGCCGACATGTTGTTGCGTCAGTGTCTGCAAACTCCAAGAGTGCTCGAGAATCCTAGCGTGCCACGAAGGTTTCCCTGGCCTGGGTCGAGGCCATCCAAGCGAATATCAAGAATGCCCATGCCAAGATACTCCCGACCTCCTTAGAATCCAGCATGCACCCCACATCCAAAGACGCATTGGTTGTAGAGGCCGAGATGCATGCCAACGATGTAGTGGGGGAGGCCATGGTGGCCCTTCCCCATGAGATCGTTGAGCCAGAGCTAGAGATGCGGGAGCATTTTGAGAGCAACAAGCGTCGGGAGGTGTTGCCCGTGGCACATGAGGATGTCGAGAAGCAATTGTTCTTCGAGGAATCAACGATGGAGTACCAATGCGAGCTTTGGCGGCACCTCTACTACGAGTACAACAACAATGAGGGCGATGCCGTGGATGAGTGTGATGCCCCCAAATTTCTACTGTATGCTAAACATACACACAATGCGTATGACCAAGATCAGGGACTCACTAATCAATATCACAACACAACTCTAGACACAAATTAAAATCATACAACTTCATATTACAAGCCAGGGGCCTCGAGGGCTCGAATACAAAGCTCGACAAGCACGAATCAGCGGAAGCAAATATATCTAAGTACAGACATAAGTTAAACAAGTTTTGCCTTAAGAAGGCTAGCACAAACAAAACAATGGATCGAAAGAGGCGAGGCCTCCTGCCTAGGAACCTCCTATCCTACTGTTGGTCGGGGGCCGCCTCCACGTAGTAGTAGGCTCCTGCAGTGGTGTAGTAGTCGTCTCCGGCATACTCCATCTCCTAGGCTCCATCGTCTGAATGCAGAATCGAATCGAGGGGAAAGCGGAAGCAAAGCAGTGGTGAGTACTCATGCAAACAACTCGCAAGACTGACATCAGAACTATGCTAAGAATGCATCATTATCAAGGGGAGGGGGTTATATCTGGACTGAATGCAGAAAGCAAGAATAGTGGGAAGGCCTAGTCCTATCGAAGACTAGCATCTTTAGCACCTCGCAACATTAGAAGAGAGAAGACAGATAACTCACATATAGTCATATTATTGTAGCAATTTTAGTAAGTAACCACGCCTAGAGATTCTTCCTTGCCTCTCTACGAGGAAGCAATCCCGGAGCCACATTCATTTAAAGTAAATCACAATTATAGTTGTATAAGGTCAAGGTACAACTCCAAGTCGTCCTGTTACCATGGACACGGCTATTTGGATAGATGAATTCGTCCCTGCAGGGGTGCACCGCATTTCCAACACGCTTGATCACCTCCGGATGGACACACTTTCCAGGGTAATGCCCGGCCTTGGGATCCCAAACATCGAGGCCCCACCTAGGCTCAACGAAGAGGCCAGACCGCCGGTCTAACTCCTAAGTGCAGGTTCGTGGGCCCACTTGCCCTTGCACTCCTGCACGATGCGTATGCGGCCGGAAGCAGACCTAGTACACTCAGCCCGGGAGCTGTACCTTCCAGCCCAATCCGGCGCGTGCCGCTCCATTGCTGACGTCCGAATAGCTTCAACTGATACAACGATGCTGAGCACCGATAACTTCTCCCACGTGAAGGTTTAGTGCGTAAAAGGTCAATGACCAACTCAGATCAAATACCCAACTCATTAGCATTTTATTAATGTGGGGCAAGCGTGAACCATAACGCAATCCGGTGCCCCGCCAATAACTCTCGGGTGCCTTACCGGTGCACCCCACCAAGTCTTCGGATGCCTTGCGGCGCATCGCACCAAATCTTTCTCACACGGGTACCCTTGGGGCTGACCCATCACCAATGTGTTGTTGTAACCAGATCATAGTAACTATGTGGATATATCATCAATACGAGAATTGAGGAATCATCCTCAATGGTCCCCGCTTGATGTAACCGTCAAGGTGGACTTAGAGGAATCACCCTCGAAGGTCCCCACACTTGAGGGGTTGCACGACAAAGACATCATTGGGAATGGTAAAGTTGGAATCACCCTCGATAACCACGACCGAAAAGCTGCACTACAGGGCTAGCATCATGAGTACTTCACGAGGTGTCTCCCTTGGTACTCGATAGTAGCACCACAGAGTCGTACAACTAAGGAGAGTGCGGTGATGTGAGGGGCCTGGCTTGTTGGTCGGTTGACCGAGTCTTCAAGTCCTCGAGTCGTCGAATCATCGGGTCGTCGATGAAGAAGCAGGGGCAACTGGGACTAAGGGGGTCACTACGGATTCACTAACCAACCTATACTAAGTAGTTGGTATGATTGCCAGAATAGTAGCAGTTCATCAAAAATAGGCTATGCATCAGAATAGGAGCTAACTAAAACAACAGGAAAATTCTAATGCAAGAATAAGAGGGAGAGAGGTGGGTGATATCGGAATGCTCAAGGGGATTTTCCTTGCCTTGCTGCTCTGTGTAAAAGGCTGGTCGTCAGGGGCGTAGTTGTTCTCGGCAGCAGCGTCAGTCTCGGAAACTACCGGAGAGAAGAGGGGGAAGAAACAATAAATACAAGCAACAGATGCAACACGATGCATGACATGGCAATATGCAGTGCTAGGGGTGATCTAACGCAGTACTACACATCTCAGACGAAGCGGGAGAATATCTGATGATAGTTCCTGGGTCTTTGGATTTTTCGGACAGTCAATTCGGAGGGGAAAAGTTCCATGATTTCTATGCTAGGGGCAGGTGATAGACTAAAGGACTACGTAGTTGGAACCGTAGAATTCTTCTGAGAAACTTTTGTGTTCAAAACTTTTTAATCCGGGATACGGTTTATTTTACATTAATTTCTAAAGTTTTAATAATATTAAGAAATTAAACAGATTATTTTAATTCAAAAACAGAATTATGACATCAGCATGATGTCATGCTGACATCAGCAGTAAACAGGGTTTGACTGGTCAAACTGACCCGTGGGCTCCCTGTCATAGACACAGGTTAGTTAAGTTAATTAATTATAATCAAAATTAATTAAAATGGAGGTGGGACCCACCTGTCATGGACTTATTAAATTGTTTTAGTTAAGAGTTGGAATTAAACAGATTAATTAGTCCTAATGTGGACTGGGCCTACATGTCATTCACATCGATTAATATGGGTTAATTAATCTAATTAACTAATTACTTAATTAACTAATTATCTATTTAAATATTTTTGCTATTTTTATTATTTCTATTTTGTTTCTAGTATGTACATACATACATACATACACACATACATGCATATACACATACATACCTACACACATACATACATACACACAACACAGCACACACATATACACATACACATGCGCGTGCACCGGCCGGCGCGGCACGACATAGTGGCCGCCGGCGGGCGCGGCCGGGGGGTGAGGGGAGGAGCCGGTAACGGCTCACCGAGGGGGGGGGGCGAGTAGGGGCAGCGGCGGCGTTCGGTGGTAGGCGGCAAGGCTGACGGGCGCGGGCCGGCAAGGTGGCGGCAGGCGAGTGGCGGTGCTGGCCGGGCCTGTCGGACACGTGGGGCAGCCAAACCCGCCGGCGCCGCGGTGAGGGGGGAGAGCCGGCGTGGGGAGCGAACGTGGCCCGTCGGGTCGGCGCTGGCCGAGGCGAGGCGGCGGTGCAGCGCCGGTGTGCGACGGCGCGTGGGGGAGGCCGACACTGGGCACGGGTGGGGGTGGGGGTTTGCACCGACGGTGGGCTCCAGAGGGAGGGAGGAGGGGATCATGGTGGAGAGCGCCGACGCACACAGGCATGGGGGAGGGGGCGACGAGAGACGATGCGGTGGGTGCTCGGCCCCGATTCAGTTCTGGATCGGGATGGAGGGGGCGAGCGACGTGGGGGATGAGTGGGGCAATGGGGTGACGACGGGGTGGTCGGGCTGACCTAGTAGTGGCCTGGGTGGGCCGGCTGGTGTAGCTAGGCCGAGGCCCAGTTGGGCTGCCCAGGGGGTGGTTTCCTTTTATTTATTCTTTTATGTTTCTGTTTATTAATTTTTCTGTGATCAAGTAACTTTTATAAAATATAGGGCTTGGTCCAATTACATAAGGCAACTTACGACACTTCCACAAAAAGTCTGAGGGTCATTTGAAATTAATTGGGATTGTTCATGATACCAACAAGAGATTTACTTAATAGTTTGCCCTCGATTAAATTAGATTTGAGGCATCCAACCAATTGACAAAATGTTGGTTCAAATTTCTCAATTGCAAGGGAATTACTTGCAAAACCAAGCAGGATTTTTAATTTGGAGGTTGCAAAACTTTTAATTTCACATTTCAATAATCTTGAATTGCATAGGATTTGAACGAGAGTTAGATTCCAACAGTGATCACACATCGATTACCAAAAGGGATTAGCCTAATCCTTAGATTACTATAGATTGATTACATAGTTTACTGTAGCACTTAATCCAGGGTGTCACAACTCTCCCCTACTAAAAGGAATTCTCGTCCCGAGAATTAAGAAGTAGAAGGGAAAATCTCGAGGTATTCTGCACGAAGATGATCTTCGCGTCCCCAAGTGGCTTCATCTTCAGAGTGATTTGCCCACTGCACCTTGAAGAACTTGGTAACCTTCCGACGATTCCGACGTTCAGTTTCATCAAGAATGCGGACTGGTTGCTCCTTGTAAGAAAAGTCTTGTTGAAGTTCAAGCATATCATGATCCATTGCTCGGATAGGATCCTTGAACCAGCGACGAAGCTGTGCCACATGGAACACGTTGTGAACCTGAGAAAGGTTTGGCAGTAGTTCCAGTTGATATGCCACTTTTCCACGCCTTTCGAGAACACTGAAAATACCAATATATCGAGGAGCCAGCTTGCCCTTGATCCCGAAACGGTGTGTACCTCTCATTGGCATGACTCGAAGATAAGCCTTTTCGCTAGGTTGATAGACCATATCCTTGTGCTGACGGTCATACTGACTCTTACGACGAGACTGAGGAGCCTTCAGATTTGCATGAATAATGCGGACTTGATCTTCGGCATGTTGGATAATATCCGGACCGATAAGTGTACGTTCCCAAGCTTCTGACCAATTTAGAGGAGTCCGACACCTATGTCCATATAATACTTCAAAATGAGCCATCTTCAAACTAGCTTGATAGCTATTGTTGTAGGAGAACTCAGCATATGGGAGAGATTCCTCCCATTTATTGCCAAAAGAAATGACACAAGCTCGAAGCACGTCTTCGAGAATCTGGTTGACTCATTCAACTTGTCGCTAGGATTGAGGGTGAAAAGCGCTGCTGAATGACAAATGAGTTCCCATAGCTCCTTGGAAACTTGCCCAAAATCTCAAAGTGGATAAGCTGCCACGATCTGAACTAATCACCAATGGAATACCATTATTCCATGGTGCGAGACAACTCTGGACATATATAGATCTGCCAGCTCACTAGCAGTGATAGTTTCCTTGACGACCAGAAGTGTATGACTTTGGGTAGTCGGTCAATGATGACAAGAATAGCGTCATTACCTTGGATGCTGGCTCGGGATTTACATACGAAGCCAAGTGCTACAAAACTTTGGATTTAAGGATGTACAAGAGAGTCAGGTTTCGATCTTGTGGAACTTTGGGTTATGGGCCCGCCATGCGGGTTAAGAGTAGGAATAGCTATGACATCTTGCACGATCATGGAAGCAAGATCTGCCAGAGGAGAGCCTGTCAGTTAGGTTGGCAACAACGTCGGTACCAAGGGCGAGGGACGAATAGAAACATTTTCCTGCTCGTTGAAACAAGGTGGACCAATATGCAAAGTTCCCGTCCACCAACGGTTACCAGAATGTCATTAAGAACAGTAACAGGGTCTTACTGACAGAGTTGCTCACCGAGGTGTTTGCGTAAGCAGGGAATTATTACTGCTTAGATCATATAATCTCAAGAAAGGTTAAACAGACCAATGGAAAGGGAAACGTGATTATTAGTTTAATGAGACCAATGGAAAGTAAAATGTGTTTAAACACAAGTATTATGAGTATATCCTTCCCACGGGTAAGCATAGCTCGGAAAACATCACATGGCAACAAATGCATAACCCCTTGGATAAAAGGGGCAAGGAGAAACATGATGTTTACCCATTCAAAGAGGTTTGGAAAATGATCAAGAAACATTTAGCATTGAGTTTCCAATGTTCTTGTTGATGATTGGAGTATCGCAGCCATGCTTTGGGCAAGCATTGACATGGTCATCAGATAAAGGACGGACTTCAAGAACTCAAAGTATCCATCAATAACAACTTATAAAATAAGTCTGACAATTTCCTCATGGACGAAAAGGCTAATCTTGCACAAAAAGGAAACTATAATAATAGGTCCCCCAGCCAGGTGTGTTAGGCATGGCATCACCTTACTTGTTCATCAAAGGACCAATATTATAACTCCTGGAAATATGTTCCCACCATCATGTCTGATCGAGATTGAGATCTGATTGGTGTCAGGATACCTCAGACTCAGGATGCCCGAGAAGAAAAGGTGTAGCTCAAATCGTACAGATGACATAGTAAGATTCTCAGAAAATGAACTATGGAAGCAGGTCCTCAAAACAATAGTTCATCGTTAAACTAAGGAGAGGATGAGGAGGTGGCCAATGGACTTAGCGACAATCCATCGAGAATCCCAAACGGATGGATTTCCACAATTTTGTGAACAAGGAGATGACATTTGTCATCTCAAATGATATAATGATGTATGATCAAGGAAAACATACATCATTAATCATTGGTTGATAAGTGCGTCCGAAATCTGACCTTAGGCAGCAAGATCAATGTTAGAGTGACGATTCAATAACCAACAACCTAAGAACGAACTGTCGATCGCTAACTTCAAAGCAATAGGGTTGCTAGAAGATAGAATCAAAGCAACATCGTTTGAGGGTGAGAAGTATCACTATGTTAAGAATTTCTAAGAGGTGGGGCAATCCGCACAACATTCTCGACGCAAAAGGCAGTAATACTTCAGGGTAGAGCATAACACAAGATGGATAGCAAGTTGCATCCATATCATGGACAAATTTGCGATGAAAGGAAGTCAAGGAGGTTGTCAAGGATAACAAAAATCATCGAGGGCAAAGGAATGTATTTCTTATCAAGAGCTCAGTTGACGACTCAGAAGAAGTCAAATTGTAGACGATGATCATGATACCTTTTGTCGAGAGTTTTCAAGAGAATGCAACCGAACAGCAGTGGCATCAAGTAGGGGGTGACAACGTGGAAGGTTATGGAAACAACAGATGAGATGCAAGCTCAATATCGGGGTTGCTGTTCAAGACAAACAACATGATGTTGAAAGCTCGACATAAGCAATGCTCACACTCTGAAGAATTTGCGCACCATAGAAGGACGAGGTAGCACAATCGAAGATAGCAAGACAAGGATGTAGCCGACAGCCTGGGAATCACTAGACTGACTTTGATAGTCCTAGTAACTACTACAAGGGGTATTGAATTGCGGTGTGGAATAAATTTTCCAATCGGTGTTCTCGGTTGACAACAATCCCAGAACCCGTGTAGTGATTAAGAGAAGGGAAATTATTACCTTATCAAAGTTAATAAGATGTAGTGCAAAGGCGTGACGTCGTCGAGATACCAGAGTGTAAAACTCAAAGGTAGAAAATGATAGAAGTAGAGCTTGGTCATTGACCTGTGACAACAGATACTTTAACCTTGTAAAAATTTAACGAGGTACCAGAATGAATTATCTTTGGATAAATTAACAAGGGTAGCATGGTCGGAACCATAACTGCAGTCCATCAAATTAAGGATACCAAAAGAATCATATGGATGAACAATTATTTTGCAAGGAGCTTCCGAGACGGTCTACAATTCTACATAATTTCCATGGGCATGATCACAAGTCCAATGTCGAATCACACTTCATCAATGTATAACATTTCATTCATTTCTTACTTTGGACGATGTCGTAGCATTGAAAAGTTATCTGGGGAGACTCCATAAGAGTATGACCCGCGAACACTTTCGGGTTCTCACGGATTAGGGAGGGCATAGGTTCAACCCATCAGGGTATCTTAGGAACATATACCACGAGCTTCAAGATAATTAACACAAGGTAAAAGGTAGAGCATGGTTGGCAAAATAGGCGATACAATTTACCAAAGGCAATATGTATCAGGGGAAGAACTCACAAGGTGATTGAATATGAATGACATTGTAGGATAATAATCCAACAATGGATCGGGCGATCCACAACGAAGTTGATGTGAGTATCAGTACTCAATCAAAGGAGGAAAGAATGCAGGGGTATAGGATTCAAGAAACAACTAAATAGTCTAATGTTTTAAAATATGAAGGAATTATGATTTCCAAAACTAAGGATCACAAGCAAACGTTCTGATCAAGGATGGATAAGTTGAAAATACTTAGTCGGACAATCAATAAAGGTTTGAATTGTCGAGAACCAACTCATGTCTAGAAGGAGGTCTGAGCCAGAAAGATAATTTAAACGGATCACCTGATGACTGTGTGCATACGCACTCATTGAATTAATAGACTCAAAATGGCAACGATAAGGGATGTCAACGAAGACTACTAGTCATATGGAATTAACCATAATGAGAGCAGGCAAGAATTTCAAGAGCAACAAGTTGCAGAGGATTTTCGGAAGATCGAAAAGTATTTCAAAGAATTTTTTGAAACACATGAGCAACTGGGATGAACAGACCCTCGACAATTCTGAGGAATTATCCGTAAGGCTTCCATGTAGAAAAGAACTATAAGGCAGTAACTCAAAGGGTTATTGAGGAAATGGAGAGTATTTCGGGGCATCTTGTAACAACAAGAGCAACGAGAAAAGATTGTATGAATGACAAGGGCAATTAGTCCTCCATATGGACTTATCGGTGATAGGGAATTGCAAAGCCGATAAGCACAAAGTCTCGAAAAACATCAAAAGGGTATCTTCAGAATCTTCTGATGGAGTAGGTGATCTTCTGGTATGAGGGTTCTCTGGGAGAAGAAGTGACGAGAACCTAGAGTTGGAGTTAGTAAAAAATTTAACCCGAAAGAGAAGAGAGATCAGAACCCAGAGTATAGACAAGGAATAAAAGATCCTAAGAGCACCCTATTGAGAAGTGGGCCCGTAAGCCACACCACTATGTTAATAAAAGTTTTTAGGTACTAGACTCAACTTTGGCCAAGGAGTTGGAAACGGGGCTACCTACAGGCAATCGGCTCTGATACCAACTTGTGAAGCCCCCAATTTTTGACCGTACGCTAAACATACATGCAATGCGTACGACCAAGATCAGGGACTCACTAATCAATATCACAACACAACTCTTGACACAAATTAAAGTAATACAACTTCATATTACAAGCCAGGGGCCTCGAGGGCTCGAATATAAAGCTCGAAAAGCACGAGTCAACGAAAGCAAATAATATCTGAGTATAGACATAAGTTAAATGAGTTTTGCCTTAAGAAGGCTAGCACAAACATAACAATGGATCGAAAGAGGCGAGACCTCCTGCCGGGAACCTCCTATCCTACTGCTGGTCGGCGGCCGCATCCATGTAGTAGTAGGCTCCTGCGGTGGTGGTGTAGTCGTCTCCGGCATACTCCATCTCCTGGGCTCCATCGTCTGAACGCAGAATCGGATCGAGGGGAAAGAGGAAATAAAGCAGCGGTGAGTACTCATCCAAAGTACTCGCAAGACTCACATCAAAACTATGCTAAGTATGCATCATTAATAAGGGGAAGGGGTTATATCTGGACTGAATGCAGAAAGAAAGAATAGGGGGAAGGCCTAGTCCTATCGAAGACTAGCATCTTCAGCACCTTGCAGCATTAGAAGAGAGAAGACAGATAACTCACATATAGTCATATTATTATAGCTAGTAAGTAACCATTCCCAGAAATTCTTCCTCGACTCCCTGCGAGGAAGCAATCCTAGAGCCACATTCATTTAAAGTAAATCACAATTATAGTTGTATAAGGTCAAGGTACAACTCCAAGTCGTCTTGTTAGCGTGGACACGGCTATTCGAATAGATGAATTCATCCCTACAGGGGTGCACCGCATTTCCAACACGCTTGATCACCTTCGGCCGGACACACTTTCCGGGGTAATGCCCGGCCACAGGATCCAAAACTTCATCGCCCCACCTAGGCTCAACGAAGAGGCCAGCCCGTCGGTCTAACTCCTGAGCGCACAGGTTCATGGGCCCACTCCTGCACGATGCATACACGGCCGGAAGCAGACTTAGTACACTAGTCTAGGAGATGTACCTTCTAGCCCAATCTGGTGCGCGCCGCTCCATTGCTGACATCCGAAGAGCTTCGGCTGATACAACAATGCCGAGCACCCATAACTTCTCCCACGTGAAGGTTTAGTGCACAAAAGGTCAATGACCAACTCAGATCAAATACCCAACCCATTAGCATTTTATTAATGCGGGGCAAGCGCGAACCATAATGCAATCCGTCGCCCCGCCAATAACTCTCGGGTGCCTTACTGGTGCACCCCACCAAGCCTTCGGATGCCTTGCGGCGCATCCCACCAAATATTTCTGACACGGGTACCCTTGGGGCCGACCCATCACCAACGTGTTGCTGTAACCAGGTCATAGTAACTGTGTGGATATAACATCAAGACGGGAACTGAGGAATCACCCTCAATGGTCCCCGCTCAATGTAACTATCAAGGTGGCCTTAGAGGAATCACCCTCGAAAGTCCCACATTTGAGGTTTTGCATGACAGAGACATCATCGGGAATGGTGAAGGAGGAATCACTCTTGACAATTACGACCGACTAGCTACACTACATGGCTAGCATCATGAGTACTTCATGAGGTGTCACCCTCGGTACTCGATAGTGGCACTTCAGAGTCATACAACCAAGGAGAGTGCGGTGATGTGAGGGGCTTGGCTTGTCAGTCGGTTGAACGAGTCTTCGAGTCGTCGAGTCGTCGAATCGTCGGGTCGTCGATGAAGAAGCAGGGGCAACTGGGACTAAGGCGGTCACTAGGGATTCACTAACCAACCTATACTAAGCAGCTGGTATGATTGCAGGAATTGTAGTAGTTCATCAAAAACAGGCTATGCATCAGAATAGGAGCTAAGTAAAATAGTAGCAAAATTCTAATGTGAGAATAAGAGGGAGAGAGGTGGGTGATATCAGAATGCTCAAGGGGTTTTTGGTTGCCTTGCAGCTCTACTGCAAAAGGCTGGTCGTCAGGGGCGTAGTCGTTCTCGGCAGCAGCGTCAGTCTCGGAAACTACCGGAGAGAAGAGGGGGAAGAAACAATAAATACAAGCAACAGATGCAACACGACGCATGACATGGCAATACGCGGTGATAGGGGTGATCTAACGCAGTACTACACGTCTCACACGAAGCGGGAGAATATCTGACGATATTTTCCGGGTCTTTGGATTTTTCGGACAATCGATCCGGAGGGGAAAAGTTCCATGTTTGCTATGTTAAGGTAGGTGATAGACTAACAGACTGCGTAGTTGGAACCGTAGAATTATTCTGAGCAACTTTCATGTTCAAAACTTTTTAATCCGGGCTACGGATTAGTTTATATTAATTTCTAAAGTTTTAATAATATTCTGAAATTAAACAGATTATTTTAATTCGAAAATAGAATTATGACATCAGCATGATGCCATGCTGACATCAGCAGTAAACAGGGTTTGACTGGTCAAACTGACCAGTTGGCCCCCTGTCATAGACACAAGTTAGTTAAGTTAATTAATTATAATCAAAATTAATTAAAAGGGGGTGGGACCCACCTGTCATTGACTTATTAAATTATTTTAGTTAACAGTTTGAATTAAACAGATTAGTTAGTCCTAATGTGGGCTAGGCCTACATGTCAATCACATCGATTAATATGGGTTAATGAATCTAATTAACTAATTACTGAATTAACTTAATTATCTAATTATCTATTTAAATGTTTTTCTATTTTTATTATTTCTATTTTGTTTGTAGTATGTACATACATACATACATACACACATACATGCATACATACATACATACCTACACACATACATACATACACACAACACAACACACACACATATGCACATACACGCACGCGCACCGACCGGCGCGTCACGACAGAGTGGCCGCCAGCGAGCGTGACTAGGGGTGAGGGGAGGAACCGGTAAAGGCTCACCGAGGGGGGCCAAGTAGGGCGACGGTGGCGTTCGGCAGGAGGCGGTGAGGCAGACGGGCGCGGGCCGAAGAGGTGGATGCAGGCGAGCGGTGCCGCTGGCCGGGCCTATCGGGCGCGTGGGGCTGCCGGACCCGCCAGCGCCGTAGGGGGACGGAGAGCCGACGTGGGGGGCAAACGGGGCCCGCCGGGTCGGCGCTGGCTGAGGCGAGGCGGCGGTTCAGCGGCGGTGTGCGACGGCACGGGGGAGGCCGGCACCCGACTCCGGTGGGGGTGGGGGTTTGCACCGACGGCAGGCTCCAGAGGAAGGTAGGAGGGGATCATGGTGGCGAGTGCCGGTGCATAGAGGAATGGGGGAGGGGGCGATGGGAGACGATGCGGTGGGGGCTCGGCCCCAATCTAGTTCTAGATCGGGATGGAGGGGGCAAGCGACGTGGTGGGATGAGTGGGGCGATGGGGTGATAACGGGGTGGTCGGGCTGACCTAGTAGTGGCCCGAGTGGGCCGGCTGGTGCAACTAGGCCGAGGCCCAGTTGGGCTGCCCAAGGGGTGGTTTCCTTTTATTAATTCTTTTATGTTTATGTTTATTAATTTTTCTGTGATCAAATAACTTTTATAAAATATAGGACTTGGTCCAATTACATAAGGCAACTTACGACACTACCACAAAAAGTCTGAGGGTCATTTGAAATTAATTGGGATTTTTCATGATACCAAAAAGAGATTTAATAATAGTTTGACCTTGATTAAATTAGATTTGAGGCATCCAACCAATTGACAAAATGTTGGTTCAAATTTCTCAATTGCAAGGGAATTACTTGCAAACCCAAGCATGATTTTTAATTTGGAGTATGCAAAACTTTTAATTTCACATTTCAATAATCTTGAATTGCATAGGGATTTGAACGAGAGTTAGATTCCAACAGTGATCACACATGGATTAGGAAAATGGATTAGCTTAATCCTCATATTACCGTAGATTGATTGCATAGTTTACTGTAGCACTTAATCCAAGGCGTCACAATGAGGACGTGGCCGTGGTCGAGTTCAGCCAGGAGGATGAGGACCTCACTGTGGTCGAGTTCAGCCTGGAGGACGCGAAGCCAGCAGCGGCGGAATGTCCCCCGGACAAGTTGCCAATGTCTCATCGAACATCGGCGAGGCATAGGGTGGCGAAGCATCGACATCTTTGTTAAAATTATGCGTAGTACTAATAGCCCTTGTTTAGAGAGACAATCTTTTGTTAGAGCTATGTATAAGTCAAGTAGCTATTTTTATTTGGCAAACTTGCTCGATTTAGTAACTGCGAGCTATGTGTCAACTAATTTGTATAACCAAGTTAGAAGTTAATCTTAGATTATGCAATGACAAGGATGGGCACTATAACGAGGGAAAATGTGCGGAGGGCAAAAAAATTATGTTTTAATTCATCGCACATGCTCAAAGCAGAAAAACGTGTCTCATAAATCTTTGTGCACCAAGTTTCCCTGCACCTAGCAAAAAAATCGCTATCCACCAAAATTTTCCCTTGTTTCTCCGTTCCTTCCGCTACCACATCTCCCCATCACGCATCCGAACACCGCAGATCCCATGCTCTCCTTGAATGAACCTTCACGTGGTATCTGCTCTGATGACGAATTCTCACCAACCAGGTATTCCTCCCTCCTCTCTCTAACTCAACTAGCCCTAGGGTTTTGGTTTGGAATTGGTGATTCCAAAGCGGTAGGACGATTTGAGCCATTTCTTTCTCTTGTAGATCCCTAGGACAATCAGTTCCAACGAATGGAGCGGGGTAGCTGAAGACATTCCTGCTCGTGGTCAATATCAATCTCCATCCGTGAAGTTAGGCGCTTTTGAATCTAGGTACAGTGGGAGGAAGTTTCTGGGACGTGCAAAGAAGGTTTGCCCAACTCCCGATGTTAGAAATAATTTGTTATATTAGGTGTGATTCAGACACTTTTCATGTGTAGTTTGATTCTTAATGTCATTAAGACACTATCACAGTTCTATGATTGTGAGTGCCATTTTAATTGTTATTGTTAGCAGTATGTTATAAAATTTGTGCATGTACATACCTATCACTATTAATTTGATCCCATTCAAGCAATGCCAATGTGCTGCGTCTACTACAAAGACTGTTCTCTTTGTATTTAGTTTCCTCGTAAAATTGGCAATTTGTTATTACACATGAGAGAAATATAGGAGGGATGAAAACTAGAGCATCCTACTACAAAGACTCTTCGACCAGAACCATGGCATGCTCGATGAAGAAATTAACACGACTCTATCTAAGAATAAAGAAGACTGATATGAAGCACACAAGTACAAGCATGGCCCGCCATTTCTTGTTGGGGAATACTTTGACGAGCATAGTTCCAATAGCTGTAAGTTACATAAATATTGCATGGACAAAATTTCAGAAAGAGAATATCATAACATTCTGCAAGTGCACTACGATAGTAAGCATTTCATTCCCCTTCCTGATTCCATTAGTATGGAATTCGAAGACTTTAATCTCTTCTTTGACTTCGATGAGCTCTCTATCACTGTTGTTAAATGCTTGATGTTGTGAATACTTCACACACTTTGATCAATTCCTACTTACAAGGATGTAAACGAAAAAAAGCTAATTGTATTTTATTCCTCTCAGGGATTGACGGCGCAAAGATCATTAAGGGAGCATGCGTATTTCATATATCTTGATTTACCAAATGACACTTTACTAAGTGACAATGGTACACGCTAGGATTCCATTGAACATGTCGCCAATATATTTCATAGGTTACATGTAGGAGATTTCTTCATGTGGCCATATCATGAAGGGAAATTTAAATATACAACCACTCATACATTGATCATCTTTCAGTTTTCGACATAGTTCAGAAATTCATGGTTGTCTTAAACTGTAGCCGTCACAAGATCTTGGTGGTCATTGTACCATAGCACAACATAGTTTACTACCTGGATTCTCTTAGAGAGTCAAAAAAACCTTACGATCTAACACGCCTTCACGAATTCGTGAATGGGTATTGAATTCTTTGTTGTTCATATTTTGTATTCATATGTGGTTCAAGAATTGAGTAGGTGAAACTTCATCTTGATTTGCAATGTATTCTCACGGTATATAACTTTAGGAGGGAAACGGTTTGACCGCCAACTATCTCCGCAACACAAGATTGTTTCTCCGGTAAGACACCAAAATCCGTTATTTTCAGAAAATGCTAGTCAAATGTTCATGTTTCTAGGTAAACATTTTTGTATTTCTCTCCAAAGAAAAAAAATAGAAACAACTTATATCGGTTAGATTGCTCCTAATAGGGCAAATACATGATTAATTTTGTATATAAATTTCAGTGTCCTCAACAACAAGAAGGGCCAAGCTTTGTGGATACTACATTTGCAGACACATGATGTCCCTATGCATATCTTCTTAATGTTGTCCGGATTCTGTCAAAATAGTACTAGTAAGTCTGTTTCTTCATTAGTATCTTCTACGCCACATGTATGGCACATTATAGTCTAAAAAATTCTGCAGCTGATCTTTGAACCAATGACCCCTGAATCGCTCCCCACAGCTGAATTGTTGTTTGTTAGGAGATATATCAGCAGCTTCTTCATGAAATGCTATATCAAGCCCACCAAGAACCTGAAGATTTGAGCCTTCCTTTTCTTTCCACAATTATTATGTATTCATTTAGTGTTATCATCTAAGCATACACTCATGGATGCATTAATTTCCATTTGATTAGGTCTTCATATTTCGTACACTATGATTATGTACTACATATGTCCATACATCTCTGGAATTTAGCTACCATTTGTTTAATAGCATATTTTGGAGAATTATCATGAATATTCTTCATGTGGACACTATTTGTTCAATTGCATATTGTGGTGAATTTGGTTTTTGCAGGACGACTCAAATGCGATATTTTACTATAACCTAACCATTTAAGCGCACACGATTCAAGCCACTAAGCGTGTGCCATACATAATGGAGAACACATGTAACTCATAGCGCAACCGCGTGTGATGTACAGGAAAAGCACACGAGATAAACTGAAATGTTGGTGACACATAAGAAATTGCAGATGGTTTGCAGGACTTCTACATGTGCGTAGGAGCTCCTCAATCGTTTGTGAGAGCACCGTATCTCACATGTGAGCCAACAGGAAACCGTGCCCGATGCAAAGAGAAATCCCATGCGTAAATTATTTAAGAAACATGTGTGATCATTCATGGCAGACACTTTCTAGAGAAAACTCATGTGTGACAATGCATACATCATACACAATTTCTATGATGGCCCGTGTGGCTTAATTAATATTCCGTAAATGGCTAAAGGTCAAACACCATTTTTTCCCAGAGCAATTAGACGTGTTTCAGTTGTGATAGACGTGTGGCTCTAAAATCCCACACGTGTGGCCAAAGTATAGTGTGTGCGATATGTTATTGCATCGCACACAATTCTATTGGGTAGAGCATGTGCACCATCGGTCATCGTCGCGGATGATTTCTATGTCGTGTGGGATGGACCCCCTCTATCACCCACACAAGCAATACGACGATTTAAAACTACATCACGGAAAGGGGTTACAAACTGTTTGTATAGGACGTTGCTGCACCAGTGGTAGTGCAATTCCTCCTATTCGAGAAGTAGATAAATCTTCAATAAGTTTTCCTTCTGCTCAACAAAACTCTCATCGGACAGAGGCCCTATCCTCATATTTTGCAATTTCGTGTTCAACTAATTTCTATGCCAATGTGGCGCTTTCAGCTTCCTCCAATCCCATGCATGCAACTCTTGGTGAACTAATGCTATTTTCTATGAAAATTTCCTTCCCATACTTGGTATAGTAGCATTACTCCATGCATTTCTCATAGTTAACTCTACTATTTCCTTCTCAAGTCATCTCGCATCAAAGTGTTTAACTGGCAGTCCTTCTAAATTATGGATGCTTGGATAATATTCAGTGTCAGCAGTCATCGGCCGATGATCACATTTAGTATTTTCACCATTCGTAACTACCACATCTAGATATCTAATATTCCATGCCACACTTGCCATAGTTTCCGCATCTTCTGTCTTGTCCTAGTGAAATGGTCACCCGTGTAACCTAGATTTTCGAGATGGCAGCTAGATAAAAAATACTAGAATGCTCTCATCTTTCTTTAGGCCCGAGGAACTTCAACTTGTTTTTCTTCAGAGTAGTATATTTTATTAAAATCGCCAAGTAATGATGAGGCTATATCCATCCTTTCATATACTTCACAACATACTCCAATGATTTATACTTTTTCTCTTGGCTTGGTTCACCATGGAAACCAATGGGATGGCCAATCTGTCCCATCAAGAATAAGAACATCTATGAAGTTTTCCTTAGCCCTTTTTCGTTCTTGATTTTACCAGGATTTAGTTGTGTGGTATTCTAATGCTAACAAAACACCTAAATGAATCACCATGATGCCATGAGCGCACAATGAAAAATAAATGTATATGGGAAAGCAGGGAAGGAGATGCTTCCCTGTCTGTTGTTGCATGTCCACCCCACTTTCCCTGAATCATTTTGATGAAATTACACATGTTTTACACTGCCCAAAATAATCAGTTACAATCACCTCAAGAAAACAAGAGAGACAATGCTCGGCCCCCCATTCATCAACCCAGCTCTCGCGATTTTCTAGCATTCACCCTGTGCTCCACCACGTGGTAGCTAGTTAGTGGCGGGCAACTGCAAGACCGCAACTAGCTGCGTCCATCCCCTCATCCATCTCCACCGCCCTAGTTTACTCTCCTTCACTCCGCAACCACCCCCATCAATGTTTGAAATCAGTGATAACCCACAAGTATAGGGGATCGCGACAGTCTTCGAGGGTAGTATTTCACCAAAATATATAGTTTGACACAAGGGGAGACAAAGAATATTTATGACCCTTAGAAGTTAGGACTTCAGTTCAACCACACCTGGAATATAATATCTATGCATCAAAGTATTTAGTAGCGCAATAGTTTGATAGTTTTGATAGTTTTAGTAATAGTAACAAGAGTGATAATAATAGTAGCAATTTATGATTATAGTAACAACAGCAGATTTAATACCCATTGTTTCATAGATTTCTTAGATTCTCGTATATCTTGTGGACTGAGGAATAGAATACCTCTCTTATTTGGAGTTGTCTTAGGTTGAGGTTTAGGAAGTGTCCAATCATCGGCATTTTATATTATATTATTCAATATTTCTTCAACCTATCCAATAGTTTGTTTCCTGAAATCACAACCTACCCAACTATCTAAGTAGTCCGCAGAAGCATCGGTTAGTCGATTATAAAAGATATCAAGAATTTTATTTTTCTTGAGTGGATGATTAGGCAACGCATTAAGTAATTAGAGAAGCCTCCCCGATGCTTGCGGGAGATTATATTCTTAAATTTGCACAAAGTTAAATATTTCCTATAAGGCAGCTTGTTTCTTATGTGTAGAAAAATATTTTGCAGAGAAGTGATAAATGATATCCTTGAGACTACCACTAGTGCAGAAAAGCCTAGCTATGGTGTGGCAAAAATGGCCTTGCTGGCATGGACACCCAACTCCACCAATATGGCGCCACTGTTGAAAATTAATGCTAGTGTTGGAGACGACGCCATTAGTATTTGACAGCTTTATGGCGTGCCACGTGGCCAACGCGAGCACTAATATAAGTGAGTAGTGGCATTGAATGTTAGTGCAACACCAGCAATTGCATTTTTAGATCTAAACCAAATCTGCACAACAATAAAATCCAACCAAAATGACATCACAATCAAAGTTTAGAACTATGATTAAATAGTACAATGCAAATACCAGAATCTAAGTTCAACGATATCTATTTATTCAAAAAAGTATCAAAAATACGCAAATAGCACAAGTACACAAGTTCAACTAAACATGAGGTCGTAACAACATGAGATATGCCATGCATGCTTGCATGCCTAATACATCTCCTTCGTATCAATAATTGTGTATTGTTTCATGCCAATATTATACAACTTTTATATACTTTTGGCAACACTTTTTATTATTTTTGGGGCTTACATATCGAGTGCCTAGTGCCAATTCCTATTTTTGTGTGTGTTTTGTTTCATAGAAAACCATATAAAATGAAGTCAAAGTGCGATAAAATTTTACGAAGATTTAATTTGAAATATATGTGATTTTAGAGAGTCGGAATCAACGCAACACGTTGCCCGAGGGAGCCACAAGCCAACATGGTGCACCCATGTGGGGTGAGTGCACCCTGGTGGCTTGTGCCTCCCCCTTAAGTCGGTTGGGGACCTACTTCCAAGGAACAAAAGAGATTTTCGCAATCAAAATCCCCTCCAAATTTCATCCAGATCGGAGTTATGGATATTCAGTTATTTAAGAAACGATGAAGGGTTCATAAAACAGTCGTGAAAACAACAGAGAGACAACCATATATATCCTATCTCGGGGGGGGGGGGTGCTCCTACCCCTCGGTAGCCATGGCGTCCATGGAATAGAGGGGAAACTCTCCTCCCATCTAGGGGGAGACCAAGCAAGAATAAGAAGAAGGGGGGCTATCTCCTAGTGGCGCTGCAGCGTCGCCGGAGTAACCATCGTGACGACAATCTACACCAACAACTTCGTCAGCGTCATCACCACCACCATCACCTTCCCTCATGTATTTACAGCGGTGCACTCTCCCGCATCCCGCTGTACCCCCTACTTGAACATGGCATTTTATGCTACATATTATTATCCAATGATTTGTTGCTATCCTATGATGTTTGAGTCGATCCCTTTTGTCCTATGGGTTGATTGATGATCTTGATTGACTTGAGTTGTGTGGTTTATTTTTGTGCTGTCCCAAGGTGAATTCCTTGAGGCGCACATGTGAAGGATTCACGCTGGAGGGTGTTGCAATATGTTTATGATTCGCTTACAGGGACAAACCCGAGTCAGGTGATTGTTGCGTATGGGAGTAAAGAGGACATGCTGTTTAAGGCTACGGTTAGGTTTACCTTAATGATTTTTAGTAGTTGTGGATGCTTGCTAGAGGTCCAATCATAAGTGCATATGGTCCAAGTACGAAAAGTATGTTAGCATATGCATCTCCCTCATATAAAACTGCAATAATGATTACCGTTCCCGTTATCAATTGCCTAGGACAATCTCGGAAATCCGATCACCACTTTTCCACACTCGCTATATTTACTTTATTGTAATTTTATTAAAATAGCACCAAAATTTTATTTATGTGTTCTTTATTATCTTGCAACCCTATCTTACAACACCTACAAAGTACTTCTGGTTTTCCTCCCACAAATTAGTTTTATTCTTGTACTAGGTAAAGTAAGCGTTAGCGTGCGTAGAGTTGTACCTGTGGTCGATAGAACTTGAGAGAATATTAATTCTACCTTTATCACCTTGTTGGGATCGACACTCTTACTTACCAAAAAAGGCTACAAACAACCGCCTGCACTTGTAGGTCATCAATGCCTACTAGCTAGATAACTCAACATTTCGGCAGGCAAAGTGAGGATCATAGTCTGGAGTAAGTGGACCATCATCATCTCTACCAGCGTGCTTGTATTAGACCATGATCTTGTCAAGATCGTAGTTAGGGTAGAACATGGCTCTCTCCACAAGTGCCATCTGGTAAGCAGTTGCAAGAGTTGTCCAATCAGGGCAACCAAAATAGGTGCGGTTTGACTTGTTGGTGACAAGACAATTGAAGCATTGGGCCGTCGTCATCTTCATGAGGGTGCATTGGAATGTGCTAGTTGCATCAAGCGGAACTAGAAACTTCTCTAAGTCACACCTTGCCCCGCAAGGGATGACCTAAGTTAAATTGAAAAAATAACTAGTTAGGCATTTTTGGCCACAACCATACCGTATGAAATCATTCAGAACATGTTGAACTTAATCATATATATATCGTCTTCATGATGAAGTCTTTCGAAAGATCGATGAAGAACTTCCTATACTTCTGGCATCTCAAAGCATCACAATTCTACATGGGGCATATATTTATTGTTGTCATATCGTTGACCAAAGTAAGCATAGATCATTAAAAAAATAACTATAACACATAAAAAAGAAGATACACTAGTAATTAAGCAATTCTACAAACGACGCACGGTTCATACATACAAACATGCATAAAGTTAACACTCATTCATATACGAAATAGCTAGTGCTACGTGCATCTAGCAAGCTACTAGATAGAGGGGCCGGCCTCCCAGTCATCCCTGGCAAACCTACGACAACGTTGTAGCGGCTGAGCCTCCTCCTCCCCCTTGTCCTCCTCCTGTGTCCCGAGATTATCCCAATCTATGAGACCCTCCTCCGCGCTCTTCCTCACTGCATACTGAAGGAGCATCATGTTGTTGGTCTCTAAGAGTTTGTCATCTCTTGCTAGCTCCATCACTAATGGGTCTAACAACAGTTGCTCGGCCTGGAGGTTCTAATTCTCCTCAGCCCTAGTGCATGTCCTTATGTTCTTCGATGCGAGAAATTGCACGTACTCATGGAAATCAGGGAAGTTCATAATCGCTTGTACCTTATGATAATCAACCGTCTTTGCCTCATAGGCACGCACCGCTAACTCTCAGGTGTCTTGGCGTCCAAGATGGTGGGCGACATTATCCTTCATGATGGTTGCATAGTCCTAGTCCCATTCTATCACACACCACGAAACTTTAGAGCTAGCTGACTGTACCTGCAATACCTATATATATACAATCTAGACAATGTAATTAAATGTACGCTGGAATCTTGCACTACAACTACGCTACATTCTTACATTACAACTACACTACAAACTAAACTAGAATAAAAGTTTCTACACTACTTGTAACTACAATTACACTACAAATTATGCACTACTTATCTCACTAAAATCTGAAACTACAATTACCCTATAAATCTTCAATACACAACTACACAAAAATGTGACACTACAATTAACCTAAAAATTTACACTACGTTCATACACTACACAACTACACTACAATATTATATACAACCACACTAAATTCTACACTTCAACTAGAATAAAATCTTACATACGATACTCTCACTACAAAGTCTACACTACATTTACAGTAACCAATTCTACACTTCAATTACTGAACGGCGATGGAGATGACGGGACTGACGGGTCCTTGACGGTGCCGGTGGAGGCGGAGATCACGGCGAGGGCGATGTGGTGGATGCGGAGACCACGACGAGGGGACAACGAAGGTGAAGACAACGATGGATATGACAGTAGCAGTGGAGGCGATGGGGCTAGCGGGTCCTTGACAATGGCGATGGAGGCCTGGTGACGGCGACGGCGACGATGGATGTGTAGACAGAAATGACGACGGTGGAGATGACGGTAGCATGAAGTCGGAGATGGCGACGGATGCCAGGGGCTTGGTCGTTGGCAGCGGTGTTGGGTTGGGGATTGATTTGGGGGTGTTGCCGGGTGTGGAATAGATCTGCCTGTGTATATGGGTGGTTGGATTCGACGGGCGGTGGTTTCTTTGCTAGCATTGGCTCACGTGGCCAATGCCATTTGCTTTGTACTTTTATTTTAGTTCATTTTTTGGTACACATTATTTTGTATTTCTATATATGTTCTGTCGGGGTATACAAACAGGGGTATTTACCTACCCCTGACTTGTGCACGGACAATGAAGCCTCCGAAACAATAGCCAGAGCCTGCTAGGAAAAGCTACTCCAGTCACCTATTGATGCGGTGGCGAGATCCCAAGTGGATAAGTGGCTCTTTCTAAGCATGTGGTGACGCGCTAGAAGATGATTATGCCCCCTTAACACCTGTCTGTAGCCGTGTCAAGTCGTGGTGCAGCAGTTAGCTAGAGCGGTGGTAGGAGCTTGCCGGGAATGCCTCCCCGCGCGCCACCTAGAGTAGCAATGATGGTAGTTTTTCCTTAATGCCAGATTTAGGTATGATAAGCTCTACTAGCTATCTAATCATCAGACAATGTCTATTTTGCCACTATGGTTGCCCCTTGTGCTATAAAAGGAGGACCAAGGCAACCTAGCTAAGGATTCGAACACCAAAACACTTGTACTCGCGTAGCAGCTCTCTCCCGAAGGCAACCCTTGCCGGGCTAGAGCGCTATGTGCCTCTCGTGTTCTTCCAATCAATCCACCAAAAGCAGGAGTAGGGTTTTACTCTTCACAACGGCCCGAACTTGGGTAAAACACCCGTGTAACAATCATCATGACGTCTTGCTATCTCCGCTCTTCATGCAAGTGATTTAGCCCCCGTCAAACCACAAAGGAGCATGTGGTCGCATAGGATCGAGTGCATCTAGCCCCGACATGTTTAGTTTATAATTTATTACATTATTTATTTCATTAATTGTGATTTTTTGAATTTTCATTTTTTGTGAATATATATATATATAATTAAAACAACTGTTTATAAGATATACAACAGGGCGTCATACATATATTAACGAGAACAACATAAATTTCATTAATTAAACTTGCCTGCTTACATACATTATGGAAGTATAATAAATAATAACAAAAATAATTACTACTACTAGATCTAGACAAAGAGCATCGTTATTGTGATAACGACCGCGAGAAGAAATGTTGCCATTGATCCATCTGGGACAAAAAGGCCAAGCTTGCAACCGGCACAAAGTGCATATAGAAGCATCTTGAATTTTTTTATTTAGCCTCGCATCACATCGTTCTTGAGTTGCATCTCATCTATTTGTTGTCTTAGTGGTCCAGTGGAGTAGTCAAGCAACTTGCTTACGTACTTGTAGACGAGATCAACCCATACCCACGTGAAGCAATATTTTGCCCCTGTTTTCTGTGGATCACAATATATATATGCACACATATTGTTGTGAGCGACACTATATGAGTTGAATTGTGCAAATTAGCTGAAAATAAATCAAGATGTATTTTTTGTCATATATGTAACTTTCTACGGTTTGTGACATATGCTTATAAACAGGGCGTCGACATCCGCAAAGCAGCACATGGCGAGTATTTCCGATGCTCATGGTGTAGTGTCAGATTGACAGAAGTTGCGCTGCTGTGGCGGGATGATTCACTAGACAGGGCCTGCTGGATTGGCCGTGAATAGCTCATGGTGTAGCCAACAGGGCCAGACAAGAGCTCCGCCAGGGCGGCGGAGTCCCAAACTTTCGACATGCTCCACCGACGTGGGTCCATAACTAAGAGGAGACAACTAGTTAGGGATAAGAACTGGAAGTGAATGTATAAATTTTGAGAAACAAAGGGGCTACCAACGGTAGCTTATATAGGAAAAACTTAGTGTTGGTGTTCACAAACAGTGAACTCCGGCACTACATAATATAGCTGACATGGTAGGATATCTAACAGCACCAATATTTTCTGACTGGTCATCTCGGCAGGGTCCACATTTTGATGGCGTTTCACTTTAAATCCATGTGAGCACACCATGCACAAATATGGCTGTTGTCTACTATGCAACTTTATTCTTGTTAACTATGTTTGGCCTCCAAGCGCGAAGTTTTGTAGGACTATAGCAATTTCCCCTCAATTGGATGACTGAAGGTTTATCAACCCATGGGAGGTTTAGGATGAAGATGGTCTCTCTCAAACAACCCTGCAATCAAATACAAGAAATCTCCTATGTCCCCAACACACCCAATACAATGGCAAGGTATATGGATGCACTAGTTCGGTGAAGAGATGGTGATACAAGTGCAATATGGATGATAGATATAGCTTTTTGTAATATGAAAATATAAAAACAACAAGGTAGCAAGTGTAACACAGCAAGCAAAACGGTGTATAAATGCTTGGCAATAAGGCCTAGGGTACATACTTTTGCTAGTGCAATCTCTTAACAATGCTAATATATTTGGATCACATAACCATCCCTCAATATGCAACCAAGAATCACTCCAAAGTTCTTATCTTGCGGAGAGCATAAGAGGAAATTGTTTGTAGGGTACAAAACCACCTTAAAGTTATCCTTTCCGATCGATCTATCCAAGAGTTCATACTAAAAAAACACCAAGTTATCCTTTCTGATCGATCTATCTAAGAGTTCGTACTAAAATAACACCATATGATACGGATCAACCAACTCTAATGTCACCTAGATAGTCCAATGACACCACAAGTATCCATGAGTTAATTTACGATACGCATCAAACAATTTCAGATTAATAATACTCAATCCAACACAAAGAACCTCGAAGAGTGCCCCAAGATTTCTATCGGAGAACATGGTATGAAAATGTGCAATCAACCGCTATGCATAGTCCCCAAGGTCACTGGAATTTGCAAGTTGATGCCATAACATATATCAAGTGAATCACTTGAATACCCCAATGTCACTACGGGTATCCGCATTCAATACATACATCAAGTGCTCTTAAATTCGTAAAAGTATTCAACCCGATAATAACAAAATCTCAAAGGTAAAACTCAATTCATGACAACAAGATAGAGAGGGGGAAACACCATATGATCCAACTATATTAACAAAGCCCATGATACATCAAGATCGAGCCATCTCAAGAACACGAGAGAGAGAGAGAGATTGAAGACATAGCTATTGGTACAAACCGCCAGTCCTGAAGGTGGACTACTCCCTCCTCATCATGGCCTCCGCCGGGATGATGAAGATGGCAACCGGAGATGATCTACCGTCCCCGACAGGGTACTGGAACGCCTCTAGATTGTTTTTTCGTCGATACAAAGAGTTTTGGCA
Organism: Hordeum marinum; assembly: GCA_022496015.1. Taxonomy (NCBI): domain Eukaryota; kingdom Viridiplantae; phylum Streptophyta; class Magnoliopsida; order Poales; family Poaceae; genus Hordeum; species Hordeum marinum. Next base: position 182,830,412 of record CM039677.1, on the reverse strand, counting down.
GTGGAACAGGGAGTCTAGGGTTATTTTTGGTGGTTGTTGAATATATAGGATTTTTGAGCGTCTGTTTCATGCGAAGATGGGCCATGAGGGGAGCACAAGACACTAGGCACGCTAGAGGGGGCTAGCGCGGCCTGGTGGGTTGTGCCCACCTCGTGGCTCTTGTGGCCCTCCCACTAAGCTTCTAGTGCCTCTTTTGTTCCAAAAAAATCGTCAAAAAAACTCCGTTGCATTTGGAGAACTTTTATTTCTGCAAAAAAAACACCACACTAGTTCTGCTGAAAACAACATCAGTACGGGTTAGTTCTTGATAAATCATATAAAGTGCATCAAAACCATATAAAAGTATTGCAAACAGTGGTGAATATGTCATGAATACTTCATAAATTATAGATACGTTGGAGACGTATGACCGGCGTATCAATTCGTCCAACACCATCGCTATTTGAAAAAATAGGGCTGATTCGCAAGTTGTGGCTAGCCATTTCTCTACTAGTGTACGCTCACAACTAGGATCAAGAGTACTAAACCATTTCTTAGAGTCACCCTTTAATGAGAAACAAAATAACTTAAGAACGTAGTAGTGGCAAATTTTTTCCTCATGAGCAAATAGGGTGGCATTGTCATGCAATTTCGTAAGGTGTGTCACAATAGTTTTAGTTTGATAACCATGAAAAGTATCAGATTCTACCAAATTAATTAACTTAGGATCAATAGAGAATTCATAATCTTTATCACTAACACATATAGGAGAAGTAGCAAACTTGGATCCTATTTCATTCTCTCTATCATGTATTTTTCTTTGAGCTTACTCAGTAATTTCTTAAGATCATCTCTATCATTACAAGCAAGGAGTTCTCTAGCTATCTCCCCATCCATAACATAACCATCAGGTATCTCGGCCATTTAAACTCTAGTAGGAGAGCTAGGCATAATAGGTGAATCATAATGTTAATCAGTTTCAGCTTTCGCAGTTTCTTTAAATCTAGGAATATGAGCATCAAACAATTCACGTAGTGTCACAGTTTCAGTTTCATCTAGCATAGTAGTAGCATCATCATGAATATCATATACAATAGAAGTAGTATCATCAATTACTTGCGACGTATCAGATTGAATAGAAGGTTGAGGTGACGAGGATATGTACCTAGGGTAGGGTCCTAGGCAAGGCCTACATACCCTACCTAAGGACACTACATTGGAGGACTTGAAGATCGAGCATAAGCTTCCGACTGGATTCCATGAGACGTTCAAGTCAGTCGACATCTAATCCACTCAGAGTCTTCTTCCTTCAATCGACAGTCGCCTGGCACTTGGTAGACCTCATTCTCAGTCAACACCAGAAGACCAGGAGCCACCATCAGGATGCCAACGGGCGGTCGTTAGTACTTCGTGATTAGTAGCATTTATTATGAACGTTACTAGTAACGCCAGTATTTAAACCCACGATCGGACTCTTAGATGTCGGGCACTTATGAGGGGCAGCGAACTCTATATAAGTCGCCCCTCCCCTCTGGCACAAGGGTTCACGACCATTGTAATCTTAACTTTCCACACGACATAAGCTCCCGAGCACTGAGATGTAGGGTTGTTACCTCCACGAGAGGGGCCTCAACTCATACATCTGTATGTACACCCTCGCCGTAGCTAGGACTCTGCCCTCTCCCTTCGTACCCCTACCTTCTACTGTCAGGCTCGTTCCCACGACAGTTGGCGCCCACCATGGGGCAGGTGTCTAAGCGACTTCCGGTGAGATTGCATTTTCCGTCCTTCGACATGTCTACCGGTGGTGTTTTTTCTCTAGGCCACGAGATCCGTTTCGGTGCGCTCACCTTCATCACCGATGATTCGGCATGGCTTCACGAAGCGCCTCTCGATGTCGAGGCGCTTCCAGGCCGCAGGGCCGCGCACTTCAGCATGAATTCCTGCGGCGTGTTGCTGCGTCAGCCGTCGACTCCCTATACGTCGGCTCCCCTTGTTGTTCGCAGTCGCAAGCGGTCCGGGTGCTCATGACTCCAGCGCTGGGTCAAGCATGCAGTGGCGCGTCAAATTTCTTCTCCACAGATCGCAGCGCTCAAGCCTGCCGAGTCTCTTCACGGCGTGTTCGAGTCGGATTCTGATCCGTCCGACATCCCTTCTGAGTGCGAGAGCTGCAATCCAGCAGCGGAGGTCCTTATGGTGGGATCTCATCAAAGCCCGCCGTCAGGCTTTGGCCACGGCAAGCGTGATGCCGGTGGCGCGTCGAGTGAACATCCGCATCGCGAGGGGGAGGTTCTTCACACTCCCATCATTGGTACGACCGCTGAGGCCCAGGCCTTGGAGGCCACGCGCATTCGGCTAGAAGAGCTTCAACGCGAACTAGACGAGCACGCTCGCCAGCGTTCACCTGTTGCCGGTCGACAACAGCGACAGCTATTCCTGACTGGCTCCCGCAACGATGTTGAGGTATATCGAAGTCCTGTGTTAAATGTTGTTGCTGCTAGGATAGCAGATTCCATTCAGCCGTCGCGGTCAGAGGCTGAAAGAGGGTTGATGTAGATCAGGGCACTATTAGATGCAGTGCAGTGTCAGAATTCAGTAGTTTCACAGTCCCGTAATAGGATACACAGCAACTCACCCAAGGCAGAAACCATTCAGTCGGCACACGGCCCTGGATCGCCCCTGCGTCGTAGGGGTGGGGGCTTTCGCGAGGATCAGGTCAGAGATCAGTTTCACCGTGAAGACCACCGTCGAGTGCCTACTCCTCCACAGGGCGGCATGCACGTGCCCCGGCACCCGGATGATAGGCGCTCGTCCGGTGATGAGCAGAATGTGGAGTTTGATGCTTGGGATCTTCTCACCCATAAGAGGATCGACAGGGGCAGATCCCAGAGAGAAGGCCAAGATTTTTGGTCCTAAGTGTTTCAACAGAGCCATCCGTTCTGCGGAGATTCCCCCAACTTTAGGTTGGCGGCTGGGATCGGAAAAATTTCTGGTGAGTCCAAGCCAGAGACCTGGTTTGATGATTACCGAGTGGCTCCAAAGATTGGCGGCGGCAACGACAACATCGCAATGAAGCACTTGTCCTTGATGCTAGATGGTTCAGCTCAAGCTTGGTTGAATCGCTTGGCTCCTTCCAGTATATATTGTTGGGAGGATCTTGCCCGGGTGTTTATCTGAACCTTTGAGGGTACTTGCAAGCGTCCTGTAGTTCTGGTTGACTTACACCATTGTGTCCAGAAGCCCGATGAAACTTTGAGAGACTATATTCAGCGGTGGTCCACTTTGCACCATACATTGGAGAATGTGTTAGAGCACCAGGCTGTGTGTGCTTTCAAGGCCGGCGTGAGATACACGGAGCTGTACCTGGAGTTCAGGCACATAGGTGATACTTCACTCGGCAAGATGATGGAAATCGCCACTCGGTACGCCAATGGCGAGGAAGAAGACCGCCTCCATAGCAGCAAAGGAAAGGCAGTCGCCAATGAGGCTGGTGGCAGTAACAATCGGAAACAAAAGCGAAAAGCTAAAGGTCCAGTTCAAGCAGAAGCAACAGCACTGGCGACTCAGTCAAAAAACAAGGGCAAAGCTAAAGCACAGTATGCCCCCAAGAAAGGAAAAAATCAGTCAGGAACTGATATCATGGATCAGCCATGTGTAATTCACATGAGGAAAGATGCGGAAGGCAATGTGATTTTGCCCAAGCACACCACTCGACATTGTCGGACCCTTATCCAGCAATTCAAGGGGGACCCGCCGAGTGATAAATCTCCAGAGAAGGGTGATGAAGATGAAGATAAAGAAACATTCCCGGATGTCACTGCCACACTTGTGATTTTTGCTGATGTCGAGAGCAAGAGTGGTCTGAAAGTCATCAACAAAGAAGTCAACATGGTTGTGCCTGCTACCCCCACCTACCTCAAGTGGTCCTAGTACGCAATCACATTCGACCAAATAGACCATCCCTCTCATGTGGTCACCCCTGGTCGACAGGCTCTGGTAGTTGATCCGGTGGTGGGGGGCGCTCGACTCAGAAAGTTCCTCATGGACGGCGGCAGTGGCCTGAATATCCTCTATGCAGATACCCTGAAAGGGATGGGCATTCCAATGTCCCGACTGAGTGAAAGCAACATGAAATTTCACAAGGTCATCCTAGGGAAGAAGGCCAAGTCACTCGGCAATATAGCATTGGATGTTACATTCGGGAACGACAAAAATTTCCGAAAAGAACAGCTGATGTTTGAAGTCGTGGATTTCCAGAGTGCCTACCATTCCATTTTGGGTCGACCCACGTATGCAGGTTTCATGGCCCGACCATGTTACGTGTATCTCAAGTTGAAGATGCCAGGCCCTAAGGGCGTGATCACGGTCACTGGCAATCGACAGCGGGCCGAAGAATGCCTCCAGAAAGGCTCCAAAATCGCCGATCACCAGATGGCAATGGTCGAGCTGGAAGAGTACAAGAAAACCCTTGACCCTGCTGATTTGCTCTGCGCAAATAAGCCGGCTTCAGAGTCGGCATTTTAGTCGGCAGGGGAAGTGAAGAAGGTGCACATCCACCCGACGGATCCTACGGCTGCCCCGATGAATATCTCATCAACACTTGACAGCAAATAGGAAGCCGATCTCATCTAGTTCCTCCGTGAGAACTGGGATATCTTCGCATGGAAGCCTGCTGACATGCCAGGGGTTCCCAGGGAATTGGCTGAGCACCATGTGAGAGTGGATCCAAAAGCCAAACCCATCAGGGAGCATTTGCGTCGTTCAGCGGCAGAGAAGCGTAAGGCAATCGGCGAAGAAGTGGCCCGTCTCTTGCCAGACAAGTTCATTCGGGAGATTTACCACTCCGAGTGGCTCTCGAATGTTGTGATGGTGCCAAAGAAAGATAAGTCTTTGCGTATGTGCATTGACTTCAAACATCTCAATCGGGTATGCCCGAAGGATCATTTTCCGCTCCCCCGCACAGATCAAATTGTTGACTCGACTGCGGGGTGCGAGCATTTATCGTTTCTGGATGCTTACTCTGGGTATCATCAGATCCATCTGTATGGCCCGGACAAAATAAAGACAGCTTTCATCACCCCATTTGGGTGTTTCTGCTACATCACTATGCCATTTGGTCTCAAAAATGCCGACACAACTTTTATGTGCATGATTCAGAAATGTTTACTCGACTAGATCCCTCATAATGTTGAGACGTACATGGATGATATAGTGGTCAAGTCCCACAAAGGTTCCGACCTATTGGCCAACTTAGCCAAAACATTCGCCAATCTAAGGAGATTTGACATAAAGCTGAATCCGACCAAGTGTACTATTGGCGTCCCTAGCGGCAAATTACTCAGTTTTCTTGTTTCTGAATGGGGGATCAATGTCAACCCTGAGAAGATCAGCTCCATTACTTGAATGAAGACTCCCGTGCGAGTGCACAATGTTCAGAAGCTCACAGGTTGCTTGTCAGCATTGAGTCGATTCATTTCTCGTCTTGGTGAGAAGGCTCTGCCTTTATATCAATTGATGAAGAAGTCCGACACGTTCGAGTGGACTCCCGAAGCTGGAGCAACGTTTGTTGAGCTCAAAGCCCTGCCCTCCACCCAGCCAGTGGTTTCCACTCCTGCCAGCAAAGAGCCCTTGCTCCTGTACATCGTGGCCACAAATCAGGTCGTCAATACAGTGCTAACTGTCGAGCGAGAAGAGGAGGGTAAAGCTTATAAAGTCCAGCGGCCAGTCTATTATGTCTCGGAAGTTTTGTCCCCCTCAAAGCAAAGATATCGACACTATCAGAAGCTGGTTTAGGATATTTACCTATCAGTGAAGAAGGTGGCGCATTATTTCCAAGACCACTCAATTTTAGTCGTCAGTGATGCTCCTTTGTTCGAGATTTTCAATAATCGAGACGCATCAGGTCGAGTGGATAAATGGACAATCGATCTTGGACACTTTGACATCAGATTCGAAGCTAAAAAAGCAATCAAGTCCCAAGCATTGACAGATTTCATGGCCGACTGGATTGAACGGCAATATCCAATCCAAGTTCACTCCGCGCATTGGACAATGTTCTTCGACGACTCTAAAATGTTGAATGGGTCCGGTGCTGGTGTTGTCTTGATATCTCCCAGGGGTGACAAGATCAGCTATGTCTTGCAAATTCACTTTGATTCCTCCAACAATGAGGCAGAATATGAAGCACTTTTGTATGGGTTGCGCATGGCTATCTCACTCGGTGTCAAGCGCCTGATGGTTTATGGCAACTCAGATCTGGTGGTGAATCAAGTGATGAAAGAGTGGGATGTTCGAAACCCCGCTATGACTAGATACTGCAATGCAATCCGAAAGTTGGAGAAGAAATTCAAAGGCCTGGAACTTCATCATGTTCCCCGGCTGAAAAATCAGGCGGCCGACGAGCTATCCAAGATTGGGTCCACTTGACGCCCTGTACCCAGTGGTGTGTTCTTAGAGCACTTGCACACTCCTTCGGTTCAAGAAGATCCTTTCATCGAAGAGCCCCCGCAAGCTTTGAGTTCCACTGACCCAACAGAAGTCGATGTCCCTGCAGTGATTGACCTGGTCATGGAGATTCTGGTTATCACTCCCGATTGGACTATGCCTTACATTGCCTATATCCTCAGACAAGAGCTCCCTGAAGATGAAATAGAGGCTCGACAGATTGTGCGCAGGTCAAAGGCTTTTACTATGATGGGAGATCAGATGTTCAGATAGAGTGCGACCAACATTACACAGCGATGCATTTCCCTCGAGGAAGGTCGAATGATTTTGGATGAGATCCACTCGAGAACTTGCGGTCATCATGCATCCTCATAGACGATTGTCGCCAAAGCATACAGACCTGGTTTCTTCTGGCCCCGGGCTAATGAGATGACTAAGGGCATCGTCGATCACTGTGATGGATGCCAGTCCTATGCAAACCTATCACACAAGCCAGCCTCTACTCTAAAGAAAATTCCTCTCGCATGGCCATTTGCTGTTTGGGGACTCGACATGGTTGGTCCCTTTCGGACCGTAAAAGGTGGTTTCACTCATTTGCTGGTTGCGGTCGACAAGTTTACCAAGTGGATAGAAGCCAAGCCCATCAAGAAATTGAACTCCCGTACGGCGGTTACATTAATGAGAGAGATAATTTTCCGGTACGACGTTCCTCACAGCATTATCACAGATAACGGTACCAACTTTGACTCGGAAGAGTTCAGAAACTTCTGCACATCTCAGGGCACTCGGGTAGATTATGCATCTGTCGCTCACCCACAAACCAATGGGCAAGTCGAGCGAGCCAATGGCCTCATCTTGCAAGGTCTTAAGCCTCGTCTCATGCGCGACTTGGGTCATGCCGCTTATGACTGGGTAACTGAGCTGCCGTCTGTATAATGGGGCCTGAGAACTATGCCAAATCGGTCGACTGGACGGACTCCTTTCTTCCTGGTCTATGGTGCTGAAGCTGTCTTGCGAAGTGACTTGTTTCACAATTCTCCTCAAATGGAACTGTATTCTGAGGCTGAAGCTGAGCAGGCCAGGCAGGACGGTTTAGATCTTTTGGAGGAAGAACGAAAGATGGCTCTGATCCGTACTACTGCCTATCAGCAGGATCTGTGGCGCTTCCATGCGAAGAATGTCAAGAGTCGATCATTTCATGAGGGAGACTTGGTGCTTTGAGTGAATCAACACCGACCTCACAAGCTTGCTCCTGCATGGGAAGGTCTTTTCATCGTCACTAAGGTGCTTAACAATGGAGCCTATCATATGTACAATCTCATGAAGCGGATAGACGAGCCACGAGCCTGGAATGCAGATCTGCTCTGGCGTTTTTATACTTGAGACAGAAGAATCTTCTGATGTAATAAGAATACTTCATCAATGCAATTCACATTTTTGTAATATATATTTTCGATTCCGATCGTATAGTTTCATTATTGGGAATACTCCGAGTGATTATCAATCCTCACACTCGGGGGCTTAGCTGCGAACATGCTTTCTCCTAAGTTAAAAACCCAGTCGGGTGGATAGTGGTCCATTCAGTCAACATCTTAGCTATGAATCGACATTCGCCTAAGTTCGAAAAAACTCCGAGTGATGAGCGATCCTCACACTCGGGGTCTTATCTATGAACATGTTTCACCTAAGTTAAAACCCTGTCGGGTGGATAGCAATCCATTCACTCGACGGCCTATTTGCGAATCCGTCTTCGCTTATGTTCGAAAATACTCTGAGTGGTGAGCAATCCTCACACTCGGGGGCTTAGCTATGAACATGCTTTTGCCTAAGTTAAAAACCTTGTCGGGTGGATAGTATTCTATTCACTCGACATCCTATTTACAAATCCGTCTTTGCTTAGGATCAAAAATATTCTGAGTGTAGAGCAGTCCTCACACTCGGGGGCTTATCTACGAACATGTTTTCGCCTAAGCCTAAAAACAAACTTAGTCGAACAAACGATTGAAAGCCATATACAAATAAAATCCAAAGGATAAAGAGCAGATAAATGTTTTGTAAAGAAGCAAATGTGCTCAGGCCTAAGGCCTGAATGAATTTTTAAGGGATAAAGTTTCACTCGGCATACCAAGGTGAATAAAAGTGTTTCTTCCTAAGATCAAGTTTTTCAATCATCCGACGGGCTGGCTGGCTCGACAAAAGTGTCCAAGTCAATGCCATCTGCGATTCTGGTAGCTGCGTCAATAAAGGTCTCCATGAAGTCCTCAAACTGAAGCTTCTTTGTGTTAACCACTCGGAGCTCCTTCAGCTTTTCCTCCCTCACGTCTCTACAATGGACCCTGACGAGTGATAGCGCCACACCGGCACCGCAACGAGCAACAGATTTCTTCCATGCCTACACTCGACTTGGAAGGTCTTTCAGATGGGCCATCATGGAGTTGAGGTCGAGCTAAGGAGAGTCCTCGGGCCACAGTTCCTTATCAATCCTCTCCATCGCGGATTTCAGTCGGACAAGATATGCCTGAGCGCACTGGAGTCGGAAATTGAGTCTAAGCATGTTCATGGCCACCGCATTTGCGACAGGAGACTCGGTAGGGTCCAGGTTGGGCTCAATCTCTTTTGTCTCCTTTTTGAAGTCTTGGCAGAATTATATTGAAGAGAAGGAATGGGAGGAAACTCGGTGAGGTACGATCTTCATGGATTTTACAAAGTTCAGTCGACAAGAGACACTCACCATCGAGCATGATGTACATCTTCCTCGAGAATTCAGCCAAATACCTCTCCAAGCCATTGCTCCTTTTGTTCAGCTGCTCAGCCCTTTTGACGAGGTCCACGCGCTCTTGCTTCAGCTTTGTGTTCTCCTCCTCCAGCTTGTGGGCAGCTGCCATCTTTCGATCTACAGTCTCGGTTTTGTCCTTGGCTACCCGTTGGGCGTCGGCGAGAGCTCTGTCCTTGTCCTCCAGCGCCTTCCTCATGGAATCTAAAGAAACAACATTGTTGAGTCGCGCTTGGGGTCGACGATTTTCAGTGCGCACATCTGTTCGAGTGAGAGCACTCGGTACAAAGCATGAAAGGTGAAGATGGGAATGCAGAGAGTCGACAGTAGTTACCTCCCAGAGACTTCAGCCCAGCCCGCACTCGCTCCAGAGCATTGTTGGAGGCTTCCAGATCCATGCTCAATAGGTTCCTCTCATCCTCCAGATCCTTGTACTGCGTTCCAAGTTCGCAAGCCCTCTGAAACCAACAAAAGAAAGATATTCAATCGACAAAATAACACGAAGGACGGTCGACTAGGTTATGAAAACCATCGAATACCTATCTTACTATCCTGGCACAGCGTCATACAATGGTTGACCTATGATGTCCATGAAGCCCATGTCAAGGGGGAAGAAGAATTCAAGCAAAAAGTCCACCAAATATGTCGAGTGGCTCTGGCGCTCCGCGTGCCGTAAAGAAATTCAAAACAGTCTCTATTAAGACCCCAGCCGGTGCAGGCACTCGACGGCGATATCGGGGACTACACCCAGTGGGTGCACTCAGAGTGCCCCCACTAAGACGGTTAACACTCGACCTGTTGAGTAACTCGTCATAAAAAAAAAGTGCAGTCGACATGTCGAGTGCCTCCAGTACTACGCGTACGACGGAAATCCCGATTTCATGTTTTCAAGACTACTGCTTATCGTCTGCGATTAGTAGTAGCCTACTACACCCAGTGGGTGCACTTAGCGTGCCCCCACTGGTTACTGAAACGTTCGTCAAGGTTAGCCCTGTCAGAACATTCATCCGTCACTCGACCCATCGAGTGACATGCCTCCCTGCTCTGTGAAGTTCAATCTATCCTTATGTAGCATCATATCATGGTTTATCAATAATATCCATGAAACCTACAAGGTAGCTTCGGAGTGGTGTGACCAAAGGCAAAATGTATCCTGTATACAACAAACTCTAAGACCCCTGCCGGTGCAAGCACTCGACAGCGGTCTCGGGGACTACACCTAGTGGGTGCACTTAGCGTGCCCCCACTGGATCCGCCAATTCTCGATCAGTCGAGTGGCAGAAAACATTCGTCACTCTATCCGTCTAGTGACACGCCCCTCCCCACTCAGTGAAGTGTAGTCTATCCTTATGTAGCGTCATATCAGGGTTTGTCAACGATATCCTTGGAACCTACAAAGTAGCTGCGGAGTGGTGCGACCAAGGGCAAACATATCAAGCATACGACAAGCTCTAAGACCCCTGTCGATGCAAGCACTCGACAGTAGTCTCGGGGACTACACCTAGTGGGTGCACTCAGAGTTCCCCCATTGAGACGGTTAACACTCGATCCATCGAGTAACTCATCAAAAAAAATATACACTCGACATGTTGAGTGACTCTAGTACTACGCGTACTATCGATCCAAATCTTACTCGACTAAGACCTGACCTATTCGAGTGGAGAAATTTCAAACATTCTACGAGTGGACAATAAGCACCCACTAGGTGTACAGTCAAGAAAAGACAGGAATTCAATCGGAAATGTACTTACAATCGAACTTACTTGAACATTGGTGCGGAGGGCTGCGCTGACATCGTAAGCCAGCTTGCTGGCCTCGTTCACCTCTTTGGTTTGTAGCATTATCTGCTTTCCCTGGATCATAACCTCCTTCGCAGCTCCGGTTTGATCTTCTGGGACACGATGCAGAGAAAAAGCCATCGTGGGCGAGATCGGCGTAGTTGCTGGGGCAGCTGAAGCAGTCTGAGCAAGTCTGGTTGGAGTCGATGTCATGATGGTCGAGACAGCTGGAGGGGCACTCGACAGAGGTACTGCAGGTTCAGTTCCGATTTGTGTCGAGTCACCCATCCCCTGGGAGGATTTTGCAGTCGAATGATGAAGCGTCTGCACTAATGAAGCCCTTCGGGTGTAGGTGCGCGAAGTGTCTAGGTGTTCCTCGTTGTCTTCCAGCTGGAAGATCTCTACAACATCAACCGACAGTGTTAACTTTTGCAAGTGACGAATCTCATTCAGATGAATCAAGAACTTATTAACCTCTATGAGAAGTGGCAGCGTCAGCAGTGTCAATGTCCATCGCTTCCCCTCCGTCTCGAGGAGGTGAGGTTACAGATGTAGCAGCTCTGACAGATCAAATAACACTCGGTTGGCAACAACGCAAAGTCACAATCGACAGAAAGAATTCGAGGGCAAAACACTCACGTGGATATGACAGGCACGGCCATCTTCATGCGAGGCAAGGCTTTCCAAGGTTTGGCCATGGTCACCTTGGGTTGCTTTGCCGATCGTTCACTCGACTCGACAGTTGAGGGGCGGCTCCGCTTCGGGTTCTTCTCGATTGGTCCTGGAGCCCTGTCCTCAGCAGCCGCAGGATCTTGGCGAACCTGGGTGCAGCGTTCGGTGCGGAGAGATGGCTCAACTTCTGGCTCATTTTCATCCGAGTTTTCGTACTTGTCCTTAGAGTCTTTTGAACTATCATCGTCCATGATGCCACCTTCACTCACAACTCCATCGTCAACATGGTTCCCATTGGGCACGGGCGAGTGCATGTGCGTCCACTACTGCATGATTCAAGTAAAGAAGTCAGTTCATAAGTCAATGTATCACTCGACAGTACAAGTACATCAGTCGACACCGCGCAACTCACCAGATTCTTCGGTGGTTTTTGGCCGAGTAAGGTCGGATCCTCTTGGCTTCCAAAGGGTTGTCGCATGCTCCAGTGATGCTACGAAGCCACTGCTCGACAGTTTTTTGTGGAACCTCTTCTAGGTGCGCCCTAGTTGAGTCCTCAGGGCCCGCGTAGTGCCACATGGTGTGATCTCTAGCTTGGAGCAGCTGAATACGTCGACTGAGAAATGTCTTCCACAGATCCATGCCAGTCACTCCACCCCGGATCAGTTGCACCACAGCTTCAACCAAGATTCCCACTTGGACATGTTCCTCTTCGGTCACCCTCAGAGACTTGAGGACAGCTGGACGATCAGGTGTATAGGGGGGAAGGCCAGTCGACATGTTGGGTGATGCTACATCTTTGCAGTCGAACCAAGTCGACTGCCAGCCTCTAACAGACTCGGGAAAAGTCATGCCAGGGAAGGAACTACGGCCTCTTTTCTGAAGTCCTAAACCTCCACACAACTGAAGCACATGAGTCTTCCCATCAGCAGGGAGAGCTTTCTTCACGGTCTGGGATCTGGCCGTAAAGATGTGCTTGAACAGCCCCCCACGAGGAAAGCAGCCAAGAAAACACTCGCACAAAGTAACGTAGGCAGACAACTATGCAATAGTATTCGGTGGGAGATGGTGCAGTTGGGCGCCGAAGAAATTCAAGAACCCTCTAAAGAATGGGTGGGGTGGCATAGAGAAACCTCTTTCAACATGGGAGAGAAGGAGTACCCGCTCCCCGTCGCGCGGCTCCGGCTCGCGCTCTCCCTCCGGCAGCCTCCAGACGCCATCTGCCATGAGCCCATCGGCGACAAAGCCCTCCATGTCCTCGCGAGTGACTACGGAGGGGAGAAAGTCCCCCTGCATCCATCCTGCCAGCACAATGAACTGAGCGGTCGAGGGCTTCTTGCCCTTGAGCTTCGTCGCCCCCTTCTTAGCTCGCTCCAGATTCTCTGTGGTACCCTTCATCATCGCCGTGGCGGCTCTCGTCGGAGAAGAACAAGATGAGGCGCTGGAGACGGGGAGGCGGAGTAAGAGAGGAAGTTTGGGGAATAGTACTATGCGAACCGCAGCGCTTCGAGATTTATATTCCGCCGAGTGCCTCGCTAACTGGTGGACCTGCAAGATCACCTCCAAAGATGCTTTCAGTTCACTCGGAGCAAAATAGGCATTGAACATCCACTCGGACACTTTCAAGGCTAAATGGATCTAGACAAATGGAGAAGAGTTCAATCGACGCAAGTTTCGCTGAAGCCCCGAACATCATTCGGAAGATTTGGGGTGTTGATCCTGAATTAACAACAATACTTAGAGTTCAATCGACGCAAGTTTTGTTGAAGCCCCGAATATCATTCGGAAGATTTGATGCCTTAATTCGAGATTGGCATTGATACCCCCATTTCACCACTCGAACCCCGATCCATTCGGGGGCTAATGACGAGGATATTTACCTAGGGTAGGGTCCTAGGCAAGGCCTACATACCCTACCTAAGGACACTACATTGGAGGACTTGAAGATCGAGCATAAGCTTCCGACTGGATTCCATGAGACATTCAAGTCACTCGACATTCAATCCACTCGGGGTCTTCTTCCTTCAATCGACAGTCGCCTGGCACTCGGTAGACCTCATTCTCAGTCGACACCAGAAGACCAGGAGCCACCATCAGGAGGCCAACGGGCGGTCGTTAGTCCTTCGTCCTTAGTAGCATTTATATGTATGTTACCAGTAACGCCAGTCTTTAAACCCACGATCGGACCCTTAGATGTCGGGCACTTATGAGGGGCAGCGAAATCTATATAAGCCGCCCCTCCCCTCTGGAACAAGGGTTCGCGACCACTGTAATCTTAACTTTCCACACGACATAAGCTCCCGAGCACTGAGACGTAGGGTTGTTACCTCCACGAGAGGGGCCTGAACTCATACATCCATGTGTACACCCTTGCCATAGCTAGGACTCTTCCCTCTCCCTTCGTACCCCTACCTTGTACTCTCAGGCTCGTTCCCACGACAAGAGGTGCAGCAAGCTTACTTAAAACAGAAGGTGAATCAAGTGCCGAGCTAGGTGGCAGTTCCTTACCCCCCTCGTCTTAGCCGGTACAATCCTCATTCTAGAGTATTTCAATTTATTCATAGTGATTAGAAGATAAATAATTCCCAAGTGAACTCAATAAATATAGCTATGCTCCCCGGCAACGACGCGAACAAAAGATCTTGATAACCCACAAGTATAGGGGACCGTGACAATCTTTAAGGGTAGTATTTCACCCAAATTTATTGATTCAATACAAGGGGAGCCAAAGATTATTTATGAGCCTTAGCATTTGAGTTGTCAATTCAACTACACATGGAATATAATATCTCTATAACAAAGTGTTTAGTAGCGCAGTAGTTTGATAGTTTTGATAGTTTGAGTAATAGTAGCAACAGTAACAGTAAAAGTAGCAGTTTGTGATGAGTAACTTAGCAAAGATCAATATTATAGATGCGAAGGTATGGGATCAATGATGGACATTTATGTTGTATGACATTCAACATGTGACAGTCACAACCTAGAGAGATACACAATAGCTCCAATTCATCGATGTAATATAGGCATGTATTCCATATATAGTCATACGTGCTTATAATAACAACTTGCATGATCAATTTTGTCCTACCCTCCCATGGTAGTGGGGTTCAAAGGGAAACTAAGGGATATTAATGCATCCTTTTAATAGAGAACCCAAACAAAGCATTAACCAATGGTGAATACATAAACTCCTCATACTACGGTCATCACTGGAGATGATCCCAACTACTATCACTTTGGTGTCTACGGATCATAACACATAATGGGTGCATATAACTTGCAAGATAGGATCTAAAACAATCTCATATTCATGGAAACAAAATAGGTTTAGATCTGAAATCATGGCACTCATGCCCTAGTTACAAGCATTAAGCATAGCAAAGTCATAGCAACATCAATCTCAAAACATAGTGTATACTAGGGATCAAGCCCTAACAAATTGACTCGATTGCATGATATACCTCATCCAACTCCATCACCATCCAGAAAGCCTAGGAAGGAATTACTCACTCCTGATGGTGAGCATCATGGACTTGTTGATGGAGAAGGGTCAATGATGACTACGATGGCAAATCCCCCTCGCCAAAGCCCCAAACAGACTCCAGATCAGCCCTCCCAAGGAAGAACATGAGTTGGCGGAGCCTTCGTCTCGTAAAATTCGATGAAAGTTTCTCCCTAATTTTGTCTCCACGAGATGGTACTTAAGGAGTTGTAATTAGGTCAACCGGAGGTCCGAGGGGCCCACGACCCTACATGGCGTGCCCAGGGGGTAGGTGTTCCATGTGAGCTCATCCACCATGGTGCCCCCCTCTGGTAGTTCTCTTTCCCAATATTTTTATGTATGCCAAAAATAATCCCCATGATTTGTAGCTCAATCCAAGAACTTTTATTTCTGCACAAAAACAATACATTGGTAGTTCTGCTAAAAGTAGCATCAATCCAGTTAAGTTTCATTTAAATCATGCAAATTAAAGTCCAAAACAAGAGCATATGTGTGTGGAAAAGGAGATAGGTCTAGGATGTATCAATCAGCCGCCACAGGAGCTCAACCACGGCGATCGGCCACCACAAAAGTTCGACCACTGTGACAACCACCATAGGAACTTGACCCCGGCACCGCCTCCCCATCTCGGATCTTTCCCTTGGACATCTTATCTCAGCAGTTAGACCATGACAAACACTTCGTCTGGGATATCAATGTGAGCACAAGGACATGTTTATTGGCGAGTCGACTAAGGAGGAAAATAAACCTTTTCTACGTGATTACAAAGCCATATTGGGAATATAAACTCATATATTGTAGCAAATCATGCCCCAACAAGTGTTGTTCCAACCATGAAGGAATGTTTCACTTTTATGAAGTAGTGTGTGGCCCAGAAGGGAACTCCTTTCTATTTCACAACCACCAACCTTGTCCTCCAACCCAACTATAGAGAGTAGTTCATGCTGGTCAAAACAAAAGAGGGGAGGCTTGATTGGCTCAAGAGGAAACGTGAACAAACAAACAAATAGAACCACAAGACATTGTATTCCAACCAACTATGTTTGAAATATTTGTAAAACTATTTATTTTGTCATATATGAACACGTGTATACTTGATGTAATGAACCATATCTGCGTTATTGCTACCATGTTTGTGTGAACGTTTTGAGTGGTTGTTTGAATGTTTGCTACCATGTGTTATATATATATATATATATATATATATATATATATTATTGTTGTCATGTTTGTAGTGGACTTTCATAATTAGTTGTATTATTTTCTAACTTTTAAAATGGCATTGCTTCCATAATTAGCAATGTTGTTGTGTCCTTGCTACAATAACTAACAATGTTGCTGCCAATTTTTTTGTAGATGAATGGAGTTGATCAGGATATCGATGATGAACCTAACAAAAAGAGAAAAAAACTCACATTGTTGGCGACTCTGAGGTATCAAGTTGGATGTATGAGAGAAATGTGTAATCGGTAGGACAAGACATATATAGTAAAAGGAACATATATGATTCTAGAACAAACTGGTTATGAATGTGTTATGGGAACTCTTGGTCACAGAAGGAGTTATTATAGGATATTTAGGACGAATTGAAGAGTATTTGAGTCATTGCATAATGTCCTAGTGTATCATTATGGATTAAAGTAAAGTAGAGAAGTGACATCACGAGATTCTTTAGCTATATTCTTGTGGGTAGTTGGTGGCACCCAGTCATTCTCTCAAGTTGAGAGTCGCTTTTCAAGATCAACAGAAATAGTCCATTGAAAGTTCAAAGAAGTCTTGAATTGCTAACCGTGAATTTAAGAATTAAAGATGAGAGGTTTTGGCCTCATTTCAAAGGTATGATTTGTGAAATAGATGGATGCCATGTCCCAATTACAATGCCAGTGAATGAGGTTTTATCAATGCTCTAAAACAACCTGTATTTAACTTATTATCACCAAACAATTTGCAACCCATCTTTTAGCTCTTAAGGGTATTTCAGACATTTAGCTCCATAGCCGTAACTCATATAGCTCATTTGCCAAATGGCCTACAATGTTATCACAACAGATTTCCCGCACCTCCTTTTCCACAACAGATTTCCGCAGCTACTTTAAGTAATCCACAACCTAACAAAACATCACCTCAATATAATTCATCACAATATTTACTTCCCTCCTCCACATAAGCAGCATGCCACCACCTTTTGCATCACTCTTAGGAATCAGCATGTCATCGAAGTTCGACATATGCATTAGTTTCCTGTCTCGGATTTTGCAATATGTGACTCAGACATGAAAGTCACATCACGTTTTATTTGCCTCTGAATATCTTGAAATCCATGAGCTATCCGGTTCATTGCCATCCCACAACAGTTTCATCCACAAAGCTTCACTGTTGTCAGACTATATACATCCTACCATCAAGGCCGGGATCAAAACTTCCCAACAAATCCTCAAAATCTCATGCATATATGCTCAACCGAGCAAAGGGATTGCGTAGACAAAAGTGATATACTACATGGAGAGAGAGATATAGCGGCCACGATAGCCTCACAACATCTTTCTGGGACAACAAACATTGGCCCTTGTGCCGCCATAAAGGAGGCGACTGGCAGACTAGTGAAGCCCTAGTTTCCCGAGGGTCACATCTCCCATCAGAAATTGCTTTGCCTTCAACCAGCAAAACCCTAGTCTTCTTAGGTATATTTTTATTTACTATTCAAACTATGATTAATCTAATTATTATTTCTATAAACCGGAGCCTAATGATCTCAATCAATTAATCAAGTAGAAAATAAAGAGGTAAATTATAGTCAAAGAAAGCCAGGCAGCTGTGTGAGTGCCACGATCACACATTACAATCAACATGTGCTTTTGCAGTCTGAAGTAAAAAAGAAATCCAAACATGACCTTTTGAAATTCGCCCAAAATTGTTAAAAACTCTCTATATTTGACAATACTAGGATTCGTTGGCCTTCTTCAATGCTACTGTGATCAATTTGAATAAAAAAGTTAGTTAGGGTATTATGTGCTATAGCAAAGATGAATGTAGTGCACCAAAGTGTGTTTCAAAGGTCAATCCCTCCACGACAACTTCATGTTGGTTCAATGCACGACCGATAATTACATGCACTAAAGTGGCCCTCGGTTATGGTGAACCTCGACATATCCCAAGCATTTGATTCAGTTAAGTGGCCTTTTCTTGTCACAGTATTACGTGCTCTAGGTTTCGGCAATAAGTAGCTGGCATGGTTTTTTGCCTCCTTGCTACTTCCTCTATGAGGACCATGGTTAACAGACTGCCGTAGAGCCCATATTCAACAGTTGGGGATTAAGGCAAGGCGACCCACTCTCTCCTATGCTCTTCATTCTGATCGTGAAACCAATGCAACGTATGTTCAAGCTTGCCTTGCGATGGAATATCCTAGTTATATTGGCAAGAGTTTAGCATGAAGCAGCTACTTTCTATATTTTTAGGATGACGTCATGATCTACATTAAATCAAACGAGCTGGAGCTAGAAGCGTATTCGAGAATTCTTGCTGCATCCTGGGAGGCTTCTGTATTATGGGTCAATTGCAGTAAAACATAGCCATGTCGATACATTGCACAAAGGAGGAGGCAAACCTCGTAAGGGATCAATTGGGTTGTTTGTTGGGAACTTTTCCATGTAAATACCCTAGGCTTCTACTCACTATTCACAATAAACGATGGCCCAGTTCTGTGGATTGGAAGCATTAGTTTGGTGGTGGCTACCTACCTAGAGGGCGCCCACTCTGCCGAAAAGTGGTCATCTATTGGTAATTTAATCTGTCCTCTGCATAATACCAATACATACCATTCTAGCCCTTGATCGACCACTCAAGGAGGTTTTAAATTTGAACAAAATTCTGTGTGGGTTCATATGGTGTGGCAATGATGATGCTTACGAAGGGAATTGTGTTGTATCTTGGAGCATGGTGTGCACACCAAAATGGGTAGGTTGATTAGGCATCCCAAATATACGATGGTTTTAAACATTACTATGCAGGCAAGATGGTCGTGGTTGCATGCCTCTGATAATGCAAGGCCTTGGAAAGAGTTCCATATTTTGGTGCCCAAGGAATCCATGGCGCTCTATGACGTCTACTACGCAACTTTATTCTTATAGACTATGTTGGGCCTCCAAGCACAGAGTTTCGTAGGACAGTAGCAATTTTCCCTTAAGTGGATGACCTAAGGTTTATCAATCCGTGGGAGGTGTAGGATGAATATTGTCTCTCTCAAACAACCCTGCAATCAAATACAAGAAATCTCTTGTGTCCCCAACACACGCAATACAATGGAAAATTGTATAGGTGCACTAGTTCAGCGAAGAGATGGTGATACAAGTGCAATATGGACGAAAGAACTAGGTTTTTGTAATCTAAAAATATAAAAACAGCAAGGTAGCAAGTGTGAAATAGTGAGCAAAACGTTGTATAAATGCTTGGAAATCAGGACTAGGGTTCATACTTTTACTAGTGCAATCTCCCAACAATGCTAACATAGTTGAATAATATGATCATCCCTCAACGTGCAACAAAGAATCACTCCAAATTCCTATCTAGCGGAGAACAAATAGATGAAATTGGTGTAGGGAGTAGAACCACCTCAAAGTTATTCTTTTTGATCAATCTTTTGAGCTATTCCTCTAAGTGTCACAAACTTCCCTAGACTTCGTACTAAAATAACACCAATGATACATATCAATCGACCCTAACGTCACCTAGATACTCCAATGTCATCTCAAGTATTCGTGGGTAAAATATATGACATGCATCAAACAATATCAGATCTATCATATTCAATCCAACACAAAGAACTTCAAGGAGCACCCCAAGATTTCTGTCGGAGAACGTAGTATGAAGCCATGTAGTCAACCCCTATGCATAGATCCCCAAGGTCACCGGAATCCGCAAGTTGATGCCATAATATATATAAAGTGTTGGTGCACTAGAGTTTTGGGCTCTTCAGTACCCTTACTCGTGCACGGGTAGTAGTAGCCACCCTGAAGACGAGGCCCGGCAGGGAGCTGCCAGGTACGAGCACAGAAGAATCAAGACCCCAGGCAAGACCTCGCCGGGATGACCATCAAACCCTCAGGCAAAGACAAAGCCCTAGCAAGACCGGGCAAGGGAAGACCCGGCAAGGCAAAGCCCTAGCAAGGCCCCGCCAGCGCATAGGCCAGGTGTCGTTCCATCTAGACACGTGTCGCGGCATCAGCGCTGGAGGGGGCTAAGCGGTGCCGATGTGACGGGCGCCTGTCCCGTCCCGCGGACGGACCGAGATGATTGGTGGTGCATTAAATGTGCCTGTCCTACTCCATCAGTGTTAGCTATGATAGCACTGTAGCTTTGTACACCCCGTGTACACACTGTACGCCACTGTTGGTATCCCCTTCAGAATATAAAAGGAGGCCCAGGGCGATACGGTAGGGGAGGACTTCTGGGACTTTTGATCTTTGGCAATCCTAGACTTTCGGACTTTGGGTATTCTAGCTCATATGCGTAGCAGCTGCTTGCAGCGCTCCTATAGCTAGAACCCTAAGAACAACCACAATAAAACCGAGCAGGAGTAGGGTTTTACACATCTTTGCGGACCGTACCTGGGTAAAATCCCTGTGTGTTGTTCTCAGACCTACTCTTCGTGCGAGCCTTCTCCCCCGTCGAATGAAAGGGGTCCCTCCAATCCCATAGGTGCTCGTCCCCGAAGACATCTTTGGCGTGCTAGGTAGGCCCATCCACTTGTCGTGTCAACCTGTTCTAGTGATCAACACGCCAGTTCCTTCATACTCATCATCACCATGGCCCCCAAGAAGAAGGGCTTGATGGCGGTTGGCCCATCAACGTCTGATGTCCATGTATCTGCACAGACAGGCGATGGCGTAGACATGAGCGACCTTGGGATCAAGAAACTTACTATTAGGGGTGATTCTCGTCTTATCGTCAGGCAAGTGAACAAAGATTACCAGAGTCCATTGATGGAAGCTTATGTAAATGAAGTGGGGAAGTTGGAAGAACGTTTTGACGGCCTGCAAATGGAGCACGTTCCGCATGTGGAGAACAGCGTTGCTGATGGCCTGTCAAAGTGTGTTGCTCTTAAGTTGCCTATGGAACCAGGAACTTTCGTGCTGCAACTGACTCAACCCTCCGTGACACCATAAACTGGACAAGAGAAAAGAAGGAAGTTGAGTTCCGGCAAGTATTTCCAGGCAGAGCTCCCAGAAGCTGCCAGCTAGGAGGTTGCCGGGGACAACGTCAGGTTTGCCGGCGAGCGCCGTGGTCTGGCGGAGCCTCCGGCTCTTGCTATGGAAGAGCACACGCTCCCTACAGGCTTGTCGGGGGCAGCAGGCTCCGGTGGGGCCTCAGGCCCCTGCCATTGAGACAAATGCCTCCCGGGTAGAGGATAAGCCTTTAGTCTTTGTTGTCGAGCCCCAGGCTCCAGCATGGGCACAACACATCGTACGTTTCCTTCAGACAGGAGAACTCATTGAGGAACAAGAAGCAGAGAAAGTAGACCGCCGGTCTAATATGTACCAGTTCGTAGACAACATCCTGTACAGAAAAAGACCAAATGGCGTGAAACTCAAATGCATTTCTCGGGAGGATGGACTAGAGCTGTTGGCAAAGATACGTGGAGGCATATGTGGCTCTCATATAGGGTCAAGAGCATTTGCTGGTAAGGCATTCCGGCAAGATTTCTTTTGGCCCACTGCCCTCTAGGATGGAACTGCTCTAGTAACCAAGTGTTAAGCATGCCAGTTTCATTCGGAGAAATTACATCAACAAGCTCAAGCCCTTCAAACAATCCCTCTCTCCTGGCCATTTTCGGTCTGGGGGCTGGACATCTTGGGCCCCTTCCCTCACGTTGATGGGAGCTTTGAGTACTTGTACGTTGCAATCGACAAGTTCATGAAGTGGCCGGAAGTGGAAGCAGTGAGAAAGGTGATAGCACAGTCAGCCGCCAAGTTCTTCAAAGGACTAGTTTGCCACTTTGGTGTTCCCAACAGGATCATCACTAACAATGGCACACAGTTCACGAGCTGCACCTTCATGTCGTATGTCCAAGACCTTGGTAGTAGAATCTGTTTTGCTTGTGTTGCCCACCCAAGGAGAAATGGCCAAGCGGAAAGGGCTAATGATGAAGTGCTGCGAGGCATCAAAACAAGTACTTTCGACAAGCTGCACAAGTGCGGAAGGCACTGGATTGATGAGTTGCCGGTGGTTCTTTGGCCAATCAGAATGACACCAAATTGAGCTACCGGCCAGACACCCTTCTCCCTCGTATATGGGGCGGAGGCAGTTCTCCCCACGGAACTCATATATGGGTCACATTGAGTGTTCGCTTACGATGGGCTTGAGCAAGAGGAGTTGCGGAAAGATGACACGACGCTCCTTGAGGAAGACCATCTTCAGGCTGCTGTGAGAGCTCCACGCTACCAACAAGCTTTGCACCACTACCATAGTTGCAAAGTTAATGCCAGAAGTATTGAGGAAGGCGACCTTGTTCTTCGATGAGTTCAGTCCGCCAAGAATTCTAACAAGTTGACGCCAAAGTGGGAAGGCCCTTATCGGGTAGTACGAGTCACCAGGCCTGGCGCAGTCCGCGTGGAGACCGAAGATGGCATCCGAGTGAGCAACTCCTGGAATATCAAACATCTTTGCAAGTTCTACCCATGAGGCGTGGTTGTCGGGCCTCCTGGCAACCACCTTTTGTAAAAGTCTTGCCACTGAAGCATGTAATCCTTGGTACAAAGCCAAGCTCAGACCTGTGCATAGTTGAATAAAGATAAGTGTTCTCCAAATCTTGCTTGATTCTCATGTTTACTTATGTGCATGTTTGTCTGAGATATTGCATTACACTTACTCCCGGCAAGAACAAACAGACAGCCAAGGTTCCACATCCATATTTTCTCTTCTTTTTTCTCAAGGGACAAAAGGTTACCTCGTGTGCAGCTTTGTCGAGGGGTGGTGGGGCAAGGTGGTATGGATACCTACAAGCGACGTTCAAAAAAAATCTTGCCAGAAGGAGTACAAGAACGAAAAGATAAGTTGCAAAACCCCAAGTGAATTCTTGCTGTGGAGTTATTTTCCTTGGGCGATTTCGATTCTTGTATGGAAAACATGCATGCACAGAAACCTTGCCGCGATTGGCTACGCCCTTATTCCATTTTGGGTCCGCTCAACGGATTAAGTGGTCGTGCCCATGCTCCTTGCTTCGTTTCGAGTCCGCTCAACGACTCAAGTGACTCCGCTCGCGCCCTTATTCTCTTTCGAGCGCGACCATACCCTTGAGCTGTTGCGCCAAGAACGCCAAGGTATCTCGCTGGCGGTGGCACCACCAGCAGGCTGCTAAGGACCCATTCCTCAAAGCACTCGCGGTAGGGCTACACACGCCAGCAAGATTCTTCCGAGAGGGCGTAGGGAAAGTTCCATACAAAAAACAGTCTAACAAGGAAGATAATACACAATTATTCAAAATAGGATGAAATTTACATAAGATGTTATCTCTTCCTAAGTACATCTTTATTTGACTTTCTCCCCTAGGGGGGAGATTACAAGAAGAAAATATGGAAAAAGGAGGCAGATTACAAGAAGAAAAAGATGGCGAGAGGCCCCCGGCAGAAGCCTAGCCTGACCCCTTTGGACCAGCACTACGCGGAGGGGCAGGGCTTCCAAATGGGTAGGAAAGAGCCTGGCCCCTCCTGGACCAGCATTGCGTGGAGGAGAGGGCCAGCGCGGGCAAAAAGGGGGATGGACCCCAGAAGTCGAAGTCCACGGGCCTGCCAGAAGATCTAGCTGGAATATGAGGCAACGCCCAGGATAAAGGCCCCGGCAAGGTCATCCTGCTGGGAGGGCGAGAGGCGTGAGGCTGGCGGTGATGGTGTGGCCGGCGGTCAGTCCGAGCTCGAGTCCTCGGGCTCCGACTAGACCACCCGAAGACCAGCCTCATCGTCGTCGTCTTCGCCGCTGTCCTCCTCATCACTCTCGCTCGAGGAGGAGCTTTCGGCGCCGCTCGATCTCTCTTCGCAGCAGCTAAGACGGATGCCTGAGTGCCCATAAATCTTGACGGAGAGAAGATTGGCCTCCGTCATATTAAAACGAAGGGCGTGCCCTTCCTCGAGGTTGTGGGCGTGGCCGAAGGTCTTCAAGCCGTGCCTGAGGAACATGATGGGACTCTCTTGGTACTCGACGTCTACCCTCATTGCACCATTACAGCAACAATGCGCCCGTAACCACAGGACGGGCGGCTCGTCGGCCTCCATCGCCCTGGCGAAAGGGCGAGGGAGGCACAGATGGCTTCGGACGGGACTAGCCAGGTCATGGACGAACTCCAGCACCGTCCCCTCGGCATGGGTCTCCTCAATGAAGAGGCCCAGCATCGGAGGAGGAGGTGGGGAAGCACTCCGCCTCCCCCGACCATGGCCTCCACGACGGCCATGACCCCTCGCACCTATTCCGCCACGCGCGCTCGGGCTGCCCTCCGCCTCTACGGCTGAAGTGGTAGCATGATCCAAACGAGAACTCCTCCTTGGAGCTGCGGACGGTGGCCACCCTCGCCCCCTGTTCATGGCTGAGGGCGAGCACCACTCGAAGGTTGGGAAGACGTGGAAGGGCAAGCTATGGAGTTTCTCACTCGGAGAAGGGAGGAAGGATGGATGAGCACCACCCTCACTATCCCAATTTATAGGGAGAAGTGCGGGGGCTGGCTCTCCCCCGCTCCAAGAGTCGCCGCCCACCTCCTCCAATAGCGGCGCCCTCAATCATAGCGCTGCAGTTACTGCTTTTCCTAGGGACTTTAAGTCACGGGCTCCCGTTGCTAGCTCCCCGCTATGCATGCGGCGCGCGTGGCGGAAACGACCTGACGCAGTAATTGCAAATTTGATGGCCGTGCTGCGCACGGATCCCACGTCCCGCATTCAATGGGCGTCGTGGGGAGGCGTAGTAAGCACAATGATCACAGCCACAAGGCACTGCCACGCGCGCCCGTGCACTGTTTGGGCCTAGCCCAATAACGCCTCGCGACGTGTGCGGCCCATGCCTGGGGGCTCCTGTCGGTGCACTAGAGGTTTGGGCTTCCAGTGCCCCTTAATCGTGAACGGGCAGTAGTAGCCACCCTGGCGAAGAGGCCCGGCAGGGAGCTGCCAGGTACGAGCACAAAAGAATCAATACCCCCGGCAAGACCTTGCCGGGATGACCATCAAACCCTCAGGCAAAGACAAAGCCCCGGCAAGACAAAGCCCTGGCAAGGCGAAGCCTCGGCAAGGCCCCGCCAGCACACAGGCCAAGTGTCATTCCGCCTGGACACGTGTCATGACGTGACCGCTGGAGGGGGCTAAGCGGTGCCGATGGGACGGGCTCCTGTCCCGTCCGGTAGACGGACAGAGATGCCTGACGGTGCATTAAATGCGCCTGTCCTACTCCGTCAGTGTTAGGTATGATAGCACTATAGCTCTGTACACCCCGTGTACGCATTGTATGCCACTGTTGGGATCCCCTTCAGAATATAAAATGAGGCCCAGGGCGATGCGGTAGAGGGAGGACTTCTGGGACTTTTGGTCTTTGGCACTCCTAGACTTTCAGACTTTGGGACTTCTAGCTCATACACGTAGCAGCTGCTCACAGCGCTCCTATAGTTAAAACCCTAAGAACAACCACAATAGAACCAAGCACGACTAGGATTTTACGCACTTTGCAACCCGGACCTAGGTAAAATCCCTGCGTGATGTTCATTAGACCTGCTCTTCATGCGAGCCTTCTCCCTCGCCAACTGAAAGGGGTCCCTCTGATCCCATAGGTGCTCGTCCCCCATGACATCCCTGACGCCCCGATAATCAAGGCCAAGCAATCGGCGATGCCCACCGCGGAGATGCCCATGGCGGCGGCGGGAACCCCGACACTGTTGGGTCTCAGGACGGAGCTGTACAGCCTGCAAGTGATAAGGTGAACTCCGGGGGCGGAAGGGTATCTTCTAGGACACCCACGCCAGTGCCTACGCCGCGACCTTCCCAGGGCGCATGCGAGGAGCCGCGCCATGGCGCCCGCGGTTCTCCATGTCCCCATGGAAAAGCTCATGCGCATCACTCCCAAGGTACGCGGGACCAACATGCTCGCCAGCATGCTAGTGGGAGTGGCGTGCCATCACGGGACCGCTACGGAGCTCCTTCTAACACAGTTAGAAGTTAGAGCACCTCGCGTTCCTCATGCCCTTCGCTGCCGACCATGTCGAAAGAAGCAATGGCGCAGGCATAGCTACTCCTAAACTTCCCTCCTGCTACGGAGAAGCTCGATGAATGGAGAGCCACCACTCAGAGCCTCCTCAACATGGGATCAAGAAACTTACTCTCAGGGGTGATTCTCAGCTTGTCCTCAGGCAAGTGAACAAAGATTACCAGAGTCCATTGATGGAAGCTTATGTAAATGAAGTGAGGAAGTTGGAAGAACGTTTTGACGGCCTGCAAATGGAGCACGTTCCGCGTGCGGAGAACAACTTTGTCGATAGCCTGTTAAAGTGTGCTGCTCTTAAGCTGCCTATGGAACCAGGAACTTTTGTGCTCCGACTGACACAACCCTCCGTGACACCATCAACTTGACAACAGAAAAGAAGGAAGTTGAGTTCCGGCAAGTATTTCTCGGTACAGCTCCCAGAAGCCGCCGACGAGGAGGTTGCCGAGGACAATGTCAGGTTTGCCGGCGAGCGTTGTGCTTCGGCGGAGCCTCCGTCTCTTGTCATGGACGCACACGCTCCCGACAGGCTTTCCGGGGGGCAGCAGGCTCCGGCGGGGCCCCAGGCCCTTGCCATTGAGACAAATGCCTCCCGACTAGAGGATATGCCTTTAGTCTTTTTGGTCGAGCCCTAGGCTCCCGCATGGGCACTACACATAGTCAGTTTCCTTCTGACAGGAGAACTCCCCGAGGAACAAGAAGAAGCAGAGAAAGTAGCCCGCTGGTTTAATATGTACCATTTCATAGACAACGGCCTGTATAGAAAAAGACCAAATGGTGTGAAACTCAAATGCATTTCTTGAGAGGATGGACTTGAACTGTTGGCAGAGATACATGGAGGCATATGTGGCTCTCACATAGGGTCAAGAGCACTTGTCGGTAAGGCATTCCAGCAAGGTTTCTTTTGGCCCACTGCCCTCCAGGATGCAAATGTACTAGTAACCAGGTGTGAAGCATGCCAGTTTCATTCGAAGAAATTATATCAACCAACTCAAGCCCTCCAAACAATCCCTCTCTCCTGGCCATTTCCGGTCTGGGATCTTGACATCTTGGGCCTATTCCCCCGCGCTGCCGGGGGCTTTGAGTACTTGTACATTGCAATCGACAAGTTCACGAAGTGGCCAAAAGTGGAAGCAGTGAGAAAGGTGACATCACAGTCATCCTTCAAGTTCTTCAAAGGACTAGTCTGCCGCTTTGGTGTTCCCAACAGGATCATCACTGACAATGGCACACAGTTCACGAGCCGCACCTTCATGCAGTGTGTCCAAGACCTTGGCAGCAGCATTTGTTTTGCTTCCGTTTCCCACCCTAGGAGAAATGGCCAAGTAGAAAGGGCTAATGTTGAAGTGCTGCAGGGCCTCAAGACAAGAACTTTCCACAAGCTGGACAACTGCGGAAGGCACTAGATTGATGAGTTGTTGGTAGTTCTTTCGTCAATCAGAACGACACCAAATCGAGCTACCGGCCAAACGCCCTTCTCCCTTGTATACGGGGCGGAGGCAGTTCTGCCCACGGAACTCATATACGGGTCACCTCGAGTCCTCGCTTACGATAAGCTTGAGCAAGAGTAGTTGCGGCAAGATGACACGACGCTCCTTAAGGAAGACCATCTTCAGGCTACTATGAGAGCTGCATGCTACCAGCAAGCTTTGGGACGCTACCATAGCCGCAAAGTTAATGCCAGAAGTCTTGAGGAAGGCGACCTTGTCTTCGGCGAGTTCAGTCCACCAAGAATTCCAACAAGTTGACGCCTTAGTGGGAAGGCCCTTATCGGGTAGTATGAGTCACTAGGCATGGCGCAGTCTGCCTGGAGACCGAAGATGGCATCCTAGTGAGCAACTCCTAGAATATCGAACATCTTTGCAAGTTCTACCCATGAGGCGCGGTTGTCGGGCCTCCCGACAACTATCTTTTGTACAAGTCTTGCCGCTGAAGCATGTAATCCTTGGTACAAAGCCAGGCTCAGACCCTGTGCGTAGTCAAATAAATATAAGTGTTCTTCAAATCTTGATTGATTCTCATGTTTACTTATGTGCATCTTTTTCTAAGATATTGCATTACACTTACTCCCGGCAAGAGCTAACGGGCCGCCAAGGTTCCACGTCCATATTTTCTTTTTTTTCTCTTTGTCAAAGGATAGGAGGTTACCTCACGCGTAGCTTTGCCAGGGGGATAATGGTATGGATACCTACGGGCGACGTTCAAAGAAAACTTGCCAGAAGGAGTACGACAAAAAATAGATAAGTTGCAAAACCCAAAGTGAATTCTTGATGTAAAGTTATCTTCCTTGGATGATTTTGACCTCTGTATGGATAACCTGCACGCTAAGGAACCTTGTTATGATTGGTTGTGCCCTTATTCTGTTTCGTCCCGCTCAACAGTCTAGGTGGCCGCACTGAAAACACCAGGGTCTCTTGCCGGTAGCGGCCCCGCCAGCAGTCTGCTAAAGTCCCGCATCTAGCGCTCGCGACAAGGGTGTGCGCGCCGGCAAGCTCCCAATCAAGCATAGGGTGAATACATGCAGAAGGAAATTAAGCAAGGGGGGTAACATAGCATCTGCTCAAAACATAAAAAGTCATATTACATAAATCATGCTGCAATTCTAACATAAGAAAAAATTGTTCTTGGCAAGTGTGGTGGCGAGGAATAAGGCAGCGAATCCCGGCGATCGCCTTCAACTCGCTTGACTTGGCTTACCCTATCGACGATGGGCGCGACGAGTTCCTCAAGCGCCTTGACGTCTACATCCTTCAGCAAGCGGTCGAGGACGTTGGTGAGGTTGAGGCCGGGATTCTTGTGCACCACCTTGACGAGCACCTTGCGAAGAACGGCCTGGCAGAGTTTGCGAGATTTGCTGGCCAGGAAGGATGCTCGGTCAGAGTGAAGCTGCTCCAAGGATCCAAGCATGCCATCGAAGAATAGGGCCACCTTGACGTTCGTGGATACTATGTCATCAGAAGAATACCCGAAACATTCAAGGCCGATGGCGGACAGTTGTGTGGCAAGCTTCTCCACGACATTAACAAGCTTCTCAGTCCAAACTTCCACTCCATGCACGTAGTCATTGTGGACGGTGGCAAAACTCTTGATCAGCTTCTTCTCATCTTGGAGATCCTTGGCCAGATCCTTCTCGTGGGTCCTGGCGGTCTCGAGAGTCTTGGTCAGCATAGCCAACTTAGTGTTCAGATCATCAATGGATCCACGGGCTAAAGAGAGCTGTTTTGTCAGGCTGTAGAGGGCTTTGTCCCTTTGAGACTTGGGTGATGAGACCTCCTTGCCGAGATCCTCAAGGTCGGCTTCCAGCTTCTTCACCCTCGCCTCTAGCAAGTTCTTGGCAGCCTCCGCAGCTTCGACAGCATCGACAGCCTCGTTTAGCTTGGTGGCGTGGTCTGCAGTTAGAGCTTTGAGTGTCTCCTTGAGTTTCTGCTCCAGCTCCTAGGCCTGCTACGCGACAAGATCCTCGACCCCAGTTCCTTGTTGCGAAGCTTGTCGGCAAGCGCCTTCTCGTGAGCGACAAGGTCTTCCTCATGGGCATCGAGCAAGATATGGCGCTTCGTCAAGCGAGCATCCTTTGCAGCAGCCTGTTGTTTGGCCTCCTCCTGCGCCTGATCGGCATCGGACTGCTGCATGGAGAGTTGGCTCCAGCCGTGGCTCAACTGCGTCTGACCAGACTTCATGTCCTGGGAAGCTTGGGCGAACCAGGCCTAAGTTTCTTTCACGTGCTCCTGAAAGTTGGCCTCAGCCACTTCCATAACTGCTACCCTGGAGTCCAGTTTCTCCTTTCGGGAACGGTGAAGCGCTTGAAGCTTTTGGAAGCTGTCGCCCATGGTCTGAAGGAGTTTCTCTTCTTGGGATTTGCTGGTGGCACTTGGTTCATCAACGATATCGAGCCCGGCAGCAGTGATGGCCTCCTCAACAAAAACTTCCCCTTCAGGTGGCACCCCAGTGCTTGCCGTGTCAGGGATACTGACGAACAAGTTATCACCGACCTTGAAGTACCTTCTTGATGAAGGGGCTTCAGACATAGGTGGCTGGTCCTCGATGGCTGCCTCCCCAGTAGCTAGGGGCTTCGTGGTCGGCATAGCACCTGGCGCTCCTGCGGTAGGAATGTCGTCAGTACAACCACTAGCCTCCTCACCAGCCCTCTCGGCAGACTTCTTGGTGGCCTCCTCCTGTGCAGCCTTCGCAGCCTTTACGCTGGCGGCCTCGGCAGCAGCATCCCTGGCGGCCTCCCCCTGTGTAGCCTTCATGGCCTCGGCACTAGCGTCCTCGGCGGCAGCATTCTTGGCAGCTTCAGCAGCTTTAGTGGCAGCGCTCTTGGAGGCCTCCTCGACAGCGATCCTGACGGCCTCGGCGGTAGCATCCCTAGCGGTCTCCTCGATGACGGTGTCGACATCCATGCCCTCCATCGAGGGAATGTCTGAAGGCCAAGAAAACAAACCAAAGGAAGCTGAGGTGGAAGTTCAAGAAGACAAAAAAGAAGAACATAAGAAAGAGTACCTGCACCAACAACGGTTGTCGGCGAATACCTGCCATTGCCCGTGCTTGCCGGCTCTCCCTCGTCGCGATAAAGAGCGCTGGAGGAATTCCTCGCCTGGGATCCATCTTTGGGCGACGTACATGATGGAGGCGGCGTATCAGGGACGGCCTTTGATGGTTCTCCTTGTCACCACCCTCCCCCTTCAAGTGTGGAGATATCAGCGGCAAAGATACACACCCCGGAACTTGCCAGCAGAAAGTGAGTAATGGGCTCACACTGGGGGCTCCGCCAGGGGCTGAATCGAGGGCTACGCCATGGGTTAGCCTCTGGGTTGACAAAGGTCGCCTCTGGTGCACCTGAGGTGTTTTCCGCGGCTCAACCCCCATCGAAGTCTTCGCCCTCTTCGCCACCCTTTGCGGCAGTGTCTCCGCATCACTATGGAGACAAGCCAAAGCAAAGCAAATGGGTTAAGAAAAAACAAAACTTTAAAAAGCAAAAGATACGGCAAGATCCTTACTCCTCATCTTCTTCTCCCGAGCTAAGGGCAAAGAGGTCAAAGGAGACCTCCGCCATGGTGCTTGTGGGGGAGGTGGAGGGGTGCTCCTAGGATGCTTGGCCGCGGCGGGTGCAGGTTGCTGGTGAACTTCTTGACGCCGCGTGGCCTTGTTGGCCGTCCCCTTGCCGGAGACTGCACTGATCGAAGGAGCTTGGCGGACCGGAAGCCCAGAGGCAGTGCTCCGAAGGACGCGCCTCTTCCTTGTCACAAGAGACAGGGCCTCCTCGAGCAGTTCCTCCTTAGTTGTGTCTCGGGCTAGACGGCCCCAGGCAGATGTGTCGCTTTGCTCATCGGCGGTCCCACCCTGTCCGACAAGGTTTTCGTCTGGTAATGTTTCCTCTCCGCTGGCTTCATCTTCCAAGAAGCCGGTGCTGCCGGCCTCTGCGGTGATATCTGCTTACTCCGCCATGCTGGCGATGTATGCCATTTCTTCCTCAATGGTGTTGCGGACGAGGCTCTCTTCCTTGTGGATGGCCATCCCCACCTAGTTATCAAAGAATTCTTGCGCCTGCTCTACAAAGGGCTCAACCCAGGACGCGTCAAGACTGTGGGTGTCGAACGTCGGCATCATGGCGATGATTCTACCAAAAGCAGAGTTGTTGCACAAGGGGACTACGCCTGTCGGCAGCTCATGTACCATAGCACTCCTGAACAGTTGCTGCCAAAGAGCTCCGTGTTGCATGACTGTTAGATTGTGGCTCAGCCCGGGGCGCAGCCTCACGATGTCCGCCGCATTCCGGAATTCCCAAGATGGCCTCCCCTTATTCTACAGGGGAGCAATGCGCCAGCGAAGGAAATCGGCACCTATCATCTCTACGATGAGGTCGGCGTTCCTGAGGCAGTGAATCCTAGTGGTCACAACTGTAAGCTTCCCATCCTGAGGCTCGAAAGCACTCCAGTCCTCGTCGTGCACCATTTTGGTTTTCCGCAACAAGCAGAAGGGCAGGAATTTCTCCTCCCGAATCTGGCACCATTTGCCTCGCCACTCATCCCACCTCTCATATTAGGCCCCATCTAGGTAGACCACCTTGGTTCCTGGCCGTGGGATCCAAATGACGGCACCAGAAAGGGCTCCGCCTGGTTGGATGCGGGGAGTAAAGTAATGGCGAAAAAGAGAGGTGCTAGGAACTACTCCGGCAAAGTTTTCGCAAAGGTGAGCAAAAAGTGACATACATGTCACAGCATTCGGTCTAAAATCCAAGAGTTGGAAGCCATATGTGAACATGATGTCGTTGAAGAAATCTGAGAAAGGGGGGCAGAGCCCGCAGTAAAAATAATTGGTGAATAAGGTATATTTATCTAGGCCGCCCTTGAAAGGCCCTGGACTCACGCGGGTGACGGGATGCGCCGTCGTCGCCGTCGCCCACATACTCCGGTATCGCTTCTTCAGAGTGTCCACGTCAAGCCCCGGCGGAAAGACGACGTGCTCCTTCCGCATCTTCACCGCTTTGTTCTCCGAGACGGTCTCCACATCCTTGCCCTAGCTAGACTTGTGTGGCATGGCGGCTATGGAGGTGGAGGCTGAGCGCGGGGAAGGCGTGGAGACGCGGATGAATGGGTGGAGCTCTATTTCAGGCTCGAGGAGGAAGACGGCGGTGGTTCTCAGATTGGAAAAGACAAGAGGTAAATGGGTAGCGCCTCTATGTTTTCCTATTTATGGGGAAGGCGCGGGCCAGCTTCTTTACTAATTTAATATGAGGAAGCTTCGCGGGCGCGCTGCTACAATGGCCGCGCCGCGCACGTATCCCATGTCCCGCAATCAATGGGTGTCGTGGGGAGGCGCAATAAGTGCAATGATCACAACCACAAGGCCCTGCCATGCGCGCCCATGCACTGTTTGGGCCTGGCCCAATAACGCCTCGCGACATGTGCGGCCCAGGCCCGGGGGCTCCTGTCGGTGCACTAGAATTTGGGCTCTCCAGTGCCCCTTACTTGTGCATGGGAAGTAGTAGCCACCCTGGCGATGAAGCCCGACAGGGAGCTGCCAGGTACGAGCACAGAAGAATCAAGACCCTCGGCAAGACCTCGCCGGGATGACCATCAAACCCTCAGGCAAAGATAAAGCTCCGGCAAGACTCGGCAAGGCAAAGCCCCGGCAAGGCCCCGCCAGCGCACAGGCCAGGTGCTGTTCCACCTGGACATGTGTCGCGGCGTCGGTGCTGGATGCGGCTAAGCGGTGCCGATTGGATGGGCTCATGTCCCATCCCGCACACGGATAGAGATCCCTAATGGCGCATTAAACGTGCATGTCCTACTCCGTCAGTGTTAGGTATGATAGCATTTTAGCTATGTACACCCCATGTATGCACTGTATGCCACTTCTGGGATCCCCTTCAGGATATAAAAGGAGGCCCAGGGCTAAACGGTAGGGGGAGGACTTCTGGGACTTTTGGTCTTTGGCACTCCTAGACTTTCAGACGGGTCTTCTAGCTCATACGCCTAGCAACTGCTCGTAGCGCTCCTGTATCTAGAACCCTAATAACAACCACAATACAACCAAGCGCGAGTAGGGTTTTATGCATCTTTGCGGCCCGAACCTCGGGAAAATCCCCGCGTGCTGTTCATCAGACCTGCTCTTCGTGCGAGCCTTCTCCCCCACCGAACCGAAAGGGGTCCCTCCAATCCCATAGGTACTCGTCCCCCACGACATAAAGTGAATCACTTGAATACCCGAATGTCACTATAGGTATCCACATGCAAGACATACATCAAGTGTTCTCCAACGAAAATATTCAATCCAACATAACGAGATCCCAAAGAGAAAGATTCAATTCATCGCAACGAGGTGACAAGGGAAGAACACCATATGATCCGACTATATTAACAAAGTCAGTGATAGATCAAGATTGTGCCATCTCAAGAACACGAAAGAGAGAGACTGAACACATATCTACTAGTACATACCCTCAATCCCGATGGTGAACTACTCCCTACTCGTCATGGCGTTCGCCGGCATGATGAAGATGGCCACCGGTGATGGTTTACCCTCTCCGGCAAGGTACTGGAACGACTCTAGATTGGTTTTTCATCAATACAAAGAGTTGCGGGAGGGGATTGGAGATTCTCTCTCTATTTCTGGGGTTTATGGGATTTATAGGATTTTTGAGCGTTGGAATCACGCACAACGGAGCCATGTGGACCTCACCACATATCAGGGCGCGACCTAGGGGGCACCCTGATAGCTTGTGGCCCATAGGTGGCTCCCCTTTGGTGTTTCTTCGCTCCAATATTTCTTATTTCATCCATAAAAATCATCAAAAAAATTCGGGCGATTCTAAGAACTTTCATTTTCTACACAAAAACAACACCATGGTAATTCTGCTGAAAACAACATTAGTCCGAGTTAGGTCTAAATAAATCATATAAAGTGCATCAAAGCCATATGAAAATATTGTAAACATAGGTGAATATGTCATGAATACTTCATAAATTATCGATACGTTGAAGATGTATCAACATCCCCAAGCTTAATTCCTACTCGTCCTCAAGTAGGTAAATGATAAAACAAATAATTTATAAAGTGTGACTGCTATCATAGTATATAAGTAAAATCAATTTTAATTTCAGTCACTTTTCTAGCATCGTAACGAGCAACTTTTTCTCATAAAAATCATCAAGATAGAGTAGCAATCAATTCACATGTCATGGTTCAAACAATGCATTCTCTTGAAACTTTACAACATATGTTCTTAGTGAGCAAACAACTTCAATGCATCATAAAGTTTAAGTAAGAGCTCCACATAGTCAATTATCATATAGTGTTCTATGATTGCTAATACTCAAGGTATATTTTTAGAACAAATAACATCCATCAAACATAGAGAAAGATAGGGGCTTAAGGTTTGCCTCCCAACATACTTATCATAAAGATAATTGTCAATGATAATGAATCATGATCAAATATATTGTATTGGATATATGTGTTTGGATGTTTCCCCCACCACATGATGCTTGACAACTAATATATTGAGGTCGGAACAGGAAGTTGACTCAACATGAAAAGTAAGTAACATGAAAGTAAATGGATTGTCCCTTCGTACAGGGAAGTAGGGATTTACAGAGGTGCTAGAGCTCATTGTTTAAAAGCAGCGATGAATAAGTAATTTTGAGTGGTTTGCCTTTCCTATCAATGTCACAACAGAGTTTTCAATATCTTCCATGCTAATCACATTATTGGCGGTTCCCAAACAGAATTAAAAAATTTACTCCCGCTCCACCATTCAAACACATTCCATGGCTAGCCATAGCCGCGGGTACCATCCAAATGATCAACTTTCTAGGGGGAGTTCTTGTTCATTTATTTTTGTATTATGCAGGACTAGGCATCCTTTTTACCAGCCTCTCTTATGCAATGACAAGTCAATAAACACACATATTGATAATGAACTCACTGGGCATGGAAGATGATGACCACCCTGTCACTCCATGAGCGGTACGAGCACACAAAATCGATGATTATCTGAATGTTTAGAGGTGGCACATGCAAATTTACTTGGAATGGTAGTGAAATACCATATATAGGTAGGTATGGTGGACTCTCTTGGAAGAAACTTGTCTCAAGGATTTGGATGCACAAGCAGTATTTCTACTTAGTTCTAAACAAGCACCACATGTTGGAGGATTCATCACAACATAACTTCGACGCAAATATACCCAAACATAACCATTATGTTGTATTCCTTGTCCAACTTCAACTATTTGATCAAGTTTTAAAATAAATAATGGGTATTCACAATCATAAAATATGTCCAAGTTAATATATTTGTATGTGAAAGTTCTCTTTCTTATAATAATCATTCATGAATTGCTTGTATGACCAATTTGATGATTGTCAAACTTCAATAGATTTTACTTTATAAACCAGATGTTACACTACTACTAAGCATAAAGAACATTGATAATTTCATATTTATGATATTTCATTCATTCACAATTTACTCTTAGGATATGAGTGAAGCACAAGAGTAAACATCAAACTACTCTCAAACTATATAAGTGCAGATCAATGAGTAGTCAAACAATAAAGTAGCTATATGAGGATTCTCTGACAATAAATATTTTCAGATCTGAGAATTTTATTCAAACATAAAATAAAACAAAATACACTCCAAGAATAGCACATATCATGTGGATAAAAAATTTAGGATCAACATAGGCTAACCGACATTTGTTGATGAAGAGAGGTGGGATCCATAGCATCCCCAAGCTTAGATGCTTGAGACTTCTTCAAATATTTACTTGGTCTGCCTTGGGCATCCCCAAGATAGAGCTTTTTTATCTCGTTCAATCCTCTCATATCTCGGTTTCACCTAAGTCTCAAAATATTCATCCACAAAAACTCGAAAACAACTCGTGCGATAGATTAGTACACATAAGAATAAATACACACTTCTTGTACTACCAAGACAAGTTGCACAATAATTTTCCAACATCATATACTTTTTACTATCGTTTACACAATTTATATCTACCAATATAGGCTATGGAAACTATAGGATATGTAGATAACAAAACTATGACATCAATCTCTCCAAATAGAACAATATGTAGCAATCTTTTTAACCAGTGTACTTATGTAACTCTAAAAATTCTGAAAATTTGTCACAGGATAAATAATTTATATTAAAATAATGTATATATTTTTTAGAAACTTTACATGTTCCAATAAAATATGAAAATTCAAACACTACATCAAAAATTTCTGTTTTTACACACCACATGTCAACACATGCAATTCAAGCATTCTAAACGCAGTTCTTGGAACTTTTATTGAAAAACAAGATTATAAGTAAAATATAACAGATAAAAAAATTAAATTATGCTCCAAGAAAAATACATATCATGTGGTGAATACAAAGATTGCTCCAAGTAAGATGTACCGATAATGTTGGAGACAAGAGGGGATGCCTTCCGGGGCATCCCCAAGCTTAGACGCTTGAGTATTCCTTGGATATTAACTTGGGGGTGCCTTGGGTATCCACAAGCTTGGGTTTTTCTATTCCTTATTCTCCTCATATCGATATCTGACCCAAAACTTGAAAAGTTCAATCACACAAAACTTAACGGATCTTCGTGAGATGGGTTAGTGTAATAAAGATAGATCATTCACTTAGGTACTGTCAAGACAAGATTCATAATTGTTCTCACATAATACCTAATGTATTCTATCATTATCACAATTTAGTTTACTAAATATAAGGTATGGAAACACTAAAACAAGCAAACTATGCATGCGAAACAGAATCTTTCAAAAACAGAATAGCCTGTGAAGATTTGTAGTATAACCATATTTACCTGTCTCAAAAAATTCTGAAAACTTAATAAGACGCATATAATTTGCATATAAATACTTTGTAAGAATTTCAGAATTTTTTGACTCTCCAATAAAATCAAAGAAAATCTGCTTGACGTAAAAAAATTGTTTTTGCACAGAATCAAACTAACAAGTATCCATACCATCTCTAAGGCTTTACTTGGCACTTTATTGAAATAAAAGACACAAAACATGATTAATACAGGAGATTAATCATTTGAACACATAAAAAAATAAAGTAAAAGTGTTGGGTTGTCTCCCAACAAGCGCTTTTCTTTAAAGCCTTTTAGCTAGGCATGATGATTTCAATGATGTTGACATAGGAATAGTAATTGGACATGAAAAAGATCATCATGAATCACATTACAAGCACAATTAAGTCTAACACAATTCCTATGCATAGGGATTTTGTGAGCAAACAATTTATGGGCGAAAGAATCAACTAGCATAGGAGGTTAAAACAAGCATGTCTTCAAAATTTTGAGCACATAGGGACAAAACTTGATATTATTGCAATTCCTACAAGCATATGTTACTCACTAGTAATAATTTTCATTAGCATCATGAAGGAATTCAACAATATAAATAGAACATAAAACATAATTTTCATGATCTACAACCATAGAAAATTTATCACTCTCCACATAATCAAACTTCTCATACATACTAGTGGGAGTATCATATGAAACTTGATTGACATAACCACATTGAATATTAAAATCATGATGACAAGTTTCATGGTTACTATAACTATTTATAGCATACATGTCATCACAATAATCATCATAGATATAAGGCATGACATCATCTTAATAAATTTGCTCATCAAAACTTGGAGGACTAAAATTTCATCTTCATCAAATATAGCATCCCCAAGCTTGTGGCTTTGCATATCACTAGCATCATGGGTATTCAGAGAATTCATACTAGCAACAATGCAACCATGCTCATCATTCAAGGAATTCTCCTTAAGTATTTTCATAAATTCTTCCTCTACCAATTGAGCACTATTTTCTGAACCATCATTTTCCCGAAAGAAATTATAAAGACGAAGAAAATGAGGCAACTTAAACTCCATTTTTTTTGTAGATTTATTTTATAAAACCAAACTAGTGAAAAACAAGCAACTAAAAGATTTAATTCCAAGATTTAAAGATATACCTTGAAGTACTCACATCCCTAGCAACGGCACCAGAAAATGGCTTGATGTCTATGTAACGCCCCGGAAACACCCGCCGGTAGTCGTTCCTCCTAGCGGGATCTAGACTAACCTCACAGATCAATACTAGTCTTTTCTGCGCACTTTGTCCTCACTCATGCGCACCCGGGACAAACTTACCAGTCGGTCACTAATCCTAGAACTAGTCCAAGCCAAGCACGCTTAACCTAAGAGTTTTGTTCGAATGGGCTCCCAGAAAAGTAGGAATTCCTTATGGATATGAGTAGTCCATCATCCCTAATAAGCCAGGCTATCACATACACCACCACTCAAAGGAACCGCCATCCTCGTCGGGTCATAGGAACGTTCCCTCTTGGCACAAACGTATGTGCTTTCAGTCCGATACATGTGTCATTCCGTGTGCCACGACGGGTCACAAACTTCATGAACAACATGACCGTGCACCTGTCGGCAAACATCTGTGTAACCGCGAGGGTCAGCTCTAGTACCAACTTGTAACGCCCCGGACACACCCGCCGGTAGTTGTTACTCCTAGCGAGATCTATACTGGCCTCATAGATCAATACTAGTCTTTTCAGCGCACTTTGTCCTCACTCATGCGCACCGGGACCAACTTCCCAGTCGGTCACCCAAGCCAAGCACGCTTAACCTGAGAGTTCTGTTCAAATGGGCTCCCGGAAAAGAAGGAATTCCTAATAAGCCAGGCAATCACAATCTACTATGCAACGTTATTCTTGCAGACTATGTTGGGCCTCGAAGCTCATAGTTTTGTAGAACAGTATCAATTTTCCCTCAAGTGGGTGACCTAATGTTTATCAATCCGGGGGAGGTGTAGGATGAAGATGGTCTGTATCAAACAACCCTTCAATCAAATACAAGAAATCTCTTGTGTCCCCAACACACCCAATACAATGGCAAATTGTATAGGTGCACTAGTTCGCTGAAGAGATGGTGATACAAGTGCAATATGGATGATAGAAATAGGTTTTTGGAATTTGAAAATATAAAAATATCAAGGTAACAAGTGTAAAACAACGAGAAAAACATTGTACAAATGATTGGAACTAAGGCCTAGGATTCATACTTTCACTAATGCAATCTGCCAGCAATGCTATCATAGTTGAATCATATGATCGTCCCTCAACGTGCAACAAAGAATCACTCTTCCTATCTAACAGAGAACAAATAGATGACATTTGTATAGGTAGTAGAACCACCTCAAAGTTATTCTTTCTTATCAATCTTTTGAGCTATTCATATAAGTGTCACAAACACCCCTAGAGTTCATACCAAGATAACACTAATGATACATATCACTCCATCCTAATGTCACCTGGATAACCCAACGTCACCTTAAGTATCTGTGGGTAAATTATGCAGCATGCATAAAATAATCTCAAATCTGTCATATCAAATCCAACACAAAGAACTTCAAGGAGCACCCCAAGATTTCTATTAGAGAACGTAG
Organism: Hordeum marinum; assembly: GCA_022496015.1. Taxonomy (NCBI): domain Eukaryota; kingdom Viridiplantae; phylum Streptophyta; class Magnoliopsida; order Poales; family Poaceae; genus Hordeum; species Hordeum marinum. The sequence continues at coordinate 182,790,044 of CM039677.1, read as the reverse complement.
TATGAAAACGTGCAATCAACCCCTATGCATAGATCCCCAAGGTCTCCGGAATACGCAATTGATGCCATAACATATATCAAGTGAATCACCTGAATACCCCAAAGTCACTATAGGTATCCGCATGCAAGACTGCTACATCCATTTTGCATCATATTTTACTATTGTTATTTATAATGTTTTATGCATAATAATGCCTCGGGGAGTAATTCTAATGCCTTTTCTCTCACAATTTGCAAGGTTTACATCAAGAGGGAGAATGCCGACAATTGGAATTCAGCACCCTGAAAAGCACGTCAGAGATACCTATTATGCACAACTCCAATGAAGATGGAAATTTACGGAGATTTTTTATGCTTAAATAAATAATACTGGAGCTGAAAACTACCGGAGGGGCCACCAAGTGGCCACCCTCCACCAGGGGCACGCCATGTCCCCTAACTGTGCCCTGGTTGAGGGTGGGCACCCATGCCCACCCCAGAGCCCATCTTCTGGAATAAAATCCCAAAAAACCTAAAAAATTAAAGGGAGGACTTCCGGGACGATTCCTTAAACCCTAAAAACCCTAGGCGGAACTTGGGCAGGAGCACTTTTTCCCTCTGGCAGAGCGATTCCACCGGGGAAACTTCCCTCACGGAGGGGGAAATTGAATCCATCGTCATCACCAACAACCCTCTCATCTTGGGGAGGCCATTCTTCCTCAACATCTTCAACATCACCATCTCCTCTCAAACCCTAGTTCATATCTTGTGTTCAATCATTGTACCGGAACCTCGGATTGGTACCTGTGGGTGACTAGTAGTGCTGATTACCTTGTGTAGTTGATTGCTATATGGTTTACTTGGTGGAAGATTATATGTTCACATCCATTATGCTATTCAATAACCTCTTATTTTGAGCATGCATATTATTTGTGAGTAGTTACCTTTGTTCTTGAGGTCACGGGAGAAGTCATGTTGCAAGTAATCATGTGAATTTGATATGTGTTCGATATTTTGATGATATGTATGTTGTGATTCCCTTAGTGGTGTCATGTGAACGTCGACTACATGACACTTCACCATCCTTGGGTCTAAGGGGATGCATTGTGGAGTAGTTATTATATGATGGGTTGCTACAGTGACAGAATCTTAAACAATAGTTTATGTGCTACTTTGTAAGGGGCAGATTTGGGTCCACATGTTTAATGTTATGGTTAGACTTTGTCTTAATACTTTTCTCATGGTTGCGGATGCTTGCAAGGGTGTTAATCATAAGTAGGTTGTTAGTTCAAGTAATAACAGCACCTTAGCACTGGTCCACCCACATAGCAAATTATCAAAGTAGCGAACACGAATCAAACCAACATGATGAAAGTGACTAGATGAAATTCCCATGTACCCTCAAGAACACTTTGCTCCTTATAAGATATAGTTTTGGCTTGTCCTTTTACACAAAAGGATTGGGCTACCAGGATGCACCTTACCTATTGTTGTCATTACTTGCTCGTAAATTACCTTCTATCAAAACACTTGCTACTTACAATTTCAGTGCTTGCAGAAATTACCTTGCTGAAAACCGCTTATCATATCCTTCATCTCCTCATTGGTTTCGACACACTTACTTATCGAAAGGAATACGATTGATCCTCTATACTTGTGGGTCATCAAGACTCTTTTCTGGCGCCATCGTAGAGGAGTGAAGTGCTCTTGGTAAGTGGAAATCGGTAAGGAAAAACTTATACTACATGCTGAAATTTACGGTCACTTGTTACTATGGAACCATAATTAGTTGCCCCTCAACCTACGTCACCTACTGTAATCCTTTGAGGGATTTGTTTGGGGTATCTTCACCTTGACCAGAACCAAAATTAGTTGCGTCTTTACCTACAAAACCTACTGAAAATATTGGTTATGAAGTTCATTTGGGTATGTTAGAACAACTGCTAGCTACTCCTTACGTGGGAGATGGAACTGAGCATCCTGATATGCACCTAATACATGTGGAAGAAATTTTTGGACTATTTAAGGTTTATACGGAGATGAAGTTAATAAGAAGGTTTTCACTTTATCTTTTAAGGGAAAAGCATTGACATGGTATAGGCTATGTGACGATATTAGATCATGGCACTGGAATCCTTTGAAATTGGAAATCCACCAAAAATTTTATCCTATGCATCTAGTTCATCATGATCGGAATTATATATATAATTTTTGGCCTCGTGAAGGATAAAGTTTCGCTCTAGCTTGGGGGAGGCCTAAGTCAATGTTATATTCATGCCCCAATCATGATATCCCAAGAGAAATTATCATTCAAATTTCTTATGCTCAACTTTCTCATAATGATCAAACCATGCTCGATACTTCTTGTGTTGGTTCTTTCATGAAGAAGACTATTGAATTCAAGTGGGTTCTCTTGGAAAGAATTAAATGCAACTCTGAAGATTGGGAACTCGATGAAGGTAATGAGTCAGGTATGAATCTTGAATTTGATTGTGTTAAATCTTTATGAATACCGATGCTTTTCAGAAGTTTAGCACTAAATATGGACTTGACTTTGAGATAGTTGCCTCCTTTTGTGAATCATTTGCTGCTCATGTTGATCTCCCTAAATAGAAGTGGTTTAAGCATCATCCCCCTATTAAAGAATAAATTAAAGAACTAGTCCTTGCTAAAGAAGAAACTATTATTTACAATGTTTATCTAGTTGTGCCTACTGCGTATATTCAGAAACCACCTTTGCCTGTTAGGATAAAGGAACATGCTAAGGTATCAACTATGGTTCGCAAAAGTAATATTAGAGCACCTAAGCCCTCTGAACAAATTAAAGTAGAACCTAGTGTTGCCATGGTTAAAGATCTCTTGGTAGAAAATATTGATGTGCATGTCATTTACTTCTGAAGCTGCTAGAATTGCTAGACCTGATGAAAAAGACAAACATAGACCCGTAGATGGCTTGCATGTTGTTTCAGTTAAAATAGAAGATCATTGTTATCATCGCTTATGTGATTTCGGTGCTAGTGTGAGTGCTATTCCTTTTACCTTATATCAAGAACTTATGAATGACATAGCACCTGCTGAAATAGAAGATATTGATGTTACTATTAAACTTGCTAATAGAGATACCATTACACCACTTGGGATTGTTAGAGATGTTGAAGTCTTGTGTGGGAAAATAAAATATCCTACTAATTTTCTAGTTCTTGGTTCCCCACAAGATGACTTTTGTCCCATTATCTTTGGTAGACCTTTCTTGAACACTGTTAATTCTAAGATAGATTGTCAAAAGGAAACTGCCAGTGTTGAGTTTGGTGATGTGTCTCATGAGTTTAATTGTTCCAAGTTTAGTAGACAACCTCTTGATAGAGAATTACCTAGTAAGGATGGAATAATTGGTCTTGATTTTATTGCCATTCCTCCTACCGATCCACTAGAACGATATTTGATAGACAATCAAAATGATTTGCACTTTCGTGAAAGAAATGAAATAGATAAAAGTTTCTTTGAACAACAACCTCTACTAAAACACAATTTGCCTACTAAAACTCTTGGAGGTCGTCCCCCACCCAAAGGTGATCCTGTGTTTGAACTAAAACAATTGCCTAACACTTTGAAAGTATGCTTACCTTGATGAGAAAAAGATATATCCTATTATTATTAGTGTTAGCCTTTTAGAACATGACGAAGAAAGATTATTAAAAATTAAGAGGAAGCATGAGGCTGTTATTGTACATACTCTTGATGATCTTAAGGGCATTAGTCCCACTATATGTCAGCACAAGATTAATATCAAACCTGATGCTAAACCCGTTGTTGATCATCAACGACGATCGAATTCCAAGATGAAAGAAGTGCTAAGAACTGAAATATTAAAGCTTCTAGAAGCATGTATAATCTATCATATAGCTTTTAGTAGATGGGTGAGTCCCGTTCATTGTGTCCCTGAGAAAGGAGGTATTACTGTTGTTCCCGATAATAAAAATGAGCTTATTCCACAAAGTGTTACTAGCTTTAGGATGGTAATTGATTTTAGAAAAGTAAATAAAGCTACTAGAAACGATCATTACCCCTTGCCTTTTATTGATCAAATGCTTGAAAGATTATCTAAGCACACACACTTTTGTTTCCTAGATGGATATTCCGGTTTCTCTCAAATACCTGTGTCACAATCTGATCAAGAGAAAACCACATTTACTTGTCCTTTTGGAACCTATGCTTATAGATATATGCCTTTTGGTTTATGCAATGCACCTTATACCTTTCAAAGATGTATGACTACTATATTCTCTGTATTTTGTGAAAAGATTGTGGAGGTTTTCATGGATGATTTTTCCGTTTATGGAACTTCTTTTGATGATTGCTTAAGCAACCTTGACCGAGTTTTGCAGAGATGTGAACAAACTAATCTCGTCTTGAATTGGGAGAAGTGCCACTTTATGGTTATTGAAGGTATTGTCTTGGGGCATAAGAACTCCGAACGAGGTATTGAGGAGGAACAAGCAAAAGTTGATGCAATTGAGAAAATGCCATGTGCTAAAGATATCAAAGGTATTCGAAGTTTCCTTGGTCATGCTGGTTCCTATAGGAGGTTTATTAAAGACTTCTCAGAGATTTATAGGCCTCTTACTAATCTTTTGCAAAAGGGTATTCCCTTTGTTTTTGATGATGATTTCATGGAAGCCTTTGAAACACTAAAGAAAGCCTTAACCACTACACCTATTGTTCAACAACCTAATTGGAACTTGCCTTTTGAAATTATGTGTGATGCTAGTGATTATGCTGGTGGTGGTGTTCCAGGACAAGGAGTTGATAAGAAATCAAAAGTTATCCATTATGCTAGCAAAACTCTAGACAGTGCCCAAAGAAATTATGCCACTACTGAAAAATAATTTTTAGTAGTCGTGTTTGCTTGTGATAAATTCAGACCTTACATTGTTGATTCCAAAGTTATTGTTCACATTGACCATGCTGCTATGAAATATTCTATGGAAAAGGAAGATGCTAAACCTAGACTCATTAGGTGGGTTCTCTTGCTTCAGGAATTTGATTTACATATCATTGATAGGAAGGGAGTTGAGAACTCCATAGCTGATAACTTGTCTAGGATAGAAAATATTTTTGATGACCCACGACCTATTGATGATAGTTTTCCTGATGAACAACTAGCTGCAATAAATGTCTCTCAAAACACTCCATGGTATACTGACTTTGCTAATTACATTGTTGCTAAAGATATTCCACCTAGTTTCAAATACCAACAAAATAAAAAAGTATTTTATGACTTAAGACATTTCTCTTGGGATGACCCATATATTTATAAAGAAGGAGTAGATGGTATTATTAGACGTTGTGTACCTGAGCATGAACAGGAGCAAATCTTATGGAAATATCATTCCGAAGCTTATGGAGGACATCATGCTGGAGATAGAACTGCTCATAAGGTATTACAATCTATTTTTATTGGCATACTCTCTTCAAGGATGCCCGTAAGTTTGTCTTGTCTTGTGATGAATGTCATAGAATTGGTAATATCGGTAAGCGTCGGGAAATGCCTATGAACTATTCACTTATTGTTGAACCATTTGATGTTTGGGGTTTTCATTATATGGGACCTTTTCCTTCCTCTAATGGGTACACTCATATTTTGGTTGTTGTTGATTATGTCACTAAGTGGTAGAAGCTATTCCAACTAGTAGTGTTGATCATCATACTTCAATTAAAATGCTTAAAGAAGTTAGTTTCCCAAGGTTTGGAGTCCCTAGATATCTAATGATTAGCGGTGGTTCGCACTTTATTCATGGTGTTTTTCGTAAGATGCTTGATGAATATGATGTTAACCATAGAATTGCATCACCCTATCATCCTCAATCTAGTGGTCAAGTTGAACTTAGCAATATAGAAATAAAATTGATATTACAAAAAACTGTTAATAGGTCCCGAAAGAATTGGTCTAAGAAACTATATGATGCACTTTGGGCCTATAGAACAGCGTATAAAAATCCTATGTGTATGTCTCCATATAAGATGATCTATGGGAAAGCTTGTCATTTTCCTCTAGAATTAGAACATAAAGCATTTTAGGCAATTAAAGAACTCAACTATGATTTAAAACTTGCTGGTGAAAAGAGGTTATTTGATGTTAGCTCATTAGATGAATGGAGAACCCAAGCTTATGAAAATGCCAAGTTATTTAAAGAAAAAGTTAAAAGATGGCATGACAAAAGAATCAAAAATGAGAATTCAAAGTTGGAGAATATGTTCTTTTGTACAATTCTCGTTTTAGATTTTTTGCAGCAAAGCTTCTCTCCAAATGGGAAGGACCCTATATTATCGAAGAGGTTTATCGCTCTAGAGCTATTAAGATTAATAATGCCGAAACTACGAACCCGAAGGTGGTTAATGGGAAAATAATTAAACACTATATCTCAGGTATGCCTATTGATGTTGAAAGCAATGTTATCCAAACCATGACATCGAAGGAGCACATATAGGAAACATTCAGGAACGCTCCAGAATTGTGAAAATAAAGAGGTACGTGATACAGTAAGTCAACAGTCTCCGAAAAATCCGCAAAAAATATTTTTATCAGTTTTGGAATATTTATGAATTATAGGAAATAAAAAAATAAACCAGAAGGTAACCGAGGAGGGCATGGCCCACCAGGGCACGGTTGCCATTCCTGGCGCGCCCTGGTGGACCGTGCCCACCTCGGGAACCTTCCCGACTCTATTTTCCTCTCGTTTTCTTGGTTTCCAAGAATAAAAATTATGTATATATACCTCTGACTGTTTTGACGACCGCATCACGAGATTTTTCTCTGTTCTTGTTTCATGTTGTTTTCCAAGAAGATCTGTCAAGCCAAGCATCATGTCTTCCTCCTCTCCCAATAACGTAGAAGAGGATGCTTGGTTGATGAAGATGGAGCTAAAAAGAGAAGAGAAAAAAGAATCCAATAACGAGGACAAGATCAAGGAAACTATGAAGGATCAAGCTCAAGAAGGAGGGAAACCCGCGAGCATGGGGGAAGAGGAAGAAGACGATATCCTTCGCTCGTACTATCCTCATCTCACCCCTATTGAAATTGAAGCTTTCAGGTCTTTCGAGGAGGTTTGTGTTTAGAATAAATTCCTCACTCATGAAAATCTTTCGCTAGAGGAGAAAATCACCACCCAAATTGAAGTACTTGTTGGAGCTGAAGTGTGACGCCTCACCACCTCCTTCATCATCACCACCACCCAACGAAACTTGAGTACACGGGTATGGGAACTCCCCTTGGCTTAATCCAAGCTTGGGGGAGGTGCCCCGGTATCGTATCACCATCACTTTATCTTTGCTTTTTATTTTGATCATAGCATTTTCATGATTTAGATGAATAAAGTTTAGTATGATCTATTTTCGAGTGCTAGTTTCGTGATCTATCTATCTATGTAATCGAGTGAGATTATATAATAAAGTTTAGTTTGAGCTTTTGCCCCTTTTACTTTCTTGTTGCAATCATTATAAAAGAAAATAAATGAAAAGGATCATATGCTAATATTATGGTGAGTAATGAAATCACAATAAATAAAACTATAAGTGGTAAATTTTATTGGAGATTGGCAAACATAGCATTAGCTAATGATGCAACTCATGAAAGAATTAATTAGGGAAGAGAAGATTCACATGCAAATATACTATCATGGACATGTTTTATGATTGTGAGGCCCCATGTAATATTATATGCCAAAATTGTTGATGTTGGACAAGGAAGACAACGTAATGATTTATGCTTGTTCATATCCACATACAAGTTATATAGTCATAGATCCTTTAACATGTGGTGCTTGCCCAATATCTTTGCTAGCCAAAAATTCTGCACTAAGTAGAGATACTACTTGTGCATCCAAAAACCCAAAACTAAACTCATGTTTGAGAGTCCACCATACTTACCTATGGATTGAACAAGATCCTTCAAATAAGTTGTTATCGGTGCATCAAGGAAATAAAAATTGCTTCAAAAAGTGTTGGATAAATTAGTGTAAGAGAAAATTGTGCGTTGCACAAACTTGTGATGGCAAAGTAATAAAAGCGACAGACTGCATAATAAAGGTTGCTATCACAAGAGGCAATGCAGCGTGACGCTCTTTTGCGCTAAGGGATTTGGCATACAAACTACAAAAGTGCATGACAACCTCTGCTTCCCTCTGCGAAGGGCCTATCTTTTACTTTTATGCAAGGGTCAAAGTATTCTCCCCTATTCCATTTTATTTTTCTCCTTTGTCAAGCATCATGTGGTGAGGAAAGATCTAGGAACATATGACCAGTTGGGTATGAGTGAGCATGAGTAATTATTGTTGACATCACCCTTGAGGTGAATATGTTGGGAGGCAAACTATAAGCCCCTATCTTTCTATGTGTCCGGTTGAAACTTGTTGTCCATGGGTATGCCATGAGCGTTAGCAATCATAGAAGACTAAATGATGGTTGAGTATGTGGACTTTCCAAAAGGCTCCTACATGAGACCCTTCCTGAAAATATGATGAATTGTAGTTGCAAAGTTGACCGAGAACATAGTTTGTTTGTTTCCAATAAGTTTTATGCCTTATACTTCCACGTTGTGATGAATTATTACTTGCTCATAAGAAGTTACATGATGTTGGTATGAAATCAAAGTTTTATGAGAAAGTTTTATGTTAGTTTTGTTGCTGCTATAATAATAAGCATGATGCTACTATGTCCGTATTTTATTTTTATCAACAGCACTCTCTCTCTCTCTCAAACCATGTGGACATGTTCTTCGATAATGGATTTCTCCTGAGGGTAAGCAAGGTCTAAGCTTGGGGGAGTTGATACGTCCATTTTGCATCATGTTTTACTACTGTTATTTATAATATTTTTATGCATAATAATGCCTTGAGGAATAATTCTAATGCCTTTTCTCTCAAAATTTGCAAGGTTTACATCAAGAGGGAGAATGCCAGCAACTGGAATTCAGCACCCTGAAAAAGCACGTCAGAGATACCTATTCTGCACAACTCCATTGAAGCTAGAAATTTACGGAGATTTTTTATGCATTAAATAAAAAATGCTGGAGCTGAAAACTACCGGAGGGGGCCACCAGCTGGCCACCCTCCACTAGGGCACGCTAGGCCCCTAAACACGCCCAGGTGGAGGGTGGGCACAAAGGCCCACCTCTGGAGCCCTTCTTCTGGTATAAAATCCCAAAAAACCTATAAAAATTAAAGGGAGGACTTTCGGGACGAAGCGTCACCGCCTCGAGGCGGAACTTGGGCAGGAGCACTTTTGCCCTCCGTCAGAGTGATTCCATCGGGGGAACTTACCTCCCGGAGGGGGAAATCGAAGCCATCGTCATCACCAACAACCCATCCATCTTGGGGAGGCCATTCATCATCAACATCTTCAACAGCACCATCTCCTCTCAAACCCTAGTTCCTCTCTTGCGTTCAATCTTTGTACAGGAACCTCGGATTGGTACATGTGGGTGACTAGTAGTGTTGATTACCTTGTGTAGTTGATTGCTATATGGTTTACTTGGTGGAATATTATATGTTCAGATCCATTATGCTATTCAATACACCTCTGATCTTGAGCATGCATATTATTTGTGAGTAGTTACCTTTGTTCTTGAGGTCACGGGAGAAGTCATGTTGCAAGTGATCATGTCAATTTAATATGTGTTCGATATTTTGATGATATGAATGTTGTGATTCCCTTAGTGGTGTCATGTGAACGTAGACTACATGAAACTTCACCATCCTTGGGCCTAAGGGAATGCATTGTGGATTAGTTATTAGATGATGGGTTGCTGGAGTGACAGAAGCTTAAACCCTACTTTATGCGCTACTTTTGTAGGGGGTGATTTGGGTCCACATGTTTAATGCTATGGTTAGACTATGTCTTAATACTTTTCTCGTAGTTGCGGATGCTTGCGAGGGGGTTAATCATTAGTAGGTTGTTAGTTCAAGTAATAACAACACCTTACCACCGGTCCACCCACATAGCAAATTATCAAAGTAGCGACCACGAATCAAACTAACATGATGAAAGTGACTAGATGAAATTCCCGTGTACCCTCAAGAACACTTTGCTCCTCATTAGAGATAGTTTTGGCATTTCCTTTTCCACAAAAGGATTGGGATACCTTGCGTCACCTTACCAATTGTTGTTGTTACTTGCTCGTTACAAATTACCTTGCTATCAAACACTTGCTACTTACAATTTCAGTGCTTGTAGAAATTACCTTGCTGAAAACTGCTTATCATATACTTTTGGTCTTCATTGGGTTCGACACTCTTACTTATCGAAAGGACTACGATTGATACCCTATACTTGTGGGTCATCAAAGACATACATCAAGTGTTCTGAAACCAAAATATTCAATCCAACATAACGAGATCTCAAAGGGAAAGATTCAATTCATCACAATAAGATGACCAGGGAAGAACACCATATGATCCGACTATATTAACAAAACCCCTCATACAACAAGATCATGCCATCTCCAGAACATAAAGAGAGAGATTGAACACATAACTACTGTTACATACCCTCAGTCTCGAGGGTGAACTACTCCCTCCTCATCATGGCCTCCGTCAGGATGATGAAGATGGCCACTTGTGATGGTTTACCCTCTTTGAGAGGGTACTGGAATGACTCCATATTGGTTTTTCGTTGATGCAGAGAGTTGCGGCTACAGAGCGGAGAGTCTCTCTTTATTTTCTAGGGTTTCTGGGATTTATAGGATTTCTCAGCATTGGAATCACGCGCAATAGAGCCACACGGGCCCCACCACATATTAGGGCGAGGCCTAGGGGGGTGCCCTAATGGCTTGTTGCCCACATGTGGCTCCCCTGTGGTGGTTCTTCGCTCCAATATTGCTTATTTCCTCCAAAAAAAATCATCAAAAAGTTTTGGCGATTCCGAGAACTTTCATTTTCTACACAAAAACAACAGCACTGCTGAAAACAGCGTGAGTCCGGGTTAGTTCTAAATAAATCATATAAAGTGCATCAAAGCCTTATACAAATATTGTAAACATAGGTGAATATGGCATGAATACTTCATATATTATCAATACGTTGGAGACGTGTCACTTTATAAGGCGGAAATGTGGAGTGTGATCTACTAAAGACACACTATTTTGGGAGTGGGATTGGTGGATCCATGAGTTTTGCATAATGGAGATTGCACCATCTGTCCACTCTAAGATTATGCCAAGAGTATGAGCAAGCGAGACCATGAGAGTGTTGGAAATATGCCCTAGAGGCAATAAATAAAGTGTTTATTATCATATTTCCTTGGTCATGATAATCGTTTATTATCCATGCTATAATTGTATTGATTGGAAACACATTGCATGTGTGGGTAAATAGACAACACTATGTCCCTAGTATGCCTCTAGTGAACTAGCTCGTTGATCAAAGATGGTCAGGGTTTCCTAGCCATTGACATGTGATGTCATTAGATAACGGGATCACATCATTAGGAGAATGATGTGATGGACAAGACCCAAACTACAAACGTAGCGTATGATCGTGTCAGTTTATTGCTACTGTTTTCTGCATGTCAATGTATATCTTCCTATGACCATGAGATCATGCAACTCATGGATATCGGAGGAGTGCCTTGTGTGTATCAAACGTCGCAACGTAACTGGGTGACTATAAAGGTGCTCTACAGGTATCTCCGATGGTGTCTGTTGAGTTGGCATGGATCGAGACTGGGATTTGTTACTCCGTGTGACAGAGAGGTATCTCGGGGCCCACTCGGTAATACAACATCACAATGAGCCTTGCAAGCAATGTGACTAATTGTTAGTTGCGGGATCTTGTATTACGGAATGAGTAAAGAGACTTGCCGGTAACGAGGTTGAACTAGGTATGGAGATACCGACGATCGAATCTCGGGCAAGTAACATACCGAAGAACAAAGGGAATGTTATACGGGATTAACTGAATCCTTGACATAGAGGTTCGACCAATAAAGATCTTCATAGAATATGTAGGAACCAATGTGGACATCCAGGCCCAGCCATTGGTTATTGGCCAGAGTGGTGTCTCGGTCATGTCTACATAGTTCTCGAACCCGCAAGGTCTGCACACTTAAGGTTCGGTGACGTTTCGGTAGTGTAGAGTTATGTATGATGGTGACCGAAGGTTGTTCGGAGTCCCGGATGAGATCCCGGACGTCACGAGGAGCTCCGGAATGGTCCGGAGGTAAGGATTCATATCTAGGAAGTCCCAGTTTGGTCGCCGGAAAAGTTTCGGGCTCATCGGTAGTGTACCGGGAGTGCCGGGAGGCCTCCGGGAGAGGTATTTCGACCCTAGAGGGTCCGTGGGCTGTGGGAGAATGATAACCAGACCTTAGTGGGCTGGTGGAACAGCCACAAAGGCCCATGGCACCAGGAGGGAAAAATACCAAAAGGAAAAAGGTGGAAAAAGGCAAAAAGGGGCTATATAAGGAAGGAGTCCTAATCCTACTTGGAATAGAAGGAGGAGGACTCCTCCATCCTAGCCGGCCGAACCAGCCTTGGCTTGAGAGCCAAGGCTGCCTCCTCCTCCTCCTCTCCTCCTATATATACTAGAGGGGTTTGAGGGTTTTGGCACAAGTTCTTTCTTCCATGTGCAACCCTAACCTCCAGTGCATAGTTTCTCCTCTAGATTGGTTTTCTGCGGTGCTTAGGCGAAGCCCTGCAGGAATAACTCCACCACCATCACCGGAGCGCCGTCACACTACCGGTGAACTCTCCCTCCTCTCCGCCTCCTCTTGCTGGATCAATACGGTGGAGATCGTCATCAAGCTACACGTGTGCTGAACGCGGAGGTGTCGTCCGTTCGGTACTAGATCGGAAGGATCGTGATCAAGGCCACGACACGTTCGTGATCGGATCGCGGGACAGATCGTGACGAGATCGCGGGACGGTCCGTGATTAGATCATGGGATGCTCGGCGATTTGGATCGCGAAGAAGTACGACTACACCAACCGCGTTTCTTAACGCTTCCTGCTTAGCGATCTACAAGGGTACGTAGATCCACTCTCCCTCTCGTAGATGCTCATCACCATGGATAGGTTTGCGTGCGCGTAGGATAATTTTTGTTTCCCATGCGACGTTCCCCAACAGTGGTATCAAAGCTAGGTTGATGGTTCGATGAGATCTCGAGTAGAACACAAAAGGTTTGTGGGCGTTGATGCTTAGATTGCTTCCTCCCTTGGTCGTGTTTTGGTTTAGCGGTATTGTGGGATGAAGCGTCCCGGACCAACCTTACTCATACGCTTATGAGAGACCGGTTCCCTCAACTGCACTTGTTATAATAGATGGATAGCGGGTGTCAGTTTCTCCTACTTTAGTTGGATCGGATTCGACAAAGACGGTCCTTGAGAAGGTTGAAAAGAAACTTATGTATCACCGTTGTGGTTTATGCGTAGGTGAGAATCGTTCTTGCTAGATACCGATAGCAGCCACGTAAAACTTGCAACAACAATTAGAGGACGTCTAACTTGTTTTTGCAGGGTATGTTGTGATGTGATATGGCCAATTACATGATGAGATATATTTGATGTATGAGATGATCATGTGATGTATAGAATTTCATGACTTGCATGTCGATGAGTACGGAAACCGGCAGGAGCCATAGGGTTGTCTTTAATTATTGTATGACCGGCGTGTCAATCATTAAGCGCTATGTAATGCTTTACTTTATCGCTACGGTAGCAATAGTAGTAGAAGCATGCAAGGCATGACAACCCCGATGGCGACACGTTGATGGAGATCAAGATGATGGAGATCATGGTGTCGTGCCGGTGACGATGGAGATCATGCCGATGTTTTGAAGATGGAGATCCTAAACACAAGTTCATGGCCATATCATGTCACTTATGAATTGCATCGAATGTTAATCCTTTTATGCACCTTGTTTTGCTTAGTACGACGGTAGCATTATAAGGTGATCCCTCACTTAAATTTCAAGATAAATTGTGTTCTCCCCGAGTGTGCAATGTTGCGAAAGTTCGTCGTGTCGAGACACCACGTGATGATCAGGTGTGATAGACTCTACGTTCACATACAACGGGTGCAAGCCAGATTTGCACGTGCAAGACACTCGGGTTAAACTTGACGAGCCTAGCATGTACAGACATGGCCTCAGAACACAAGAGACCGAAAGGTCGAACATGAGTCATATAGTAGATATGATCAACATAATGATGTTCACCATTGAAGCCACCTTAACTCACGTGATGATCGGACTTGAGTTGGTGAATTTGGATCATGTGACACTCAGATGACCTGAGGGATGTCAATTTGAGTGGGAGCTTTAGTAATTTGATTAACTAAACTCATTATCTTGAACAATAGTCTAAGTAACCTTTGCATATTTATGTTCTAGATTAATGGCTCGCGGAGTAGCACCCCTGAATTTTAATGCGTTCCTAGAGAAAGCTAAGTTGAAAGATGATGGAAGTAACTTTGTTGATTGGGCCCATAATCTAAGGATTATCCTCACGGCTTCCCAGAAACAATATGTCCTTGATGCACCGCTTGGTGACCAACCAGAAGACATGACCTCCGAAGACGTTAAGAACGCTTGGGAGGCTCGTGCTGGAGACTACTCAATAGTTCAGTGTGCACTATTGTATGGCTTAGAACCGGGACTTCAAAGATGTTTTGAATGTCATGGAGCATATGAGATGTTTTAGGAGTTGAAGTTTATTTTTCAGAAGAATGCCTGGATCGAGAGGTATGAGACCTCCGATAAGTTATATGCTTGCAAGATGGAGGAGAACGGGTCTATCAATGAGCATATCCTCAGAATGTCTGGGTATTCAAACCGTATAGATGAGTTAGGAATTACCCTACCGCAAGAGGTGATCATTGACAGAGTTCTTCAATCACTGCCACCTAGTTACAAGAGCTTTGTGTTGAACTATAACATGCACGGGATGAACAAGTCTTCATCCGAGCTGTTTGCAATGCTAAAAGTCGCTGAGTCTGAAATCCAAAAAGAACATCAAGTGTTGATGGTCAATAAAACCACTAGTTTCAAGAAAATGGCAAGGGCAAAGGCAAGAAGGGTAAAACCAAGAAGGATGGCAAAGCAGTTGCTACTCCTACAAAGAAGCCTAAGCATGGACCTAAGCCAGAAACTGAGTGCTTTCATTGCAAAGGAACTGGTCACTGGGAGCGGAACTGCCCCAAGTACCTGGCTGACCAGAAGGCGGCCAAAGACAAACAAGGTATATATGATATACATGTTATTGATGTGTACCTTACTAGTTCTCGTAGTAGTGCCTAGGTATTTGATACCGGTTCGGTTGCTCACATTTGCAACTCAAAGCAGGAACTACGGAATAAACGAAGATTGGCAAAGGACGAAGTGACGATGTGCGTGGGAAATGGTTCCAAGGTTGATGTGATCACCGTCGGCACACTCTCTCTTCGATTACCATCAGGATTAGTGATGAACCTGAATAATTGTTATTTAGTGCCTGCGTTAAGCATGAACATTATATCTGGATCTTGTTTATTGAGAGACGGTTACTCATTTAAATCAGAGAATAAAGGTTGTTCTATTTATATGAGTAATGTCTTTTATGGTCATGCACCCAATGTTAGGGGTTTATTCATATTGAATCTTGATAGTGATGACACACATGTTCATAACATTGATGCCAAAATATGTAGAGTTGATAATGATAGTACCACTTTCTTGTGGCACTGCCGTTTAGGTCATATTGGTGTAAAACGCATGAGGAAGCTCCATGCTGATGGACTTTTGGAGTCACTTGACACATGTGAACCATGCCTCATGGGCAAGATGACTAAAACGCCGTTCTCTGGAACAATGGAACGGGCAAGTGACTTATTGGAAATCATACATACTGATGTGTGCGGTCCAATGAATATTGCAGCGCGCGGTGGATATCATTACTTACTCACCTTCACTGATGACTTGAGTAGATATGGGTATATTTACTTGATGAAACACAAGTCTGAAACATTTGAAAAGTTCAAGCAATTCTAGAGTGAAGTTGAGAATCATCGTAACAAGAAGATTAAATTTCTGCGATCTGATCGAGGAGGTGAATATCTGAGTTATGAGTTTGGCAGTCACTTAAGACAATGTGGAATTGTTTCACAGTTGACACCGCCCGGAACACCACAACGTAATGGTGTGTCTAAACGTCGTAATCGAACCTTCTTAGATATGGTGCGTTCTACGATGTCTCTTGCCGATTTGCCACTATCGTTTTGGGGTTATGCATTAGAGACAGCTGCATTCACTTTAAATAGGGCACCATCAAAATCCGTTGAGACGACGCCATATGAACTGTGATTTGGCAAAAGGCCAAAGTTGTCGTTTCTTAAAGTTTGGGGATGTGATGCTTATGTCAAAAAGCTTCAGCCTGAAAAGCTGGAACCCAAAGCGGAGAAATGCGTCTTCATAGGATACCCGAAAGAGACAGTCGGGTATACCTTCTATCTCAGATCCGAAGGCAAAGTGTTTGTCGCAAAGAACGGCACATTTCTTGAGAAAGAGTTTCTCTCGAAAGAATTGAGTGGGAGGAAAATAGAGCTTGATGAGGTTATTGAACCTTTACTTCAACCAGAAAGTAGTGCAGCGTAGAAAGATGTTTCTGTGGAACCTATGACGATAGAAGAGGAAGTTAATGATGATGATCATGAAGTTTCGGATCAAGCTACTATTGAACCTAGTAGGTTGACAAGGACGTGTACTACGCCCGAGTGGTACGGCAACCCTGTATTGGAGGTCATGTTGTTAGAATACAATGAACCTACGAGCTATGGAGGAGCAGTGATGGGCCCGGATTCCGCGAAATGGTTAGAGGCCATGAAATCCGAGATGGGATCCATGTATGAAAACAAAGTATGGACTTTGGAAGTACTACCTGAAGGGCGAAAGGCCATTCAGAACAAATGGATTTTTAAGAAGAAGACGGACGCGGACGGTAATGTCACCGTCTATAAAGCTCGACTTGTGGCAAAGGGTTTTTCACAAGTTCAAGGAGTTGACTACGATGAGACTTTCTCACCCGTAGCGATGCTTAAGTCTGTCAGAATCATGTTGGCAATAGCTGCTTATTTCGACTATGAAATTTGGCAGATGGATGTCAAAACGGCATTCCTCAATGGTTTCCTTGAGGAAGAGTTGTATATGATGCAACCCGAAGGTTTTGTCGATCCAGAGAATGCTGACAAAGTTTGCAAACTCCAGCGATCCATTTATGGACTGGTACAAGCATCTCGGAGCTGGAATAAGCGATTTGATGAAGTGATCAAAGCGTTTGGGTTTATACAAGTTTATGGAGAAGCTTGTATTTACAAGAAAGTGAGTGGGAGCTCTATAGTGTTTCTAGTGTTATATGTGGATGACATATTGCTGATTGGAAACAATATTGAAATGCTGGAAAGCGTGAAGGAATATTTGAATAAGAATTTTTCAATGAAGGACCTAGGAGAAGCTACTTTCATATTAGGCATTAAGATCTATAGAGATAGATCGAAACGCTTAATAGCACTTTCACAGAGCACATACCTTGATAAAGTTTTCAAGAAGTTCAAAATGGAGCAGTCCAAGAAAGGGTTCTTGCCTGTGTTACAAGGTGTGAAGTTGAGTAAGACTCAATGCCCAGTGACTGCAGAAGATAAAGAAAAGATGAGTGTCATCCCCTATGCTTCAGCCATAGGCTCTATCATGTATGCAATGATGTGCACAAGACCCGATGTCAGCCTTGCCATAAGTATGGCTGGAAGGTTTCAAAGTGATCCTGGAATGGAGCACTGGCAAGCGGTCAAGAATATCCTTAAGTACCTTAACAGGACTAGGGAAATGTTTCTTGTTTATGGAGGTGATGAAGATCTCGTCGTAAAGGGTTACGTCGATGCAAGCTTTCACACTGATCCGGACGACTCTAAGTCGCAAACCGGATACGTATTTATTCTTAACGGGGGAGCGGTAAGCTGGTGCAATTCCAAGCAGAGCGTGGTAGCTGATTCTACGTGCGAAGCGGAGTACATCGCAGCCTCGGAGGCAGCGAAGTAAGGTGTCTGGATCAAGCTGTTCATGACAGATCTTGGAGTAGTGCCTAGTGCATTGAATCCAATAAACCTGTTCTGTGACAACACTGGTGCCATTGCTCTAGCCAAGGAACCAAGGTTTCACAAGAGGACCAGACACATAAAGCGATGCTTCAACTCCATCCGGTTCTACATCGAGGATAAGGACATAAATATTAGCAAAGTGCACACGGATTTGAATGTTGCAGACCCGTTGACTAAACCTCTTCCAAGGGCTAAACATGATCAACACCAGAACTGTATGGGTGTTCGATTAATTACCATGTAAATCACATAGTGATGTGAACTAGATTATTGACTCTAGTGCAAGTGGGAGACTGTTGGAAATATGCCCTAGAGGCAATAAATAAAGTGTTTATTATCATATTTCCTTGTTCATGATAATCGTTTATTATCCATGCTATAATTGTATTGATTGGAAACACATTGCATGTGTGGGTAAATAGACAACACTGTGTCCCTAGTATGCCTCTAGTGAACTAGCTCGTTGATCAAAGATGGTCAGGGTTTCCTAGCCTTTGACATGTGATGTCATTTGATAACGGGATCACATCATTAGGAGAATGATGTGATGGACAAGACCCAAACTACAAACGTAGCGTATGATCGTGTCAGTTTATTGCTACTGTTTTCTGCATGTCAATGTATATGTTCCTATGACCATGAGATCATGCAACTCACGGATATCGGAGGAGTGCCTTGTGTGTATCAAACGTTGCAACGTAACTAGGTGACTATAAAGGTGCTCTACAGGTATCTCCGATGGTGTCCGTTGAGTTGGCATGGATCGAGACTAGGATTTGTTACTCCGTGTGACGGAGAGGTATCTCGGGGCCCACTCGGTAATACAACATCACAATGATCCTTGCAAGCAATGTGACTAATTGTTAGTTGCGGGATCTTGTATTACGAAACGAGTAAAGAGACTTGCCGGTAACGAGGTTGAAGTAGGTATGGAGATACCGACGATCGAATCTCGGGCAAGTAACATACCGAAGAACAAAGGGAACGTTATACGGGATTAACTGAATCCTTGACATAGAGGTTTGACCGATAAAGATCTTCGTAGAATATGTAGGAACCAATGTGGACATCCAGGTCCCGCCATTGGTTATTGGCCGGAGAGGTGTCTCGGTCATGTCTACATAGTTCTCGAACCCGCAGGGTCTGCACACTTAAGGTTCGGTGACGTTTCGGTAGTGTAGAGTTATGTATGATGGTGACCGAAGGTTGTTAGGAGTACCGGATGAGATCCCGGACGTCACGAGGAGCTCCGGAATGGTCCGTAGGTAAAGATTCATATATAGGAAGTCCCAGTTTGGTCGCCGGAAAAGTTTCGGGCTCATCGGTAGTGTACCGGGAGTGCCAGTAGTGTACCGGGAGGCCTCCGGGAGAGGTATTTCGACCCTAGAGGGTCCATGGGCTGTGGGAGAATAATAACCAGCCCTTAGTGTGCTGGTGGAACAGCCACAAAGGCCCTTGGCGCCAGGAGGGGAAAATACCAAAAGGAAAAAGGTGGAAAAAGGCAAAAAGGGGCTATATAAGGAAGGAGTCCTAATCCTACTTGGAATAGAAGGAGGAGGACTCCTCCCTCCTAGCCGGCCGAACCAGCCTTGGCTTGAGAGCCAAGGCTGCCTCCTCCTCCTCCTCTCCTCCTATATATACTAGAGGGGTTTGAGGGTTTTGGCACAAGTTCTTTCTTCCACGTGCAACCCTAACCTCCAGTGCATAGTTTCTCCTCTAGATTGGTTTTCTGCGGTGCTTAGGCGAAGCCCTGTAGGAATAACTCCACCACCATCACCGGAGCGGCGTCACGCTGCTGGTGAACTCTCCCTCCTCTCCGCCTCCTCTTGCTGTATCAAGACGGTGGAGATCGTCATCAAGTTGCACGTGTGCTAAACGCGGAGGTGCCGTCCGTTTGGTACTAGATTGGAAGGATCGTGATCAAGGCCACGGCACGTTCGGGATCGGATGCGGGACGGATCGTGACGAGATCACGGGACGGTCCGTGATTAGATCGCGGGACGCTCGGTGATTTGGATCGCGAAGAAGTACGACTACACCAACCGCGTTTCTTAACGCTTCCCGCTTAGCGATCTACAAGGGTACGTAGATCCATTCTCCCTCTCGTAGATGCTCATCACCATGGATAGGTTTGCGTGTGCGTAGTAAAATTTTTGTTTCCCATGCGACATTCCCCAATAGAGAGAGGTTATGTTGAATGCAGTGTGGGCTGTTGCAGTAGGCCCTAAGAGCAATTATAATCAGGCGACCTGAATGGACGTGCGTTTTGTCCATTTGGGTTGGCATGTCCGCCCGGTTTTTATTTGGGTCAGCCGTGCGCCCAAAGTGCTGACCCATTTTTCATCTGCGCGGCAGGCTTGCGGCCATTATTTGATCATTTTGTTACATATGTTTCAATAAATATAAAAATAAACATTAAATTGTCTCAAATACATTTAAAGTTCAAGAAAAATACAAATATTGCATAGTTCGAGAACCACATAAATATCTCATAGTTTACAAGCCAAATAAACATTAAATTGTCTCTAATACATTTAAAAGAAAAGGTTGCGATACATCTATTGGTTGTCGACATGAATCCACATATGCTCAAAAAGATCTTTCTGTAGCTGCATGTGAGTTCCCTAATCATGCATCTTATGATGAAACTAGCCGTGCAAACATTGCCCCTTCTACATGCTCACGGACAACATTATCACTCTGAAACTGAAACCCTTGATCACTGAAATGTTGGCCCTCTCAAGTACTCCGGCCCAAACACAGCTATGACAGCTTTACAAAACCTATACGTGGACTCAAGGCATGTGAAATCACTCATCCGGACATACTCATCAATGATATCACCGGGAACTCCGTATGCAAGCATCCAAATGGCAGCGGTGCATTTCTGATAAGAGGAGAAGCCAATTCTTCCAAGGGCATCCCTCTTGCACTCGAAGAAGTTATCGTATTCCACCACCCACTCCCAAATACAGTTGAACACATGCCTAGCCATACGAAAACGGTGTCGGAACATGTGATGTTTGTAGAGCGGGTTTGGGGTCTCGAAATAGTCCTTCCAGAGTAGGAAATGACCACTCTCCCAGTTGCGATTCAATGCCGGCATGTGCCCCGGTATGGAGCCCCTAAATAGCGTCCAGTCCATGGCTCGGTGAGGAGTGATCCCGCCAGTATGTCCTAGGGAGAGGCCCTGCTCGTGACAGCGCACTAGTGATGGGGGACGAAGACGTGAAGACCTCCACCAGTCCGTTGGAGGTGCTGTGTGCACCCGACGGGCTGGTCAGAGTGGTCAGGCAAGCGGCGGTCATGGGAGTGGAGGCCACCTCGGGCCGACGAGTGATGGCCATCACGGGATGAGGGTTGGCGACGGATGTCCTCCGGATGGCAGAAAACATTGGGGGATGGACGGGTGTGTCCCTGTGGTCGTTGAGCCACCGCTTGTTGCATGCGCCAACGTCATCCCATTCGCACAGCATGGCCAGGTCCTTTGCCGGCGAGAGGACGGCATCAGAGGTGGAGTGGGGGTGGCGGCGGCGCGATCGGGGAGATGTCGTGAGACTGACGGGGTGGGTGGGGAAGACGAGCGAGATGGATGCACCGAGAAACCCCATGGGGGATGTTCTGGGAAAGAGCCTGACAGTAGATGGTAGGGTTACGAAAGGAGAGGGCAGAGTTCTAGCTACGGCAAGGATGTACACACGGATGTATGAGTTCAGGCCCCTCTCGTGGAGGTAACAGCCCTACGTCTCAGTGCTCAGGAGCTTATGTCGTGTGGAATATAGAGATTACAATGGTTGTGAACCCTTGAGCAGGAGGGGAGGGGCGGCTTATATGGAGTTCGCTACCCCTCATAATTACCCAGCATCTAAGGGTCCGATCGTGAGGGTTAAAGTCGGCCATTACTGGTAACGTACGTAATAAAAGCTATTAATGACAATTGAACCAACGTGTGCCCGTTAGGCTCTTGATGATGGCTCCTGGTCTTCTGGCGTCGAGTGAAAGCGAGGTCTTCCGAGTGACATGCAACTGTCGAGTGAAGGAAGGAGTCTCCGAGTGGATATCTTTCGAGTGACTTTGAACGTCTCCAGGAATCGACTCGGAAGTTCATGCTTGATCTTCAAGTCCTCCCATGTAGTGTCCTTAGGTAGGGTCTGTAGGCCTTGCCTAGGACCCTACCCTAGGTACATATCCTCGTCATTAGCCCCCAAATGGATTGGGGTTCGAGTGGTGAAATGAGGTATCAATGTCAATCTTGAGTTAGGGCATCAAATCCTCCGAATGATATTCGGGGTTTCAATGAAACTTGCGTCGACTAAACTCTGAGTATTAACGTCCATTCAGGATCGACACGCAGAATCTTCCGAATGATATTTGGGATTTCAACGAAACTTGCGTCGATTGAATTCTTCTCCATTTGCCCGGATCCATTCAGCCTTAAAAGTGTCCAAGTGGATGTTCAACGCATATTTTGCTCCGAGTGAACTAAAAATATCTTGGGAGGTGATGGGTCGGTCTGACAGACCCGGATTTTGCAGGATACGAAAATTTGGGAGGGGCGCGCGCGTGCGATGATGATGCCACGATCAGGGAAAGTGGAGGCATGACGCCTCGATTCTCGCACCGGTCATATCGCCACGTATTGGACGCCATCAGTGGTTGGCGTGCGCGGTGATCTCGCAGGCCCACTGGTCAGTGGGGCACTCGGCGGAGTATAAAGCCTCGCGCGCCGCGGTTTGCACAGTACTTCCGCCCACTATTCCTCCTTTCCTCCGCCTCCCCTGTCTCCAGCACCCCATCTTGTTCTTCTCCGATGAGAGCCGCCACTGAAATGACGAAAGGTACCACGGAGAAGCTGGAGCGAGCTAAGAAGGGGGCGACGAAGCTCAAGGGCAAGAAGCCCTCGACTGCTCGGTTCACTGCACCGACGGGATGGATGCAGGGGGAGTTTCTCCCCTCTGTAGTCACTCGCATGGACATGGAGGGCCTTGTCGCCGACGGGCTCATGGCGGACGACGCCAGGAGGCTGCCGGAGGAAGAGCGCGAGCCGGAGCCACGCGACGGGGAGCGGGTCCTCCTTCTCTCCCATGTTGAAAGAGATTTCTCCATGCCACCCCACCCGTTCTTTAGGGGATTCCTGAATTTCTTTGGCGCCCAACTGCATCACCTCTCGCCGAATACCGTTGCATATTTGTCTGCCTTTGTCACTTTGTGTGAGTGTTTTCTGGGCTGCTCTCCCCATTGGGGGCTTTTCAAGCACCTCTTTACGGTCAAATCCCGAACCGTGAAAAAAGCTCTCCCTGCTGATGGGAAGACTCATGTGCTTCATCTGTGTGGAGGTTTAGGAGTCCAGAAAAGAGTCTGTAGTTCCTTCCCTGCCATGACTTTTCCTGAGTCTGTTAGAGGCTAGCAGTCGACCTGGTTCTACTACAAAGATGTAGCATCACCCAATATGTCGACTGGCCTTCCCCCCTATACACCTGACCGTCCAGCTATCCCCAAGTCTTTGAGGGTGACCGAAGAGGAGCATGTCCAAGTGGGTATCTTAGTTGAAGCGGTGGTGCAGCTGATCCGGGGTGGAGTGACTGGTATGGATCTATTGGAGACATTTCTCGGTCGACGTATTCAGCCGCTCCAAGCCAGAGATCACACCATGTGGCACTACGTGGGCCCTGAGGACTCGACCAGGATGCATCCAGAAGAGGTTCCACAAAAAACTGTCGAGCAGTGGCTTCGCAGCATCACTGGAGCATGCGACAATCCTTTGGGAGCCAACAGGATCCGACCTTACTCGACCGAAAACCCGCTGAAGAATCTAGTGAGTTGTGCAGTGTCGAATGATGTGTTTGTACTATCGAGTGATACATTGACTTATAAACTGACTTCTTTACTTGAATCATGCAGGAGTGGATGAACATGCACTCGCCTGTTCCCAACGGGAACCATGCTGAGGATGGCATGGTGCGCGAGGGTGGTAGCATGAATGGCGACAGTCCCTCTGACTCCGAGGATGAATACACGGACTCCGATGAAGAGGAAGAAGTTGAGTCACCTCCCCGGCGTGAAGGTCGCACCAAGTCCCGTCAGGATCCGGTAGCTGTTGAGGACAGGGCTCCAGGCCCTAGCGAGAAAACCCCGAAGCGGAGTCACCCTTCAACTATTGAGTCGAGTGAGAGGCTGGCCAAGTAGCCCAAGCAAGTCACGACCAAACCTCACAAGGCTTTGCCTCGCATGAGGATGGCCGTACCTGTCGTCTCCACGTAAGTATTTATTTCCGGATTCTTTATGTCGACAATAGTCTTGAGTTGTAGCTGATCGAGTGTTGTTCGATCCGTCAGAGTTGCTACGTCTGTAACCTCGCCTCGTCGAGACGGAGGGTAGGCGATGGACATTGACACTGCTGACGCTGCCACTTCTCATAGAGGTTAGTAAGTTATTGATTTATCCGAATGGGACTCGACACATGCAAATGTTAACATTGTCGGTTGTTGTTGCAGAGGTCATTTAGGTGGAAGACGACGAGGAGCACATGGACACTTTGTGCACTCGCATCCGAAGAGCTTCATCAGCGCAGGCGCCTCAGTGCTCGACTGCAGAGTCCTCCCAGGGGATAGGTGACTCGACACAACTCAGAGCTGAACCTGCAGCACCTCTGTCGAATGCTCCTCTAGCTGTCTCGGCCATTGTGACGTCGACTCCAACCGGACCCACTTAGACTGCCTCAACTGCCCCAACAACTATGTTGATCCCACCTATGACGGCCTTCTCTCTGCATCGCGTCCCGGAAGATCAGACCGGAGCTATGAAGGAGGCTATGATCCAAGCGGAAATGTCCGAGTAAGTTCGATTGTAAGTACATTTCTGATTGAATTGCTGTCTTTTCTTGGCTGTTGTACACCCACTGGGTGATTATTGTATAATGTTTGAAATTTCTCCACTCGAATAGATCGGATCGTAGTCGGGTAGGATTGGGATCGATAGTACGCGTGGTAGTAGAGTCACTCGACCTGTCGAGTGTTTTTTTTTCTCTGACGAGTTACTTGACGGATCGAGAGTTAACCGTCTCAGTGGGGGCACTCTTAGTGCACCCACTGGGTGTAGTCCCCGAGATCGCTGTCGGGTGCTTGCATCGGCAAGGGTCTTAGAGCTTGTCGTACACACCACTTCACAGTTACTCTGTAGGTTTCATGGATATTATTGACAAACCATGATATGATGCTGCATAAGGATAGGCTACACTTCTCAGAGTGATGGATATTCCAATGATGGATGTTTCTGCCACTCGACTCATCGATAATCGGCACATCCAGTGGTGGCACGCTAATTTCACCCACTAGGTGTAGTCCCCGAGACCGCTGTCGAGTGTTTACACCGGCAAGGGTCTTAGAGTTTATTGTATACGGGATACATCTCGCCTTGGATCACACCGCTCCAAAGGTACCTTGTAGGTTTCATGGATATTATTGACAAACCATGATATGACGCTGCATAAGGATAGATTGAACTTCAAAGAGCAGGGAGGTGCGTCACTCGACGGGTCGAGTGTTGGGTAGATGTTTTGACAGGGCTGGCCTTATCGAATGTTTTAATAACCAGTGAGGGCACACTAAGTGCACCCACTGGGTGTAGTCCCTGAGGCTACTGTTAATCACAGACGATAAGCAGTAGTCTTGAAAACTTGTACGCGGAGTACTGAAGTCACTCGACATGTCGAGTGCATTTTTTTCTGATGAGTTACTCGACGGATCGAGAATTAACCCTCTCAGTGGGGGCACTCTAAGTGCACCCACTGGGTGTAGTCCCCGAGACCACTGTCGAGTGCTTGCACCGGCAGGTGTCTTAATAGAGACTGCTTTGAATTTGTTTACGGCGCGTGGAGCGCCAGGGCCACTCGACATGTCGAGTGGACTTTTTGCTTGAATTCTTCTTCCCCTAGACATGGGCTTCATGGAAATCATAGGTCAACCAATATGTGACGCCGTTCCAAGGTTGTAGGACAGTCATTCGACGGTGTTCATAGACCAGTCGACCGTCCTTGGCATTACTTGCCGATTGAATCTCTTTCTTTTGCTGGTTTCAGAGGGCTTGCGAACTGGGGACGTAGCACAAGGGTCTGGAGGATGAAAGGAACCGGCTGCGTGTGGATCTGGAAGCCTCCAACAATGCTCTGGAGCGAGCGCGTGCTGAGCTGAAGTCTCTAGGAGGTAAATACTATTGACTTTTTGCCTTCCCATCTTCACTTTTGATGTTTTGAACCGAGTGCTCTCACTCGAACAGACGTGCGCAATGAAAACTGTCGACTCCAAGCGCGACTCAACAATGTTGTTTCTTTAGATTCCATGAAGAAGGCACTGGAGGAGAAGGACAAAATGCTCACCGACACACAACGGGTGGCCAGGGACAAGACCGAAGCTGCAGATCGGAAGCTGGCGGCTGCCAAGAAGCTGGAGGAGGAGAACACCAAGCTGAAGTAGGAGCGTGCGGACCTCGTCAAAAGGGACGAGCAGCTGAACAAAAGGAGCTATGGCCTGGAGAAGCACTTGGGCGAATTCTCGGGGAAGATGTATATCCTGCTCGACGGTAAGTGTTTCCTGTCGACTGAAGTTTAAAACCTTTAAAGGTCGCAGGTCACCGATTCTCCTCCCATTCCAACTCTTCAACAGAATTCTGCCAAGACTTCGAGAAGGAGACAGAAGAGGTTGAGCCCAATCTGGATCCCACCAAGTCACCAATTGCCGATGCAGTGGCCATGAACATGCTCACACTCAACTTCCGGCTTCAAGATGTCCAGGCATATATTGCCCGACTGAAATCTGCCATGGAAAGAATCGACAAGGAGCTATGGCCTGAGGACACCCTTCAGCTCGACCTTAACTCTATGATGGCTCGCCTGAACGAACTTCCCAGTCGAGTGCAGGCCTGGAAGAAATTTGCTGCTCGTTGTGGGGCCGACGTGGCATTATCACTTGTCAGGGTCCATTGCAGGGACGTAAGGGAAGAGAAGCTGAAGGAGCTCCAGGTGGTAAACACGAAGAAACTCCAGTTCGAGGACTTCATGGAAACCTTCATTGAGGCAGCCACCAGAATCGCTGATGGCATCGACTTGGACACTTTTGTCGAGCCAGCCAGCCCGTTGCCTGTTTAAAAACTTGGTCTTTTGAGAAATACTTTTATTCGCCTCGGTATGCCGAGTGAAATTGTATCCCTTAAAACTTCATTCAGGCCTTAGGCCTAAGCACATTTGCTTCTGTACGAAACGCTTATCCACGGTTTGTTCTTTGGATTCTATTCGCATTTGGCTTTCAATCGTTTGTTCGACTGAGTTTGTTTTTAGACTTAGACGAAAACATGTTTGCGGCTAAGACCTAGAGTGTGAGGACTGCTCACCACTCGACAGTTGTTAACTTAGGCGAAACGAGTTCGTAGCTATGTTCCCGAGTGTGAGGATTGCTCGTCACTCGGAGTAGTTTTTAACTTAGGCGAAACGAGCTCACAGCTAAGTCGCTGAGTGTGAAGATTACTCATCACTCGGAGTAGTTTTTAACTTAGGCGAAATATATTCGCAGCTAAGCCTCCGAGTGTGAGGGTTGCTCATCACTCGAAGTAGTTTTTAACTTAGGCGAATGTCGATTCGCAGCTAAGCCCCCGAGTGTGAGGGTTTCTCATCACTCGAAATATTTTAACTTAGGCAAATGTCGATTCGCAGCTAAGCCCACGAGTGTGAGGGTTGCTCATCACTCGGAGTTATTTTTTGAACCTAAGCAAAGACGGATTCGCAAATAGGCCGTTGAGTGAATGTAATGCTATCCACCCGACAGGGTTTTTAACTTAGGAGAAAGCATGTTTGCAGCTAAGCCCCCGAGGGTGAGGATTGCTCAGCACTCGGAGTAGTTTTTAACTTAGGCGAAATGTCGATTCGCAACTAAGCTCCCGAGTGTGAGGGTCGCTCATCACTCGGAGTTATTTTTTTAACCTAAGCGAAGACGGATTCGCAAATAGGCCGTCGAGTGAATGGAGTGCTATCCACCCGACAGGGTTTTTTAACTTAGGCGAAAACATGTTCGCAGCTAAGCCCCCGAGGGTGAGGACTGCTCAACACTCGGAGTAGTTTTTAACTTAGGTGAAATGTCGATTCGCAGCTAAGCCCCCGAGTATGAGGGTTGCTCATCACTCCGAGTTATTTTTTGACTTAGGCAAAATGTCGATTCGCAGCTAAGCCCCCGAATGTGAGGGTTGCTCATCACTTGGAGTTATTTGTTGAACCTAAGCGAAGACAGATTCACAAATAGGCCGTCGAGTGAATGGACTGCTATCCACCCGATAGGGTTTTTAACTAAGGTGAAAGCATGTTCGCAGCTAAGCCCCGGAGGGTGAGGATTGCTCATCACTCGGAGTATTCCGAAGAATGTAATTGTACGATTGGAACCAACAGTATATATCGCATAAATGTGAATTGCATTGATGAAGTATCTTTATTACATTAGGGGATTCCTCTGTCTCAGGTAAAAAAACGCTGGAGCAGATCTGCATTCCAGGCTCGTGGCTCATCTATCCGCTTCATGAGATTGTACAGATGATAGGCTCCATTGTTTAGCACCTTAGTGACAATGAAAGGGCCTTCCCATGCAGGAGCAAGCTTGTGAGGTCGGTGTTGATTCACTCGGAGCACCAAGTCTCCCTCATGAAATGCCCGACTCTTGACATTCTTTGCATGGAAGCGCTGCAAGTCTTGCTGATAGGCAGTAGTCCGGATCAGAGCCATCTCTCGCTCCTCCTCCAGAAGATCTACACCGTCTTGTCTGGCCTGTTCAGCTTCAGCCTCAAAATACAGCTCCATTCGAGGAGAATTGTGAAACAAGTCACTCGGCAGTACGGCTTCAGCACCATAGACCAGGAAGAAAGGAGTTCGTCCGGTCGACCGATTTGGAGTAGTTCTCAGGCCCCATAACACAGACAGCAGCTCAGTTACCCAGGCGCCAGAGGCATGATCCAGGTCGCGCATGAGACAAGGCTTAAGACCTTGCAAGATGAGTCCATTGGCCCGCTCGACTAGCCCATTGGTTTGCGGGTGAGCAGCAGATGCATAATCTACCCGAGTGCCCTGGGAGTTGCAGAAGTTCCTGGATTCTTCCAAGTCCAAATTAGTGACGTTGTCTGTGATGATGTTGTGTGGAATCCGTATCGATAAATTATCTCCCTCATGAATGTGACTACCGTGCGGGAGTTCAACTTCTTGATTGGCTTGGCTTCTATCCACTTGGTGCATTTGTCGACTACTACCAACAAGTGAGTGAATCCTCCTTTTCCGGGTTGAAAAGGGCCAACCATGTCGAGTCCCCAAACCGCAAACGGCCAGGCAAGACGAATTGTCTCCAGGGCAGATGCTGGCTTGTGTGACAAGTTTGCATAGAACTGGCAACCATCACAATGATCGACGATGTCCTTAGCCATCTCCTTAGCTCGTGGCTAGTAAAAACTAGCTCGGTATGATTTAGCGACGATCGCCCTTGAGGATGCATGGTGACCACAAGTTCCCGAGTGAATCTCGTCTAGAATAATTCGACCTTCCTCGGGGGAAATGCGGCGATGTGTAACACCAGTCGTACTCTCTCTGAATAGCTGGTCTCCCATCACAGTGAAAGCCTTGGACCTACGCACAATATGTCAAGCCTCTGTTTCATCTTTAGGGAGCTCTTGTCTGAGGATATAAGCAATGTAAGGCACAGTCCAGTCGGGAGTGATAACCAGAATCTCCATGACTAGGTCAATCACTACAGGGACGTCGACATCTGTCGGGTCAGTGGAACTCAAAGCTTGTGGGGGCTCTTCGGTGAAAGGATCTTCTTGAACCGAAGGAGTGTGCAGGTGCTCCAAGAACACACCACTAGGGACAGGCCATCGAGTGGAACCAATCTTGGATAGCTCATCGGCCGCTTGATTTTTCAGTCGGGGAACATGATGAAGTTCCAGGCCTTCAAATTTCTTCTCCAACTTCCGGACCGCATTGCAGTATCCAGTCATAGCGGGGTTTCGAATATCCCACTCCTTCATCACTTGATTCACCACTAGATCTGAGTCACCATAGACCATCAAGCGCTTGATGTCGAGTGAGATAGCCATGCACAACCCATACAAAAGTGCTTCATACTCTGCCTCATTGTTGGAGGAATCAAAGTGAATTTGCAAGACATAACTGAGCTTGTCACCCCAGGAAGATATCAAGACAACACCAGCATCGGACCCATTCAACATTTTGGAGCCATCGAAGAACATTGTCCAATGCGCCAAGTGAACTTGGATAGGCTATTGCCGCTCAATCCACTCGTCCATGAAATCTGCCAATGCTTGGGACTTAATTGCTTTTTTGGCTTCGAATCTGATGTCAAAGTGTCCAAGCTCGATTGCCCACTTAGCCACTCGACCTGAGCGTCTCTATTATTGAAAATTTCGGATAGAGGAGCATCACTGACGACTAAAATCAAGTGGTCTTGGAAATAATGCGCCACCTTCTTCGCTGATAGGTAAATACCATAAACCAGCTTCTGATAGTGTGGATATCTTTGCTTTGAGGGGGACAATACTTCCGAGACATAATAAACTGGCCTCTGGACTTTATAAGCTTTACCCTCCTCTTCCCGCTCGACAGTCAGTACTGTACTAACGACCTGATTTGTGGTCGCGATGTACAGGAGCGATGGCTCTTTGCTGGTAGGAGCGGCAAGCACCGGCTGGGTGGAGAGCAGGGCTTTGCTTAACAAACGCTGCTTCGTCTTCGAGAGTCTAGTCGAACGTGTTGAACTTCTTCATCAATTGATATAAAGGCAGAGCCTTCTCACCAAGACGAGAAATGAATCGACTCAATGTTGCCAAGCAACCTATGAGCTTCTGAACATCGTGCACTCGCACGAGAGTCTTCATACGGGTAATGGCTCTGATTTTCTCGGGGTTTACATCAATTCCTCGCTCGGAAATGAGAAAACCGAGTAACTTGCCACCAGGGACGCTGAAAGTACACTTGGCCGGATTCAACTTTATGTCGAATCGCCTCAGATTGGCGAATGTCTCGGCCAAGTCAGCCAGTAGGTCGGAACCTTTGCGGGACTTGACCACTATATCGTCCATGTACGCCTCGACATTCCAAGGGATCTGGTCGAGTAAACATTTCCGAATCATGCACATAAAAGTAGCGCCGGCATTCTTGAGACCAAAAGGCATGGTGATGTAACAAAAACACCCGAATGGGGTGATGAAGGCTATCTTTATCTCGTTCGGGCCATACAAATGGTTCTGATGGTACCCAGAATAAGCATCCAAACACGATAAACGCTCACACCCCGCTGTCGAGTCAACAATTTGATCTATGCGGGGGAGCGGAAAATGATCTTTTGGGCACACCTTGTTGATATGTTTGAAGTCAATACACATGCGCAACGACTTATCTTTCTTTGGCACCATCACAACATTCGAGAGCCACTCGGAGTGGTAAATCTCCCGAATGAGGCTTGCAAGAGACGGGCCACTTCTTCTCCGATTGCCTTGCGCTTCTCCGCTACTGAGCGACGCAAATGCTCCCTGATGGGTTTGGCTTTCGGATCCACTCGCAGATGGTGCTCAGCCAGCTCCCTGGGAATCCCCGGCATGTTAGCAGCCTTCCATGCAAAGATATCCCAGTTCTCACGGAGGAACTAGATGAGCTCGGCTTCCTATTTACTGTCGAGTGTTGTTGAGATATTCGTCGGGGCAGCAGTTGGATCTGTCGGGTGGATGTGTACCTTCTTCACTTCCCCTGCCGACTGAAATGCCGACTCGGAAGCCGGCTTCTTTGCACGGAGCAAATCAGCAGGGTCGGCGGTTTTCTTGTACTCCTCCAACTCAACCATGGCCATCTGGTGATCGGCGATCTTGGAGCCTCGCTGGAGGCATTCTTCGGCCTGCTGTCGATTGCCAGTGACCGTGATCATGCCCTTAGGGCCTGGCATTTTCAACTTGAGATACACATAACATGGTCGGGCCATGAAATGTGCATAAGCGGGTCAACCCAGAATGGCGTGGTAAGCACTCTTGAAATCCATGACTTCAAATGTCAACTTTTCTTTTTGGAAATTTTTGTCATTCCCGAATGCCACATCCAATGCTATCTAGCCGAGTGACTTGGACTTCTTTCCTGGGATGACCCCGTGAAACTACATGCTGCTCTCACTCAGACGGGACATCAGAATGCCCATCCCTTTCAGGGTATCCGCATAGAGAATGTTCAGGCCACTACCGCCGTCCATGATGACCTTTCTAAGTCGAGTCCTCCCCACCACCGGATCAACTACCAGAGCCTGTCGACCGGGAGTGGCCACATGAGCAGGATGGTCTGTCTGGTCAAATGTGATAGCATATTGGGACCATTTGAGGTAGGTGGGGGTATCCGATACAACCATGTTGATTTCTCTGTTGATGACTTTCAGACGGCTCTTGCTCTCGACATCAGCAAAGATCACCAGTGTAGAAGTGACATCCGGGAATGTTTCCTTATCCTCATCTTAATCTACCTTCTCAGGAGATTTATCACTCGACAGGTCTCCCTTGAATTGCTGGATAAGGGTCCGACACTGTCGAGTGGTGTGCTTGGGCAAAATCAGATTGCCTTCCGCATCTTTCCTCGTGCGTATTACACACGGCTGATCCATGATATCATCTCTTGACTGATTTTTCCCTTTCTTGGGGGCATATTGTGCTTTAGCTTTGCCCTTGTTCTTCGACTGAGTCGCCGGTGTTGCCGCTTCTACCTGAACCAGATCTTCAGCCTTTCGCTTCTGTTTCCGATTGCTAGCCTCATTGGTGACTGCCTTTCCTTTGCCGCTACGGAGGCGGTCTTCTTCCTTGCCATTGGCGTACCGAGTGGTGATTTCCATCATCTTGCCGAGTGAAATATCACCCGTTCGCCCAAACTTCAGATAAAGTTCTCTGTATCTCACATCGGCCTTGAATGCACAAACAGCCTGATGTTCTGACACATTCTCCACTGTATGATGCAGAGTGGACCATCGCTGAATATAATCTCTTAAAGTTTCATTGGGCTTCTGGACAAAGTGTTGTAATTCGACCAAACCTGCCGGACGCTTGCAAGTGCCCTCAAAGGTTCGGACAAACACTCGGGCAAGATCCTCATAGCAATGTATACCGGAAGGAGCCAGACGATTCAGCCAAGCTCGAGCTGAACCATCCAACATCAAGGATAGGTGCTTCATTGCAACATTGTCATTTCCGCCACCAATTTGCACAGACACTCGGTAATCATCTAACCAAGTCTCCAGCTTTGATTCGCCAGAAAACTTCCCAATTCCCGCCGCCAACCTAAAGTTGGGGGGAATCTCCGCAGAACGTATGGCTCTGCTGTAACACTCAGGACCAGAAACCATGGCCGAACTACCACTCAGAAAATCTCTGTCGTATCCTTCCCTATGGGCTCTGCCCCTGTCAATCCACTTCTGAACAAGGAGGGCGCGGGCGTCAAAGCCTGCATTCCGCTCATCACCGAAGGAGCACCTATTGTCCTGGCGCCAGGGTGCATACGGACCACTCCGCGGAGGAGTGGGCACTCGACGGTGGTCTTCGCGGTGAAACTGATCTCTGTCTTGCCCTTCATGGAAACTCCCGCCCCAACGGCGCAAGGGTGATCCAGGGCTGTGTGCCGACCGAACGGTCTCTGCCCTGGGTGAATTACTATGTATCCTGTTGCGGGACTGAGAAACTACTGAATTCTGACGCTGTGCTGCATCTAACAGTGCTTTGATCTGCATCAACCCTCTTCCAACCTCTGACCGGGACGGCTGAATGGAATCTGCTATCCTAGCAGCAACAACAACATTTAACACAGGAGTTCGATATACCTCAACATCGTCGTGAGATCCAGTCGGAAATAGCTGTCGCTGACGTCGACTGGGGCATGGCGGGCGCTGGCGAGTGCGCTCGTCAACCTCTGCCTGGAGTTCTTCCAGACGAATGCGTGCGGCCTCCAAAGCCCAAGCCTCGCAGTCGCGCCGACGATGGAAGTATGAAGAACCTCCTCCTCGCGGCATGGCTGCTCTTTCGACGGACCTCCAGCCACGCGCCTGCCACGGCCGAAGCCAGGCGATAAACTCTGTTGAGAGCCCTCCATCAAGACCTCCGCTGTAGGATCGCAGCTTTTGCACTCGGAAGGCATGTCGGACGGATCGGAATCCGACTCGAACATGCCGTGAAGGGACTCGGCGGGCTCAAGTGCTGCAATCTGCAGAGAAGTTTGATGCGCCACTGCGTGTTTGACCCAGCGTTGAAGTTGTGAGCGGCCGGACCGCTTGCGACCGCGAACAGCGAGGGGAGCAGATGTGTAAGGAGTCGAAGGCTGACGCAGCAACACGCCATAGGAACTCGCGCGGAAGTGTGCGGCCCCGCGAATCGGGAGCGCCTCGACATCGTGAGGCGCTTCCTGGAGCCATGCCGAATCGTCGGCGATGAAGGTGAGCGCTCCGAAATGGATCTCGTGGCCCAGAGCAAAAACACCACCGGAAGACATGTCGAAGGATAAAAAATGCAACCTCGTCGGAAGTCGCTTAGACGCCTGCCCCACGGTGAGCGCCAACTGTCGTGGGAACGAGCCTGGCAGTAGATGGTAGGGGTACGAAAGGAGAGGGCAGAGTCCTAGCTACGGCGAGGATGTACACACGGATGTGTGAGTTCAGGCCCCTCTCGTGGAGGTAACAGCCCTACGTCTCAGTGCTCGGGAGCTTATGTCGTGTGGAATACAGAGATTACACTGGTTGCGAACCCTTGTGCAGGAAGGGAGGGGCGGCTTATATAGAGTTCGCTATCCCTCATAATTACCCAGCATCTAAGGGTCCGATCATGGGGGTTAAAGTCCGCCGTTACTGGTAACATACGTAATAAAAGCTATTAATGGCAATTGAACCAACGTCTTCCCGTTGGGCTCTTGATGATGGCTCCTGGTCTTCTAGCGTCGAATGAAAGCGAGGTCTTCCAAGTGACACGCGACTGCCGAGTGAAGGAAGGAGTTTCCGAGTGGATATCTGTCGAGTGACTTTGAATGTCTCCAAGAATCCACTCGGAAGTTCATGTTTGATCTTCAAGTCCTCCCATGTAGTGTCCTTAGATAGGGTATGTAGGCCTTGCCTAGTACCCTACCCTAGGTACATATACTCGTCAGGAGACAAATAGCAACCCTAGGTAGAGTGCGTCGGCCCAGCAGAGGGAGGCCCACCAGTTGGCGGGCGTGCACCACGAGCACGTCTTGCCAAGGCCGGCCCAGTAACGCACGACCCAGGGTGCGAGGCTCAACGTTAGCTCGAAGGGTTTCCCCTTCGTGTGCGGCTGTCGGCACCATCTATGCCGCCGGAGCCAGCGGTTGTGGTGCAACAACCCAGGGCCGCCGGGGGGTGGAGAAGCGATGCGGACTTGGAGGGTGGATGAACCGAATGTCGATAGGAACTTTCGGAAAGGGGAGTGACAAGCGGGAATTGCCGAGGGCGAGCGAGACGTCCCGGAGGCCGGCGGGAGCGTCGGAGCATACCCAGAGAGGCGCGATGGGGTGCTCCGTGAGGAGAACTATGCAGGGATAAGCTCCAACCGGCTGACGACTCCTCATGAGCGGCGACGGAGGCCCTTCTCCCTCCGCAATGTGAGACCTTGTCCAACGGGCGACCGAGCAGCGCTCAGCGGCCGAGCGCACCGGCGGGACTACGAGACGGCGACAGCGCCACCATCAACGATGGTCCACACCAGGTGGCTACAAGGAGGAGGGCGGTTGCGCCGCTCGACGGGAAAGCCAGCCTCCCAGTCCGCCGCCTCAGCAAGATCGGCCTAGAGAACCTGCGTGGGCGCCGGCGAAGCAGGGGGGGGGGGGGGGGGTCGACGGGCTAGACGCATGGGGATGGACGGGGGCACAGGTACGGGATGGCTCGCCGGCATGGAGGGGATATGGGGATGCGCGATCGCCGTAACCAGTGCGGCCACGGTCGCCAGAGCCCATCGCGCTTCCCAAATCACCTTAGAACATCACTCAAACTAGGAGATTTTGAATATGTGGTTATGAGATCGGTGGGTATGTTTTGTAGTCGCAAGACATTATGATATCTTTTGAACCAACCCAGAACAGAGTTACATCCCACCCACCCATGCTTTTTAGTTTCATTATATAGTTTATACCAATTATATATATTGAAC
Organism: Hordeum marinum; assembly: GCA_022496015.1. Taxonomy (NCBI): domain Eukaryota; kingdom Viridiplantae; phylum Streptophyta; class Magnoliopsida; order Poales; family Poaceae; genus Hordeum; species Hordeum marinum. The sequence goes on along the minus strand of CM039677.1, from coordinate 182,753,743 downwards.
TAGATATGCAATTGAGAAACAAATTGGATATTAGTATTCACAATATTTAAATATTCAAAACAAGATCAATTTTGAATACTTTAAGAAAATTCAAATAAAAATTACTAGACCATATTGAAACTTATATAAAACTATTACATGTGTGTTTCATCGTATTTTTATATGTTCCATTTTTTCCGATTACATGGTTTCCCTACTTTTTCATTCCGAATTTCGGTACTATTTGATTCAGGTTTCTTTTCTATTTTTGAACCTTTCAAATAAGTTTCATATCATTTTGTTAAATTATCTTTCATGGTTAGGCTGGACACTAAAAGTTATCTCTTCACATATTTTCTATATGATATCATTACCATGTCATCGCAATTTTACATGTTTTCATGACTTATTCATACATTCCCTTTGCATGTTTTTGTTATTGTCTCATTCCACAATTCATACAAGTTTCATCTCAAATTTAATATTAGTTTTATTATGGTTTATTACATCGTTTGCAAGTTTTTATTATTGGTTCACTATGGTTTTATTGTTGTAGCATCTCACATTTCATCGAAATTTCATTATCATATCAATTGAATTTAAACTTGTTTAAATCATGTTCAAGTTTGATCCTATTTTAAAGATTTAAATGTGATAAACATGAATCTGCAAACGGGTTCTAATCGGATCACTGGTTCAAAAAATAAATGTTTTACGAAATTAAAATCAGACTAAAAGTGTGGGTGAATGGATCGTGGGATGAAAGAACAATAAAATAGTCAGAGTGCAATAAATGTCTGCTTTTATATGGTGGATGATCCCACGAAAACAGTACAAAACAGCAGATTTTGTAGAGTACTCGTATGCAATATGTGTATATGCACACATGGCGTGTATGTAGGACCCGATAGTAACCGGTTTCGCCAGAGTTTTATTTCGCCTTCTGTGACTACATTATTGTGTGCTGTGTCTTTAGCGATTGTTACGTTCACCCACGTCATGTTTAGACCATGGCTCCACCCTCCACCCCTAGCTTGTTTCGAGTGGATCAGGGTACCATGAGGCCGTGCACGGAGGAAAGCCCTGAAGAACCGTGACCGAGAATGGCCGCCTGACGGACTGCTCCAGTCTTTGTCGTGTAGCAGTGCCCTCACTTCACTGCCACTTGACCTGTGAAGAAAGGTATGCGTTTGTCCTATGTCTTACCACACACCTTGTCTTGCTGTTCTTTTCCGGTGTGATATTGGGCATGGTCATTCGTGGTGTAGAACACTCCGGTGTTGGATTCATGGCATGTCCGAGTCTAGCCGTTCAACCAGATGTCAACCCTCCAACTCTACTTGTCAGTCAGTGGATTCCGTACTGGCAGACAATCTAGCGTACATCCAGGTAATTTCTGATGAAAGCTCGTAGAAACTGGTATATGTGGGCTTTTCTTCTGTGGACTGGTGAACGCAGAAATGTCGAAGTGTCCAAACAGAAGAAGCTTCCATCCAGCTCCGAGAGCTCCCATTTGCATCTTTGCATACGCACCGCAGATGTACACCTTTTTCCAGTGGATGTCAAGGTTGATGGATCTACTCCAAATTTATTCCATACTTTTCGCTGTTTGCCTATAGAATATTCTCTCTTTCAGGCAAGGGCAATGTCACTAGTCCAACATAGCGGCAGGAATGCATGCTGCTTAGCAGGGAGCAGATCCGTGCGCAACTGGGTTGTCGCAATCTGTCGTTTTTACTTCGAACAGAACGGAAATGTCTGTCACGTGCCATCGTACAATTCTTTACCTTACAAATTAGAAAGACGAAGCTTCTATGGTTCGTCTGAGCTTAATAACTCTTGTGCGACATCTTTAAAGTAAATTGGAAAGAATGCGACATAGTTAATGAAAATGGTTCTCGCCAGACGTTTCAGAAGTCCAAATAGCCAAGGCCCACTCGGGCGTTTATGGTCGTCAAAGGGAATGAGGTTATGTTTAAGACATTCGGGCCCTACTTGGTAGTGCATCTAGTTACAGGCCCCACTTGTCAGTGCATCAGGTGAAACATTTCCCCGTGTCTGTCCGAACGGGTACCCCTTTCTGAACCTGTGTTGCTCCTTCCTCTTCGTTTCCGGCGGTGAGCCACCGACGGCGGCGGAGCTTTTGTTCTGGGTGACAGCAGCGACGGAGCTTTCGTTCTCAGCGACGGCGGCGGCTTTGGTGAGTGAATCCGGAACCCTGTCCTATTCTCATCCGTGTCGAGTTAGATCTCACCGCATCGCCTCTGTTTCCCTCTGTTTTTTGTCGATTTGATCTAGGTTTGGGTGGGGGAGGGGGGCTGACCGCGATGAAGCCGCCAAAGACAACAACATCGACTAATAGAAAACCGACCTTTTGTTCGCATCATTAGTCCCGGTTGGCTTTTGAGTCGGCACTAATGTGATCATTAGTGTCGGTTTGTGACGGGGATCATTAGTGCCGGTTCGTTACGAACCTTTAGTCCCGGTTGTTAGCTCCAACCGGCACTAAAGATGTGGTGGCAGGCTGGCGTCAGCCTGTGGCCCCACGGGAACCTTTAGTCCCGGTTGGTGGCTCCAACCGCAACTATAGGCTAACCTTTAGTCGCAGTTGGAGCCACCAACCGGGACTAAAGGTTGGTCATGGCTGTGATGGGAGTTTAGTCCCACCTCCCCAAGCGAGGGCGCTCGAACCGGTTTATAAGCCCATCCCTCTCTGCCTTGTTGAGTTCCTCCCAAATTGAAAATAGATGCGCTTATATGGGGAAATTTGACCTCAAATCAAACTGAATTCCAGTCTGATTTCAGGTCGAATTTTCCCTACATAAGCGCATCTATGTTTATTTTTGCTATTTATTATGTTATTTTAATTTTTTAAACATATTTTAACTCAAGACTTTTTTTGCATTCAATATGCACGATTCAAAGCCACATCATTACTTTTCAACCCTTTTCTCACCTCATTTGCTATTTTTCATGTATTTACTGATTTTTTTCAACAAAATGACCCTGAAATTGAAAAGCACTTCAAATGAACTATGAAAAGGTTGAAAGTTGGCATGATATCATCATTTCACCCACATAGCATGTTACTAAAAGTTGAGAGAGTTACGGCAAAAACTGGATGCACTTCGTGTACAAAATCGACAATTTCTTTCGAAGTATCAGGGTCTCAGACGAAAACTCGCCTGTTACAAAGGCACTTCGTTTTTTAACTTATTTGAACTCCATATTTTATGTGTGTTCAAAATGCACCATTCAAAGCCACATCATCACTTTTCAACCCTTTCTGACTTCATTTGCTATTTTTCATGCATTTATTGATTTTTTCACCAAAATGACCCTGAAATTGAAAAGCCCATCAAATGAACTTCGAAAAGGTTGAAAGTTGGCATGGTGTCATCATTTCACCCACATAGCATGTTATAAAAATTTAAGAGGGTTACGGCAAAAACTGGATGCATTTCGTGTACAAAATGGACAATCTCTTTCGAAGTATCAGGGTTTCGGACGAAAACTTGCCTGTTACAAAGGCATTTCATTTTTTAACTTATTTGAACTCCATAATTTTTGTGTGTTCAAAATGCAGCATTCAAAGCCACATCATCAATTTTCAACCCTTCCCGACTTCATTTGCTATTTTTCATGCACTTACTAATTTTTTTCCCATCAAAATAACCGTGAAATTGAAAAGCACTTTCAAATGAACTCTGAAAAAAGTTGAAAGTTGGCATGGTATCATCATTTCACCCACATAGCATGTTATAAAAAGTTAAGAGGGTTACGACAAAAACTGGGTGCACTTCGTGTACAAAATGGACAATCTCTTTCGAAGTATCAAGGTTTTGGACGAAAACTCGCCTGTTACAAAGGCATTCCATTTTTTTAACTTATTTGAACTCCATATTTTGTGTGTGTTCAAAATGCACCATTCAAAGACACATCATCACTTTTCTACCCTTTCTGACTTCATTTGCTATTTTTCATGCATTTACTGATTTTTTTTTCTAGCAATATGATCCTGAAATTGAAAAGCATTTCAAATGAATTCTGAAAAGGTTGAAAGTTGGCATGGTATCATCATTTCACCCACATAGCATGTTATAAAAAGTTGAGAGGGTTACGGCAAAAACTGGATGCACTTCGTGTACAAAATGGACAATCTCTTTCGAAGTATCAGGGTTTCAAGCGAAAACTCGCCTGTTACAATGGCATTTCATTTTTTAACTTATTTGAACTCCATACTTTTTGTATGTTCAAAATGCACCATTCAAACCAACATCATCAATTTTCAACCCTTTCTCACTTCATTTGCTATTTGTCATGCACTTATTGTTTTTTTCAATAAAATAACCCTGAAATTGAAAAGAACTTCAAATAAACTCTGAAAAGGTTAAAAGTTGGCATGGTATCATGTTTTCACCCATATAGCATGTGCTAAAAAGTTGAGAAGGTTACGGCAAAAACTGGATGGATTTCGTGTACAAAATGGACAATCTTTTTCGAAGTATCATGGTTTCAGACAAAAACTCGCCTGTTACAAAGGCATTTCATTTTTTAAATAACCTAAGAATTACCAAATTGGATATAATGATAAAACACGATAATATTAAACAGTGGAAAAAAGAATCACTAGAAAATCTATTTTTAAAGTAAAATTATTCACAAACTAGTGATTCACACAAATTTCAAAAAATTCAAATTTAAACTATTCGAATTTGAAAACTACTGCCACTAACAGAAAGTTTATAATTTTTATGACCTAACACAAAAAGATTCACTCATTAACTCTCAATAAAGCACAAAAAAACTCAGAAACATCAGAAAATAAATCAAGCAAAAAATAATAATAATTAAAAAATAGGCCGCCTACTGGGCCTCCACGACCTGCATACCACTAGAAACCCAACTTGGGCCAGGATGCAGGCCTGCAAGGCCCAGTAGGCCCAATAGGTCCGCACAGGTTCGACAGACCCACATAGGCCTGCTTAGAGAGGAGCTCGAGGAAGCAGTCGTAGCGTCGTTTATAAACCAGTGCGGCTGCCCCTTGCTTGGCGAGATGGGACTAAACTTCCCATGCACCGCGCCTGCGTGAGCACCACCTTTAGTCGCGGTTGGTGTCTCCAACCGCGACTAAAGACCCCCCCTTTAATCACGGTTGGAGCCACCAACCGCGACTGAAGGGTTTCGCTTCTCACCGCCTGCGCCCGCTGGAATTCACTTTTAGTCGCGGTTGGTGGCTCCAACCGCGACTAAAGGGGGATCCAACCGCGACTAAAGGTCCTCCTATATACGGAGTTGAACTTTTTTCATTTTCCCTCTGCTTTCTTTGTCTCTTCGACCATAAAGATTGCCGCCCGCGCACGTCTGACGCCGTCGCCACCCAGATGTCATCGCGCCTCCGACGCGCCACCCATGCCGTCGCCTCCGACGCACCATCCACGCCGTCGCCACCCCAGACGCGCCGCCCCCCGTCGCGCGCCGCCTGGCCCTGCCTCCTCAAGCTCGCGCGCCGTTGCCGTTGTCGTCACCGTCGCCTCGCCGGCCGTCGCCCCGCTGTGAGCCCCTGACTTGCCTATGGATTTTTTTCTTAATAATTAGATGAATTTTAGATATATTAGATGTTAATTAGATGTATATTAGTTGTTAATTAGATGAATTTTCAATGTTAATTAGATGTTAGATGAATTAGATGTTAATTAGATGTTAGATGTATATTAGATGTTAATTAGATGTATACTAGTTGATTTTTGAATGTTAATTATATGTTAATTAATTAGATGTTAGATGAATTAGATTTATATTAGATGTTAATTAGATGTATATTAGATGAATTTTGAATGTCAATTAGATGTTAATTAGATGTTAGATGAATCTTAATTAGATGTTAATTAGATGAATTTTGAATGTTAATTAATTGTTAGAGGAATTTTTTTCATAAGATTTTTTTTCTCTGAGTCAACGATGCCTGGCCCCCATCCTCGTCGTCGACTCGTTCACGACGACGTCCTGCTTCAGAGGGGCAACGTTCGGGACTGTGCCCCGCCTGGCTGGCATTGGGAGGTGCTACCTTCAGGGGCATGCAGCTTGGTGAGGAACCCGGGTCCCGTCATTGACCCGGAGCTTCTTTGGTGGCGTTCGCGTGGGCCACTTTCGGTGCGGAGGTAGCTGGCCCCACCGGCGGTGGTACAACGCCGTGTCAGGGAGGAGGACGAGCACGTCCGTCGGTACATGGATGCGTTGGACGTCAGGTTCTCCAATACCTGGCAGGTTCTTTAGGGATCTCACCCGAGCTATGATCTTGTCATAGTTCCTTCTCTTTGGTTGTCCACCACCTACCGCGCGAGACGTCAACTAGATCTGTAGTAGTGATATTATATAATCAATAATATTCGAGATATATTAGTAATAATATTTGACATGTATTCGAGATTATATTCGATAATATTCAAGACGATTTATTCGAGATTATATTCGATGATGCATATTATGTACTATGATTCATTTTTCCTTATTGATTGTATGCATTCTAATTTGAATACTAAATTGTTTTATCTTTCTTCTGGGTTAGTTAAATATAAGCTATGGACAATACCGGCAGAGAAGGAGAAGAGACTCTGTTCAACATCATACGCTCCACGAGCCTAGAGCATGAACATGAAGATGATGACGGCTCGCAATATCTGAACAATTCCGGTGAGGGTTGTATGTTTGATGTAGATGAAAGAATAGATGAATTCGACAACAATGTTGACGAAGAAAATGTTCTTCAAATAACAAAGACCAGTGAGGTATATTTATTATATAATCCATCCGATGATCATTACAGGTTTTAATTGAGTTGTATATGTATTAACGAATCGATCTTTCTTCTTTTAGGCCTCCAGATCGAGAAAATCTTCTACAAGTGACAGGGTAAAGAGAGGCCTGGCTAGAAAGTTGGACGTTGGCATAAAGTTCAGCATCGATTCCATCAATACATCAACTGGCGAACCGCTTGAAGCTAAAAAAATGCGACCGAGTTCAAGAATCAATGCGGAGTTATTGTCAGGGACCTAATCCCGATCTCCACACAAGAATGGAAAAAGGCAGCAAAGGGAGATCGACAAGGAGTTATTTTTGTCGATGAAAGAGCAAAAGATGTGCTTTGGACCAAGCTGCTGTCAGATTTCACACTACCAAAAAACTTGACAGATGCAGATCTGAATAAAGTCAGAAACTATGCTCTTAAAAAGATGGCGATCACGTTCAACACCTTCAAGAAAAATGCATGGGCTACGTATATCAAAGCAAACAAGACGACTCCAAAATTCGAGGGAGCACTGGTGAAAGCAAAAGATCACTGGGACGATTTCGTGAAGTTCAACGAATCGGAAGTTGCTAACGAACGATCGAGAAAGAACAAGATTAATGCTGAGAAAAAGGAGTGGCACCATACTCTGGGGGCAGGTGGCTACCGGACGGCCCTGCCTAAGTGGGATAAATCCGAAAAAGATATGATTAGTGCAGAGGTTACTCTAGTTATAGTGACCTAGCCCCCGAGGTGCAGGACATGGTTTTACGTGCATGGGAGGAAGTTGGACCCAAAGACAGGGGATATTATGGTGAAGGAAAGTCTTCAAAAAGTGACAGATGAAATTCTGATGAAAATAGAAGAAGCTCGAGCGGGGGTGTTCACGCCCAACAGAGAGGACAACGAGCTTACGCGCGCCCTGAAGAATCCTAAACACCCGGGAAGAACACAAGGCGTGGGCGTTGTTCCGTGGTTTGAGGGGTTTGCGGGTTGGAACGACGACTACAGAAGCCGTGCGAGAAAGAAGATGTAGGAGGAGCGGAAGAAGAAGGAGGAAGTACTCCGCCTTGAAGGCCTCGAATCAAAGCACCTGGAGTTGGAATCCAGAGTCGGGCGGCAGCAGGAGCAGATCGACTCACTCAGCCAGGAAAGGGCGTCTCAGCGGCAGCATGAGCAGATCGATCCAACATTGGATACCACCATGCCATCTATGACGAGAAGCGGCATGGGTTCCGCCCTGGCCAATATCGATGATGATGCACTGCTAGCTAGGTACCCTGTGGATGATATCAAAGACATGACTAACTGTGAGCTACACATGAAAGTGAAGAACTTATCCATGAAGGTGACGGACAGCTATGCTTTAGCAAATCTTCCAGAGGCAACCTTCCATTGCAATCCCATTCCAGCTGGCTATGCTTGTGTTGGGGTTGATGAAGTGATGTCAGCATATCACGAGCTACAACTCGACATTACTGGAGGTGATGAGGAGAGAACACTAGGAGAGGCCATACATCGTATCATTCTATGGAAAAAGGATTGCATCGTATTTCCAAGGCCACTGACTCATCCTCCTTCAAGTCCACCACCGCATCAGTCGACTCCGACTCCTCCAAGTCTGGCACGACGTCAACCAACTCCTCCTCCTCCAAGTCCGGCACCGCGTCAGCGGACTCCTCCTCCAGGTCTGGCACCGTGTTAGCCGACTCCTCCTCCTCCAAGTCTGGCACCGCCTTAGCCGACTCCTCCTCCTCCAAGTCCGGCATCGTGTCAGCTGACTCCTCCTCCAGGTCCGACACGACATCAGCATGCTCCGTCGACTCAACGTGCTATGTCGCCGAAGCAACAACGGAAGAGAGAGGCCGCAGCTACGAGGACTAGCAGTACAACAAGCAATAAATTCAAATATGGTCCAAGAAGCCTGAAGCCTCTTTCGAAATTGCCTTACCACCTGACCGACGAGGAACTCGACAGCACAGTGGATGCCAAATTGAAGGCCCATTTTGGACCGAAACCGCCCCAGCCGCCAAAGGAGAAAGTACCTGAGCATGTCTCACAACACTTCATTGATATGGCCCAACTGGCTCAGAAGGACAGCGACTATGTGTGGTCTATCAAGAAGTCATATCTTGCAGGACAAAAGGAGTCGAGCTTGAGCTCGAGCCAAGGAGTTGGCAAAAAAAGCGGGAAAACTATCCCCCGGCTGGGAGAACAAGAAGTGCAATCGACCCCCCGCTCATTGTACAAACACCTGTGAGTACCGCCGGTCAGCCAGAAGAAGTAACCGAAGACCATATTAGGATGGCTAAAGAGGCTGGTGTCACTGTTGAACAATTCCTAGGCCTTGAGGAAATGCCCGTGCTTAAAGAGACAGAAGTAAAATATCAATATGCCCGCAGCAAACCTCTGGTCAAGCCTGGAGATGTCAAGCTTCTACAAACGAGAATGTATGAATTGAATACGTGGTACATGCAAATAACAACAAATACCAATGTAGAGTCCCTCATGGTGAGAGTCCAAGAGAGGCATTACTTCCATAAAATGGACGTGTGGATTCATTATGCAGAGTTGTTCCAGTTATTCAATCAAGACGCACTCGACAAATCTTTAGTCAGTTGCTATTGTCTGTAAGTGATTTCTTTCTATAATTTAAAGTCTCTAGCTAGTTGTGCTCTCATTCATTACCTGGAATTATTCTCACTATATTCGTTTTTGTGGTATTGTGTAGAATGAAGATGCAAGAAATGAAACAAGCTAGACGCTATGGCGTTGGGTTCATTGACCCAAATACGATTAATCAAAAGATATGGGAAACTTCATAGACGAGAAAAGAAACAGAGAAAAAAATGCTTGAATTTTTGATCCATCTAAACACCCAACCAGAAATACTACTTCCTTACAACTTCGGGTGAGTGTTACTATATATATATATATATATATATATATATATTGTACTACAAATTCTATTTTTTTCTTACTACTCCCTCCGTCCTAAAATTCGTGTCTTACATTTTTCTAGATATGAATGTATCTAGTCATATTTTAGTATTTGGATACATCCATCTTTAGACAAACCTAAGACAAGAATTTTTGGATGGAGGGAGTACATGTTAATAAGTGGTGTTGATGAGTTATGCAGTTACCACTGGATCTTGATAATCATTGAAGTTGACAAGGGACAAGTTGAAGTACTCGACTCGCTATTAAAGGATGCATCCAAATACGCAATCGTGAGGGGGCTGCTTGACAGATAATTTCAATCATTATCGCACTATGTCGGCCTCTATAATTACTTCATTTCCTGATATCAACTAGTTAATAACTCGTTTATTCATTTTCTTTGCCGGCAGGCAGGGCTTGGGCCAAGTTCATCAAACAGGTTCCAAGCGACTGGGCACCACAACTGAAATGGACGCGATCCAAGGTAATTAAGTACTACTAGCTAGCTAGCTACGTCCGTGCATCTCTTTAATTGTAGTTTCAATACCATTATCATGCTTGATTAATTATTACCTGATTGAATTTATTCTCGTAGAGTGCATGGTGCAAGAGCAGGGGACTAGTTTATGCGGATACTATGTTTGTGAGTACATTCGCATGATCACGTCTGAAAGGAGCAGAAACGAAAGAAATCTTTGGGTACATTTGCCAGAACATTATCCATAATTTTTTTATCATGATCTAGCTAATATATATACACACAACTAATATATTCATCTTGATCTCCATCTTGTAGCTGACGGAGGTGCGGGGCCAGCTCATACAGAGGCTTGGGTACGAGCAATTCAAGAGGAATTATCTGAATTTCTGCTCGACCAGGTCATAGATTCTAAAGGAGAATACCATTACAAGATCTACAGGGACGACGATTAGCTGGATTTCTGCGGGGCCTGTATATATATATATGTAATGATCCTCAAATTGTAGGAGAAATTGTATATATATATGCATGTGAATGGTTGTTGTACTAACAATTTGATGATATATATATATATGATCGTGGTTCTACGAGAAATTCTATTTATATTTATATATATGCGCATGCACAACGTGTGTACAGTATGTACATAGTAGCGTAATATATGTTTGAAATGCAAATTAATTAAATGGAAAACACAAAATTAAAAGGAAAATTAAACCATAATTAATTCATAAACCCCTAAACAATTAAAAGGAAAAATAAAACAAAACTAAAAAAACTAAATACTTCTAGTCCCGGTTGGTGTTACCAACCGGGACTAAAGGTCCCCCAGCCCACGGTGCCGTTAACGCCACGTGGAGGGCCTTTGGTGCCGGGCCGTGTTGAACCAACACTAAAGGGGGCGTAGGCTTTAGTCCTGACCCTTTAGTGTCGGTTCGAGAACCGGCACTAAAGGCCCTTACCAACCACGACAATAGTCCGATTCTGCACTAGTGATCCTTTCCAACCTACGCGATGTGTGCCTCGTCTGCTTCCGCTAGCTCACCTCACACTGCCCCGCCATTAAGAAACAGGGCTGGCGGTGCTCAGACGTTCGAATTCAGTGTGGAATTTCTTCCTTCTAAGGCGAAGCTAGGTGATGCTAGCATGCAGGACATAGAGAGAGATACAATTGTGAAGTAGGAGATTGATTTTGCAGAGATTGATACACAAGACCTATAGAGCATGGAAGAGAAGGCCGTGAAGAATGTGGTGGGAAAAATTGGGGAGAGCATTTTTTGGGGTCCAGAGCAAGAGGTATCATTGTTACGGTTTGATAATTGGAAAGGAGAGTATGTGACAATTGAGGATGGTGAAGAGATGGTTGATGAAATTGATCGACAAGATGGCTGGACAACCAAACAGACTATGTTTCATGCAGAGCTTGTTGATCTGAAATCAGATTCTAAGGTTGGATATGTGCCCTCAAAGTTAGCTTCACAGATGGTAGATGATGATTGGGCTTCAGAGAGGCAGATAATGCCCATGTGTATAGGTGAAGTGACAGTATTACCTAAGGGGGTTGATGCAGAAGAGGGCTCTGATGCTGTTGCAAGGGTTGTTTCTGTTGATTGGAATTCAGTAGAATTAAATGACCCAACTGATTTAGTCATTTCACCAATGGATGACACTGAGATGGCCAATTTTTTGGCATTCTAGTAGTTGATGAAGATAAGGAGAAGGATGGTGAATCTAGTATGCCTACTGATACTGATGCTAACAGAGATAGAACTAAAGATGTGGATGGACAGCTGATGGAAGATGCTACAGATGATGTAGATGATGCACATGATGATGAGTTGGTAAATGTGTATGACAAGGAAAACCTTGTTATTGCAGTGGGAAAGTTGTTCCCAAACATGGATGAGTTTAGGATGTGTTTCAAGACTTATGCAATCAAAAATGAGTTTGATTTCAAGACTAAGTGGACTGGTAGAAAGAAGTTTTATGCAGGATGTAGAGGTTTTGTTGGAAGTGTCAAGCCTTGCAAGTGGTACATATCTACTAGATGCCAACCTGATGGAAGTACCATTAGGGTGAATCAAATCCCACACCAAATATTACAAGTTCATAGAGAGTATCAACCATGACATCACAACTTTGGATTACAGAAATGATCACTCCTATTTTAGCCAAGAAACCAAACACTACTGCAAAGAAACTTAAAGTAGACTTGGAAAAGCTATACACCATTAAGGTGAAGTATAACACGGTGTGGAAGGCAAAACAAAGGGCAATGAAACAATTATATGGTGACTGGGCAAATACTTTTAGGATGCTTTATAATTTCAAAGCAGAGGTGAAGAAGAGGTCACCTGGTAGTGTTGTGAAGATAGATACCGAGGTAACAGAGGATGGAAGAGTCACTTTCTCTAAGTCTTTTATGGCTGTAAAGCCTTGCATTGATGGCTTCAAGGCAGGGTGTCGTCCATATTTGAGCATAGACTCATCATTTTTGACTGGCAAGTGGAATGGTCAATTGGCAGCTTGCAATGCTTTGGATGGACATTACTATTGGCTTGTTTCAGTCAGAGATAGAGGTCTCATGGACATGGTTCATGATGAAGTTGAAAAGATGCATAGGGCCAGTGTCACCTTTGGCAGTCCACACAGATGCATGCAAAGGGCTAGAAAACGCAGTGCAGAATGTTTTCCCCCATTGTGAGCAGAGGGAGTGCTTCGGCCATATGTGGATGAATTTGATCAAAAAATTCAAAGGTGAAGTATTTGGTTGCATGTGGCCAGCAGCAAGATCTTCCACTAAACAGACACATTCATATCATCTTGGTAAGATAATGATTGCATGCCCTGAGTTTGGTCCATGGGTGAACACCTACCATTCTCTATTATGGTATAGGTTAGGATTTAACACTGCCGTCAAGTGCGATCATATCAACAACAACTTGGCAGAAAGTTTTATCAATAAGGTGAAGCAGTTAATTTTTTTGCCTATGCATGACATAGTTGACCAAATCAGGAACATGATCATGCGCTTGTGGGAATTGAGAAGAAGGATTGGGGATTGTCTACAAGGGGATAAGCTTCATGTGGTGGTACAACAGGTGGTCAACAGGAGCAGAAATTTTATGCATTTATCCATTGAAAAATCTTCTGTTTGGGGTGCAGAAGTTAGAGATACCAAAACTGGTACAAGGCATGTTGTTAACACTGAAATGCATGATTGCACTTGTTTGGAGTGGCAACACACTGGGAAACCATGTGATCATGCCATACTTTTCTTGGCCTCCCGACCGAAGATAAACATGCAACCATATTTGCACAAATATTACTCAGTAGCAAGATTCAAGGATGCATATGCAACTCCAATTCCAGCACTTACAGATCAGTTTTAGTGGCCTGAAGTGGAAATTGAATTTTCCATGTGTCCTCCCCTAACAAAAAGAAAGGATGGAAGCCTAAAGAGAGTATATTCAAGGCATGGTTTGAGAAAGGCAGGAGTAGTAAAAAGGGCAAGTGAAAGAAGGATGGAAAGACAAAAATTTCCCCAAAAAGGTAACAAAAATAGATGCAAGCTGTGCCAGGAACTTGGGCACCGAAAATGATCTCCAAAATGTTGTTAGACTCCTGAAAGGCCAAAGTATGTGGGCATATGTTTGCCACGTTTACCATTTTGTTGCATTTTTCAATTACTAACCAGTTAACATGATTTATATTTTTAGGAGGAAACGTGCAGGTGAGCCCCTTGTAGTTGAAGAATGCTGGCCAAAGAAAAAGGCAAGAGGCAATGGCTGTAGAAAAAAGAGAAGTTCTGGTGAAACAATACATATTCAACCAGACTTGGATGGTGTGGTGCAAAATGAGCAAGACTTGGATGTGCTGCTGCAAGATGAGCAAGATTTTGATGTTCTGGTGCCAACTGAAGATATGGGAACCTCTAAAGATATTCCAGCTGATGTTGTGCAAGCTGATCCTATGTTGGAAGTTGAGTTGCCTTCTGAAGATATGGGTACCTCTGAAGGTATTCCAGCTTATGTTGTGCAAGTTGAGCCTATGTTGGAACTTGAGTTGCTAACTGAAGATATTCCAGCTGATGTTGTGCAAGCTGAGCCTATGTTGGAAGTTGAGTTGCCAACTGAAGATATTCCATCTAATGTGGTGCCAACTGAGCCTATATTGGAAGTTGTGTTGCCAACCCCTGATGATATTGGGTCTGATGATACTGCAATTGTTGTGGTGCAAAATAAAGCTGCTGTTCCAGGCAGTCTAGTGAATAAAATCAAGAGCTTGAGTGAACTGGGTGTTGTACAATCAAAAAATAGAATTGGTAAGAAGAAGAAGAAATTGAGTGGTAGGAGGAAGCAGAAGTGAATATTTGTTGAAACTTGTGTATTGCTACTATGCTGTTGAAATTTGTTAAAAATTTGTTAAAACTTGTGTATTACTTTGATATGATATGTATTTGTGTAATACTATTCAAGTTTGAGACAAAATTCAAATTTGAGCCAAAATTCAAATTTGAAGTTATTTGGTATGTGCTATTGGTGTTACAATGATTTCTGAACTATTATTCATGTTAGTTCGTTAATCAGAGCAATTTTATTATGTCAAACTCTGGACATGAAAAATGTGCTCCACATGAGCTCCAAACCCCTCCAAAGCTAGGGAAAACAGACCCATTTGTAAGCAATTTTTTCTTCGACCTTCTCTAAATGAGCCAAAAAAGGGAACTTGACATCTAGTGTGTGTATATATGTCACGCCCAAGATGCGCGCCTATCCATTTAAGGCACGAGGGCCTCGCAAGGGATAGAGGCGCATCTTGCCGTTAGCAAGAATAGTATCATCACAACATACAAGACTGAATGAGAAGAGTATACAAGTTGGCTTACACTCACCACATGCTAACTTACAAGGCACTCAATTCATAGCATCAAGATGAACACAGGGTCCGACTACGGATGAAATCAAACGATAAAAGAAGTTGCAATTGATACTATCAAGCTGTCCCAACGATCACGACCAGGTCCTCTACTCATCCGGATATGTCACGTACATCCTGCCTCTCTCCTCATCATACTCCCACTGGAGCTGAGTAAGATCATCCTGCACGAACTCATCTAAACCTGCACCTGGATTATTGTAGTAAACTGTGATCCACAGAGGACTCAGCTATCATGTGCCCGGGTACCAAGACTATTTAAGCTTTAGGAAGGAAGGGTGATGTTTAGTTTGCAGCAGCACTAAGCATTATATGGTGGCTAGCTTACGCACCATGAAATAAATATGAGTGGTCTACGAAGAACGATCGAATCTAGTATGATCTCTAAGAGATCCTGAACACTTACTTACGTCAATCATAACCCCATCGTGTTCTCTCTCGGATCATGTTCACGAGCAGGGACGATCACGGTTACTCACACCGTTGATATATTTTAATTAAAGTTTACTTTAAGTTTTCTAAACCGGGTGTTAAACAATTATCCAAATTGCCACATAACCGCGGGCATGGCTTTTCGAAAGATTTAACCCTGTAGGGGTGCTCCAACTAATCCATTACCAAATTAACCACACTCCGTGGGAATGCCTCGACCACGGATCTCGCGATCATCATAGGTGATTCCAAAGGAATTCCAACACCTCGAGTAATCCCAAAGGAAGTCAGTCTCCACACGCAAGACACCTGATAAAGGTAAAACAAATCCAACAAGACCACCCGACGTGTCGACGAACCTGATAAGAGCCGCGTATCTCGTTCTCAGGACACGACAGATGGGACTAGCTACGGGAAAAAACCAATCCTGAAGTTACCTCGAGGCGGTCCCGCAGGCAGCCCGTTTTGGACCAACACTCATGAGGAGCACTGGCCCGGGGGTTGATTAAATTATCCACGGGTTTGCAAGACCCTATGCAATTAATTAAGTTGTTAAGCAAATGTAGTACCAATGTTGGGTCCTGCCAGACAAGTTTTAATCTCAACCGAATCTCAAGGGGGTCCCCATAACAACCCTGAGCCTGTTAGGAGCGCAAGTATGGAAAGCATAACACCGGTAACAAGGAACTAGTGGCGGTAGCAGTGGAACAAAACACTCAGCAAAGGCCAAGCCTCCCACCAATACCAGATATATATGTGCATTAAATTAAATAACAGAATTATTATGATATCCAATCCATGTTATCACATGGAACAACCTGCACCTGCAACTAAAATGCTATAAGAGGGGATGGGCAGCGGTAACCTAGCCAATCAAAGGTTTGCTAGGATGTGGAGGTTAGAGGCCGTCTTGGCAACATGGGGGATTATATCAAGTTGTAGGTAGCACAATTTTAACTATAAGAACGAGAAACTAGCAAGCAAAGATAGTATTGGAATCCTGGTACGATCATCTTGCATGTTGGTTCTTCAGCGGAACAAGTAGCGGGATCCTCGTAGTGGTACTCTCCAGGGTCCTCGAACTCAGTATCGACACTCGTGTCTACCCAATATAAACAACAAATAAATAACCAACCAAGGTGCAATGCACAACCAAGATGACGCATGATCCATTTAATGAAGGTTTTAACATGGCAATCCAATTCTAGTCAAGTTTCGCATGCAAAGTTTGCGTATTAGTGAATCTGGACAGAACCTCATGTTAAGTTATTTAGACATGCATGAACATGGCAAATATGGATGCATCATGCAAAATCGATGGAAATGCATATAAGGATCACGAGAAACGGAGCTACGGTTCTCGAGATACGCTCACGACAAGGAACAGAGGCAAAACACAAGATCATCAAAGACCTGGGATAATTCTTGGCATTCCAATGTAGCCACTGTACAGGTGATGAAAAATCAATCACAATAGACTCAACTATCACTCAATTCCATGGAGTATAGCTCCCACAACTCACAAAACAAAATAGCACCCATTCTGCCACAAAACAGCAAAATAGCAATTTGAAAAGCTCACAACTACAGCTACAGGACTCCTATAGCCACAAACAATACATGCACAGGTTCTACTCAACACCCACATCAATTAATCCAACTATGCAATCATCAAAAGAGCTACACATCACTATGCATGGAGCTGCCAAGTAGGCATGATGAAACAGGGTTTTAGGGACTTGGTGAAAATTCCAGTTTTCTGGAATCTGGGTTAATTAAGTAGCAAGTTGACAACAATGGTTAAATATGCTAGAGAGCTCTAAATGGTATGAAAATTAACAGGATGGTAGATGACAATACTTACTACAATTACCTAACACTGAACATGGTCAAATTCACAACACATCACTATCTGCACCCCACTCTTCATGGAAAAACAGTAACATCAGAATCTCCAGACTTCGCCATTTCAAGGCAGGTTGGCAGAAACAGAAAGTAGCTAAATAAACAGCTTGTTTCCCACTAATCTATTGAGTTGACATGAATAACAAAAATACTGGGACATTCCCAACAACTTTTACTAACAAATTCATGTTGGCAAGATCTTGAAAGCATGCATGGATTAATTCATAAATAAAAGACAAAAGGGGATCACAGCATAAAAATGCAGTTTTGTCAAAGTGCCCCAAAGTCAAATCTGACTTCACAGATGCATTCATGGGTTGATTCTACCCCAAAAGCATTACTCATACCCCTATACTTGTGTGGAGCAAGGGGAAGGAAAGCTAGGTCAAAATTTGACCCTATCTCCCATGGATGACTTATGGCACTTAAGTGACATGAAGAAAATGCACAAAAATGACATGGGCTCTATGCTTACAAGTTGGAAATGAATAAATATCACCCTAGGGACATGTTAACATGGCATAGCATCACTAGCAAGGATGAAACCATCTAGAAGAGGAGATAAGCTAAAATGCTCATAAGAGAGAACCTACACATGGAGCTAAGCATGCACTTACATCCACACTTAAATATACATACCAACCAACTATACAGTCATATGCAACCATGCTCATGCATACATGCCTTAGGCAACTACACACTCAAGCTCATTCATGTGCATTTACACAAGCACAAGCACACACATACACGCTCATACATGGTGCACCACACCTACACACACACACACACTCTAGCACACCTACACATGGATGTGTGTGTGAAACACACGCAAACATACATACACATGCTTCAACACACACACACACTCATGCACACACATGTGTGTATATGCAAGAAGCACATACACACACATGCACCTACTAACACACACATACATATATATATATATATGTATACACTAAGTGTATACACACACATATGCATGTGTTCATGCAAGGGTACACCCACACATACATCCATACAATAACCCACACAAATAAAAGAAAAGAAAAGAAGACAAAAAAAGTAAACCAAAAAAGAGGGGAGAAGGGGGATCAAACCCCAGACCCCTTGGCCATAGAGCGAGCCGGCCACCACTGCGCTACGTCGCCGATTCTTACTAGTATAGGGGCCTCGCCCCACTTAACCTCTCTCTCTACACTGCTAACTGAAGACTGATGAACCAGCTGCTAACTGACGAAGGGGAACTAGAGTGTCGATGACACGCACTGGACACGCACGGCCCGAGACCTATGCCTGGTAAAAGAACGAGCTGTCGACGGGGATGGAACGAGCGCTCACTGGTCTACTCTAGGGACACGAAGCGCACGCACTTGAGCCACTGGGCACATGCGCACGTCACCATGGCAGAACAAGGAGCTACGGGCACCTTCGATCTACGCGCACACGACGAAAGAAGGCAAGCAGGGGCTCGGGAATGCATCGGCTGCTCACCTAGGGGTCGCTGGGAGTGCCGGAACCGAAGGGGAGGAAGAAGACGAGCGCGGGAGGAAGAAGACGAGCTCGGGGCGGAGCACCGCGCCGGGAAGACGACGGCGGCGGGGAAGACGCTGCGGCGATGCTACCGCGCCCCTAGCGCCTGGGACGGGGCGTGGGCACCTTGCCGCGGCCCTTGGACATGGCGCCAGGGACACGTCGACGACAGGGAAGCACCGGCGACGAAGCCCTCTGCTGCTTGCTCTCTGCACCCTCAGCTCTCTCTCTGAACCTGCTCTGCAGGGAAGAAGAAGAAGGAAGAAGATGGGGAGGGAGAAGGAGGCGGCGGCAGCAGCGAGGGGAACGGAAACCCTAGGGATTCGCACCTATAAATAGGCTGGCATCGATGTTCGGGAGAGGCTAACGGCGACGGACAACGCACTCTCTCTGCTGCGCTCTGCTCTCTCTGTCGCGCCTGATGGAGGAGGACGGAGCAGGTGCACGTCAGGTTGGCTGGACCACTTGGGCCGGAAGCCCACACGCACACACTGCCTCTCACACAATTAGACAGAAGGGTTTTCTTTTTGAATAAACCAGCCACCCTAAAAATAATCCCTAGAGCACATGAAAAGTTTTCAGAGGAAAACAAAAATAGTATTGTAGAAAAAAATGCTCTAATTTAATAAAATATCGAAAAGATTTTTAGGACAAGTTATTTTATTAATATAATAAAAAACAGCCCCTGTTTAAATAGTTTTCAAAAACCAAACTCATTCAAATATGAAAAGCTACACTCCCAATATTCATAGGACATATTGGGCTAACACATGAACATTTTTAAAAGGTTTTTAAATCAACTTAATTCTGATGATAAAAATAAATAGAAAGAGGGGTTTTTGGAAGAAGAAGTTGCAAAGGGAATGAGAGGGAGAAGAAGAGGCTGCCACATGGCTTCACCCACACACAAACCACCTCACAACACAAGTCACAACACAATCACACAAGGGCACATGAACCCAACATGGCAAATATGAATGAAGGCATGATGATGAAATTATGGATGCCATGATGCATGAATGCAATTCAATCACATGGGACAAGGTGCAAAACATCACATAGCTCATGACACAAGGCTCACACAAGGTTCAACAATGGGGTTACATGCCAATTGGGGTAGGGACAGCACCTGGGATGTCACAATATAAGAGTCCATCCTGAGATTGGATCGTTTCGATAAATTATGACATGTTTAACACTTAACCCTAGCTCACTTCTCTTGAATACTCGAGAACCTCGTTCTTGGTAGCCATCTTTTGTGAAGATTTTTCGTGAAAAAAATCCGTAGTCCAAGTTTCTTATTTTTCCTAGATACTTAGTCACATAGAACGATGATCGTTACAATTTTTGTATTTTTTTGTTTTTTGAATTTGTTATGCTCAACCCTAATCGTTGAAAACCTCTCAAAACCCCTCAAAACCCCGCACCCCTCTAGGCCATTGGATCGCTGTGAATGGACGGTCTAGAATAGGCATTAGGGCTACGTCAGCGATCCCCGGGCTGTAGTCTGATTGGCTGATTCGAAAACTCTAGATATTATAACACGCATCACCCTAGACCATTGGATGGATGTGAACAGAAGCAACGGTCTGGATCGGGAGCCACGTCACAGATCCGCGGGATGTTAGTTCATTGGCTGGTCATTTCTTTATGTTGGATAAGATTGAGCAGGCCGACCATGTATTGTTGGGCTTAATTAAAGTGGCCCACCCGTTGGACCGATGGACACCACGTTGATCCGATTTGAGCAGGCCTAAAAAGCATGCATGCATGCGCGCACAGCCTTGTGCCGCCCGCCCTCACAGCGTAGCCGCTGCATGCATGGCATCGAGCTCATCTCTCCACGCATTTTTAATGGCCAGTGTGCTACGTGAGCTGTTAGCAGTACTACCACGATGCCACACTTGCATGCACGGGCGGCACACGCACAAAACGAGCAGGCATGAACCCCGACCGACAACACAAAGCTTGCAGCACTGAAATGTCGTAGCCTGGCTATTGATGCCGCTTTCGGTTTCCCATCCATGTACACACATGTACGCTCCCCTCCCCCGATGCCACTCACCACCACTCGCTCATTACTTCCACCCGGTGTAAACACGTCGCACTAGGGATATTTAAGACACCTATCATCTTCCTCTTCCTCACCCATCCTCTCCCATCTGCATCCTCTTCTCACCACCACAAACAACCCCAAAACTAGGCCGCTGCAACAATGAACTACACCGGGCCAACCTTCCGCTTTCCCCCCCCCCACCGTGCCGGAGATGCTCTACCCCGCCGACGTGTACATCGAGAACACACTCCGTGTGTGGTCGATGTCAAGATGGAGGGGCGCAAGGGATTTCACCAACGCCTTCCTTGCGCTCGACTTCGGTCACCTCCCCTGGGGATCTCCAAGGATGTACCAAGTTGAGGAGGTCATCCACAACGGGATTGTGGTTGCTATCCTTGTCCACTTCACCAACTCCATCGACGCGTTATACCTCCTCGACCGTGTGTCCTGGTGTGGCTGCGAGTTCATCGCTTTCACCACCCATAACATCTTCACTGACTACACCAATATCTTCCCCACCGCGGGGCGCATGCACACTCTACCGTACCCGATCGACAACACCCCGGAGGAGTAGTGAACGACGCCCAGAGGAGTTGGCCATGGAGGAGTTGGCCTTGGAGCAAGCAAGCAAGCTGGTGGTGTTTTATCTTATCTAGGGTGTCGTTTTACTATTGTCTTGTTGGGTTGAACTATCTATATAAGTTGTAATGGTACTATGTATGTCGTTCTTGGGTTTATCTATGTTAGTTGTAATGTGGTACTATCTAGCTCATGCAATGTAGTACTTATGCTACTATATTGATGTGTTCTATCTAGTTTTTGTTTTTTCTATCAAGTTGATATTAATCAATTGATATATGTCTTGATTGTCATGGGGAACGAACACCTATGGGACTGTGGGGGCCCCTTTCGGTTCGGCGGCGGCGGGGGGGGGGGTGCGTGCTGGCACAAAGAGCCAGTCTGTTGAGCTGCACACGGGGTGTTTTTACCCAGGTTCGGGCTGCATGGATGCGTAAAACCCTACTCCTGCTTGGTTGTATTGATCCTGTTCTAGGGTTCGAGCTACAGGAGCGCCATGAATGGCTGCTAAGTGAGCTTGGAAACCTCCAGTTGTCTAACTGTCGAGCCGTCTGTTTGTCTAACCGCCCAACTATCTCAAAGCCAAAACACCCTTTTCTGTAACGCCCTGGCCTCCTTTTATACTCAAGGGAATCCCAACAGTGGCGTACAGTGTGCGCACGGGATGCATAGTGCTGCTATAGTGCTATCATACCTAACCCTAACGAAGTAGGACCAGAGCATTAAATGCACTGTTAGGGGCCTCAGTTCGTCAGTGCGACGGGATGGGGGCCGTCCCATCCGCACCGCTTAGCTTCCTCCGACATCGACGCCCCGGCGCGCGTCCAGGTGGATCGACACCTGTCCTGTGCATTGGCGGTGCTTGCTGGGGCCTCACCTTGCCGGGGCCTTGCCTTCCCGGGGGGCCTGGAGGCTCTACGGCCATCTGAGTAAGGTCTTGCCGGTGGACTTGAGTCTTCTGCGCTAGTGCTTAGTAATTCTTTCTTAGGTCCTGCCGCCGGGGCGGCTACTACTGCCCTCGCACGAGTAAAGGGGTACTAGATGGCCCAGAAACTCTAGTACACTGACAGGAGCCCCCGGGCCTGGGCCATACACGTTGCGAGGTGTTATTGTGCTAGGCCCAAACAGTGCGCGGGCACACATGGCAGGGGCCCTGCAGTTGTGATCATTGAGCTTGCTGTGCTTCCCCACGATGCCCTTTGAATGTGGGTAGTGGGATGCATGCGCGGAGCGACCATCGAGTTTTTTATAATTACCGTGTCAGGTCTTTTCCGCCATGCACGCCGCATGCATGGCAAGGGGGCTAGCAACGGACGCCCGTGACTTCAAGTCTCTGAGAAAAAGGCAGTAACTGCAGCGCCATGGATTGGGATGACGGGGTGGTTACTATTCACACCATGAACAAGGGCGTCGCTATTGGAGGAGGTGGGTGGCGTCCTTGGGAGTGGGAGATAGCCAGCCCACATGCTTCCTCCAATAAATTGGGGACATCGAGGGTGGAGCTCATCCATCCTTCTTCCGCCCATCGAGTGCAAGACTCCACAGACCGCCTCCTCCCTTGTCTCCTTGATCTCCAGGCAGCATTTTCCCTTTGCCATGACCAGGGGACGAGGGTGACCTCCTTCCTCGACAGCGAGGAGGAGCTCTCGTCAAGATCATGCCACCGCTTTAGCCGCGGAGGCGGCGGGAGGCTCGAGTTTGCATGAAGGAGGAGGCGCGAGGGGCCGGGGCCGCCGCGGAGGTCGAGGTCGAGGTCAAGGGAGGCGGAGCACTGCTCCACCCTCTTCTCCGACACCAAGCATCTCCGATGGGGAGGCCCACACCAAGGGGACGGCGCTGGACTTCGTCCTCGAGCTGGGCGGTCCCCTCTGGAGCCACCTGCATCTCCCACGCCCCTTTGCTAGGGCAGTGGAGAACGACCGGCCATCCTTCCTGTGGCTGCGGGTGGCAGGGTGCTGCAATGGTGCGACGCGGGTGGATGTTGATTACCCAGCGCGTCGCATCATGTTCCTGAAGCGTGGTTTGGCACGTCCAGGTAGGGCAGGTCCAAGTAGGGCACGTCCTTCGTTTTAAAATGCCCACCCGTGCCCACAATATCCAGGTAGGGCACGTCCTTCGTTTTAAAATGACGGAGGCCGACACGCTCTCCATCAAGATTTATGGGAGCTCTGGCATCCGCCTCACCTGCTGCAAAGAGAGTGCGAGCAGTGCCGAAAGCCTGTCCTCCGACGAGAGTGATGGGGAGGACAGCGGTGAAGACAGCGGCGACGAGTCCGGTCGTCGGACGGTCAAGTCAGAGCCCGAAGATTCGAGCTCAGACTGACCACCGGCCGCACCGTCATCACCATCCTCACGCCTCTCCCCTCCCGGCAAGATGTCCTTGCCGGGTGCTTCGGTCCCGGGCACTGCCTCATATTCCAGCTCTAGCAGGCCCGCGGACTTCGGCTTCAGGTGTCCATCCTCCTTTCCACCCGCTCCGGCCTTCTCCTCCACGCAATGCTCGTCCAGGAGGGACCAGCTCTTGCCTGCCCATCTGGCAGCCCTGCTTGTCCATGCAGTGCTAGTCCAGAGGGGTTAGGCCGGGCTTTTGTCGGGGGCCTCTCGCCATCTTTTTCTTCTTGTATCCCGCCCCTCCTTTCCATCTTTTTCTTCTTGTAATCTCCCCTAGGGGAGAAAGTCAAAAAAAGATGTACTTAGAAAAAAGCGATACCTTATGTAAATTTCACCCTATTCTGAATGAACAAGCGCATATTATCTTCCTTGTTAGGCTGATTCTGTATACGAAACTTTCCCTATGCCCTTTCTAGAAAAATCTTGATGGCGTGTGTAGTCCTATCGCAAGCGCTTTGAGGAACATGTCCTTAGCAGCCTGCTGGCAGTGCTACTGGCGGCAAGACACCTTGGCGTCCTTGGCGCGGCCGTTCAATGCATCGGCCTTATTCAAAACAGGGTAAGGGCGCGAGCGCTGTCACTTGGATCGTTGAGCGCACTCAAAACGAAGCAAGGAGTGCGAGCGAAGCCGCTTAAGCCATTGAGCGGTCCCAAACGTAGTGAGGGTGCATCCAATCATGGCAAGGTTCCCGTGCGTGCAGGTTTTCAATATAGAAGTCGAAACCACTCAAGGAAAATAACTTACGACAAGGATTCACATGGGGTTTTCGCAACGTATCTTTTTGTTGCCTTTCTCCTTTTGGCCAGTTTTTTCTGGGACGTCGCTCTCATAGGTATCCATACCATCATTCCCCCCGGCAAAGCTGCATGCGAGGGATCCTTCTGCCCTTTTGACAAAGAAAGAAGAGAAAAGATATATATGGAACCTTGGCGGTTCGTTAGTTCTTGCCGGAATTAAGCGTAATGCAACTCTCCAGATAAACATGCACATAAGTAAACATGAGAGCTGAACAGGATTGTTGAACACTTATCTTTATTTATCTACGCACAGGATCTGAGCCTAGCTTTGTACCAAGGATTACAAGCTTCAGCGGAAAGACTTGTACAAAAGGTGGTTGCCGGGGCCAGCCCGGCAACCACACCTCATGGATAGAGCTTTCGAAGATGTTCGATATTCCAAGAGTTGCTCACCGGAACGCCATCCTCGGTCTCTAGGCGGACTGTGCCGGTCCTAGTGACTCGTACTACCCGATAAGGGCCTTCCCACTTTGGCGTCAACTTGTTTGGATTCTTGGCGGACTAAACTCGCCGAAGAACAAGGTTGCCTTCCTCAAGACTTCTGCCATTGACCTTGTGGCTATGGTAGCTGCGCAAGGCTTGCTGGTAGCATGCAGCTCTTACAGTAGCCTAAAGACGGTCTTCCTCAAGGAGCATTGCGTCGTCTTGGCGCAACTACTCTTGCTCGAGCTCATCATAAGCGAGCACTCGAGGTGACCCATATATGAGTTCCGTGGGGAGCACTGCCTCCGCCCCATAAACAAGGGAGAAGAGTGTCTGGCCGGTAGCTCAATTTGGTGTCATCCTGATTGACCAAAGAACCATTGGCAACTCATCAATCTAGTTTCTTCCGCACTTGTGCAGCCTATCAAAATTTCTTGTCTTGAGACCTCACAGCACTTCCGCCTTAGCCCTCTCTGCTTGGCCGTTGCTCCTCAGGTGGGCAATGGAAGGAAAACAGATTTTGCTACCAAGGTCTTGGACATACTGCATGAAGGCGCGGCTCGTGAACTGTGTGCCATTGTCGGTGATGATCCTGTTAGGAACACCAAAGCGGCAAACTAGCCCCTTAAAGAATTTGACGGCTGACTATGCTGTCACCTTCCTCACTGCTTCCACTTCCGGCCACTTTGTGAACTTGTCGATAGCCACATAAAAGTACTCAAAGCCCCCGGCAACACGGGGAAAAGGGCCCAAGATGTCGAACCCCCAGACCGAAAATGGCCAGGAGAGAGGGATCGTTTGGAGAGCTTGAGTTGGTTGATATAGTTTTTTCGAATGAAACTAGCATGCTTCACACTTTGTTACTAACGCAGTTGCATCCTGGAGGGCGGTGAGCCAAAAGAAACCTTGCTGGAATGCCTTTCCGGCAAGTGCTCTTGATCCTATGTGGGAGCCAAATATACCTCTATGTATCTCTGCCAACAGCTCCAGTCCATCCTCCTGAGAAATGCACTTGGGTTTGAAACCGTTCTATCTATTTCTGTATAGGACGTTGTCTATGAACTAGTACATATGAGACTGACTGGCTACTTTCTTTGCTTCCTCTTGTTCTTCGGGGAGCTCTCCTATCTGAAGGAATTGGACAAGATGTTGTGCCCATGCTGGAGCTTGGGGCTCGACAACAAGGGCCAAGGGCATATCCTCTACCGGGGGAGCATTTGCCTCGACGACAAGGGCCTGAGGTCCTGCCGGAGTGTGCTGCACCTCGGCAAGCCTGGCGGGAGTGCATGCTTCTACGGTAAGAGATGATAGCCCTGCCGGGGCACATCACTCACCGGCAAGCCTACCATTCTCTTGGGCAATTTTCTCGCCGGTGGCCTCAGGGAGCCCTGCCGGGAGATATTTGCTGGAACTTAACTTCCTTCTCTTCTCTTGCCTGGTTGATGGTGTCACGAAGGGTTGACTTAGTTGGAGCATGAAAGTTCCTGTTTCCACAGGTAACCTAAGGGCAACACATTTTGAAAGGCCATCGGCAACGTTGTTCTCCGTACGTCGAACGTGCTCCATTTGTAGGCCATCAAAACGTTCTTCCAACTTCCTCACTTCATCCACATAAGCTTTCATCAGCGGACTTTGGTAGTCCTTGTTTACTTGCCTAACGACAAGTTGAGAATCACCCATGACAATAAGTTTCTTGATCCCAAGTTCTGCCGCGATCCTGAAACCGGCAAGCAGCCCTTCGTACTCAATAGTGTTGTTCATTGATCTCTCCTGAGGAAAGTGCATCTGGATCACATATCTGAGGTGCTCTCTAGTGGGTGCGACTAGCAGCACTCTGGCACTAGTGCCTTGCAACGAGAAATCTCCATCAAAATACATGATCCACTCTCGATTAGTCTCCTTGCCAGGGAGTGTTGACTCTGGAATCTCTTCATCGGGCATCGGGGTCCATTCCACAATGAATTCCACCAAGGCCCTTCTCTGAATAGTCGAGGGGCTTTCAAACTTAAGACCAAAGCTTGATAGTTCTAGAGCCCACTCCACAATCCTGTCGGTAGCTTCTGGGTTCCTTAATATCCGTTGTAGCGGGAAGCGGGTGACAACGGTGATCTCATGTGCTTGGAAGTAATGGCGCAGCTTCCTCGAGGCCATAAGAAGACCGAAGAGAAACTTTTGCACACCAGAATACCTTGACCTAGCCCCCTGCAACAAGGAGCTGACAAAATAGACTGGTCGCTCCACCACCTTCTTCTTGTGAGCTATCTCTTTCAACTCCATAGATGCTTCCTTGCCGGCACCAAACCCCGCCAAAGGCTGTCCTGGCTCATTGTTTGGCGCCTCTGTCGCTGCCTTTGCTTCTTCTTCAACCTCTCTTTCAACCACTAATGCAACACTCACCACTTGATTCGTTGCCGCTAAGTATAGCAGCAACGGCTCCAGTGGTTTTGGCGCGACTAGGACTGGCGGAGAGGAAAGGTACTTCTTCAAATCTTGCAACGTTGCCTCCGCTTCTGGAGTCCATTTCATTGGACCTGTCTTCTTCAAGATTTTGAAAAAGGGCAGGGCACGCTCAGCAGACTTTCAGATGAACCTACTCAGAATAGTAACACAGCCGACAAGGCGTCACACGTCCTTGACTCATTTTGGTGCCTCAATCTGCTCAATTGCCTTGATCTTGTGGGGATTTGCTTTGATTCCACATTGAGACACAAAGAACCCGAGAAGCTTACCTGATGGGACACCGAACACACATTTCTTGGGAATGAGCTTCATGTTGATCTTGTGCAGATTGGCGAACATCTATTCTAGGTCCGCTATGAGTGTGGCTTTGTCCTTGGTTTTGACCACTATGTCATCCATATAAGACTCCACATTTCTATGTAGCTGGGGCTCAAAACCTATTTGGACCGCCCTTGCAAAGGTGGAACCAGCGCTTTTCAACCCGAAAGGCATACACAAAAAGCAGTACGTACCACCTGGGGTGATAAACGCGGTTTTCTCTTCGTCTTCCTTGGCCATAAAGATATGATGATAACCGGAATAGGCATCAAGGAAAGACAACAAGTCGCAGCCAGCGGTGGAGTCCACAATCTGGTCAGTGCGCGGCAAGGGAAAAGGATCTTTGGGGCATGCCTTGTTGATGTCCGTGAAATCAATGCATAACCTTCACTTCCCATTCGCCTTGTGCACTACGATTAGATTGGCCAACCACATAGGGTCAAGTACTCCTCTCATTAGACCAGCTGCCTCTAACTTCTTGATCTCTTCGGCAATAAACTATTATCGCTCCAAAGCTTTCTTCCGAACCTTCTACTTGATGGGCCGCGCGTGCGGACAGACGGCAAGGTGGTGCTCGATCACCTTCCTGGGAACGCTAGGGATATCAGATGGTTGCCATGCAAACACATCGTCATTTGCCCGTAGGAAGGCGACGAGCGCGCTTTCCTATTGGTCGTCAAGGGTGGAACATATGGTGAAAGTTCCTCCCGTGCCATACTCCTTGGCGGGCACCTTTTGGTTTCTGGCGAAGCTGCCTTGGACTTCTTGCTCTTGCCGGTGGAGCTCTCTGGCACATCGTCAACAATAGAGCAACACTCCATAGAGGTGCGCTTGCCGGAATGTGTGCCAGAGGCCTTGCTGGTCTTCTTTCCCTCGGGGGCCTCAGCGACAGGAGCAAGTGCCTTGGCGGCAGGTCCTGCGGCTACGCCCCGGTAGAGTTGGTCTGCGCAGATAAGCGCGCTCTTCTTGTCGGACTGGATGGTAATGACGCTCATCGGTCCGGGCATCTTCAGCATGTTGTAAGCGAAGTGAGTGGTGAAAGCACAACATGCTCCCTTGGTGGTTTTGATAATTCATGACAACATATAGTGTCTCTTGGACTGATATTTTCATCTAGTGTATTTCAGATACAGTCTACAGAGAGGATTAGCAAAAGGAGATTGTGGACAAACCCCAAGATGGAAGGAAATAGGTTGGCCAAGCTTCAAGCAAGAGGACTCTACATTTTATATTTGTGAGAAATCACTTTGAGTCATAGGAAAGCCAATACTATTAAAAGGGGGTAAGGTTTTGTTAGTGAACAATATGCTCAAACGTGCACAAGTGATAGTCGCCAAACCATCCACAAACTCTCCCACCAAAGTCTGTTCTATACCCAACACTCAAAATCGGTGCAACCAACTATTCCACTTCGGTGCCACCGATTCCAGAACCTAGACAGCCTCAACCAAACCCTAGCCACTTAGGTGCAACCGATTCCATACCGGTGCCACCGAGTTTCGGTTGCCAACTTTTTGTTACGCAAATTCACATTATCGGTACCACCGAGAATGTTGGATCAACGTCAACGAGATCGGAAATCTGACCATTGGTCGCCTTATCGGTGCAACCGAGTTTCCTATATCGGTCCCACCGAGATTCAAAAGTTGCCACCTTTTGGTCACTTCGATACCACCAAGATTCACATATTGGTGTCACCGAGTTGGTCATTTTGTGTGTAACGGTTGGATTTTTGGGGATGCCTATATATACCCCTTCACCACCACCCATTCGACAGAGAAGCACTCAGAACTATTCCATACCTATCCTATCAGATTTTCTGAGAGAGAACCACCTACCCTTGTGTTGAGGTCAAGATCTTCCACTCCAATCATATGGATCTTGATTTCTAGCCTCCCAAGTTACTTTCCACCAATCCCATCTCTTCTACCAAGCCAAACCTGTGAGAGAGGGATTGTGTGTTGAGGAGTCTATCATCTTGAAGCACAAGAGCAAGGAGTTCATCATCATTACCGAGCCTATTACCTTTTGGAGGGTGGTGCCTCCTAGATTGGTTAGGTGTCGCTTGGGAGCCTCCTACTTCGTGTTGTGGAGTGAACCAAGAAGTTTGTAAGGGCAAGGAGATCGCCTACTTCGTGAAGATCTACCCCAAAGTGAGGCAGTCCTTCATGGATGGAAGCCGTATGGAATAGTCAAGGTTGCTACTTCGTGGAACCTTTTGGGTGGAGCCCTCCGTGGACTCTCACGACCGTTACCCTCCGTGGGTTGAAGACTCCATAAACGTGGATGTACGATAGCACCACCTATCGGAACCACGGGAAAAATCCTTGCGTCTCCAACTACGTTTGATCTACCTATCTCAACTCTTTACTTCATATGCAATGTCTTTACTTTCTGCTCCTATATCTGTTGACATGCATGTGTAGGACTATTAGACTAGCTAGCTATCCTAAGAACTGTTAAAATCTGCCAACCAATTAACTTGGGAAAAAGTTTAGGTTTTAAATTAATGCTAGTAGTCTATTCACCGCCCCTCTAGACACTCTTCTAGTGATCCTTTGATTGGTATCAGAGCTTTGGGCTCCATTG
The DNA here is from genome assembly GCA_022496015.1 of Hordeum marinum. Taxonomy (NCBI): domain Eukaryota; kingdom Viridiplantae; phylum Streptophyta; class Magnoliopsida; order Poales; family Poaceae; genus Hordeum; species Hordeum marinum. Next base: position 182,723,131 of record CM039677.1, on the reverse strand, counting down.
CTTCGGTTTAATCACCGAGGAGGAAGATAGATGTGTCTAGTGTATGGAGTTTGAGTTGTAGAGTGCACATTCTTGATGGAGAGTACTATAGTCAATGGAAATCTTTGATGCTTGAGCTGTTTAATGAATTTCAGTTGAGCAAATATGTTATGCGCCCCTATGAGCCTCCTATTGATGAATTGCATCCCACACACGAAGAGGAAATTAACATGCTTGGTAACCTAAGAACTGTCAATCTTTTTATTAGAGGTTTATCAAGATTCGTGCTTTCTCAAATGAAGAACTTCGCATGTGCATATACCTTATGGACTGATTTGGAGAAACTATATCCAAATCTTTCCTCAGGGAATCTAGATGAAATTCTTCATAAAGCCATTGCTTTTCAGAAAATGAAGCCTAGTGATCCAAACCTTGGTAAATGCCTATTTGAACTCCGTGATCTTATGCGTGCTAAAGGAGATGTCACCACTATCAACAACATTATCTTCGAAGCCATTTACATTTATAAACTTGAACATTGTCATGATCACTATTCTAACGAATCTCTTGTTCTTTATGATGAGGATGTCCTACTTGATGATGACAATGTGGAACATGGCTACTATAAAGAAGATGAGTTGTTCGACATCGAGTATGAGAAGATCATGAAGAATCTAAGTCTCATGGCAAACTTTAAGGATTACATGTCCGGAGGAAAAGAGTGGATTCTTGATAGCGGATGTACGGATCATATGACTAGTGATAAAGACATGTTCCAAGAGATCGCGCCTAATCAAGGTCCTCGATGGTACGTGACCTTTGGAGACAACTCTAAGGGTAAGGTACTTGGCCTTGGTAAGGTGGCCATATCCCATGATTGTTCTATTCAAAATGTTATGCTTGTCGAATCTCTTGGCTATAATATTCTTTCCGTATCTAGACTTGCCGACTTCGGATTCAACGTTCTATTCACGAAAGTAGATTGTCAAGTGTTTCTTCATGATAATCATAAAATGGTCTTTACCGGTATCCGTAGAGGTGATCTATACATTGTCGATTTCACTAAGAGATCCAAACCTCGCACTTGTTTAATTGCTAAATCTTCTAGAGGTTGGCTTTGGCATAGAAGATTAGGACATGTTGGCACGCGTAATTTAGACAAACTTATCAAAGGTGATCATATACTTGGTGTTAAAGGTGTTATCTTTGACAAAGATAGACTTTGTAGTGCTTGTCAAGCTGGAAAGCAAGTAGGTGGAAGTCATCCTATTAAGAATATCATGACTACTAGGAGATCACTCGAGTTACTTCACATGGATCTCTTCGGTCCCAATGCTTACAAGAGTCTCAGTGGAAATTCCTATGGTCTAGTTATAGTTGATGATTTTTCTAGATTTACGTGGGTATTCTTTCTTGATGAAAATTCGTAGGTTCAAAAGATCTTCAAGAACTTCGCTCACAAAGCGCAAAATCAGTTTGAAGTGAGGATCAAGAAGGTTCAGAGTGATAACAGATCTGAGTTCAAGAACACCCATGTGGATACCTTTCTTGACGAAGAAGGTGTTTCACATGAGTTCTTGGCTACGTACACACCTCAACAAAATGGAGTTGTTGAGAGAAAGAACCTGACACTCATTGAGTTGGCAAGAACGATGCTTGACAAATACAAGACGCCAAAGCACTTTTGGGCAGAAGCCGTGGAAACAGCATGTCATGCCACAAACCGACTCTACTTGCACAAGCTTCTCGGTAAAACGGCATACGAGCTACTTACAGGTAACAAACCACAAGTTGGATACTTTCGGGTATTCGGCTCCAAGTGCTACATTCTTGATAAGCATCGTCGTACTAAATTTGCTCCTAAATCTCATGAAGGATTCCTACTTGGTTATGGATCGAACTCTCACACTTACCGTGTCTACAACAACTTCACCCAAAAAGTTGAAGAGACGGTAGATGTGAAGTTTGATGAATCTAATGGTTCGCAAGTCGAACAATTTCCAAATGATGTAGGTGATAAGAACCCTTCGGAAGCTATCCTAGATCTAACCATCGTCAAGATTCGTCCCATGGAGGTGAAGTAAAGTACTTCATCAACTCAAGTGGAAGCCACTACTTCATGACAAGGTGAACCACAACATGACATGAAGGCACCCACAAGCGGTACACGACAACATGATGAAGAGGAGGAAGTGCATCATGAAGATCCACCACAACCTCCTTCACCACCACCTCAAGGGAACGACACCTTCAACAACAACGAAGATGAAGAAGATGATGGTGAAGAAGAAGCTCCACCAACCAACAATCGGAAGCTGACCCGAGTTCGAGCACAAGTGACCAAGAACCATCCCCTAAACCAAATATTTAGTGATATACAAACTAGGAGAATCACTCGCTCTAAAACTCGTCTAGCAAACTTCTGTGAGCATTACTCTTTCATTTCTAGCATTGATCCCTTGAAGGTAGAACAAGCTCTTGAAGACGTGGATTGGGTGAACGCTATGCATGAAGAGCTTCACAACTTCGAAAGGAACGAAGTGTGGACACTCGTGGAGAAGCCCAAGGATGAACACAACATCATCGGAACCAAATGAGTTTTTCGAAACAAGCAAGACGAAGATGGTCAAGTTGTGCACAATAAGGCTCGTCTCGTAGCTCAAGGATATATGCAAGTTGAAGGTATGGACTACGGTGAGACCTACGCCCCCGTTGCTAGACTTGAAGCTATTCGCATTATTCTTGCTTATGCCAATCACCATGATATTATAAGTGCATTTTTAAATGGTGAAATTGAAGAATATGTTTATGTTAAACAACCACCTGGCTTTGTGAATCCAAAGAAACCTGATCATGTTTACAAACTTCGTAAAGCTCTTTATGGTCTTAAGCCCCTCGTGCTTGGTACAAATGTTTAACAAAGTTTCTTATCGAAAAAGAGTTTGAAATTGGTAAAATTGATGCAACCTTATTCACTAAGAGAGTTAATGGTGAATTATTTGTGTGCCAAATTTATGTGGATGATATTATCTTTGGTTCAACTAACCCTCAATTTAGTGAAAGATTTGGAAGGTTGATGTCCGAGAAGTATGAAATGTCTATGATGTGTGAGCTGAAATTCTTTCTTGGCTTGCAAATCAAGCAATCAAAAGAAGGAAATTTCATCTCTCAAACTAAGTATACCAAGGACTTGATCAAAAAGTTCAACATGCAAGAGTGCAAAGGTATGAAAACCCCTATGCCTACTAGCGGACATGTTGATCTCACCAGAGAGGATGAGCCGGTTGATCAGAAATTTTATCGATCTATGATTGGTTCATTGTTATATCTATGTGCATCTCGTCCCGATATTATGCTTAGTGTTTGCATGTGTGCTAGATATCAAGCTGCACCGAAAGAATGTCATCTTTCAGCTGTAAAACGCATTGTGAGATACTTGATACAAACGCCAAATTTTGGCATTTGGTATCCCAAGGGATCTTCTTTTGACCTTGTTGGCTATTCTGATTCGGACTATGCCGGTGAAAAGGTTGATAGAAAATCCACCTCTGGTACTTGTCAACTTTTGGGCAGATCTCTTGTATTTTGGTCCTCTAAGAAACAAAACTCGGTATCTCTATCGACTGCCGAAGCTGAGTATATTGCTGCTGGATCTTGTTGTGCACAACTTCTTTGGATGACACAAACACTGAAGGATTATGGAATTCATGTTAAAAATGTTCCATTACTTTGTGACAATGAAAGTGCTATTAAAATTGGTCATAATCCTGTGCAACATTCTCGAACTAAGCATATTCAAGTCCGACATCATTTCATTCGTGACCATGTCACCAAAGGAGACATTAATCTTAAGCATGTTTGCACTAACAAGCAATTGGCCGATATCTTTAATAAGACACTTGATGAGAAGATATTTTGTCACTTAAGGAGTGATTTGAACATCATCGATGCTTCAAACTTGAGCTAGACTCACTCGGCTGCATGCAAGGGCATGAGATTTCTTGATATTTCCATGTATCTTGACATTTCATCTTATGCCATGGAACTCTATGCTCCCTTGTATTGCATCTGATCTCTTGTAGGTACTTGGAAAAACTTCATCCCATAATATTGCCATCAACTCCAATCATAAGCAATCTTGTCATTACCAAGTATCCACAACCCCTCTTGATGATGGAAGGAAGAAGGCCACTCAACCATATCCTTGACATATACTTGATCATGATTGCACACTCTCAATTGGTATCATGTCAATTGGATATATCTATTGTTCTTCCTTGCATGACTAATCCTTGTAGGTAAGTAGTGTACTAGAACAAGAAGGATTGCTCAAAACTCAAGATGATCTTCATCAACCTCGAGCATCCTCAACAAGTTCATCTACAAGCTACGTCATCAACATCACTCAAAGGTATGAACTCATGTCCTTGAAAAGGCTTTACTCCAAGAAATGAGCTAAAGAAACTCAAGCGACATGAAGACATTAAGACGCTTAATCAAAAAATGGTAACCCCATTCTAAGCTTAACGTAGAGTATGATCTATGATCAAGTATTCTTGCTTGGCTCCTAAGTCGATATACTCTAATATAGGTGACCTAGTCACCGCCCATCATCTAGTTAAGAATCTGGTGTGGTTTGCTCTCTATTGCATGATTTCTCATAACCACTCCAATCTTATCTAGTTGATGACCCTTGTATATTTCATTGCAAATGTTTCTCTTGACTCTGTGAAAACAGAAACTTGGTTTCTCCTTCGAAACCACCGAGTCAGATATATCACTTCTACCGATATTGTAGACAAGCTGCACTACAACATCTTGGTACCACCGATCTATCTATCTCGAAGTCACCGATTTTCATTCTGGTTTATTTGAATTCACTTTTACAAACTCTGTGTTTTCTTAGTAAACTGTCTTGTAATACTTCTGTTACTTCGATGATCCCTTGGTTAAAAAAAACCTTGTGTTACTTAGGGGGAGAAGAACTAAAGTTAATCTTGAGGAGAGAATTTCTTTCTTCAAGGGTTCCTATCTTCAATGAAGAAAGGAGGAGAATAAAAAATCATTTTTCATCACTCTCTCAGTTTTCATTTCTATGAATCCTACATTTTGATGACCCTTGTCCTCAAGGATCCCTTCTCAGTAAATGATCCCTGTATCTATCCATGTTTTTTTTGCCCTTTCTTTTTGGAAATTAATTCCAAAGGGGGAGAAGACCAAAGCTTCAACCATTCTGGGAGAAGACCAAAGCTTCAAGCTAAAGGGGAGATACATGCTTATGCAAAGGGGGAGATATGATCAAGGGGGAGAGCCAATATCAATAATCCTATCTTTATAAATAGGGAGAGAATATCAAAGTGGGGAGAAGAAAATCGTTGATCTTTCTCACCTTATCCTACCCTAAAATCTACATGCTAAGATTCAGGGGGAGAGGATAACCTATTTTCATATCTACGTGAGAAAATTCTAAATGATTTTGGAGACATATCAATTCTAAGGAATACTACTGTCAATATGTCCTCCATATCTCATCTTGGAAATTTTGAGTTTTGTTGCCTTGCTAATTGGTAGAATACTCTTGTGTTTTCTAACATTGTTTTCTCAAGTGTGTTTCGATCACCCGGATGCTCAAGAACTCAAGGTAAGTATATGCATCATATCTTTGATCAAGTTGATCTCTTGCTTCTTGCACATATTGTTTGCAAGAGTGATGTCTTGAACAAATATACACTTCATTCACATATATTTGATGCATATAGCCAAGATAACACATGACTTGTTATATCCCTTCTACCTTATGTGTGTTCATGCATTCAAAAGCAACTATCCTTTAAAGGATTGCACACACTTAGGGGGATCAAGTCTAAGTCATATGTCTCTCAAAGTCTTCAGTATAACCATGCACATCTTTATTTGAAGCTTTGATTGTATGTTGTCATCAATTACCAAAAAGGGGGAGATTGAAATCACAACATGCTCCCTTGGTGGTTTTGATAATTCATGACAACATACAGTGTCTCTTGGACTGATATTTTCATCTAGTGTATTTCAGATACAGTCTACAGAGAGGATTGGCAAAAGGAGATTGTGGACAAACCCCAAGATGCAAGGAAATAGGTTGGCCAAGCTTCAAGCAACAGGACTCTACATTTTATATTTGTGAGAAATCACTTTGAGTCCATAGGAAAGCCAATACTATTAAAAGGGGGTAAGGTTTTGTTGGTGAACAATATGCTCAAACGTGCACAAGTGATAGTCGCCAAAACATCCACAAACTCTCCCACCTAAGTCTGTTCTATACCCAACACTCAAAATCGGTGCAACCAACTATCCCACTTTGGTGCCACCGATTCCAGAACCTAGACAAACTCAGCCAAACCCTATCCACTTCGGTGCAACCAATTCCATACCGGTGCCACCGAGTTTAGGTTGCCAACTTTCTGTTACGCAAATTCACATTATCGGTACCACCGATAATGTTGGATTGACATCACCGAGATTGGAAATCTGACCGTTGGTCACCTTATCGGTGCAACCGAGTTTCCTATTCGGTCTCACCGAGATTCAAAAGTTGCCACCTTTTGGTCACTTCGATACCACCGAGATTCACACATCGGTGTGACCGAGTTGGTCATTTTGTGTGTAACAGTTGGATTTTTGGGGATGCCTGTATATACCCCTTCACCACCACTGACTCGATAGAGAAGCACTTAGAACTATTCCATACCTGTCCTATCAGATTTTGTGAGAGAGAACCATTTACCCTTGTGTTGAGATCAAGATCTTCCACTCCAATCATATGGATCTTGATTTCTAGCCTCCCAAGTTACTTTCCACCAATCCCATATCTTCTACCAAGCCAAACCTGTGAGAGAGGGATTGTGTGTTGAGGAGTCTATCAGCTTGAAGCACAAGAGCAAGGAGTTCATCATCATTACCGAGCCTATTACCTTTTGGAGGGTGGTGCCTCCTAGATTGGTTAGGTGTCGCTTGGGAGCCTCCTACTTCGTGTTGTGGAGTGAACCAAGAAGTTTGTAAGGGCAAGGAGATCGCCTACTTCGTGAAGATCTACCCCAAAGTGAGGCAGTCCTTCGTGGATGGAAGCCGTATGAAATAGTCAAGGTTGCTACTTCATGGACCCTTTTGGGTGGAGCCCTCCGTGGACTCTCGCGACCGTTACCCTCCGTGGGTTGAAGACTCCATAAACGTGGATGTACGATAGCACCACCTATCAGAACCACGGGAAAAATCCTTGCGTCTCCAACTACGTTTGATCTACCTATCTCAACTCTTTACTTCATATGCAATGTCTTTACTTTCCGCTGCTATATCTATTGTCATCCATGTGTAGGACTGTTAGACTAGCTAGCTATCCTAAAAAATTTTAAAATCTGCCAACCAATTACCTTGGGAAAAGGTTAGGTTTTAAATTAATGCTAGTAGTCTATTCACCCCCCCCCCTCTACACACTCTTCTAGTGATCCTTTAAGTGGCCACCATGAACTTGGCCAGCGCCGGAGGCCCGAGAATGCCGTTGTACGACAATGAGATCTCGACAATGTCAAAGACGATATTCTCCGTTCTGAAATTGATGTTGCTACCGAACGTAACTGGTAGTGTGACCTTGCCCTTCGGATGCGTGCTTCCCGAATTGACCCCTTGGAAAGCGCCCGTCAGCTTGAGATCTTCGTCGGGAATCTGCAGCCTTTGAATGACATCGGGCAAGATCATGTTCAGGTTGGCCCCGCTATCGACTAACATCTTCGGCACCTTGAGGTTGCGGATTGTTTGCTTAGACCAACAACAGCAGGCACCCGACCGCGGTTACGCGATCAGGGTGATCCTCGACATGAAGATTATAGGAGTGTTGGACCATTTCAGAGGTTTCTGTGCGCCGATAGAGGGCTCTGCCGCATTAACCTCTCACACCCACTCTTTAAGTTGGTGGTGAGAGGAATGCAACGAGGCTCCTCCTTCTATGCATATCGCCTCTGTAGCTCTCTGGAACTCATGCTCACTGGACTCGTAGTCCTCTTCGACGTCATCATCGTCTTCCTTTGGCTTGTCGCGGCCGCGGGCGGGCCGGTCCTTTTGTTGCTCGGGCTTGCCGCAGCGACCTCCTCGGCCAACATGCTTCTTGCCGGACCCCTCAACACCATCCCGACCCTTCTCCTTGTCGCGTCTTTCATATTCAGCCTTCTGCTTCTCAGCAAGCTGCTCAACTTGTCACCGCTCTTGGCAGTCGTGTCGCTTGGTGCGATGGATCTTGCAATACTGCTTGCCGGGGTCTCCTGGCTTACTCGCAGCCGCTAGAGCATGGGAGGAGGCGCACCCAGCAACATCATGGCTGGGGTCGTCAGCCTTGCCTTTCTTGGCGGCACCGGGGTTGCCGGATCCTTCAACGGCTAGCACGGTCTTGCCCTTGTGCTTCTTGTTCCGCCACCGGCCCTTCTTTGTCGGTGGAGCGGTGTCTTCGTCGTCAGAGTCGACCTCCACACCAGTATTCTCGTCGGGGAGTCTTCTCCCTTCTTCAGTGCGAGCGCATTTGTCTGCCAAAGCATAAAGCTCGGCGACATCCCTGACTCTGTTCATCGCCAGCTCTTCCTGCATCTTGCGGTTGCGCACGTTCTGATGGAACGCGCTGATAACGGCGGCAGGGTGAACGTCTGGGATGTTGTGGTGCACATGGCTGAACCTCTGGATGTACTTGAACAGAGTTTCGCCTTCCTTCTGGGGGATAATGTGCATGTCGCTCTCCTGGCCAAGAGCTTGATAACCCCTAGTGAAGGCCCCAACGAATTCATGACACAGGTCCACCCAGGAGGTGATGGATCTCTCTAGCAAGTGCATTATGTTGGGGAACGTTGCATTGGAAACAAAACTTTCCCTGGGCACACGCAAGATCTATCCATGGTGATGAGCATCTACGAGAGGGAGAGTGGATCTACATACCCTTTAGATCGCTAAGCAGGAAGCGCTAAGAAACGCGGTTGATGTAGTCGAACGTCTTCGCAATCCAAATGGCCGAGCGTCCCGAGATCCCATCACGATCCGTCCCGCGATCCAATCACGATCCGTCCCAAGATCCCATCATAAATCGTCTCGCGATCTTGATCACAGTCCTTCTGATCTAGCGCCAAACGGACGGCACCTCCGCGTTCAGCACACGTACAGCTCGATGATGATATCCGCCTGCTTGATTTAGCAAGAGGGAGTGGAGAGGTAGATGAGTTCTCTGGCAGCACAATGGCATGGTGGCGGTGGTGGTGAACTAATCCTGCAGGGCTTCGCCTAAGCTCCATAGAACTAATCTAGAGGAGAAACAGATATATAGGAAGAAGAGGGCAGCACGTGTCAGTTAGGGTTAGCTTTCCCCTCTAAATCCTCTAGTATATATAGGAGGGAGGGAGGGGAGGAGGCAGCCTCAAACCCTCAAGGTTTGGTCAAAATTGGAGGTGGAGGAGTCCTACTCCAATCCTATTAGGAGTAGGATTCCTTCTTTCCACTTGGAAACTCTTTCCACCTCTCCACCTTTTGGTTCCCCCCCCCCTAGCCGCATGGGACTTAGTGGGGGCTTAGTACAGCCCACCAGGGGCTAGTTTGACTCCTCCCACAGCCCATGAGGTCCTTTGGGTCGAGACACCCCTCCCGATGGTCCCCCGGCACCCTCCCGGCACTCCCGGTACACTACTGATGAGCCCAAAACTTTTTCGGCGACCAAAACAGGACTTCCGATATATCAATCTTTACCTCCGGACCATTCCGGAGCTCCTTGTGACTTCCGAGATCTCATCTGGGACTCCGAAAAACCTTCGGTCACCACCATACATAACTCTATACTACCGATACGTCCCCAAACCTTATGTGTGCAGACCCTGCAGGTTCGAGAACTATGTAGACATGACCGAGACATATCTACGATCAATAACCAATAGCGGGACCTCGATGCCCATATTGGTTCCTACATATTCTATGAAGATTCTTTATTGGTTGAACCTCTATGTCAAGGATTCAGTTAATCCCGTATGCTGTTCCTTTTGTTCTTCGGTATGTTATTTGCCCAAGATTCGATCGTCGGCATCTCCATACCTAGTTCAATCTCGTTACCGGCAAGTCTCTTTCACTCGTTATGTAATACAAGATCCTGTGGCCAACACTTAGTCACATTTCTTGCAAGGCTTATTGTGATGTTGTATTACCGAGTGGGCCCTGAGATACCTCTCCGTTACACAGAGTAACAAATCCCAGTCTTGATCTATGCCAACCCAACAGAGACCCTCGGAGATACCTATAGAGCACCTTTATAGTCACCCAGTTACGTTGTGACATTTGATACACACAAGGTGCTCCTCCAGTGTCAGTGAGTTGCATGATCTCATGGTCATCGGAACAGATACTTGACATGCAAAAAACTATAGCAATAAACTGACACGATCATATGCTACGTTTATAGTTTGGGTCTTGTCCATCACATCATTCTCCTAATGATGTGATCCCGTTATCAAATGACATCTCATGTGCATGGCTAGGAAACCTTAACCATCTTTGATCAAGGAGCTAGTCTACTAGAGGCATAGTAGGGACATGGTGTTGTCTATGTATCCACACATGTATCTGAATTTCCGATCAATACAATTCTAGCATGGATAATAAACGATTATCATGAACAGGGAAATATGATAATAACTAATTTATTATTGCCTCTAGGGCATATTTCCAACAATCTCCCACTTGCACTAGCGTCAATAATTTATCTCACATCGCCATGTGATTTGTTATGAATCTCACACCCAATGAGTTCTAGGGTTCGATCATGCTTTGCATGTGAAAGAGGTTTTAGTCAACGAGTCTGAGACATTCAGATCCGTGTGTACTTTGCAAATCTCTACTTCATACTATAAACACTGCTACCACGCTCCACTTGGAGCTATTCCAAATGGATACTCCACTATACGTATCCGGATTGCTACTAAGAGTCATCCGGATTGGTGTTAAAGCTTGCATCGACGTAACTCATTACGACGAACTCTTTATCACCTCCATAATCGAGAAACATCTCCTTAGTCCTCTGGTCACTAACGATAATTTTGACCGCTGTCCAGTAATCCACTCCTGGATTACTCTTGTACCCCTTGACAGACTTATGGCAAGGCACACACATGTACAATACACAACATGTCATACTATATAGAGCCTATGGCTAAGGCATAGGGGACGACATTCGTCCTTTCTCTTTCTTCTGTCGTGGTCGAGCTTTCAGTCTCACTCAACTTCACACCTTAAAAATCAGGCAAGAACTCTTTCTTTGACTGATCCATTTTGAACTCTTTCAAAATCTTGTCAAGGTATGTACTCATTGAAAGTCTTATCAGACGTCTTGATCTTTCTCTATAGATCTCGATGCCCAACAATTAACTAGCTTTATCCAGGTATTCCTTTGAAAAACTCTTTTTAAACAAACCTTTATGCTTTCCAGAAATTCTACATCATTTCTGATCAATAATATGTCATCCACATATTCTTATCAGAAACTCTATAGTGCTCCCACTCACTTTATTGCAAATACAAGTTTCTCATAAACTTTGTATAGACTCAAAAACTTTGATCACCTCATCAAAGCGTATATTCCAACTCCGAGATGCTTGCTCCAGCCCATAGAAGGATTGCTGGAGCTCGCACACCTATTGGCATCCTTAGGACTGACAAAAACCTTCCGGTTGTATCACATACAACCTTTCCTCAAGTAAACCGTTAAGGAAACGATGTTTTGACATCCATGTGCTAGATTTCATAATTTAAAAATGCAGCAACTGCTAACATAATTCCAATAGACTTTTAGCATTGCTTCGGGTGAGAAGGTCTCATCGTAGTCAACTCCTTGAACTTGTCAGAAATTTCTTTGCGACAAGTAGAGATTTATGAATGGTGACATTTACCATCAGCATTTGTCTTCATCTTGAAGGACCATTTGTACTCAACGACCTGCCGTCCAACGGGCAAGTCTACCAAAGTCTATACTTGGTTTTCATACATGGATCCTTTCTTTGATTTCATGGCCTCTAACCATTTGCCGGAATCCGGGCCCATCATCGCTTCTCCATAGCTCGTAGGCTCATCGTTTTCCAACAACATGACCTCTAAGACAGGGTTGCCGTACCACTCAGGAGTAGTATGCGTCCTTGTCGACCTACGAGGTTCGATAGTAACTTGATCCGAAGCTTTATGATCATCATCATAAACTTCCTCTTCAACTAACGTAGGATCCATATAAACAACTTTCTACGCTGCGCTACTCTCTAATTGAAACAAAGGTTCAACAACCTCATCAAGTTCTATCTTCCTCCCACTCAATTCTTTCGAGAGAAACTCTTTCTCGAGAAAGGACCCATTTTAGCAACAAACACTTTGTGCTTGGATCTAAGATAGAAGGTTTACCCAACTGTTACATTAAGGTATTCTATGAAGATGCATTTGTCCGCTTTGGGTTCGAGCTCATTAGGTGAAAACCCCTTTTTCACGTAAGCGTCACAGCCCCAAACATTAAGAAATGACAGCTTAGGTTTCTACCAAACCAAAGTTCGTATGGTATCATCTCAACAAACTTAGATGGTGCCCCTTTTAAAGTGAATGTAGTTGTCTCTAATGCGTAACCCCAAAATGATAGTGGCAAATCAATAAGAGACATCATAGTTCGCACCATATCCAATAGAGCACGACTACGACGTTCGGACACACCATCACACTATGTTGTTCCAGGTGGCGTGAGTTGTGAAACAACTTCCACATTGTCTTAAGTTGTATACCAAACTTGTAACTCAGATATTCACCTCCACGATTATATCATAGACATTTTATCTTCTTGTCACGATGATCTCAAACTTCACTCTGATTTTGTTTGAACTTTTCAAATGATTCATACATGTGTTTCATTAAGTAAATATACACTATATCAACTCAAATCATTAGTGAAGGTAAGAAAATAATGACATCCACTGCATGCTACAACACTCATTGGATCACATACATCAACATTTATTATTTCCAAAAGTTACTAGCCCACTCCATCATATTGAAAATGGGGTCTTTAGTCATCTTGCCCAAGAGGCATGATCCACATGTCTCAACCAATTTGAAACCGAATGAGTCCAAAGATCCATCAGCATGGAATTTCTTTATGCGATTTATACCAATATGACATTTAGCAGAAGTGCCACAGGTATGTGGTACTATCATTATTAACTCTGCATCTTTTGGCATCAATGTTATGAACATGTGTATTACTACGGCCAAGATTCAACAAACCATTCTTATTGGGTGCATGATCATTAAGGTATTATTCATGTAAACAGAATAACCATTATTATCTCACTTAAATGAATAACCGTATTGCAATAAAGACGATCTAATCATGTTCATGCTTAACTCAAACACCAAATAACAGTTTATTTAGGTTTGTCACTAATCCCGAAGGCAAAGAGAGCGTGTGATGTTTGATCACATCGACCTTGGAAACATTTCAACCACACATCGTCACCTCACACTTAGCTAGTCTTCGTTTATTCTGTAGCTTTTATTTTGAGTTACTAACATTTAGCAACCGAACCGGTATCCAATACCCAGGTGCTACTAGGAGTACTAGAAAGGTACACATCAATAACACGTATATCAAATATACCTCCATTAACGTTGCCAACCTTCTTATCTACCAAGTATCTAGGGTTGTTCCGCTTCAGCGACCGTTCTCCTCATAATAGAAGCACTTATTCTCAGTTTTGGGTTTAACTTTGGGTTGCTTCACTGGAGCAGCAATTGTCTTGCCATCCATGAAGTTTCCCTCCTTGCCCTTACCCTTCTTGAAACTAGTGGTTTTACTAACCATCAACACTTGATGCTCCTTCTTGATTTCTACCTTCGCGGTGTCAAACATCACAAATAGCTCAGGGATCATCATTTCTACCCCTGGCATAATTATAGTTCATCACGAAGTTCTAGTAGCTTAGTGACAGTGACTTGGAGAACTATATCAATCACTGTCTTATCTGGAAGATAAACTCCCACTCGATTCAAGCAATTGTAGCACCCAGACAAACTAAGCCCATGCTCAATGATTGAGCTATTCTCCTTCATCTTGCAGGTAAATAATATTTTTGGAGATCTCATATCTCACAACATGGGCACGAGCCTGAGATCCCAATTTCAGCTCTTAGAACATCTCATATGTTCCGTGATGTTCAAAACATTTTGGAGCCTCAATTCGAAGTCGTAATGCATGACGCACTAAATTATCAAGTAGTCATCGGAACGTGCCTCTCAGATGTCCACAACATCTACAGACGACGCTAGAGGGGTTGGCGCACCGAGCGGTGCATTAAGGACATAATCCTTTTGTGTAGCAATGAGGACAATCCTCAGATCACGGACCCAGTCCGCAATATTGCTACCAACATCTTTCAACTATATTTCTCTAGGAACGTATAAAAATTCAAGGGAGCTACAGCGTGGGCTAGTAATCTACAACATAATTTGCAAAGACACCACTGACTATGTTCATGATAATGAGTTCAATTCATCATATTACTGAAGAACTCCCACTCAAATTGGCATCCCTCCGGTCATTCGAGTGATACATGATCCAAATTCACCAACTCAAGTTTGATCATCACGTGAGTTAGGTGGTTTCAATGGTGAACATCATCATGTTGATCATATCTACTATATGACTCATGTTTGACCTTTTGGTCTCTTGTGTTCCGAGGCCATGTCTGTACATGCTAGGCTCGTCAAGTTTAACCCGAGTGTTCTGCACGTGCAACACTAGCTTGCACCTATTTTATGTGAACATAGAGTCTATCACACTCGATCATCATGTGGTGTGTCGACACGGTGAACTTTCGCAACGGTGCACCCTTAGGGAGCACACAATTTATCTTGAAATTTAAGTGAGGTATCACCTTATAATGCTACCGTCGTCCTAAGCAAAACAAGGGGCATAAAAGGATTAGCATCACATGCAAATCATAAGTGACATGATATGGCCATGAACTTGTGCTTTTGATCTCCATCCTTAAAGCACCGGCATGATCTCCATCGTCACCGGCATGACACCATGATCTCCATCAACGTGTTGCCATCGGGGTTGTCGTGCCCACCATGCTTCTACTACTATTGCTACCGCTTAGCGATAAAGTAAAGCATTACATAGCGCTTGATGATTGACACATAGGTCATACAATAATTAAAGACAACCCTATGGCTCCTGTCGGTTGCCGTACTCAACGACATGCAAGTCGTGATATTCTATACAATACATGATCATCTCATACATCACATATATCCCATCATGTAATTGGCCATATCACATCACAACATACCCTGCAAAAACAAGTTAGACGTCCTCTAATTGTTGTTGCAAGTTTTACGTGGCTGCTATGGGTATCTAGCAAGAACAATTCTTACCTACACAAAAACCACAACAGTGATACATAAATTGCTTTTCAACCTTCTCAAGGACTGACTTTGTCGAATCCGTCCAACTAAAGTAGGAGAAACAGGCACCCGCCAGCCATCTTTGTGCAACGAAGTTACACGTCAATCGACGGAACCGGTCTCTCGTAAGTGTACGAGTAAGGTTGGTCCGGGCCACTTCATCCCACAATACCGTTGAACCAAAACACGACCAAGGGAGGAAGCAATCTATGCATCAATGCCCACAAACTCCTTTGTGTTCTACTCGAGATCTCATCTACACATAGACCTAGCTCATGATGCCACTGTTGGGGAATGTTGCATGGGAAACAAAAATTTCCCTATGCACCCGCAATATCTATCCATGGTGATGAGCATCTACAAAGGGAGAGTGGATCTTCATACCCTTGTAGATTGCTAAGCGGGAAGCGTTAAGAAACGCAGTTGATGTAGTCGAACGTCTTCGCGATCCAAATCGCCGAGCGTCCCTTGATCCCATCACGATCCGTCTCGCGATCCAATCATGATCCGTCTCGCGATCCCATCATGATCTATCACGTGATCAAATCATGAATCGTCTCACGGTCTTGATCACGGTCCTTCTCATCTAGTGCCAAATGGATGGCACCTCCGCGTTCAGCACACGTAAAGCTCGATGATGATCTCCGCCTTCTTGATCCAGCAAGAGGAAGCAGAGAGGTAAATGAGTTCTCCGGCAGCAAAATGGCATCGTGGCGGTGGTGGTGAACTAAACCTACAGGGCTTCGCCTAAGCACCGCAGAACTAATCTAGAGGAGAAACAGATCTACAGGAAGAAGAGGGCAACACGTGGCAATTAGGGTTAGCTTTCCCTTCTAAATCCTCTAGTATATATAGGAGGGAGGCAGGGGAGGATGCAGCCTCAAACCCCCAAGGTTTGGTCAAAATTGGCGGTGGAGGAGTCCTACTCCAATCCTACTAGGAGTAGGATTCCTCCTTTCCACTTGGAAACTCTTTCCACCTCTCCACCTTTGGGGTTTTTCCCACCCCTAGCCGCATGGGCCTTAGTGGGGGCTTAGTACAGCCCGGTAGGGGCTGGTTTGACTCCTTCCATATACCATGAGGTCATTTGGGTCGAGACACCCCTCCCGATGATCCCCCGGCAACTTCCCGGCACTCCCGGTACACTACCGATGAGCCCGAAACATTTCCGGTGACCAAAATAGGAGTTCCTATATATCAATATTTACCTCCGAACCATTCGGAGCTCGTCGTGACGTTTGGGATCTCATCCGGGACTCCGAACAACATTCGGTCACCACCATACATAACTCTATACTACTGAAACGTCCCTGAACCATAAGTGTGCAGACCCTGCGGGTTCGAGAACTATGTAGAAATGACCAAGACACATCTACGGTCAATAACCAATAGCGGGACTTGGATGACCATATTGGTTCCTACATATTCTACAAATATTCTTTATTGGTTGAACCTCTATGTCAAGGATTCAGTTAATCCCGTATGATGTTCCCGTTGTTCTTCGGTATGTTACTTGCCCGAGATTCGATCGTCGGCATCTCCATACCTAGTTCAATATCGTTACCGGCAAGTCTCTTTCACTCATTCTGTAATACAAGATCCCATGGCCAACACTTAGTCACATTGCTTGCAAGGCTTATTGTGGTGTTGTATTACCGAGTGGGCCCTAAGATACCTCTCCGTCACACGGAGTAACAAAACGCAGTCTTGATCCATGCCAACTCAACAGACACCCTCGGAGATACCTATAGAGCACCTTTATAGTCACCCAGTTACGTTGTGATGTTTGATACACACTAGGTACTCATCCGGTGTCAGTGCGTTGCATGATCTCATGGTCATATGAACAGATACTTGACATGCAGAAGACTGTGCAATAAACTGACACGATCATGTGCTACGTTTATAGTTTGGGTCTTGTCCATCACATCATTCTCCTAATGATGTGATCCCGTTATCAAATCACATATCATGTCCATGGCTAGGAAACCTTAACTATCTTTGATCAACGAGCTAGTCTATTAGAGGCATATTAGGGACATGGTGTTGTCTATGTATCCACACATGTATCTGGGTTTCCGATCAATACAATTCTAGCATGGATAATAAACTATTATCATGAACAGGGAAATATGATAATAACTAATTTATTATTGCCTCTAGGGCATATTCCCAACACATTAGGCATGAACTGACGTTGGGCTTGAGAACCAACGAGAAGTAGTTAGCCAATATCTTGTGGTCGCGGCCGACAGCCTGCACTACAATGGTGTAGACGCTCAGGAACTCTGACGCATGGGTCTTGCCATCATACTTCTCCGGGACTTCTGGTTTGAACGTGTGGGTGTTGGGTCACTGGACTTGCCGCAGCTCGGGGGTAAACGCTGGGCCGCCCACCTCGTAAGGTAGGCTGACAGGGTACCCCAACGCGGACTTGTCCACGGTGGGTCCCGCATGCCTGTCTGACTAGAGGCGTGCATCCCCTCGCCGCTTGATCGCAGTTCGAGCGTCCTCCTTGCCACATTCCCAAAGAACATGACGCTGATTGCGGTGCGTCCGCGAATAAGACGATGTCGTCGAGTAACCATCGTGGGCGTCGGTCTGTCGGGTCAGCGACCGATGATGCTGTCGTTGGGAAGAGTGCGCCGAGGTCGCACCGACCCCAGGCAACTCACCGCTGGTCTGAGGCGGTCCTGTGGGCCGAAGCTTGTCTGCAAGGCTGAGGAGGCTCTGAATGGTGGCTCTCCATTCGTCGAGCTTCTCCGCAGTAGGAGGGAAGTTTAGGAGTAGCTGCGCCCGTGCCATCGCTTCCTCTGTTGTGGACGTCATCGAGCGGCGCGAGGAACGCGAGGTGCTCTGACTCCTAACCATGTTAGAAGGATCACCTCCGCGGTCCCACGTTGGCATGCCACTCCCGCTCGCGTGTTGGTCCTGCACATCTTGGGAATGATGTGCAGGAGCCTTTTTGTGGGGACGCTGAAAACCGCGGGCGCCGTGGCGTGGCTCTCCGCGCGCGTCCTAAGAAGATCGCGGTGCAGGTGCCGGCGTGGGCACCCTAGGAGATACTCTTATGCCCCTGGAGTTCGCCGTACCACCTGCAGGCGGTACCGCTCTATCCTGAGACCCGGGCACATGGGGGTTCCCACCGTGGCCATGGGCGTCTCTGTGGCGAGCGTCGCCGCTTTCTTGGCCTTGGTCACCGGAACATCGCAGAAGATCCGAACCTCCACCTCCTCCTCCTCTGCCCACGTCCATGCCGTCTCCTGTTTGTGCAGACACAGGAATGGCGGACGTGGATGGACCAACTACAGTAAGGCCCTTCTTCTTGTGGGCCATGGTGATGATGAAGCTGGGGTGTAGATCACCAGAACGGGTTCGTAGAAGCTCTTATGCGCTCCCCCTACCTGGTGCGCCAAAGATGTCGTGGGGAACGAACACCTATGGGACCGCGGGGCCCCTTTCAGTTCGGCGGGGGCGAGGGGGGTGCTGGCACAAAGAGCCGGTCTGGTGAGCTGCACACAAGGTGTTTTTACCCAGGTTTGGGCCGCACGGATGCGTAAAACCCTACTCCTGCTTGGTTGTATTGATCCTATTCTAGGGTTCGAGCTACAGGAGCGCCATGAATGGCTGCTACGTGAGCTTGGAAACCTCCAGTTGTCTAACTGTCGGGCCGTCTGGTTGTCCAACCGCCTAACTGTCTCAAAGCCAAAACACCCTTTTCTGTAACGCCCTGGGCCTCCTTTTATACTCAAGGGAATCCCAACAGTGGTGTACAGTGTGCGCACATGACACACATTGCTGCTACAGTGCTATCATACCTAACCCTAACGGAGTAGGACAAGAGCATTAAATGCATCGTCAGGGGCCTCAGTTCATCGGTGCAATGGGACGGGGGCCGTCCTATCGGCGCTGCTTAGCTTCCTCCGACATCGACGCTGCGACAAGCATCCAGGTGGATTGACACATGTCTTGTGCGCTGGCCGTGCTTGCCGAGGCCTCGCCTTGCTGGGGGGCCTTGCCTTGCCGGGGGCCTGGAGGCTCTACGGCCCTCCCAGTAAGGTCTTGCCGATGGTCTTGGGTCTTCTGTGCTAGTGCTTGGTAAGTCTTTGTTAGGTCCTGGCACCGGGGCGGCTACTACTGCCCGCGCACGAGTAAAGGGGCACTAGATGGCCCAGAAACTCTAGTGCACCGACATTGATGTTCTATCTAATTGATCTATGTGTTACTAATACAACTATGACATGCAACCATGGACATGCAACTATGGCATGCAACTAATTTAGTTCATGCAAATAATTATTGGATTAACTCAAATGCCCAAAATAAATATTTTTGTGCTCCTAAAAATATTGCTTTGAATTTTACTTCTGGCCAATATTTTCAAAGCAAAACAAGAACATTTTCTTGGACATAGTTGAAGCGAATTTTAACTTGATCATTTCCAAAAATGATTTCTGAGGCTCCCATACATCCCCATTTAATTTGGGTTTCATGGAACCGTAGACATGCATGAAAACAATCAAAAAACAATAGTGGACAAGCAACAAAAATGTAAAGCAAGACAAAATAAGTTACAATACATACAGCCCAACATTTATTCGACATAAAAATTTGGACAAAGTAAAAACAAGTAAAGAAGTGTATGTTTGTTAGAGGTTTATTTGCCGAAGCAACATTTTATTTTAGTCAAAGATTTTTTTTTCTAAACATGGGTGCCACACTACGCGGGTGGGCTGGTCACTATTTGGGCCTGGTTCTTTTCTCACGGCCCAACATCTATTCAGCAGCAAGATTATTTTTATTAGAACCTAAATTTGGGGGGTGTGCGCTGTGTTAACTGAAGAACAAGAACAAAGCATGAACACTGAATATTTCTGCTTCGATTCAATTACATGAACTTGGCATGACGCACAGATCGTATCCTCTGCCCTAACAAACCTAAATGCCCGCTCTAATGATGGATGAACAACAAGTAAAACAAAAACAGAGCAATGATACAACAATAGAACCCCCTGCCATGAAATTTTCTTGCTTCTGCAAATCAATCATCTCCATTAGATTTTTCTTGATCTTCTTCAGTTCCCCGATTAGTTCAGACTCCAAGTGCAGTTCAGCATTGTGCGTAGACCTCTGCATCGGCACGACTCTGCCCGCCCCTCTGTCCGAGCTCCCCAAATTCTCCATCTGTGGCACCCCACCAAATTGAGCTCCTAGGTAGTGGTCCCGCTCGAATCAATGTAGCCCTTGAACTGAATCCTCTCAACATATTCATCCATCCACTTGAAATGGGTGCATTTCTTCTGGATGTGAAAACAACAATATGAACCCTAAATTCAAAATTCGAGGAAAAAAGACAAAATATGGAGAAATTAGAGCAAAGGGCGATGGAAGATCGGGCCAAGAACTAAGATCTAACCTTGCCATCACTTCCTGCCATTGTTTTGCTCAAGCACTTCAAAAATTCCCGCCCAAGATTTCCATTATCATCAGTCCTGGTGACCAACCGTTTTAGAGGCTCTGGGCGTGGGCAGTCAGGGCACCTTGTGACCGACACCGGACCATACCGATGCCATCTTGAGTGCGTGGAGGAGGAGGTGGACATCTGCACTAGGTCTTCGAGGAAGAGGAAGAATGGGGAAAGGGGAAGCAATGGGCGGCGGCAGGCGGACAGGCATGGTCGGTCATCTCTTCTAGTTGCGAAGATATGGGTCCCGCGCTTAGTGGACAAGTGGTGGGTCCCATGCTTACGTGCATAAGTTGTGGGTCCAGCCTCTAATAGCTAATGAGGGCATCAGTTCAGATTAAGGGCCATGTTGCGTCTGGGCTATTTCCTCGCTCAAAAGTGTCACACGAAGGCAATTCAGATGAAAGACGTCTCACTCCTTCCAATTCCCACAAAAGATGTCACACATGAGCTATTGACCCGTTCTTCCGAAGTTTTCAATTTCTTGGTTGGTTGTTTCACCGGAATGTGCCACCTCCTTGGTAGTTTTCCACGACGGGTTTTGTAAAGCATATATATAATATGGTGGGTTCATTTGGCCTCCTCCGTTTATTTTGTCCGGATTCTCATCGCGACTTGTGGGGTAATCATAGTCTCCATCATCCTTTCCTCATTGAAACAATTCTCTAACAAGGATGATCATCACATTTTTATTTACATACAACTCAATATGAAAACTAATAGGACCATATGACTCTTTATGAATGCCCTGACAGTGTACCAGGATGTGCAAGATCTAGCGTGACATGTATCAAAAATATGATGAATGATGGCTTTTCCACAAATACTATGTCAGCTCAATATGACTATGCAAAGCAATATGATGATGAACGAACTAGTCATGTGAAGTGACGATGGAATTTGCATGGCAATATATCTCGGAATGACTATGGAAATGCCATGATAGGTAGGTATGGTGGCTGTTTTGAGGAAGATATAATGAGGCTTATGTGCAATAGAGTGTGTCATGTCATGGGGTTTGGATGCACCAGCGAAAGTTACACCGATCCTCGAGATGAGAATGTGCTATAGACGGTACCGAAGAGGCTAGCAAACATGAGAAGGTGAAGATGTGTATGTCCTTGGTATCACATTATTCATAAAGAACTCGTATACTTATTACAAAATTTTATTAGTTTTTTCATAAATCAAAGTACTACTTGCATGCCCTGAGGGAGGAGGTTGGGAGGAATTAACCATCACGCGCCCCCGACTCGAAACAACACTAGGATTTTAACGAGGAATAGAAATGCTCACACATCATCACCATGCCTCTTTAATTTTTAGATGAATAACAAGTTAACACCTCTTCCTATTGATACTTCCACAAATCAATAATTGTGAATTCACACATTTTTCATATTACCGCATTAATTTCATTAACCCGAAATTTCTCTATATGTGCTACATGATGGTTTTGATTATCACTCATTGAATACCTATTACTTTTGGACTAGTCTTATGACCCATGAAAATTACCGTCACTATGCATTAAATCTCAAACAAATATAATCGAAGAACGAGAGCATATTATTTCTATAAAATCTACACGCCACCGTGCTCCAAAAGATATAAGTGAAGTACTAGAGTAACTAACAAGCTCAAAAGATATAAGTGAAGCACATAGAGTATTCTAACAAATTATGATAACAGTGTGTCTCTCTCAAATAGGTGTGCCAAGCAAATGATGATTGTGATAAACTGAAAGTAAAAGAAACCAAAAGAAAATGATGCTCCAAGCAAAACACATATCGTGTGATGGATAAAAATGTAGCTCCAATTGACATACGGGTGGATTGACACGAAAGAGGGGATGCTTTCCAAGGCATCCCAAAGCTTAGACAGTTGAGTCTTCCTTAGAATATTATGTTGGGGTGCCTTGGGCATCGGCAATCTTAGGCTTTGCTACTCCTTATTTCATGGTCCATCATGATAACACCTAAAACTTGAAAACTACAATCACACAAAACTCAACAAAAACATCGTGAGATCCGATAGTATAAGCAACATATTGAAGACTTTAAGTACTATTGTAAATTGAATATAATTTCATATTTGCATAATAGGTATTGTATTCTAACTTCTCCATGGCTTATACCCCAGATACAATCCATAGCATAATCAAAACAAGCAAATTATGCAAGCAAAACAGAATATATTTAAAAGAAAACAGTCTGTAGCAATATGTAAAGAGCCCATACTTATGTAAATCTAAAACATATGAAAAAATAGGAAAACGTGGATAATTGGTATGGCAATACCGTGTAAAAATTTCAGATTGATATCACACTCCAGTAAAAAATGAAAATTCCTATACTTGGGTCAAAAGTTTTTGTTTTGTTTCAGCATCGATTCTACTTATCTTGTGAGTCATCCCAAAGGATTTACTTGGAACAAACACTCACTAAAACATAAAAACATAATCATTAAAGTGGAAAATATCATGTTATCACAAAATAACGGAAGGTAAAAATAAACTATTGGGTTTTCTCCCAACAAGCCCTTACTTTATAGCCATCAAGATAGGGTTGAGATTTCAATGATGCTCACATAAAGGAAAATAATTGAAGCACAAAAGAGATAATCATATAGCATGTGAAATACACATCTAAGTCTAACATAATTCCTATGAATAGGCTTTTTATATGAAATCAAATTTTCAAGACAAGTGAAATCTGGCATGTGCAAATAAGAAGATTGAAGCATTAATAATGTGAACACGAGGGGAGGTAAGTGAGTAATATGAGAATTTCTATAAACATATTTTCCTCTCCCATAATAATTACATGTAGGATCATATTAAAATTCAACAATATATCTATCATATCAAAATATTTTCTCTATGATCCACATGCACAAAAGTTTTACAATGTTCGAAGATAGTGGGATTAACATTAACTAAAGTTAATCTCTTCCAAACCCACTTTTAGTACTATTGCAAATATCACAATCAATAATAGATTCATCATGAAGATTAGAACTATCAAGATCACAATAAACATCATGGTTATCACCCCAATCATGATCATCAGCACAATTGATATTCATGGAATTTATACTAACAACATGGCAATTATGCTTTTCATTCGAGGAACTATCATGAATCACTTTAGATTCATCATTTTCAAGCAAGACCTCATAAAGATAATCTAGTGCAGTCTCACTAGCATTGGGTTCAACATAAACGGGTCTTCGGAAAGGATTAGCAAGTGGATGAGGATCCATTTATCTTCATTTTTGCCTTTTACTTTTTGTTTTTGTGCGACAAAGATAAGGTACCATAGCTAGGCAAGTAAACTAGCAAAGATAAATATTATTGTATTTTTTTGATTTTTATGAGATAAACTAAATATAACAGCAAATGAAAACAAGAACAAGTGAATGATAATTTGTGCGAAGTTGCTTGATAGTTGGTGATGGTATTCCCCGACAACGTCGCCAGAAATCCTTCCTCATAGTTGTGATCTGAATTGGGTTTTCTGCGAAGAGGAACGAGTTATGGCATCACAATGTGGGTAAGTATTTCCCTTAGTTATGAAACCAAGGTTTATCAAACCAATTGGAATACCAATCCTCAACCGTCTTCATTGGCTGCACACAAAAGAGCAAACAACTTGCACCCAACACTGTCAAGAGGGTTGTCAATCCCCTTGGTCTCATTATTTGCAAGCAAGTGAGTTTTGTAGTGTTTGTAAATATATAAGTGAATAGACCCAGGAGCCGTAGTGTTCTCTAGTGGCATCTCTCATAGACATAGCGTATGATGTTGGGAAATTGATAGAGTTTTGCCATTTTCACGTTAATGATCATGTGTACATAGGCATCACATCCATAAGCAAATAGGCCAACTCCTGCCTGCACCTATTACTATTACTCCACTCATCGACCGATATCTAGCAAGCATCTAGAGTATTAAGTAAAACGGAGTAATGCTTGGACAATGATGACATGATGTAGACAAAGTAAACTCAATCAATATGAATTAACCCCATCATTTTATCCTTAGTAGTAGCAACACAAAGACGTATCTTGTCCCCTACTTTGCCACTGGGATATAGAAACTCGTCAGGTTGAACCTACCACAACACACCACTCCCACCAAAGAAATATCTATCTAGTTGGCCAAACTATCTCACTAGATATGAGAGCATTACGAAGCTATAATGAGCATGTAGATAAGAATCTTAGTAATCAGGTTTGACTCAATTACCTTTCCTGAATAATCTGAACATAAACTCACAATTCATCGGATCCCAACAAGCGCACCATAAAAAGGGATTACATCGGATAGATCAAGGCAAAGATACGATGAACATTGTATTGAAGATCAAGATAGAGAGAGAGATTGCCATCTAGGTGCCACCTACGGACCCGTAGGTCTATGGTGAACTACTCATACATCATCATGAAGGCAGCAAGGTTGATGAAGAGGCCCTCTATGATTGATCCCCCTCCGGTGGGGTGCCGGAACGGAGCTCTAGATGGGCTCCCGTTGGAACAGAGACTTTCGGCAGCGTAAAAAGTGTTGCGGGAACTCCTCTAGGGGTTTTGGAATATTAGAGAATTTATAGGCCCGAGAGGGACGTCGGGAGAGTCATGAGGGGGCCACCACATATCTGGGCGTTCCCAGAGCACGTCCTGATGTGTGGTGGGACCCTCATGTGCCTCCCGGCCTCCTCCCGAGGCTTCGAGGTCTTCTTTTGGTCCCAAAAAACGACGACAAAGTTTCATAGCAATTGGATTTCGTTTGATAATGTAGACCTGAAATGTAAAAAATATGTAGACAACAGCAAGTGGCACTAGGCACTGGGTCAATAGGTTAGTGCTCAAAAATATTATATATTGGTAAACAAAGTGTCGTGGTTTCGTCACGGCAGATGCCATGGGTAGGCTTATCGAGAGGGGCCGAAGGACGCCGGCGGGCTCTAGGAGCGGGGTTAGGCACACGCGGTGGTGGAAACACGATGTACCTAGGTTCGGGGCCCTCCATGGGAGCTAACACCCCTAGTCCTACTAGGTCTAGTTGAGACAATGGTCTGGTTACAACGGCGCTCTTTGAGCTGTATGGATCATGGAGGACGAAGGAGCTAGCCCGCTCTTATGCCTCTCTACGCGTGTGTGAGGAGTGGACGTGAAGAGAGCTGGGAGATCGGACGACCCCTTGCATGGGGGTGGCCCGGGGGGTTTTATAGGCCAACCCCCCGGATTACAATACAAATAGAAGGTCAAGGGGGGCCCCAGCTGGCAGCCTCTCTGGCCTGCTGTGGGTGTCGCCGGCCATGGAGTCCTATCGCCGGTAGGCCCCGCCGGCTGAAGGGTCCCGTCAGGAACCAGCGGGGCCCACGCGGCAGGTCCTGACGCCGGTCACGTCACGGCACGGGCCGCCCCTTGTGGCGTCATCTTGCGGCGACCGGCCGAGGTCAGCGGTGCTGCCGGCCGCCCTGCCGCCATGCCGGAGCAGGTAATGGAGTGGTTGAGGCATGCCGGCACTATTGGAAGCCCGGTCACCGTCTGCTAGGGTCAAAGGCCCTGACACCTTCACTGTGGACACTCCAGCGCTGACCCCCGACGGGATGGGGACCACTATCACCACGCGTGCCCTGACGACGGTATCCAGTGCACAATCAGCTGGGGGGCCAGGCGGCAACGCCCCGAGCTGGCCGGCAAGTCGTAACCGGCGGGGCATAGCCGGTGGGCTCTGGTCGGAGGGCCGACACCGGTAGGGCGTAGCCGGACCGCAGGGGGAGGCGGCCCACCCTTTGATTGCGTTAGAAGGCCGGAGCAAGGGGGCGCTTTAGGCTACCCCGGGGTCACCCCCCCGTCAGTAGTCCCCGAAGCCGGGAAGGCCCGCCGACGAACCATGGCGGTCCTCGCCGGCTTGAAGATTGTCCTTGCGCCGTGGGGGGCCTTGAGAGTCGAGCGACGTCGGCAAACGACGGTCGGCTCCATAGCCGGCCGACGCCTCACGCGCCGCCTCGGGTTCCCCACCGGGTAGAGAAGACACGCCACGCGATGGAAAAGACCGGACCGTGGGGCGGGGCCCTCCATGACTGCGGCCACGGCCCGCGTGCGAGGATCTTTTACGGCACGGGCGGACGGTTGGCGTTCCCGAGCGCCACAATATCTGCCCCGCATGCCACGGGAATCACGGGGGTCGTGCGCAATGAATCCGGCCCCCACGATCACACGCGCAGGGTTTAAATGGCGAGAGGAGAGGGGCAGAACGGCCTGTTCGCTCCCCCACTATCGTCACATCGTCATCCTCGTCTTCCTCCCCCGCCAGGAGAGAGAGAAAGAGAGAGTAGGAAGCTAGAGCACGCGGGCAGGCTGCACCGCCGTCCGCCGCCGAAGAAAACCCGGACCACCGCCGAGCACCTGCGCCCGTCGTCGCGACCGCACGCCCCCTCGGCGACCATGGCGGGCAAGGGCGCTTGGGATGGTAGAGACATGGATGAGACCTTCATCGAGCACCTATGCCATCGCCGCAAGCTTCCGGCGGAGGCTCACTTAGAGGCACGCCCGGCCGGGCCACAGAACTCCCCGGCACCGCGGGAAGGCGAGGTGGTCGTCTTTGCTGATCATTTCCTCCGCGGGCTCGGGCTGCCGGCGAGCGCCTTTTTCCGCCATTTCCTGACGCGGTTCGGTCTGCAGCCACACCACCTCCCCCCCAACGCCGTCTTGCAGCTGGCGACGTTCTTCACCCTTTGCGAGGGGTACTTGGGGGTTGAGCCGAGGCTTGACCTTTGGTGTCGGCTCTTCTTCCTCAAGCAACAAACGACGAAGGATCCGGTGACGAAGCAGATGGTGATGACCGCCTGCGGAGGCGCCATGATCCATATCCGCAAGGGGACCGGCTTCCCGAAACTCCCGCTGCAGGAGTCGGTGAAGCGCTGGCAGTGGGGGTTCTTCTATGTGAAGAACACGAAGTCGGAGGAGGATTACATCAACCTCCCCGACTTCACCAACCACCCGCCAACCGCGATGCTGAACTGGCGGGCGGTTCCGCCTCCGGCGCCCGAGATGGCGGACCATCTCTGCGAGCGCCTGCTCGTGATGACCGGGACGGAGGAGCTGAAGGCCACCGATCTGTTGGCCGCAATGGTGGCACGCCGGGTGCAGCCGTTGCAGCGTCGGCCACACATCATCTGCAGATGGGAGGACGCCATGACCCCTGCGGGCTCTCCACCAAGGAGATGAAACCGGCCCACGTGGCGAGGAGGGTGAATGCCATCTCGACGGCAAAGATGGTGGAGGGCGAGTGGCAATCGGGAAAACCCCGTACAGCCAGAGCCGCCCGGCACCACGGGTAAGTGTTTGGCCACCTCCTTCCCTCCATCTTTTTTCAGAGGCAGCGCCCCTCCCCCCTTTGGCCTGACGGCACGCCGCCCGGCCCACCCGTAGATTTTCACGCTGCTACAGAACTACCGGGAGACGGCCCCCGACACGGCGGAGTCAGACCCTGAGGAGGTCGAGGATGCCGACGACGTGGAGCCGGCTAACTCCGAGCGAGTCGGCGCATCCGAAGATGGTGACGCGGAGACAGAGACGGAGGGGGCCGAAGAGGCCGAATCGACGGGTGAGTCTCCTCCCCAGACGCACCTACGAGACTGGACCGATGATGACGCTAAGGTGGGGACGTCGCGTGTTGCAGAGGCTCCGGAGAAACTCGAAACTTTGGAGGACGAGGTCACGTCGCCGCGGAGGCAACAACCTCGAGCCGGCGGCGGCTCCAGCCAGAAGGCCCGGACACGGACGGCAAGGAGAAACGGCCGGCTGCCACCAAGTCGGCGCCCAAGCGCGCGGCGACTGCGTAGCCGGGCGGCAGCCGCGGAGGCGGGGGCAAAAAACAAAGGGTCACCCAGGCAGGACCCACGAGGAGGGCGGTCCCCGTCGTCGCCGGGCAAGACCATCTCCTCCTCCACCTTGGTCGATTTCGTCTTCCCTCAGTCCCTTATTTCATCGTCACCAGGGAGGCGCGCGCCCTGGGAAGGACCCCGGGTGGCGGGACGGAGAGGGCAGCGCCGCCAACGGCCGCCGAGGAGAAGGAGCGCCAGGAGTGGCTCGACCTCGAGGCGGCCGAGCAGGAGCGGCGCGTCGAGGAGCTCCGCCCATGGGAAGAGGCGGCGAAGAAGTGGGGAGTAACCAACGGGGAGGCCGCTGGCGGAGTGTGGGAGCCGTTCCCCCGCCTCCGAGGAACAAGCGGGGAGGCCACTGGCGGAGTGTGGGAGCCATTCCCCGCGGCCAGGAGAAGAGGTTGAAGGACCACCGCGGTCCCGGGCAACGGACGGAGGCGGGCGCGAAGGCTACGGAGGACGTGGCGGAGATGGACTGTGACGCCATCTAGTCGGTGGCGGACGACGTGCCGCCGGGGGTGGATGTGCCGGCCCCGGAAGCGCCGGCCCCGAAAGTGCCGGCTTCGGAGGCGTCGGCTCCAGAGGTGCCGGCACCGGAGGCGAGTCAGCCCGGAGCCGCCGGAGGCGGAGCGCCGGAGGTGAGGGCCGCCGGCGCGACGGTGGCCCGCGGTGCGGCGACGACAAGAGGGGCCGGTCTCATCGCAGTCTTTGACAAGGGAGGACCCACGGATGGGGGCCGGCCGTAGCAGACCTGGGCGGCGACCGGGAGCCCGGCCCCTGGCGAACCGTCGAGTGCCCTTGGGGCGGCGGTGTCCGCCATTGTGGATGCGTTCGCCGCTTGCCGCGCCCAGATGTTGCAAGACGCTCGAGCCGCCAACGACTGGCTGGTGAACTTGGAGCAGGCAGTCGCGGTGAGCTCTCTTCTTTCCTTCTTCTCTTGACTCAGCGTTTTTTGTCTTTTCCAGTGGGGGCGCGCCAGCGCACCCACTGGGTGTAGCCCCCGAGGCTCGAGCCGGCTGGGGCGCAGGCGGGTCGAGCCTAAGGCTACGTACTCTTGTTGTTCTGTAGGCGGCGTATGACCACTGGGAGGCCGCGTACAACACCCTGCTGGGGTTGTACCGAGGAGCCGAAAACCGGCTCGCCGTCATGTGCGCGGATTTGCGAGGTATGTGCTCTTGCGATCTTTCAGTGAGGGCGCACAAGCGCACCCACTGGGTGTAGCCCCCAGTAATCAGGCCGGCTGCCCCGGAGGCAGGCTGAATCCTTTCTGACAACGGCGACTTCTTTTCATGAAGCTACCCACGCCGAGACGGTCAGCCTCCGGTGCCAGGTGGTGCGTCTTTACGAGGAGCGGGAACTCCTGACGACGGAGCATGATTGGCTTCGTGGGGAGGCGGAACAGGTGAAGGCGGAGCAGGAGGGACGCGAGGCGGCCCACCGCCAAGCATTGGCGGACCAAGGGGCGGCCCTTCGTCAGGAGGCAGAGGAGCGGGAGAAAGTCCTCTACGAGAGGCTGGAGGCCAAAGACGTCGTGATAGCCAAGGCGGCCGAGGACGCGCAGGCGGCTTGGGACGGGCACGAGTGCCAGCACCAGGACTGGTTAGCCAGGGAGGTGCAGCTGCAGGAGCAAGGGCATGAGATGGATTAGATGCTGCACAGTAAGCTTCTGTTGCCTTGTTTTTCTCGCGCCTTCCTTCTGGGTTTTCTGGCTTGCCTCCCCGCTCATCCCTTGTCTTCTTCTTACGGCTTTTCCCCGGCACGTAGGAGGTCGCGGAAGCGGCCGTGAAGGCCGACCATGAGGCTCGGCGGGTGCAAGGGGAGGCCATTGGGCCGCTTGCCCCCTGGACCCAGGACGAGGTGGGGATCGCCGCCGAGGCGCGTCTGTCGGAGGTGCTTCGCGCCCTGAGGCGTCTCCAAGTGGCCGGCTTGGCGCTGGTTCGCATCCTTCGGCCCGGCGTGGCGGACTTGGGCTCCATGAACCGGCTGTCGAGGTGGCTGGAGTTTGGGACTGCGTGGGTGAACGCCTGGAGGGCCTCCGCGGCACGCGCCGGTGCGGTCATGGTGCTCCGCGTTGCCAGGTCGTGGTACCCCGAGCTGGACTTGGGTTTTCTCATGGCCCAGCGTGTCGGCACCGACGCGAAGTTGGAGGCGGTGGCCAACGGGCTGTTGGTGAGGGCGAGCGACCTCGCGTCCTTCGCCGCGTGGGACGAGTACATCCCGAAGCATGGGGCGGACGGTGTGGTGGTCCCGGAGGACCAGTACGGGCTCACCCTGGATGACCCGGAGGGGAGCACCGTCGAGACGGCCGATGGAGAGTCCGACACCGATGACTATGCCGAGTCCGAGCTTGCTCCGGATGCGGGGGCGGGGGCTTCTACCTCAGCTGCCCCGGAGGTGCCGGACTCGGAGGCGCCAACACCGCCGGCTCCCGAGGCGTGAGCACCACCGGCTCCAGAGGCGTCAGCACCGGAGGAGGGCTAGCCCGAAGCTGCAACCACTTAGGATTTTTCTTTCCTGCTTTTTGTTTTAGACTGGAATTCCACCCACTGGGTGTGTATATGTAATGAACTCATGGTCGTGGGCCTTTTATCGTTATGACTTATGCCGTTTTTCTTAAAAAGAATGTGCGTGCCGGCTCTTCTTTCGCCTTTTGCCTTTTGACTTGTGTTCGCGCGTCGGGATTCCTTCCGGCTTCCGGCCCGCCTGCCAGCCAGCCGGGAACCGATCTGGGACAGGGATAGGGCTTCACCCTTGGGGAGAACCAACGGGCTCTTAGAGTCAACCGGCTAGGGCTAGGTTGAGCCGGTAGAGGCCGATTACTAGGAGTAACAAAGCTCGGCTGGGCCGGTCTGGCTGTCGCGCGTCGGCTGACCTCAGTGTGAGATGTTCCTTCGCACCCCGCGGCCCCTTCAGCCGGACAGCCGAGAGCCGGTCTATAGCTGGTTAGGGAGGGGAGGCGAAGGGTTGCTTGCTCGCACTGCTTGCCCGCCTCGGGGGGGAGTCGGGCGAGCCCTCGGGCCCGGGAGCCGGACCCGGTTAACGTGCCTTAAATAACAGGAAAACTTTGGAGGAATCGAAAAGGGGCATGCCCCAAGTGCCGGCTTGGGGCCCCCATTGCATTCATAAGCCCGAAAGGGGAAGGATACATACACTAGTTTTTAGCAATAAAATGGACGGAGGAGCGCCGCATTCCATGGGCGCTCCATCTCCTTGCCGGAGGCGTCTCTCTTGTGCTTCAGCGGCTTCTGGGTGTCTATTAGATAGTATGCGTTGTTGTGCAGCGCCTGGCTGACGATGAACTGGCCCTCCCATGGGGAGGACAGCTTGTGCTGGCCGGTGGTTCGCTGGATCCGCCTGAACACCAAGTCTCCTTCGAGGAAGGAGAGTGGTCGGATCCGTTTGTTGTGGTAATGTCGGAGCTTCTGCTGGTAGATGGATGTCCGGCTCAAGGCAAGCTCGCGGGCCTCCTCGAGGAGGTCGACGTCGTCTTCCCTTGCCTCCCTCGCATCCCTCTCTGTGTACAGGGTAACCCGAGGCGAATAGAACTGGATGTCGGTGGGGATGATCGCCTCGGACCCGTAAACGAGAAAGAACGGAGTGTAGCCGGTCGACCGGTTGGGCGTGGTCTGGAGGCTCCAAAGGACAATCGGCAGCTCCTCGACCCAACAGCCGGCCGACCGGACTAGTGGTGTCATGAGCCGGGGCTTGATGTCGGACAGGAGCAGACCGTTTGCCCTCTCAACCTGGCCGTTGGACTGCGGGTGGGCGACAGACTCCAGGTCGAGCCGGATGCCCCGCCTCGAGCAGAAACATGCTAGCGTGCCCTTGGTGAAGTTCGTGCCATTGTCAGTGATGATGCTGTGGGGGATGCCGTAGCGTACTGTGATGTCTCCGATGAATCGGACGGCCATGGGGCCGTCCAGTTTCTTGATTGGCCGGGCCTCGATCCACTTGGTGAAGTTGTTGACGACTACCAGCAAGTGTGGCATGCCGCCCCGTGCAGTCTTGAAGGGTCCCACCATGTCCAGCCCCCAGACGGCGAAGGGCCACGAAAGGGGGATGGTCTAGAGGGCGCTAGCCGGAAGATGGCTCTGCGTGCTGAAGCGCTGGCAGCCCTCGCACTTGTCAACCAGTTTCTTGGCCGCGTCTAGAGCAGTCGGCCAGTAGAAACCGTGACGGAATGCTTTGGCCACCAGGGACCTAGAGGCGGCATGATGCCCGCACTCACCCTGGTGGATGTAGAGGAGGATTTCTTGCCCTTTCTCCGGATCGACGCAGCGTTGGAAGACGCCGGTGGTGCTGCGATGAACCAACTCGTGGTTGACGATGTTGTAGGCCGGCGCCCGGCGCTGAATTTTCCTTGCAGTGGCCTCATCGGAGGGGAGCTTGCCATGCTGGAGGAATGCCAGGATGGGCTGGGCCCATGAGGGAGCCGAGACAGGGCCCGGCCCAGCTCCCGAGACCGGCTCGTCAGCCCCCGGGACCGGCTCGCCAGTCCCGGGGAGCGAGGCGGTGGCAGGAGCGTCGACCGTCATCATGACGGTGACGGGCCCGGTGCCGGCGCGTGCAGACATGGCTGGCTCAATTGCCGTGGCGGACAGCGCAGCCCCGACGGCTGGTGGTGACGGAGCCGGCAGAGCTGCCGGAGCCGGCGGGGCCAGTTGGGCAGCTGGTTCAGCCGAGGTGCCGGCCGCGTTTGCCGATACAAAGATGGACTCCGATTCGGGAGAAGGCTTGATCGAAGGCTTCAGCAGCTGCTCGAGGGAGATGCCGGCTAGAATGCCCTACTGGGTGGAGCCGATCTTGGCCAGCGCGTCGGCCACCTCGTTGTCTGCACAGGGGATGTGGTGGAACTCACAGCCCTTGAAGGAGCCGGTGAGCTGCTGGACGAGGAAGCGGTAGCTGGCCATGTTGGTTTCCCTGGCATCCCATTCGCCAGAGACCTGTTGCTCCACGAGGTCAGAGTCGCCGAAGTAAATGATGCGCTGGATGCCGATCTCCTTGGTGAGCCGGAGGCAGTGGACGAGGGCCTCGTATTCGGCCACGTTGTTGGAGGCAACGAAGTGGATCTGGAGGACGTAGCGGAGTTGGTCCCCTCTGGGAGACGACAAGACGATGCCGGCTCCCAGGCCGTCTCGCATCTTTGAGCCGTCGAAGTGCATGCGCCAGTGCGTGGAGTCGAGCGGAGGCGGCATGAACTGGGTTTCGGCCCAGTCGACGAGGAAGTTGGCCATTGCTTGGGATTTGATGGCGGTGCGCGGCTCGTACCGTATTTCGTAGTCGGCCAGGGCGATGGCCCATTTGGCAATCCGGCCAGTGGCGTCCCGGTCGGCCATGATTTTGCCTAGCGGCGTTGTGCTCACGACGGTGATGACGTGCTCGTGGAAATACTGCTTGATCTTCTAGGCGGCAAAGTATATGTCGTAGCACATCTTCTGGTAGTGGGGGTAGTTTTTCTTGGAGGCAGAGAGGACCTTGCTGAGGTAGTAGACAGGACGCTGCGTCAGCAGCGCCTTGCCTTCCTCCGGCCGCTCCACCACCAGGACGACGCTGATGACGCGTGTGGTCTCCGCAATGTAGGTGAGCAAAGGCTCCTTGTCAGCCGGCGCGGCCAAGATGGGCGCGCTGGTGAGAGCCCGCTTGAGGCCGCAGAACGCCGTGTCCGCCTCGTCGGATCCGTCGAACAGGGCCGGCTTCTTCGAGAGGTCCCAGTCCGGCTCGACCAGGGCCGACTTGTGTAGGAGCCTATAGAGGGGCAAGGCCTTCTCGCCCAGCCGGTTGAAGAACCGGCTGAGGGAGGCAAGGCAGCTGGTGAACTTCTGGACGTCACGGAGTCGGACCAGCTTGGGCATGCGCTCGATCGCCCGGATCTTCTCAGGGTTAGCTTCAATGCCGCGGGCAGACACAAAGAAACCCAGGAGCTGGCCGGCTGGGACGCCGAAGACACACTTCTCTGGGTTGAGCTTGATCTTGTATTCGTGCAAGTTGGCAAACGTCTCCCGAAGGTCGTCGAGGAGGCTGAAATGCTTCTTGGATTTGACGACGATGCTGTCCACGTAGACGTGGACATTCCTGCCTATCTAAGGCAGGAGGCATTCTGCATGCAACGCTGGAAGGTAGCGCCTGCATTCTTCAGGCCGAAGGACATGGTGATGTAGTAGTAGGCCCCGAAGGGGGTGATGAAGGAGGTCTTGAGCCGGTCGGCCGGGTCCAGCTTTATCTGGTGGTAGCCGGAGTAGGCGTCCAGGAAAGACAGCAGATCGCAGCCGGCCATGGAGTCGATGACTTGATCGATCCACGGCAGGGCAAACGGGTCCTTGGGGCACGCCTTGTTCAAGCTTGTGTAGTCGATACACATGCGCCAGGTGTTGTTTTTCTTCAGCACTAGGACTGGGTTGGCCAGCCAGTCCGGGTGGAATACTTCCATGATGAAGCCAGCTATGAGCAGCCGGGTGATCTCTTCTCCTATCGTACGCTGCTTCTCCTCGGAGAAATGGCGCAGGGGTTGCTTGACCGGCTTCGCATCCGTCCGTACGTGTAGCTTCTGCTTGGCGAACTTCCTCGGAACACCCGGCATGTCCTTGGGGTACCATGCAAAGATGTCCCGATTCTCACAGAGGAAGTGGATGAGCTCGCTTTCCTATCTGCTGTCGAGGCGGGAACCGATGGTCACACACTGGGTGGGGTTGGCCGGATCGAGTGGCACCTGCCTGGTGTCCTTGGACGGCTAGAACGAGGCCTCGCCGACCGACTGGGACGGAGGGGCTGGCACGGCCCGCTGGGCAAAGGCAAGGGCCACCAGCCGGTCGAGCTGCCGCTTCTCCTCCGCTATCTCCAGGGCCTCGGCCAGCTGGTTGCCATCTCACGCGCATGCCATTGACATCTGGTATTTGTCGGCGACGGTGATGATGCCCCTGGGACCCGGCATCTTGATCTTGAGGTAGGCGTAGTGAGGGATCGCCATGAACTTGACAAGAGCCGGCCGGCCCAGCAATGCGTGGTAGGGACTGTCGAGGTCCACTACCTCGAACAAGAACGGCTCGCGGCGGAAGTGACCGGCGTTGCTGAAGAGGACGTCGAGCTTGATCTTGCCGACAGGGGTGCAGGACTTTCCCGGCACGATGTCGTGGAAGACGGTTTGATGTAGCGACCCGATCTTAAGGGATCGGAGTCTCTGTGCTTAAGTGTCATCCCTGGATCGGTATGCTGACACACACAGTACTTGAGGATTTACAACAGAGTTCAAACACACATTTATTACATCGAGAATCCTCAGAGAGTAATTATTACATTAATGTGGCCTAAGGCCAAGTAAAACAAAAACATGCGGAAGCAAAGAGTGTAACGAGTCCATCAACTCCACGAGCAAGCTGAGTGCAGAACAATGACCTATCGCACCTTATTCATCGTCGGATATATCTGCAACACGATAAGTTGCAGCCGTGTAGGTCAGTACATGGAATGTACTAGCAAGTCACATCATAAAGTGTAATGAGCCTACATAGTACATGCAATTTGGCTGGTGGAAAGCTCTAAGTTTAGTTTTTTTGCATAAAGCTAGTTTTCCCTATCAAAAATATTTGTTCTACTTCTACAAATATCATAAGTCTGAGATGATGCCCATCTCAATCATTCCAGAATTTTGTACCCAGTTGATTAGTTAAGAGTGATGAGATCTCCCTACATTTCCACTACTAAAAGCTCAAGTTGTCCATGACCGGGGACATGGCTAATCGATTAGATTTTAACTCTGCAGAGGTTGCGCACTTTTCCCACAAGACTCGACCACCTCCTTGATCGGAAGATTGAGACATAGTCTTTCTATAGCATTTCCCCTAACCCACGGATAGGACGGTACACCTACATCATCTACATATGCTATCCTATCCTGAAAGAGGTCACACCATCTACTCAACTAAGCCAGAGCCCATATTGGCTTGCGGCTGCGCACGGAAACTTTTATACATGAAAATAAGGTTGATCCCTTTGAGCCTGGGTGGATGGACCACTAGTGTGCACTCCCATGGATTCCCATGAATGTTCCCACTGTACTTCGCCACCATACAAACCAATTTCCACCCAGGTAGTTCATTAAAGTTGGTCCTAGTTACTACTTTGTCACTCACATCTCAAGGTGATAACACTCCCCAATCCACGTCTACTTTGGCGAGGCATTGTAACATAACACGATGGCGACAAAGTTGGTACGGTTCAGGCCTACCTCAAATGAACTACTGAGTGATAGTAAATCCAACAAGTATAAACTCCTATCATGCACTCCTACATCAAAGGACTATGTGCAAAAATAAAACATAGGTAAAAACTAATATGATCAAAATGCAACTTCCTTCGTGTTGGGAGTGAAGTTCTAGGGAATGGTAGTACTCTACTTCGCACTCCGGACAATCTATTGCAAAGTAAATAAACACACATAAACAAGTATTCATATCATTCAAAGAAAACATGCAACAAAATATTTGCAAAAGCCAAATAAAACCCGACACAAATCATTAGCATGGAAATTTTCAAAGCATAAACAGTGTTCAACATTCATGACGTGCACTAGTGTTCCTACAAGGCATCCTAGTAAAATTATGGTGAATCAGAAAATAATAGTGTAGGATATATCGTGGCAAAAGTTCCTGGCAAAGAATTTAGTTCATGTGACGTGGTGCAAAAAGAATCACTTCAAACGTGTATACCGTTTGAAAGATATGACCTAATGAAATTTAAATTCAAATATGAAATAATTTCAAATTTGAACTTGCAAAAATTTTCAATGATAGGTTCTCTGGTTAGGTCTATTCAAGACGAAAATTGAGCCGCTTGTTTCATCTCGTTTCGACCTACGGTTAAAAAGTTAAGGCCGTTTGAAGATTTGATTAAATCTGGAAAAAAAACTGCTACAGGAACGTTTTCTGGAAACTCTAAAGTCTGGACGTTCGCGGCTAGAGCGCGATGCGGTCAGCCCTGGTTGGTTGGCTGTGTTCGCCGCGGCGGCTATGCGGTGAACGTTTGCGAATTAAGCTAATCACTAGTTCGGCTAAAACTAAAACCAAAACCGACGTTCGGTTTAAAATAAACCGCATGGTTTATATTAAAACGCAGTTAACCGGTATCTCTTCGGTCTAATAAAAAAACTAAAAAACTAAACTAATCTACGTACGAACAGAGGACGAGCGAGACTTACAGAGGCGCTCGTGCGTGCGTCTGGCAGAAGCTCGGCGTCGACTGAGCAGCGGCTCCGGCGATCTCCAGTGCGGGCGAGGTCGTCCGGCGGGTGCAGCTCGGCGAGGGCCTTCGGTCGGTGGTGACGGTGGTCGGCGGTGACGAACGGAGGGAGCGAGGCGAGGCGGTGAAGCTCCTGTGCTTCGGTGAACTCTGGCGACGCAGGTCATTGGGGGGGGTTGCTCCGGTGCGTCCTAGGGGCAACGAGGATGTCAGGGAGATGCGCAAGGATGAGGGGATCCGATTCTATGAATAAACAGGGGCAGGGGAGGTTCACCGGCGACAAAACCTCCGGCGAACGGACTCGGTTCCGGCGAGATGTGAACGGCAACGGCGTCGGATGTGAGCGACGAGAGGAGGTGCGGATTGGCTGAATGGAACGAGGGCATCGTGGGGCTTTTATAGGCGCAGCTAGGGGTCCGGGAATGCAGGGATAAGCGTTATCCCAAGAGCTCCGTTTGGCGGTTGCGGGAGCACGAGCGCGAGCTCTATCCTGTGCGTGCCGTGCGGGAGGTTGGGGACGATGGGGTTTGGGCCCCACCTGCAAGTTGCGCAAGAGAGAGAGGAAGATTTGATCGAGAGAGAGAGAGATCTGGCGAGCATGCGTGTGTGCGCTGGGGCGAGTCCTAACTGGCAGGTACGAGAGAGAGTCTAGCGAGAGAGAGATCGTGGGGAGGGAGCGAATCCCTTTTTTTGGTCGCTGCCTCCTCGCGGCGCGAGGCGAGAGCACTTGCCCCTGGCTTCGCTACCTGGCCAGCCCTAGCGCTTGCTTGGGGTGGCCGTGCCTGGCTGGGCCTCATGGGGTGCTTGGGTGTGTTGTATTTTTTTTTTGAAAACCTTTTTTCTACTAGATCCAAATCAGAGTCAGAAAAAAAATAGAAAAAAATCCTGAAATCCTTATTTGTAAAATAGAGCATAAGGAACATTAATTCCTGCTCATATAATTTTAGAAAAATCTATATATATATTTCTAATGCAATAATCTAAGTTTTGGCAAACAAAAATAATTTTCCAATGCAACTTTAAAACATCAAATGTAAAGCAACTACTTTCCCACTCGTATATATATAATTTTGAGGAAGTCATATTATCCCCTCTCTATGATTTTATGTGAGTAGAAAACTTGAACATCATGAACTCCAAATGCAATAAAAGTATGACATGCAATATGATGATTCTATTAACATCCTAATTTAATAAAATTGGGATGTTACATCTGACATGTTTTCAGAACCTCCACCTTGAGCCCCAGCTTGAGCAGGGTGTCAAGGTAGAGGATGTTGATGCTGCTGTCTCCATCGATAAACACCCGCGAGAAGCGACACGAGCGTCTTTCGGAGGCGGTGGTAGGATCGAGGACGAGGGCATAGCTGCCAGAGTTCGGCATCACGGCCGGTTGGTCCGCCCGGCTCCAGGTGACCGGCTTCTCGGACCAATGCATTAACTGGGGAGTCGCGGGCATGGTGGCATTCACCTCGCGGTGGAGCCGGCGTTGGGTGTGCTTGTCCGTCTCTTCGCTGGTGAAGACGATGTAGCAGTCGTCATGTTCGGGGTACCGGTCGTGCAGCCGGTCGTCGTTCTGAGCCGGGGCCGGGTCCGCCGGGACCGAGCCGGGAGCCGGAGCCGGAGCCGGAGCTGGTGCCGGAGCGCGGGCTGGCTGCGCGGGGGGAGCCGGGAGGTTGTCTGTTGGGAATATAACCCCACGGTGAGACCCGCCCTGGAGGGCTCCGTGTTAAACCGGACGGCTCGTAGCCAGCCCAAGGATGAGCCGTGAGGACTGAAGGGCCCAACAAGC
Source organism: Hordeum marinum (assembly GCA_022496015.1). NCBI lineage: Eukaryota > Viridiplantae > Streptophyta > Magnoliopsida > Poales > Poaceae > Hordeum > Hordeum marinum. The sequence continues at coordinate 182,683,287 of CM039677.1, read as the reverse complement.
ATAGCGGCTCATAGGATGGGCCGGCAGGGTGGCCTGGATGAGAAGACCCAGGCGTGTAAGCCGCCCGGGGACAACTTGGTCAGGATAGGCAAGAGAAGATAGAGGCAGACTCGGACGTGTAATGAGAGTCAGCCACAACTTGTATGACCCGTGGTCTTGACCTCAGTGTATAAAGGCAAGACCCGGGGTGACTTAGAGGTGAGGTGATCAAGGGCTAGGTCAAGCTTTAGCTCCATTGTAATCGATACAACAAGCAATACAAACACAAGCAGGCCATAGGCTATTACCTCACCTTGAGGGGCCGAACCTGGGTAAACTCGTGTCCTTCGTCCCTGTTAACCCCTTTGAGTCCATCACGTTAGCGATGGCCTCGAATCCAAGTCCGTTAACCCGGACATCTATCGTGATAAATCCACGACAATTGGCGCCCACCATGGGGCTGACGCTTGGTGGTGTTGAGTTCTCGAAGGGCTCTCTCCCAGGGCTCGAAGGATACGTGGTCAAAAGGATCAGCAAGAGTTGTCGTGGCCGGTTCTACATCGATGATGCCGGCTGGGGGCTTGATGCTGAGTCCGTGGAGTATGGGTTCCGGGTTCCATTCGGCGGGATCCACGTCTTCATCGGAAGGGTTGATGGATCTACACCCGGGCCGGACGTCTGCACCGACATCATCGAGCCGGCTCGGCGTCTGCGACCTGCGTGTAACATGCATCCTGCCCGTGCTAGTCCAGGTCAGAAGCATGTCTTTGTAGGCTTCACTCAAGGTACGGATCTGGAAGCTTCCGGATCACAGGAAACTCTCGTCTATTCGGAGGACGAATCTTCAAGTGGAGAAACGAAGTTGGTGTACCAGCTACGCAATGGCGGCCTGGGGGACTACGGCGACGTCTGCCTTGAGTCAGAGCGCTCAGAGTCGGATAATCTTGAGTTTCCGGTTCACGCTGCCGTGTTCATGGCGGGGTCATCCCCAGGCACGAGTAGTACAGCCACAGGAGCCGCCACCTCGGGTGATAACCCACCGCCGCCGGCTCAAGTTCTTGTGGAGCTGATGGACGAGCTCGCGGCTTTAATGGCCACGGAGGTCACACCAGATAATCAAGCAGCTCGGAATTTAGAGGTCGCAAGGATCAAGGGTCGGATGACAGAGGAACGGCAAAGGATGGATTAGCTAAAGATCTAGATGGAGGAAGAGGCAGAACGTATCAAGGCAGACGCTTTCCGTCTAGGGCTGGAGCAGATATCAGCAGCAGTGGTACTTCGAAGGAGCATCAGTCCCGCCTACCAGAGCGCTATGAAGCAAGGAACCTCTTCAATACTCCTGGCGCGAGGCGAGTAACGGACGCGCCCGAAAGCCGCCCGACGGGGCGACCAGCGACTCATCCGGCCCGGCGTAACCAAGCTTCACCCGGTGGCTTTTCGATGTCGGCGGGTCATTATTCTAACCCGACTGAGAATATGGTGGCAGCGGCCACCCGACTTGAGACAATTCCTATCCCATATAAAGCACCCTTTGTAGAGGATGTGCGGAACGCCATCGGGTACCTACGGATGGTCGTGGCCCAGCAGGAGAAATATACTCACAGCCGGAGCCGTGTTCATTCAACCCCTCTTCCTAGCCGCAGCTTTAGCCGGCACTACAAGTCACCAGCAGGTTCCAGCAGCAACCAGCACAGAGAGATTCCGATGGGTCACCGGCCGGGTAGAGACACGTCAGCATTTGTAAACCATGCGGGAAGCCCGCAAGAGACGCCACCTAGGCCGGCTCACCAGGAGCCTGTACCTTCCGTTTTGGTAGGGGCAGGAGTAAACTCCAGGACGGGAGGGCTGCCGTGTTTGTCGCCGGCTCTGTGGAGCGAACGGCTGCCAAGAGACTTCAAGGGGCCCCGCAAGGTCCCAAATTATACCGCTGATCTACCCCCGGAGGCCTGGGTGGAGAGTTATGAACTGGCCATGGAGATGTTGGAGGTCTGTGAGGCGGTTTATGCCAAGTATTTCGTCATGATACTTGAAGGCCCGGCTCGCACGTGGCTAATGGGGTTACCGCCTAATAACATCAATTCATGGGCGGAGCTCCGGGCCCGGTTCATTAAAAACCTTCAAGGGGCGTGCAAGCAACCGATGACCATTGTGGATCTTGATCACTGTGTCCAACAGGAGAACGAGTCGGCCCATCATTGGGTACGGCGGGTCTCGACAATCATCCACTCCTCGGAGCAGATCACGGTGGCCCAGGCGGTACTGATCTTGGAGAAGAACTGCTATTTTATTCCTCTGAAGCAGAAACTCGACCGTCTCAAACGTACGTGCAAGGACATGGGAGAGCTCATGACGGCTCTCACGAAATATGCCGACTCTGACAGTACGAAAGATCCGGGTTCTGATGATGAGAAAGCTGGCCAAGGTAAGAAAGGCAATCAAGGCAAGGGCGTGGCAAACAATGGTAGCCAGAGCAAACGTAAGAATCCAGAGGCCGGGTCAGAGCTGGTGGCTAATACAAACACCCAGCAGAATTACCCCAAAGGCAATAGGAGGTTTAGACCGCCCTTTGGCAGGGATAGCTCTTCCCCGAACATGGAGGAGTTACTTAAGAGACCTTGTCCAAATCACAGTCTGCCTGATAAGCCGGCAAACCACACATGGGGGAATTGCAATTTCATGCAGAAGTACAAACGGTATTTCACACAACCTAACAATCGAGATGGTGGTCCGCCAGGCGGCTCAGGACATGACGGGTCAGGAGCTGTTTTTGGTTCTGGCGGCTCAGGGTCCGGTCATCCGGTCCACCGTCATCCGGGTCAGGATAGTCAAGGGGGACACCAACCGTATTCTGGTAACAATAATCAACAACAACAACGTAATTAGTCTGGTTTTCAGAGTAATCCGAAGCAGCTCAGCTCTGGGCAGTACCACGTTTTCACAACCGGTCTCAACAAACGGGACCATAAGTTGTGAAAGCGGGCAGTTAATGCGATTACACCGGCTATTTCGTAGTACTTAAAGTGGTCTGAATATGACATAACATGGAGCCGAGAAGATCACCCGTCGCGTGTCGATGACCCAGGGCGGCTAGCTTTGGTTGTAGCCCCCCAGGTGGGCGGATATATGGTGAACAAGGTGCTTATGGATGGCGGCACCAGCATAAACATCCTTTACTATGACACTTTCCAATGGATGAAGTTGCTTGACAAGGATTTAAAACCTTCATCCATCGTCTTTCATGGTGTGGTTCCGCGTAAGTCGGCGCGTCCGGTGGGCAGGATTTTGTTGGAAGTGGCTTTTGGCGATGAGTACAATTACAGGGTGGAATCCTTGTGGCTCGAAGTGGTCAAGATCAAGAGTCCTTATCATGCGATATTTGGACGGCCAGCTTATGCTAAGTTCATGGCTAGGCCCTGCTATGTTTACTTGCATCTCAAGATGCCCGGCTTAAACGGTACCATTACCATTCATGGTAATCAAAATAGGGCTATTGAGTGTAAAGAAGGAGACGCGGCTTACGCGGAGTCCAGTCACGCCCAGGAGGAAGTTAAGTTCTATAAGGAGAATGTTGACCTGGAGGATATGACCCCGCTGAAAAAGCCCACCACGAAGGTTGAGCCGCCCCTCAAGTTTTTGGCGGATGATACCAAGACAGTAGATTTCATTCCGGGCGACTCATCTAAGCAGTTCATCATCGGATCTCACATGGATACCAAATAGGAAAGCGTGCTCATCGAATTCATCCGTGAGAATCGGGACATCTTCGCATGGAAACCTTCTGACATGCCGGGTGTACCGAGAGAGTTCGCTGAGCACAACCTTAATGTGGGTCCAAAGTTTAAGCCGATTAAACAGCTTTTGCGGCGGTTCAATGAGGAGAGGCGCAAGGCTATTGGGGAAGAAGTTGCCCGGCTCTTGGCAGCAGGTTTTATCATTGAAGTTTTTCATCCGGAATGGTTGGCTAACCCGGTGCTCGTGCTCAAGAAGAATGGCACATGTCTTATGTGTGTGGACTATACGGACCTTAACAAGGCTTGTCCGGCTGATCCATTTGCTCTCCTGCGTATTGATCAGATCATTGATGCTACAGCGGGGTGTGAAAGTTTGTGCTTCCTGGATGTGTACTCAGGTTATCATCAAATCAAGATGGCGGTTAAAGACCAGGAGAAAACGGCTTTTATTACACCCTTTGGGGCGTTCTGCTATGTCTCTATGCCTTTCGGGCTCAAAAGTGCCCAGGCGACTTACCAGTGATGCGTGCAGAACTGCCTTCACAGTCAGATTGGCCGTAATGTTCATGCTTATGTAGATGACATCGTGATCAAATCCAGAAAGAAGGAGACTCTCTTGGAGGATTTAAAAGAAACTTTTGATAATCTCCGGATCTATAAGATGATGCTTAACCCGACCAAGTGTGTCTTTGGTGTTCCAGCGAGCAAGCTTTTGGGTTTCCTGGTCTCTGAGCGTGGTATCAAGGCTAACTCAGACAAAATCAAGGTTGTTACCTCTTTGGGAGAGCCGGCTTGCATTAATGATGTTCAACGCTTGGCAGGGTGGATTACTGCGTTGATCCGGTTCATAAGCCATCTTGGAGAGAAGGCTATTCCTTTATATCAAATGATGAAGAAGACAGACAAATTTTTCTGGAGTAAAGCGGCGGGTGAAGCACTTGAGGCGCTTAAAAAACAACTCACTGAGCCGCCAGTGCTGGCTGCTCCGGCTGAAAAAGAACCGTTACTCCTTTATGTGGCGGCTAATAACCGGGCAGTGAGTGTTGATCGTGGTCGAGCGCAAGGAGGCTGGAAAGGAGTATCCAGTGCAAAGGCCGGTTTATTATATCAATGAGGTCCTGACAGAGTCTAAGCAAAGGTATCCACATTGGCAGAACCTAGTATATGGTGTCTTCATGGCCAACTGCAAGTTAAAACACTATTTCTTAGGGCACCAGATAACTGTTGTCAGTTCTGCTCCATTGGGGGATATTATCCAGAACAAAGAAGCCATAGGAAGGATTCCTAAGTGGGCATTGGAGCTGGGACCTCTCAATGTAAAATATGTGCCTCGCACAGCTATCAAGTCCCAAGCCCTTGTGGATTTCATAAATGATTGGACGGAGTGTCAAGCTCCCGAGGAAAAGCCGGATAACACATACTGGACTATACACTTTGATGGATCCAAGCAATTAGAGGGGTCAGGGCAGGAGTTGTTCTGACATCCCCCAAGGGTGATAAATTTTGTTATCTGCTCCGGCTGATGTTCCCCTGCACTAACAATGCAGCTGAATATGAAGCTTTGCTTCATGGTCTTCGGTTAGCCAAGGAGATGAATTTGAGCCGAGTCAGGTGTTTGGGCGATTCAGATCTGGTGGCTCAGCAAGTTTCTGGCACTTGGGATTCCAAGGACCCGCGGATGGCGGCTTACCCTCAGGCAGTTGATGTTATTGCAGGGCACTTCAAAGGATATCAGGTAGATCAAATGGATCATTGCAGAAATGAGGCGGGTGATGCCTTATCACAATTAGGCTCTCAACGAAAGTCGGTGCCACCCAATGTCTTTCTGGACGTCTTACACCATCCGACTATCAAGATACCTTCAGAAGAAGATTTTGTTGTTCCTGACCCAGAGGCAGAATTAGTGGCGGCTCTGCATGCTATCCCAGATTGGACTATTCCCTATTTGGCCTATTTGACCCAGGGCAAGTTACCTGAGGATGAAGACCTAGCCAGAAAGATCACCCGGCGTTCTAAGTCCATGACAATAGTCAATGGTGAGTTGCATAAATGCAGTGTGATGGGAGTCTTTCAATGTCGTGTTTCACCAGAGGAGGGCTAGCAGATCTTGAATGAAATCCATGCCGGTGATTGTGGACACCACACCGGCTCGAAATCTTTGGTGGCCAAGGCTTTCAGGTACGGGTTTTTCTGGTTGACGGCTCATAAAGATGTGGAGGACCTAGTCCGTAAGTGCGACGGTTGTCAGAAGTTTGGCCGGCGTGCTCATATCCCGGCTCAAGAGTTAAGGATGATACCAATTACTTGGCCATTTGCGGTGTGGGGGCTTGACATGGTGGGACCTTTCAAGAGATCCGAGGATAAAAAAACACACCTCCTGGTGGCGGTGGACAAGTTTACCAAGTGGGTAGAGGCAGAGCCGGTCAGCAAATGTGACGCGGCTATGGCGGTTTTATTTATCAAAAAGTTGATCTACCATTTTGGTTACCCACACAACATCATCACTGATAATGGTACAAATCTGTCCAAGGGGCTATGAAAAAATTCTGTGACGAGCATATCCGGCTTGATGTTTCAGCACTGGCGCATCCACAATCCAACGGTTAGGCGAAGCGTGCCAATCAGGAAATTTTAAGAGGGATTAAACCATGGCTTATGGTTCCTTTCCAGCGAACACCCGGGTGTTGGGTAGAAGAATTACCCTCCGTCTAATGGAGCATCAGGACCACCCCTAACAGATCTACGAGTTTCACGCCTTTCTTTATGGTGTACGGGGCCGAGGCAGTTTTGCCCAGTGACATCTGGCATGACTCGCCAAGGGTGGCGGTTTACGTTGAGGCAGACAATGAGATGGCACGTCAAGACGCATTGGATGCTCTGGAAGAGGCGCGAAAGTTAGCAGCGGCCTGGTCGGCAATTTATCAACAAGACTTGCGTCGCTATCACAGCCGCAGGGTCAAGACTCGGACGTTCCAGGAGGGCGACTTAGTGCTCCGGCTGATTTAGGACCAGACAAATATGCATAAGCTCTCTCCTCCATGGGAAGGACCTTTTGTAGTCAGCAGAAATCTCAACAATGGGTCATATTACCTCATCAATATCCGAGATGACTCAGATACGGCGGGTCAGGAGACCCGCCGGCCGTGGAACATCGCACATCTCCGACCTTATTTCACTTAAGGGTGTAGAGACCCCTCATTGTACACTATCATTGTACATGCCACAGTTATATCAAATAGTGTCACTGCCAAAGTAAAATCCCGGCTCAGGAAATGAGCCGCGGCACCAGGCGTTATGCCACAAAATCCCGGCTTAGGAAAATGAGCCGCGGCACCAGGCGTTATGCCACAAAATCCCGGCTCAGGAAAATGAGCCGCGGCACCAGGCATTATGCCACAAAATCCCGGCTCAGGAAAATGAGTCGTGGCACCAGGCATTATGCCACAAAATCCCGGCTCAGGAAAATGAGCCACGGCACCAGGCTTTATGCCACAAAACAAAATAAACGGCTCGGGAAAATGAGTTGTGGCGAGGGCGGCTTCTTAGCTTTGGGTATAGCTTCTAACGCCTATCTGCCGGCGGGTTACACCGTACTGCTGAGGGGGCTTCTTACCGACGGGTATCACTTCTAACACCCTATCGGCCGGCTTTATGCCAAATTTCCGGCTAACAGGTTTAGCCGCGGTTATGAGAGGTTTTTACCGATGGGTAGCTAACGTCTCATAACCCGCGAACGGCAGCTTCTTACCTTTGGGTATAGCTTATAATGCCTATTAGTCGGCTTTAGGCCATGTAAAACGGCTAAGGTAAATTAGCTATGGCGAACAGCGGCTTCTTACCTTCGGGTATAGCTTATAATGCCTATTAGGCGGTCTTATGGCACAAAAATCCGGCTCAGGAAAATGAGTCGCGGCGAGAGCGGCTTCTTACCTTTGGGTACAGCTTCTTACGTTTATCCGTCGGCGTTTATGCCGTATTATTACCTATGGGTGTATCTTTTAAACGCCTTATCGGCCAGGCTTTATGCCATCTCCGACTAACCAGATTAGCCGTAATCACCAAAAGGGAATTACCACCTCCGGGTATAGTTTACCTAATCTTGGTCGCAGGTCTCTTCTATGATGACAAAACAGTATAAAAGGTTCAAGAGCATACAAAGACAATGGCAGCTAAAAAGCCGGATCATCTTAGAAAGCATAATGACACAAGGTCAGGAGAAGCAAAAGTAAACATCTAGTCTATTACATACACTCCCAGAGGAGCTAAGAATTTCAGACAAGTCTTTTCAAATGCCACACAGCGGGTTAAGGAGAGTCGATTGTTACAAGTTTTTCAAGAAGGGACTAACTAGCTGCCGGGTCATCCTGCTCCGGCTCTACGGTGGCCCCGATCTGGAGGTTGTCCAAATCCCAGTTGCAGTTCGTTAGAGCCGCAAAAGAGCCTTCGTCAAAATAAGGAGACGGGTCAAGGTCAGGAGCGAAGAAGTCCTTACTGCGGGCAGGCGTCAAGTCTTTGCACTCGTAAAGTGGGCCACAGATTCTTTTTTGATACGGGCCATAAGCCACCTGGTAGGTCGTCAGATCAGCTTCTTTCGCTAAGACGGAAGCTAGTACTCGGGATTCCTTCACGCATTGGCTAGTACACCAGAACTCTGAGCCGTCGTCTTTCTTTGAAGGGAAGCCATCCATCATCTCGGCTGATGTTAGACCCGGAGAAAAGGCCAAAGCCCGGCTGATGCCCACAATGGCCCCTTGGCGGGCGGCTGACTTCTTGAGTTTGGCAATCTGCTTAGGCATGGTGGAAAAGAGCTCCAAGACGCCCTTGAGAGTCGCTGGAATCTTGTCTTTGTATTGCACGGCTTTAATAGTGCACACCGCACCGCAGTACAGTTGCTCAGTCAAAGTGTAGATGGCCTTCAACGGTAGCAGACTATCAGAAGCCAGTTGCCGGATCCTAGGGCTTGCATCGGACGGACATTTCAGGATGAGTCGCCAGTACAAGTGTTATATAGCCATTGAAACACAAGTTGTCAGAAGCTTACCAAAGAGGGCGGCTATCATCTTGGTAATGTGGCGCTTCACGGCTTGGAGTTCATCGGATACAACTATCAGCCGTTGATCGGTGTCATCCGCCCGTTTGGTCAAAGAGATCATCTCAGACTCAGCTGAATCTTTAAAAGAAGCAAAGTCGGCCTTGATTGTGGCCAACTCCTTAGAGAGGAGCCGACACTTTTCATCGGTGGCACTTCGAGCCGTTTGTTGAGCCGCCAGGTTGGTCTTCAGATCCGTCAACTGTGACCCAGCCTTGTTTAAAGCTTCCTATGGCATATCAAAATGCAGAATAAGTCGCCATGATGGAATTTTATCAAATGATGAAGATTAAGACAAAATTATGCAAGTTTCAAGCAGATTGTAAGCAATATGTTTGACACTTGGGGGCTAATGTATATTTGATCTCTAAGATTACAGTGCAGTTCCGGCTCATCTTCATCGGGTTAATCCGGAACTTGGGGGCTACAATTGGCTCTTAAAACTATCCACATTGAAGCTCCGACTAAACTTTATCAAAATTGAGTCGGCCCTTGGGGGCTACAATTGGCTGTTCAAACTATCTACAATGAAGCTCCGACTCAACTTTATCAAAGCTGAGCCGGCCCTTGGGGACTATGGATTTAGATTTTCTACAGAGGATCAGGAAAGACCCGGTTCAACTTTTAACTAGATTGAGCCGGCCCTTGGGGGCTAAATAAGGTTATAGCAAGAAGAGGAGTACCTCATATTTTTTCTTCATCAAGCTGACCAGCCGAAGCTCCAGATCTCGGCTGGTGGAAAGCCGGTTCACATAACTGGCATGAAGTTCTTCGGCCGTAATCTTCTCAAAGGAATAAGAGTCAAAATCCAGTTTCTTTGAAGCCCTGGCCGGCTCTTTATGCCTGGTCAGCACATGAGCCGGGGGAGACTGAAAGGCAGACCCGGTGATCACGACGTCCGGAGTTCAGTGGTCTTGATCATCTGGGCTGGACTCGGTGGTTTCGAAGGACCCCTTGGAGGGCTCTCCAGGATGTTATCTTCAACAGCCGGCCCAGTGGATGCGGCTGGCAAATCTACATCCGGTCGTGGCTCTTCTGGTTGTTCACGCTCTGGCTCTTGGGCTGCAGGGCTAGGGGAGGACTTGTTCGTCTTGCGATGCTTCGCTTGAGCACTGTAAATGTGAGGATCAGAATCCAAAGGATACTACTGCCACATAGAGAGCCGGATGTTATAATGGGAAATACTTACAACGGGTTGATCTTGGGAGGCGGCAGAGTGGTCGCCGAAGAGTCACCAGAAGAAGGTGATTTCTGAGAGACAATTTAAGAAAGATGAGACAACGTCGACGTCGCAAAGTGAAATTAATTAAAACGTAGATACAACGGGCAGTGGGCCGCCTCCAGCTCGGCTCTGGCGGTGGCCGGGTCCATCATCGTAGCGATAGGAGTGCCCAGACCCCGAAGGGTGGCGGCAAGTGGATCGGAGGTGCCAGCGCGAGCGGTGGCCGCATCGGCCTCGGCCGCCTGCACATGGCCCGAAGTGGCGGAGGAGGCGGTGACCATCACTCCCACGCGGGTGTGGGGGCCGATGGCCTCGCCCGTGGCGAGCGCACCCACGGACGAGGGAGGGTCGGTGCAGTCGAACACCCAACTAGGGTACTCGTCGGCCGCCAGCTCTTCGGCGAGGCACGGCTTGCTGAACCGCCCAGCGAGCGCAGCGACATCGAGCGCGAGGTCGCGACCGAGGCACTCGTCAGAGATGTCGGCCGCGTTGCCCGCAAGACCCGCCGGAGCAAGCCCCATGAGAACGCGGTTCCGCTCGGACGCGAGGCGGCCGGGGGAGGTGGTGAAGGGCCCCGCCCGGAGCGTGACTCCGGCCGGCGCCGCGGAAGGCCCCACGGTGGGCGCCAACTATCGTGGTTTCGTCACGGCAGATGCCATGGGTAGGCTTATCAAGAGGGGCCGAAGGATGCCGGTGGGCTCTGTGAGCGGGGTTAGGCACAAGCGGTGGTGGACACACGATGTACCCAGGTTCAGGGCCCTCCGTGGGAGGTAACACCCCTAGTCCTGCTAGGTCTTGTATCACCATCTCTTCGCTGAACTAGTGCACCTATACAATTTGCCATTGTACTGGGTGTGTTGGGGACACAAGAGACTCTTTGTTATTTGGTTGCAAGGTTGTTTGAGAGAGACCATATTCATACTACACCTCCCATAGATTGAGAAATCTTAGGTCATCCACTTGAGGGAAAATTCTCGTTGTCCTACAAAACTCTGCGCTTGGAGGCCCAACACGAGTCTACAAAAAGAAGGTTGTGTAGTAGACATCAAGCTCTTTTCTAGCGTCGTTGCCGGGGAGGCGAGTGATTGAAGGTATATATTTATATCTTGCAATTGAATCTTTTAGTTTCTTGTTTTTCACTAGTTTGGTTTTATAAAGAAAAACTACAAAAAATGGAATTGAGGTTGCCTCATATGCTTCATCTTTTTAATGTCTTTCGTGAAAATGATGGAAAGGAAAATTGTGCTCAAGTGTTAGAAGAAGAAGTTATTAAAATGTTTGGCACTAAATCTTTGAGTGATGAGCATGATTTCAGTATTGTTAGTATGAATTCTCTGAATATTCATGATGCTAATGATATGCAAAGCCACAAGCTTGGGGATGCTATGTTTGATGAAGATGATATTTTTTGTCCCCCAAGTTTTGATGAAGAAAACTATTATGTTTATGGCATGCCTCCTATATATGATGATTATGATGATGAAATGTATGCTATAAAGAATGATGATAACCATGAGACTTGTCATCATGATTTTAATTTTCAATTGGATTATGCTTCACATGATAGTTATTTTGTTGAGTTTACTCCCACTATTAGTCATGAGAAGAAATTTTCTTGTGTGGAGAGTAGTAAAATTTCTATGCTTGTAGATCATGAAAAGAATGCTTTATGTGCTTATTGTATTGTGGAATTCCTTAATGATGCTACTGTAAATTATTATGAGGGAGGAACATACGCTTGTAGGAATTGCAATAATATCAAGTTTCCTCTCTATGTGTTCAAAGTTTTGAAGTTCTGCTTGTTTTGCCTTCCTATGGAAGTTGATTCTTGTTCCCATGATTTGTTTTCTCACAAAACCCCTATGCATAGGAAGTGGGTTAGACTTGAATGTGCTTTTCATGAGATTCATGATGCTCTTTTGCATGTTCCAATTATTATTCCTATACGAGCATCATTGAAATCATCATGCCTAGCTAAAAGGCATTAGAGAAAAGTGCTTGTTGGGAGACAACCCAACACTTTTACATTATGTTTTTATGTGTTCACATGATTAAGCTACTGTATTAATCATGTTTTGTGTCTTTATTTCAATAAAGTGCCAACTAAAGCCTTTGGGATAGTGTGGATACTTGCTTGTTTGATTCTGTGCAAAAATAGAAAGTTCATCCAGTATATGAATTATCTTATTTTAGTGGAGAGTCGAAAAATTCTGAAATTTTTCCACAAAGTTTTGACTCAAATTCCTTGAGTTTTCCTATTTTTCAGAATTTTTAGAGTCAGGTAAGTATGGTGATCATTCAGATCTTTACAGGTTGTTCTGTTTTTGACAGTTTCTGTTTTGCATGCATAGTTTGCTTGTTTCAACTGTTCCTATAGCTTATATTGAGTAATATAAATTGTGTTAATGATGGAATACAATAGGTGTCATGTGGGAATAATTATGAATCTTGTCTTGACAGTACCTAAGTGAATGATTTATCTTTACTACACTAACCCTTCTCACGAAGTTCCGTTAAGTTTTGTGTGATTGAAGTTTTGAAGTTTTGGGTGAGATACTGATATGAGGAGAATAAGGAGTGACAATAACATAAGCTTGGGGATGCCCAAGGTAACCCCAAGGTAATATCCAAGGAAAACTCAAGCATCTAAGCTTGGGAATGCCCCGGAAGGCATCCCCTCTTTTGTCTTCAACACTATCGGTATATCTCACTTGGAGCTATATTTTTATTCGTCACATAATATGAGTTTTGCTTGGAGTGTCATTTTATTTTATTGTTCTCTGTTAGGTGTTATTTATAATCTTGTTTTTTAATAAAAAATTCCAAGAATTGCCTTAGGATGCTTGCATTGCATGTTTTGATATGTGTTGGGTAAAAATAGAAACTTCTGCTGTAGTGTTTGAATTTTCATAGAACGTGGAAAGTTTCTGAAAATTTTACACCATGTTGTCATATAAATTCCTTAGCATGTCATAATTTTTAGAATTTTTTGAGTTACATAAGTACATTGTTTTCATAAATTGCTACAGACTGTTTTGTTTAGACAGATTGTTGTCATAGTTTTGTTATCTACTTGTCCTATAGTTTCCATAGCCTATGTTGGTAGATATAAATTATGGAAATGATAGTATACGTTACCTAATGTTTGAAAATTATTGTGCAACTTGTCTTGGCAGTACATAAATAGTTGATTTATTATTATGTGTACTAACCTATCTCACGAGTTCTTTTCGAGTTTTGTGTGGATGAAGTTTTTGAGAATAGGTGAAACCGGGATATGAGAGGATTGAACAAGATACAAAAGCTCAATCTTGGGTATGCCCGAGGCACCCCAAGTAAATATTTCAAGAACTCTCAAGCATCTAAGATTGGGGATGCTATGCATCCCACCTCTCTTCGTCAACTATCGGTTAGCCTATGTTGAGCCTAAATTTTTATTCGTTCACATGATGTGTGCTATTCTTGGAGTGCTATTTTTATTTTGCTTGCTGTTCAAATAAAATACTCAGATCTGAAAATCTTTATTGATAGAAAGAGAGAAAGTCCTCACGTACCTACTTAATTGTTTGACTACTCATTGATCTTCACTTATATGTTTTGGAGTAGTTTTGTCATTTACTCTCGTGCTTCACTTATATCCTATGAGTAAATGGTTGAATGAATTGAATATCATAAATCTGAATTATATATGTTTAATATGCTTATCCCATGTGGAGTTTCACATATAATAAGTATAGGTGGTAAAATTTATTGAAAGTTAGCAAACAGCGCATTGGTCAGTTGAACCATTCTTGAAAAAATATTGAAGGAAGAGAGATTTCACATATAAATATACTATCTTGGACATCTTCTATGATTGTGATTACCCATTAATTATTTTCAAACTTGAGAAAATTAGTTGAAGTTGGACAAGGAAGACAACGTAATGAGTTATGGTTGCGTATATTTGCATAGAAGTTATATTGTTATGGATCCTCCAACATGTGGTGCTTCCTTCCACCTCATACTAGCCAAAACTTCCGCACCAAGTAGAAATACTACTTGTGCATCCAAACACCCTTAAACCCAAAGTTGTTCCATATGAGTCCACCATACCTACCTATATGCGGTATTTACCTGCCGTTCCAAGTAAATTTGCATGTGCCAAACTCTAAACCTTCAAATAATATTCTGTTTTGTATGCTCGAATTGCTCATATAGAAACTAGGGGCTGCTAGTATCTTCCATGCTAGGTTGGTTATTCTCACGATATGTGTTGATTCACTATCATTCACGAGAAAGTGGCTGGTAATAGGGATTCCTAGTCCCGAAATCAAAGAAAAAAATGCAAATAATTAAACAAAACTCCCCCAGGAATGTTGTTGGTATGGACGGTACCCGTGGATTCAGCTCGCCGTGGAGTGTGATTGATTGGTGGAGGGGGGTAAAAACTTTACCATTTTGTTTTGGAACCGCCTATAATGTATCTAGCATGGAAGATACCGAGATCTCTCGGTTCTTATGATGACAATGAAGGCATACCGCCCAAAATTATTATTCATCTTTGTTTTAAAAGCTCGAGCTCTGGCACCTATGCAAATCAATGCTTCCCTCTGTGAAGGGCCTATCTATTACTTTCTAGTAGTTACCTTTATGCAAGAGTCATGGTGATCTTCACCACTTCCTATATTTTGCCTTTTTCTCTTGGCAAGCATCATGTGTTGGGGAAAGATTCAAACATATATGGCCGTTCAAATATATTTGATCATGAATTATTATTGTTGACAATTATCTATATGATAAATAAGTTGGGAGGCGAAACTTTAAACCCCTATCGTTCTTTGTGTTTGACGGATGCCATTTTCTCTAAAAATATGCTTTGAGTGCTAGCAATCATAGAAGACTATATGATAGTTGAGTATGTGGAATTTGCTAAATCAAAGCTCTTACATAGACCCTTCCTGAAAATAAGATGAATAGCAATTGTTTTGTGACTGAAAGCATAGTTTGTTAGTATATACGTTAACATGTGGATAGCTTGTTATTTCATCATGAGAAGGTTTATGAGATGAGCTATTGTTTATGATATATAATGATGCTAGAAAAAGTGTTTGGAACTATCATTGATCAAATTTATGCACTATGCTAGCATTCACACTTCATAAATTATTTCTTTTATCATTTACCTACTCGAGGACGAGCAGGAATTAAGCTTGGGGATGCTGATACGTCTCCAACGTATCTATAATTTATGAAGTATTCATGCCATGTTTACAATAATTCTATATGATTTTGATATGATTTTATTAGAATTAACCCAAACTGATGTTGTTTTCAGCAGAACTACCATGGTGTCATTTTTTGTGCACAAATAAAAGTTCTCGAAATGGGCTAAAATTTTAGTATGATTTTTTCTGGACCAAAAGAGACCCCCGAAGCATTGGAGTTGGGCGAGAAGAGCCATGAGGAGGTCACAAGTCTGCCAGGCGCGACCATCCCCTGGTCGTGCCTAGCAGGCTTGTCACCGCCTCGTGGCACCTCTTGATGTGAGATCGATGCCAAAAATTCCTATAAATATAGAAACCTGCGAAAAGAAATCTAGATCGGGAGTTCCTCCGCCGCAAGCCTCCAAAGCCACGAAAAACCAATCGGGAGCCTATTTCGGCACCCTGCCGGAGGGAGAAACCATCACCGGAGGCCATCTTCATCATCCTGACGCTCTCCATGACAAGGAGGGAGTAGTTCACCCTCGGGGCTGAGGGTATGTACCAGTAGCTATGTGTTTGATCTCTCTCTCTCTCGTGTTCTTGAGATGGCACGATCTTGATGTACCGTGAGCTTTATTGATATAGATGAATCATGTGGAGTTTTCCCCACTCTATCTTGTTGTGATGAATTGAGTTTTCCCTTTGATGTTTTCTTATCAGATTGAGTCTTTAAGGATTTGAGAACAGTTGACGTATGTCTTGCGATGGGATATCCATGGTGACAATGGGATGTTCTATTGATCCACTTGATGTATGTTTTGGTGATCAACTTGTGGGTTCCGTGACCTTAGGAATCTATGCATAGGGGTTGGCACATGTTTTTGTCTTGACTTTCCGGTAGAAACTTTGGGGCACTCTTTGAAGTTCTTTGTGTTGGATTGAACATGATGAATCTAAAATTATGTGATGTGTATCATATAATCAAGCCCATGGGTACTTGTGGTGACATTGGAGTATCTAGGTGACATTAGGGTTTTGGTTGATGTGTGTCTTAAGGTGTTATTTTAGTACGAACTCTAGGGCTGTTTGTGACACTTATAGGGATAACTCATAAGATTGATCAGAAAAGATAACTTTGAGGTGGTTTCGTACCCTACAATAATTTTTTTATTAGTTCTCCTCTATTTGTGACTTTGGAGTGAACTCTTTGTCGCACGAGAGTTATTTACATATGATTCAACTATGCCAATAATGTTGAGAGAAATTGCACTACTAAAAGTATGGACCCTAGGCCTTGTTTCCAAGCATCTACACAACGTTTTGCTTGCTGTTTACTATTTGTTACCTTGCTGTTTTATATTTTTAGATCATAAAAACCTATATCTACCATCCATATTGCACTTGTATCACCATCTCTTCGCCGAACTAGTGCACCTATACAATTTGCCATTGTATTGGGTGTGTTGGGGACACAAGAGACTCTTTTGTTATTTGGTTGCAAGGTTGTTTGAGAGAGACCATCTTCATCCTACACCTCCCACGGATTGATAAACCTTAGGTCATCCACTTGAGGGAAAATTGCCACTATCCTACAAAACTCTGCGCTTGGAGGCCCAACACGAGTCTACAAGAAGAAGGTTGTGTAGTAGACATCAGACGTCGATTCAACAAACTCGGTTAGGGTGATTTTGTGAATTTGCGTAACAGAAAGTTGGCAACCCAAACTCGGTGGCATCGAATCAGAATCGATTGCATCGAAGGGTTAGGGTTTGGCTAAGTCCGTTTGAGGCTGAGAATCAGTGGCACCGAGTGGGGAGTGTTGGTTGCACCAATTTTGGATATTTGGATTTTGACAGACTTTTGTGGAAGAGCTTGTGGGTGTATGTGGTGACTATTACTTGTGCACATACGAGCATTTTGTTCACCAACAGTACCTTACCCCCTTTTGATAGTATTGGCTTCCTATGGACTCAAAGTGATCTCGCACAAAGTAAAATGTAGAGTCCTCTTTATTAAAGCTTTGCCAATCTATTTCCTTGCATCTTGGGGTATTCCACAATCCTTTTGCCAGCCCATCATTGAACTTTTCCTGAAACATGCTTAGTGGAAACATTAGTTTAATGACATATATGTTGTTATTAATTACCAAAACCATGAAGGGAGCAAACATGCTTTCAATCATGAACCGACAAAAGATAAAAACTAAAATGAGCCACCGGGAATAAATGAGATAACAATGAAGAGACATATATTGAAAGGAATTTGAGAACGAAAGATGAAAGCTAAGAATGATGAAATCTTCTGAAATGATGGCCTTGGAATACCAAATGCCAAAGTTTGGTGTATGTATCAAGTATCTCACAATGCGTTTCACAGCCTTAAGATGACATTCTTTAGGTGCAGCGTGATATTGGGCACACATGCACACACTAAGCATAATATCAGGACGAGAGGCACATAGATATAGAAATGAACCAATCATTGATTGATAAACCTTTTGATCAGCCGGTCACCCTCCTTAGTGAGATCATCATGTCCCCTAGTGGGCATGGGAGTTTTCATACCTTTGCACTCTCGCATTATAAACTTCTTGATCAAGTCTTTGGCGTACTTGGTTAGTTTGCTTGATTTGTAGACCAAGGAAGAATTTTAGCTCACACATCATAGACATCTCATACTTCTCTGACATCAACCTTTGAAATTTCTCACTAAATTGTGGGTTAGTAGATCCAATATAATATCATCCACATAAATTTTGCACACAAATAATTCACCATTAACTCTCTTTGTGAATACGGTTGCATCAATTTTACCAATTTGAAAACCTTTTTCAATAAGAAACTTTGTTAGGCATTTATACCAAGCACGAGGAGCTTGTTTAAGTCCGTATAAAGCTTTGCGAAGTTTGTAAACGTGGTTAGGTTTATTAGGATTGACAAATCTGGGAGGTTGTTTAACACAGACTTCCTCCTCTATCTCTCCATTTAAAAAGGCACTTTTAATATCCATTTGGTAAAGAGTGATGTCAAGGTGATTGGCATAAGCAAGAAGAATTTGAATAGCTTCGATTCTTGCAACGGGAGCATAGGTGTCACCGTAGTCCATACCTTCGACTTGAGTATATACTTGGGCTACGAGACGAGCCTTGTTGCGTACAACTTTACCGTCTTCATCTTGCTTGTTCCGAAATACCCATTTCGGGCCAATGATGTTTTGGTCGTCCTTGGGCTTTTCCACGAGTGTCCACACTTCGTTCCTCTCAAAGTTGTGAAGCTCTTCATGCATAGAGTTCACCCAATCTGCGTCCTCAAGAGCTTGTTCAACCTTCAAGGGTTCAATGCTAGAGATGAAAGAATAATGCTCACAAAAGTTAGCTAAGAGAGTTTTAGAGCGAGTGATCCTCCCTGTTTATATGTCACCAAAGATTTGGCTTAGGGGATGGTTCTTGGTCACTTGTGCTCGAACTCAGGGTAGCTTTGGCGTGTTGGATGGTGGAGTTTCTTCTTCATAATTGTTGTTGAAGTGGTCATCTCCTTGAGGTTGTGGTGAAGGAGGATGTGGTGGATCTTCATGATGTACTTCCTCCTCCTCTTCATCTTGTTGTGTACCACATGTGGATGCTTTCATGTCGTTTTGTCGGTAGCCTTGATCCGAAGTAGGAGCTTACACTTGGGCTGATGAAGTACTTTCCTTCACCTCCATGGGACAAATCTTGCCGATAGGCAAATCTTGGATAGCTTCCGAAGGATATTTATCACCTACATCCTTTGGCAATTGTTAGACTTGCGAACCATTAGATTCATCAAACTTCACATCTACCGCCTCTTCAACTTTTTGAGTGAAGTTGTTGTAGACATGGTAGGTGTTAGAGTTCGACCCGTAACCGAGTAGGAAACCTTCATGAGATTTGGGAGCAAATTTAGCACGACGATGCTTATTCAGAATGTAGCACTTAGAGCCAAATACTCGAAAGTATCCAACTTGGTGTTTGCTACCGGTGAGAAGCTCGTATGCCGTTTTACTAAGAAGCGTGTGCAAGTAGAGTCGGTTTGTGGCATGGCATGTTGTTTCCACGGCTTCTACCCAAAAGTGTCTTGGCATCTTGTATTCGTCAAGCATCGTTCTTGCCATCTCAACGAGGGTTTGGTTCTTTCTCTCAACAAATCTATTTTGTTGAGGCGTGTACATAGCTGGGAACTCATGTGAAATACCGTCTTCGTCAAGAAAGGTATCCACATGGGTGTTCTTGAACTCCGATCCGTTATCGCTTCAAAACTTCTTGATCTTCACTTCAAATTGATTTTGCGCTTTACGTGCAAAGTTATTGAAGATCTTTTGTACATATGACTTATCATCAAGAAAGAAAACCCACGTAAATCTGGAAAAATCATCAACTATAACTAGACCATAAGAATTTCAACCGAGACTCTTGTAAGCATTGGGACTAAAAAGATCCATATGAAGTAACTCGAGTGGTCTCCTAGTGATCATGATGCTCTTGACCGGATGACTTCCACCTACTTTCTTTCCTGCTTAACAAGCGCTACAAAGCCTATCTTTGTCTAAGATAACATCTTTAACACCAAGAATGTGACCGCCCTTGATAAGCTTATTTAGATTGCGCATGCCTACATGTCCTAGCCTTCTATGCCATAGCCAACCTTTAGATGATTTTGCAATGAGACAAGTACGAGGTTGAGCCTTTTTAGTAAAATTGACAATGTATAGATAACCTATACCAATACCGGTAAAGACAGTTTTATGATTATCATGACGAAACACTTGGCAATCTACTTTAGGAAATAGCACATTGAAATCGAAGTCCGTTATTGTAGATACAGAAAGAAGATTGTAGCCAAGGGATTCAACAAGCATCACATTTTGAATAGAGATATCATGAGATATGGCCACCTTACCAAGGCCAAGTACCTTACCCTTAGAGTTGTCTCCAAAGGTCACGTACCTCCGAGGACCTTGATTAGGCATGATCTCTTGGAACATGTCTTTTTGTCCAGTCATGTGATCGGTACATCCACTATCAAGAATCCACTTCCACCAGACATGTAATCCTTGAAGTTTTCCATGAGACTTAGTTTCTTCATGATCTTTTCATGCTCGATGGCGAACAACTCATCTTCATCATAGTAGACATGTTCTTCATTGTCATCATTGGTTAGAATCTCCTCGTCATAGAAACCAAGAGATTTGTTAGAATTGTAACCATGACAATGTTCAAGTTTATGAATTTGAATGGCTTCAACAATAATGTTGTTGATAGTTATGACATCTCCTTTAGCACACATAAGATCACGGAGCTCAAATAGGCATTTATCAAAGTTTGGATCACTAGGCTTCATTTTGTGAAAAGCAATAGTTTTATGAGGAATTTCATCAAGATTACTTAATGAAATATTTGGATGTCATTTCTCCAAATCATTCCACAAATTATAAGCACATGCAAAGTTCTTCAACTGAGAAAACACAAATCCTGGTAAACGTCTAACAATGAGATTGACAGTTCTAAGGTTACCAATCATGTCAATTTCCTCTTCGTGTGTGGGATGTAATTCATCGATGGGGAACACATAAGGATTTTCAATATGTTTTCTCAAATGGAATTTGTCAAATAGATCAATCATAGCATTCTTCCATTGACTATAGTACTCTCCATCAAGAATGGGCACTCTACAACTCAAACTTTCCACACTAGACACATCCGTCTTCGTCCATGGTGATGAAACCGAAGCAATGGAGACCAAAGCTTTGATACCTATTGTTGGATCACTAGAAGAGTATGTATAGAGGGGGGTGAATAGACTACTAACACGAATTAAAATCTACACAATATCCAAAGTTAAGTGTTGGTAGATTTTAGCAATTATAGCAAGTCTAGAACACCCTAGACATGAAAGTCGTCAAGTATAGCACGGAAAGTAAAGACATCGCACATGGAAGTAAGGAGTTGAGATAGGGAAATCAAACGCATGAAGGACACGGAGATTTATCCCGTGGTTCCGATAGGTGTTGCTATCGTTTGTCCACGTTTATGGAGTCTTCAACCCATGAGTCCACGGAGGGCTCCACCCATAAGGGTCCAAGAAGTAGCAACCTTGACTATTACATGATGGCCTACTTCCACGAAGGACTAGCCTAACTTGGGTAGATCTTCACGAAGTAGGTGTTCTCCTTGCCCTTACAAACTTCTTGGTTCACTCCACAACATGAAGTAGGAGGCTCCCAAGCGACACCTAACAAATCTAGGAGGAACCACCCTCCAAAAGGTAATAGGCTCGACAATGTTGATGAACTCCTTACTCTTGTGCTTCAAGATGATAGACTCCTCAACACTCAATCACTCTCTCACAAATTTGGCTTTGGTGGAAGAGATTGATTGGGTGGAAAGCAACTTGGGGAGGCTAGAGATCAAGATTCATATGGTAGGAATGGAATGGCATGATCACAACACATGAGCAGGTGGCTCTCTCTCAGAAAATTAGTTGGGATGAGTGGGGATATGTTCTGAGTGCTTCTCTTGCGAGTGAGTGGTGGTGGAGGGGTATATATAGGCACTTCCAAAAATCCAACCGTTACACCTAAAGTGACCAACGCGGTGACACCGATGTGTGAATCTCGGTGGTACCAAAGTGACCAAAAGGTGAGAACTTTTGGATCTCGATGAGACCGATATATAATTCTCGGTGGTACCGATTAGGTGACTAACGTCAGATTGTGCAACTTAGTGACGCCGATACAAACTCGATGGTACCGATTTTGTGAATCGAGGTAACAGAAAGTGGAATCGGTGGCATCGAAGTGGAATCGGTTGCACCGATGTGCTAGGGTTTGGCATGGGTCTGTCTGAGTTTGGGAATCGGTGGCACCGAGTGGAAATTGTTGGTTGCACCAATTTTGGTTATTTGGCTTTGGACAGACTTTTGTGGAAGAGCTTGTGGGTGTTTTTGTTGACTATCACTTGTGCACATGGAGCATCTTGTTCACCAACAGTACCTTAACCCTTTTTAATAGTATTGGCTTTCCTATGGACTCAAAGTGATTTCTCATAAAGTAAAATGTAGAGTCCTCTTTGCTTGAAGCTTTACCAATGCTATTCCTTGTCCTCCTTCTTCTTGCGGATACTCTCCACACTCCTTTTTGCCAACCCTATCATTGAAATTTTCCTGAAATATGCTAGGTAAAAGTGTTAGTCCAAGAGACAATGTATGTTGTCATGAATTATCAAAACCACCAAGGGAGCACATTGTGCTTTCAATATAGCAGAACACAAACAACTCGGCATAACACGATGTGTGCGATATACAACAAACATGTGAGTAAGGAGAATCATGTGCGAACACCAGAAATAACACAGACGATTCATATTGACAAGTTGTGTGTGTTGTGGGCAGACGGTTGCTGCCAAATAATTGTCAGTGATGGATGCAATCATTACAGACGCTATGTTGGGAAGTGTCATTTGCCTGTATTAATATCACAGATTTTTTATTATTTTGACGCATGTGCCTCCGCATCAGTCCGCCCTCCTCTCTTGCGTCTTGTCACCGCATTGCAGCCCGAGTATCCCAGTGCACGCTTCAGCACCGCTTTTGGCCATGTGCCCGCTTAGAACCGCACAGGTTCCCACACACAAAACCGTGTTGTGGCTCTAGCTTACCACCATGCTCGGTGAAACCCCAATGTTTTGTCGGACTGCTATATAAAACCTCGCGGACGGTGACTCCACATTGCCTTCATCCCCTCCCCGTAGCTTGTATAGTTTGCTTCTCCCCCAATCGCCAATGGCACCGGCCGTTTTTCGTCGCCCAGCCACTCCACCAGAGGTGTGGGGACCCCGACTCATAAGTCGTGATCACTGAATGCACTGTTGGTGAACGTCGCATGGGAAACAAAAAAATTCCTGTGCTCACGCAAGACCTATCCATGGTGATGAGAATTTACGAGAGGGAGAGTGGATCTACATACCCTTGTAGATCGCTAAGCGGGAAGCGTTAAGAAATGCGGTTGGTGTAGTTGAACGTCTTCGCGATCCAAATCGCTGAGCGTCCCGTGATCCAATCACGATCCGTCTAGATCAAGCACCGAACGGACGGCACCTCCGCGTTCAGCACACGTACAGCTTGATGACGATCTCCGCCTTCTTGATCCAGCAAGAGGGAGCGGAGAGGTATACGAGTTCTCCGGCACCGTGACAGCGCCGCGACGATGGTGGTGGAGCAATTCCGGCAGGGCTACGCCTAAGCACTGCAGAAAACCGATCTAGAGGAGAAACTATGCACTAGAGGAATGGGTAGCACGTGGCTGAAAATCTAGTGCAAAAACCCTAAAACCTCTAGTATATATAAGAGGAAGAGAGGAGGAGGCTTGTCCCAAGGGACAATCCATCTAGGCTTTGGCCGAACCAAGAGGAGAGGAGGATTCCTCCTCCAATCCTAGTAGGATTAGGACTCCTCCTTATTTTGGCCTTTTTGCCTTTTTCCACCTTTTTCTCTCTGGGATTTTCTTCCCAGCCGCATGGGCCTTGTGTGGGACTTCCACCAGCCCACTAAGGGTTGGTATTCACTCTCCCACAGCCCATGTAGCCTCTTGGGTCGAAATACCCCTCCCGATGGTCCCCCGGTACACTCCCGGCACTCCCGGTACACTACCGATGAGCCCGAAATTTTTCTGGCGACCAAAATAGGACTTCCTATATATTAATCTTTACCTCCAGACCATTCCGGAGCTCCTCGTGACGTCCTGAATCTCATCCAGGACTCCAAACAACCTTCGGTCACCAACATGCATAACTCTATACTACCGAAACGTCACCAAACCTTAAGTGTGCAGACCCTGCGGGTTCGAGAACTATGTAGACATGACCGAGACACCTCTACGGTCAATAACCAATAGCGGGACCTGGATGCCCATATTGGTTCCTACATATTCTATAAAGATATTTATTGGTCGAACCTCTGTGTCAAGGATTCAGTTAATCCCGTATGATGTTCCCTTTGTACTTCGGTATGTTACTTGCCCAAGATTCGATCGTCGATATCTCCATACCTAGTTCAACCTCGTTACCAACAAGTATCTTTACTCGTTTCGTAATACAAGATCCCATGACTAACACTTAGTCACATTGCTTGGAAGGCTTATTGTGATGTTGTATTACCGAGTGGGCCCTGAGATACCTCTCCGTCACACGGAGTAACAAATCCCAGTCTTGATCCATGCCAACCCAACAGACACCCTCGGAGATACCTGTAGAGCACCTTTATAGTCACCCAATTACGTTGCAGCGTTTGATACACACAAGGCACTCCTCTGGTGTCCGTGAGTTGCATGATCTCATGGTCATAGGAATATATACTTGACATGCAGAAAACAGTAGCAATAAACTGACACAATCATATGCTACGTTTGTAGTTTGGGTCTTGTCCATCACATCATTCTCCTAATGATGTGATCCCATTATCAAATGACATCACATGTCAATGTCTAGTAAACCTTGACCATCTTTGACCAACGAGCTAGTTCACTAGAGGCATACTAGGGACAAAGTGTTGTCTATTTACCCACACATGTAATGTGTTTCCAATCAATATAATTATAGCATGGATAATAAAAGATTATCATGAACAAGGAAATATAATAATTAACACTTTATTTATTGCCTCTAGGGCATATTTCCAACAGTCTCCCACTTGCACTAGAGTCAATAATCTAGTTCACATCACTATGTCGTTTACATTGTAATGAATCGAACACCCATGCAGTTCTGGTGTTGATCATGTTTAGCCCTTGGAAGAGGTTTAGTAAACGGGTCTGCAACATTCAAATCCGTGTGCACTTTACAAATATTTATGTCCTTTTCCTTGATGTAATCGCGGATGGAGTTGAAGAATCGCTTTATGTGTCTGGTCCTCTTGTGAAACCTTGGTTCCTTGGCCAGAGCAATGGCACCAGTGCTGTCACAGAACAGGTTCATTGGATTCAGTGCACTGGGCACTACTCCAAGATCTGTCATGAACTGCTTCATTCAGACACCTTCCTTTGCTGCCTCCGAGGCTGCGATGTACTCCGCTTCGCATGTAGAATCGGCTACCACGCTTTGCTTGTAACTGCACCAACTTACCGCTCCCCCGTTGGGAATAAATATGTATCCGGTTTGTGACTTAGAGTCATCCGGATTAGTGTCAAAGCTTGCATCGATGTAACCCTTTACGATGAGCTCTTCATCACCTCCATAAACGAGAAACATTTCCTTAGTCATTTTCACGTACTTAAGGATATTCTTGACTACCGCCCAGTGCTCCATTCCAGGATCACTTTGAAACCTTCCGTCCATAATTATGGCAAGGCTGACATCGGGTCTTGTGCACAGCATTGCATACATGATAGAGCCTATGGCTAAAGCATAGGGGATGACACTCATCTTTTCTCTATCTTGTGCAGTCATTGGGCATTGAGTCTTACTCAGCTTCACACCTTGTAACACAGGCAAGAACCCCTTCTTGGACTAATCCATTTTGAACTTTTCTAACCTTTATCAAGGTATGTGTTCTGTGAAAGTGCTATTAAGTGTCTCGATCTATCTCTATAGATCTTAATGCCTAATATGAAAGCAGCTTCTCCTAGGTCCTTCATTGAAAAACTCTTGTTCAAATATTCCTTCATGCTTTCTAGTATTTCTATATTGTTTCCAATCAGCAATATGTCATCCAAATATAATATTAGAAACGCTACAGAGCTCCCACTCACTTTCTTGTAAATACAAGCTTCTCCATAAACTTGTATAAACCCAAACGCTTTGATCACCTCATCAAAGCGCTTATTCCAACTCCGAGATGCTTGCACCAGCCCATAAATCGATCGCTGGAGTTTGCAAACTTTGTCAGCATTCTCTGGATTGACAAAACCTTCTGGTTGCATCATATACAACTCTTCCTCAAGGAAACCGTTAAGGAACGTTGTTTTGACATCCATCTGCCAAATTTCATAGTCGAAATAAGCAGCTATTGCCAACATGATTCTGACAGACTTAAGCATTGCTACGGGTGAGAATGTCTCATCGTAGTCAACTCCTTGAACTTGTGAAAAACCCTTTGTCACAAGTCGAGCTTTATAGATAGTGACATTACTGTCCGCGTCCGTCTTCTTCTTAAAGATCCATTAGTTCTGAATGGCCTTTAGCCCTTCAGGTAATACTTCCAAAGTCCATACTTTGTTTTCATACAAGGACTCCATCTTGGATTTCATGGCCTCTAACCATTTCTCGGAATCCGGGCCCATCACCGCTCCTCCATAGCTCGTAGGTTCATTGTTGTCCAACAACATGATCTCCAAGACAGGGTTGCCATACCACTCAGGAGCAGTAAGCGCCCTTGTCGACCTACGAGGTTCAATAGTAACTTGATCTGAAGCTTCATGATCATCATCATTAACTTCCTCTTCAACTGTCGTAGGCTCCACAGAAACATATTTCTGCGCTGCGCTACTCTCTAGTTGAAGTAAATGTTCTTTAACCTCATCAAGCTCTATTTTCCTCCCACTCAATTCTTTCGAGAGAAACTCTTTCTAAAGAAATGTTCCGTTCTTAGCGACAAACACTTTGCCTTCGGATCTGAGATAGAAGATATACCCGACTGTCTCTTTCGGGTATCCTATGAAGACACATTTCTGTGATTTGGGTTCCAACTTTTCAGGCTGAAGCTTTTTGACATAAGCATCACATCCCCAAACTTTAAGAAATGACAACTTTGGCCTCTTGCCAAACCATAGTTCACACGGTGTCGTCTGAACGGATTTCGATGGTGCCCTATTTAAAGTGAATGCAGTTGTCTCTAATGCATAACCCCAAAACGATGGTGGCAAATCAGCTAGAGACATCATAGAACCCACCATATCTAATAAGGTTCGATTACGATGTTCGGACACACCATTACGCTGTGGTGTTCCAGACGGTGTCAACTGTGAAACAATTTCACACTGTCTTAAGTGACTGCCAAACTCATAACTTAGATATTCACCTCCTCGATCAGATCACATGAATTTAATCTTCTTGTTATGATGATTCTCAACTTCACTCTAAAATTGCTTGAACTTTTCAAACGTTTCAGACTTGTGTTTCATTAAGTAAATATACCCATATCTACTTAAGTCATCAGTGAACGTGAGAAAATAACGATATCCACCACGCGCTGTAGCATTCATTGGACCGCACACATCAGTATGTATGATTTCCAATAAGTCATTTTCCCGTTCCATTGTTCCAGAGAACGGTGTTTTAGTCATCTTGCCCATGAGGCATGGTTCACATGTGTCAAGTGATTCAAAATCAAGTGACTCCAAAAGTCCATCAGCATGGAACTTCCTCATGCATTTTTACACCAATATGACCTAAACGGCAGTGCCACAAGAAAGTGGTACTATCATTATCAACTCTACATCTTTTGGCATCAATGTTATGAACATGTGTATCATCACTATCAAGATTCAATATGAATAAACCCATCACATTGTGTGCATGACCATAAAAGATATTAGGCATATAAATAGAACAACCTTTATTCTCTGATTTAAATGAGTAACCGTCTCGCAATAAACAAGATCCAGATATAATGTTCATGCTTAACGCAGGCACTAAATAACAATTATTCAGGTTCATCACTAATCCCGATGGTAATCGAAGAGAGAATGTGCCAACGGCGATCACATCAACCTTGGAACCATTTCCCACGCGCATCGTCACTTCATCCTTTGCCAGCCTTTGTCTATTCCGTAGTTCGTGTTCTGAGTTGCAAATATGAGCAACCGAACCGGTATCAAATACCCAGGCACTACAACGAGAGCTAGTAAGGTACACATCAATAACATGTATATCATATATACCTTGTTTGTCATTGGCCGCCTTCTTGTCAGCTAGGTACTTGGGGCAGTTTTGCTTCCAGTGACCAGTTCCCTTGCAATGAATGCACTCAGTTTCTGGCTTGGGTCCATGCTTGGGCTTCTTTACAAGAGTAGCAACTGCTTTGCCATCCTTCTTGGTTTTACCCTTCTTGCCCTTTCCCTTGCCATTATTCTTGAAACTAGAGGTTTTATTGACCATCAACACTTGATGTTCTTTCTGGATTTTAGACTCAGCGACTTTTAGCATCGCAAACAGCTCGGCGGCTGACTTGTTCATCCCATGCATGTTATAGTTCATCACAAAGCTCTTGTAACTAGGTGGCAATGATTGAAGAACTCTGTCAGTGATTGCCTCTGGCAGAAGGGCAATTCCAAACTCCGCTAGACGAGTCGAATACCCAAACATTCTGAGTATATGTTCACTAATAGACCCATTCTCCTCCATCTTGCAAGCATAGAACTTATCGGAGGTCTCATACCTCTCGATTCGGGCATTCTTCTGAAAGATAAACTTCAACTCCTGGAACATCTCATATGCTCCATGACGTTCAAAACGTCTTTGAAGTCTGAGTTCTAAGCCATACAACATTGCACATTGAACTATTGAGTAATCTCCAGAACGTGCTTCCCAAGCGTTCTTAATGTCTTCGGATGACATGTCTTCTAGTTGGTCACCAAGCGGTGCATCAAGGACATATGATTTCTGGGAAGCCGTGAGGATAATCCTCAGATTACGGGCCCAGTCAAAAAAGTTACTTCCATCATCATTAAACTTAGCTTTATCTAGGAACGCATTAAAATTCAGGGGAACTACTGTGCGAGCCATTGATCTACAACATAAATATGCAAAGGTTACTTAGACTATTGTTCAAGATAATGAGTTTAGTTGATCAAATTACTAAAGCTCCCACTCAAATTAACATCCCTCGGGTCATCTAAGTCTCACATGATCCAAATTCACCAACTCAAGTCCGATCATCACGTGAGTTGAGGTGGTTTCCATGATGAACATCATCATGTTGATCATATCTACTATATGACTCATGTTCGACCTTTCGGTCTCTTGTGTTCCGAGGCCATGTCTGTACATGCTAGGCTCGTCAAGTTTAACCTGAGTGTTCTGCATGTGCAACACTGGCTTGCACCCATTGTATGTGAACGTAGAGTCTATCACACCCGATCATCACGTGGTGTCTCGACACGACGAACTTTCACAATGGTGCACACTCGGGGAGAACACAATTCATCTTGAAATTTAAGTGAGGGATCACCTTATAATGCTACCGTCGTCCTAAGCAAAACAAGGTGCATAAAAGGATTAACATCACATGCAAATCATAAGTGACATGATATGGCCATGAACTTGTGCTTTTGATCTCCATCTTGAAAGCACCGGCATGATCTCCGTCGTCACCGGCACGACACCATGATCTCCATCATCTTGATCTCCATCAACGTGTCGCCATCGGGGTTATCGCGCCCATCATGCTTGTACTACTATTGCTATCGTTTAGCGATAAAGTAAAGCATTACATAGCACTTAATGATTGACACGCAGGTCATACAATAATTAAAGACAACCCTATGGCTCCTGCCGGTTGTCGTACTCATCGACATGCAAGTCGTGATATTCTATACAACACATGATCATCTCATACATCACATATATCACATCATGTAATTGGACATATCACATCACAACATACCCTGCAAAAACAAGTTAGACGTCCTTTAATTGTTGTTGCATGTTTTACGTGTCTGCTACGGGTATCTAGCAAGAACAATTCTCACCTACGCATAAACCACAACGGTGATACATAAGTTACTTTTCAACCTTCTCAAGGACCGCCTTTGTCGAATCCGATCCAACTAAAGTAGGAGAAACTGCCACCCGCCACCCATCTTTTGCAACAAGTTGTAGTTGAGGGAACTGGTCTCTCGTAAGCGTACAAGTAATGTTGGTCTGGGCCGCTTCATCCCACAATACCGCTGAACCAAAACACGACCAAGGGAGGAAGCAATCTAAGCATCAACGCCCACAAACTCTTTGTGTTCTACTCGAGATCTCATCTACACATAGACCTAGCTCATGATGCCACTGTTGGTGAACGTCGCATGGGAAACAAAAAATTTCCTACGCTCACGCAAGACCTATCCATGGTGATGAGCATCTACGAGAGGGAGAGTGGATCTACATACCCTTGTAGATCGCTAAGCAGGAAGCGTTAAGAAACGCGGTTGGTGTAGTCGAACGTCTTTGCGATCCAAATCGCCGAGCGTCTCGCGATCCAATCACGATCCGTCCCGATCAAGCACCGAACGGATGGCACCTCCGCGTTCAGCACACGTACATCTTGATGACGATCTTCGCCTTCTTGATCTAGCAAGAGGGAGAGGAGAGGCGGACGAGTTCTCCGGCAGCGTGACGGTGCCGTGACGATGGTGGTGGAGCAATTTCGGCAGGGCTTCGCCTAAGCACTATAGAAAACCGATCTAGAGGAGAAACTATGCACTAGAGGAACGGGTAGCATGTGGCTGAAAATCTAGTGCAAAAACCCTAAAACCTCTAGTATATATAAGAGGAAGAGAGGAGGAGGCTTGGCCCAAGGGCCAAGCCATCTAGGCTTCGGCCGAACCAAGAGGAGAGGAGGATTCCTCCTCCAATCATAGTAGGATTAGGACTCCTCCTTATTTTGGCATTTTTGCCCTTTTCCACCTTTTTCTCTTTGGGCTTTTCTTCCCAGCCGCATGGGCCTTGTGTGGGACTTCTACCAGCCCACTAACGGCTGGTATTCACTCTCCCACAGCCCATGTAGACTCTTGGGTCGAAATACCCCTCCCGATGGTCTCCCGGTACACTATCGATGAGCCCGAAACCTTTCTGGCGACCAAAATAGGACTTCCTATATATCAATCTTTACCTCCAGACCATTCCGGAGCTCTTCATGTCGTCCGGGATCTCATCCGGGACTTGGAACAACCTTCGGTCACCACCATGCATAACTCTATACTACCGAAACGTCACCAAACCTTAAGTGTGCAGACCCTACGGGTTGGAGAACTGTGTAGACATGACCGAGACACACTTACGGTGAATAACCAATAGCGGGACCTAGATGCCATATTGGTTACTACATATTCTACGAAGATCTTTATCAGTCGAACCTCTATGTCAAGGATTCAGTTAACCCCGTATGATGTTCCCTTTGTTCTTCGGTATGTTACTTGCCCGAGATTCGATCGTCGGTATCTCCATGCCTAGTTCAACCTCGTTACCGGCAAGTCTCTTTACTCGTTTCGTAATACAAGATCCCGTGGATAACACTTAGTCACATTGCTTGCAAGGCTTATTGTCATGTTGTATTACCGAGTGGGCCCTGAGATACCTCTCCGTCACACGGAGTAACAAATCCCAGTCTTGATCCATGCCAACCCAACAGACACCCTCGGAGATACCTGTAGAGCACCTTTATAGTCACCCAGTTACGTTGCGACGTTTGATACACACAAGGTACTCCTCCGGTGTCAGTGAGTTACATGATCTCATGGTCATAGGAACATATACTTGACATGCAGAAAATAGTAGCAATAAACTGACACGATCATATGCTAAGTTTGTAGTTTGGGTCTTGTCCATCACATCATTCTCCTAATGATGTGATCCTGTTACCAAATGACATCTCATGTCCATGACTAGGAAATCATAGCCATCTTTGATCAATGAGCTAGTCTATTAGAGGCATACTAGGGACATGGTGTTGTCTATGTATCCACACATGTATTTGAGTTTCCGATCAACACAATTATAGCATGGATAATAAACGATTATCATGAACAAGGAAATATGATAATAACCAATTTATTATTGCCTCTAGGGCATATTTCCAACATTATCGACAATCATAAAGAGAGAGAGAGAGGGAGGGAGCCATCTAACTAGCGCTATGGACCCATAGGTCACATGGGGAACTACTCACAGATGCACACATCATCATGGAGGCAGCAAGGTTGATGAAGATGGCCTCCCTGATGGACCCCCTGATAGCACTTCGAAAAAGGAGTCTAGTTGGGACCAGACAGGAACAAAGCCTTGCGGAGGCGATAACATTGTTTCGGGTTTCACTTTGGGGGTTTCCGAGTATACAAGAATATATAGCGTTGGAACTAGGTCAAGGAGGTACCTAGATGGCCCACAAGATCATACGACGTGCCCCTGGGCTTGTGGCTCCCCCGTGTGCATTCTACCTCCCCCGAAGCTTCTAGGGTTTCTTCTGGCCCATAAAAAATAATCGTAAAATTTCATCGTGTTTGGACTTTGTTTGATATGGTTTTTCTACAAAACAAAGAAGTATGCAAAAAATGACATTTACACTAAGTTAATTGATTAGTCTACAAAACAATATTAAATGGCATACAAAGTATACAAGACTGATAAAATAGATAATACTAACGCCCACACGTGTGGCACGAAGCAACATGGCCCAAACGCCTTCATTACCATCCATTTTGCCACGTCAAAACATATGACGTCAGCGGTAATTTTTTTAGTTTTCGGCTTAAAAATGTTTCATCTCCTAATTAAAAATGCAATTAAAAATCCGTTTTCACTATTAAATCCGTCTGGACGAGATCTTGAAAACTAGATCCCATGTTGATATGTTTCGATGAAAAAACAATTAGCCAAAAGTTGCCATGATGTTTACACTGTAGTTGCCATAGTGTTTACACTAAAGTTGCCATGACATGTTCTATCTATTTTTTTCTTCTAGATTTAAAGCTATCGTTATATTTTCAACTACTTTTGACGGCAATTTTTATTAATTGACCATGGCAATTTTTAGTAAAAGTAATTCATCATGGCAATTTTAGTTTATGGTTCATGGCAAGTCTAGTTTCTTAATTCCCTGTTTTATAATATGTGAAAATTTACATTTAAAGGTAGAAGGAAAATAGTTGAAACATATCATGTCAACTTCAGTGTAAACACCATGGCAATTCATATCCAATAGACATGGCAACTTTTAACCCAATTTTTTCATCAAAACATATCAACATGTGATCTAGTTTTTAAGATCTCGTGGCTATGGATTTAATGGTGACAACGGATCTTCAATCGGATTTCTTTCATTTAAGAGATAAAACATTTTAAAAACTGGAAATCCAAAAATATTTCCACATGCATGCATGCGGTGACATGAACACAATTTGTGTGTTATAGGCATGTGGTCGGATGTTGCTCCCACCACACGCATGGGCGTTATCGCGACCCAAAATTGGAGACGTATCGGCATCTCTAAACTTAATTCATGCTCGTCCTCGAGTAGGTAAATGATAAAAAACAACTTTTTTTTGATGTGAAACACTACCTAACGTGTGTACTCAGGTAAATCTTTTCGTATGAATGTTGAGAAGCAATGGCTTAATAGATATCAAAATGATTCATTCAAGTGTGTTTAGGTAGAAACTAACATTAAAATATATCATATTTTAAATCAATAAATAACGTTTCTTCTTTGTTTATTTACAAACAAGTTTTTTTTTGTAGCGAGGTCATTATTCATGATTTATTTGTAGTGATACCCCTGAACCATGTCAACCAAAATATAAGAAAAGCTAAAGAAATTTTGGATTGCCATATGATTTTATATTTAGCACGGGTACACCATGTTTTTATATGACAACAAAAGCTTAGATGAACAAACTATATTTATATTATTGTTTTATAGTCTTGATATTAACTTGATAGTAAGGCTAAAATTTAGAATGTATACAAGATGAAGAAGGATTTTTAGGGTTTCTATTTGACTAGCGAAACATCTGTTGTATGCTATAGAAACTAGTATAATGCCCGTGCGTTGCCACGGGCTATGAATATATTTTTATCAGTTGCAAACATGATCACACTGCATGTTAAAATTTGCATGCATAGAAATTATAGCATGTAACAGTGAGAAGTAATTGAAACCAACTTTAGTGATCCAACTAATTATTTCTTACAAACTAAGATCTATTTTTATACCTTAACGTCCTAGATCTAGGAAGCATTATAATGGAGTGTGAGATAAAAAATGAGCCAACACATCCGAAAATGCAATTCGGCTCTCGGGTCCAAATGAATCTGGAATCTTGACCAACCAGATTCGTCGCGATGCGCGCACAACCTTGTATCCATTTCGTATTCGATGGACAGAAATCCACTTGCGACCCCACCCAACACATTTAATATATGACGCTGACAAACGGGGGGATCAATTCTATCACACCTGCACAAACAACCGTCCATGCTCGTGCCCCTCACCCAACCGCACTTAACAATTGTCGCGGTCGTCTTCCTCCATATGCCACCAAACCAAAATGTCCGCAACTACACACAACTTCATCCACCACGCCAATGACGTCTTCATCTTCTTCCAGCCAGTGAAAGTCTCCATAGGAGATGCTGCCATTCATTCCATGCCCGTATTGCCAGGGATAAGATATTTCCATTCATGTGCGGGACAACTGGATCAAGTCCGGGCAATCGTTTCTACAAGGGAATTCGAAAATATGTAAGTTTTCTGCCATGTCTCCATCGCTCGATGTCTCCTGAGACATTGCCACATTGCAACATATAGTTGAGTGTCTTGCATTAACACAAAACAAAAATATGATGATATCCATTATTAACTCTTGAAGCAACCAACTAATGCATTTACCCTTCCATCCTAACTAAAAAATGTACGACTTGATGAAAAATAATCATGAACCTCTCACTAATTCAATTTGCTGCAAAGCCATCTGTAATGAAATGAAATTTACCACATTTATAAAGTAAAGTAATTATTCCGTGTAGATAGTAATAACTAAACAGATCACCACCAACCCCATCCACATATGCCACATAATATAAGTGACAGGGTCTAATTGAACTATCAACTCTCACCGGCTTGTTATGCACAACATTTACGAAATCCCCCCATTTTTCTAAATATGATGTCCAAGAACAATCGTCCGAACAAACTAAGTCCCCTACCCAAACAAAAAAAGGAGTTTCTTGCTCACGTTAAATTTATGCACAAAGTATAATCCAAATAGGAATACATAGCAGTAAAACTTATGAATAGTGACCTCAACCGGATGAGCCGAAGTTTGGTTGACGCTAGAGTACCACCATCAATCCACATCATAACCGTATTATGTCATCCAATAACTCATCACACTGGTTGAATTCATCCTGATTGATGCTATTGCTGCTGGATCGATGCCATCCTTGCCTAAAGAGCTACATACTGACCAATTTTTTTTCATGCCTTCCTGCCTAGAAGAACGCATCCTAATTGAATTTTTTTCCCATTGAATACATGCCTTCCTGCCTATAAGAAACAAACATGAGCTTCTCTGAATTGCAAGGAGCATCGACTTATGTACGGATAATTTTTCTTAGTATTACCTCTTTGTGTTGGGGAACGTTGCATGGGAAACAAAAATTTTCTATGCACACGCAAGATCTATCCATGGTGATGAGCATCTACGAGAGGGAGAGTGGATCTACATACCCTTGTAGATCGCTAAGCGGGAAGCGTTAAGAAACGCGGTTGGTGTAGTCGAACGTCTTCGCGATCCAAATCGTCGAGCGTCTCGCGATCTCATCACGATCCGTCCCGCGATCCAATCACGATCCATCCCGCGAACTCATCACGATCTGTCCCGCGATCTCATCATGATCCATCTCGCGATCTTGATCACGGTCCCGATCTAGCGCCGAACGGACGACACCTCAGCATTCAGCACACGTACGGCTTGATGACGATCTCCGCCTTCTTGATCCAGCAAGAGAGAGCAGAGAGGTAGAAGAGTTCTCCAGCAGCGCTATGGCATTGCGGCGATGGTGGTGGAGCTATTCCGGCAGAGCTTCGCCTAAGCACTGCAGAAAACCGATCTAGAGGATAAACTATGCACTAGAGGAGAGGTAACACGTGGCTATTAGGGTTAGCTTTTTCCTCTAAATCCTCTAGTATATATAGGAGGGAGGGAGGGGAGGAGGAAGCCTCAAACCCTCAAGGTTTGGTAAAAATTGGAGGTGGAGGAGTCCTACTCCAATCCTATTAGGAGTAGGATTCCTCCTTTCGACTTGGAAACTCTTTCCACCTCTCCACCTTTGGATTTTTTCCTTCTCAAACCACTCCAGCCGCATGGGCCCTTAGAGGAGGCTTCGGCCAGCCCACCAGGGGCTGCTTTACCTCCTCGCACAGCCCATGTAGCCTCTTGGGTCGAAATACCTCTCCCGATGGTCCCCCGGTACACTACCGGCACTCCCGGTACACTACCGATGAGTCCGAAACTTTCCCGGCGACCAAACAGGACTTCCTATATATCAATATTTACCTCCAGACCATTCCGGAGCTCCTCGTGACGTCCGGGATCTCATCTGCGACTCCTAACAACATTCGGTCACCATCATACATAACTCTATACTACCGAAACGTCACCAAACCTTAAGTGTGCAGACCCTGCGGGTTCGAGAACTATGTAGACATGACCGAGACACCTCTACGATCAATAACCAATAGCGGGACCTAGATGCCCATATTGGTTCCTACATATTCTACGAAGATCTTTATCGGTCGAACCTCTATGTCAAGGATTCAGTTAATCCCGTATGATGTTCCCTTTGTTCTTCGGTATGTTACTTGCCCGAGATTCGATCGTCCATATCTCCATACCTAGTTCAACCTCGTTACCGGCAAGTCTATTTACTCGTTCCATAATACAAGATCCCGTGGCTAACACTTAGTCACATTGCTTGCAAGGCTTATTGTGATGTTGTATTACCGAGTGGGCCTTGAGATACCTCTCCGTCACACGGAGTAATAGATCCCAGTCTTAATCCATGCCAACCCGACAGACACCCTCGGATATACCTGTAGAACACCTTTATAGTCACCCAGTTACGTTGCGACGTTTGATACACACAAGGTACTCCTCCGGTGTCAGTGAGTTGCATGATCTCATGGTCATAGGAACATATACTTGACATGCAGAAAATAGTAGCAATAAACAGACACGATCATATGCTACGTTTGTAGTTTGGGTCTTGTCCATCACATCATTCTCCTAATGATGTGATCCCGTTACCAAATGACATCTCATGTCCATGACTAGGAAACCATAGTCATCTTTGATCAACGAGCTAGTCTATTAGAGGCATACTAGGGACATGGTGTTGTCTATGTATCCACACGTGTATCTGAGTTTCCGATCAACACAATTATAGCATGGGTAAACGATTATCATGAACAAGGAGATATGATAATAACCAATTTATTATTGCCTCTAGACCGAAACAGAGATGAGCAATTGCAATAATCTAACAACCATTAGATGTGTAGAAGTTTTACCTGTTATGTCCAGTAGGTTGCTCCGTGGCATGTATCTCCGTGATTGGATTTGCATCTTCAACATTAGTTTGCTCGGTGACGTCTTCCACACATATGCAATTCTAGTAGTACAAAAAAATACGTAATCTGTTAACTGATCTGACAACCGACAAAATCCACTAATTACTAACAATTGATTGATTAGTTTGTGTGATCAAAATGACGCTAGAATATTAATCTATAAACAAGAATACCTCTGGCTCGATCGGAGCAAGTTAGGAATTGGGTCTGGCGGCGTCACCGATTGATCATTGTCCCGTAGAATTGTACTAGATTTAGACGACACCTTTGTTATTCATGAAACGTCAACGACGCGGAAGCTCAGCGGCCGGCGATGATGTTCACGTGCTTCATGAAGCGCAAACCCTAACCGCCTAGCGTATGGTGCGCAGCGTCGACACAAATTATGTGTAGTCTAGGAAGTCGCCACAAATGCATTATTAGTGCAACCGATCGATGGTGTATTTGCTATGTACGTGCAGACCAGCCCTTATTGCCTTGTTGCAAATTCGTTTTCGACTTTCACACTTAGAGCTTAGCCCATATATTTGCTAATGGCCGAAGTAATTAAGCCTAATAACTAGTACTAGTCCCCGTTGAGACTTGTTGGGGGGGGGGATGAGGGGGGCTGCCCCCCTCGCCCCCACTGCCTCCGTCTCTAGCCGTGGAGGCGCTCCCATCTGCGACGTGCAGCGGCATCGACGTGCAGGGCATGCGACCGCTTCTGAACTTCTCTGGCGATGTCATGAGGCCGTTGCTGCCTGCTCACCTTCCGCACCAACTTGAGCGCATCCCGATCCAGGGTCCAGGCCCTTCATGAAAAACATCATCGGCATCCAAATGGTCAGCCACCCTATCACACCACCAATAAATCCACACACCAAGTCAGCGAGGCAGCCAAATGCCGCGTTCATAAATCGCGGCGACCAAAAAAGCTCCCCAAAATGTCGATGGATGAGACTTGCTCATACGAAGGGTTGTATGTGGAGAGTTTTGATTAGAAGGAAAGTGTTGATATTTGTTCGTTTGCTTGGCTGATTATGTTCGTTGGTGAAAATGAGTAGAAAAAGGATTTGTTTGTCATGATTTAGATGTTAATATCCATAAAAATCCATTATTTGTTTTCTAAAATAAATTACACTAATGAAAGGGTTTGGTTGATTTGGATAAGTTAGGAAAGTTAGATTAAAATCTATTATTTGTTTCCTGAAAATCTGTTATTTGTTTTTTAAAACAAATTGCATTAATAAGAGACATCGATTGATTTGGATAACTTAAAAAATTTAGATTCATGATTTGTTAAACTTTAGGAAAGTCCTGTTTTTTAATAAAGAGTAGAGAGAAAAATAAACCGATGGACCATGTGGGGGGTGAAGGGAGGTGAGACAAAAAAAACATACGAAAGTGGGAGACGAAAAAAAAATCCATGAATGCTATTCGACCAACTGAGCATTTAAGAATAGAGATTATATCTTGACATTCATTGTTATATAAAGTTTTTTACACATATATTTTTTGTGATATATTATACATGTTTCGCTAGCTAAATCAATGAAGTAAATTTCTCATCGGGAGGAAGTACTGCTAAGAAAGAGATTTTGCCATGTCAAAAAGAAAAGAAAAAAAGGAAAGGAATTCTGTCGACACATCATCTGAACCCATGTATGAGCACATGTATTGTGTTCAAAGAAACAGAGTTTGCTTATTGCTTAAAAATGATTTAAAATCAGCTGAGGCCCATGTCCAAGCGTATATCTTTACCTAATACTAAAGCGTTGATCGTTTCTGGTCGTCCGTCGACATATTTTTTTTTTGTCGATCGTATATTTTGAGAAAGTCCTGTTCACTGGTTCGGGACGTTGTTTGCAGTTGCATAAGTCAACGGGCCATAATTTTTTTATTATGGGCCACTAAAAACATTTGACCTCACAACCTGTCCTCCCCTCCCTTCCGCGAGCAGCAAACAGAGTTTGTGCGAAATTTTCGATTCGAATTAATAGTTCCACCCCGGCACTTCACATCAGATCCCAACAACTTATATATGTTCCAAATTGCAAAGAACCAACAAGCCAACAAGAAGAAGATGAGATACGACAAATTAATGAGGAGATCTGGGGTGCCCAACCTAATATAAAGCTCAAGACATGCAGAGTACAGACATGGACAAGCTCGCGTCGCCCCAGCCGTTGGGCCAGACCGCCTCCGACACAGACAAGGGTGGACGAGGGACCGAGCGAGGAGAGATTTTGAGAAAGGGATCGGGGCTTCTAGGGTTATAAAGGAGGCGGACATGGCTGGGCCTTTTAGGGCGCGATAGAAGGTAGGCTGTTCCGTGTGTTGTTACTGTCTTCTTTATTTCCGTTTCCCACTTACAGAAATTAGATAGAGGGTTGTCTCCAAAATAATAGAGAGAGGGGAAAGAGAAGAAAATAAATAGCCAGCGATTTTATAATATGTTGAACCTTTTTACATTGAGGCTAAGATTTATACTTAGCCAAAAAAAATACACACACTTTTGTGGAAGTTGAATTCAGAATCATTTGAATTTCCAAAAATGTTGATATTTTTGGTGGAGATTTGATAAATGCAGAAATAATTAAGGAAAAAGTTTCGAGGTCTATATTGAAGTACAAAAGGTGTGTAGAAAAGTTTTGGTACGAATTTGAAAACACACTTAAATAAAA
Source organism: Hordeum marinum (assembly GCA_022496015.1). Taxonomy (NCBI): domain Eukaryota; kingdom Viridiplantae; phylum Streptophyta; class Magnoliopsida; order Poales; family Poaceae; genus Hordeum; species Hordeum marinum. The sequence continues at coordinate 182,643,074 of CM039677.1, read as the reverse complement.
GCTAGGTTCAAATGATTTATGAAAACGTTCATATTTAGCTGCTTTACCCCCTATTTCTATTTCAAATGCATTTATTCATGTGAATGACTGTCTTTCTTAATTTCATATATAATTATAAAAGGAGGAAAATTCTTCACCCATACCATCATATGTTTACTCTGTACGGAGTTGCTTGCAAATGGCAGGCCTCATGTTGAGCTCGATGAGATTAGTTGTTTAAGTTTTAAGCATTATTTGCATGGTTCAGTCACGTTCTGCAATATTTCTCCCATTACAACGCATTGATATATTTACTACCCATCAAAGATAAAAGTGCCTTCAAAGTTACAAAATATTACCCACCAATGCCACCTGATAATTTTTTTGCAGGGTCCCCGACTGGGCTGGCCCATTTAGGCCGGCCCATGTGCGGGCGGCCTGTTATTTTAATATCGTTTTTCTATTTTTAGTTTTATTTTCCATTTTTTTCTACTTTAAATAATTTGGGACTTCAAATTTTTTTAACATTCAAAAAATATGAGAATTTTGAAATAAAATATTCAAGAAAACATAAAATGTTTATGAATTCAAAAAATGCTATGGATTTTTTTAAATGTTTGCCATTTTGGAAAAAAATGTTCGTAAAATCAAAAATAATTCCGTGCACTAAAAGCTGTTAATCAGATTGAACCAAATGTTGGCTAATTTAAAAATATTCATGAATTTTAAGAATTGTCCTAAAAATTTAAAGTAGTTCATGAATTACAAAAGAGTTTATTGATTCAAAGTGTTTGCTGATTCAAAAACAATTTCATGCATTTCAAAAAATATTCATCAATTTCAAAATTCTCCAAAAATTTCGGAAAAAATGTTCGTCTATTCTAAAAAAATTCGCCAATCCAAAATAAAATGCAACTTTATTGATAATTTTAAAAAATGTGGCAAACAAAAACAAATGCTCATGATTTTTAATAATGTTCCCAAATTTGTAAAAATGTTCACGGATGATCAAAGGTATGTAGTTAAACAGTAATGCTTCTGATTCTTTGTGACTATATACTTGCATGAATTTCGAAAAAAAATACTTGGTTGTAGATCGGAATATTATAGTATGTTTTTTTAAAACGTTTATTGAAATTCAGAATAATTCTTCAATTACCAAGTTTTTTGACCACCACGTTATTTTTAAAAAATGTGAAGATTGCTTCAATTTTAAAAAAGAACATTTTCTTGCATTTGTGAACAAATTTTAAAAATCATGCAATGATATGTGAACAAAATATGGAGATAGCAATTGGAGATTATGATTTTTTTTCTTCTGTTACAACCCATGGGTCTTTTTGCTAGTACGATACAAATTAGAACTCTACGAGGGTCCTCCGCACAAAATCGGACGAGCTCATCTTCCTTCGAGCAGCTGGGCACAGCCTCCTCGCCCCGTCCCCAAACCGGCGAAGCCATCTGCAGAACCCCAAAGAACTTCTCGAACGTTCTCGAAGCAAGCCTCAACCCCTTTTTCCTCGCCCCCTTGATTATTCCCTCGAAACCCTAGATCCCCAAACCCACGCGGCCGCCTCCTCATGGACTATACATGGCGCTTCCCAGCCGGCGCCGGCAACGACCTCTGCCCCGTCTGCACCGCGCCCCACTTCCCCTTTTGCCCGCCTCCGCCTCTCCCGCCCCACCCCTTTACCTACGATCTCCACCCACCGCCCCCTCCTCCCCCGCTGCAGTACCATACCCCCTTCCACCCGCCGCCGCCGCCGCCGCCGCCGATGTGGGCTCCTCCGGGGCCGCACCCGTACGATCTCCTCGACACGGAAGGCCCCCACAAGAGGATGCGCGTGGGGGAGGCGCCTCCGTTCGCCGGCCCGACCCCTCCCTACCCGCCAATGTTAGGCAGGGCTTCCGTGGAGGGAGAGCGGCTGCTCGGGCTGGTCCGGGAGCATGGCCATGGCCGCGCTCAGCTGCCGCCTGCGCAGTGGCATGGCGAACCGTATCCACCCGATGGTTTCGGCTATGGAGGAGATGGAGCTTATCCTCCTCATCAAAATAATAATAACCCCTATGCGCAGGGAGGCAATTTCACTGATTACGATCTCGTCAGAAGGATGCCACCTCCGCAGATGCCGTTTGATAGGTTTAGCGCCTTAGATTCGGTAGGAGGATCGCAGGAGAAGTATTTCGACCATGATCACCATCACCGTCGGTTTCACCCTGAAGCATCGCCTGGTGCTCTGTCACTTCCTTCAACGCCTCAACATGCTGAGGCAGGAAACCATTATGATTCCCGCGATTGGCATCATCATGCGGGTGTTGTGCCGCCAGGCCCGCCACCACCAGATCCCCCAGTGCCTTCTACCACAGATTACCATGCAATGCCACCTCTGCGGGCAGCAAACTCGTCGTTGTTTCCTGTCCTCTCTAGTTCTCCGGCTACTACATCACTTCCACCCAGTGATAATACCTTGCATCAATCCCACCTGATGCCGAACGCAAATTATTACAATGGACACAACCAATATGAGGTTCATTTCCCTTCTCTTCATGCACTTGATTCTTTGCTTATAATATATCATTGGCCATCAGAAGTCAAAAGTATTAATCATTATATCTGTGCGTGTTTCTCCAGGGGATAGATTTTATACATCGACCACAATTGGAGCAGCATTTTGGGGATAGAAGTCTAACACAAGACAAACATTCTTTTAACAATGCGGAAGTCAATATTGTTAATGCATGCGACTTGTTCAAGCAGCCCCTTCGTGCTTCACGCCCTGATCATATTGTTATCATCCTGCGAGGGCTTCCAGGTTATTTCGTACCAATGTTTCATAGTCATTAAGTAGTTTAATTATCAAGTGCAACAAAGCTGGCAATCTTAGTCCGTAAAATGACATTAGGTCTGATATGCCGTGGGAAGTGTTCAATCTTTTGATACTTCCATAAGCAGTGACCTTATCCTTGCAGTGTTCCTGTCGTCCTTTAAAAGTGCATGTTGCCTTTCTTACATATGCAGGAAATCCGGGCAAATTACATTGGAGTTCCTGAAATATTTGATCAAATTATAATCTATTTGATGACATTTTCCATGAAAAACGAACATCAACATGCATGATGAACTTCCTACTCCCTCCGTTCTTATATATATGTTGCTTCTAGAGAAGTATAAATAAATTTGTTTAACTTTCTCCACCAATACTACTTATAGAAGTATCTTCACTGTTTATATGAAACAATATAGATGGCTTTGTAATAAAGTACATTGTGACATGGTGATATATCTTATAAGATCCTGCGTAAATATTGTGACAAGATACTACCTAAAGTTGAGTCTTAATGACCAATTACTTTCCAAAAATGACATATGTGTGGGGTGGGGAAGGAGTAGTATTATGGTTTAATTTGGTGCATAAAATTATCTATTATTTCTGATAGGGTCTAATCATTTCATGTCAGCGCTTCACAACTGTTGCAGTTCTGACAAATATTAGAATTTGTAGGTAGTGGAAAGAGCTACCTTGCGAAGGCATTGCGTGATCTTGAAGTTGAGAGTGGTGGAAGTGCACCCAGAATTCACTCGATGGATGATTATTTCATGATTGAGGTTGAGAAGGTAAGTAGAAACTGAACAGTGGACACAGTTTATTGTGTACAGTTGATCATTTTTTTCTTGGCTCAGACTTTTAGAAATGCTCTTCATGGCCATGCTTTTCTGTGGATAGTTTGTCTTGTAACTGATATTATGCTAAATCGCTCTTAGAAGGTCGAAGACAATGAAGGGTCTAAATCTTCTACTGCATCCAAAGGACGGAAACAGTTGACGAAGAAAGTGATCGAATATTGTTATGAGCCTGAAATGGAGGAGGTGATGTATCTCATTTGTTCTTGTCCATTACTTCCTTTTTGTCACGTTGAATGCACCTGCCAATTATTAGGAACCTGCTATATAACTAACTGTAGCATCGCCTGTTGATATTGACAAGCAGGCAATTAGTTAATACATTGATGCAATGCAACCTTATGTAAAGACTAGCAAATATGCCCGTGCGTTGCAACGGGAGTAAAAATCGCATACTCCTTGCCCAATAAGCATGATTCAAGAACCCTTCACAGTTCCACGTTATCTATTTGAACATAGCGTCATTATCTATTTGAACATAGCGTCTCATCAGTGTTATGGTTTATGCTCCTTCCCGCCTTCATCAACCATGGTTACACTGTCCACCTGATCGCAATGCGTCCGAATGTAGTCAATTCCAAGGTGATGATCTCGACCACCACACTCACACAGGTCACAGAACTACTGCCTAGCAAATATGCCCGTGCATTGCAACGGGGCGGTACACCATATATGACCTCGAAAACAGGGAAGGAAAACAATAAAAAATGTATTTTCGTAAATTGATTTTTTTAATGTTCATAATTTCATAAAGGTTTAAATAATAAAAAATGTTTGATATTCAAAATTGTGTTCATGATTTTAAAATTTGTTCACGTTTTAAAAAGACCACGTTCAAAATAAATTCAAAACTCCAAATTCCTAAAAATGTTCGTTGTGTACAGAAAAATGTTCATCTTGTATAGTAAATTTGTTCAACATGCATTTACGAAAACTTCATCATATATAAAACATTCAGTGTGTACTTGAATATTGTTCACCGTATACTAAGAAAATACTCAATGTGTATTTTAAATTTATTTTTAAAAAATTGTCTACAGTTAATTTTTTTTGTTCAGAATTCGTTATTTTTTCACAATTTAAAAAGTGTTCACATTTTTTATTTTTTATATATTTTCCGGGAAAAAACTGTTTATGATATTATTAGAATTAGAAAAATAAAATCACGACTTTTAAACATTTGTTTGAACTTTTGAATAAGTTGTGTTCATATTTTCTTCAAACAATGTTGAAAAACGGATCTGTCGTTGTCCCTAGACTTGAAATTTAGTGCTGTTTCTTAGCCATCTGGAGTTGCTAGCTTGGGTGGCTAGCCTTGCTACTATCCAGCATGAGGTCGGGAGTTCAATTCCCGCTTTTGCTATTTTATTTTTCGTATTTCGTTAGAAGCTTGCAAATTGGGCCGGCCCGTTTGCGCGTCAAAACTGGTTTGATCATTGCGCTCGATAAAACTGGGGTTCGATGGCTGAGCTTGACGTACGAAGGAAGATAAAAAAAAGTTTTTGACGAAAAAAAGTGGAGAAACAATCCTCCCTTTAATATTAGGTATAGAAATGTACTTCATATTTGTTGAAATATGGATATCAGGGGACCTTCCCAAGAGTTTACAATGCATGTATAGAGAATGAGATAGTATCTGAAATTAGCATTAAATTTTAGGATAATGTAAGGTTTCCCTACAGAACGAATTACCTGGACTGTTGATATGAGCATCGGCTATCAGCTGCCTTTTAACAAGAAAAGCTCCACCTTAAGAAGTCTAATTTCTTCTCCATTTGACAGACTTACAGATCAAGCATGTTAAACGCGTTTAAGAAGACCCTTGATGAAGGGAATTTCACATTTGTGATTGGTATGAAGTTATTCTAAATATCGTTCAATGATGCAACATGCTTTATGATGACTCAACAATTTAGTCCATGTTGGTGATAACTGCTTTGGTTGTTTTTGCCTTGTATGTTATAGTCTGCCTCATTTATGTCTTTGCTTGAGTTCCATGGAGTGTCGAATGAGTCCCAATCCTATTTTTTCCTGTCAAGATTCATCGACATCTTAATATGAATATCAAATGGTTTTCTCCACAATAGAAACTTTGTTTTCCATTAATTTTCAAATATTTTGGTGATCAGTTGTGGGAATTATGACATCGGTTTCCTAGACAGTGGTTGGGTGCCCATTTGTCTTGGGAGTTTATATTCCTTATTGTTTAAAAACATTCAGTCAAGCAACATTTTAGCTGTCGTCGTGGCATACAATGCACCAGGTGATGCCTTTATTTTCGCCAATGGCGGATGCTGGATTGTGGTAACTGACATGTTTATTGCTGGTATCCCTGACCGTTTTTAGTGGATGACCGCAATCTGCGGGTAGCTGATTTTGCTCAATTTTGGGCAAGCGCGAAGGTAAACCCTCAGTCTCTTTTGCGTCAACTGCGATAATTTATTTTGCTTACCTGGAGCTTTTTTTAAATATTTAAACCACACCCTTTTTGTTTTAAGAACATTAAGGGAATTCCTGTTCGAAAAGCATGTTTTAGAGTCAACTGCCAATCAGGCAATACTCAAGATGTAGTACTATTTTGAAATTGCATATTAATGTTGCATGTCTTAATTTAATTCTTTTTGCCACAGTAGTGACTTTCTACTTCCTCCTTTCCTCTTGAATGTGTTTTTGCTCTATACTAGTTCTCGTGTCATATAGGCAGCCCCCCTTCACACACGCGATGTGGTATACCATGACATACGTAATGTTATGCAATGATTTACCCTAAAACAAGCATACAAAACCGCTCATCTCTCTTTCTCTCTTTCTTTCTTTCTCTCTCTCTCTCTCTCTCTCTCTGTGAGTGTATGTGTTTATGCTTGCGCACAAATAGCTCTCTCTCTCTCTGGGTGAGTGTATGTGTTTATGCCTGCGCACAAATAGCTCTCTCTCTCCTGGATGAGTGTACGTGTTTATGCCTGCGCACGAAGAGCACTCAATCTCTTCTGGTCTGTTCATGTTTCTGTATGCACTATGCAGTTAACTACATACTGGAACATGCTTTATATGGTTTGCGTAATAGCTATCAAACATGCGGTTGCAAGGGTTTGGTCAATGATTGTTGTATATACCGAGAATCAACCGTTGAGGTCCAAACCTTGCTGGATAAGGTCTTATGCATTTGAGGAGGCACTTTATTGCACCACCTCGTTGTTTGGAATTTGATTGTCTCCTAATATGAAAAAAAGACATTATTGATTTTTTCATAGTAGGTTTACTAATTCTGTTTTTTTTATAGAGATCTGGCTATGAGGTCTACTTGCTCGAGGCACCATACAAGGATCCAACAGTAAGTTCGTGTAATATCACATAATAAGAAAGCTTAACGTGCTGTATATATGTGATTATGTACTTCACACAGCTGCCAATTCTATCTTTGTTGAATGAGTCATGGATCATCAATTTTAAGAACTCTTTGCCAATTATATGTTTTGGTATCATTTCGTAATAATACGGATTGAGAGACTATCCATATGCAGTGCTGACGAAATACATACCTGAAGTTGTGGTGCTTATGATATGTGAACTATATGGTGTAATTGCCAATATAGAAAGCTTTCAGTCAAATGCATGCACCTTGAATGTTTCTGTAGTCCATACACAGAGTAGGTACACCTTGAAGATGCAGTTTTATGATAGATAGGATAAATAATATGTGCATTTTAGTGAATTTTTTTCTAGTGCTGTAGCTTCAGGGTAGTTTTATCGAAAATATGTGTAGTTGTATGAGATTTACACTCAGATAAAATAGATTCCTTGTTATAGCATAGAATATCTTATATATCTTGTGAAATACACAGGGCTGTGCTGCAAGGAATGTGCATGGGTTAACATTGGATGATATAAAAAAGATGGCAGCTGACTGGGAGGAGGCTCCACCACTATATCTGCGATTAGATACACATGTATGCTCTTGAGAGTATTGTTATGTTTCGCAATAGACCTTATATTAACGACATAGTTAAACATGTTTCTAATCATTTGCACCTTTATCTTCAGTCTTTATTCCATGGTGACAATCTTCATGAACATTCTATACAAGAGGTAACACTGTTTCACCAGTCATTTGTGAAGAGACCAACTTTCTCATGATTGCGACGATGCGGATGATATGTCAAATAGGTTGATATGGACACAGAGGATACTGACGATGCTGATGATACGACAATTAACACCCAGTCCGGAAGCTCAAAGAAGGCCATACCTGAATCAGCAGATGATGTACCTGATCAAGGTACTCCCTCCATTTTTTTACCCCACATATTATCTTTGAACTAAGTTAAACTTTATAAAGTTCGACCAACTTAATCGAAACCAATCTAAACTTTCACAATAATAACAATTCATTGTATGAAAATATATTATTCTAATGGTATTGATTTGGTATCGTTGATGTTAATAATTTTTTGTATAAACTTGGTCAAAGTTTACAAAGTTTGACTCGAGAGAAAGTTAATATGCAAAGTAAATAAAAACGGAGGAAGTACTTGTTGATGACATATCCTTGGACACAGTTTTATCTTATGGTTTAAGCCCATCAAAATTTCGAAGAAGCCCTGCAGAGTATTTTTCTCCCATACTCCAAGGATGTGTTTGGTTTGGGAACTAACTGGAATGAAATGTCATGGTTCCATTCTGGTGGAATGGGTCGGTTCCATTCCTGGAATGGACTGGTTCTGTTCCTGTGTTTGGTTGGAGAGATTGAATGAAAGAGATCTGATTCATCTCACGCCTTTTATAGCTCTTGCATTTCTGATAAAATGTTATTGCAATTCTCACCAGCATTTCTTTTGCATTTGCATCAGAAACAACTAATGATGCACAATTACAGGATACACTCTCATTACAAACTTTGATTTGAAACATCAAATTTGCTTTGGGATTCATCACAAAATTTGGAACTCACACAAATTGCTCATCTTTAACAATTCACACAGATCTTAGCCAACTCTTGCAACAATCCTAGCATGACCAGACACATAAACTGAACTTTGCATCATGGCTACATACACACATACAGCTATGTGCACATCAACTGCATTTACCCGCAAAAAGAAAAAAACTGCATCTGCATATACAATGGCATCATACATAGAAGACAAGCACGGGGCAGCAGGGCATTTTCACTTTTGGGCAACAGGTGGAATGAGCTCCAGATGGCTGCCGGCAACTTGTCGACGGGCCTGTGAGGACGAGCTCCGGGCCGCAGTGACCATATGCATGAAGAGTACTCAGGTACTCACTGCAGCTCGCATGCCGAGCCGAGCAGCAGGACAAAATCACCGCAGCCGCACGACAAGCCTCTGCCACTGCTCCTCTGGCGCCGCCGCCGCTAGCCAGCCCAGTTGCTCCGACGCCGCTACTAGACCACCGCCCCTGCTCCCCTTGCTGTCCCCACCGCCATCTTCAGCCCTTGGTGCGGTGCCTCCAGAGATCGAGGGATAGGGAGAGATGACGAGAGGTGAGGGAGAGGCGGCTCTGGAGAGGGAAAGGTGAGGTAGTGGCCGGCGCAGTTGCAAATCGAGAGGGAGAGAGAGAGATGAGGGAGTGGCGGTGCTGGGCAGGGATGGGTTTGGGGGTGAGTGAGTCAGGGGAGAGGTGAGAGCCGAGAGTCGTTCCGTGTGATTCCTCCAAATCGGACGTACGAGCGCATTCCACTTCTGGGCCGAATATTTCATTCAGGGGAATGGGCGGGTTCCGGTCCTCCACTCGTACCAAACACAAGGATGAGGCCTAGGTGCAGAACGGATCCGTGGCATTCCACCTTGTGACCCGAACCAAACACACCCCAAGTGTAGAAACCCCTGTAGTTGAATGGTCTTTCCTGTTGATAGAAACCCCTATAGTTGAATGGTCATTCCACATCTTGTCAGTATGCAATTTTGTTATCTCTGTCAACTTAGTCTTATAATCCAACTAATCTGACCTACTGTGGATCTCCTGCCCACACACTTTTTGGAACCTCTGCCCCGCCAGACAAACTCTCCCACATGGGCAAGGGTGGAGTACTTGAGCTCGATATATGTTATTATCATTATATTTTTATAATGAATCTTAGTGCGTAATTTTTTATGGGTTGATTTTCTTAATGCCAGGGGACAGGTGGGACTCATCAGATGAAGAAGACTTAGATGACATTAAGGAGCTAGGACAGAGCAAATGGTCAAAAGATTTTGATGAGGATACTGAGAAGTCCAAGCATGCAGATGGAAGTACACATACTCTTTCTGGGCTGGCCAAGACATATGGCACTCATCAAAAATCACTTACTTGGGGTGATCGGGTATAGCGTTTGCTTTAGTGAAAGCTCAACATATTGCTTTATTTACGCTTGATCCTTGGCTGCACTTGTTTCTCTGGAGTGCAAGAAAATTATGTCATTATTAAAATCTAGTCCTAGTTTCTGAGCTACAAAAACACGGATTTAGTTGGATACTCTGTATTTAGTTACTGAACCTTTGAAGATACTTTGATTATAACAAAATACTACCTCTGTAAACTAATATAAGACGTTTTAGAGTACTATAGTGATCTGAAACGTCTTATATTAGTTTACGGAGGGAGTGGAAGTTATATCGCTGCACCTGTGCAGTTGTTTATCGCTTTGTAGTCATGATGTGATGCTCCTTGACCCAATTCTGTGTTATATACTACTCCCTCCGTCTCAAAATAACTGTCTCAACTTTCTACTAACTAGTACAAATTTGTACTAAGCTTGAGATACTTATTTTGGGACGGAGGGAGTATTTGCTTAAAATGGAAATACTGTATTCCTTTTTTGTTATGCTCAATCTTCCTTTCTTTTGCAGCTTGAAAAGGGTGGATTTTCTATCGGTGCAGCCAAAAGGAGATTCACTTCATCTTTAATCATAGGACCTGGATCAGGATACAATTTGGTTAGTATTAGCTCACTGCTAACGTTATGGCAGTTAAATGACTGCACTATTCTGTTAGTAGTACCTTACTTTCTGCTACTATTCATCCTCTGCATATTTTGCCATACCTGTTAATATTTTGTACAAATCACTTGTTTGCATATATTCCCTTGCTTTCTACAGCCTCTGTACACAAATGCAAGACGCTTTTGCAGTTTAATTTAAAGTGCAAAAACGTCCTACATTTGTTTACAAACGGATTATTTTTCTGAAAGGCCTTCTATTTTAATCGAGTTTTATATCTATTCTATCCGAGGCCCCTTGGGCAATTTTATTTAGTCCCAAGTCTTTGCTTCCTGCCAGTTTACTATATTGAAGATCATTGCTTGTAGGTCTCCAACCCCTTGGCTGAAGATAATTCCACAGGCGTGAAGGATAAAGTAAACAATGAAACAAAAAGACGATTCAGTGAGCAACTTCGTGATGAAGGTCAATCCTTCAGGGCAGTTTTCGACAAGAGAAAACAGCGCATTGGGGTTTTCGACAACGGGAATGATGAGTAGGCCATGACTGAGAAGCCTCGGATGGCAACCTGCAGTTGTATGGTCCTCTGGGTACTCAAACTTGTCTCGGGGTCAAGCGGAGCACAGGCAGCTTGAATCATTGGCTTGTTAGTCCTGTTGCTCCATTGGCATATTGCAGTTCTAAGATTTGCCGGACACAGATAGGCTTCTTCTTACCACCTGCTACTGGTCCCCACAAGGCGCAATTGAAGGAAGCATCAGTTCCTGCTTGTGCTGTTTCTACTCTCTTTTGGCCCACACCAAGAAGGGGCGAGAAGTTGGTTCACTTTTTGATTTGTTGTAGCTGCAAATCCACTGAGATCCGCTCAGCAATGCGGAATCTTTTTTCTGGGACTTGCCATTTCAGGAGCAAGTCCACACGATGTACACAGAATGGCTGGGAGGGAATCTCACATCAGTGGGTGTGTTCTTTACATGAGATGGAAACGTTTAAATATTGAATGAGGCAACCTTAGTTTTTCAGGCACATGAGCCTTTGGTCTATGGGTGTATGTACGGAATGTCACCTTCTACTCCCGAGCTCATTTGAGCTCGGGACAAACAGTAAATTCCGAAAATAAGAAAGAACATTCGAAAAATTCTGATTTTTTTGGGTGTAAACTTTGAGAAATGTTAAAGTTTCACGCCAAAATAACATCCGTGGAAGTCGTGGCAAAAAAACAAACAAAAACAGGACTTCAAAATGCTTTTGAAAATAGCATTTTTGGAGTGTCGGTTTTGTCTTTTACCATGACCCACAAATGTTATTTCATGATGAAAATGGGCAAGGACTGAGAAATCTTATCAAAGTATGCATCAAAGCATTTTAGATTCTTTTTTTACTATTTTTTCTATTTTACTATTCACTAGGGAGCGAATCAAGGAGTTGAGGTCAAGGAGGTTTTAAAGAGGATGAAAGGAGGCAAGACGATGGGCCTGAATTGTATCCCCATTGAGGTGTGGAGAGGCCTCGGGAACATAGCAATAGTATGGCTAACCAAACTTTTTAACCTTATTTTTCGGGCAAACAAGATGCCAGAAGAATGAAGACGGAGTATATTAGTATCAATCTTCAAGAACAAGGGGATGTTCAGAGTGTACTAATTACCGTGGAATTAAACTGATGAGCCATACAATGAAGCTATGGAAGAAAGTCATTGAGCACCGTTTAAGAAGAATGACAAGCATGACCAAAAATCAGTTTGGTTTCATGCCTGGGAGGTCGACCATGGAAGCCATTTTCTTGGTATGACAACTTATGGAGAGATATAGGAAGCAAAAGAAGGACCTGCATATGGTGTTCATTGACTTGGAGAAGGCCTATGATAAGATACTGTGGAATGTTATGTGGTGAGCCTTGGAGAAACACAAAGTCTCGAGAAAGTACATTACCCTCATCAAGGACATGTACGATAATGTTATGACAAGTGTTCGAACAAGTGATAGCGACATTGACGACTTCCCAATTAAGATAGGACTGCATCAAGGGTCAGCTTTGAGCCCTTATCTTTTTGCCTTGACAATGGATGAGGTCATAAGGGATATACAAGGAGATATCCCATGGTGTATGCTCTTTACGGACGATGGGTGCTAGTCGATGAGAATCAGACGGGGTCAATAGGAAGTTGGAGTTATGGAGGCAAACCTTGGAATCGAAAGGTTTTAGACTTAGTAGGACTAAAACCGAGTACATGAGGTGCGCTTTCAGTACTACTAGGCACGTGCAGGAGGAGGATGTTAGCCTTGATGGGAAAGTGGTGCCTCAGAAGGACACCCTTCGATATTTGGGGTCAATGTTGTAGAAGGATGGGGATATCGATGAAGATGTGAACCATCGAATTAAAGCTGTATGGATGAAGTGGCGCCAAGCTTTTGGCATTCTCTGTGATAAGTGGGTGCCACAAAAGCTAAAAGGCAAGTTCTATAGGACGGCGGTTCGATCCGCAATGTTGTATGACATTGAGTGTTGGCCAATTAAAAGGCGACATGTGCAGCAGTTAGGTGTGGCGGAGATGCGCATATTGAGATGGATGTGTGGCCACACAAGGAAAGACTGAATCCGGAATGATGATATACGAGATAAGTTGGGGTAGCGCCAATTGAAGAGAAGCTTGTCCAACATCGTCTGAGATGGTTTGGACATATTCAGCGCAAGCCTCCGGAAACCCCAGTGCATAGCAGACGGCTAAGGCATGCAGTAATGTCAAAAGAGGTCGGGGTAGACCGAACTTGACATGAGAAGAGTCCGTAAAGAGAGATCTAAAGGATTGGAGCATCGGCAAAGAACTAGCCATGGACAGGGGGCGTGGAAGCTTGCTATCCATGTGCCAGAACCATGAGTTGGTCGCAAGATCTTATAGGTTTCACCTCTAGCCTATCCCAACTTGTTTGGGACTAAAGGCTTTGTTGTTGTTGTTATACTATTCACTAGGGAGCATATGAGCTTGAGTTGAGAATGACTGCTTCTGTGTATGTACATCCTATATGGAGACAAAAACCCACAAATTAAATAAAATGTCAACAAATTCTGAAAATATTTGTGAAATAAACTTGACCTTCCATTGTACTTGTAAAAAAGTTCCACAGAAAAAAATCTATTGACTTCTTAAAAAACATTATTTTGGTCAAAATAGTGTGAATAGTGATTCATAATACATCTTTCGTCTCAAAATAAGTGTTTTAAGTTTAATACAATTTTGTATTAAAACTGATACAAAGTTAAGACAGTTATTTTGAGACAAAGAGAATAGCAAATAAATTTTATTTTTTGCCTTGAAGTAGAAAATGATTATTTATTTGTGAAAATTTATATACCAGTGTAAAAATCTGCAATGGTATTTCCTAGTCTTTCAGCGATTATGGCAAATTATGATTAATTTCACTGTATAAATCTAGCAAATTACTTGGGGTGTGCTTGCACACCATATTATTTACCTTTTCAGCATGTAACACAATTTTTATTTAATATATTTGAAGGGTGCTAAATAGGCGACAACAAGTTATTATACCTTCTTAACAAATGTAATTATGTAGATGAATTAAGTTCTCGAAAGCAAACTAGATATGCAACCTATGTGTGATGATGGCAACAAGAGACATACAAGAAAATAAGTTGAGAGCATCTCTATCAGATCCGGTATAACCTCATATTGTAAAATTGTTTTAGGGATCCCCTACGGGAACGCGAAGGTCCTCACAGAATAGATCGGTATATTTTGTATTGCAAATATAAAAGCGAGTTCTCGTTCAAAAGTTCATCACACAACCAGAGTCATACATAGCTAATACAAACATCATACTGCAAATTAAGCCCATGGGAGGCCGGCTCAATCGGTTTTTGTCGAGTAGACCTTCTTCGTTGACTCGTGGCACGCGTGGGCATAGGTATGATCCTCCTTTGAGGTGGTGAGCCTGTTAGCGGCGACTTCTTCTCCGACAGCCACCACACACTCCATCACGAGGAGCTCCAAGTCCGCCTCCCAACACCTCATGGTGTGCAGAAAAAGCACGTCGTGGAGGTCGCTGAAGCCGGCCCACATGCTCCGCCTGCCACTCCTGGAGAGGCGGCCGCGGTCATGCGCCTGCTGGACCACCGTGGCTCGACGGCGGGCAGGCCGAATGTGCCATCATCTGCGTCGTGCTAGGCGAGCTTGTGCGGCGGCAAAATGCTGCGACCGCCATGCCAGAACTGAAAGCACGCGTCACTCATAGCGCAACTGCCTATGATGTACATCAAAAGCACACGAGATATGAATTGAATCGTTGGTGATACACATCAAATCGCGGACGGTTTGCAAGACATTATCTCATACGTGAGCTTTGAGGAAACCATCCCGATGCAAAATGCAATCCCACTTGTAAATTATTCAAAAAACGTGTGCGATGATGCAGATGCTTTCCATAGAAGACTCGTGCGCAATTATTCAGATATCACATACAATTTCTATGATGTCCCATGTGGCTTAGGCAATATTTCGCAACGGTTAAATGTTAAACACCGTTTGGTTTCCATGAAAAATTAGATGCGTTAGACTCGTGATAGACGTGTGTGATTGGTTTCCAATCCCAGACGTATGCCCAAAATATAGTGTGTGTGATATATTCCTACATTGCACACGATTATATTTGGCAGAGCATCTACATCATCGATCACTATCACAAACGATTCTTGTGTGTCGTTTAGGATGGATCCCCCTATCACACATACATGCAAGGCGATGGTTTAAAACTCTGTCGCGAAAAGGGGGTAAAAACCATTTGTATAGGACATTGCTGCACCAGTGAAACGATGGATAAACAGGTGCACGACGTGCTGAACGGCTTTGGACATGCCATGGAGAAGATAGATGGCATTGAGAAGACGATCGACACCAAGCTAGAGGCCAAGTTCAATGAAGTGCTCGCAAGTCTACCACCACCACCAGCTGCACCTGCTACGCCGCCGCAACAAAAACAACAAGAACAACCTGCACATCGCTCTATAGATCAAGTAGGACAAGCGAAGCATGTTCTCATTAACCAAGGCCAACATTTTGGCGCCGCTGCTGATGCTTCTCTGGCTCCTGCTACTATTGTCGAGCAGTACGGCGACTACGAGGGTGATTACGAGGATGAGGTTGCTTGACATCAGAAATACGTGCAACTACCCGGTAGCCCACACGCCTACCATCAAAATGATAGACCCGCTCCACCTCCTCGTTAGAAGATGATGAACATGTCCATAAACTCAAATTAAATATTTCGCCATTTGAGGGTAGATACATTCATGATAAACATCTTATTTGGCAGTTAGAAACTGAACACCATTTTACAAGATGCAATATCCTGATGATAGGCGTGTTAAAATTGTTATTTGTGCATTCACTGGTTGTGCTTCTATTTGATGGTCGAAACATTGCAGATTATATCATAATAATATTCTAACCACAATCTACTTCGTCCATGGAATCAACAACATCCACCAAGAGCACACCTTCGGGTCCTGCACACAACTCTTCTTCATCCATGACATCAATAGAGAAAATACATGATATTGTTTGTCGTCGTTGCAAGGGTGTAGGTCACTACGTGAACCAATGCCCATTAGTGTGTGATGATTGCTACTACGAATGGTGCGTATGAGCCCGCTAGTGGCTACGATGTGAGATTTTGGCTCTTATTTCAAGTGAAGAACATGGTGACAATAATTCTGAACAAGAGACACAATACATGACACTGGAAGACACTGAGAGGTATGAACATCTAGTTGCTCAGTATGTTTTGAGTGCCCATGTAACACATGCTTAGCAAAGTCATAAGAAAAATTTGTTCCATACAAAAGGGTGTTGTGAAAGAACATTGTGTCCGCGTCATCATCAATGGAGGGAGTTTCAATAATTTGGCTGGCATATGGAGATGGTGGAGTGATACGTTCATTTTGCATCATATTTTCCTACTGTTATTTATATTGTTTTTGATCAATATTTCACTTTTGCAATTTTTATGCCTTTTCTCTCTTAATTTGCAAGATACACATGAAGAGGGAAATTGTTGATAGCTAGATTTCTGGACCTAAAAGAGATACAACAGAGATAGCTATTCTTCGGAGCTCCAAATAACCTGGAATTTAACAGATATTTATTTTGGAATGTATAAAAATACTAGAAGAAAGAAGCATCGAAAAAGAGCTACTGTGGGCCCACAAGGCAGGGGGCACGTGCCCCACCTCCTGGGTGTGCCCTGCCCCCTTGTGGAGCCCATGTAGGCCCTCCAACACCCATCTTCTTCTATATGAGGACATTTTCCCTAGAAAAAAAATAAGGAGAAGACTTTCGGGACGAAGCGCTGCTGTCTCAAGGCGAAACCTGGGCAGGAGCACTTTTGCTCTTCAACGGAGTGACTCTGCCGGGGAAACCTCCCTCTAGGAGGGGGAAGTTGAAGCCTTCATCATCACCAACACTCCGCTCATCATGGAAGGACTCATCTCCAGCAACATCTTTACCAGCACCATCTCATCTCAGTTCATCTCTTGTATTCAATTTTTGCCCAAAACCTTAGATTGGTACGTATGGGTTGCTAGTAGTGTTGATTACATCTTGTAGTTGATGCTAGTTGGTTTATTTGGTGGAAGATCATATATTCAGATTGTTAACCATATATTTATCTCCTCTTATCATGAACATGAATACGATTTGCAAATAGTTCCATTTGTTCTTGAGGATATGGGAGAAGTCTTGTTAAAGTAATCATGTGAAGTTGGTATCCATTCAATATTTTGATGAGTTGTATGTTGTTCTTCATCTGCCAGTGTCATGTGAACATCGACTACACAACACATTACCATACTTGGGACAAGGGGAAGGCATTGTGGAGTAGTAAGTAGATGATGGATTACGAGAGCGATAGAAGCTTAAATCCTAATTCATGCACTATTTCGTAAGGGTCTGATTTGGATCTATAGGTTTCATGTTATGGTTAGATTTATCTTAATTCTTGTTTCGTAGTTGCGTATGCTTGGGAGAGGGGTAATTATATGTGGATTACTTGTTCAAGCTAGAACAACTTCCTAACACCGGTCCACTCATATAACAATTAATCAAAGTAGTGAACGCGGATCAACTAAAACATGATGACCATGACTAGACGAAATTACCATGTGTCCTCGAGAATGCGTTGATCACTATAAGAAATACTCTTGGCTTGTCCTTTGCAATATGGGGATTAGGACACCTTGCTACACCTTTCTATTTTGATTACTTTTTACCTGTTTTGAATTACCTTGCTATTAAACTACCTGTTACTACCCTTTTACAACACTTGCAAAGAATACCTTAATAAGCTTCTCAACTTCTCACTTCCAAGTATCACCGTGGACAACTCAAACCTATGCACCAAATGCAATTGCAAGGGCACACGGAGTACCCAAGTCCTTCTCTCCCAAATACCACCAAAGCAACTAATGCTAGGGAGGAAAATGAGAGGAAGAACAAAGAAGAACACGAAGAACTCCAAGATCTAGATCCAAGGGGTTCCCCTCACTTAGAGGAGAAAGTGATTGGTGGAAATGTGGATCTAGATCTCCTCTCTCTTTTCCCTCAAAAAGGAGCAAGAATCATTGGAGGGATTGAGATATAGTAAGCTCAAAGAAGGTCAACAATGGGGGGCAAACACGAGCTCAAAGGATTAGGTCCATTGGAGAAGAAGACCCCCTTTTATAGGTGGGGAAAAATCCAACCGTTATCCTCACAGCCCGCACAAAGCGGTACTACCGCTCCAAGGAGCGGTACTACCGCTAGGGCAGTAGTATCCCTTTAAAAACAACACTGAGGAGGCAAAAGGCCAGTAGAACCGCCGGAGCGATACTACCGCTCGTCCTCACGGTACTACCGCTATGGATAGCAGTACTACCGCTACGGGTAGCGGTACTACTGCTTGCGAGCGGTACTAAAAAATTACATCCATGCCTACCACGTCTGGACTTAACACAAGATTTTGGTTCGAAGCGATAGTACCGCTCATGAGCCGCGGTAGTACCGCTTCGGAGCGGTAGTAAAAAATTACATCCGCTCTAGCCGCGGTAGTACCGCAGTAGCCTTTTAAGAACACCAAAACTGCCACAACTTTTGCAAACGGACTCCGAATTCAATGAAACAAAGTTTGTTGGAAAGCTAACGACATGTGCTAACACAATATTGATTGAAATATCAATAAGAAGCAAATTAGAAAATGCCCATAAGAAAATGGTGAGAACCCTTCCTCGAATAAGACCGGTAAAACTTCCAACACCGAAAACGCAATAGACGAAGCATATGAAATCCATTTTTGATGAACTAGAGCTTGTCACGAAGATAACCACAAGATCAAGAACCCACATAGAGAAAATCCAACCAAGAACCAAGAAATATGATGATGCCAAGAATGCAATGGTTTGAGCTCTCAATGAACGATACGATCAAGCTACTCACTTGAGAGCCCCCCTTGATAGTACGGCGATCGATCCTATAACCCGGTCTCTCAACTACCACCATGAGACCGGTAAAATAGAAAACCCTATCAAGGTCAAACCTTAGCCTTGTGCATAGTCCACTTGAGCTAGACGATAACGATCTTGACTTCCTTAAGATGGACCACCTTTCTTGATTGCGTTGGCTTGATCAAGACTAGATGATTGCTCCCCATACTCCACTATGGGTGAGCCACTCTTCAGCACATCTTCACAAGTCCATTGTCACCACGATGAACGGCGAGCCTCAAGCATGATCTCTCTATGATGCTTCACTTGATCTTGCACATCACAACCTTGATGACTATCTCCACTTGATGTCATCTTCCATGGGATGTATGGGATCTGCCTCTTGATGCAAGCCCATGGAAATATACCTAACCCCACAAAGAACTCTCACATAGACCATGGGTTAGTACACAAAGCACAATGGACAATGCTTACGACACCATGGGATCACTTGATCCCTCTCGGTACATCTTGTATGCTTTGTGTGTTGATCAACTTGATTCACTTTTTGGGCTTAGTATTGATCAACCTTGTATCTTAGCTTCTTTCTTCATAAAGATGATGTATTAAAGGTAAACATTAATCTTACACAATCTTCTTCTTCAAGACATGCTTGCAATAAGCTCAACTCCCACATGACCAATCTTTGGATAAACCTTGAATACCACCTTGGTCACCATATAAACTCCTTGAAACCCAACAGATGGACTTCAAGAAGTGCCTATGGACAAATCCTTCGAATATAAATCAAGGCAACCATTAGTCCATAGGGGTGTCATCAATTACTCAAAACCACACGTGGAGAAATGTGCTCTTACAATCTCCCCAATTTTGGTAATTGATGACAACCACTTTCAAGAGAGTTTATATAAGAAAATAAGCACAACCAATTACACACAATGCAATGCATCGATGTGAGATGCAAATGCTTAAACAACAAAAGCAAAAATCTCAAAGCATTCCAAACAAAACTCTATAAACTTCTCCCCCATTGGCATCGATTGCCAAAATGGACAAAAAGTTTAGAAATCCAATATAATAGGTGTTCCTGCAAAAAGTTTGTACATCTCAAATATGTGTGCAAATAAATACACATATCCAATGATAAGTAGTTGGAGGAAGACAAACTATACTGAGAACCCAAAGATTGCACAAAGGATCGTATGGCACAAAGACATACACCAGAGTGATGCAAGCAATCAAAAGATACTAATTAGAACAATCAATCACATGGACCAACGAGCCACATGAATAAAAGATATTATGATATGAGAAAAACAATGTTTATAAAGAAACTAGAGGAGCTCCCCATGATTTGTGCACAAATAATAATATTTGTATTTGAATACAAGTGCACAAAAAAAGGATCATGACTCCCCCAAAATCAATATAAACACACCACAAGTGCAAGCAAGAAGATAAGACAAACATCATAGTACTTGCACTAAACATATGGTTGAGCAACATGTAAAAGAGGCAAACTTAAGAATAGGCTCAACCAAAATGATGCGTGTGAGTCATGAAAAAGCACTTGATAAGACTAGTATAAGGATGAGCATAAAGCATCAACATAGTATTGATGAAATGAGACACAAAGTGCAAACCATATCCTTCCCACAGACAAACCACTAGCAAAAGGGTTCACAATCTTACTAATAGGAAAATTTAAAAACCAAAGCTTGTGAAAAACCCTAGTGAAGATAGGAAAATGATAGCCTTGTCAAGAGGAGGTATACCAATCGAAATGGTAAAACCCTCGCGAAGACAAGCATGAGAAAAATAATCTTCACCACCAAAGAGTGCATCAAGATGCTAGGATATAAGATCCGCACTCAAGATAGATTCTTTAACGAAACCACCAAGTAAACAAAAATGAAATGGGACGGTGGACGTGAAAGAAAAGAGGATATCAACTAGAGATGTAACTTCTCTCATGTGTATAAGATTCTAGGTAGAGGGCAATCATGATGATATATCCATAAAGAATAATGTACACACGAAATAGTTACAAGAAGGAACAAACAAGATATCCACAAGGAAGTCATAACTATACCAATAAGATCTTTGCTTGAAAGCATAGCACATAGCCTAATATTTTCTTATTGTACATAAATGAACTCCCAATACACGAACATCAAAGACATCACAACTACCAATATGACATCATCGTTGAGACTCTTTGAGAAAGGAAACAAGTACCACAAGAATGACTCAAAAAATTCCTGCCATGATGCAACCTATAAACAGTTGAATGCGAGAAATGTATGCATGAAGTAGATACTTGTTACCGAGATAGCATTGGATTGATGTAGTAGACAATGGTTCTTCGATCATCCTAGCAAGGCTCCAATACGCACATGGTGTCAACACCTTCCTTGTAAGTGAGCCGAGTGTCCAATGTATCTCCAATTGTTCCTAGAACAACACCACAAACAAAGTGGTACCCAAACTTATTGGGACCAAAAAGTTAGTGTACCAACAATATACAGGACAAAACTCCACATAAATATGTGCATATAGATATAAAATTGAATTTCATGCACACTTTAGCCAATTTATGTCATAGTGGAGTTTCCCCTATATATTGGGTCAAGGAAAGAGAACATGCCAATGAAAGTACATGTAGTAAATATGCATGCTCAAGGCTTTCGAGAATCAAATCAACACACAGTTGATAAGATACCGGGAGAAAAGGAATCAAGTGAAAATAAGATACCAAACAAAAAAATCACTTGACGGATACCAACTAAAATACATATCAAGGAATGAGATATCCATTTACACATGCCAAATAGAAGGAAATAAGATACCAATTGAAGGAAAACAAGAGGTATCAAGTTCCCAAAGGAGAGCTAGGTTCCACAAACCACACCCTTCACAAATTTTCATGCTGGCACAATGTACCATAGAGAAAAGGCTTGCCTCCCACCAACACACACTTGACGAGGATCAAAAGATTTTATGATAAGCACATAAAGAGAGCGTTCTAAGGAAAATAGGAGGGCTCCCCCAAGAGATGTGCATTATATAGAATTTGCATTTGGATACAACATGCACTTGATGGGATCATCACTTTCCCTATATCTATGGAAACACTAGACATGCTCAAAAAGATCCACAAGAGACAAGGAAGACAAACGATAAACAAAATACAATGTAAAGATGATTAGCAATTTCTACCATGAAAGGATACCAAATGTTGAAGGACAAGAAGTAATTCAAAATATTTCCTATTGGTAGATTGCAAAGAAATGTAACATCATCTTTACACGTAAATCATAAGCAAATGACACTTGTAGAGCTAACATGCCACCTAGGAACAAGATAAATTATAATATCAAATCTAAGTGGCAATATCTCAAATGTACACATTCTATAGGATTGTAATATGCACATGGCATATTAATCCCCCATAATGTGGTAACCCAACGATAATAACAAGTGGCAAATGAAGTACAACAATAGATGATTAATGGACCTTTTAGAATTTGAATTTCTAATGAGACGACATACCACATAGAAGCTAGATAATCTTGTAATATCAATACTAAGTGGTATTACTCATGTACACACATTTTTAGGATTGTGAAGTTCACAAAGCACATCACTCCCGCAAAATGGGATAATCCATTAATCTCTCAAGAAAGCCAACTAAGATAAGACAAGATGCAAAAAGGCTCAACATAAGATTCGCACATACATGATGTGCAACCCATCATACATACTTGATTTCTCAAGATTAAACAAATAGGAAGCACAACATATACAACTGCATACAAGGTACAAAACCACAACATGCAAAGGGGCAAGTAACTAACAATGTATTCAATTCAAGTACATGTTACCGCAAGGAGGAACATTGGATATAAGTGAGAAACTTGATAATCCACATGACTTGGATTGAGATAATATGAATGATGAAGATCCCTTAATTCTTCATGATGTAGCCAAGTCACCAATGCCCTCCATTAATGCCTATTGATCAAGTTTGAGCTTGTTGGTCCCCAACCAAGTTGGGTCCTAAGAGGTTAGTCACCATAGACTTGGCTACCCAAGTGGTTCTTTTCTTGACACCACTTTGAGTACCAACACATTTGGCAAACACATTGTCAAGCTTATCCTTCCCAAGAGAATAGATATCATCAATAATGATTGGGTTGGGTAAGTTACCTTTTGTGCAAGAAGAAGTGAAGTGACCCTTCTCACGACATAAGTAGCGACATTTACCCTTTGCTTTCTTCTTAATTGATTTCTCAACTTGAAGAGTGGTGACTTGGGTGTTCTTGGGAAGAGGCCTTTCTTCAACTTGTGGTTGAGCATGAGATTGAACTTGTGGTCGCTTCCCTTGTTGCTTGTTACTTTGGGGCTTCTTCTTTAATGGGCAAGATCTAACATGGTGCCCTTCAATTTTGCACTTGAAGGAAATAATCTTGGCCGAATTCTTGACTTGTTCTTGGCCCTTCTTCTTGTAGTTCGTGGACATCTTCTTCTTCTTGGAGTTGAATCCAAGCCCACCTTTTCCATTTGGGAGTTTTTTCACACTCAAGATATTGTTGAGTGTGGACTTCCCTTCATGACTCTTTTCCAAGTCTTTCTTCAAAGAAGTGACTTGGGCCTTGAGCTCATTGATTTCCTCTACATGGTTAGAAACAACACAAGTTCTAGAGGAAGTATAAGCTTCATCGTTAGAGCAACAAGGCAAGGAAAGTAGTTCATCACAAGATGTACCAACATTATGAGTAGATGAACTATGAGGACTAGCACATGGCAATAAAGCATTTCTACTAGATGTAATGCTAATTTCCACATGAGGCTCACTAGATGTTACCTTAGTAGTACTAGCCTCATGAGCTATCTTTAGCACATTATGAGATACTAGAAGATCGCCATGAGAGCTAGAAAGCTTTTCATGACTTTCTTCCAATTTCCCATAATTGCTAGATAGCAACTCAAGTTGAGTCCTTAGCTCAACATTCTCCTTTAATATGGATGCTTCACAAGAAATAGAGTTAGTAGCACAAGCATCATCATTAACAACAAGAGGAGAAGGCAACTTGGCAAGCTCTTTAGCACATGAAACTTTAAGTTGAGCATGAGACTCGGTGAGTTCAATGAGCGAGCTCTTAACGACCCTTGAGCCATTTTCGAGGTGCTCAAAGTCCTCAAGGAGTTTAGAATTTGCAACTTCAAGCTTATCATTTTTAGTTCTAAAATCATTAGCCACCTTGAGAGCTCTTTCATGGGATTCCATTAATCTAGATAATTCTAGATCAAAGTTCTCCTCAAGAGATTCCTTGGTGGTTTGTTCATTTTTAAGAGCTTGAGATAGCTCCGCAATCTCATTAGCGTAATCATGTTCATGACCTTCCATTTTCTCAATGGTGGCCTCATGCTCCTCGAGATGAGCTTCCAACTCCTCAATATATTTCTTGCCCTCAATGGCAATAGACATGATTTCCATGAAGTTGGAACGAGCAATATTATTCTTATGAAGAGCTTTAAAAACCATTTCTCCCTTAAGTTTTAAGGAAGCAATATTATCACTCTCTTCATCATTATCATCAACATCATCATCGTGAGATATACTGGGATTCAAAGTAGGAGATACCTTTGAAGCCTTATCCATAAGGCAAAAGTGAGAAACAATAGATGATGATGTAGGATCCCTTGAAGCACCATTCAAGACCACATCTTGTTCCATGGAGTGTTGAGTATCCTCTACATTGTTAGCACAACAATTCGAGGACATAGATACATTTTTATCATGGCAACAAGATATAGCAAGCATATCATCATGAGATTTAGTCAAGAAATTTGTACATGATATGCAAGGATTACCAACACAATAATGTGAAACATTTAAAGTGCTCGAGGTGTTAAAGTCCAAAGATGAAGCATTGCAATAAGATAGTGAAGAAGAATTATCAACAATAAGCCCACTATCATCATTACAATGATCATCACTTCTCACCATATAATTACCTTGTGGCAATCCACATGTAGGTGAAGTAGATGAAGTTGAGAAGACAACATGACCGGAGGTGGGGGAGAGTAATCATCCCTACAAATCTTGGACTCACCAAATTTATCTTGAAGCTTTGTCCACAACTCATGAGCATCCCGGAACGACACGAGTTCAAATATAACTACATTGCTCAAAGCATCGAAAAGCACATTAGAAGCTTGAGCATTGAGATAAGAGTTTTTCTCATCCTCTAAAGATATGTGTTGAGAATCCTTTGGAGGAGAAAAACCCATATCTACAATTCACTCTAAATTTGGGTCCATGACCCTAAAGAGATTAAGCATGCGAATTACCAAAACATCAAAATTTGTGCCATTGAAACTAAGAGTGTCATAGAATCCTAATCCCCTAGTCGACATCCTTACTCTCTAGGTTGTTAAACCTAATAACGAGAGACCTAGCTCTGATACCAATTGAAAGGACGTGGATGTCGCCTAGAGGGGGGGTGAATAGGTGCTTTAAAATAATTATGGTTTAGGCTTGAACAAATGCGGAATAAAACTATCGTTTAATTAGTCAAGCACAAAACCTAAAACAACTAGGCTTACCTATGTGCACCAACAAGTTATGCTAAGAAAGATAGACAACTAAGTGATAGCAAGATATATAACAAGAAACAATATGGCTATCACAAAGTAAGGTGCATAAGTAAAGGGGCTCGGGTAAGAGATAACCGAGGCACACGGAAACGATGATGTATCCCGAAGTTCACACCCTTGCGGATGCTAATCTCCGTTCGGAGCGGTGTGGAGGCACAATACTCCCCAAGAAGCCACTAGGGCCACCGTAATCTCCTCACGCCCTCGCACAATGCAAGATGCCGTGATTCCACTAAGGGACCCTTGAGGGTGGTCACCGAACTTGTACAAACAAGGTTGGGGCAATCTCCACAACTGAATTGGAGGTTCCCAACGACACCAAGAAGCTTCACCACAATGGATTGTGGCTCCGAGAGGACCTCAAATGCTCGGGGCAATCTCCACAACCTAATTGGAGACCCCGAAGCTTGCCCGGAGCTTTACACCACAATGATTGAGCTCCGAGGCACCACCAACTGTCTAGGGAGCCAAAGCACCCAAGAGGTAAAAGCTCTAGGGTGCTCAAACACCCAAGATTAATAAGCTTCTCAACTTCTCATTTCCACGTATCACCATGGAGAACTCAAACCTATGCACCAAATGCAATGGCAAGGGCACACGGAGTGCCCAAGTCCTTCTCTCCCAAATACCACCAAAGCAACTAATGCTAGGGAGGAAAATGAGAGGAAGAACGAAGAAGAACACGAAGGACTCGATGATCTAGATCCAAGGGGTTCCCCTCACTTAGAGGATAAAGTGATTGGTGGAAATATGGATATAGATCTCCTCTCTCTTTTCCCTCAAAAAGGAGCAAGAATCAAAACTGCCACAACTTTTGCAAACGGACTCCGCAATATACAACTCTGCAAGCTGAGCTGCCGAAATAGACTCCTTGACTGGCAGGAAATGAGCAACTTTTGACAACTTGTCGATAACCACAAAGATGGCATCGTTGCCCCTCTTGGACTTAGGAAACCCAGTTATGAAATCCATCTCAACATGATCAAATTTCCACTCTGGGATTGGCAAAGGCTGCAAAAGACCTGCTGGACGCTGATGCTCCGCCTTCACTCTGCGGCAAACATCGCACTCGTTGACAAACTGAGCAATCTCACGTTTCATACGAGTCCACCAGAAGGTTTGCTTGAGGTCCTGATACATCTTGGAACTGCCTGGATGAATGGATAGAAGAGAATTGTGTGCTTCGTCCATGATAAGCTTTCTGAGATCACATTTTGGAACAACAAGACGGTCCTCAAAGAACAAGGTATCTTTGTCATCGACACGAAAGCGATTATACTTCGGAATGCTCTTGGCCACACCTTTCTTCACTTTCTTCACCATAGCGTCTAGCAGCTGCGCTTGGCGAACCTGATCTTCTAGAGTCGGAGAGACTTGAAGATTTGCAAGAAATCCTTGCGGAATCATCTGAAGGTTGAGCTTGCGAAAGGTGTCACAAAGCTCGGGTTGAAGAGGCTTCAAGATCAGACTATTGCAGTATGCCTTTCGGCTGAGCGCGTCTGCAATGACATTTGCTTTCCCAAGAGTGTACTCAATGCTTGGATTGAAGTCTTCAAGCATTTCCACCCAACGAGATTGCCGAAGATTGAGATTTGGTTGAGTGAAAATGTACTTCAGGCTCTTGTGATCAGTGTACACCTCAATTGGTCTACCCAACAACAAATGCCTCCAAGTCATAAGAGCATGAACAACTGCCGCCAACTCAAGATCATGAGTGGGATAGTTCTTCTCGGCAGGCTTCAATTGACGCGAGGTATAGGCCACAATCTTCTTGTCTTGCATAAGAACACCACCAAGGCCTTGGAGAGAAGCATCACAGAAAACTTGGAAAGGCTTGGACTACTCTGGAGGAACAAGAACTGGAGCTGAAGTCAGTCTCTGCTTGAGCGTATTGAAAGTTGCATCACACTCAGGAGACCAAACATACTTGACACTCTTCTGGAGGAGATTGGACAAAGGCTTAGCTATTTGAGAAAAGTTCTCCACGAATCTTCTGCAATAACTGGCAAGCCCGAGGAAACTCCGAAGCTGCTTGACGTTCTGCGGAGGCTCCCACTTCAAGATTGCCTCAACTTTCTCAGGGTGCACTTTTATTCCCTCGGCAGAGATGACATGCCCGAGATACACCACTTCATTAAGCCAGAACTCACACTTGGAAAACTTGGCATAGAACCGATGTTCCCTTAACTTGTCAAGCACAAGGCGGAGATGCTCTGCATGATCTTCTTCTGTCTCCGAGAACACTAGAATATCATCAAGATAAACCAAGACAAACTCATTCTTGAAAGGAGAGAAGATGAAATTCATCATCCTTGAGAAGGTTGGGGGAGCATTCGCAAGACCAAACGACATCACGGTGTACTCATATGAGCCAAAGCTCGTTCTGAATGCGGTGTTGGGAATGTCTTCTTCACGAATATGGATTTGATGATAACCCATTCGAAGATCCAACTTGGAGAAAACTTTGGCACCTTTCAGTTGCTCAAACAACTCATTGATGTTAGGAAGTGGGTACTTGTTTCTAATTGTCTTCTTGTTCAATGGCAGGTAATCAACACAAAGACGATCCGTGCCATCTTTCTTCTTGACAAACAAAACACCACAACCCCACGGAGAAGAACTTGGTCTGATCAGACCCAGACGTTCTTGCTCATCTAGCTGCTTCTTCAACTCTTTCAGCTCTTCGGGGCCAAGTTTATACGGGCGCTTGCAGACCGGTTCAGTTCCGGGCTCGAGATCAATCACGAACTCAACTGGCCAGTGCGGAGGCATACCTGGCAATTCTTCTGGAAAGACATCTTCATACTCACAAACCACCGGAAT
Source organism: Hordeum marinum (assembly GCA_022496015.1). Lineage (NCBI taxonomy): Eukaryota > Viridiplantae > Streptophyta > Magnoliopsida > Poales > Poaceae > Hordeum > Hordeum marinum. The sequence goes on along the minus strand of CM039677.1, from coordinate 182,614,496 downwards.
TTGAGAAATCGACGAGATTTCACCCTTCTCATTAAGAGCAAAGAGACGGATTGTGTCATCGCGAGCTGCGAAAATAATCACGTCTTCTGAAGGATGAGTCAGCTTGACTTCTTTTGCTTTGCAATCAATATGAGCCTTATTCATAGCCAGGAAGTCCATGCCCAGAATGAGATCAATATCAGAATTCCCGAGAACATAGGGAGAAGCCAAGAAAGAATAATTTCCCATCTTGATAGAAACATCCGGCACAACGGAGGTGGTTTTCATGGCCACACCCGGAGAAACAACACCCAAAGGTCTACTCAACATCTCTGAATAGAAATCATTCTTGATAGCAAAAGGTCTAGACATGAATGAATGCGATGCACCAGAATCAAATAACACTTTTGCGGGAATAGAATTAACTGAGAGATTACCCATGATCACTTGAGAAGAATCCTCTGCCTCTGCTGCATTCACCATATTCACTCTTGCGGTCTTGGGATTATGCTTCACCATAGCATTGCCTGGAGGCTTGACAGGAGGAGGAGGCGGAAGACGCCGCTGGTTGCACTTGTTTGCATAGTGGCCCTTCTGACCACACTTGTGACAAGTCACCTCAGAAAGCGGACGAACATTGCTTGGAGGAGGAACAAGAACTTCCTTGGACGCCTGATTCTTCTGCTGGAAACCTGGGTTGGGTGGGTGGGAAGAACCACGACCACCAAACTGCTTCTGCTGCTGAGGAGGACGAAACGGAAGAGGATTTGGCGCCCAGTACTTCTGCTGCTTAGGAACACTCTGAGAGCCGGAAGAAGAAGAATATGAATCCCTTGAACGCTTCTTGGAGTTTTCCAACTTGAGCTGAGCTGCTTCAATCTTCAAAGCCATGTTGTAGAACTGATCAAACTCATGAGGCTAGCTCATCCTTGAGACCACCTCTGAATTGATAGATCATAGCCTTATCATCTGGAACATCTTGCTTGGCATAACAAGCTAGACTCTGGAACTCAATGTTGTACTGGTAGACTGACTTAGTTCCCTGCTTCAGGTGCCTGAACTTCTCACGCATCTCCTCGACAAAACTTGTCGGAATGTAATGATCCCTGAAGTCACGACGGAAATCGTCCCAAGTAACAACACGATCGCCCTTGGAATCCTTGTACTGTTGCCACCAATCAGCTGCTTGACCCTTTAGCTGGAACGAAGCAAATCTGACAAAGTCCTCTGGCCTAACACTGCTGCACTCAAAATGCTTGCTCATATCACGAAGCCAATCATCAGCATCTAGAGGCTGCTCACAACAGGTGAAAGTCTTGGGCTGGTTGGCAAGGAACTGATTGAGAGTCGCAAACTGCAATTGATTCTGAAAATTGCCTTGAAAACCTTGCTGGCCCTGCTCCCTTTCTTGCAATAGCCTGAGCAACATCTGGGTGTTTGCATTGGTCGCGGCCATAACAGCTTGCCAAGCTTCCAGAGGAGGAGGCGGAGGAGGTGGTGGCGGGGGTGGTGGTGGAACATCAGTCTGCTCCTCACCACGACCCGGATTGCTGCGAGTTGGTGGAGCCATCCTGAATATGGACAAAATGCATTAGCCTCATTGACAAGATGAAACATAAGCTGAATCAAATGCTTGAAGAATTGAACAACACACATAGCCTTCCTACTGAAAAATTAGTAAGAAAGCTTCTTTGGATTATGATACATCCTTAGACATAATAAGCTACTTGCAATAACACAACAAGTATTGAGCTAAGCGCTCGGAACAAATGTACATGCCCAATACATCTGGAGAAGATGATCCTAGATGACTACAAGATTTCCCACCTGTAAACTTCCGAAAACTTTCTTGTTTATGCGATTCGGGTTGCGGAATCAGGAACCTGCCCTAGGCAATCAACTGCGACTGCATCCGCAACCTTCCACACCATAATTCAAGACATTTCGCAAACTCGTCTAATCTCGAATCCCCGAACTCACAACGATACTAAACCATGGTGGTACCCCGAACGCCTCCCTAGTACTGGGTGACTCTGACCTTATCTCACCACGATAAGTATTGAAGCAATTCCAAACATTCTCCGTCCTGAGATATCAAGGAAGCTAAATGATAACGATGTGCCAACATTCCTCGGAGCTCAACTCCCCGGAAGAAATCAAGTCAGACAGGAGGCACCAAGACAGAACCCTGTCACATCGTCATCATATAGATTCCAAAATACCCGCGTGATCCTAATTTTTTTTCGAGCGAGAAGAGGAGTAGAATCAAATTCCTAAGTCGGAAACCTCACCAGAGCATAGAAGAGGAGTAAAAAGAATCCTACTCTCCGATATAACTAGACTCAAAATAGTTTTACTAGACACAACTCGGCCAAGTTCGAACAAGCAAAGGCTCCTATGGTCATATGGCTCTGATACCAACTTGTCACGCCCAAGATGCGCGCATATCCGTGTAAGGCATAGGGCCTCACAAGGGATAGAGGTGCATCTTGCCGTTAGCAAGAATAGTATCATTACAATATACAGTACTGAATGAGAAGAGTATACACGTTGGCTTACACTCGCCACATGCTAACTTACAATGTCACTCAATTCATAGCATCAAGTTGAACACAGGGTCCGACTACGGACGAAATCAAACGATAAAAGAAGTTGTAAATGATACTATCAAGCTATCCCAAAGATCACGACCAGGTCCTCTACTCATCCGGATACGTCATGTACATCCTGCCTCTTTCCTCATCATACTCCCACTGGAGCTGAGTAAGATCATCCTGCACGAACTCATCTGAACCTACACCTGAATTGTTGTAGTAAACTGTGAGCCACAGCGGACTCAGCAATCAAGTAACCCGGGTGCCAACACTATATAAGCTTTAGGATGGAATGGTGATGTTTAAGTCTGTAGCAGCTCTAAGCATTTTATGGTGGCTAACTTATGTAGAAAGAATGCAAATTGAGTGGTCTATGGTAATCTCTCGATTTCTAACATGATCTCTAATAGACCCTGAACACCTGCTTACGTCAGTCATAACCCCACCGTGTTCTCTCTCGGTTCATGTTCACAAGCAGAGACGATCACGGTTACTCACACAGTTGGTGTATTTTAATTAGAGTTTACTTCAAGTTTTCTATAACTGGGTGTTAAACAAATATCCAAGATGCCACATAACCGCGGGCATGGCTTTCCGAAAGATTTAACCCTGCAGGGGTGCTCCAACTAGTCCATCACAAATAACCACACTCCACGGGAATTGCCTCGAACGCGGATCTCGCGATCATCATAGGCAACTCCAGAAGGAATTCCAACACCTCGAGAAAACCCGAAGAAAGTCAGAGTCCACACGCAATACATTCGATAAAGGTAAAACAAATCCAGCAAGACCTCCCGACGTGTCGACGAACCCGATAAGAGCCGCGTATCTCAGTCTCAGGACATGACGGATAAGCTAGTGTACGGAGGCCTGATAGAAATCTCCCAAGTTGCCCTGGGTTGGCCCCGCACAGTGCTCTAGGTTGGACCAACACTCATGAGGAGTACTGTCCCGGGGGGTTGATTAAATTATCCACGGGGTTGCAAAGCCCTATGCAGGTTCATTAAGTTATTAGCAAATGTAGTACCAATGTTGGGTCTTGCCAGACAAGTTTTAATCTCAACCGAATAAACATGGAGGTCCCCATAACAACCCAAGCGTGTTAGGAGCGCAAAATATGGAAAACATAACACCGGTAACAAGAATCTAATGGCGGTACGAGCAGAACAAATCACTTAGCAAAAGGCCAAGCCTTCCACCAATACCAGATATATATGTGCATTAATTTAAATAACAGAAATTATTGTGATATCCAATCCATGTTATCACATGGAACAACCTGCACCTGCAACTAAGAATGCTATAAGAGGGGCTGAGCAGCGGTAACTTAGCCAATCAACGATTTGCTGGGATGTGGAGGTTAGAAGCTGTCATGGCAACATGGGGGATGATATCGTGTGGTAGGTAGCGCAATTGTAACGATAAGAACGAGAAACTAGCAAGCAAAGATAGTATTGAGATCCGGGTACGATCATCTTGCCTGTTAGTTCTTCAGCGGAACAAGTAGCGGGATCCTCGTAGTGGTACTCTCCAGGTTCCTCGAACTCAGATTCGACATTCGCGTCTACCCAAGAGAAACAACAAATAAATAACCAAACAAGATGCAATGCACAATCAAGATGATGCATGATCATTTTAATGAGATTATACATGGCAATCCAATTCTAGTCAAGTTTCACATGCAAAAGTGGTGGATTAATGAATCTGGACAGAACCTCATGTTAAGTTATTTATACATGCATGAACATGGCAAATATGGATGCATCATGAAAAATCGATGGAAATGCATATAAAGATCGCGAGAAACGGAGCTACGGTTCTCGAGATACGCTCACGACAAGGAACGGAGGCAAAACACAAGATCATCAAGGACCTGGGCTAATTCTTGGCATCCCAAGGTAGCCACTGGATAGGTGATGAAAAACCAATCACAATAGACTCAAGAATCACTCAATTCCATGGAGTATAGCTCCCACAACAACCAAAACAAAATAGCACTCAATCTGCCACAAAACAGCAACATAGCATTTTGAAAAGCTCACCACTATTGCTACAGGAACTCTACAGCCACAAACAAGACATGAACAGGTTCTACTCAACACCCAAATCAAATCATCCAACTAGACAATCAAAAAAAGAGCAACACATCACTATGCATGGAGCTGGCAAGTAGGCATGATGAAACAGATTTTTAGGGACCGTGGAAATTCCAGTTTTCTGGAATCTGGGTTAATAAAATAGCAAGTTAACAACACTGGTTAAATATGCCAGGAAGCTCCAAATGTCATGAAAATTAACAGGACGGTAGATGGCAATATCTTCCGCAAATACCTAACACTGAACATGGTAATAAACTCAACACAACACTAGACACACCCTGATCTTCAAGGAAAAACAATAACAACAGATTCTCCAGACTTAGTCATTTCTAGAGCAGGTTGGCAGAAACAGAAAGTAGCTAGGTAAACAGCATGGTTCCCACTGACCTGGATACTTAGCACAAATAACAAAAATACATGTATGTTCACAGAAACTTTGACTAGCAAGTTCATGTTGACAACAACTCCAAAGCATGCATGGATTAATTCATACGAAAAAGACAAAAGGACATCACAGCATAAAAATGCACTTTTGTCAAGTTGCCCGAAAGTCAAATCTGACTTCACAGATGCATACAGGGGTTGAAAACACCCCAAAATCATTACTCATACCTATATGCTTGCATGGAACACCAAGGAGAAAAGCTAGGTCAAAATTCTACCTTAGCTAGGCATGGGTGACTTATGTCACTTATGAAACTCAAAGAAAATGCCCCAAAATGATATGTGCTCCATAGATACATGTTGGAAGTGGTTATTTATCATATTAGGGACATTATAGCATGGCATAGCATCAAAAACAAGAATGGAACTAGCTAGAGAAGAAACCATGCTCACTTGACCACATAGGTTAAAACCTACACATGGAGCTACATGCACATGGGTGAGTGTATGTAGAACATACACACACCCCACACACTCACATATAACACATGGCACACCCCATGTGCCAAGCACACTCTACATGGTGCCCCACACACCCCACACCACAAACTCACTAACACACCTACACATGTATGTGTGTGTGAAACACACACATACACCCACATAGTACCACACTATGTTGGACTCACTCCCTAATACTCACATATGGGTATGTGCACGGCACATACACACTCATGCACTTACAAGCACACCACCACAAGCATAACATACATGGGTGTATATGCACATAGTGCATACACACACACATCTCACTCTCACCACAAGAGCATGTGCAACAAAGCACACTCACACCACTCTCTAGCTACACACACAACAAAAACATGGGTATATGCACATGGATGCATATACACACACAACACACTCTCATGTGTCATTCAACACACACATGTAGGGGTGTGTATGCATATGGTGCATACACACACACACCTCCACACTACACACACACTCAAAACATACATACATACATACATACATACATACATAATGGCACACACACACTCTCTGTTTTGCCAAAGAAAGAAAACAAAAAGAAAAACAGAAAAGAAGAAAGAGAAAAAAACAGGGAAGAAAAAGGGGGGAAGAAGGGGATTGAACCCCAGACCCCCTGCACCACACACACGCGCTCTACCACTGGGCTAACGGCTCGGTTCTTAACAGGAAGGGCGTCGCCCTTCTCTAATACACACACACACACACACACCTAACTGACGAAACTGACGAAACATGCAGAGCAACGGCGACAGAGCAACGGCAGTGAGCATTCCGGCGAGCACACGGGGTCCTCGGCGACGCGGATGGGCGGAATCGAAGCGGGGCACTACGGCCTTTCCATCCCTCGTCTCTTCTCGCGAAGAGGGGGACGGTGGCGAGCGACAGGAGCTCCTCTATCTACCGGCGGCGACCATGCAACGGCGGTGATGCAACGGCTACGCGAGAGAGAAGGGGAGGGCAGCGAGGAGCGCCTGCTCACCGAGGGAAAGGCGACGGCGAGGAGGCTCGACGGAGGGGAAGAAGACTCGGAGACGCTACGGCGACGGAGGGGAAGCAGAGCTCGGCGACGACGGGGCGGACGGAGCCGAAGAAGAAGCCGACGAGGTTGACGAATTCGTCCTTCTCCCGGGCTCCTAGCGACGGGGATCGAACGCAGGGACCTTCCCCGAGCTCCTGGTCGACATGGCCGACGCGGGGCTCGACGGAGCGGGCGGCGAGGCCACCGGCGAACTCTCTGAACCCACCTGAACCTACTCTGGCGAACCGAACGAGGGAGGAGGAGAGGATAAGGGGAAAGAGGGGAGCGACGGCGGAGGAGGAGACGGGAAAACCCTAGGGGTTCGCGCACGCTTCAAAGAGCTGCTGGCCTCGACGTGCGCGAACGGCTAACGGCGACCGGACGTCGACGCGGCGCGCACTCTCTCTCACTCTCTGACAAACTGACGGAGGAGGGGGAGACGGGGCAGGTCGCCGTCTACTGTGGCGATGGGCTGGGCCTCGGCCCACCTGCCCTCTCTCTCACACACTAAATCAACCAGGGATTTAAAAAAAACAGAGACAAGAACTAAAAGCCCAGAGAAAAGAAAAAGGGTTTTTGAGAAAAAAATAAAATAGTTTTGCGAGGGAAATAAAGAGCTCATATTAAATAAAATATGAAGTTGATTTATAGAGAAAGTTATTTTATTAATTTGATAATAGAACAACCCCTGTTTTGAATAGTTTTTCAAAAGCAAATATAAGAAAATGACTCAAGATCACTCCCAATATTTATAAGACATCTTGGGTTAACACACCAACATTTTTAAAAGGGATTTACCAAAACTTGAATCTGCTAATAAAAATAAATAGAAGAAAGGAGGGTTTTTTTAGAAGGAAAACTAGCAAGGGAAAAGAGAGAGGGAATGAAGATGTTTTGCACACATGGCTCCACCACATACAAGCACTCACTACCATACACCACATACACAAGCATGCACAAGGAATGAAATGAGAGTGATGCATGATGATGATGGATGAAATGATGCATGAATGCCACCAACACATGAATGATAAGGTTCAACTCCAAACATAACTCATGTCACAAGGTCATACAATGGGTTACATGCCATAAAAGGTAGGGACATCACTTGGGATGTCACATGCAAGTACGAAGACATGAAGAAAACGTTCAGGAATAGAATCACAAGACCGAAGGACAAAAACTGGGACCCCAGCAAGATCTTGCCGGGATGGCTTACAGAGCCCCACAAGACGTGCACCCGGCAAGATCTCGCCATCCTGCCAGCGCAGAGACCAGTTGTCATCCCTCCTGGATATGTGTCAAGGCGCTGGCGATGGAGGAGGTTAAGCGGTGCCGATGGGACGGGCTCCTGTCCCATCCCGTAGAAGGTCAGGGACGCCTGACGGAGCATTAAATGCGTTTGTCCTACACCGCCAGTGTTAGGTATGATAACATTGTAGCAACTGTATATCACATGTATGTACTGTACGCCACTGTTGGAGACCCCTTAGTCATATAAAAGGAGGCCCAAGGCGTTACGAGGGGGCGGGCTTCTTTGACCTTCTGGCTAGCACGCATAGAGTCTGTGTACTGTTCATCACATAGCGCTCCTGCAGCCAGAACCCAAAACACCAATAATACACTAAAGCAGGAGTATGGTTTTACGCTTCTCACCAGCCAGAACCTGGGTAAAAATATCCCCCGTGCTGCTCGTCAGATCTGCTCTTTGTGCATACCATCTCCTTGCCGAACCACAAAGGGATCCACGTGATCCCATATGTGTCGTACACCAACATCATTGGCTCGCCAGGTAGGAGGAGAGGGTTGCGTGAACCTGGTCTAACGATCAACGCACGGATTTCTTCATCATCTTCATCGCCATGGCCCCTAAGAAGAAGGGTTTCACAGTGGTTGATCCATCCATGTCTGGTGCGCTTGTAGCCACTCAGGCAAGTGATGGTGTGGATGCAGGCAGAGGTCTTGAACCTCCACGACGTTCTAGTGATCAAGGCCAAGCCAACGGTGCCGTTCGCAGCGACGATGGCAACCCACACGCTACTGGATCTCAAGACAGAGCTATGCTGCCCACAGGCAGCGCAGTGAACTCCACGGATGGAAGGGCGCCTTCTAAGACACCCACGCCAGTGCATACGCCGTGGCCTTCTCAGGTCGCGCGCGATGAGCAACACCGTGACGTTGGTGGTTCTAAGCGCCCCCATGGAATGACACCTGAGCATCACTCCCGAGATGCGCAGGACCAGCATGCACGCCAAAATGCAGGTGGAAGTGGCTAGGGATCGCGGGACCGTGATGGAGCTCCTTCTAACACGGTTAGGAGTCAAAGCACCTCACGTTCTTCGCACCTTGCGCTATCGACTACATCAGCAGAAGTGTTGGCACGAGCAAAGCTACTCTTGAATTTTCCTCCTGCTTCGGAGAAGCTTGATGAGTGATAAGCTACTATTCAAAGACTCGTCAGCTTTGCTAATAGAGAAGGACTACAGCGAGCGGATCCTTCACAACAGCGGTCCATCGAGTCAGTGCGCACCAATGGCGACAAGGCCTGAGGTGGCACAACCACGGTGCACTCTCCTCCACGGCGGCAACAACGGTCGCCGACTCGACAGGTCGGCGCCTGTGGTGATGATTCAACGACATTGTTTGATCCATGAATTTGCTGTGATCAATGTCAAGTTCTTCAGTAGCGAAGCAAAGAAGACGCTCGGACTACCATCGAGCGGCGGTGGGAAGCACACTATCAATATGATAGGCGTGCAGGACCCACTTTAGACAAGCCTGCGCCAGGGTATCCTGTCAACCTACCTTATGAGGTGGGTTGTCCAGCTTTTACCCATGAGCTGCAGCGAGTCCAGTGTCCCAATTCCCGAACGTTCAAACCATAGGTCCCGGAGAAATACGACGACAAGACTCACCCGTAGGAGTTCCTGAGCATCTACACCATTGCGGTGCAGGCTGCCGGGGCTCGTGACGACAAGATACTCGCCAACTACTTCCCGTTGGTACTCAAGCCCAACGTCAGGTCGTGGTTGATGCATCTGCCAGAGAATTCCATTTCTTCCTGGGCAGATCTATGTCATGATTTTGTTGGCGCCTTTATCGGAGGCCACCAAACTCCTGGCCAAGCAAGTGATTTGCATCTCATACCCCAAAAAGAAGGCAAGACCTTGCGCAAGTACATTCAGAGATTCAGTCGTATACATCACAACATCCCAGACGTTCATCCTGCTGCTGTTATCAGTGCATTTCATCAGAATGTGCGCAACCACAGGAGACGCGAAGAGCTGGCAATGAACAAAGTCAGGGATGTTGCTGAGCTCTATGCTCTGGCTGATAGATGTGCTCTAGCTGAAGAAGGGAGGAGACTCCTCGGCGAGGATGCTGGCACTGGAGTCGACTCTAAAGATGAAGACACCGCCGCCCCAGCAAGGAAAGGCCGACAGCGGAACAAGAAACGCAAGGAGAAGGCCGTGCTTGCTGTCAAGGAATCCTACAACCTCAACACCGCCAAGAAGACTAAGGTTGACGACCCTAGAAAGGATGTTACCAGGTGCGTCTCTTGTCAGGCCTTGGCAGCTGCCGACAAGCCGGAGGGCTCCGACAAGCAGTATTGCAAGATCCATCGCACCTAGGGCCATGATCTCCAAAACTGCCAGCAAGTTGAGCAGCTTGTCGAGAGGCAGAAAGCTGAATATGTGAGGAGAGATAAGGAGAAGGCCCAGGATGGTGCAGAGGGGTCCAACAAGAAACGTGGTGGCGGGGGAGGTCACCGCGGCAAGTCCAAGCAATAGGAGTGGCCCGCTCGAGGCTGCAACAAGGAAGAGGGGGATGACGATGGCAACGAGTCCAGCGAGCACAAATTTAAAAGGGCTATAGACATCATGTGCGTCGACGGAGGCGCCTCGTTGCATTCTTCTCACCACCAACTTAAACAATGGGCACGCGAGATTAATGCGACAGAGCCGTCTGTCGATGCCCGGAAACCATTGAGATGATGTGACACGCCTATCATTTTTGACATCGAGGATCACCTGATCGCACAGTTGCGGTCGGGTGTTTGGCATTGTTGGTTTCGCCAACAATTCGCAACCTCAAGGTGACAAAAATGTTAGTTGACGGTGGGGCCAGTTTGAACTTGATCTCGCCTTATGTGATCAAAAGGTTGCAAATTCCCGATGAAGATCTCGAGGAGACAGGCACATTTCAGGGGATCAATCCAGGGAGGAGCCAGCTGAAGGGCAAGATCACTCTACCGGTAACATTTGGTAGTGACCTAAACTTCAGGACAAAGAAGATTGTTTTCGACGTTGCTAAGATTCCATTGCCATATAATGGGATCCTTGGCCGTCCAGCGCTGGCCAAGTTCATGGCGTCATCACAGTATGCTGATAATGTATTGAAGATGCCCGGGCCAATTAGCATCATCACAATTAACTCTGACAAGAAGGATGCACTTATCTGCGCCGACCAACTTTACCGGGAGGCAGTTGCAGCACCTACCGCCAAGGCACCTACTCGTGCCGCTGAAGCTCCTAGGAGGAAGAATACCGGCAAGACCTATGGTACACACTCCAGCAAGTGCACCTCTTCGGAGTGCTGCGCTCCTATTGACAATGTGCCAGAGAGTTCCACCGGCAAGAACAAGAAATCCAAGGCAGCTCCACCAGAAACCAGAAAGGTGCCCGTTAAGGAGGATGGTACGGGAGGAACTTTCACCATAAGTTCCACCCTCGATGACAAATAGGAAAGCGCGCTCATTGCCTTCCTGTGGGCGAATGTCGATGTGTTTGCATGGCAACCATCAGATGTCCCCGGTGTTCCCAAGGAGGTAATTGAGCACCATCTTGCTATCTGTCCTCATGCACAACCCGTCAAGCAGAAAGTTAGGAAGCAAGCTTTGGAGCAGCAAGAATTTATTGCCGACGAAATCAGGAAGTTGGAAGCGACAGGTTTGGTCAGAGGAGTGCTCCATCCGACATGGTTGGCCAATCTAGTCGTAGTGCGGAAGGCGAATGGAAAATGGAGGTTGTGCATTGATTATACAGATATCAATAAAGCCTGTCCAAAAGATCCTTTTCCCTTGCCGCGCATCGACTAGATTGTAGACTCCACCGTAGGCTACGATTTGTTGTCATTTCTTGACGCTTATGCAGGATATCATCAGATCTTCGTGTCTAAGGAAGATGAACGAAATACCGCATTTATCACCCCATGTGGTACGTATTGCTTCGTGCGCATGCCTTTCGGGTTGAAAAGTGCTAGTTCAACATTTGCAAGAGCACTCCAGATCGGTTTTGAGCCTTAGCTAGATAGAAATATGGAAGCTTATATGGATGACATAGTGGTTAAAACCAACGACAAAGCAACACTCATACAAGATCTGGAAGAGGCATTTGCAAGTCTGCACAAGATCAATTTGAAGCTCAATCCTAAGAAGTGTGTGTTTGGCGTTCTGCCCAACATGCTTCTCAGATTCTTTGTGTCTTAGCGTGGGATCGAGGCGAACCCCGACAAGATCAAGGCAATTGAGCAGATTGAAGCACCAAGACATGTCAAAGACGTGCGTTGTCTTGCCGGCTGTGTTGCGGCTCTGAACAGGTTCATCTCAAAATCTGCTGAGCGCGCCCTGCTCCTTTTCAAAATCTTGAAAAAGGCAGGTCCAATGAAGTGGACTCCGGAAGCGGAGGCAACACTGCAGGATTTGAAGAGATACCTCTCCTCTCTGCCAGTACTAGTCACACCTAAACCACAAGAGCCGTCATTGCTATACTTGGCGGCAACGAATCAAGTGGTTAGTGCCATGCTAGTGGTGCAGAGAGAAGTCAACGAAGAAGCAGCGATAGAGGCAGGACCGCCAAGCGACGAGCTAGGATCTTCCCTGGCACAGTCTGGTGCCAACAAGGCAGGATCTGAACAGATAAATGAAGCGACACAGAGGAAGAAGATGGTGCAGCGCCCAGTTTATTTTGTTAGCTCCCTTTTGCAGGGGCTAGGTCAAGGTACTCTGGCGTACAAAAATTGCTTTTCGGCCTCCTTGTGGCCTCAAGGAAGCTACACTATTATTTCCAAGCACATCAGATCACCGTCGTCACTCGCTTTCCGCTGCAACGGATTTTACGAAATCCAGATACGACCAACAGGATTGTGGAGTGGGATTTAGAATTGTCATGCTTTGGTCTCAGATTTGAAAGTACTTCAATTATTCAGAGCAGAGACTTGGCAGAATTCATTGCAGAATGGACTCCAACATCGGACGAGGAGATCCAAGAAACAACTCTCCCCGGCAAGGAAACAAATCAAGAATGGATTATGTATTTTGATGGGGCTTTCTCTCTGCAAGGAGCCGGGGCTGGCATGCTGCTTGTCGCACCCACCGGAGAGCACCTCAAATATGTAATTCGGATGCACTTTCCCCGGTGGAGGTCAACAAACAACACCACAAAATATGAAGGACTGCTTGCCGGCCTCAGGATCATGGCAGACCTTGGAATCAAAAAGCTCATCGTTAGAGGTGATTCACAGCTAGTCGTCAAGCAAGTCAACAAAGATTATCAGAGCCCATTGATGGAATCCTACGTAGATGAAGCGAGGAAGTTGGAGGATCGCTTTGATGGTCTGCAAACAGAGCAGGTTCCTCGTGCAGAAAACAACATTGCCAACGAGCTGTCGAAGCATGCTGCCCTCAAGTTACCTATGGAACCAGGGACTTTTGTGCTTCAATTGACTCAGCCATCCATAGCACCGTCATCAGGGCAAAACAAGAGAAGGAAGTTGAATTTTGGCCAGTACTTTCCCGCAGAGCTCCCAGAAGCCACCGGCAAGGAAGTTGCCGGGATCAACGCCAAGCTTGCCGGGGGCAACAGGCTCCGGCAGGGCCTCAAGCCCTTGCCGTAGAGACAAGTGCTCCCGTGGCAGAAGACATGCCTTTAGTCCTTGCCGTCGAGCCTCAGGCTCCAGCATGGGCACAACACATTGTTCAGTTCCTTCAAACATGAGAACTACCTGAGGAATAGGAAGAGGCGGAGAAAGTAGCCCATCAGTCTAATATGTACAAGTTTGTGGACAATGTCCTGTATAGAAAGAGACCAAATGGTGTGAAATTGAAGTGCATTCCTCGGGAGGATGGAGTGGAGCTATTGGCAGAGATACATGGAGGCATATGTGGCTCCCACATAGGATCAAGAGCTCTTGCTGGTAAGGCATTCCGGCAAGGTTTCTTTTGGCCCACCGCTCTCCAGGATGCAACTGCACTAGTAACCAAGTGTGAAGCGTGCCAGTTCCATTCGAAGAAACTACATCAACCAGCTCAAGCTCTTCAAACAATCCCTCTTTCCTGGCCATTTTCGGTCTGGGGGCTCGACATCTTGGGCCCCTTTCCGCGTGCTACCGGGGGCTTTGAGTACTTGTACGTCGCAATCGTCAAGTTCACAAAGTGGCCAGAAGTGGAACCAGTGAGAAAGGTGACCGCGCAATCAGCCATCAAGTCCTTCAAAGAATTAGTTTGCCATTTTGGTGTACCAAACAGGGTCATCACTGACAACGGCACACAGTTCAGAAGCCGCACCTTCATGCAATATGTCCAAGACCTTGGAAGCAAGATCTGTTTTGCTTCCGTTTCTCATCCGAGGAGCAACGGGCAAGCGGAAAGGGCAAATGCTGAAGTGCTGCGAGGACTTAAGACAAGAACTTTCGACAGGTTGCGCAAGTGCGGAAGACGCTGGATTGATGAGTTGCCGGCGGTTCTTTGGTCAATCAGAATGACACCAAATCGAGCCACCGGCCAGACACCCTTCTCCCTGGTATACGGGGCGGAAGCAGTTCTCCCCATGGAACTCATATACGGGTCACCTTGAGTGCTCGCTTATGATGAGCTTGAGCAAGAGCAGTTGCACCAAGATGACGTGATGCTCCTTGAGGAAGATCATCTTCAGGTTGCTGTGCGAGCTGCATGCTACCAGCAAGCTTTGCGCCACTACCATAGACGCAAAGTTCATGCTCGAAGTCTTGAGGAAGGTGACCTTGTTCTTCGGAGCGTTCAGTCAGCCAAGAATTCAAACAAGTTGATGGCTAAGTGGGAAGGCCCTTATCGGGTAGTACGAGTCACCAGGCCTGGCGCAGTCCGCCTGGAGTCCGAAGATGGCGTTCGAGTGAGCAACTCCTGGAACATCGAACATCTTCGCAAGTTCTATCCATAAGGCATGGTTGCCGGGTCCCCCAGAAAACACCTTTTGTACAAGTCTTGCCGGCGAGGCATGTAATCCTTTGTACAAAAGGTATCTTGCCGGGTGCAGCACCGCAAGCAGGCTGCTAAGGATCCACTCCTCAAAGTGCTCGCGGCAGGGCTGCGTGCACCAACCAGTTTTCTGATAAAGCATAGGGCATGTACCATACAGAGAGAAATCTAACAAGAGGAATATTGCATTCATTCAAAGGGAATGAAATTTACATGAGATGGTGTCTCTTCCTAAGCAAATCTTTATTTGACTTTCTCCCCTAGGGTCAGATTACAAGAAGAAAAATGGGAAGAGACCCTCGACAGAAGCCCAGCCTGACCCCTCCTGGACTAGCACTGCACGGAGGGCAGAGCTTCTAGAAGGGAAGACGAAGCCGTTTTGGTGAAATGTGCTGTTACAATTTCCCCCATTTTGGTAATTTATGACAACCACTTTCAAGAGAGTTTATATAAGGAAAGAAGCACAACCAAGCACACACACATGCAGAGCAATGTATGGGTGTGAGATGCAACTGCTTAAGCAATTAAAGCAAAACTCTCTAAGCTTTCCAAACTAAACTCTCCAAACTTCTCCCCCATTGGCATCGATTGCTAAAATGGGCGAAAAGCATAGAAAGCCAATATAATAGGTGTTCGTCCAAAAGGTTTGTATTTCTCAAAATATGAGCGCAATGAAATGCACATGTCCAATGATAAGTAGTTGGAGGAAAACAAACTATATTGAGGATCCAATGATTGCAAAAAGGATCGTATGGCACAAAGACATACACCAGAGTGAAGCAAGCAACCAGAAGATACTAATTGGAACAATCAATCACATGGTCCTACCAGCCACATGAATAAAAGATATTATGATATGGGCAAAAGAGTGTTTATAAAGAAACTAGAGAAGCTCCCCATGATTTGTGCACAAATAAGAATTTTTGTATTTGAATACAAGTGCACAAAATAGGATCATGACTCCCCCAAAATCAATATAAACACACAACAAGTGCAAGAAAGTAGATAAGATAATGAGCATAGTACTTGCACTAAACATATGGTTGAGAAACAAAATGGGCTCAACCAAAATGATGTGTGTGAGTCATGGAAAAGCACTTGAGAAGACTAGTATAAGGATGGGCATTAAGCATCACCATAGTCTTGATGAAATGAGACACAAAGTGCAAGCCATATCCTTCCCACAAACACAAACCACTAGCAAATGGGTCCACAAGCTTACTAATAAGAGAATTAAAAACCAACGCTTGTGACAACCCCTGGTGAAGATAGGAAATAATAGCATTGTCAGGAGGAGGGATACCAATCAAAATGGCAAAACCATCATGAAGACAAGGACGAGGAAAATAATCTTCACCATCAAAGAGTGCATCAAGATGCAATGATATAAGATCCACACTCAAGACAGATTCTTTCACAAATCACTAAGTAAATAAAAAGGAAATGCCACAGTGGACGTGAAAGAAAAGAGGATATCAACTAGAGATGTAACTTCTCTCATGTGTATAAGATTCTAGGTAGAGAGAAATCATGATGATATATCCACAAAGAATGATGTACACACAAAATAGTTACAAGAAGGAACAAACAAGATATCTAAAAGGAAGTCATAAATATACCAATAAGTTCTTTGCTTGAAAGCATAGCACATAGCCTAATATTTTATTATTGTACATAAATGAACTCCCAATACACGAACATCAAAGACATCACAACTACCAATATGACATCATCGTTGAGACGCTTTGAGAAAGGAAACAAGTACCACAAGAGTGACTCAAGAATTCATGGCATGATGCAACCTATAAAAGGTTGAATGCGAGAAATGTATGCATGAAGTAGATACTTGTTACTGAGATAGCATTGGATTGATGTAGTAGACAACGGTTTTGCAATCATCCTAGCATGGCTCCAATAAGCACATGGTGTCAACACCTTCCTTGTAAGTGAGCCGAGTGTCCAATGTATCTCCAATTGTTCCTAGAACAACACCACAAACAAAGTGGTACCCAAACTTATTGGGACCAAAGAGTTAGAGGACCAACAACACATAGGACAAACTCCACATAAATATGTGCATATAGATATGAAATTGAATTTCATGCACACTTTAGCCAATTTATGTCATAGTGGAGTTTCCCCTATATATTGGGTCAAGAAAAGAGAACATGCCAATGAAAGTATATGTAGTAAATATGCATGCTCGAGGCTTTCAAGAATCAAATCAACACACAGTTGATAAGATACCGAAAGATAAGGTATCAAGTGCAAATAAGACACCAAATGAAAAAATATCACTTGATGGATACCAACTAAAAGATACATCAAGGAATGAGATATCCATTAACACATGCCAAATAGAAGGAAACAAGATACCAATTGAAGGAAAACAAGAGGTATCAAGTTCCCAAAAGAGAGCTAGGTTCCAAACAAACCAAACCCTCTGCAAATTTTCATGATGGCAAAAATCACCATAGAGAAAAGGCTTGCCTCCCACTAACACACACTTGATGAAGATCAAAAGATTGTATGATAAACATATAACAAAAGTGTTCTAATGAAAACATGATAGCTGGATCAGTATGCTGGCACACACAATACATCAATGTATATATCAAAGTGCAATCACATGTAATTAACGTAGAACTGATATATACCTTAAAATAGCAGCGGATACAGTCAACGGGAGTGGAGTCCCAATAACACCAACGGCAGGTTGAGTGCGGACCGTAACCCTGAATCGTACTCTTACCCGTCGTAGAAGAGTATCTGCAACATAAGATGTTGCAGCCATGTAGGTCAGTACATTGAATGTACTGGCAAGATCACCATAGAAGAACAGAAGAATAAAGACTATTCTATATGCAAAGGCTTTGTGGCTCTGTGTCTAAGTTTTTGCATAAAAGCTGATTTTATTTTTCCTACAACAAAGAAATATCAGGAATTTCACTATGGAGCTACCTATCATGACATGGTTCCGCCAACCAATGTCTCAATGCCCACAAGTATCTTAAGTTGCCCACAATTTGTTATCAGTCTAGTGTTGAGAGTTCAGAGATAGATCCAAGTCCAGAGGCTCAAATTGTCCGTAACCGGGGACACGGCTAATCGATTAGGTTTAACTCTGCAGAGTGTTGTGTACTTTACCCACAAGATTCGTTCCCTCCTGGTAAGTCCTCGCACTGCCTGGTGTTCGAGAACAGGATGAATGAAACATGGTCTTTCAGAGTGCTTCCCTGACTATCCGACAGTGCCCATCCAATCCTAACATCGACTACATCTCGTAGCACTGCCTAGACAGAGTCACAACAAAGATCAACCAAGCCAGAGCCCATAATGACTTGTGGCTACACAGGTAAGCTTCCGGGCATGAAGTATTCACCCTTCTCTTTGAGTTTGGGTGAAGCTTTCCGCAAGATGTCATGGCACTTCCCCATGCATCCCGGCCATCCACTGGTTACTCCAGGGTGCCCATCAATTCCATCCTTCACCCAGTAGTGTGTATTGAAAACTTGTTTCACGAGTCTCGAAGTCTTGAGGTCTTGAAGATGCAGGACATGAAGATGCCTTCATGAAGTTGTCGTCTTGTCATGGAGTCCTTCTTCACACCACTCACGAACACTCATACCAGACCCCGTCTACTTTAGCATAGCATTTCACTAACTAGCGTTCCCGGGGCTTAAGTAACAAGTGGTGGGTTCCTACCTCATGCATTCTACTCAACTACAAGAATTTCAATAACACTACGGGAGGTATTTTGTTGAATGATGTCACTACATGCAATAAAACATAGGTATGGAATAGATGGTCAAAGTGAACTTTCCTGTACTGTTGATGAAGATAAGTATCGCTCTCAGAAAATACTTGATAGAACTATACGTCACTCTCCGATGAAATCTATATAATCAAACATTGAATTCATAAGCAAACACTTCTAGCAATCAATACTAACAATCACAAGGTAACACAAGAACCAAAACTAACAAGGTTTATGAAGGAATTTCTTAAGACAAAACTTCCAAGTAACAAAACTAAATCAACACAATTGTGATGAAGGAAAAAGTTAAAATCAACAAAGTTTTCATAAACACAACTAAGGTAGTTTTCCCCTACAAACAACTATTTTCAAATAGTAACAAAACAAAAACAAAGTAAAATATAACAGAATTATTTTAGTAAATATTTACTAGCAAAAAGAATTACTTTTGAAGAACAAGTAAAACTATGAAAACAACATCCTAAACAACATAAGTGTTTGCTAAGTAAAACAATAAAATTTTAAAATAAGAGAAAACAAAGTATACAACAACTAAGTTAACAGAAATTCAAATTTATAAAACAATTATCTTAAATATATATATATATATTTTTAAATAAGAAACCAACTAGCAATACTAGAGCAATACAACAAAGAAAACTAAATAATGGGCATCTAAATTTTGGGTGGCTAAACTACTACTAATATAAAACAAGGCAAACTATTTTTAGTAACAAAACAATACTTAACAGAAAATCTTTTAAAACTTTTGTGAGAAGAATTACTATTAAAACTAAATTGTTTTATAAAACATTACCTAATGATGAAGAATATAGTTTCCTATATCATTTGAATATAAATACAAAGCAAAACTATTTTTATTAACAGAAAATGAGTCACCTAATATTTTATAACAGAACTAAATAAAACTAAAACAAAAATTAAAACTAATTCAGATTTAAAATAATTTACAAACTAAACTAATTAAACTCTAGTATGAACTAAACAGAATCTGTTTTAGTTAAATAACCCTAATAAAATTTATCCTAAAAATTCTCAAACCTTACCTACTGATAACTAAGATCACTAGTGACAAGTAGCAAAAAGAATCAATCAAAAATATATTATTAAACTCAAGTTATTCAGAAAACAAGATTTAAATCAAATCTGTTTAAATTCAAATTTAAATATTCAAATATAGTCAAACATGGTATCTACAGAAACTAGATGAGATTTGTGACACAATGCAAAAAGAATCAAATTAAAAAAACTAAAAACATAAAAGATATGATTAAAACAAAATCAGAACTAAAACAGTTTTTAAAACAGAAAACAGAAAAAAGAAAAACTTAACTAACAGTCAGGGGTCTACGTGGCACTCTCTGATTGGCAATGGCTGTGCGAGTTAGAGTGTTTCGGGCGGGCGACCGGTAAGTAAACAAAAAGATTCGGTCAATTGTTTCAAAAAGAAAAACCGGCCGGTTCTTTTTAAAAGAACCGAAGGGGTACGCTCCTTCTAATCTTAACCGTTCAACTAAGATCGGACGGATGGGGGAGGAGGGGGCTCACAGGGGTTGCCAGCGAGGTCGACGTCGACGGCAGGGGCGGTGAGGTTGACGGGGACGGTGCTCCGGTGGTCGGGGAAGGCGTCTGAGGGGTCCAGTCGACGGCGGTGGACCTCCGGCGTCCGTTGGTGGCGTCGGTTGGTGCTGGGGACGACAGGGACGAGCGGCATGAGCTCGGAATGGTGGTGGCCGAGGGGAAACTCCGGCGAGGTAGACGACGAGGGTGCTCTGGTGGATTCAGGGCTCGGGGAAAGGCACTGGGAGGTGCGCGTTGGGGAGAGGGAGAGGTTTGTGGGCTCGGGAGGTGGCAGGGTGGTCGGAGTAGAGCGCCAGGAGAGGAGGGGTGCGGCGGCAACCGAGAGCTCCGGTGAGGTATTACAGCGAGGGGAGGCGTCGGGAGTTGGGGAAAAGTGGGGGAATGGGTCGAGGGAAGGTAGGGTTTTTTTTAGGTGGCCTCGGGGTCGCCTGGGAAAGAAGGGGGAGGCATTTCCGGCTCGGTGGTCGTCGGCGTGGAAAGGGGAGGGGATGGGGAAGAGATACGACCGCGCGGTGGTTTTGGTTTTTGGGGAGAGATCAGGGGCTGGGCCGGCTGGGTCTTAATACGCGCGTAATTTTTTTTCCTTTTATAAATACGAGAGCATTAAAACAGCATTAAGACATTTAAATCCTGTCCAAAAAATAAAATTTATATACCGGAATGACCAGGGTATTAAATTCCATTTAATGGACATTTTTCCACGGCCAAATTAAATACTTAAAAAAATTTATTTTCAGAAAATGCCTAAATGGCTTTATTATTTTTGCAAATATTTTTCAAATAACCCCATGGGTTTTATGGTTCAAATACTTCACAAAAATACCTCTGGTTTGGAGTGTCATTTTACTCCTCTCAAAAACTTTGTCAAGGGTTTGAATGCTTACAAATTCAAATATGGCAAAAATGAAACTCCATATGAGAATTTCTCAAATAGTTTTCATATCTTTCTTTTAAACTCCCAACTCATATTTCATATAACTTGAGGAAGTCCTTTTATCCTCTCTCATGAAAATCATTGAGTTGCATAAAGTTTCTGAATTGGAAATATTTTCAAATGAAATTCAAATCATATTCAAATCCCTTTTCATTTCTTTAAATGGAAGAAGTCATATCATCTTCACTCTGGGGTTTTGTGATGAAATGGATTTGAATTTCCCGAGGATCAAAATGCAGAGTAAGAGTTTTGGGAAAGTCATTTATTCCCCCTCATTCAAAAGTTTTTTTTTTCAAAAGTTTCAAATTTTCACTCACTCAAGCAAACAAACTATCATTCTAATATTCATTATAACATTCCAAAAATTTGGGATGTTACACTAGACATGCTCAAAATGATCCACAAGAGGCAAGGAAGACAAATGATAAACAAAAACCTATGTAAAGATGATTAGCAAATCCTACCACTTAAAAGGAATACCAATTGTCAAAGGACAAGAAGTATTTGGAAATAATTCCGATTGGTAGATTACAAATAGATCCAACATCATCTTTACTCCTAAATCACAAGAAAATGACACTTGTTGAGCTAACATGCCACCTAGGAACAAGATAAATTATAATATCAAATCTAAGTGGCAATATCTCAAATGTACACATTTTCTGGGCTTGTAATATGCACATAGCATATTACCCCCCCATAATGTGGTAACCCAACATTAATAACAAGTGGCAAATGAAATCCAAGAAGAGATGATTAATGGACCGTTTAGAATTTGAATTTTTCATGAGAAGACATACCACATAGAAGCTAGATAATCTTATAATATCAATACTAAGTAGTATTACTCATGTAAACACTTTTTTAGGATCGTGAAGTGCACAAAGCACATCACTCCCCAAAAATGGGTTAATCCATGAATCTCTCAAAAGAGCCGACAAGGATACAAACAAAATACAAAAAAGGCTCAACACAATACGCACACGTACATGATGTGGAAACTAGAATACCCATACTTGATTACTCAAGATTAGCAAGAAGGAGGCACACCATATACAATCACATGCAAGGTACAAAACCACAACATGCAAAGGGTCAAGTAACTATTAATGTAAACAATTTAAGTACAAGTTACCACAAGGAGGACATTGTATATAGGATAGATACTCGATAGTCAAAATGACTTGGATTGAGAGAATATGAATGATGAAGATCCCTTAATTCTTCGTAATGTAGCCAAGTCTCCAATGCCCTCCAACACTACCTATTGATCAAGTTTGAGCTTTTTGGTCCCCAACCAAGTTGGGTCCTAAGAGGTTAGTCACAATAGGCTTGACTAACCAAATGGTTCTTTTCTTGACACCACTTTGAGTACCAACAAACTTGGCAAACACATTGCCAACCTTATCCTTACCAAGAGACTAGATGTCATCAATGATAATTGGGTTGGATACTTTAGCATTAGTGCATGAAGAAGGAAAGTGACCCTTCTCACGACATAAGTAGCAACATCTACCCTTTACTTTCTTCTCAATTAATTTCTCAACTTGAGGAGCGTTGACTTGGGTCTTCTTGGGAAGAGGCCTTTCTTCAACTTGACGTTGAGCCTGAGATTGAACTTGTGGCCACTTCCCTTGTTGCTTGTCACTATGGGGCTTCTGCTTCAATGGGCAGGATCTAACATGGTGCCCATCTATTTTGCACTTGAAGCAAACAATCTTGGCCGAGTTCTTGACTTGTTCTTGGCCCTTCTTCTTGTTGCTCTTGGACTTCTTATTATTGGAGTGGAATCCAAGTCCACCTTTGTCATTTGGAGATTTTTGCACAC
Source organism: Hordeum marinum (assembly GCA_022496015.1). Taxonomy (NCBI): domain Eukaryota; kingdom Viridiplantae; phylum Streptophyta; class Magnoliopsida; order Poales; family Poaceae; genus Hordeum; species Hordeum marinum. The sequence continues at coordinate 182,591,516 of CM039677.1, read as the reverse complement.
TCAAGATATTGTTGAGTGTAGACTTCCCTTCATGACCCTTTTCCAAGTCTTTCTTAATAAAAGTGACTTGGGCCTTGAGCTCATTGATTTCCTCTACATGGTTAGTATGAACACAAGTAGTAGAGGATGTATACGCTTCATCGTTAGAGCAACAAGGTAAGGAAAGTAATTCATCACAAGATGTGGCAACATTATGAGTAGATGAACTATGAGGACTAGCACATGGCAATAAAGCATTTCTTCTAGATGTAGTGCTAATTTCCACATGAGTCCCACTAGATGTTACCTTAGTAGTACTAGCCTCATGAGCTATCTTTAGCACATTATGGGATACTAGAAGATCACCATGAGAGCTCGAGAGCTTTTCATGACTTTCTTCCAATTTCCCATAATTGATAGATAGCAACTCAAGTTGAGCCCTTAGCTCAAAATTCTCCTTTAAAATGGATGCTTCACAAGAAATAGAGTTAGTAGCACAAGCTGTTGGGGAACGTTGCATGGGAAACAAAAAGTTTCCTACGCTTCACCAAGACCAATCTAGGAGATGAGCATCTATGAGGGGGAGATCGCTAAGCGGGAAGCGTTAAGAAACACGGTAGATGTAGTCGAACGTCTTCGTGATCCAAATCGCCGAGCGTCCCGTGATCCAATCATGATCTGTGGCGATCTAGCACCGAACGGACGGCACCTCCGCGTTCAGCACACGTACAAATCGATGACGATCTCTGCCTTCTTGATCCAGCAAGAGGGGGAGGAGAGGTAGATGAGTTCTCCGGCAGCACGATGGCATTGCGGCGATGGTGGTAGAGCTATTCCAGCATGGGTTCAACTAAGCACCGCTGAAACTGATCTAGAGGAGAAACTATGATCTAGAGGAGAGGGCAACACGTGGCGATTTTTCTGTGTCAAAACCCCCAGAACCTCTAGTATATATAGAAGGAGGGGAGGGAGGAGGCTTGTATCCCAAGGGATCCAACCCTAGTTCAGCCGGAGTGGGGGGGGGGGGTCCTCCTCCTCCTCCACTCCTAGTAGGATTAGGACTCCTCCTTTCCCACTTGGGCCTCGCATGGGCCTCCTGTGGGGCTTTGGACATCCCACTAAGGTCTATTATACCTCCTCCCACAGCCCATGTAGCCTCTTGGGTCAAAATACCCCTCCAGATGGCCCCCCGGTACCCTCCCGACACTCCCGGTACACTATCAATGAGCCCAAAACTTTTTCGGTGACCAAAACAGGACTTCCTACATATCAATCTTTACCTCTGGATGATTCTAGAGCTCCTCATGACTTCCGGGACTCCATACAACCTTTGGTCACCACCATACATAACTCTAGACTACCAAAAAATGTCACCGAACCTTAAGCGTGGAGACCCTACGGGTTCGAGAACTATGTAGACATGATCGAGACACCTCTACGATCAATAACCAATAGCGGGACCTGGATGCCCATATTGATTTCTACATATTCTACGAAGATCTTTACAGGTCGAACCTCTATGTCAAGGATTCAGTTAATCCCGTATGCCGTCCGCTTTGTTCTTCGGTATGTTACTTGCCCGAGATTCGATCGTCGATATATGTATACCTAGTTCAATCCCATTTCTGACAAGTCTCTTTACTCGTTCTGTAATACAAGATCCCGTGGCAAACACTTAGTCACATTGCTTGCAAGGCTTGTTGTGATGTTGTATTATCGAGTGGGCCCTGAGATACCTCTCCATCACATGGAGTAACAAATCCCAGTATTGATCCATGCCAACTCAACAGACACCCTCGGAGATACCTGTAGAGCACCTTTCTAGTCACCCTGTTACGTTGCGACATTTGATACACATAAGGTACTCCCCCGGTGTCTATGAGTTGCATGATCTCATGGTCATAGGAACAAATACTTGACATGCAGAAAACTATAGCAATAAACTGACACGATCAAATGCTACATTTATAGTTTGGGTCTTGTCCATCACATCATTTTCCTAATGATGTGATCCCGTTATCAAATGACATATCATGTCAATGGCTAGGAAACCTTGACCATCTTTGATCAACGAGCTAGTCTACTAGAGGCATACTAGGGACAAAGCATTGTCTATATATCCACACATGCAATGTGTTTCCAATCAATACAATTATAGCATGGATAATAAATAATTATCATGAACAAGGAAATATAATAATAACCATTTTATTATTGCCTCTAGGGCATATTTCCAACAGTCTCCCACTTGCACTAGAGTCAATAATCTAGCTCACATCACTATGTGATCTACATTATAATGAATCGAACACCCATATAGTTCTGGTGTTGATCATGCTTAGCCCTTGGAAGAGGCTTAGTCAACGGGTCTGCAACATTCAGATACGTGTGCACTTTGCAAATATTTATGTCCTCCTCCTTGATGTACTCGCGGATGGAATTGAAGCGACACTTTATGTGTCCGGTCCTCTTATGAAACCTTGGCTCCTTGGCAGGGCAATGGCACCAGTGTTATCACAGAACAAATCCACTGGATTCAGTGCACTAGGCACTACTCCAAGAACTGTCATGAACTCCTTCATCCAGACACCTTCCTTTGCTGCCTCCAAGGCTGCGATGTACTCCACTTCGCATGTAGAATCGGCTACCACGATCTGCTTGGAACTGCACCAGCTTACCACCCCCATTAAGAATAAATACGTATCTGGTTTGCAACTTAGAGTCATCCGGATCAGTGCCAAAGCTTGCATCAATGTAACCCTTTACGACAAGCTCTTGATTACCTCCATAAACGAGAAACATTTCCTTAGTCCTTTTCAGGTACTTAAGGATATTCTTGACTGCCGTCCAGTGCTCCATTCTCGGATCACTTTGAAACCTTCTGGCCATACTTATCGCAAGGCTGACATCGGGTCTTGTGCACAGCATTGCATACATGATAGAGCCTATAGCTGAAGCATAGGGAATGACACTCATCTTCTCTCTATCTTCTGCAGTCACTGGGCATTGAGTCTTACTCAACTTCACACCTTGTAACACAGGCAAGAACCTCTTCTTGGACTGATCCATTTTGAACTTCTTCAAAACTTTATCAAGGTATGTGCTTTGTGAAAGTCCTATTAAGCGTATCGATCTATCTCTATAGATCTTAATGCCTAATATGAAAGCAGCTACTCCTAGGTCCTTCATTGAAAAACACTTGTTCAAATATTCCTTCACGCTTTCCAACATCTCTATATTGTTTCCAATCAGCAATACATCCTCCACATATAATATTAGAAATGCTATAGAGCTCCCACTCACTTTCTTGTAAATACAATCTTCTCCGTAAACTTCTATAAACCCGAACGCTTTGATCACCTCATCAAAGCGAAGATTCCAACTCCGAGATGCCTGCACCAGTCCATAAATGGATCGCTGGAGTTTGCAAACTTTGTCAGCGTTCCGTGGATCAACGAAACCTTCCGGTTGTATCATATACAACTCTTCCTTAAGGAAATCGTTAAGGAACGCTGCTTTGACATCCATCTGCCAAATTTCATAGTCGAAATATGCAGCTATTGCTATCATGATTCTGACGGATTTAAGCATCGCTATGGGTGAGAAGGTCTCATCGTAGTCAACTCCTGGAACTTGTGAAAAACCCTTTGCCACAAGTCAAGCTTTATAGACGGTGATATTACCATCCGCGTCCGTCTTCCTCTTAAAGATCCATTTGTTTCGAATGGCCTTTCGCCCTTCAGGTAATACTTCCAAAGTCCATACTTTGTTTTCATACATGGATACCATCTTAGATTTCATGGCCTCTAACCATTTCTTGGAATATGGGCCCATCATCGCTTCTTCATAGCTCGTAGGTTCAATGTTGTCTAACAACATGACCTCTAAGACAGGGTTGCCGTACCACTCAGGAGCAGTATGCACCCTTGTCGACCTACGAGGTTCGACAGTAACTTGATCCGAAGCTTCATGATCATAATCATTCACTTCCCCTTCAACTTTCGTAGGCTCCACGGAAATATCTTTCTGCGCCGCGCTTTCCTCTGGTTGAATCAAAGGTTCAACAACCTCATCACGTTCTATCTTCCTCCCACTCAATTCTTTCGAGAGAAACTCTTTCTCAAGAAATGTTCCGTTCTTAGTGACAAACACTTTGCCTTCGGATCCAATATAGAAGGTATACCCAACTGTCTCTTTTGGGTATCCTATGAAGACACATTTCTCCGCTTTGGGTTCCAGCTTTTCAGGCTGAAGCTTTTTGACATAAGCATCACATCCCAAACTTTAAGAAATGACAACTTTGGCTTCTTGCCAAACCACAGTTCATATGGAGTCGTCTCAATGGATTTCTATGGTGCCTTATTTAAAGTGAACTCAATTGTCTCTAATGCATAACCCCAAAAGATAGTGACAAATCGGCAAGAGACATCATAGAACACACCATATCTAATAAGGTTCGATTACGACGTTCTAACACACCATTACGCTGTGGTGTTCAAGGTGGTGTCAACTGTGAAACAATTCCACATTGTCTTAAGTGAGTGCCAAACTCGTAACTCAGATATTCTCCTCCTCGATCAGATCGCAGGAATTTAATCTTCTTGTTACGATGATTCTCAAGTTCACTCTAAAATTGCTTGATCTTTTCAAATGTTTCAGACTTGTGTTTCATTATGTAAATATACCCACATCTACTTAAGTCATTAGTGAAGGTGAGAAAATAACGATATCCATCGCGCACCTCAATGCTCATCGGACCGCACACATCAGTATGTATGATTTCAACAAGTCACTTGCCCATTCCATTGTTCCAGAGAATGGCGTTTTAGTCATCTTGCCCATGAGGCATGGTTCACATGTGTCAAGTGACTCCAAAATTCCATCAACATGGAGCTTCTTCATGCGTTTTACACCAACATGACCTAAATGACAGTGCCACAAGAAAGTGGTGCTATCATTATCAATTCTACATCTTTTGGCATCAATGTTATGAACATGTGTATCATCACTATCAAGATACAATATGAATAAACCCCTCACATTCGGTGCATGAACATAAAAGATATTACTCATATAAATAGAACAACCATTATTGTCATATTTAAATGAGTAACCGTCTCGCAATAAACAAGATCCAGATATAATGTTCATGCTTAACGCAGGCACTAAATAACAATTATTCAGGTTCATCACCAATCCCGATGGTAGTGGAAGAGCGAGCGTGTCGACGGCGATCACATCAACCTTGGAACCATTTCCCACGCACATCGTCACTTCGACCTTAGCCAGCCTCCATCTATTCCGTAGGTCCTGCTTTGAGTTGCAAATGTGAGCAACCGAACCGGTATAAAATACCCAAGCACTACAATGAGAGATAGTAAGGTACATATCAATGACATGTATATCATATATACCTTGTTTTTTGTTGGCCACCTTCTTGCCAGCCAGATACTTGGGGCAGTTCTGCTTCCAGTGACCAGTTCCCTTGCAATGAAAGCACCCAGTTTCTAGCTTGGGTCCAGCCCCTAGTTTCTTCACGGGAGGGGAAACTACTTTGCCACCCTTCTTCGAGCTACCCTTTTTGCCCTTGCCATTCTTCTTGAAACTAGTGGTTTTATTGACCATCAACACTTGATGTTCTTTCTGGATTTCAGACTCAGCGACTTTCAGCATCGCAAACAGCTCGGAGACTGACTTGTTCATACCGTGCATGTTATAGTTCAACACAAAGCTCTTGTAGCTAGGTGGCAATGATTTAAGAACTCTGTTAGTGTTCACCTCTGGTGGAAGGGGCATCCCTAACTCTGCCAGACGAGTCGAATACCCAGACATTCTGAGTATATGTTCACTGATAGACCCATTCTCCTCCATCTTGCAAGCATAGAACTTATTAGAGGTCTCATACCTCTCGACCCGGGCATTCTTCTTAAAGATAAACTCCAACTCCTGGAACATCTCATATGCCCCATGACGTTAAAAACGTCTTTGAAGTCCCGGTTCTAAGCCATACAACATTGCACACTAAACTATTGAGTGATCTCCAAAACGTGCCTCTCAAGCATTCTTAATATCTTCTGATGACACAGGAGCGGGTGGATCACCAAGCGGTGCATCAAGGATATAAGCCTTTTGGGAAGTCGTGAGGATAATCCTCAGATTACAAGCCCAGTCCACAAAGTTACTTCCATCATCTTTCAACTTAGCTTTCTCTAGGAACGCATTAAAATTTAGGGGTGCTACTACGCAAGCCATTGATCTACAACATAAATAAGCAAAGGTTACTAAGTCTATTATTCAAGATAATGAGTTTAGTTAATCAAATTACTAAAGCTCCCACTCAAATTGACATCCCTCAGGTCATCTGAGTGATACATGATCCAAATTCACCAACTCAAGTCCGATCATCACATGAGTTGAGGTGGTTTCAATGGTGAACATCATCATGTTGATCATATCTACTATATGAAACATGTTCGACCTTTCGGTCTCTTGTGTTCCGAGGCCATGTCTGTACATGATAGGCTCGTCAAGTTTAACCCGAGTGTTCCGCACGTGCAACACTGGCCTGCACCCATTTTATGTGAACGTAGAGTCTATCACACCCGATCATCACGTGGTGTCTTGACACGACGAAGTTTTGCAATGGTGCACACTCGGGGAGAACACAATTCATTTTGAAATTTAAGTGAGGGATCACCTTATAATGCTACCGTCGTCCTAAGAAAAACGAGGTGCATAAAAGGATTAACATCACATGCAAATCATAAGTGACATGATATGGCCATGAATTTGTGCTTTTGATCTCCATCTCCAAAGCACCGACATGATCTCCATCGTCACCGGCATGACACCATGATCTCCATCATCTTGATATCCATCAACGTGTTGCCATCGGGGTTGTCACGCACACCATGTTTCTACTACTTTTGATACCGCTTAGCGATAAAGTAAAGCATTACATAGCGCTTAATGATTGACACACATGTCATATAATAATTAAAGACAACCCTATGGCTCCTGCCATTTCCCGTACTCATCGACATGCAAGTCATGATATTCTATACAATACATGATCATCTCATACATAACATATATCTCATCATGTAATTGGCCATATCACATCACAACATACCCTGCAAAAAAAAAGTTAGACGTCCTCTAATTGTTGTTGCAAGTTTTACGTGGCTGCTACGAGTATCTAGCAAGAGCAATTCTCACCTACAAAAAACCACAACGGTGATACATAAGTTGCTTTTCAACCTTCTCAAGGACCGCCTTTGTCGAATCCGATCCAACTAAAGTAGGAGATACAAACACCCGCCAGTCATCTTTGTGCAACGAAGTTACACGTCAGTCGATGGAACCGGTCTCTCGTAAGCGTACGAGTAAGGTTCGTCCAGGACGCTTCATCCCACAATACAGCTGAACCAAAACACGACCAAGGGAGGAAGAAATCTAAGCATCAACACCCACAAACTCCTTTGTGTTCTACTTGAGATCTCATCCACACATAAACCTCGCTCTGATACCACTGTTGAGGAACGTTGCATGGGAAACAAAAAAATTCCTAAGCTTCACCAAAATCAATCTAGGAGATGAGCATCTATGAGGGGGGAGAGTGGATCTACATACCCTTGTAGATCGCTAAGAGGAAAGCGTTAAGAAACGCCGTTGATGTAGTAGAACATCTTCACGATCCAAATCGCTAAGCATCCCACGATCCAATTACAATCCGTCCCGATCTAGCGCCGAACGGACGTCACCTCCACGTTCATCACACGTACAACTCAATGACAATCTCTGCCTTCTTGATGCAACAAGAGGGAGCGGAGAGGTAGACGAGTTCCGCGGCAGCACGACGGCATTGCGGCGATGGTGGTGGAGCTATTCCATCAGGGCTTCGCCTAAGCACCGCTGAAACCGATCTAGAGGAGAGGGCATGACGTGGCTATTTTTCTGTGTCAAAAACCCTCAAAACCTCTAGTATATATAGGAGGAGGGGAGGGAGGAGGCTTGGATCCCAAGGGAGCCTACTCTAGTTTGGCCGAAGTGGGGGGAGGAGTCCTCCTCCTCCACTCCTAGTAGGATTAGGACTCCTCCTTTCCCACTTGGGCCTCTCTATCCACCTTGGGTTTTCCTTCCCAGCCGCATGGGCCTCCTGTGGGGCTTTGTCCAGCCCACTAAGGGCTGGTATACCTCCTCCCACACACCATGTAGCCTGTTGGGTCGAAATAGCCCTCCCGATGGTCCCCCGGTACCCTCCTGGCACTCCTAGTACACTACCGATGAGCCCAAAACTTTTTCGATGACCAAAACAGGACTTCCTATATATCAATCTTTACCCTCAAACCATCCCGGAGCTCCTCATGACATATGGGATCTCATACGGGACTCTAAACAACCTTCAATCACCACTATACATAACTCTAGACTACCGAAACGTCAATGAACCTTAAGCGTGCAGACCCTGCGGGTTCAAGAACTATGTAGACATGACCGAGACACCTCTATGGTCAATAACCAATAGCAGGACCTGGATGCCCATATTTATTCCTACATATTCTACAAATATATATATCGGTCGAACCTCTATGTCAAGGATTCAGTTAATCCCATATGCCGTTCCCTTTGTTCTCCGGTATCTTACTTGCCCGAGATTCGATCGTGGGTATCTGTATACCTAGTTCAATCCCGTTTCCGGAAAGTCTCTTTAGTCGTTCGGTAATAAAAGATCCCGTGGCTAACACTTAGTCACATTGCTTGCAAGGCTTGTTGTGATGTTGTATTATCGAGTGGGCCCTAAGATACCTCTCCGTCACATGGAGTAACAAATTCCAGTATTGATGCATGCCAACTCAAGAGACACCCTCGGAGATACCTGTAGAGCACCTTTATAGTCACCCTGTTACGTTGTGACATTTGATACACACAAGGTACTCCTCCGGTATTAGTGAGTTGCATGATCTCATGGTCATAGGAACAGATACTTGACATGTAGAAAACTGTAGCAATAAACTGACACGATCAAATGCTACATTTATAGTTTGGGTCTTGTCCATCACATCATTCACCTAATGATGTGATCCCATTATCAAATGACATATCATGTCAATGGCTAGGAAACCTTGACCATCTTTGATCAACGAGCTAGTCTACTAGAGGCATACTAGGGGAAAAGTGTTGTTTATATATCCACACATGCAATGTGTTTCCAATCAATACAATTATAGCATGGATAATAAACAATTATCATGAACAAGGAAATATAATAATAACCATTTTATTATTGCCTCTAGGGCATATTTCCAACACAAGCATCATCATAAACAACAAAAGGAGAAGGCAACTTGGCAAGCTCTTTAGCATATGCAGCTTCAAGTTGAGAATGAGACTCCATGAGTTCAATAAGCGAACTCTTAATGACTCTTGAGCCATTTTCTAGGTGCCCAAAGTCCTCAAGGAGTTTAGCATGTGCAACGGAAAGCTTATCATTTTTAGTTCTAAAATCATTAGCCACCTTGAGAGCTCTTTCATGGGATTCCTTTAATCTAGATAATTCTAGAGCAAAGGTCTCCTCAAGAGATTCCTTGGTGGTTTGTTCATTTTCAAGAGCTTGACATAGATCTACGATCTCATTAGTGTAATCACGCTCATGACCTTCAATTTTCTCAATGGTGGCCTCATGCTCCTCGAGATGAGATTCGAGCTCCTCAATATATTTCTTGCCCTCAATGGAAATAGACATGATTTCCATGAAGTTGGAACGAGAAGTTTTATTCTTATGAAGAGATTTAAAAACCATTTCGCCCTTAATTTGTAAGGAAGCAATATTATCGCTATCTTCATCATTGTCATCAACATCATCATCGTGAGATATATTGGGATTCAAGCTAGGAGATACCTTTGAAGCCTTAGCCATAAGGCAAAAGTGAGAAACAATAGATGATGATGTAGGATCCCTTGAAGTACCATTCAATACCACATCTTGTTCCATGGAGTGTTGTGTTTCCTCTACATGTTGGAAATATGCCCTAGAGGCAATAATAAATTAGTTATTATCATATTTCCTTGTTCATGATAATCGTTTATTATCCATGCTATAATTGTATTGATCGGAGACTTAGATGCATGTGTGGATACATAGACAAAACCATGTCCCTAGTATGCCTCTAATAGACTAGCTCGTTGATCAAAGATGGTTAAGGTTTCCTAGCCTCGGTAGTATAGAGTTATGTATGGTGGTGACCGAAGGTTGTTCAGAGTCCCGGATGAGATCCTGTACATAACGAGGAGCTCCGGAATGGTCCGGAGGTAAAGATTGATATATAGGAAGTCCTATTTTGGTTGCCGGAAAGGTTTCGGGCTCATCGATAGTGTACCGGGAGTGCCGGTAGTGTACCGGGAGACCATCGGGAGGGGTATTTTGACCCAAGAGGCTACATGGGCTATGGGAGAGTGAATACCAGCCCTTAGTGGGCTGGTGTAAGTCCCACACAAGGCCCATGTGGCTGGGAAGAAAATCCCAAAGAGAAAAAGGTGGAAAAAGGCAAAAAGACCAAAATAAGGAGGAGTCCTAGTCCTACTAGGATTGGAGGAGGAATCCTCCTCTCCTCTTGGTTAGGCCAAAGCCTAGATGGCTTGGCCGTTGGTCCATGCCTCCTCCTCTTATATATACTAGAGTTTTTAGGGTTTTTGCACTAGATTTTCAGCCACGTGCTACCCGTTCCTCTAGTGCATAGTTTCTCCTCTAGATCGGTTTTCTGCAATGCTTAGGCGAAGCCGTGCCGGAATAGCTCCACCACCATTGCTGCAGCTCCGTCGCGCTGCTGGAGAACTCTTCTACCTCTTCGCTCCCTCTTGCTGGATCAAGAAGGCGGAGATCGTCATCGAGCTGTACGTGTGCTGAACGTGGAGGTGCCGTCCGTTCAGCGCTAGATCGGAAGGACCGTGATCAAGATTGCAAGACGGATCGTGATGAGACCGCAGGACGGATCGTGATGAGTTCGCGGGACGGATCGTGATTGGATCACGGGATGGATCGTGATGAGATCGCGAGACGCTCGACGATTTGGATCGCGAAGACGTTCGACTACACCAACCGCGTTTCTTAATGCTTCTCGCTTAGCGATCTACAAGGGTATGTAGATCCACTCTCCCTCTCATAGATGCTCATCACCATGGATAGGTCTTGCGTGAACATAGGAAATTTTTTGTTTCCCATGTGATGTTCCCCAACAGTGGTACCAGAGATAGGTCTATGTGTAGATGAGATCTCGAGTAGAACACAAAGAGTTTGTGGGCGTTGATGCTTAGATTGCTTCCTCCCTTGGTCGTGTTTTGGTTTAGCGGTATTGTGGGATGAAGTAGCCCGGACCAACAATACTCGTACGCTTATGAGAGACTGGTTCCCTCAACTGCAACTTGTTGCATAGATGGCTGGCGGGTGCTAGTTTCTCCTACTTTAGTTGGATCGGATTCGACAAAGGCGGTCCTTGAGAAGGTTGAAAAGCAGCTAATGTATCACCGTTGTGGTTTATGTGTAGGTGAGAATTGTTCTTGCTAGATACCCGTAGCAGCCACGTAAAACATGCAACAACAATTAGAGGACGTCTAACTTGTTTCTGCAGGGTATGTTGTGATGTGATATGGCCAATTACATGATGTGATATATGTGATGTATGAGATGATCATGTGTTGTATAGAATATCACGACTTGCATGTCGATGAGTACGGCAACCGGCAGGAGCCATAGGGTTGTCTTTAATTATTGTATGACCTGCGTGTCAATCATTAAGTGCTATGTAATGCTTTACTTTATCGCTAAACGGTAGCAATAGTAGTACAAACATGATGGGTGCGACAACCCCGATGGCGACACGTTAATGGAGATCAAGATGATGGAGATCATGGTGTCGTGCCGGTGACGATGGAGATCATGTCGGTGCTTTCAAGATGGAGATCAAAAGCACAAGTTCATGGCCATATCATGTCACTTATGATTTGCATGCGATGTTAATCATTTTATGCACCTTGTTTTGCTTAGGACGACGGTAGCATTATAAGGTGATCCCTCACTTAATTTCAAGATAAATTGTGTTCTCCCCGAGGGTGCACCGTTGCGAAAGTTCATCGTGTCGAGACACCACGTGATGATCGGGTGTGATAGACTCTACGTTCACATACAACGGGTGCAAGCCAGTGTTGCACATGCAGAACACTCGGGTTAAACTTAATGAGCCTAGCATGTACAGACATGGCCTCAGAACACAAGAGACCGAAAGGTCGAACATGAGTCATATAGTAGATATGATCAACATGATGATGTTCACCATTGAAACCACCTCAACTCACGTGATGATTGGACTTGAGTTGGTGAATTTGGATCATGTATCACTCGAATGACCAGAGGGATGTCAATTTGAGTGGGAGCTCTTCAGTAATATGATTAATTGAACTCATTATCATGAACATAGTCAGTAGTGTCTTTGCAAATTATGTTGTAGATTACTTGCTCGCGCTGTAGCTCCCTTGAATTTTTATATATTCCTAGAGAAATAGAGTTGAAAGATGATGGTAGCAATATTGCGGACTAGGTCCGTGATCTGAGGATTGTCCTCATTGCTGCATAGAAGGCTTATGTCCTTAATGCACCGCTCGGTGCGCCAACCCCTCTAGCAACGTCTGTAGATGTTGTGAACATCTGACAGGCACGTTCTGATGACTACTTGATAGTTTAGTGCGTCATGCATTACGGCTTAGAATTGAGGCTCCGAAATGTTTTGAACTTCACGGAACATATGAGATGTTCTAAGAGCTGAAATTAGGATCTCAGGCTCGTTTCCATGTTGCGAGATATGAGTTCTCGAACAAGATTCTTTTCTTGCATGATGAAAGAGAATAGCTCAATCGTTGAGCATGTGCTTAGATTGTCTGGGTGCTACAATCGCTTGAATCGAGTGGGAGTTGATCTTCCAGATAAGATAGTGATTGATATAGTTCTCCAAGTCACTATCACTAAGCTACTAGAACTTGGTGATGAACTATAAAACGCCAGGGATAGAAATAATGATCCCTGAGCTGTTTGCGATGTTTGACACCGCGAAGGTAGAAATCAAGAAGGAGCGTCAAGTGTTGATGGTTAGTCAAACCACTAGTTTCGAGAAGGGCAGGAGCAAGGGGGGAAACTTCATGGATAGCAAGTCAGTTGCTGCTCCAGTGAAGCAACCCAAAGTTGAACCCAGACCCGAGACTAAGTGCTTCGATTATGAGGAGAGCGGTCGCTGAAGCGGAACAACCCTAGATACTGGGTAGATAAGAAGGCTGGCAACGTTGACAGAAGTAAATTTGATATACGTATTATTGATGTGTACCTTGCTAGTACTCCTAGTAGCACCTGGGTATTGGATACCGGTTCAGTTGCTAAATGTTAGTAACTCAAAATAAAAGTTATGGAATAAACGGAGACCTAGCTAAGGGTGAGGTGACGATGTGTGTTGGAAATATTTCCAAGGTTGATGTGATCAACATCGCACGCTCTCTCTATCTTCGGGATTAGTGACGAACCTAAATAAATGTTATTTGGTGTTTTGCGTTGAGCATGAACGTGATTAGATCGTGTTTATTGCAATACAGTTATTCATTTAAGTTAGAGAATAAGGGTTATTCTGTTTACATGAATAATACCTTCGATGGTCATGCACCCAGTGAGAATGGTTTGTTGAATCTTGATCGTAGTAATACACATGTTCATAACATTGATGCCCAAAGATACAAAGTTAATAATGATAGTACCACATACTTGTGGCACTGGCGCTAAATGTCATAAAGCGCATGAAGAAACTCCATGCTGATGGATCTTTGGACTCATTCGATTTCGAATCGGTTGAGACATGTGAACCATGCCTCTTGGGCAAGATGACTAAGGACCCCGTTTTCCGGATTGATGGAGCGGGCAAGTGATTTATTGGAAATGATACATGTTGATGTATGTAATCCAATGAGTCTTGTAGCGTGCGGTGGATATCATTATTTTCTTACCTTCACTGATGATTTGAGTAGATAGTGTATTTTACTTAATGAAACACAAGTCTGAATATTTTGAAAAGTTCAAGCAAATTCAGAGTGAAGTTTAAGATCATTGTGACAAGAAAATAAAAATGTCTGCGATATGATCGTGGAGGTGAATATCTGAGTTACGAGTTTGGCATACAACTTTAGACAATGTAAAAGTCGTTTCACAACTCACGCCACCTGGAACACCATAGTGTGATGGTGTGTCCGAACGTCATAGTCGTGCTCTATTGGATATGGTGCGGGCTATGATGTCTCTTATCGTTTTGCTACTATAGTTTTGGGTTTATGCATTAGAGACAACTAAATTCACTTTAAATAGGGAACCATCTAAATCCGTTGAGATGACACCGTGTGAATTATGGTTTGATAGAAACCTAAGCTGTCATTTCTTAATGTTTGGGGATGCGACGCTTGTGTGGAAAATGTTTTCACCTAATGAGGTCGAACCCAAAGCGGACAAATGCATCTTCATAGAATACCCTAAGAACAGTTGGGTGAAACTTCTATCTCAGATCCAAGCATAAAATGTTTGTTGCTAAAACTGGGTCCTTTCTCGAGAAAAAGTTTCTCTCAAAAGAATTGAGTGGGAGGAAGATAGAACTTGATGAGGTTGTTGAACCTTTCTTTCAACCAGAGAGTAGCGCAGCGCAGAAAGATGTTTTTGTGAAACCTACATCAGTTCAAGAGGAAGTAAATGATGATGATCATGAAGCTTCGGATCAAGTTACTATCGAACCTCGTAGGTCGACAAGGATGCGTACTGCTCCTGAGTGGTACAACAACCCTGTCTTGGAGGTCATGTTGTTGGACAACGATGAACCTATGAGATATGGAGAAGCAATGATGGGCCCGGATTCCGACAAATGGTTGGAGGCCATGAACTCCGAGAATGGATCCATATGAAACCAAGTATAGACTTTGGTAGACTTGCTCGTTGCACGGCAGGTCATCGAGTACAAATGGACCTTAAAAATGAAGACAGACGCTGATGGTAAATGTCACCATTTATAAAGCTCAACTTGTTGCAAAGAAGTTTCCGACAAAGTTCAAGGAGTTGACTGCGATGAGACTTTCTCACTCGTAGCGATGCTAAAGTCTGTTGGAATTATGTTAGCAGTTGCTGCATTTTTCAATTATGAAATCTAGTAGATGGATGACAAAACATCGTTTCCTTAAAAGTTTACTTGAGGAAAGGTTGTACCTGATACAACCAGAAGGTTTTGTTAGTCCTAAGGATGCTAAAAGATGTGCGAGCTCCAACAATCCATCTAAGGGCTGGAGCAAGCATCTCGGAGTTGGAATATACACTTTGATGAGGTGATAAAAGTTTTGTAGTTTATACAAAGTTTACAAGAAACTTGTATTTACAATAAAGTGAGTGGGAGCACTATAGAATTTCTGATAAGTATATGTGGATGACATATTGTTGATCGGAAATAATGTAGAATTTCTGGAAAGCATAAACGGTTGTTTGAAAGGTGATTTTCAAAGGAAGTCCTGGATAAAGCTACCTAATTGTTGAGCATCAAGATCTATAGAGATAGATCAAGATGCTTGATGAGACTTTCAATGAGTACATACCTTGACAAGATTTTGAAAGAGTTCAAAATGGATCAGTCAGAGAAAGAGTTCTCGCCTGATTTGTAAGGTGTGAAGTTGAGTGAGACTCAAAGCTCGACAATGGCAGAAGAAAGAGAAAGGACAAACATCGTCCCCTATGCCTTAGCCATAGGCTCTGTATAGTATGCCATGCTGTGTACCGCACCTGTGTGTGCCTTGCCATGAGTCCGTTAAGGGGTACAAGAGTGATTCAGGAGTGGATCACTGGATAGCGGTCAATATTATCCTTAGTGACTAAAAGACTAAGGAGATGTTTCTCAATTATGTAGGTGATAAAGAGTGCGTCGTAAATAGTTACGTCGATGGAAGCTTTAACACCAATCCGGATGACTCATAGTAGCAATCTGGATACATATAGTGGAGCAGCCATTTGGAATAGTACCAAGTGGAGTGTGGTAGCAGTGTTTACAGTTTGACTTAGAGATTTGCAAAGTACACATGGATCTGAATGTCGTAGACCCGTTGACTATAAGACCTCTCTCACAGGCAAAGCATGATCTAGCCCCAGAACTCATTGGGTGTTAGATTCATAACAATGCAAATCACATGGTGATGTGAACTAGATTATTGACTCTAGTGCAAGTGGGAGACTATTGGAAATATGCACTAGAGGCAATAATAAATTAGTTATTATCATATTTCCTTGTTCATGATAATCTTTTATTATCCATGCTATAATTGTATTGATTGGAGACTTAGATGCATGTGTGGATACATAGACAAAACCATGTCCCTAGTATGCCTCTAATAGACTAGATCGTTGATCAAAGATGGTTACGGTTTACTAGCCATGGACATGAGATGTCATTTGATAACGGGATCACATCATTAGGATAATGGCGTGATGGACAAGACCCAAACTGCAAACGTAGCATATGATCGTGTCAGTTTAATGCTACTATTTTCTGCATGTCAAGTATCTGTTCCTATGACCATGAGATCATGCAACTCACTGACACCGGAGGAGTGTTTTGTGTGTATCAAATGTCGCAACATAACTGGGTGACTATAAAGGTACTCTACAGGTATCTCTGTTGGGTTGGCATGGATCAAGACTGGGATTTGTTACTCCGTGTGACGGAGAGGTATCTCAGGGCCCATTCGGTAATACAACATCACAAGAAGCCTTGCAAGCAATGTGACTAAGTGTTAGTCATGGGATCTCTTATTACGGAAAAGAGACTTGCCGGTAACGAGGTTGAACTAGGTATGGAGATACTGACGATCAAATCTCGGGCAAGTAACATACCGAAGAACAAAGGGAACATCATACGGGATTAAGTGAATCCTTGACATAGAGGTTCGACTGATAAAGATCTTCGTAGAATATGTAGGAACCAATATGGGCATCCAGGTCCCGCTATTGGTTATTGACCGTAGAGGTGTCTCGGTCATGTCTACATAGTTCTCGAACCCGCAGGGTCTGCACACTTAAGGTTCGGTGACGTTTTGGTAGTATAGAGTTATGTATGGTGGTGACCGAAGGTTGTTAGGAGTCCCGGATGAGATCCCGGACGTCATGAGAAGCTACGGACTGGTCCGGAGGTAAAGTTTGATATATAAGAAGTCCTATTTTGGTCGCCGGAAAGGTTTCGGGCTCATCGGTAGTGTACCGGGAGTGCCGGTAGTGTACCGGGAGACCATCGGGAGGGGTATTTCGACCCAAGAAGCTACATGGGCTGTGGGATTGTGAATACCAGCCCTTAGTGGGCTGGTGGAAGTCCCACACAAGGCCCATGCGACTGGGAAGAAAAACCCAAAGAGAAAAAGGTGGAAAAAGGCAAAAAGGCCAAAATAAGGAGGAGTCCTAGTCCTACTAGGATTGGAGGAGGAATCCTCCTCTCCTCTTGGTTCGGCCGAAGCCTAGATGGCTTGGCCCTTGGTCCATGCCTCCTCGTATCTTCCTCTTATATATACTAGAGTTTTTAGGGTTTTTGCACTAGATTTTCAGCCAGATGCTACCCGTTCCTCTAGTGCATAGTTTCTCCTCTAGATCGGTTTTCTGCAGTGCTTAGGCGAAGCCCTGCCGGAATAGCTCCACCACCATCGCCGCAGTGCCGTCACGCTGCCGGAGAACTCTTCTACCTCTCCGCTCCCTCTTGCTGGATCAAGAAGGCGGAGATCGTCATCGAGCTGTACGTGTGCTGAACGCAGAGGTGCCGTTTGTTCGGCGCTAGATCGGAAGGACCGTGATCAAGATTGCGAGACGGATCATGATGAGATCGTGGGACGGATCGTGATGAGTTCGTGGGACAGATCGTGATGAGATCATGGGATGCTCAGCGATTTGGATCGCGAAGTAGTTCGACTACACCAACCGCGTTTCTTAACGCTTCCCACTTAGCGATCTACAAGGGTATGTAGAGCCACTCTCCCTCTCGTAGATGCTCATCACCATGGATAGGTCTTGCGTGAACGTAGGGATTTTTTGTTTCCCATGCGATGTTCCCCAACACTACATTGTTAGCACAACAACTCGAGGAAATAGATACATTTTTATCATGGCAACAAGATATAGCAAGCGTATCATCAAGAGATTTAGTCGAGAAATTTCTACATGATATGCAAGGACTATCAACACAAGCATGTGAAACATTTAGAGAGATCGAAGTGTTAAAGTCTAAAGATGAGGCATTGCAATAATATAGTGGAGAAGAATTACCAACAATAAACCCACTATCATCATTACAATGAACATCACTACTCACCATATCATTACCTTGTGGCAATCCACATGTAGGTGAAGTAGATGAAGTTGAGAAGATGACACGACCGGAGGTGGAGGAAGAACAATCATCCCTACAAATCTTGGACACACCATATTTATCTTGAAGCTTTGTCCATAACTCATGAGCATCCCGGAATGGCATGAGTTGAAATATAACTACATTTCTCAAAGCATCAAAAAGCACATTAGAAGCTTGAACATTGAGATAAGAGTTTTTGTCATCCTCTAAAGATATGTGTTGAGAATCCTTTGGAGGATAAAAATCCATATCTACAATTTGCTCCAAATTTGGGTCCATGACCCTAAAGTGATTAAGCATGTGAATTACCCAAACATCAATTTTTTTCGCCATTGAAACTAAGAGTGTCAAAGAATCCTAATCCCCTAGTCGAATCCTTACTCTATAGGTTGTTAAACCTAATAATGAGAGACCTAGCTCTGATACGAATTGAAAGGACGTGGATGTCGCCTAGCGGGGGGGGGGGGCGAATAGGCGCTTTAAAATAATTACGGTTTAGGCTTGAACAAATGCGGAATAAAACTAACGTTTCATTTGTCAAGCACAAAACCTAAAACAACTAGGCTCACCTATGTGCACCAACAACTTATACTAAGCAAGATAAGCAACTAAGTGATAGCAAGATATATAGCATCTAACAATATAGCTATCACAAAGTAAAGTGCATAAGTAAAGGGATCAGGTAAGAGATAACCGAGGCACGAGGAGATGATGATGCATCCCGAAGTTCACACCCTTGCGGATTCTAATCTCCGTCCGGAGCAGTATGGAGGCACAATGCTCCCCAAGAAGCCACTAGGGACACCGTAATCTCCTCACACCGTTGCGCAATGCAAGATGTCGTGATTCCACTAAGGGAGCCTTGAGGGTGGTCACCGAACCCGTACAAACAAGGTTGGGGCAATCTCCACAACTTAATTGGAGGCTCCCAATGACACCACGAAGCTTCACCACAATGGATTGTGGCTCCGAGGTGACCTCAAATGCTCGGGGCAATCTCCACAACCTAATTGGAGACCCCGAAGCTTGCTTGGAGCTTTGTACCACAATGATTGAGCTCCGAGGAAACACAATCCGTCTAGGGTGCCAAGGCACCCAAGAGGAACAAGCTCTAGGGTGCTCAATCACCCAAGAGTAATAAGCTTCTCAAACTTCACTTACATGTATCACGGTGGAGAAATCAAACCTATGCATAAAATGCAATGGCAAGGGCACACAGAGTGCCCAAGTCCTTCTCTCCCAAATCCCTCCACAACAACTAATGCTATGGAAGAAAATGAGAGGAAGAACGAATGCTATGGAAGAAAATGAGAGGAAGACTAATGCTGTTGGTGGAAATGTGGATCTAGATCTCCTCTCCCTTTTCCCTCAAGAACTAGCACGAATCATTGGAGGGATTGAGAGCTAGCAAGCTTGAAGACGGTAAACAATGGGGGGCAAACTCGAGCTCAAGAGATGCGGTTCAATGGGGAAGAAGACCCCCTTTTATAGGTGGGAAAAAATCCAACCGTTATGCTCACACCCCGCACAGAGTGGTACTACCGCTCATGGGAGCGGTACTACCACTAGGGCAGTGGAAGCCCTTTGAAAAACAACGGCGAGGAGGCAAAAGGCCAGTAGAACCGCTAGAGTGGTACTACGGCTCATTCTCACGGTACTACCGCTAGGGATAGCGGTACTACCGCTAAGGATAGTGGTACTACTGCTTGTGAGCGGTACTAAAAAATACGTCCATGCCTACCACCACTGGACTTAACACGAGATTTTGGTCCGGAGCGGTACTACTGCTCTAGACCGCGGTAGTACCTCTCTGGAGCAGTAGTAAAAAATTACATCCGCTCCGAGCATTAGTAGTTGCGGTAGTACCGCTGCAGCCTTTTAAGAGCACCAAAACTGCCACAACTTTTGCAAACGGACTCCGAATTCAATGAAACAAAGTTTGTTGGAAAGATAACGACATGGGATAACAAAATATTGATTGAAATATCAATAAAAAGAAAATGATAAAAGTCTTATAAGAAAATGGTGAGAACCCTTCCTCGAATAAGACCGGTAAAACCTCCAACACCAAAAACGCAATAGAAGAAGCATATGAAATCTGTTTTTGATGTACTAGAGCTTGTCACGAAGATAACCTCAAGCTCTAAAACCTCAAAACAAGAAAATACAAATAAGAGTCAAGAAATATGATGCAAGGATGCAATGGTTTGAGCTCTCAACGAACGATATGATCAAGCTACTCATTTGAGAGCCCCCCTTGATAGTACGGCTATCGATCCTATAACCCGGTATCAAAACTAATACCATCAGACCGGTAAAATAGAAAACCTATCAATGGAAAAACTTTGCCTTGCATGAAATCCACTTGATCTAGATGATAACGATCTTGACTCCCTCAAGTTGGACCACCTTTCGTGATTGCGTTGGCTCGATGAAGGCTAGTTGATTGCTCCCCCATAATCCACTATGGGTGAGTCACTCTTCGGCACACCTTCACAAGTCCATTGTCACCACAATGGACGGCAAGCTACAAGCATGATTTCTTCATGATGCTTCAGTTGAACTTGCACACCGCAACCTTGATGATGATCACTAGTTGATGTCATCTTCCATGGGTTGCATGGGATCTTCCTCTCAATGCAATCCCATGGTAATATACCTAACCCTACCAAGAACACTCACATAAACCATGGGTTAGTACACAAAGTGTAATGGACAATTCTTACCATACCATGGGATCACTTGATCCTTCTCGGTACATCTTGTACGCTTTGTGCGTTGATCAACTTGGTTCACTCTTTGACTTAGTATTGATCAACCTTGTATCGTATCTTCTCTCTTAATAAAGATGATGTCTTGAAGGGAAACATGAATGCTCACATAGCCTTCTTCTTCAAGACATGCTTGTAGTAAGCTCAACTCTTACATGACCAATCTTTGGATAACACCTTGAGTGCCACCTTGGTCACCATATAAACTCCTTGAAACCAACAGATGGACTTCAAGAAGTACCTATGGACAAATCCTTCGAATATAACTCAAGGCAACCATAATTCCATAGGGGTGTCGTCAATTACCAAAACCACAATGGAGAAATGTGCTCTTACAATAGGTGAATGTTAGAAAAAAATATCTGTATTTGACATTTTATTTTTTCTTATGTACTATTGATGGATAAATGTTCATGTGTTGGTGTCAGTGTCAAATCTGACATATCTCGTAGTAGGGGTCCTAAGCTAGGCATTTTGGAGCGGTGGTAACATGGACACATGATTTTACCTAGGTTCGGGCTCTCTCAAGGAGATAGTACCCTACGTCCTGCTTTTGATTGTATTGATATGGGATAGTACATAGTACAGATATCTACCATGAGGTTGTAGTAATGAATATGAGATTGTCTATTGACTAGCCTAGCCTCGGTTTGTATAATACCAGTGTCCTAGGGTTTTGAGGAGTCTTTGTCTTGTGCGCCAAGTCTTGTGGAATCGCCCATGTATGCATCATGGGATGATTGGAGTGGCCCATTAGTCAATCATCATGGGGGTCCTTGGCCCGACCCACTAGTCGGGAGACGATGTGGTGAGTACCCCCTAGTCCAGGACACTGTCAGTAGCCCCTAAACCGATCTTCAAGTTGAGGATGCTCCTTCGTTCTTCCATATAATTCTTCGCCTTCGATCATCGGTCTTGAAAACTGGTTCAACAAATCTTCCCATATCCTATCTTGAGGATCGCCGAGCTGAATCCGAAGAGTTTACATGTCGGGCATCCGAGGAGCCCCTTTAAGTTATTGGCCTTTATCAATTCCTTGTAATTTTTTATGCCACACGTGGGGTTTGAAGTGATTCCCGTGTGGCGGAGTCCTCTTGCTCCCGAGCTCCAACGCCGAACTACATCCGAGGAGTCTTTTGACAGCCGATCTCCAACACTATTCAGCGTTCAAGGTATCCTCTTGCGTCTGAGATCCAATGCCAGACTGCATCCGAGGTGTCTTTTTACATCCGAGCTCTAACACTATTCAACATTCAAGGTGTCATAGATCACATTGGTCTCTGAATATTCGAAGGAGTCCATCCGAGCTTAAATACCAGAATTAGTCTTTTATGGAGCGAGTCATTCGAATCCGAGCTTTATGCTGGACCGCTTCCAAGCTCCAACGTCGGACTGCATCCGAGCTCCAATGATGACCAACGTCCAAGGTATGATAAACTCCCATGGACCTTAAAAAATTGAAAGAATTCATGTGAGCTTAATGTCGGAAATGCTCTTTATGGAGCTGGCCACTTGCGCCCGAGCTTTATGCTGGACTGCTTCTGAGGTGGTGCACCACCCCGACCATGGGCTGATTTTTTGGATACTTATGATTTGTGCAATTTATTCTCTGCCGAGATATATAGCCAGTAGCCCTCAAGGTGTGTGTTGGTCTATAGCCCGAGATGCACCTGAAGGGAAAAAAATAATAAAAATAAAACCACTAATCCTAGTAGCCCTTGAGACTTAGGTCAATTTGCAAAATCGGCCTGAGGATCAAGTTCATGCTCGGCAACATACATTAGGGATGTAAATGCGGTACATAGCAATTTCCGAGACTCGGGTTGGGTGCGGTCGACCAACCTAAGGATCGAATCTCCTCGGAAACCATATTGCACTTTGGATTTGTTGCATTGAATAGGCAATGCAGTAGCCCTCGAGGCTTAATTTGGGCACGGGTGGTCGAATTAAGGAGCGATATTTGTTTGGCACAAACTTTGTTAAGTTTGACACAATTTATGTGTAATGACTCTATGTATCCAAGTACTTTACATCATTAATGCTCGGATCCGCATTGTACAAGACTTTGTTGACCAACCATCGGCTTCAACCCCCTTGGCTAGTAGTCGAGGAGTGTTTGTCCTACTTTATAAAGCATTTATAAGGGCACATGTTTACGACAAACAAGGCAATCCGGCCATATGGTTTTATAAACAAAGGTACGCGGAGAGATATGTTATATATTAGTATTTAATGTAAGAAGCATCTTCTAGGAAAATAGTTCATGTATAAGCTCCTTTTACCAGGATATCATGTTGACCATGATCGTGAAACCTCAATTCCGATCAATGTGGGAGGAAAATATTGAGGATTTAGTTCGAAAAATGCTCCCGAACTCTATAGTCTATAATGAACCGAATTTTTCACTTCTGTCATTGCCAACCAATTATATTCTTAGGATGGCTAGCATTTGGCTTCACCCAGTGTGAGGTACTAACCCGGAAGACCCAGAAGTAACAATCACAGAGGTGCTCCCTTTACCCCATAGCCAAACAATCGGTAGCGTAGGGGGTAAGCACGAGAGCCCGACAACCTAGCTTGGCCAAAATCTGAAGTCAAATTGATGCATATTTATGGCTTTATAACGATGATTACGGATGGCAGCACTCGCATATTGAATACAAATGCTTTATGCTATATGCAATTTTGACTCCTTTCTGACCATTTATAATTTGAAAGTGGCGTATCGTCGGCTTCCACCCCTTTGTAGATGCTACACAGGGTGTTTCCGTACAAACAAGATAACCCTTAGCGGACGTCTCGGTGCCCGGAGGCGGTTGTGTTAGTGGAAACAAGGGAATCAGCTATTTGGTTTTTATAACTTTCACTTAGTCAAGGAGCATATGTTTGGGGGCAACTTAATAGCCCCCGATATACGTCGACTTCTCGGATTATTCGAGCTCGAACCATCCACAACTTGGTATTTTTAAGAAAGAAAGGCCCTTCGTTTTACTCGGATAACCTTGGTCGGCTATATTTGGTTGAACACCTCATGCGGTTCGCTGACCGATTTATGCTTGTTGTGACAGTCAGCTTTTGGCTTTCTCCAACCGAGGCACTTAACCAGTTAAACTGGAAGTGACAATCGCAGTGGTGCTCCCTTTACCCCTTAGCCGAACAAAGTAGAAACATAAGGGGTAAGCCCAGGAGCCAGGCAATCTAGCTATAGACCAAAGATGCAACTCGAAATCAATGCATATAAACGCGAAATACCGAGGACATTTTGTCGAAGACTGCATGGAGTACCTCAGTGCTTCGTGGGTTCGGTGCTAACAGCAGACCCCCTTTAATATTGCCGATTCGTGAAATGCATCTTGTGTTGTACTGCAAGAGTTATGCTCGGAAAAACCAAAAAACTTATGAAAAAAACTTTATGTTTGTATAAAAGAAAATTGTGCCAATCCGAAATTGGTCTAAAATTTAATTTGTGCTTCAGTCATGCTTTAACAAGATACATCCAATTTCCAGACTTCAAGCGGGTCACCCTTCGGCTTCAACCTCCATATCTCGAAGGTGGAGTGTTTCTCCAAGGCCAGTTTAGCAAATTAAACGCGAGCGACTCTAGAGAGAAACCCGTCTGTCTGGCTATTGACCACACACTCGTGTCGGAAAAACGAGTAGTAGATAAAGACTTTGCCATGACCAAGAATAAAATAGATTTATTATAAAACGACTGCTATAAATTTAAGAGCCCTCAGTTTACTTTGGGAAAAGAAAATAGTTTTTAACAAATGATTTTTTGTTTAACAAAATTTACAATGTTTGGTTGAACCGAACAAAAAAGTAAAATTTTAAATAGAGCTGAGCATGAAAACGACTTAGCTGGTTAATGTGCTCGGTACGGTCCGGGGTTGTGGCGGGACACACACGTAGTCCTCGGCCTAGGCGAGGTCCCAACCCCCAATCCTGAGGTAACCGAGAGAAGGGCTCAGGTCGAGAAGAGGCAACTCAACACGGTTGCTGCGGCGAGGCAAATCCCCCGGTCCAGCCGAGGAGACATAGTAGTTCAGTAGCGTGACGATGAAGCTCCCAGTTATCATGGGCATAGGAAGTGTTTTTAACGAACAAAATTTATTATTGAACACAAATATAATGCTTGGTCGAACCGAACAAAATTTTAAAAAATTTGAGCATGAAAGCAACTTAGCTGGTTAATGTGCTCGGCACTGACATGCAGTCCGGACACGAGGCTGGATGCAGGAGCACATTGATCTCTAAGAAATCCGGTATGGCACGTCCTCAGCTTGTCTGAGGTCCCAGCCCCCGAGCCGATTCCGAGGTGGCCGAGCGAGGAGCTCGATTTGACGAAGTGATGACACAACATTGCCAACGTGGTGGGCGCAGCCCCAGTTTAGCCAATGGATCCAACAACTCAGCAAGATGACGTCGGAGCCCCAAGAGAAGGTTGGTGAAGTGATGCCGAAGCCCCCGATCTAGTCGAGGTGAGGTCGATAGTGTGACGCCGACTTAATGAAGTGACAGAATGGGTATGCCGACATTGGGCAGCACACCAAGGTGACAACATAATTTGGTCAACGGAGGCGAATCGACGACATCGGCACGCCGAGGTGACCGCGTTACACAGTGAAAGTCAATTACCTGCGCACATAATATAGTGCAAGCCAAAAATAATAACAAATAGTGATAATATATGTATATCAAAGGAACTCTTCTACTTAATTAATTTAAGTGAAGTAATTAATTAAAAAATATATGGCCCGAGACTTCGCGTAGTTGAGTCGGTTATTTGGCGCGAAGTCAATGTCGACATTGGTTGCAAATCCGCAAAGGGCCGACCAGACAAACATTGATAGAATATCTCTGAAAAATAATGCAGTAGAAACCAACAGAAAATATATTCCGTGGCACGTGATAAACGGATACTTAGGAAAAATAAAACCTGTTTGACAGTGATGGCTATAGCGGCAGACCAAAGCAAACAAAAGGAAGCGACTGTACATAACGATTACGAAGTAGTGCCACGAACATATTTGCTTTGAGCCTTGTGTGAAGTAGTACCAGTTGTATTTGAATTACTAGAATTCAACCAAATCTAGGTACCATGCCCCAAAGCTAGTAAGTCAATTGGGTTAGTAGTAATTAAATTATATATGCACTTTTTAGAGAAAAGTAGGAGACGACCGGCCAAGCAGGAGATGATTTAATAAAGGAAATAAAACAGATTCCCCTGATGCGTTTTATCCATAGAGCTAAACTCTGATCGGACCATGTGCACTCACGGACGTTTCCTTGTCTCGATCGCCGCCGGTGTCTCTTATTTCTTCCGTCTCTGCATTGATCCATACAGCAAACCTACAAGTTCAGACCGTCACACGAACTTCTACGGTGTATAGGATATCACGTCTCCATGAATTGATTATGCTTCGAGTAATCACGACTGCTTGTGGATCCAACGTGGGTACAACCGACTTCGTTAAAACTTTCTTGATCCCAGCTCGACTACAGACAAAATAACGCGATTCGGTAGCAACGATTTGCAAAAAAGATAATCTCGCGCAAAACAAATTTAATTGAAAAAATATCATCTGATCATCCCATCTATCCGTGGTGATCGCCCAGCAGGCTCTCAATGAAAGCACCAATGTCGGTATTAAATCAGGCATATCTTGTAGTAGGGGGCCTAAGCTAAGCGTCTTGGAGCGGTGGTAACATGGACACGGGATTTTACCCAGGTTCGGGCTCTCTCAAGGAGATAATACCCTACGTCCTGCTTTTGATTGTATTGATATGAGGATAGTACATAGTACATGTATCTACCACGAGATTGTAGTAATGGATATGAGATTGTCTATTGACTAGCCTAACCCCGATTTATATAATATTAGAGGCCTAGGGTTTAGAGGAGTCTTTGTCTTGTGCGCCAAGTCTTGTGGAATCTCCCTTGTATGCGTCATGAGCTCTCCGAAGTGGCCCATTAGTGAATCATCATGTGGGTCCTCAGCCCGACCCATTGGTCGGGAGACGACGTGATGAGTGCCCCCTAGTCCAGGACACCGTTAGTTGGGATGTTCATTGCATATGTAAGGTGATACCAATAGGTTTGCAATGCACAGGCGTTTCACTTGTGTGGGTATCTTGAATAAAGGAAGATCATCATCTCAAGTGTCAAGTCCGATTAGAAATTAAAGTTCGGGGTGCCAGTTGTCACATCATATTTTCAGATAGCCTTTAAAACAAAACATGTGGAGTGTGCCATATCAAGACCACACATAACACATGCATGTCCAGCATCCAATGTCGTTGCATTTACAAAATATATTGCTTGAACTCACCAAAAGAATTGCTCGAATAGACAAATGTTCTAACGATGATTGTAGTAGGTTAAAAATGTCATCTGTTATTGTATTATACTTATTTACGTAGAATAAGTCGCGTGGTGATGTACAAATGCATGGTGCTTATGCAAAATATGTGATTGTATCTTTGTTAACCTTCTACAAATGCTTTTTTTTAATAGTGAGAGCACTTTGAGAAATATTAGCAAGGGCCTTCAAAATATCCATGACCAGCTTTCCGAAACAGTATGAGCGCCTCCACAATACACCGAGAGCACTTTCAAAGTCTTTGCACATTGAAAAAAATGCACTGTCACGTCTTCGTGTGTTAAAACACACCAGATGTCGTGTGAATAGGGCAATGTCAGTTCGTACCTACACGACGCACTCTTGGTATGCCCGTCGTTCAACTACTTCGGCAGCCTCCTCATCTCCCATGATTTAATCGGTTGCCAAATCCCCTCTCCATATCCTTCCCCATTTCCCTTTCCATTGCCTTCCCCATTCCACTCTCAATCTCTTCCGACCTCTTTCTATCACTAGCACCATGTCTCGCACTGGATCTTTTGCCAGCATCGGCAGCGACATGATGGTGATGCCAGGCTTATTGGCCCCGTTAACTCGGGAACACCGTGTTGACGTCCAAGATAGCCACACCATTTGCATCGTCTAAACCAAGAAGATCTGTGCCATTGGCACATGGATACAAGGGAGGAAGGAGTACATATGAGCGAATGAACTGGTCTTCATCGACATAGACCTCGAGTATGCTCCCTCATAGGAGAAGGCAGTAGTCATCCAGATCTAGGACAACTCTAGTTGTATTTTTAGCAGGTATGCTAGTCGCGAAGGGCGAGCACATCCTTGCGGAAGTTCCTCCTCAAGGAAAAATACACATTCGTAGGTTTTAGCATCAGCCATGAGCCCATGACATACAACTGTTGGAGCTCTTGGGCTTAAGGGTCACAAAGTACAAGGACAATCATGTCGAATGGGTTGTTTCGTATGGTGCAGACAAGCCTTTGAATTTTCTCGGGGAAGTCACCGGATTAATAATTGATGAATTCTACAACGAAAACAAGAAGCTAATCAATAAGAGATATCAGCAATGCTGAGCTGAGGAGCTATGTGATGCACAAATCACATACACATGCATGGACGCGTATGCATGCTTAGACGTATCGAGAAGGATTAACCTCATCAAGCAGGGTTGGGTAGAAGCAAAAGAAAAGCAAGTGATGCGGGATATCCATGAAAACATTAAGAAGCAGGAGATGATGCAACACAAACCGGAGGAGGCACAACATGGGAGATATTTTGATTAGATTAGTTTTATTATGATTTATGTAATTTAAATTCTACCGAACATGGCCGATTTATGCTGAAGTTGTGAGTTACAATGTTCTGAACCAAGGTTGTCAGAATCGCGATTCTGTTATGCGATTCTACGACTTTACGATCCAAATTAACCCCTCTGTTTCTATGATTTTACTTCATAAAATCTACGTTTCTAAGATCCTGATAGTGAAGATTCTACGATTTGCGATCCCTACCATCGTAGTTCTGATCCAATTTAGAATCGCGATTCTGACAACCTTGTTCTGAACATTTCTGGTATCGTACCCTTAAGTAAACTAATGTACAGTGGGCCCTTAAAAGTGGCACCTTCACATACTACCTTGTCAAATATTCATCTTTCCAGTTCACCATCATGCCCGAGCGAAATCCTAGCTGTCAATGGGTAAAAGATGTCTGCGCACAGAGGCAATAAGGATGGACGCCAGGTTGGATGATCGTCAGGGACGACAAGCAATCCCCGTACCACCGCCGGTAGCGGCGACAACATCATGGGCGGTGTCGGCAGCGACAACATCATGGGCTAAGGCAGTGGCGAATTGCATGGCGAATGGAAGACCACATCGGAGCTACTGTTCGAAAGGAATAAACCATCACAGGAAAGTCAACCCAGCACCCATGTCCCTCATGAAACACAATGCATTACTTGTTCAGTGAACATACTACTGTATGTGAATAGGACGGTAAAGTTCTCCCTGTGTTAAACCGTAGTATTTTGATGTCCAAGCAAAGTCCTCAGTTCAGCAGAATACAGAAGACATAGACATGCGATCACCTTTGTGGACCAGTCCGTAGAGCCTACACAGATGGGTTTGATTTTGTGTGTAGGTTTCTGGTCCTCCCAAAAGAGGTTTGTGATGACCCACAAGTATAGGGGACCTATCGTAGTCCTTTCGATAAGTAAGTGTGTTGAACCCAACGAGGAGCAGAAGGAAATAACAAGTGGTTCTCAATAAGATATTCTCTGAAAGCACTGAAATTATCGGTAACAGATAGTTTTGTGATAAGATAATTCGTAACGGGTAGCAAGTAACAATTGTAACAAAGGTGCAGCAAGGTGGCCCAATCCTTTTTATAGCAATAGACAAGCCTGGACAAACTCTTATATAAAGCAAAGCGCTCCCAAGAACACATGAGAATTTATGTCAAGCTAGTTTTCATCATGCTCATTTGATTCGCGTTCGCTACTTTGATAATTTGATATGTGGGTGGACCGGTGCTTGGGTGCTGTCCTTACTTGGACAAGCCTCCCACTTATGATTAACCCCTCCCGCAAGCATCCGCAACTACGAAAGAAGAATTAAGATAAATCTAACCATAGCATGAAACATGTGGATCCAAATCAGCCCCTTACAAAGCAACACATAAACTAGGGTTTAAGCTTCTGTCACTCTAGCAACCCATCATCTACTTATTACTTCCCAATGCCTTCCTCTAGGCCCAAACAATGGTGAAGTGTTATGTAGTCAATGTTCACATAACACCACTAGAGGAGAGACAACATACATCTCATCAAAATATCGAACGAATACCAAATTCACATGATTACTTATAACAAGACTTATCCCATGTCCTTAGGAACAAACATAACTACTGACAAAGCATATTCATGTTGATAATCAGAGGAGTATAAATGATGATCAAGGATCTGAACATATAATCTTCCACCAAGTAAACCAACTAGCATCAACTACAAGGAGTAATCAACACTACTAGCAACCCACAAGTACCAATCTGAGGTTTTGAGACAAAGATCGGATACAAGAGATGAACTAGGGTTTGGAGAGGAGATGGTGCTAATGAAGATGTTGATAGAGATTGTCCCCCTCTCGATGAGAGCATCGTTGGTGATAATGATGGCTTCGATTTCCCCCTCCCAAAGGGAAGTTTCACTGGTAGGATCGCCCTGCCGGAGCTCTAGATTGGTTCTGCCCAAGTTCCACCTCGAGAGGGCGGCGTTTCATCCCAAAAGCTCTGATATGATTTTTTCCAGGACGGAACCCTCAATATAGCAGAAGATGGGCATTGGAAGGCTGCCAAGTGGGCCACAAGACCCAGGGGCGTGGCCAGGGGGGTGGCCACGCCCAACAGGCTTGTGGCTCCCCGATGGGCCCCCTAATGTATTTCTTTTGCATAGTATTTTTTATATATTCCAAAATAATTCTCTCTAGATTTTTTGGACTTTTGGAGTTGTGCAGAATAGGTATCTCAGATTTGCTCCTTTTCCAGTCTAGAACGCCAGCTGCCGGCATTCTCCCTCTTCATGTAGACCTTGTAAAATAAGAGAGAAAATGCATAAGTATTATACAAAAATGTGTAATAACAGCCCATAATGCAATAAATATCAATATAAAATCATGATGCAAAATAGACGTATCAACTCCCTCAAGCTTAGACCTCGCTTGTCCTCAAGCGGAAGCCGAGATCAATAAATATGCCCACATGTTTAGAGATAGAGGTGTCGATAAAATAAAATGCAGACATGAAGGCATCATCATCATCTTTAGGACAACAACATATACTGACATATAATTTCTTATGATAAAGTAATAATTCATTCACAATGCCAAAGTATGAGTCAAGGACTCTATTGAGAACTCACAAACTATGATCTCAGTCATTGAAGCAATTCCAATTTATCATAACGTAGGAAAGAGTCAATATAAGAGCTTGTAAAGCAAACCCACATACTCAATCATCTTTTAGTCTTTCACAATTTCTAACACTCACAAGGTACCTATGAGTTCAAAGTTTCAATCGGACACTGAGAAAGATAGGGGCTTATAGTGTTGCCACCCAACTATTTACCTCAAGGGTAATGTCAACAGTAATAATTCATGCCCATCCACTTCCGAGTGGATATATGTGCCTAGATCATTCCCCAACACGTGACACTTTCCAGAAGATAAAGGCGAAAATAGTGAAGGTGATGGAGATCACCATGACTCTTGCATAAAGGGAAGTACTAGAAAATAAAAGTAATAGATAGGCCCTTCGCAGAGGGAAGCAGAGGTTGTCATGTGCTTTTATAATTGGATGCACAATCTCTTAATAAAAAAGAACGTCACTTTATATTGCCCCTTGTGATAGAGAACTTTATTATGCAGTCCGTCGCTTTTATTTCTTCCCTATCACAAGTTCGTATAAAGTTTACTTTCCTCGCACTAATAGATCACACATATTTAGAGAGCAATTTTTATTGCTTGCACGGATGACAACTTACTTGAAGGATCTTATTCTATCCTTAGGTAGGTATGGTGGACTCTCATGGCAAAACTAGGTTAAGGGTGTTTGGATGCATAATTAGTATTTCTACTTAGTGCGGAAGTTTTGGCTGATATGAGGTGGAAGCAAGCGACACATGTTGAGGGATCTATAACAATATAACTTCTATTAGGAAATAAGCAAACATAACTTGTTATGTTGTCTTCCTTGTCCAACATCAACTTCTTAACATATAATATTTTAATGAGTGCTCACAATCATAAAATACGTCCAAGGTAATATATTTATATGTGAACCTCTCTTTCTTTATTACTTCCTTTTAATTGCCCTAATGACTAACAACTATGTTTGTCAACCCACAACACGTTTCAGTCGACATACTTTTTATAAGTGAAGTTATCACTCCCCATAAGATTTTCATATGCACTCTTTGCTTTTATTCTACACTTCTTTCTACTTTATATTTCTCAAGGTTAAGATCAAAACAAGCAAGGCATCAACTTAAAATCACTTTTTATTATATAACTCACAGACTTGCTTACATAGGAGGAATCATAAAGCAAAGACTCAAAGCTAGATCACACGAAAACTTTATTCTACTATATCAAAATATAACCAAAAGGATTGAACTAAGAAAAGGTGATGAAAATAAAAATAAAAATAAAAATAAAAACAAAAGATGTGATGGTGATACGGTATTGGGGCACCTCCCCCAATCTTGGAACAAGCCAAGGGGAGTGCCCATACCCATGTGTTTAGTTGTCTTGCTTTAGAGGTGATGATGTGGGGGTTGTTGATGGGGTTGGAAGCCTTTCTAGTTTCGTCCTAAGCATAAAATTCAGCTCCCTCAAATCGTCCACTTCCTACTCAAGCTTCAATATCCTTTGATATAATTCTTCCTTGCTCTCCTGCAGGAAACGAGAAGGGATAAATAGAACCTTGGATTTCCGCCTTGTGTTTGGGAGGCTTGATTTCTTAAACTCCATATGCATATCTCCTGGCTGAAGTAGTGGGGCCTCTTATTCATCCGAGCTTTCTTCCTCGTACTTTCCTTCTTGTTCCTCCTCCGAGAACAATCCATAAGGGTCCAAGTCCCCATAGAGCTTGGGATTGGCAAGATAATGCGATATGAAGCTCTCCCCATCAGAATCTTGGGACGACATATTGCTCTAAATCTCTTGCAGGAACAGCTCAAAAAGGAAATGGGAGGTATTGTCGTGATATGAGAATCAAAAACTTCGGGAGATTATATAATGAATTTTTACCGACCCGAAGGAGTATGCCACAAGAAAACAGAGTCTGGGTGGTGCACGAGGTGGCCACAAGCCCCAGGGGCGTGGCTAGGGGGGTGGCTGCGCCCAGCAGGCTTGTCGCCTCCTCGTGCACTATTCAGACTACTTTAAATTTTCCTAATTTTTTAAATATTCTAAAATAGATAAAATTTTCCATTGAAAAAGTTTTGGAGTCTTTTTGCTTACCATACCACATACCTATTCCTTTTCAGAGTCTGAAATGTCCTGGTAAGTCTCCCTATGTACTCCTCCGGAGTTACGGTATTGATGATATTGGTTTTCACATTTACGGGAGTACCTGAGATATAATGTTTGATTCTTTGACCATTCACCACCTTCGGGTTTGTGCCTTCGGCTTTGTTAATCTTGATGGCACCGGAACGGTATACCTCTTCGATGACGTAAGGACCTTCCCATTTAGAGAGAAGTTTTCCTGCAAAAAATCTTAAACGAGAATTGTATACCAAGAAATGACCGCCTACATTAAATCCACGCTTTTGTATCCTTCTATCATGCCATCTCTTAACCTTTTCTTTAAAAAACTTAGCATTGTCATAAGCTTGGGTTATCCATTCATCAAGTGAGCTAATGTCAAATAACCTCTTCTCACCAACAAGTTTGAAATCATAATTGAGCTCTGTGATTGCCCAATAAGCCTTATGTTCTAGCTCTAGAGGTAAGTGACATGCTTTACCATAAACCATCTTATACGGAGACATACCCATAGGGTTTTTGTAAGCAGTTCTATAATCCCACAATGCATCTCGAGTTTCTTAGACCAATTCTTCCTAGATCTATTAACAGTCTTCTGCAAAATCAATTTAATCTCTCTATTGCTCAATTCTACTTGACCATTAGAGTGAGGATGATAAGGAGATGCAACTCTATGATTAACATCATATTTAGCGAGAAATTTACGGAAAACACCATGAATAAAATGTGAACCACCATCAGTCATCAAATATCTAGGGACTCCAAATCTAGGGAAAACAACTTCTTTAAGCATTTTAATAGAAGTGTTATGATCAGCGCTACTGGTTGGAATAGCTTCTACCCACTTAGTGACATAATCAACATCAACTAGAAGATGAGTATACCCGTTAGATTTTGGAAAAGGCCCGATATAATCAAAGCCCCAAACATCAAATGTTTCGATAACAAGAGAGTAATTCATAGGCATTTCCTGACGTCTACTAATATTACCAATTCTTTGACATTCATCACAGGATAAGACAAACTTACGAGCATCCTTGAAGAGAGTAGGCCAATAAAACCTAGATTGTAGTACCTTTTGTGCGGTTCTATCTCAAACGTGATGTCTTCCGTAGGCTTCAGAGTGACACTTGCATAAGATCGGTTCATGTTCATGCTCAGTTACACAACGTCTAATAATACCATCTACTCCTTCTTTATAAACATGTGGGTCATCCCAAAAGTAAGGCCTTAAATCATAGAAGAAGTTTTCTTTTGTTGGTATGTGAAACTAGGAGGTATAAATTTAGCAAAAATGTAATTGGCGTAGTCAGCATACCAAGGAGCATTATGTGAAGTATTCATGACAGCTAATTGTTCATCAGGAAAGCTATCATCAATAGGTAGTGGGTCAGCAAGAACATTTTCTAATCTAGACAAGTTATCTACCACAGGGTTATCAGCACCCTTTCTATCAATGATATGCAAATCAAATTCTTGTAGCAGAAGGACCCACCTAATAAGTCTAGGTTTAGCATCTTTCTTCTCCATAAGGTACTTAATAGCACCATGATCGGTGTGAACAGTTACTTTGGAATCAACAATATAAGGTCTAAACTTATCATAAGCAAACACGGCTGCTAAAAATTCTTTTTTAGTAGTAGCATAGTTTCTTTGAGCATTGTCTAAATTTTTACTAGCATAATGGATAACATTTAATTGCTTATCGACTCTTTGTCCTAGAACAACACCAACAGCATAATCACTAGCATCACACATAATTTCAAAGGGTAGATTCCAATCGGTTGGTTGAACAGCAAGTGCGGTAATCAAGGCATTCTTAAGAATTTCAAATGCTTCTACACAATCATCATCAAAAACAAAAGGAACATCTTTTTGAAAAAGGTTTGTGAGAGGCCTAGAAATCTTAGAGAAATCTTTGATAAACCTCCTATAGAAACCAGCATGACCAAGGAAACTTCTTATACCTTTGATATCCGTAAGGCACAACATTTTTTCAATAGCATCAACTTTAGCCTTATCAACTTCTATACCTCTTTCGGAGATCTTGTGCCCCAAGACAATACCATTAACCTTAAAGTGGCACTTTTCCCAATTCAAGACAAGATTAGTTTCTTCACATCTCTGCAAAACTCGATCAAGGTTGCTCAAAGCCTCAAACAATCATCAAATGAAGTTCCCTAAACGGAAAAATCATCCATGAAAACCTCAAGAATCTTTTCACAAAAATCAGAGAAAATAGCCATCATACATCTTTGAAAGGTAGCAAGTGCATTGCATAAACCAAAAGGCATACGTCTATAAGCAAAGGTACCAAAAGGGCAAGTAAAAGTGGTTTTTTCTTGATCCTGGCTTGATACAGGTATTCGAGAGAAACCTGAGTAACCATCTAGAAAGCAAAAATGAGTATGTTTGGATAATCTTTCTAGCATTTGATCAATAAAAGGTAAAGGGTAATGATCTTTCTTAGTAGCTTTATTTAATTTCCTAAAATCAATTACCATTCTATAACCTGTAACAATTCTTTGCGGGATCAATTCATTTTTCTCATTAGGAACAACGGTAATACCTCCCTTCTTAGGGACACAATGAACATGACTAACCCATCTACTCTCAGCAACATGATAAATTATACTTGCCTCCAGAAGCTTTAGTATTTCTTTTCTTACCACTTCTTTCATCTTAGGGTTCAATCGTTGTTGGTGATCAATAACTAGTTTGGCATCAGGCTCCATATTAATTTTATGCTTTCATAGAGTGGGACTAATACCCTTAAGATCATCAAGAGTATAACCAATAGCAGCACGGTGCTTCCTCAGAGTTTTCCATAATGTCTTTCTTCATGCTCTGAAAGGTTAGCACTAATAATAACATGATATATCTCCTTTTCATCAAGATAAGCATATTTCAATGTATCAGGTAATTGCTTGAGCTCGAACACGGAATCAACCTTGGGTGGAGGAGGATCCCCAAGTATTTCAACAGGTAAGGTGTGTTTCAAAATAGGCTCCTTCTCAAAGAAAATTTCATCTATTTCATTCCTCTCATTTATATGCATATCATTTTCATGGTCTAGCAAATATTTTTATAAGGGATTAGTAGGAGGCACCGCAATGGAAGCAAGACCAATAATTTCATCTTTACTAGGCAATTCCTTGTCATGGGGTTGTCTACGAAATTTAGAGAAATTAAACTCATGAGACACATCCCCAAAGCTCACAGTAACTAATTCTTTTTCACAATCAATGTTAGCATTGAGAGTATTCAAGAAGGGTCTGCCAAATATAATGGGACGAAAATTATCTTGTGGGGAACCAAGAACAAGAAAATTAGTAGGATACTTTATTTTCCCACACAAGACTTCAACATCTCTAACAATCCTTATTGGTGCAATAGTGTCTCTATTAGCGAGCTTAATAGTAACATCAATATCCTCCAATTCAATTGTTGCAATAGCACGCATGATTTCTTTGGGGAATTGCACTTACGCTAGCACCCATATCACATAAGCCATGATAACAATGATCTCCTATTTTAACAGAAATAACAGGCATGCCAACAACTGGTCTATGTTTATGCTTAGTATCAGGTCTAGCAATTCTAGCATCTTCATCACAGAAATGAATAACATGCCCATCAATATTATCAACCGAGAGATCTTTAACCATAGAAATACTAGGTTCAACTTTGATTTGTTTAGGGGGTGTAGGTGTTCTAATATAACTCTTGCGAACCACAAATGAAGCTTTAGCATGTTCCTTTATCCTAACAGGGAAAGGTGGGTTGTCAATGTAAGCAGTAGGGATAACAGGAACAACATTGTAAGTAATAATTTTCTCTTCAACTTTAACAGGTTCCATTACTTTCACTTCAATGGGAGTGCAATATGGATGGTAGATATAGGTTTTTATAATCTGAAAATATAAAAACAGCAAGGTAACAAATAGTAAATAGTGAGAAAAATGTTGTATAAATGCTTGGAAACAAGGCCTAGGGTCCATACTTTCACTAGTGCAATTTCTCTCAACATTATTGGCACAGTTGAATCATATGTAAATACCTCTCGTGTGACAAAGAGTTCACTCCAAACTCACAAATAGCGGAGAACTAACAAAGAAATTATTGTAGGGTACAACACCACCTCAAAGTTATCTTTTCTGATCAATCTTATCCCTATAAGTGTCACAAACAGCCCTAGAGTTCGTACTAAAATAACACCTTAAGACACACATCAACCAAAACCCTAATGTCACCTAGATACTCCAATGTCACCACAAGTACCCATGGGCTTGATTATACGATACGCATCACATAATTTCAGATTCATCATGTTCAATCCAACACAAAGAACTTCAAAGAGTGCCCCAAAGTTTCTACTGGAAAGTCAAGACAAAAACATGTGCCAACCCTTATGCATAGATTCCCAAGGTCACGGAACCCACAAGTTGATCACCAAAACATACATCAAGTGGATCAATAGAACATCCCATTGTCACCACGGATATCCCATCGCAAGACATACGTCAACTGTTCTCAAATCCTTAAAGACTTAATCCGATAAGAAAACTTCAAAGGGAAAACTCAATTCATCACAACAAGATAGAGAGGGGAAACTCCACATGATTCATCTATATCAATAAAGCTCATGGTACATCAAGATCGTGCCATCTCAAGAACACGAGAGAGAGACAGAGAGAGAGAGATCAAACACATAGCTACAGGTACATACCCTCAGCCCCGAGGGTGAACTACTCCCTCCTCGTCATGGAGAGCGTCGGGATGATGAAGATGGCCTCCGGTGATGGTTTCCCCCTCCAACAGGGTGCCGAAA
The DNA here is from genome assembly GCA_022496015.1 of Hordeum marinum. Taxonomy (NCBI): domain Eukaryota; kingdom Viridiplantae; phylum Streptophyta; class Magnoliopsida; order Poales; family Poaceae; genus Hordeum; species Hordeum marinum. The sequence goes on along the minus strand of CM039677.1, from coordinate 182,553,074 downwards.
CGGGCTCCCGATTGGTTTTTCGTGGCTCTGGAGGCTTGCGGCAGAGGAACTTCCGATCTAGGTTTCTTTTTGGAGGTTTCTATATTTATAGGAATTTTTGGCGTCGTTCTCACGTCAAGAGGTGCCACGAGGCGGTGACAAGCCTGCGAGGCGCGACCAGGGGGTGGCCGTGCCTGGTAGGCTTGTGACCTCCTCGTGGCTCTTCTGCCCAACTCCAATCCTTTGGGGGTCTCTTTTGGTCTAGAAAAAATCATACTAAATTTTCAGCCCATTCCAAGAACTTTTATTTCTGCATAAAAAAATGACACCATGGTAGTTCTGCTGAAAACAACATCAGTACGGATTAGTTCTAATAAAATCATACAAAAATAATATACAATTATTGTAAACATGGCATGAATACTTCATAAATTATAGATACGTTGGAGACGTATCAGCGTCACCGAGTCTGGCAATCTGACCGTTGGTCACCTTATCGATGCAACCGAGTTTTATGTATCGGTCTCACCGAGATTCAAAAGTTGCTACCTTTTAGGCAACTCGGTACCACCAAGATTAACACATTGGTGTCACTGAGTTGGACTTATCAGGTGTAACAGTTGGATTTTTGGAGATGCCTATATATACTCATCCACCACCACTCACTCGTAAGAGAAGCACTAAGAACAAATCCCCACTCATACCAACTGATTTTCTGAGAGAGGGCTACCTACTCGTTTATTGAGATCATGCCATTCCATTCCAACCATATGAATCTTGATCTCTAGCCTCCCCAAGTTGCTTTCCACCCAATCAATCTCTTCCACCAAAGCCAAATCTGTGAGAGAGTGATTGTGTGTTGAGGACTCTATCATCTTGAAGCACAAGAGCACGGAGTTCATCGACATTATCGATCCTACTACCTTTTGGAGGGTGGTACCTCCTAGATTAGTTAGGTGCCTCTTGGGAGCCTCCTACTTCGTGTTGTGGAGTGAACCAAGAAGTTTGTAAGGGAAAGGAGATCGCCTACTTCGTGAAGATCCACCCCGAGTTAGGCTAGTCCTCCGTGGACGTGGGCCATCATGATATAGTCAAGGTTGCTTCTTCGTGGAACCCTCTATGGGTAGAGCCCTTCGTGGACTCTCGCGACCGTTACCCTCTGTGGGTTGAAGACTCCATAAACGTGGATGTACGATAGCACTACCTACTGGAACCACGGGAAAAATCTCCGTATCTCCAAATTGCGTTTGATCTTCCTACCCTTCCTTAACTACTCATGCTTGTCTTTAATTTCCATTGCTATACTCGTAGACATGCATGTGTATGGTGTGCTTGACTTGCTATGAATGCTAAAATCTTCCAACACTTAAAATTGGGAAAAGTAGATTTTTAATTGGTCAAGTAGTCTCACCCCCCCTTTAGACCTACTTTCGATCCGACAAGTGGCATCAGAGCATTCGCCTCCATTGCATTGGTTTCACAACCTAGGAGAGCATGGCGTCTAGTGAGGGAAATTATCACCGTAGAGGTCCATACTTTGATGGCACTAATTTTGCTAGGTGGAAGCAAAAAATGAAAATGCATCTTCTTGGTCATAACCCCGTTGTTTGGGCTATTATTCATGTTGGATTTGGGATACTCTGGTTGATATGCATGAAGGTATCGAATCTGTAAGAGATTCCAAGTTGGATGTTCTTCAAAGTCCGCTTGACAAGTCCAAGATGAAGGATGGTGAAGGAGTCGCTGAGATGTACTCTAGGCTAGCTCTCATCACCAATGAGATTGCCAACTTAGGAAGCAAAGAAAGGACCGACAAATTCATCATCAAGAAGCAACTTAGGAAGCAAAGAAAGGACCGACAAATTCATCATCAAGAAGATACTTTGAGCCTTGGATGATCGATATGACACCGTATGCACATTGATCCAAATGATGCCCAACTACAAAGATCTCAAGCCAACGGAAGTGTTTGGAAGGATTGTTGCTCATGAGATGACACTCAAGGACAAGGAAGAGCTTCACCACAAGTCTAGCGGTGCTTACAAGGCCACAAGTGATGCTCCCGCAATCTCAAGTGACAACCTTGTCACAAATGAAGAGATAAGCCTCATGGTTAAGAAATTCAACAAATTCTACAAGAATAGAGGCAAAGATCGAAGCTCCAACTCAAGATATGAAGAGAAGCGTTTGTCAAGTCGTGACCGAAATTGCTACAATTGTGGGAAGCCTGGACACTACTCCAATGAGTGCACGGCTCCTTACAAAAGGAAAGAAGAGTCACCAAGAAGACGAAGCTCAAGAGACGAGTCACCTCAAAGAGAGAGAAGGAGTAGGGATGATCGTTATGAATGAAGAGCCTCAAGGAGAAGTAGGGACTCGGAGAAGAAGGACAAGTACACAAAGAGCTACTCAAAGAGAAGACATCAAGCTCATGTTGGTGAATGGGTTTCTGGCTCTGAATCTGACAACCACTCCGAGAGAAGCTACGACTCCAACTTCGACTATAGTCAAGATGAAGGTGTTGCCGGACTTGCACTAGTGACAACCGACTCCTATGACCTATTAAATTCACCAAATGAAGGGAGTGGATATTGCTTCATGGCTAAAGGCCCCAAGGTATCACACCCAGAGTATCTTGATTTCAAAAGTGATGAGGATGACTTGTTAATTGAAGATGACTTGCTATTTGACAAATCTAATAATGTTAGTCAAGATGAACTTGCTAGTAATCACTATAGTCTAGATAAGTCATGTGATGATGATAAGTTGGAAATAGAATGACTAACTCAAGAACTAAAAACTCTTAAGTTAGCTCATGAGTCTACTCTGAAAGATCATAGAGAGCTTGAAAGGAAGCATGAGAAGCTCTGCTTCGAGAAGCTCAATTTAGAGCAAGAGCATGAGTTCCTTAAAGTTATCAATGACGATCTTCGAAAGAAGACTTCCTCTTATCTAGCCAAACAACTTCTCTTGCCTACGTTCATGCCACAAGTTAAGACTAAGCAAACTAGTAACAAAGGCAATAAAGGTTCTTCAACTAGTAGCATTCAAAATGATAAATCCAATGATATTGCTTCTAGTAGTTCTATTGATCCCACTAACTCTTCTCTTAGCCAAGTTACACTTGAGCAAGAAAATGAACTTTTGAAAGGGATTATAGAGAAAGATATCTACAAGAGTCTTGCCGAGTGCAAACAATTTGAGGAGATTGTACGCAAGCACGGAGGATACCGGAAGAATCGTGGCATTGGCTACTTCAATGCTAATGGAGTTGAATGGGAAGAAGGTCAATACCCCAATCCCAAGTTTTTTCCTCAAAATGAGAAGTATGAAAATACTCTCCCCAAGGGAACAAAAGCTCAAGATGACCTTCCACCACAAGACTCAAAGCTCAAGGGCAAGAACAAGCTTCAAGAGGACATTGACTCATATGAAGATGAATCCCAAGCTATGGTGAAGTGGGTTCCCAAGGCTACTACAAGCTCAACTTCTACAAGTGATACTTCAACACCAAGGATCCCCATCAACTTGATGTGGGTCCCCAAGAAGAAGAACTAGAGAAGTTCTTGAGGGGTGACTCCGCCAATGAAATCAACTCATATTCATTATTGGCAAGAACTAGTTGCAATCAACATCAACATCATGCAATAGTTAAAGGAGTCACACATTCCCTCAAAGGTAAGAAAGGTACAAGGTTACCAACAAATCAATGGACATCATCATGTATGCTTTGCACACCATGTCCATAGATATCCTTGCATTTGTCTCTTGTGTGTTGGGACTAATCCATGTAGGTGATAAGAGTAATGAAACAACAATGATGCTCCTAACTCATGGTGATCTTCATCAACTTTGAGCATCCACCACTACTTTACCTACATGAAGGCTTCATCGACAAAACCAAAGGTTAGTTTATCCCACCTATGGGGGATGTCACATCGAGGGGGAGCTTTACTCTAAGACTTGAGACAAAGCATCTCATAGTATGTGACAACATTAAATGCTTTATGTAAAAGTGGTAACCCCACTTATGCTTAAACGATGAGTATGACATATGATCAAGTATTCTTACTTGG